>CM060567.1:450000-1701250 GCA_030625065.1 Alectoris magna | reverse complement strand
CTACTGACCTTTAGAATATATTCCTTTAAGTTCATTAAGACTTTAAATCCAGTTGTTCTAACCATTTTTTTTTTTTTCCTAATAGATCTTCATTCATCTCCTTAACACAAACGTATGAAAATATTTGAAAGGGATATGAGGCCCTAGCACTGCTGCCCAAAGAGGCTGCGGGTTCCTCATCCCTGGAGGTGCTCAAAGCCAGGTTGGATGGGGCCATGGGCAGCCCGATATGGTGGGCGGCAACCATCCCACAACATGGAGGTGGAAATGGATGATCTTTAAGGTCCCCTCCAACCTAAGGCTTCTGTGATTCTATGAGTCTAAAAATAGTTGTAACTCTAATGTTTATCTACAGGGATTCATAAAAATCTCTGAAATCTGTTGTGGATTGGATTGAAATGAAAATACTGGCAAGCAAAAGCAATCGTCTGCAACAAAGTAAGAAAGCTTTCCACAAACACTCCAGCCATTATAGGTCTTTTGTATACAGAAAGAAAAACTAAATAGCCAAAAACAAGAATAGGTGAAAGGTATTCAAGATCTACTGTATAGGAAAAAAAGGGATACTGAAGTTGGCTTGCTTATTTCCTTACCTGCTGTCTCCTTAAGCAGGTTTCAACCAGAGGGAGAATCTGAAGGTAGATACCGCTAGTACAGGTCACATGAAATGTTATTGTCCCAGGCAGGAAGTTTTCCTGGTCTGAATTTGTCTCCCTTCAGTTTGGGAGAACAAACAATTTCAGGTGAGAAAATAACGTGCAAACATTCCCCACCTCCCAGCTCAAGACAAGGCCTTACCTAAGTCAGTCAGAAAAATAACAAACAGGACCTCCTTCCTCCCCAAGTTATTAACCCAAAAAAATAATGGGAAACTAAAGCCATGGAGAACCTGCAAAGAAATACTGCAAAACGCTCTCTCAGCTCTGACACAATTAGCTTCAGTAAGAGGAGAAGTGGAAACTACCCAGAAAGTTGAGGGCACTTGACACAATTAGCTTCATTGTCTATACAACAAGGCAACACAACTCTGAAGACTTTACACTAATCCATCTCGTATTGCGTTCATTTTGAATAGTAGAAATGAGTACGGGGAGTTAAAACCAGTCAGAAGTCACAGCTGGGAGCTGGCAACAGCAGTTCAGCCTTAGCCAAAAATTGTTCGACGGATACGCATGTTAGGTATTCAGATTCTTCCCTTTACAAGAAAGAGACAGTGTTTGCCTGGAAGATCCCACTTCGTAAGCTGGCACTGTGGGGCTGGGAACCGGCTGCAGGAGCTGGAAGGGATGGGGCAGCCAGTGGAGGTGTGGAAGTTGTGGGAGGATGGCAGTGGGAAGAAGAGTGAGAGCAGTGAGCTTCTTGTAACATTTTGCTTTTTGCTTCAGATGCAGAACAATGCTTCAGCATGGGAGCGAGTGATAATATAACTGCAAAAATGCAAAGAACTCAGAGGCCTCCAGAGATGTGACCTTCTGACACTTGAAATGTCCAGGTTCCTGAGTTGGTGTAGGAGTTTTAAGAGCTGTATGCAGAAGTGCTGGGCAATAGGGAGGTTTTAAGGGAAAAATCCCACCACTCACACCTCTCTTTAAGGATATGGGGAAGCGTCCATCTACCTGGATCACTCCAGGAAGGAGATGAGACTGAAACATTGCATCTCTTCCCAAAAATTGGGTATGACTAGGACTTCCCTTTGTTTGCAAGCCAGCAAAGAGCTGTACTGTCCTTTTTAAGCACAAGCACTCATTAGAAACTGATCTAGAAACGACATTCTGAGTTTATTTCTTCCTGCTTCTTATGAGGAGTATCTTCACTATGAGGCTGTCCCTTGGGGTTGCTTTCTCGGCAGAGAGGATTCATTATTCATGGCTGGCAAAGATAGCATGACCCTGCATGTACATACACTTTGTTAGTAGGACAGAGTCCTTCAGAGGGAAAAGACATATCATTTAATAGCATAACATTTTCTGCAAGTCTGAGTTTACACATTTACTTATGCCAGAACCCTCCTCTGTGCTTTTCTGTTTGCTTGGTTTATCTGACAGAAAATACCTGCCTCGTTCAGCAACAAAAAATAAGTTCCTTGTGCTCCTTGGGTCCATACCTTTTCTCTTGATATGGGCTGCCTAAGTCCAGGGACTTGCAACTTTTCTGTAGTTTCAGAAAAAGAGGAAAGCTCAACATAGCAGATTTTAGCCAAGTCCTAGCAGTCTCAAGCATGGAACCCATCCCCAAGGATTCTACAAAAACAGCCAAGAAGGTTCTCAGTTCTGAAATTCTCCTCTGCTCTCATTTCTGTTACTCATCTCTGTTTGTTTATATTGAATTAATACCAAACAATATTCTTATATCCAAAGTTCAATGTTCACTTACCTTGAGAACTCAAACAACTGTTCTTTATCTCCCCGCTGTTATTTCAAGTAAATGAAACTAAATGGGATGCACTTTGTCTCACCTTGTGTCCAGTTTGGGGAAATAAACAATGGTCACATGGTTATTAGGGCTGGGCTCTCCTCTGTTTTGTTGTCTAGTGTACAACAGATCTTTCAATTAACAGAAGTCATTCATTTTCATGAGTCTGATTCTTCATAAAATAATATGAAAAGCTGTACACATAATTCACAGGACAAAGCTCTTCATTTAGTGAGAACTAACTGCCATTTTTAGAATAATAAATCATTATACAGAAGTACGCTCCCCTTCACACAGCTCCTGGAGAGCAGAGTGATTTGCACATTCAGCAGGTTTATCCTTCAGTTTCTAATTTCCTTATGGGAGAACTCCAGTGGATTTCAGTACAGTATTCCTCATTAGCTGATGGGCCAAACTATGGGCATTCACACTCTAAAGAAAAGATAAGATGAAGAAACCCACTCATTATTTCTGTATTTTTAAGGATATACGGAGAAAAAGTGCTTCAGCTCTGAATGAACCCGTTAGAGAGATTAAATCAGTTCCTTCAAAATACGTTGCTGCTTGGAACGGGTTGAGGTTGGATGAGATCCCCATTCTGACCTGGTGCACACACAGCTCGGTGTGCTCAGCACATTTCTCTTGCTCTTGGTTCGCCATGTGCATTGCCCTGGCCATCTGAACTGGGCACAGCATGCCCTTATTAAATTTGCAGCATGCACCATCAGCGCCCTTCTCAGATGGATTCTGTCACCAAGCTAAGTGACAGGATCTCAGTAGCCTGCAAGTCAGTATGCACTAGGGCTGTGCCATAAATGAGGTGAGCATTCTTCATGGGAGCTCCTTATTTAACTGGAAAATGCCAAGCTATTGCAGAGATGTCAATATAAATCACATCTGTAATACATCTCTGGTACAGAGTGCCCTAAGATATACCTAACAGAATGGCTGTCATTGTTCAGCAGCTCCACATAGAAAAGTCCCCTTTGGTTTGAAGATATTGGCAATTAGTAAAGGCTAATAATAAAGAAGAGACCCGTGTTCAAATGGTGTATATTGGAACCGGCTGGGGATTTCTGATCAGAATCTATTATCAGAAGAAAACATGTAGTTTCCACAAAATCAGTAAAAAGGATTATTTATTAAAAATCTTTCTTGTTCTTAGACCTGCTCAATATATGTTTCATTTTTATTGTGAGCTTCGCTAGTGTCAGAATTGGTCATGGTTCTGTCTTCCATAGGGAACTGCTTCATTTATTGTTCCATTTAAGTGCAATGGAATATTTGGTTGAAAAAAAAAAACCACACCCACAAAAAAAACCCATCAACCAAACATATACACACACTAATAATAATAATAATAATGATCATCATCATCATCCACACATTTTGATTGGTTTTCTTCAAAATTAAGGTGAATAAGTATGGAAGTATCACAATACTCTTAGGCAGTGGAAATTCTCAAAACACTTTTAACATTAGTGCATTAGTCCAATAACACAGGATAGAGCAGAGAAAAGCAATTGGATTTCTACTGATAAATGTCTTTGCCTGTTTCTTCCAAAGTCTTTTCTTGACAAGATAACAAAAAGTAGGCGTAAGAAAAACGTCTACTCATAGCACTGACTACGGACAGATCACACTAATACAAAACCCACTGTTACTCAGAAAAATTGCAGGCAGGATTTTCTCAGAGTCAGCTTTCCATTGAGGAAACAGTTTCCTTTGAAACAACATCAGAAAGGCGTTTCCCAGGAGTTTCTTATCAGCGCTAGCAGTGTAAAAGCATGAGGTGGGAAGGGGCTGCTCCTACCTTGAACCATTTCATTCAGCTTTTTTTCCTGGAAATTTTCTCTTTGAAGAAGTCAAAATCTTTAATGGTGAACAGTGAGGTGCCAAACCCCCCCAAGATCTTCCAGCCAGGAGCAATAACAAGAATCAGAGCAGAACCACCAGGTTTCAACAACAAAAGGAGGGAATTTGGCTTGGGCTGAAACCAGCATAAACTGGTATCAAAACTCTGACTGTCCATATATCTGTCATCTCTTCTTTCATCCTCTTATTCCATCCTGGCCTTTATAATGTGATCTTATAAGAGGATGTATATGAGCAGATGTTGTGTTCAAAGAAAGCCCAATTACTGTGAGCAGCCTTGGCAGGGCTCTGCTCTAGCAAACCTGGTGGTTGCTTCTATTCCTTCAACACAGATGTTCTCTGAGACTATTAGACTGCTGAACAAGCAAGTGAAGCTGGGGGTCAATAAAAAGCATTGTTGTAGTAATGAAAATACAATATAAATAGTATTAAAACAAAAACCGTGACTAACTAGTGGATGAATGACAATGTACATCAGTCCACTAATTTGATTAGTTTTCTGCATTCATTCAAGAAAAAAAATATGTTGCAAATATTATTTCTTTTCAGATATTATAGATAAATTTAAAGTATTAATCAGGATATTCAT
This sequence comes from Alectoris magna, assembly GCA_030625065.1. NCBI lineage: Eukaryota > Metazoa > Chordata > Aves > Galliformes > Phasianidae > Alectoris > Alectoris magna. The sequence continues at coordinate 1,696,374 of CM060567.1, read as the reverse complement.
CAATATCAGATTACCTTGAAGGATTAGGAGACAAGGATCCAACGTAAGGACAGTTAGATTCCTCCACAGGATACTTCCAATAACACATAATTTTAAGGTCTCTGTGATGTCTCCGAGAAAAACCCCACTGCAGAAGAAACCAAGTCACAGCAGCCTAGTTGTCAAATTCCCTCTTTCCTGCCACCCACCTCATACACAAATAGGAAATGAGTTCTAACAACTCTGTTGAAGCATTTACAGTAGAACAAACTGGAATTTTATTTCAAGCTCACAGTAACCTGTGTTTTACCGTTTGTCCTTATCACAAAGCAGGCTGCATTGGAAAAGACAGAGATTTATTGTGAAATATTTTTCTTTCATTTCTGATAGGTGACGATTTTAAATGTTTGTGCTTTTGGTACTTACATATAGTAAGTGATAAATTACATGTTACAGTAACAATTCTATGAAGCTGAATTGCTTTTTTTTTTTAGTGAATTTATTGCCTTGAAAGGTAACAGATTGATAACACAAGAGAATTAAATCCTCTCTTTATCCCCAGAGCAAGTATAATATGGGCATTACAGATGTTTCCCAAACCTGTAAATCAGTATGGCACCCAAACTATCATCCACAGGGACTCCTTGCTTTTTTTCCTAAAACTTTTACCTCTACAGATTTTACAGCATACTTCAGCTACAAGAACAAAGGGGAGTAGTACAGCTTATGAGCTTCTCTTTATGAACTTCTCTTTTCTGTATTAAGCAATAATTATCAACTTTCTGTATTAGAACAGGTATGGAAAGGAGCGTTAGATGGTGGCGGTGTTTAGTGTTGCCTTGGAAGGTAGAACAGGAGCTTCTGAAATACAGGTCGTAAACAACACACTTTCAGCTATGAACAGGAAAATCTTCACATTTTATGGAAACAGTCTTTTCAAGATCTCATCTTTTTACTTGTAAAATTGTCAGAAAGCTCGAAGCAGCTACCAAGTTCAGCCCACCCTGAAAATAACTGAAAGTGGAGAAATGATCATAGAATCATAGGCTCATTAAGGTTGGAAAAGACCACTAAGATCATTTAGTCCAATCATCAACCCATCACCACTACGTCAGGCAGTTATCCTCTGGTACATTCACTGCACAATAAATTACTAATTTCAGTAATTTATTTATGTAATTTGTACACATTATCTTGTGGAAAAAGCAAGTTATCGTTGGTGAGCTCAGAAAGACCTCACAGGAGCAAAAGGCCAATTTACAGTCAGCCCAATCATTTATTTCTATAAGGTTTCTTCTTTTCCATTCTCTCAACCAGGGGTTTTCCAGATTCCAGGTTTTCAACTTTAGAGATGTGTTAAATATCAACCCATTACCATTTTTTTCTGAAGAAAATTATGTAGTGGGAAAAGCAGATGTTGAATAAAAAAGAGTAGCACTCCAAACATTATTATTTCAGCTCTTAAAATTAACAGTTGTCTTAAAAATTCATCTCTCATGAAGAGATCTCATCTCACTCACCTTCCTGTGAAAATTAATAATGTTTATCATAACATTTTAAAGTAAATGAACATTATACTGAAGTATTTATGGCTTCCCCCCTCCCCCCCCCACTAAAGGTGAGAATTCACTTCAAATATCACAGAAATTGGAGTTATACCTTCATTTTACAAACCTGTTTTGCTTTGCAGGCAATAGATAATGGGCTGCTTTTAAATAATTACATTGCTTAAACACAATTAGTGTCTCTCAAACAAGCCTCCACCAGGCTATTTTTTTTTTTTTTTTTGAATGCTTCCTTTCTTTTACCCAACTTCTTTTTTCATTTCAAAAAGCATGGGCATTTTTTATGACCTCATTTCAGATAAGTTTTTCTTAACCACTTTTTAAGGGACGTTTCACCTTGAGAAAAATAGCCCTTGGCTTCTAACATTCATAATATTCAGATATTGCCTAGAGTCAGTTACTACTATTGCTCACTACTGCAGTTTCTTTTCCATCCATTCATTTTTACTGGCAATACGAGATTTGCTGTTAACTACCCAACAATTCCTTGGTTGCTGCTTCTGAGCGTTCATGAAAACAGTGCAAATGTAGTAGAGAAAATATTTCATTTCCCAGCTTTACTCTTTATCTCAGCTCAAACTGATGCAACACAGGCACTGAAATTAATAGTTTGCCACAGCAAATATCATATAAGCATTATGGTACCTATTTATATAAAAGCAAGGAAAACATTTTTGCTTATTAGATACTTTAATCAAATTCACTCATTTGGATTTTAGAGCATTAATGTCACAGGTTAGGTTTTGCACAGCTCACTACCTATTAATTGAATACTCTAATTCAGCCTCTAATTCAGCCTTTTAACGGTTGAAAGCCCATTAAAGCACCTATTTCTCTAATAGCTGTGTGGAAAAGTTAACGTTTGTTGCTGTTTCAACCCAACTGAATCTTCTGCTTGTCTTCCAGCTGAGCACTCTGTTGTGCAGTTTTTGGTTTGAGTTCAGTGCCAGAGCACCACAAAGCCCTTTTTAAAGAAGTACGTTGGTGATGGAAATAAGGCACGCTTGTTCTGTGTGTAAAGCATCCACAAGAAAGCACTCCTCTAACAGTTTTTTCTCAGCACATACTATTCATTTAAGATCACTTATTAATCTAAAATAATGGCCTGCAGTTTCTTTACAAATTAAAAAAGACCAAAATTAGGGCCAAACCCTTTGCCTATTCAGCTCAGCGGACAGGACAAAGCTAAACAGGGTCTCAGAAACTTGCACAAGAGATAAGAAAGCATTTTTCCCCAGTACACAGAGACTTCTAAAATCCTCAGGTCCAAGATAAAGCAGGTCAAGTTACAGGACAGTTCTCTTTTTTCAATTATAAAAAAGAACGGATCTTCTGCAGCTGCCAAGATTGCTTTTGACTTCCATGCTGTGAACTTGTAAACACTGCAGGCGATGGCATCTCACCGAAGAGGATACTCAAGAGGTATCATTGAGAGGCGTGGGTCTTGCAATTCTTGCTACAGCATTTATTTTTTTAACACATTTAGTAGAATTGATTAAATATCACCAGCTAAATTATGACTAAACACCAATGGCTAAGTTATAAAATCAGCTACCTTGATAATACCGTCTAAACGTGCTTTGCTCCTTTGAAAGCTTTGTAATGTATTACAACTTGACCATTTTTGTTAATTACTCTAGAATATGTCAACTCGCAGTGTTGCCTGGCCTAAAGTCAAAAGCAACAAAGACTTTGTTAAATAATTAGTCTTAGACTATAGAACAAAGTCATCCATCATCAAGTCATGGGTTTTGTTTTGTTTCCACTAAATTGTTTCAGTGTAATTTCCTTTGGTAATAAATCTTAAATCTATGACATTCAATAACATCACAAAATACTGAATTTACTGTATGTATTTAAATGCAGGCTAGATGCCTGTATGAAAACCAAGACCTTGCACATCCTTTTGAGGTATAATGGATATAAAATATTAAAGACGCAAGCCAACTACTGCTTAGATGAAGAAGAAACTTCTCCAGTGAACCTGTTATTCCCTGGGTGCTCATTAGAGTTTGCTGAACTTTCCCTGGGAGCAGCTGGTGCTGGCCTATGCTCAGCAAGATGAACAACAGCCTGGCTTGTCACATTGCCAATAAGCCTATCACATTCGCAGCGGGTCACGGAACAGAAATAGGTTGTCTCATGGTGCAGGAGCCACTGTGTTAGCCATTATTTCAGCCACTGGATAAATGGCTTCCCTGGGTAAGTAGACATGCATATGGTGCCAGGGCTGAACAATTGAGGGATGAGACACATCAGTTACGAGTATGAGAAAGCTCAACAGCCATTTTGGGAAATCATGGCCCATTTTACTGCATGGCTTGATGGGTCCAAGAATCTAACTCCTATTATACTACTCTTCTCTATTTTTCTTTTTTAAATTTAATTATTTGGAAGGTGAACAGATTAAGAAATGATTCAGTTTCGTAAACGCACAAAGTCATGATGGTCCGTGGACTTAACAAGAAATGGGAATGCCTTGCAGCACATTTTGGTTTTCTTCAAACTCTGGGTTCTAAGAGAACCACTTAGATCAACTTTGCTATTTTTGTTGAAATTAATGTGAATTTTCTTGATTCTATGAGATGAATTGCGAAGACATCTTTTTCACAAGTTTCTCTGAGACAGACTTGCCAAAGAATATGTAGCATGGGAAAAAAAGAAAAAAGAAAAAGGATTTTTTTCTTGTATACCAATATGAATCCACACCCTATTGCCCTAAGTCACGGTGATAGTGCTACCAGAATGTCCCAAAGAGAAGCTAAAACTTGAAAGAATCACATAACCTCTAGCTTCATGGAATATACAGACAGCTTTCAGCCCTCTTTCAGAGATTTTGATTATTTTGGAAGGTGAAGACAAGACATACATGCTATCTGATCCAACAGTATGCCAAAGGAAGTGAGTGAAAGCATTGGTGGCTTAGAAAGACCTGTCAGGAATTTCTGGAATACCTGCAGAGTTTCAGCATTGCTTACAAATTGCAAATGTCATTCTGTGATAGACTGCAAATAATTAAAAATGGCTAAATGTACTGCTTGTAAATGGGCTTGCTGAAAACTTTGATCACAGACAGAAAGGAATTCTTTTAAAAACCTACTGTTAACAGTAGGTAAAAAGTTAATGAGAAACATGTAAATAATTAATTCTGCCTCTAGAGCCAGAAAAGGTTCGTTGTTACTGTTAGTGGACTCACAATATAGGTTGCATTCTATTTTCTGCAGCAAGTACTGGATTACTTGATCTCCATTAAAAAAAAAAGTTATTGCATCGATACGGTTTTGTACTCTCAATAGAAGTCTCTTCCTAGGTTAACTAAAGAGACTTGCTTTGAAGCTAGAAGAGATAAATCGACGCTTCAAAATAAGCAACACAAGAAATATTTTCAGAAAACTATTGAACAAAAACATGCCAAAAAAAAAAAAAAAGCCAGGTACTTGATATTTGCATGAAAGCTAATTGTAAAGCTAAAGAACTGTTTGGGAAGATCCACTGTAATAATGCATTAAAAAGAAATGTCTCCTCCCTCCATATGGTGTTCTTTATAGTTATGTCATCAGGAGATATAATACCCCTCCTTTACTTACATACACAGAGTATGCAGCTATCACATCTTGACAGTAAATTAAGTCAAAAATATGTGCAGGATACGTATAGGAACCCAGGTGTTCAGAAGCACCAGGCTGGTTTCAGATGCAATCATTTCACTACTGAACTGAAAATATACTCTGCTTATCTTATTTGATAAATATTTTGGCAATATTATAATAGCCTTGCTTTCGACATTATGATATTAAGTAATGCAATTGCTCTCAGTAGTCCTATTAAAATAATTCATACTTCTGTGCAAGCTTGCTGGATGTGCTGTCTGCAGAGTATTTGGAATTGAGCTGAAAGAGATGCACCTCCGGGACAATGGAGATACCACTGCATAAACCAGCATTTGGCTTCAGAATAGGCAACAGGTATTTAAAAATAAATAAATAAAGACTGCCATCTAAGTTCTTTCTATATAAGATAGAAAATCAGCTCCAGGTATGGCTTCGTTCATGCATGACAGACACTGATCATATCTAATCATAATAAATGCACAGGGACTACTCTTCCTTTTACTACTGACAGAGAAAATGCACCTTGGCTATTAATTTTCATTTATATGTAAATATAAACAAATAAATATATTCAGAGGACGGAGTTTTGTTTTTTTTTCCCCAAGAAGGAATGTTTTCAAATGTTTCTCAGGCTGTGGATTTACCATTGTTCAGCTATAAAAATGCACATTAAGAGGATCTAAACTAAAAGCCATCCAGAAAAAATAATAAAAATAATAACTAAAAAAAAAAAAAGAACCAAAAGCCATAAAAAGTAACCCAGATAACTCTCTTTCTACTGAATAAGCCCTGGGCAGGTCCCTAAGTCCATTCTCATCCCCGTTAGTGAGGATTTCCCTAGTCCCCATGCACGTGCCCCAAACCAGCAGCCAAGTTCTTCGCCCAGCATCACGATTCCCACCCAGCAGCACTTCACAAGGAGCTTTTATCCTTTTCCCTTTTCCCTGGTTGGGGTGGCTGAGGTAGCCAGAGGCATTAAGAGCTTTTATAATGCTGTAAAAACTAAAAGAGCTGATGGGGTTGGGAATCACACAGCTCCATACATTCTCCTGCTGCAGAAGAAGGAAATCTCACTGTGTTTTGCTGGAGGGCCATTACTCAGCTGGACTTAAGGGACAGCAGCAGATCTTATCGTCTGGTTTCAGCCTTGTTTCTGACTCCTTTGGAAGCTGCTCTCCACTGAGCTGATTGGAGCAGTCTCTGGGCAGTTGGGCAGGGGAGGCAAAACGTGCTCCATGAGATACCCGCTGCACTGTCCTTGCTTTTGCCTTAGGCTGCAGATGTGCCTTAAGTACTTGAACCGAACTGATGGGCTTGCAGCTTCTCAAATCAATTTTGCAGAATATCGCCTACGTATCAGGTATACCCCACAGTGCTACTGGAAATTGTTTGTATCAGAAATAAGCATAGAAGGTGGCTACAGCACATCTAATATACACAGCAGCAAGAAATCCTGCAGCATTTATACATCCTGTACGAACAATTTCTGTGTGTTTGTCACATGCTGCTTCCCACATCTGGCCAAGGCACGCATCTCAACTTGTCAGGGGATGTTGCTATTTCCAGTTTCTGCTTTGCAGGCATGATGCATGCAACTGTATGTGACCTAGCAACAGATCTGTAAGAGCAAATAATATCAGTCCTGATGGGAATAAAATTAATATATCTTTTACAGGGCACAGCTGCTGAGCTGGTGCTGCTCCCCGCTCAGAAATGCGATGAAAAATGTTCCCCATTTCCTTATGTGTGCACATCCACGCGAGGCAGTCATTTCTTATTACACATCTATTTAGCTGTGTCTCATACAGAGAGCAGCCTGGAAATTCAGTCGACACGAATAACAAAAATAACGAGGAATTACATGATGAGGGCTTATCAGGGTAATTCTGTTACATAGCAAGGGAGCTGTGGCTGGGAAGAGTAGCTCACACTTCTGATCTGCACAACCTCTCCGCTCGCAGAATTGACGGCTGCCCAGTAGATGGTGGTGTTATTTCAACTACTCCGCTCCCTGGGAACAGACGCTGCTGAATTTCAGGGCTCCTAGAGCTGCACTCAGCTTCCTCACATCCCTTCTTGTAGAAATAAAGGTTACTGATATATATGTTGAATTGAACAGCACTACAATTGTCTTGATGAAAACGCGGGTGGTAGAGGGGAGGGCTCCTTCTTGCAAGCAGGATGGAGTATTCCTCCAAGGGATCTCTTTCCATGAAATTTCTAATCTGCCCTCTGATCCTGGCCTGGCAGTGCAATTGCCTCCTTATAGGATTGCCAGGCTTCTCCGCAAGTAGGATTACTTAATTAATTACCTGTGGTCATTACCATCAATACCTTGGCGTTTTTTATCTGATGTTTTTCCCCAGTTCAATTCAACTTCTAACTCACATCTGCAGCTTCTGGCACCTCTGGCCCCAGTTTTAGGGCACGTACAGTGCTAACATCAGTGGACAGGACTCAAACCTCTGTTGCCAGACTGTTTCCTCTGCCATTACAGCCCACGTCACAATATGGGTGTGTGATCAAGGAGTTAATGCAGCTCTGCAGTCTGAGTGGCAGCTACCTCAAACAGTCAGCTATTCACATAGTATCAGAGTTAGAAGGGATCTTCAAATGCCATTTGGACGAACTGCCCTACAGTGCACAGGGGCACTTTCAGGTACACAGAGCCCAGTCCAACCTCCCCTTGAGTGTCTGCAAGGATGAGGCATCCACCACATCTGTGTGCAGCAAGTACCAGTGCTTCACTCTCCATATCGCAAAAAACTGTTTTCCTATACCCAGTCTAAATTTTCCCAATTCTAGTTTGAAACCTTTCATCTTTATCCTATTGACCATCACCTACCCATGCAGAGTCAGGTAAGGCACATCACAATGTGACTGCGTGAGCAGTACAGAGTATATTTTTGTAATTTAAAGCAATTTATATTTAAAACATCTGTAATCACAATAGTGCCTTAAACATATTCAAATTTCAGCAATAAAAATCCAGTATTTGACAATGATAAATTAGCACATTAAAAACATGTCACTCAGAGAGCAGATGCTCTTTGCTGGGGAAACAAAGTTTCTGATGTGGAGTTAAAATAGTGGTGACAAAAACATGAACAGTCATGCACAGCTGGTCTACATGCTCAGCAGTGCCAGGGCAGGTGCTGGGGAGGTGCAGAAATGCTTTATGCTGCAAAATGCTGCTACAGACACCATGTCTTCTTCATAGGGACAGTCAAGATTGTGTATTTATAGACCCCCATTGATCCTAAAGTGACTGAGCTACTTGCTAGTCAAGTGCTAAATTCAGTCAAATCGAATGGAAACGTCATCAAATCATAGAACAATAGGATGGCTTGGGTTGGAAGGGGCTTTGCAGATCATAGAACTGCAGAATGGTTGAGTTGGAGGGACATCAAAGATCACCCAGTTCCAACCCTCTACCATGGGCAGGGTTGCCCCCCACTAGATCAGTCTGCCCAAGGCCACATCTAACCAGACCTTGGGCACCTCCAGGGATGGCAATTGTAGCTATTCTATTCTTCTTTGTGTTCCAGGACCAAAATCACTTAATTTTCAAAATATCTAAAATAATTCACAAACTAAACATGTCTTAGTAATTTTCTTGATGAACCCCAGTGTGAAAAGAGCCTTTCAATTATACTTTGCCTCTAGTCTGTTGAATGACTGTGTACCAGACAACATTTCTGCACAGACAATTAGAAAGCTGCTTTTTCCTGTAACCCGATGAAAAAGAAAAAGTAATTCCACTGTTTAGACAAAAAGAACCAATAAAATTCACTTAAGAGAGTAGAATTAGTGCACGCTGAATAGCACACATTCAGCAAAAAGATAAGCTTGAAGCGGACCTTAGAGACATGGTAAATCTCACTCATGCGATGCAAAGAACGGGGTCACAAGATAACCGTCATGGGAATTAGATCTGTAATAATCTAGTCTGGACTTGATTAGAGCAATGTGCTGCACTGCAAGAGGTTTTCATGTTCTTTCTTCCCTTTTTTTAGTTAAGTCTAAATCTGAAGTACTAAGATAGAAGATGCCATCAAGCAATCTCAGCCACAAAAGACTTAAACGTGTCGTCCAGTGAACAGTCCATCAGGACTATCAAAAAGTAATAGTTAAGGGTTTGTTCTACTAGGTGTCCATCCAGCCTTTGTCAAGTATTTCTATTTACCAGGATTTTTTAATGGTAACATTTAACAACCCCACAACTCCAGGGTCTTTATTTATCTGTTCACTTAGAATTCTCTCCTTAATTTCCATCATCATGATTATTCATCATTACAGCACCATTCTTAAATCTGACTCAAAGCAAAATTCTTTTTGTTCTTTTGCTAGATTTACAGATCAAACTGAGATTTAAGCGCTGAAACAGTCTTTTTACCCTACAGTTTCAATGAAAGAAATCAACAAACAATCCTCCTATGTATGACAGTTACTATAGCAGGGTAGGGGAAAAACACATTTTTATTTATTTTTTTTTCAAAACTAAATATCAAGCCTGATTATTTATATAATCCTAATAATAGTAAGAGTACAGAATAGAAATCCCTAATACTTGCAAAAGTTGCTCACATCATTGCAAGGCTGACCTTTAGAAAACCTAGCTTGGTTCAAGAAAAGCATTACAGTAACTAATAGTCATCTCACTAAGAATCCACCTGCCTTAGAAGGAGAAATCCATTTGATATGCTATTAATTACATTAAGAAAATACTGGGATATCAATAAACTATAGATCTTCATTTATTCAAGATGCCAAGGTGCTACTTGCTTTTAAAGCAGCTCAACTTTTTCACTTGAGAAACATGATTAGCCTCCTAAAAGTTTAGATGCCCTCAGTGTCAGATACTGTGGATTCCCCAGCCTTTACCAAGTTCAGTTTAACGGCAAAAACTGGATAGAGTCTCTTTTTTACAAAAAATCCTGAAGACAGGTCTCTGTAACCAGTGGCGCCCTGCTGCACTGGGTCATTCTAGACCTCACCCTTCACCTACTGAAGCCAATGAGGGTTTTAATGCTGGCATTTTTTGGGAGCAAACTCAATCCATCCATCTCTGCCAGCTGGCTTTTAAAGTCCCTTCTGCAGTACTTCATCCAAGTCAAGAACTCAATTTAGTAAACTCAGACCAGAAAGGCTACAAAACAAGCTGGAGAAAGTGGTACATATTAAGACTCCAGCTACTTTCTTTTACTTCAAGTACGTACAGTATTTCATTTCTGTGTAGTAGCCTCAGTCTATACATTTTCAAAATTAAAACAATTATAAGCATGTAACAAACATTAACATAAGGCGTTAAGGGAGAAAATTAACTGTCAATCTTACCTTCATCTATCATTGCAAGCTGCATGATGTAAAGTGATGTTGTGCTGCACTGGATGAAGCAAGTCCCCATTGCCATCTGAGCATCAGTGTGGCTGTGTAATTTTGGACCAGTCACTTGCACTTCTTTTTCTTCACTGAAACCAGATCAATAATTATAAGTAACAGAGTCAGAATGAAAACTGGTCTTCATTTACAGTAGTACTTTCCAGAAAGGTTAATTCTGGAAGCCTGATTCTGAAATACCCAGTTCAGCACTCTAATGAGTGTTACACATGCAAACAATTCTATGCATACAGAGTCCAGTACAAATTTATGAGATTTATAAATGCATTCCTTCAGTTTTTTCTGTGTGCTTTGCACCAGAGATCTTGAAAGATCTTAAAATCAACAGATAATAAAGTGCTGTTCATACTCAATTGCTAATTAAACTAAGACCTTCTTTCTACCTGTTTTATTAATTTTAATGTAGCTGGTTAGTGGGCAAAAGACATGATTTATATAAAGACTGCAGATCGCCTTTACATACTCATAGATTATCTGCTGCAACACTAAGTCTTGCACACAGCAACAAAGGAGATCCAGTTTTTCCCTCCTGTCTGTATGCTTGTTCCAGCTGATTGCTGTCTGGACTGGTGATGGGATAGTCATTCCCTTTATAGGATTGTTAAAGTTGGAAAAGACCTCTAAGATCATCATGTCCAACCACGAGCCCATCTCCAAGCTAGCCACGGGGCTGAGGCTGCCCGGCAGTCTCAACAACCTTCACAGCAAAAGTCAACAGTAACTTTTAACCATGGCTGACCTGATCTCTGGGTGACAACCTTGCTTCAAGCAGACTGGAATACATGACCTTAAGACAGCCCATCAAACAGCATTTCTAATCTTCCCAGCTCCTGCCTGACCAGTAGCGCAAAATGAACTTAGGCATAACGACAAGAGCCAGGCCTTATGTGGCTCATTAACCTATATAAGAGATTAGCTTGGGAACACCTGGAGATTTTCAGGTGTTCACTTTGATTTGCATTCACCTGTGAGCTCTTCTGGGTACATCACTTTGGATCTCAGTCTTACTCCTAACTCCTCTTTAACAGCCTTTGATCCATGTTATGAAACATATAATGTTTCATATAGTGTAAATGGGAGATGATGAAATGTGTTCATAAAATGAATTGTGGATATTGTGAAATGTATTTTTAAACTAAGATGAAAGTTGACTTTTAACAAACTTTTTGGCCTTATATTCTACCGCAGTCTAAAAAGAAGATGAATATCTTTTTCCTGGATGATGTTTCAGGAGGAGCCCCTAAACTCACAACCTCATATTTCAAGAGTCACCAAGATTAAAGTAAACTTATGCACACAAAAGTGTAACCATATGCATGTGCATGAGTTTGCATGTTCATTTTCATGCAGTTTCACTGTAGCTTCTCCTTATGTCTATAAAGGTAAGTATGTGTGTCTTATTCACAACATCACGGCTTCACTGTTGAATCAATCAGCAAAGCTACGTTCAGACAATGAGATGATGAAATGTGTTTTGCATCTAGCTGGTCTCTGGGTCAACTTTGGGCAGGAGCTCTCACAATGAAAATGAATGTTTAATTTTAAAATAATCCTATTAATGCTTTAAAAATATTTACTGAAAAAAAATTATGCTCACAGTATGTTATTCGTTACTCCCCAGTGTGGATTGCTGGTGGCAGTGTGCTGGAATTCAGTAATGATCAAGGGAAACATGACAAAGTAATGTCCCAAGCCAAAGTAAATTTATAGGCAGGTGATAACTGTCCTGGATGTATTACTAGACCTGACTCAGCCCTGCAGTACCCTACCCTGGTTGTGGGCCATCTGCCATTCAACACTCTACACAACATCTTCTGTATGATGGAAACAAGAACAAATGTTGTTCTTTGCACAGCCTCTACTGGAGCATGATTGGAGGCTCATAAAAACTTGCAGCCCTGTATGAGGCAGGACTATGAGCTAGCACTTGGAGTCAGCAGTGTTGGAAACTGGTTACGTTTCAGATGTCCATCACAGCTGGAATTTCTGTTTCATCTGGTGATGCCAAATCAGTTTTGTGCAAGCTGTAGTTCAAGCCCTCAGAAGAGCCATGCAGGCAAAATCTAGCAGAGACCCTGGGCTTGAGTTACCTTACGCATAAGTTACCTTGAGTTACTTTGTAAGTAAGTGTGTATTTCAAACTCTGATAATGCGTATGGTATTGGCTGGCAATAAAGCATCTCCTGACAAGATAATACATCTTCAGAATCAACAAGCACAGTATGGTTAACCTTTCCCTGGGTAAACAACCAAGATATTAAACTTCCTTATTTAAAATTATTCTGCCTTTAGCGTAAGTCTAATCATACCATCGTTACTTCTAATAAAATAATAAAGAAGGGCCTATGGCAGGGTAGGTAAAATTTAACAGGAAAAGCTCGACAGGAGATTTGCTCTGTAGTTTGATTACGATATGAGAGAACGAGTAACATTCATCGTGCTCACATTTCGATTAGCACAAGATTGTCTGCCCATTGTTTCCTCTGTGTCCTGACTACTTTAGATTTCAGTGTTCCTGACTGTGAGACTTCTGAGATAATTTAGCAACAAAATAGGTCCTACTGACAAAATTTAAATTCTCCAGTTTATTGGTGTTTGTTGGAAATTCCACTCTTCTCTCTTTAATAAGTGGAAAAAAAAATACAAAGCTTAAGCTCTTCCTCAAGAGCTTTTTGTTAAATACTGTAGAAACGGACTTTTAGAAAGTCATACTGAAATTACGATTTAATTAGGGACATATTTGTTAAAATTTAGCTAGTTTCATTTGCAAATTTGGGCCTTTGTATCTTCTAATAAGTCGTAATTATTTAGTGTCTTTTATCTCAAATTTCTATTATTCATTAGAAGTGGTTACTCTATAATGCTAGCAATTCAGTCTGCTATTCAAAAGAATTTTTTTCAAATGAAGTTGTAATAAACTTGTTCTTTTCAACAGAGCTTTCCTTATTAAATGTTTCTGCAAATTAAATCAAGGATAAAGAAAATTGTGATGTGGACAAATATGTTAAAAATATGTAAACAGTTAGAGACTAATAAGGCCTGCCCTTCACTTACTGAGGGGAAAGCTGTTCTGCTTTGGTAAATATTAAGGGTAGAATTTGAAAAACACCAATTAATGGGCACAGCCCATATTGACGCTCAGAAGAATATGGCTTTCAAGGTCAGTAAGCTATTTTTAATTATTTCATCTTTAACAGGAGACTCACATCATCACAGTATTCAAGAACAAATGATAGATAAGAAATTACCCTAATGACTGAAAATAAAATTAAAGAAACAAAACAAAACAAAACACTGTGTTTAACTATTTAACACCGCTTATCAGAATTGTCTTTGGCAGATACTAGCCTGGCATTGGGACACAGGATCCAAACATCCCTTGGATGTTGTTCCCTGTATGGTTGGAGGTGGGAAGATGCATATAATGAATGCAAAACAACTGAATTTGCAACGTTCTGGCCTGGACACAAAGTGAATCATCACTACGGAGAATATGATAAAATTTGATTTAACTATACAGAGCAAATGACATATATATTGTGTTATTAGCAACAGAAGACTGAATGAGTGCTCGTAGAAAAGTACTGCCTGTTATGATCAGCAACAGAGCAAAAATGAGTGTTCCAGAATAGATTCCTTTTTGGCTTGTTACTAGATGTAAAAAGCACTACCTGCCCTTCTCCAGGGAACGATATACTGTTTGTTTTTAAGGGAAAAAGCCGAAAGGCAATAAAGTGGGATCACACAATCTTCCAGCAGTGCAAACACTGAAAGCTGGACACGTACATCCCATAACGCTTTGTAAGGTGACAACTGATACTGATAAATACCATCAGACCACGCCTCTGCCCTCACACTGCTCATCTCAATCTTGACAAAAAAAAAAGGAAAGTAATGTAAGAACTAAAATGAGCTCTGTGAAAAGCAGGAGGCTTTTTGAGACGTCAAATTATTAATTCAACCGTATGATGTAAGCTTGTAAAATCCCAATGTGGAAACAACTCCGGTTGAAATGAACTGCCCTGTGTCTTGTCTTATAAATGAGATTCAAGGCCTATTTCCAGCTTTTGCACTAGCAGCACGGTGACCCGGAGGGAGTCACCCATCTCCCCTGTGTCTCAGCTCTCAGCTATGAAAAATGGGTTAATAACATCCATCTCGTGGGGAAGTTGTGGGCTTGTATTTTTCAGTGAGATTGGGGATGGCAAAGAAGAGCAGTGAGGTAATTGACTGATACTGGCCAAGTGCTTGGAATGCTAATATTGAGTAGTCTTATTTTATTCAGACTTTCTTATCTTTAATTTCCCATTTATAAGCCAGTGAGTATGTGGCAATTTTCTTAGTTATGAAAGATATTTTTAAAGGAAGTTTGCAAGCAATAGCATATCAAATGGTCTGAACAGAGTGGCTGAATTTTCTTCCTTTAGATTAACTTTCACAGTTGAAGCTTCAAAGGTGGAAGAAAAGATATATGGATACCTTTCTGTCTTTAAAAGCATTTGGATGACTATAGCATGATCATTTTCTCCTCACATTAAACAGCCTGGTCATTTTGGGTGACTTTCGTTCATTTCTTAATCTTATGCTTTTATCGGTTATAGTTTTCACCTCTCTAATACACGTCTCACACCTCCTGCTCCTCTCGAGGCACTAAATGCTCTGCTTCAGGCCCGTGCATGGCTCAAGGTTAAAGTGTTTCAATTCATGTCACTTGTCATATGTTTGGCAGTTCCTCTCACGACCTGGCTGCTAATGCTCCTGCTGTGGTGGGAGGCCAAAAGCTGCAGTCATCAAAGTTTTTGATGGTGGCAGAAGTGCCCCACACCCCCCTGAATGCTCCCCCCTTGTGGGTCAGTGCAGAGAGAAGGTGAAGGATGGGATCTGACATCCCCACATGGAGATGCTCCCAGAGTGGCTCTGACCTTCCTTGGGACTTTGCAAGGGTGAGAACTTTCTTTTTCAACTCCCATTTTCATTTTGATTTGATTTCTAATCTGCTGAGCAGTCTTACACGCAGCCTGGTTGATCCTTCAGGACACTCTCAGCCATGGCTGTTATTAAAACAACAACAGGAATTATTATTTCCATTAGTCAAATATTGATTCACACATTGCTTCTCCTGGATAGACATCATGTTTTCAGGATTGCATTCACGCAACGGGATTAAGTTGTGGATCAGGTTCATTTTCCTTCAACAGCTGCATTTTCTGAAGTATGTAGAGTTTAGTTTGTGGTATAGGACAAACTTTTAGCACTAGTAGCATGAAAAATCTTCTTAATGCCACACTTTCTTATGGCCTTGATTTTCAAAATCTGTCAGCTATGGTAATATGCCTCATCACACTGACGTGCACTGAATCATCCTTAACATTTGTGTTTTCCATTGTATTTTCAAACTCCAGAAATCCAAAGTTCCAGCAATAGGCATACAAGTATTTTACTTTTAGTTTCAAATTGTGATATAGCTTTTGTTAAATGTAAGCCTTTTGGGGACAATAGTGTTACTGCTCTAATAGTCTCTGTGCTTGTTTGTTTCCATCAAACAGCTTTCTCTGTGCTGGAGTGACTGAAGTTACTTCCAGTTCAGGAGCATTGCCACAGACAGAAAGTGGTTAAGAGTTTTTCTGACATGCATGAAATTCTGAGCCTTTTTTCTGCATGTCAGTAATCATCTTACTTGGTCTTTAAGATGAAGGGTCATTGTGCAATGTTATTCCAGAAGCCTTCAAAGCCATTGATCAAGAAATGTGAATCCGTCATGCTGTGTAATTGGGTGTGAACTGCCATCATCCCACAACAGACTTTTTGGCAATATCAGAAAGGATGCACTTTTACTTAAATAGTCGTCATAGCAGGATCTTGTCTCTTTGGTAACACGGCTTTTACAAACTGAGAATGCGGAAGGTAATTTGACACAGCTGTTTGAAGAGATCAGGATCAATATTTGTATGTATTGCACAGCCTCTCATGATACTGCAAGCCTTCTCCATTGTTAAAGTGGAATGCATTTATGTTTTTAGTGTGGGGTAGCCAAGTACTCAACAAATCAAAGTCGCTACATAGAAGTCAGTACATGGCTGTCACTGCAAGTTGCCAGCATGCCTGCTTTCATAAGGGTCTTGGTGAAGGTCCACTGTTTATTCCATTATGGTGGGCAAACGAATATTTGAAGTGCTCGGTTGTCAGGGGGGGAAGGTTGTTACAATAGGGATAAGAAGCCTGGTTCAGTCAGAGGGAAAGGGTTTCCTGGGAGGGGAGTCCTCCTGGTTTTCTGAGAAGCCATGAAACACTGTTGTTTCTGCTATGCAGACTTTAAATCATGTTTTGACTTTTTAGGTATAAGCTGAAATTTCAAATTCTTGCTTCATACTTACTGCTCTGTCAGCTGTTGTGCTGTGATTTCAGTCAGTGAAGACAACTCTCAACTTTTTCCTCTCTTTATCTCCTTTCTTTGTTCTTCTCTGCTTGTGAGACTTTTGGAGGACAGAGTCTATTTCTGAAGTGCTCAGAAAGAATCACTTGGATGCAGTCGCACCACAAATAAAATAAACTAAGAACAGAACAGAGACTATTCCCAAAGCAGTCTGATGTACTTTATTGACTCCCATTAGTCAACAGAATGTGTATGAGGAAATCACACACACAGATTACTTCAGAAACTGGGGCGTATATTTACCTTCTAAATCAAGAGTGCTTATAAATATCTGAAGTTGCATTCAGCTGGCTTGCATCATTTTAAATATATCTTGAACTCTTTTATATAGCAAATCAAGGTGAATAAGGTTAGAGATCTCTCTTTTATTTATATATATATATATTTTCTAATATTTTTGGACAAAATATTATCGTACAAGCTATGGCAGTGTATGGCAAGCTTTCTTTAATAGAATTTTACGATAGATTTGCTGACAGGCTCTTAGTTTGTGCATCACTAGCCAACAGAGCTGCAATAAAGAGCTTTATCTGGGATTAAAGCCTCTGGAATTACTCATTAATTGGATTAATGAACTGTAATTCATCATGCATGTCAATCCTGTTTTAGTCTAAGTCCTTCTTCCATTCTCCTTGTAACATTCATCCAAGGAAGACCTCTATTCTGAGAAAGTTCAAGAACAAGGTTAAGACTTCCATGATTTCACTTTCATTTAAATCCCCGATGTGAACAAAATTGCCTTTATTCTTTCCCTGAACACCTCTCTAACTTTTCTTTATCTAATATTTAGAGTATTTCAGGTATTTTTTAAAACCTTTCATTTCAGATCTTGGATGTAGTGCTGATCTCAGTGGGTTTTGTTAGATTTTAAGGTTGTAGAAGCAACTCCAATGGGTTTTTGTATTTAAGAATTTAAAATACTGAAAGCGTTTAGCAGGTTTTATTCTATTGTTTATTGATTTATTTTTAATTTATTTTTCTGAAATGCAGTGCTATCCATTTAAATGTTTAATTTAGTGAACAGGAAATGCAACCTGAAAGTACTGGTAGTTTGTGGTTTAAAACCTTCTTTATAAAGCCTGGTCAATCTTGTATTTTTTTCTTACATGCTGATAAACAATCTAAAATGTTTTAAATTGATTTTTTATCTCTACTTCAGATAAGGTATTTCATTTACACCTTCAAAGGACACTTCTTCATTGAATATACAGAATATGCACTGTTCCCGCGTTGGCACTCTGGAATAGGAACATTAGCCCTGCTCAGCTGTCAAAAACTGAAAAACAGATTCTGCAGATATCACTCCTCTGGAGTTGTTAATAAATTGCCTCGGAGCCTGGTTACAGAAGAGTATGTGCATGGCAGGAAGTCAGAATTTGAAATGGAAATGTTTCTGAAGTTTGGAAGTTACCTAATCACACATCTTCCCATTTGCTCGGTGTGTGTCGGAGCCCCTTGGCCTGAAGCTCAGAAGGGGAAGGAGCTCTCTGCTTTCATATCTTGGTGGAGAGAAAGAGACGTTTCATCTGCATATCCCAGTGATCCACAGTTTTCTGCAGACAGAAGTTCCTGAGGGAAGGGAGCTATCTACTCCCATTTATTTGTAGAGTAGGAGTCAAACATGGTCACGGAGGCAATTTAATGTACATATACTTTCTATACAGAGCATGCGCAGTGAAACGGCAGGACTCGTCCTGCCTGAAAGAAGTGCAGAACAGACTGAGGAATGGAGCAAAAAGAGCTTCTGCTATTTTATATCAAGGAGGTCTTCCTCTGCTCCCGGCTCCTCTGTTGATGGGAGGATGCTTTGATGGGAAGTGGTGGGAAATGCTCCTGGCTGAGATGCATTGTGCAACATTTCTGCGGGCAGAGCTGGACCAGGCTAGTGAGATGCTCAATCTCAAGTAGTGATCACACCTTTATAGATGGATCAAGGCTTCTTGAGAGAGGGCTGGGCTCAGAGAACAGACTGGGTTGGTTGCATCTCAATGCTGGTATTACAGTCTGCCCTGGCACCGAGGTAGGGATGCTGTTAGCAGGGGAAGTGATATCCAAAGTGATGTTTTTCTATGTGCTGCTCAGCTGGGCTGGTTGTCACTGAATTTTAAAAAAATACTGACTGTTTCTGTGAATCAATGCATTGCTTAACTTTTATAAGGAAAGGTAATACCTCTTATTAAACCAACTAATATAATTAGAAAACAGATAGGCTTTCAAGACAGAGTCCTTTTGTCAGCCTGTCAAGAAGAACCCAAATTCAACATACTGCAGAACAGAGCCAACAGCTCATAAATCAGTTTAATTGTGTAAATCACTTTGTGGTGGAGAAGAGAGCTGGCACCTCAGAGCAGCAGGGGCCGGAGTCCAACGCTGTAGTTTGGGTGGAACAGAAAGGTGTTTGGTACAGCAGGAAGGATGAGAAGAAGACTGCAATACACTTGTCACTTATTACTGAGGGGTCTGATCTTGGATTAAATTGATTGCATTTGTGATTCAGTAGTTGTCAGGTCATCTATAGTACCCTACAAAGGGGCAGTGCCTTAGGGAAGACACAGGTGGGGACAGAAACCACAGAAATTATCCAGCCTAAGCTATTTCTGGCGCTTCAGATAGTTTTTAAGATAAACCGAATCAGCGCATACAGCTGGTGAAACAGAGGGCACCAGGCTTTAACCAGCTACCTTATCTTTGTAGCCATGCCAACTTTAGTGCAATTATTTCTCTGTTTGTAAGTAGAGCTTAACAAAATGCTATTAATCCCAGCAATTCACAGAGGCTGCTCAAGCCAGAAATGGTTTCCTTTTAAAGAGGTCAAATTGCTGTTTGAATCTGGCCCTTGCTGCTAACAGTATCTAGTGAAAGGATTTAGAAAGATTAAAACTAAAGGCAAAGAGACATGGAAATTGTTTGAAATCTTTTACAGTAGGATCAAAACAATTTGGACTGTGTTGGAGGAATGCGCCGATCCTTCTGCTTTTGAAAAGCACAGTGGAAAGGTACCACTTCCCAAAGGTTTCTTGACAGGGTAGAAGGCAGAAATGAGCACAGGGAACCAATGTGATCTCTTAAATATGACACTGCTCTTTTGATATAAACTAGAGATATTTTGTCTTGTTTTCTTCCTTTTCAGAGAAAATCCTGAGATGGTCACCCACAGATGTTGCCATGTTATGGACAATGAAGCAGAGGAGAATGCCCGTGGCTGCTGGGAAAACCAGCCTCCTGCAGTGCAGGTTACAAAGCTTGCAAGAATCACTGTGCAAAGTCGAGCCAGATTCTCAGACTGAGCTGCAAACGAGCTCGAACACGTGGCTGGCCTGTTCAGTTTGGGTTACACAGGTTGCCTAAACATGCAATTTGCAACCAGTGTGCTTTTGTAGCTGTAACTACAGTCTTGATTACTCTGTTTGAGGAGCTCTGTCTGAACAGATACGTGGTTTGCTCTAATTTATCCAGTACGTGGGGTATTGGACACAGATTTATGCCATCAGTTATGCCAGCCTCTTCATGACAAGAGCCAACATTGATTTCATGCTAAGGTGAAGCATTGTGTAGGCTGCAGTCAGGATGCGTATGTCTGAGTTACTGAAGGCCCACAGAGATTAAAAGCTGTCTACAGCTACCGATAACAGTATCAGACAGTTTCATTTACGAGCTGCCTTTTGGAGTCCTCACCCTCCAGGGTCTGTCCCTGATACCATCGATGCCAGCAGCAACTTGGTGGGTGTCCACGAAGCAGCTGATGCAAAACTTCAGCCGCCCAAGGCAAAACTGCCAACCCTGACCTCAAAATCTGATCAATTTGCATGAAGTTTAACATGCAGAATTCAGGCTGTGGGATACGACAATGAAAACACATTGTGTAGAATCATCTCTTCATACACTAATGCAAGGGGAGGGGGTTATGTTAAATTAAAAATGTATTTCTGGCCATAGTCTCTTTAGAAGAAAAACCCCGTGGCACACCCTAAGGCTTGATCCTCAGCGCTGTCACGTTTGCTTCCTGTTTGTAAGTGTTCTCTCTTCTGCAACAATCATACAGCCTAAGCATAGCTCTTTGTACATAAAAATAAATCTTATTCTCAGCAGCTTGTCTTTTTCTTTATTCAAAGCAAACTTTTGGAGCTTTTGTATACCGCAATATATACGTAAGACATTCTGCGTCTACTGCAATCGATCTGAGTGCAGTTGCTCTGCAAAGGAGTTATGCACCAATGTCATTCTTCTCCTGAATTACCTTTATTCTGAGTTTGGTTCTGTGTTTCACAGAACCCTGTCTCTCCAGTTTAAGTGCTACTCCAAGCAAACGATAACACTTCACGTGTATTTTAGGATGTAGATTGAAGGCCAAAATTGCTTTTCTGAAAAATCCCACATCTTCCACAGCTGTGGAGATTTTCTGCAATGCAGCTCACAGTGATCCGCATGGAGCATTTTTAGCTGGCTGCCCCCATCAAACTCTTCAGTTGGGTGTAGAAATCAATGCCTGAACCCCAGAAAACACCACTCAAATTACCATTAAAATGTCAATACTGGCCATTATGAAAACTGAATTTCTACTGACTACTTCAAGTAGCTGCTTACAAAGGGAATTTTCTAGAGTTTTGAGATTATTGTGATGTATGGAGGACAAAATACAATTGTATTTGTATTTATATAAATATATGTCAATGTGCATAGATGATATTGCATTATCATTGTATTAACACTTAATGAGTTGATTACCATGACAGAAAGATGACAGTTTCTGCACAATTGCAAACATGAACTTAGAAAATAAAACCTGATTTTCTAATACTGCACATGATAAATTATTTCATGTAGTTTAACAAAAGGGTGAGTGTCAAAACATTAAAGAAAAAGTTTATTACAGATAATTGCTCGCTTTGTTTATACTGTTTCTGTAGAGCTTGGATAAGCAATTTAGGTTATAGAGATTTATAACTGTTTTCATGAAGATGTATGAAACTAAAAGATTGCAAGCCTTTTAAATCCACCTATAAATCATTCTATACATTTAATTTCTTCTGTATAAATTTTATGAGTTCATATATAAAATACATCCTGAAATTGCTGCATGCTTTCAGATGAACCAGCTATTGCATTTCTTCTTACCTTTTCGTTATTACCTTCGGTCTTCAAATAGAATACATAAAAGTTCCCACAGGTTACTTAATATTAAATATTCAATGGCTGTTACAATTCTACATTAAAAATATTTGTGTAGGAATGTCGGGGGTGAGTGCTGCAAATGTTGAGTGTGGTGAGGCCCTGCACTGCTGCCCAGAGATGCTGTGTGTGCCCCATCCCTGGAGGTGCTCAAGGCCATGGATGGGACATGGACAGCATGAGCTGGTGGGGAACTTTAAGGTCCCTTTCAACCCATGTCATTCTATGAATCTATGTCTGTTTTTGATAGGACCAACTATGTGTTCATTGATTTGGAAGCCAGAGCAGCACTCATCAAGCAGAGGAGAAAAACTGTCTAAGGATGGACAGGGGCACTTGGCAAGGCAAGGTAAAACCGGCTCTGATGCAGGCAAGCCCCAGTGCTCTGGGCAAGAAATAGCAAAATCCCCGTTTTTCTTGCAAGACACTCTGGATGTAGTTGAAAGCAAGGGGAGAACACCGAAGGCCTTTCTCCTCCTTGTCCTTGCTAGCTCATGCTGTTCTGCTTTTGTCCCTTCTTGTCATTCCCAGCTGCCACCAGCACAGAGCCAGACAGGCTTCTGTGAATCTCATGGAGGTTTTGCTATAATTTTCAGAGGAAGCAGGACCTTGGATTATGAAATCCCCTATAGACTCTTCAGAAACCTGTCAGGCTGCAGCATGATTGTGCCACTTCTATGGCAACGATGTGACATTGTTTACTTGTAATTGTTTTGACTGCTTATTCATTCAAGTGGATTATTATGCACATTTGTGCTCTGTGAGAGCTGATTCCTGAACAAATAAATAAATAAATGAATAAAATGGTGAGAAAATAGACTTAAAATGTCCTTTTAGCATTACTTTCTCCAGATAGGTCAAATGCACATGGAAAAAAGTTAAATGATGTTTGTGTTTGTGTTTTGTCTAAAAAAGCAGAATTCTGATGGTAGTTATGGGGAGATCTGATTATCAACGTTCATTTTACAGTGTAATTAGAAGATTTAAAGATAATCTGGAGCTAAGGTGTTCATTTTGCCCAAATGTTCCACAGAAAATACCCAAGGTTAGGCTTTGGTTAAGGTAAACTTATCTTAATTTCACGGCATGAAAACAATTGGAGAAATCATTTCTGTTATTTGGATAGAACCCTCATTCTCAATCAGTTTCATCTGATAGTGCCCAATCCTGGCACTGTGACTACCAACATGGTACTAAGGGGAATAGCACGAGTTGTCTCTTGCCGCTTCAATTAAGTTGAAGTACCACACAGTGTCTGAGCGTGTCCTTCACATTTTACCTTCTCATAAATTAGTCTTGCTCCTTAGTGATGTGATCTGATATTCCCTGCAGCTCTTTTTGGATTTCCCCCCTTTCTACTGTGTGCATCCATGTGTTTATGGTAGTCATGCGGCGTGCACTGTAGAACAGAATCACAGAATTACCAAGGTTGGAAAAGACCTCCAAGATCATTTCCAACCATCCACCTATCACCAATATTTCCCACCAAATCATGTTCCTTAGTACAACACCGAAACATTTCTTGTACACCTCAAGGGATGTTGACTAAACCACCTGCCTGGGCAGCCCTTTCCAGTGCCTGATCACATTTTCTGAGAAGAAACTTTTCCTAATATTATCCAACCTGATAATGCAAGATATGCCTTATTTCTGTGAAGGAGCTCTCTGGTCCCTCTTGCTTTCTTCAGACATCATATTGACTAACTGATCCACAAGCATTCCAATTTTTTTCCACCCTGCTACATGCGTTTTAAATACAGCCAGTCTTCAATTATAAATTTCTTACTTGTTTCTGCATTATTTTAAATGGTGGTTAAGAAGTTCAAAGCCATTTCGTTACTATTGCAGAATTTATCTACTGGGACATTAGAATAAAAAGTACTTATTTGCTTTGTCACTTAAATTGCACCATTGTGGGGTATCAGCTTGCATTTTAAAACAGTAAATTCACAAAATTACATTATGTTTATAGTTGTCATCAAAATATAAAAAGGAACATTAATCTTCTCAAATTTAATTTTGCTTGGGTTTTAATTCCATCGCTTATTGCCAGAGGGATTTACGGATTTTTTTCTTAATATCTCTGACTTCACAAAGTTTATGTTTGAAAAAATGATATGCTATATTGCTGAAGTCATTTTCTAGTTGATAGTTTTAGTATTGCCCTCTTATTCTCCAATTATTTGCATACAAGTATTATGATACCCCATTTTTGTCCCAGTTCAATAGAAATTTTATATCTGCAATATTTCAGTCCTCAGCTGAAGCACAGCGCTGGGACTGTCGCTGTGTGGGAAGAGGTTGAAGTTTCCAGACTTCTCACAGCTCTGCTCAGATTAGATGTGGAACCGGACACCCTACTGAGAAATGATGCTCCAATACTTCCTTTTGCTGAGAAGAGCTTTCTGTTATTCTTTTCAGGTTCCTTTTCCAGCAAACTTTACCTTTCCATCTCTTTCTTTCTAGTGTTAAATCTCCCAGCACATGGGCTGGGGCTTGCTATAGTTGTAGGTGTCCCCACCTGCCTCTCTCACAAGAACTGAGAGAAGGAAGAGAACAACCCAGTAGATGTATTCCTCTGGGCCAATAGCAAAATTTTGTATAAGTTTAGCTTGGAATAAATATTAATAAATATTTATAAATATTTATAAACATTACCATGCAAGTACCAACTTGTCCTCCATAAATAAAAATGTGAAGATTAATTTTCCTTCTCATAGGAAAGCATATAATATCTCTGGACATAGCTGCTTTGTTCAGTCTGATATGAGAGAAGGCAATTTTGGCCCAGAATTTCAAAGTCTTCCATGAGATGCAAAGAGAGAAAGCTTTTGTCTGAGATGACGCATTCTTTTATATTTGTTTCTTGGCTGGTTGTGGGAAGAGGAGATAAAGTAAGAAGAGATGCTACAAGAAAACGATACTCTTGCCTGGAGCACAAAATGCTTCTGTTGAACAGTTTGTACTTGTTTTGCTTTGTGGTTTCTTAGTGAAATAAAAAGAATATACTGAGAAATGGTGAGAGATGACTTACAGCTGTGCCTGCTCTTTCTCCTTTGCTATGAGGTGTCCAGGGTAACCTTGATGAGCCCCATTCCTTCACAGGGACCACCCCAAATTTCCCTGACTTTTGAGGTTGATTGTATTTGCTAGTAGCCATCAAGCTGAAGAAGTCAATCATTGACAATATCACCATTTGGGGCAAATTTCTGATGCTGGAGATTACAACAAAATTCCAAGATCACAGAGAAGTCTATCTTTTATCTCTATTCTTTTTCCTCATTGCCTTAACCCAGTCTTCCCTTGCCTGAACTATCATGGACTGTTTTTCAGCTGTATTGGTAGAACAGCATCTCCTACATTATGAAACAAATATTTTCACACAGGGCAGGTTAGATCTTCATATATTTCCTTGTGGATGTTGCTTTTCAAATTTGTTCTACAAAAGTATTTAGGGATCAAAAGAGATGATTCACAGTGCTTGCCAACCTGACTGGAGAGAGGAAAATGGTTAATATGGACACACTCATTTAAACAATCCTTTTACTAGTCCTTGTGGGAAGAAAATGAATTACTTGCAGAGATTAAAATCTCAAAAAATGCAACTGAGACAATACTTAGATGGAAGTCAGACCTCATAAGTATTCCATGTGTCTGGGACTTTATATTGCATTTCTGTAGCATTCAGACTACTGTTATCTACATTTATTGTCAGCAGCTCTGATAACTTCAGTAAAAAGTTTATTTAATGAAACCAGTCAAAAAATGTTTCCATAGTAGACCAAGTGAGTGTGTTTTTGGACTGTCAGTAATTCTTATTTCTGCTTGGGATTTATTGCCTTTTTGTCACTTGTAGTCTACAGGCTATACTTATCAGTTAACAAAGACCTGCCTGTGGTTACAGCTTAAGCATGTCAGGGTTGATTTTTTTAACTTTCTATTGACATCATATAAGCCAATTTCTGGATACCCTAACTTTCTAGTTTGTTAGTGCATGGGATGCTTTGTGACACCCCCACTGACATTGTTGAGGGTATAGCTATGTTATGCATTATGTTAGTATCTAATTCATGGCTCTCTGAATATATAAATATGAACAAACTGTTATGAATGGGATGGTTCTCACAAGATCACTGGAATTAAGATGGTTTATGTTCAAGTTTAAACTCAAAATTGAGAAAAATATGCTAAATGTCAGAGTTTTAAGAGTTATTTTTCTAGTGTCAGTCTGCTAAAGTCTGTTTCAAGGAGGGAAACTAAACAGAAAACTTACCGGTCTTTGAAAAAAATAATCCATGATCTTCCTACTTACCTGCTTATATTGATCAGCTTGCCAACATAGTGACACAGAAGAGGCATTTAGATGGGGCTACATTCTTCATATGCATTTCAGACATACTAAATAAATAATAAATCCATTACCAACAACTCAGCAGGATGATCTTTCACCCTTTTGCTCTATTCTCCAGGAAGCTATTGTAGTTCCAGTTACAGTCATGCTTTTCTAATTTTTGAAAAGGTTAACACAGTTTTATCTTTAATAGCTGCTTGATCATTGCAGAAGCTAACAAGTCATGTTGGAAACATTAGTCAGGGAGACAAGGGAATATATCTGGATGTCTCACACGATTATAAAGAGAGTTATTCTCCTGCTGTTATCACTGCATTAACATGGCCGGTATAGAAATGACATATTTATTAAGGAAGAGTACAAGAAGTTCAAGAAGCTTTGGGTGCCTGCCTGCTGCAAGGTTTTTGCCTCTCTCTCTTCAGTCTCATCATCTGCTCCAATCATCTTGTGAAAACTATTGGACTATTGTTGTTGCTTCTTTTGTGTTCAAGGATCCTAGGTTGGCACTTTCATTAAAGAGTGTCACCAGCTTCACTGATACAGTGATTTGATTTACTGGCATAGTGCTGTTGAACAGATAACCAAACAAAAGTTTTGTAGCTTTTTGCTTGTTTGCTTGTTTTGTTGTTGCTTTTAAAGGCAGCTAATAACCATATACTTTTGTATGTAAGTTCTCTCTGAGAAATGAATTGTAGTTCAGCCCTTTTTTTCATTTAAAAAACTCAGCTGGGTGTTTTTGCCATGTCTTCTCTCTGACCATAGCCAGCAGAACACTGTATTCAGCAAGAAAAAGTAAAACTTCTCCAACCCTTCTGATTTGGGTTTCATCTTCTCTTGATATCCAGGCCAATCATTTCAGATACAATGGCTTGGAAAATCAGAACCTGTTGCTTTTTCCCTGCTTCCCCAGCTCAGTGCTCAAGTGCTCCAGCATTACCCAGCAGCTATGCAAGCCCAGTTTTGCTCTGTTCTCACATTCTCCCTAGTGTAGAGAAGAACACATACTGAGGTGGAGGCAACACTTGTGTTCATCTGTGTATGCTGCCTCCGAAGAGAGGCTGATTGCTGCCACATACAGAGACATTGCTTATGCATTACAGCTGGGAAACCTCACCAAAATATAACCCAGCAGGAAATGTCAGTGAAGTCATCGTGACTTGTGTGTTGCATATTTTAATGGTCATGTACATCTAGGAGAAGCTTTTCCTGCTTTGTATAACAGTTAGGAAACCAATGAAATAAAACTGTGAAAGCAGATTGCATTTCTAATATATTTGTATGTTGAACTGCTTGAGAGAGCAGAGAGGCTTGAAATGGCACGAGCTGGAATCAAAATAAACATAGGAGGGAGAAAAACCTGAGGAAGCTGGAGGAGCTTTGAGAAGCACTGCTGCCAGTGCTCTTTCTGCTGCTTTTTCCCGATTAGAAATGATGCATTTTGCTCTTCACGGTTTCCATGTCATGCTCAGTATTTCTTCACATCTAAGAATGGTTTAGCTTTTCACTAAAACTGGTGATTTAGTAGCAGTATTTGTAACTAGTTTCGTATTAAATTGCTATCAGATTGCATTTAAGGCATCTTAGCGTTACTTAGTGTTACTACTGAATAATGTTAGTCACTGTAATTGCCTAAAGATTCCATATTAATTTTAAATGGGGAAAAGAAAAACTAATTAAGTTATATGATTAGAGTAATGACATCTAATTGTTAAAAAAACTTGTGAATTGCTTCTATGCAGCCACTGTGTGTTCTTTGGTATCTTGTGTTTAACAATTACCCAAATATCAAAAGCAGAAGCTTAAATGTAGGTAAATGTTCCCCGTCAAGAGCTGATGACCTGAGATTGTCCAAAAGCTTAAAAAGATTAAAATTCTATCTAAAAGCCCAGACTATGTGTATTATAATACAGATATTGCAATCACATTTTGATCTTGACTATGACATTAGAAAAATCTATAGAAGAGGTAGAAGAGTAATTCTTTCTTTTGCACAATTTCAGGAGAGGTTTCCGAGCTGAGTTCAGGCAATGCACTGGGTCTGACGCCTGAGGCCCTTTTTTGTGGCACCTCTCAATATGCAGAGTGAGATCCTTGAGTCTCCCTGAAAACCTACTGCAGAGAGGATTGCTAAGATATTGGAAGCATCTCTAAGATGGTACAAAAAGTGTCTTTCCCTATGCCTGTCATATCAATGCCACTAGCTGGGAAGGAAATGCCTTTGACTGAGGCATTTATAAAGAAATCTGTAATGATTCTGGACAGTATTTGCAGCAAAACTCATGGTAGCACTGCAGTCCAGTTGACAGAAGAATAAGTTATCTTTTTTATGTTGTAAGGGAGTTCAATAAATTAATTTTTGAGCTCCAAATGAATTTTATGGGAGATAAAAATATTTCTAGCTAAAGTACACTCTTCATTCTGTTTATTTAGACTGTTTTCACTCAAGTACTATGGAACATTGAATTACACTGCAGCTTAATACAAATACTGGTCCAATGTCTCATTTTATTCAAGAGTATCATATTGAAAATGATTATGTCAACATGAATAGACCTAGAAAAACTCAAAATAATTCCAAAAGTATCTTCCGTTTCAATCTCCTGTTGAGTAAGAGTAAATGGGGATACTATGATGGAAATACTGAGACATACTCAGTATACCTGAGACATAAGAGACAAAAAGCTTAGTGATGACTTGTTTTTTAATTATGGGAATTAATGGAGTTGTAGCAAGTACTGCTTTGTATCCCATTTACCTTTGGCAAAGCCTTGTCAGAATAAGTCCATCCAGCACCCACTGCCTTCCATCTGTTTTAGCAAGGAGAATGTGATTTCTAGCTGTTCTGTTTCTATTCTCTCTGGAAAGTTTTACCCAGCACAATAATAGTTGTGGAACTTCAAATCACACAGATTTCATGTACCTCTTTTATGTTTTCTAACCTTGATAACAATGACATGTCCTTGCAAAAATAATACGTAGGGAATTAATTGTATCAATGACCTTTAAGTACAATGTCTGTAACATTTGTGGTACCGTGGTCCACAGTTCTGTGATCATCAGTGAAGAATCAATAAAAGTCTGACAAATAATTGCATCACTAAAACAAAACCTGGCTCCAGAGGAAGGGAAATGGAACAATGCTGACTGGAGCTGCTTCAATAAACTGTGACAACTTTTGGCCCTGCTCCACCACCTAAATCCACCTGCCTATCCACTGAGTTTAACCCTAGAGTGACGAGACATGAAGCCCAGCTCACACAATCAAAAAGACCAGCTAGGGTAAGATTAGTTAGTCTAGGAAACTAGCAAAGAGAAAAAACAGCCTTAAGCATCTCACAGCCTGGGAAGTGCATCTCAAAAACTATCTGCAGCTACCCAGACTGTCATTAAAAGGGCTCCTTCAACCTGTCAAGCTTTAAGAAACAAGAGATAGGAACAAACTTCCAACAGATGTAGCTGTCATTTAAGATTAAAGCAAAAAGCTGTCGGTACAGAACCTTACGATGTGTGCAATCACACTCTTGCTTCTACCAAAGGAAATGTTGCAGTACCTCTTAAAATATTTCAGTTAAAAATAAAAGAACAAAGTGTACCAACAATAAATAAATCAAAACACTGAGTAGAAGAGCTCTACTGTATGTCCATGCACGTATCTTGTAAGCACCTCAAAGCCCTGTCCTGAAAGGCTGATAATCCCTCAGATAAATCATTTACTTTCCCTTTTAGAAGGCAAGTTGAAACAAGAAGGCATACATTCTCATTTTGACAAAAGGAAAACATGCTTACTGTGAAGCTGAGAGGAGAATGGAACAAGTGGGTTAACCAAAACCGCAACATTGAGCAGTGCTGGACTTGGGTGAAGATGAGCTTGGCCTAGGACCAGATGCTTAGAAAAGAAGAAGAGAGAGATGTTTTAGGCAAATAGCCCCCTTTCAGACCAAGTAGCCACCCTGCCTAACACCAGTTTGTAACGGTTTGAAAAACAAGTCTCCTGCTAACCAAGAAATAAGTAATCCCCATGTTAATCTGCACTGTGTCCAAACACCGTACACATCCCCTTAGCCAAAATCATATCCAAAATCCACTAATCCAAGTAGAATCAAGCAGTTGAGAGGGAGAAAAAAATCTTCCTGGAAATGTGTCTCAACTCTCGCATATTACTCTTTACCAATACAGACAAAAACCCATAGATTTCTGATTACATTAAGATTTTGTCAATAATCTCTTTCCTTTTCCACCTATATGATTTCAAAACACTCTTTTGTGATGTTTTACCTAATGCCCTAAGACTGGCATTCAAAGGAATGTATTGCTGAAATTACTGCTTCTTCCACACACATTACAATTTCCCAAGTGAGCAAAATCCTAATTTTTAAGAGCCTACCCAATTATTTTCATTTTAAAAATCATCTTGGCTAATCACTGACAAGCTGCATAGCACAAGAAATCATCTGAGTGCGTATTTTATAAAAGTACTGTATAATCAAACCATTTACCCAAGCATTTTATATGTCTCAGGACAAAACAAACCTTTGTCAATAAAATTACAAGACATATCACTATCTACAACAGATGCTTTATTGAATTCTTTAAACGTATTGCTCTATTACCATCAGTTCATGTCACTGTTACACTTCAGGTGAAACCTTCCTCAATGAGCAGTAGATAAAGGATGGACCTGTTGCAGCAATAGATTTACTGTTATGGATTTAAGAGGTCTCCACTGTATTCACATTACTTTATTACCATTTAGTGCATTCTAATTAAAAATAAAAAGACTTCTTCCCTTTGCCTTCTTCCCCTGTGCATTTTGAAGTGATTTAATTCTAGAGAGAAAGAGCAAACGGCAGATCAAAAGAAAATGTTAGACTATAAATTACCTGCTTCTCTGGACATATGGACTATTCATTAAGTATGAGGTTGAATGCTAGTTTCATTCCTTGCCTGTCAGATATGCTAATTCACCCAAGCCATTTGACACATCCTGTAGAATATTCCCATGCTGTGATTTAGGGAATTACTTCTTAAATGGAAGATCCAGTTCCCAGAGACTCTCTGGTCATATCAGCGGAGAATAGCAGTTATTGCTAGGATGTGAGCCCTCTGCTTTTAACTTCTAGGAAGGGAAAAACTGGTCTTGCACAGTCCTTTACTGCCCAATATAGTGTAGAAATGGCTGTGCCAACCTGGCTTTCCAGCATGGCCCTGCAGATCTCCCAGCACCAGCACCAGCTTGAACTGTACCAAGTACAAAGCAGAGCTGGGACAGTAAACAACCTTCCCTTTAGTACGCCTATGGGGAAAGGATCACTGCCATTAAAAATCTAAAATTATTAATATTCTCAGCATTAGGTCCCATCGCCAGAAGCAATCTCAGTGGGGAAAATAGCAAAAATATTGTTAGGAATTGTAAGAAGAGTTCAAGAAGCTGGTGTTTAGAATCATAGAATCATCAAAGAAGGAAAAATAGCTAAGATTAATTAGTCTAACTATCAACCCATCAACCTGTCCTTTTTCTGGGAAAGACTCAAATCTATCCCCATGGAAATGAAACCAGTTGGGCTCCATCATTTGTGGAAGCATTGTGAAGTATAAAGACACAGCCTGTGCCTAGCAGCACTTGTGTTTTATATCGGTAAAACAGAGAAATTGCATTCAAATGGAAAAGGAACTGCAGACAGAAGCTGCTCTGCTGCCATCTTCTAAATGGGTTAATGACAGTGGGCAGCTGATGCCTCTTCTGTATATTGGAAACAGCTGGCCATTAAAACCAGGTGAAGAATTTTGTTTGACATAGCCACAAAATGCCTACTTGGTCTGAAATAATATTGTATTTAATAATTTAATTTTAAAAACCCTTACTTTGTCATATTTATGTAAAAATCTACAGTACGATAGAATTGTCATTATTCATTTCCAAAAGCCTTGAATGCTCATTGCTGGATTTTTTTTAATGTTGATGATTCTTAATATTCCTAAAAATAAGAAGCCAATTTGCAACGGATATGTAGTAGGAAAATCCTGCCAAAATCAGCTTAGCCTTCTCAGTAGAGCTGAGTGAACGTAATTTAGCATTCTCCAGCAATCCCTAGCACTTCCTAGGCTTCTTTTCAGCAGGGACTTGCCAAAGAATTTTAAAATGCTTGCTTTTTTTCTGACTTAGACAAGCATCCTGTAGGAAATTAGATTAATACTAGTTCACAATGGAAAACCTTTGCCACCCTATTTCATTATTACTACTCAGATCATCATTCACATCATGAATAAAGATGTGGGCTATTGCTCCTGGAAATGTATTATGCTGCTAAAAGGCTGTGGTGTTTAAAGCTACCTTAGCCTGGCTGGGAGATAAGAGGTGGTGGTGTTGAAGGAGCTTTATCTATCACCAAATTGAGTGGATAAAGTGGACTTCCGAAAAGCAAATGTTCTCTCTTGAAGATTCAGGAGCTGGTGCTGGTTGTCTAACCAGAAATATGGATTGCGTCCAACAGAGTCCCTTGGTTTGACGGCATGGTGCTCACATAGCAATCTTGCTCCACACCCTCGCTTCAGCTGTGCCAGCACTGAAGGGCATCGATGTTAAAGAGGGGACAGGGGAAGTTGTCTTGACCTAGGAATTTTTTTCTTTATGGTCTTTTGCAGCATAGCAGCACAGAGGTTCATTTTTTTCCTGGCCACTAGATAGGTACACATCAAGGAAAATGAAGTTTAGTCACAGGTTTTGTTGGGTAGGTTACCAAGAAGAGGAGCATAAGGTTAAAATTTGTTGTGGAAGGGGAGATTTATACACAGTAAGTTTACCAAAAGAACATTCAATTCTGTGGCGGAAGAAATTTTCTGCGCATGTAAAACCACTTCAGTCATCTGGGGTATAATGAAGAACAGGTTATCCAATTTTAACATGCAGATGCATGTCAGAGAGTGGGTTTTAAATACTAAGGAGGAACTTGATTATAGACATTTTTGTTTCCACTGTCATTCTGTGAAAAGTACTATTGATTAATCGTGTTGCGGTAGGAGTCACCAGATAATTTTGTTAATTTTTTTAATTAAATTTATTTTATTTTTTTTCCTGAGGGAAGGAAAAGCAGAGATTTTGTCTAGAAAATACTCCTTTATCCTTTGTTCTCCTAAAGAGCAGTCCTTCGAGAGAAATTGTCAGACAGTTGAGAACATGTTCTTTCATTTTATTCCCGATCTTTCAAGGCAGTTCCCAAGACAAAATAGCTTTCTGGGAACTGAACTGCGGTACATGGGTTAAAGTTTATAGAGAAAAGGATCATAGATTGCCTGCTTATGACTTTACTCTTTTATGAGATTGATGTGCATATATACAAAGTAAGTTAAACTCTGACCACAGCAAGACTCTGCTTCATTGATCTCTATTCCCTGAGAGCCACTCTTGGAGTCTCTGAGGGCAATGCCATCCTTCAGATACACATAACATACCAGAGTGACAGTGGAAGTCTAGCCAATTAGTGAGAACATAATTTTGAATGAAAATATCCTCTTCCAAAGATTCTGGTTACTGACGCTGATTGTGATTGCCCTTGCTTTTTCAAGAAGGAAATTGTGCAGTGGTTTTACATAGATTTATTTGTCCGTAATTGATATTGCGCCTCATTGGCAGTGGCTATTGAAAATTTACAGTGGTTGGAAAGATGAGGGGAGGAGTTGGCAGTAGACAGTAGACAGAGATGCTAATCTTAAAATTCAAGCTATATTCCCATAAATATGAAATATGAGGAGGAAGAAGTGATTTGAATTTATGAATAGGGTATAATGTTCTCCTGCTCTAAAACTCTCCTACCATTTACTCTAGCTAGTGATGGAATGGTTTGTGAATTTTCTTTGAGATTAAAATACAGTTTTAACCAAATCTGAACTTTTTTAACATCAGTCAGATGGCGAGAAATAAAATTTAATTGTCAATTATCAAAATATACCCATAAAGTCATTACACATCAGTGAAACTGCAGGTGGTTTGAAAGGTATCTAAATGCTTCTAAATTTATCCCAATTAAAACAATATACCAGTGGAAAAAATAAAATAATAAGAAAATTCCAGTGCTTTAAGGATTCTGTGGGGGGAAAAAAATGAAACCAGTGATCTAACAGTCTGGGCTCTGTATAAATAAAACACTAAAGATTCTGAGACAAGAGACCTTAATTGAAGTCCATTAAAATCAATAGAGGAATAAAAAGCAGACAGAAATAGAACAGGAAAGATAACATACCAAGGGAGTTTCAAAGTACTGAGCATACCAAGGGAGTTTCAAAATATCGAGTGCCCACCTGTGATTTCCACTGAATTAGCAGGAGTTATTGGTGATCAAGATCTTTCTCAGAAATCTGTCTGCTCCTGGGTTTTGGCATGAAGTCCTCCTCTAGGGATGTTATTTCCGTGACATCACTCAGCCTATGATTTCACCCCTCGTCCTCCATTTTTCTTCTGTACAAGGTGTAGAATATAAATATGTTATAATGCTGAATCACACTCTTGTTCTGCAGTGCAAAATTTTCCTACCTGCTGCATTTGTTTCATCTGAAAGGGCAGGGAAAAGTATTAATGCCTGTCCTTGTTGCTTGTAGCTAAGTACCTTGAGAGCATCCAATATCTCTAAAAATATAGCTGTCGTTCAGAAAATACTTGTTTCCACCCCTGTCCTCCCATTGCCCGTGGCTACACTGTTCCTGAGGAACCTCACTGAAGAACAGGGATATGTTACTGCAGTGTTGGTCATCGTGTTCTGAATCCATGAACTGGGCTTCTGCATCAACACATTTTACCTTTGTTTGTGTTTACTCTCTGCTTTTTAAGCTTCCAGTGTAAAGATTTTCTTCCCAGCTATGAAAAATTCTATTTCTTTTTTTTTTTTCCCCATCCAGGGAAATCCATTTTTAAATAATGTGATTCTAAGAGCTGAAGCTTTAAGAAAAAAATTAAGCAGCATGAGATCTATAACATATAATTAAGTGAGATTTTAGCGGTATACCTCAGAGGAAATTTTCCCTTATTTTCCTCTGCTCTCTATTAAAATAATGCAAAGCAGTAGTCTACAGCATCCCCATGTATTCATCACCTGAATTTACAGTGCTCTGTACCCAGTTGACCCATTAGTGATTATCACTACTGCCATATAGTGCTTATTTCAGGAAGAGAATCATATTTGATTATGAACCGTAGAATACATATGATTTTAATATGCTATATTGGCCAGATTATCCAGTCCTTCCTCTCACAATATAACTAGTCTCATTTATTTCAGTAGGGTAAAAATTATAGTTAAGGAAAAATAAAAGGGAGAAGGGGTCAATTTAATAGTCGTGAGGCTGCACAGCCTGCACCACGCTTTTCTGCTTCATTCAAGGCAAACTGCTGTGCTAATTTTAAGTCTGTCTGGTCAGTGCAAAATGTGGGCCAAATGCTGCACTCCTTCCTCATACCAGCAGTCCCACTGAGTCCTGGGGTTTATAGCAGTTTTTGTACTCCATCAGCCGGATGCCATGAAATGAAATAGGATAGTCCATTAATTTATTTTATTGCAGGACTGGCTAACTGATGAGTGTGCCAATTGATGCACAGAAGCACAGAGGAGCTGGGGTGTTAGAAATGCACCTGACACTGAATCTTTGCAAAACAGCTCCATTAAAAAAATGAGCATTAATCAATAAATAGCAAAATGTATTTTTTTAAGAGGAATATTTTCTAATAAGAAATCAGCTACTAAAATGGCTGTCATAAGTATCATAGGAAAGACTGGAAGTTTTCCCATTTGGGGTAGGATTTTTGGCTAATAAACAAAAGAATCATGATGACTTGGCAGCCACACTTCTTAAAAGAAATTTTAGGTACATCCAGCAAAGTTATGATGTGTTACTATGACTATGAGTGCATTCCTGGCTCAGAATTTTCTTTCCTTCCATTTGATAGACTAATTAATTCCCATTTATGTTTAAGTAAACGATTATTTGCAGCACTCACTGGCTGAGTTCTTATTGGATAAACATAAACAGAATTTATGGATAACTCTAAACTCAAGTCCTTGGACTGCTGAGAGGACTGTCTTGAGATTTCAGCCTTCAATTCCCAACTTCTTAAAAAGACCATGGTAAGTAATGATGCTCAGTATATCAGCCCGATACTGCTTCTGCACATTAGTGCTGGTTAGAGGGTGTCCATAACTCTTGTGGTGCTGAAACCCACAGTAAAAACAAATACCGTCATGAGGCTTTTCTCCCTCAATAAAAATGTTTCCTTAAGTGAAGACGTATAAGCCTATATCAAAAGAACCGGTCCAACTAAATAGGCATTTGCTGAACTCACTTTGGGGAGGAAAAAGGAGTAGAGAGAAGCAGACAGGAATGGGTTATGGTGGTCTGGCTTTCTTTCCTCTGCTAGCTGACAGAGCATGAGCCCGATGGTTGCCAGTGTTTGATATGCTGGTTTGGACACTTGTACCTGTCTATTACCCTAGTTAACTAACCTGACATTTCCAAAATATCAGTAGGAGTGACGTTTACTTTAGTACTTAAAATGTGAGCATTTACAAGTAATCTTTAGGCAAGGGAATAAAATTAATACTTATGGAAGAAAAATCATCGTTACTCATCTATTTTATACACTAATCATGCACAGTCCTTCTTTGGCCAGATTTAAACAAAATGAATGTGGTCTGGAATGATGGGTCCTTTGCTGATGTAAAAGAATTGTTGAAGGAAAAAAAAAAGACAAATAGGTATTAAAAAAAAAAAAAGAAACAAAATCACATTTTCACTCAGAAAAAGAATTAAAGAAAGAAAATGGAAAACAGGTTCTGAAAGAACAAATGTTCTTAACAGATATACAGACATTTTTAGAGAAAAATCCAGACTACAGGGACATTAAAATAAAAATGGAGCAATTTAATGAAGAGAACAAAACATTTCAAGAGCACTAAAGTACATATTTTACATAATGAAGAATTCAAAGAAAATGGAGGAAAAGAATGAATTTTAAATACTGTTTTCAGTAGTAACTATCTTAAATTCTCTAATCAGAAAAAGGAAGCCTTTATAAAGAGCAGAGCAATTACGGCTATCAAATGCTATATGTGAGTTCCATTCTCTATTTCTTTCTCTTTCTTTGTTTCTTTTCTTCACCTTTCTTTTTAGTACTTCCTTTCTTTTTCTATTCTTTCACATTCGCTCTCTCCCCATCTTTCTTCTGACACACACATGCTATCCCTTTTTTTACAACTTTTTCAGAGCTTGTTCTTTTTGTCTTTTGACTATTTATACAAAACTTCAAAAAATAATTAAAGGGAATGTTGGCATACTGAAAACACGCTTAAAGCAGTCCTCCTGTTAATTTCTTACAGTCTGTAACACAGACACTTTCTAAAATTATATTTGAGTTTCGACCACGAGTAATTGCATTTAGCATCTGATTAGGTAGTGTGACCCCAATGAAAAAATGCATTTCATTACCTGGTAAACTATATTTGGTAGACACACATACGTCTCGCAGAAGGCATGCATGCCAAAGTGCCTTGACCTCAAACTATGGGCAACAAGACAAAATAGGAAAATAAGGAGTTGAAAATGTGTTATTTTTAGCTGGGTTATGTTTACTGGTACTACAGACTCTGAAATGAAGACAACACTTGTACCACCCTTTACAGCCTTGGCATTAAATAGAAGATGTCTAATAACACAAATAAGACAATATTCAACATCTTGCCAGCTGTGACCACAACGAACATCACACACAGATTGTATAACCCCACAGAAAAAACTCTGGGTAATTTTAAATCTTTTTTTTTTAGCCTATCCCTCTTGAAATCCCTACCTTCCTCCCTTCCTCCATTCCTTCCACATTAGCAAATTAGGCAGAAAAGATTGTTTAACGTCAACTTTAAAACCTATCAAAATACCACAATGGAACTTTCATACACAATGGAACAATCATAAGGAACTTTTGAAACTCTATCACTGTCCTGTATTGTTAAGTAAAGCAATGTAGATAGAAAAAAAATGCTGTTGTGTAGTTTACAACGCAAATAAATGCAGAAAGGTAAGATATGCATGTGCCTACTTACATGCTTTTTGGCATAACACATATGTGGAGACATTTTTGAATGTCACAATACTCATAAGATTTTCCATACTCAGAACTCTGCAGCATCCCTGTATGAAAGATTTTTTTCTCATTTCAAGCCCCTGCTGTTACTGGGGCAAAAGAACTTCTTGATTCACTAGCTCATAACAGCATCACTGTTTTCATTAACATTATAAATATCTGTGAAGCAATATGAAGCCTCCAAAATGATTAATGCCCATTGGCATAATTTCCTTTTCAAGTGAAACCTTAAAAACATTTTCAAAGGGTTGTCTGCCGTCATGTCTGTAGTCTTCTGAGATGTTCACTTTCATGGAAATATATCTTATAGAGGAAATTAAAGGTTTTAGACTGAGCATGAAGACTGCTAGACTACAAATAATAAGCCAAAGGTGAATGCATAAGCAAACTAAAAGGTTGGAATTTTCAAGCTTATCTACAAGTGTTTCTTTCATACTGCTTCCAATATTTCAAGATTTAACCAGAAGGAAAATAAATTGTTTCCCTGAAAAAAAAATCTTGCAAAATTAATTTAAAATAGATCTTAAATGCTTGTTTCTCAGCAAAAACCTTGGTATAATAAAACTTGTGGGTATCTTCCTCCACTGGAAGAAGACAAAAATTACGTTGCTTTAGCATTTTCTCAGCCTCTTTTTCCAGTTCGTTTGCAGCATCTAAAGCCCTCCAAACAGAACTTCTATGAAAAAAACCCCCAAAACTTAGAAGACACTTTCTTTCAGATTCTGCATACAATACTTCAAGTAAGACTTACTTCTATATTTCACCTGGGAATTGTTTTTGGTCGGTTATCAATACCGACAATTTTATTCGTTTAGAAAACTCATGATTGGTTTTGACATGTAATTGCAAAGGATGCTTCAAATTGTGTGGCTTCCAGGCTCTGTGCTCTGATTCCCACCACAAAACATTCAATCTCTACTTTTCTAGTGGGTCAGATGCCATAGTCTTCTCCTGAGGAGATCAATTTCCTTGATGTCAGTAAATGAACGAATGAAGGCACTGCTGCGTCGAAAATCGTTGCTGGATACGGGGAGTTCACATTAACAAAAAGAGAGAAGCCATCTGGTGATTCCTACAGTTAACCTTCACACGCATACACATGGGCCTGAGCAAAAGAAAATGCCACGTAAAGCAAAGCCATAAAGGCAATATCAGAAACATAAATGTTCCTGGTGGAAAATGATCTTTCACCTACAGGTCATTGGTTCAAATCCATTCAAAAACTATAAGAATAAGGGAGGTTAAAGGATTAAAGATAACAAGAGTGCAAGGCTTTAAAAGAAAATGGAACAAATGTGTTTACAGTATCCTCTTTTGAATGATAGATATGACCATATTTTCACAGGAAAGAAGGCAGATAAAATGAGTGGAAAAATTAACAGTTAATAATGATAACAAAGTTATGATAATAATAAATGAAGGTAAGAAGAGGAGAAGATACATATTCCAGGAGATAATCTGAAAAGTAAGCACAGGGCAGCATTAAATGTAAACCAAATAAAATTTATGACATAAAAATACTATCCAAGCAAGGTCACCCAGCTAAGCACATCAATCTCATTTGAGTTCACGCTTGCCAAAATGTTCAAACTATATTGCCACTTAGACTGGAATAGAGATGACAGTGAAAGATCTTCTTAAGAAATATTAACATTTTTGAGATTTACCACTGAGCATACACGTGAAAGAAACCTTCACATGTACCCACATATAATGCCTTCTCTACAGAAAATCTCATATTAAAATACAATGCTTTCTCAGACTTGTTCTCTTCTAATCAGCACTTATGCTAACCACAACAAATTTAAGATATCCTTGAGTGAAGAGTTGGTTACAATACATTTTCCACATTGATATGACTTTCTGTTAGTAAAAGTATTCTATTCCAGACGTGTGTAACTTGGGTAAAGTGAATAATGCAAATGTATTTCTGAAGGTCATGCATTTAGTAGTAAATGTAGGTAATACAGGGACCAGCGTGTAACAGTACTTCTGAAGATCTTCCTGATGTTAAATAATACAGGTTCCCCACACATAATAATCTAAGTCACCCTTCACTGTTTTGAAAAATTATTCATTTATACCTACTTTTTCCATGAGCGTGATCTTTTAATGCTGAAGTTTGAATTTTGATCCATGGCTTACTAGATAGACAACAAAACTCAGCGTGACAATTAGCACACAAGTATAAGCAGCAGAATCAAGCTTTCTGGACAGCACAGTGAGTGGTATGCCCTGATGGATGTATTTTCTTGTTTACTTGCAAAAACAACTGTGCCATTTCCTCATGCTGAGTCTCAGTTAGAATTCAAGAGCAGAAGTGGAGAAGTCACTGACAAGTTTCCTTCAGCACAGAAAGTTAATTTAATTTGCTAGTAGACTGGTTTTTCAGAAAAAAAAAAGCACCACAACATCTGAAATGGTATGTTTCCTTCTGTGACTTAAATTGTTTTCACCAATTCTTACACCACCACCTCATTCTTAATGGTTCAGTTACCAAATGAGAAAGTGAAAAATACACTCCAACCCCTTTGTAATATTCAAGAATAATTAACAACAACAAAATTATACTTTTGGAAGTATCGTTCAGCAATAATGGAAACAGTGGATTTTTAAATCAGAATTCACCAGGGAGGGAATTTTGGCATTTGCTGAGCTTGTCAGATGCCTTGATAACTTTTCCCAGTTTTTCTGGCACTTTGTTACAATTTTTTTCTTGGGCCTCACTGCTTTATTTCAGGAGTTTTTATGTTGACAAAAATATCCTCAGCAAAGTGATTTCTCATCTCTCTTCCAGATGTGATCTAGCTGCCAGCGTCACTATGTGCTCTCCAAGGATGTTGCTCACTGCTGTTCTCATCTCAACATGGCAGAACAGGAAGCAGACAGAGAAACATTTATCCAACAAGTTTTGCTTTGGGTACTGGCTCTGTGCTCATATTTGCTTATCACCCACCTGACGGACTGGCTTCTTCAGGTGTAAGCCAGATTTTTGAAGGAGCTTCCACACTAATAAATTTTCAAAGTCTTCAGGAGAGAAAAATGGGTAATGCAGAGCTGAAACAGGAACAGCTCACACATTCTCTCCAAAGGAAACTTTCCTTCTGTTGTGCATTTGGGTGCAGCAGAGATACAAATAATCTCTCTGACCACCTGATATTAAATAAAAAGGTGACTTTAAAATTATTATTTTCAAGCACAGGAGTCCTAAATTTCTAACCACGTGATTTTAATGGGAAATATACTGGACTACTTCCAGGCATTACATGAAAAATATGTTCCTACATTTCTTCATGGAAATTATGAAAACGTTGCCATTCAGCTAAATCTAGGAAACTTATCCCTAAGTAATCCTATCATTCTTTTTCATGATGGTGAATTAGTTTAAAGCACACACTGAACCCAGGGCAAATCAATTCTTGATTTAAAAAGGAACAATGGTGAGTCTTACAAAGCACTAGAGGGGTCAGAATCCCTACATGTATTCGTACAATTACCACGAACTTCAGTAACAAAATTTCTACTCTCTGCTGTGTCAAAGAAAAAATATTAGATTGACATATTCCACAGGTACTAAGCCAAGCCTGATAGAGGTTGTATTGGCACAAGGTGAGGGAATCACAGAATTATAAGTATTGGAAGGGATTTCTGGAGAACACTGAGTCGAACTCCCTACTAGAGAAGGTTCCCTACAGTAGGTTGCATAGGAAAGTGTCCGGGCATGTTTTGATATCTCCTGAGAAGGAGATTCCAGCACCTCTCTAGGCAGCCTGTTCCAGTGCTCTGTAACCCTCAAAGTAAACAAGTTTTTCATCATGTTCATATGGAACTTCCTGTGTTCCAGCTTGTGCCCATTGCCCCATATCCTATTACTGGGCACCATTGAAAAAAAGCATGATCCCATCCACTTGGCTCCCACCTGTTAGAATTTATAAGAATTGGTAAGATTCCCCCTCAATTTTCTTCAGGCTGAACAGCCCCACTGGAGTCTCTCCAATAGTTCCCCATTTTTCTTGGGCTGAGGAGCCCAGGTTTGTAAATCCAGCTGAGGCTCATTTTAGCAGCATACCATTTTTAATACCAAAATAAACAACTGACCACTTCATTTGAACTGTTTGTTTCACATCTTACATGATCTGAGAAGTGACAAGTTTTCCCTTCCAAGCATTCCATCACCAAAACTGTCAGTTGCACAGTCTGATCTAATCCTTCCAGGAATTAATTTCCACTAAGTTCAGTAAAATGATCAAGGCACTACATCTTTTCATCTTTCATTTGTAATATAAGCCTTTGGAATGGATTTCTGAGGATACAGTGAAATTTTCAGCTTTATATTTTTGTGGCTTTTCCTAACTTTAGAGAAATGTCATTCAAATATCACAGGATGTAATTTTACTGCACTGCTTTTTTTTTTTTTTTTTTTTTTTTGGTAATAGTAAGTATGAACATTAAATTGTTGCATTATTAAAATACTATTAAATAAATATTAGCCATCTAGATGATTTCCAGGCTGAACAACCCCTTGAAGTCTTTGACGCTATTGCCAAAGTCAACCAATACTTTGGAATTCTTGAAATAAAATTCCATTTTTCTTTCTAGTTTCTTCCTTACATATTTTCTGCTCACAGACTTACTCTGTGGCCCTTTCCGTGAGCACTCCTCTTTCTGGACATACCTGCTGCTCTGTGTTGCCCACGGAAACTGGAATCCCAAACAGATAGGAGAAACAGAGACACATTTTTGCCTGCTCCAAGACCAGGCCATCCAGTCCCAATCATCTTCTGTGCTCACCTTATCTTGCAGATAATTGTTTGTCTCAAACGAGTTTTTTAAGTAGTTTAGTTTTTCTCCTCTTTTTCAGCTATTTTTGAAGGTGGTAAGATTGATTACATTCTCCTCTTTTCTTTTTAGCTGCCATTTGTCACTGTTGTGAAAAACATCAAAATGAAGGCTACTTCTATTAAATGGGAAACACTATAATTCCCATGCAATCTGTCCTTGTATAAGAAAAAGAAGAAACAGACTTCTCTCCATGACTAGGTTTGATTTCCCCACATAAAATCACACCTTAACACCTTGCACCCACACATCATTTTGCACACGCTGCAAAGTTAGTAAGTGGCAGAGACTGCAAGTAAATATTTTAGAAACAATTGCATTTGTCTTGTGAATGGCACTCTCTGATTAGCTTTTTTATAATCAATCACACTGATATCTGATTCACAAAACCTCAATTATGTCTCCGTAAAAGCAATTAGATGGAGACCTTAAAAGAGCAGATTAAAAGGTTTGAATACTTGGAGATAGTAATTTAAAAATATTAAAAGGAAATTACTTTTTAATTTTATGTATTCATCTATTTGTAAGTTAAT
Source organism: Alectoris magna (assembly GCA_030625065.1). Classification (NCBI taxonomy): domain Eukaryota; kingdom Metazoa; phylum Chordata; class Aves; order Galliformes; family Phasianidae; genus Alectoris; species Alectoris magna. The sequence continues at coordinate 1,652,373 of CM060567.1, read as the reverse complement.
GAAATTAATGAGGCAAGAAATGAAATGGAAATTCCACAACTTTGCATCTCTGTAGTTAGCTTGTTTGCCAGGAGGTATGCCAGAAAAGCCATATTTACAATCATTTTACAGCTAGAAGTAATAAACAGTCTAATTGTAAGAGTATTTCTATTACATATTTTGCATCTTTTCTCTCATGTAATCTACAAAGGTACTAAATATCCTCCTGAAAGAGTCTCTGCTGACCAGTACGAGCCTGAAGACCTACTGTAAAAGTATATAAAATAATCTCAGAAAAAATTTTCTTGTCTTTTTTTCCCCTTCTGCAAACAATATCTGTTCAGCTTTCTGTGTCAGCACAGTTTTCAAACGAATCATTTGAGAAACTGAAAGCTGTGCCATAAGGACTGTGGAAAATAGCAGTTTTCAGGAGATATGTGTACTAGAAGTGTTCTCTTCCTACTCTTACAGATGGAGAAAAAATTTGCTTGCGTTTTTAGTTTTAACTTGGAAAAATCAGTAAAATCAAAATAAACATAAGAAACGGGCTGAAACTCAACCTGCAGATCCTTTGCAATCATTGAATGCTTGTCAATTTTGATCAAGTACCTGAGCTACAGACGGACTGAATTCCAGTGACTGGACCATGTATTCTCATGAGACAGCTGGGCAGCATCTCCTGCTAATGACATCTTCCTCTGTATCTTCAAGGAAGCTTTTGGTAGGCTTCCATCCTCTGCCATAAAAATAAACAAAAATTTACCATCCCAGCTCTAGGACATACAAATACACATGAAGAATTAATACTTGGAGTGTTAAAGATGCAGACTGGGATAGTGTAGCAGTTGAATTTGGAGGAATGTGTCTCTGGGTTAGGGTGGCTATGCTAGGAGACAGCAGACTCCAAAGACACAATAATAGAAAGATTTGCGTTTGTTAGTCCCTAAGAGACACTAGCAGTAGGTGTAGACTCAGAGTGAAGGGCTAAAATACACCAGTGCTGAAATGAAGCAGAAATGGAAACCTTTTGAATACTATTGAAAATTCTTCTCACAAATGTTTGAAAGATGATTAAAGGAAACTTTATTCAACTAGCTATTAATATTTGATAATGATCCAAACCTCAAGATCTGATTTTGAGTGGACAGAATGGTAATATGAAACTTAGTAGGTTTTGGAAACAACCCGACGTTTCCTTGTAAGAGTTCTCAAGTATCAGTGCTGTGAAGGCTGGGATGAAGTTTGATGTTTCTGTCTATGTTTTCCACTTCTAAAGATGCCAATAAACCTGTCAGAGCTATATTGCCTGTTAATCTGTTTAGTATTAACTGCTTATGCATAGAGAACTTAAACATTTTTCAACTTTCTTGTTCATTTCCTGAAGAATTTGGAAGTCAAGCAGGTCTGATATTATTGATCTTAAAATTGGTAGGAGCCGCGTTACTGAATCTTAAACTCCTTTGGGATTGCACTTACTTAGAGGGAGCAGGAAGAGGAAAAAGTGGTGTCAAAATCTGAATAATTGTATCTATGGTAAAAGGGGGTCAGCAGAACTGTTTGAAGAAAGCGACATCAGCAGCCTTCAGTTCTTGTGTGGATCAAACTGCAGAGGTAACATTGGAGAAAAGCAGAAAAACACACCATCAGGGCTAGTGTCCTAGATTGATATTACACCAACTGAGAATAAATTTTGCTTTTACTAGAAGCTATGAAATACTTAATTAAAAAGATCATGTTGGCAAGAAGACTTTTTATTAGTTATATCTAATCACAAGCAATTACTGTAGTATTAAACAGGTAATATACCAAAAGTGTCATTTACTGTTATGAGATTCTATGTAGTTTAATGCTCTGTTTAATGATGATAATAATAATAATTGACAAAGCATTAGCAGGAAACTTGTGAGATAATTCCCCATCTTGTCCTGCCTAGAAGAAATCCTCCTGTCCATTCAGGATAGCAAATAACACCATTAAGATCCAGCCAGCCAGGCAGTCACAAAGTTGCAGCATTTGAGTCTCACATCATCAAACATGAATGCTTTCAAGTCTCTCTACATCGAAAGGAAGTGGGTGAGCACTTGCTCTGAATCGGGTTTCTCCACTGGACTTTCCACATCCTCCCAAACCAGACTGCAGTATGGCTTTTGAAGGGCTTCCCATGACAACATCTTTCCCCGTAACCAAGGCCAGGAAATTCTATTTGCATTAATGTCTTTCTTTAAGATGAACATTTAAACCAGATTTCTACTAAGTAAGTAATCCAAAGAGAATGGCTGCTGAGAGACAGGCAGCACTGCAAAAGAAGCAGACACTTCAACCCTGCCTGTGTCAAGGGGTTGGAACTTGATAATTCTTAAGGTCCCTTTCAACTCAAGCCATTTTATGATTTGCCCTTAGGTGCTCACTCCTTACTTGGGCTGGAAAAATGAAGAAATTGATCTGTATCTAATAATAAATGTCTGTAAGTATGTATTTTCTTCATTTTCCCCATTACTTTTACATGAAAACCCTGACATTAACAGTCTTTCCCATACTCTGTTTCTCCTATTTTTCTTCTGCTAAGTAAGGACCCTCTATCACAACTAACTTTTCAGTTTTCTTCTCTTACTGGTCTCTCATCTGACCTTTAAGTTTTTTTTTCTATTATTGGTCTTTTGAGCAGGAACAATCTATTTTTAAAATATCCCTTTTCTTTTGTCTGCCAGCTAAAGCATTTTTTACAGGTCTAGCACAGGGATCTTCCCTTCTACAATTTCAAGTCCCATTTCAAGTTGAATCACAGATTGCCTGCAGGAGGAGTTATCTGTTGTGCTGTGATTTTGCACCAAAACAGTGGCTATGTTTTGGGTCTATTGGTGGTCCATCTACCTAAATGGCCAGCAAGCTTTAAGTGATTTCCATTGCTGCTAGAGAAAAAGATGACAATGGCAGATTGTACTTGGTTTGGTGTGTATTAGAGCATCCAATTAAGGGACAATTTCAGAGCCTTACTCAGAACTGATAAATTCTCCTTAAACAGATTCCCTGAGCCATCATTGATAAGTTAACTGTAATTATATGCGGGTAAGGGTAAGTGTAAAATAAATGTAAGTAAAAAAGTGAGTGAAGTAAAATAAACAAAAGAGGAAATGATGTTATAGGTAAGATAACTTTAAAATAAATGTTCAAACTACAAAAAAAACAAACAAACCCACATCTGGATTTAGTGCACATATTTCTGAAGACAGAATTTGGCCTGAGATGTTCAAAAAGCTTTGAGCATATGGATAATGCACTGTAGTAAACCAGTTCATTTCCCTATTTGCAACACTGAAATCGCAGGCCCTGCTCTGCTGTGAACCTGACCTCAGTAAGGTTTTGGACCTGACCTTCAGTCAGTTGGAAGACTGAGCAATTATACTGACAGAAAGCTATTACTATGTACTTTATTCTAGATTTGAAGGACATTTCATTTGAAGGTTTAAATCTAGGCAAAATTTATATTTACTGTAGTGATATTTATGTTATTTTTTCCAAGAGAGATTTTGATTTCAATGTCTGCAAGCCAGCATAATATCTTGATTTTCTCACCTACTCAAATTGTCAACATAAAGACGTGCTATCTTACTTCTCACTGAAATTGACATCATTGCCATTAAATATATTGGCATCTACATGGTTTTATGTGCATCAGTGCACCCTTAGTTATTTATTATTTGTGTATTTCTCATTGCTGTCTTGTTTTTTCTTGGCAGCAGCTTTCTCACCTCTGCTCATATCATTGTCTAATACAATTAATCAACAGGAACTACTGTTCTGTACAGTCACTGACTCACAAATATTATAAAAGCTCTGTCATTTGGCACCACGACAATACCAAAATAACAACATCAAAATGTGTTTCTCTTCATCATGCAGTTACTTCTGTGGAACTACAAATACATTTTTTATTCATGGGGAAAAAAACAATAGAAGAGAATGAAAGGGACCATTCTGGTAGAGTTTGATTTCCAGAAAAAAAAAATAGACTCTATCTCTCCACTTCTATTTGTTCTTCATTTGCTTAATGGATAATTATATTCAGAATATGGAAATAGTAATAACTGAATCTTTATTTCAATGACAGTTTAAAACGAAAAAGGCATGGTTGGGAAACTCTGAATCTGCTCAAAAGAAACTAAATTTCCAGTAAATAACAAATTAGCTTTGCATTACAAAATAAAATAAATAGTGGATCCAAACTTTGTTTTGTAGCTGTAGAAGTATGGAATGTTTTCAAAATGGTAATTTAGCAAATTGGATCCTCTAATTTATTTAATGTGTTTCAGGCTGATCTGCAAGTGGGATTACTCGTTAACCAAAGCAGAACTGAGAAGTAATAACTTTGAAGAAATACTTAGAATAAGCCTATGAAAACAAAACAAAATATGTATTTTTACCTAAAACGTTATGTAGTAATGGTGTGAGAAATGCATAGGAAATTCCAGTTTTCTGTTTTCCACTATCTATCTTTTGCAATGTGATCTTCGCTCCAGTGAAATCTATAGAAAATAAATAAATAAATATAAAAAAAAACCCTTTGCTGGAATGAAAGCAAGAATTTTGTGAAGTATGTGGCACGTGGCACTCTGAAAATGACGACCTTAAAAACTAAAACCACTTTTTCTTTTGAGCTGTTTTCTTATTATGACCTCTGCGAGCCCTCAGTAACTTCCATCCCACTTTTCGTGGGAATTATAAGCACATTTCTGTCTCTACACTCTTAACTGTTCACCAGGGCAGAAGAAGACCGTTATCTCCTTATTTGAAAAACAAAGCCTTGGAGCTATTGTTTACCCACAAAACAGACGTAATATAAGCAATAGCAGCCAAGAACTGTTGTCTTGATCTCCATGTTTTCCTCCAAAATATTCCGGGTTTTGGAAGAATAAGCTATTACTTACTGTGGCTGTAAAAGTCCTTCATTTGCAATCCTCTCAGTATGTCTGATTTTTTCTTTGGTCCCTGCCAATAAGACAGGACATTTATATTGGATAGAATTCATATGTGATGACAAGGGAATGAGGAAAGTCCTAACCCACTTTACACAGGACGTGAAATATTCTCATCAAAGAATAGCATTACTAAAGTAGGACTTACGGTGGTTTTTAAGAGGTGAAGAATACTGTGTAAGCGTGAATCCTTGGAGCAATTAAATCCTTCAAAAAGCAGCCATGTAACAGGATTTCATCTTGAATAAGAAGTAAAAGACCTACATTCTTGAGTCACATATAAGATAAAGCTCAAATTCTGCATTTTTTTTTTTTTTTCTCCAAAGAAATTATTTGAAAAATATCCTCTTTATTCAACTGCCAGACCTAAAGCTTTCCAAGAGAATATACTGCTTCCTTTGATCCTGCTTTGGCACAGACACAATCTGTTTCATTGTAATCTGAATCCTCTCTTTTGTTTCATGTTCAACATCGGACATTTTAACGAAGAAGAAAAAGGCCCTGTTCTACCCAGCACTCACAAAAATCTTCTCTGCATCTTTTTGCTCTACCTCTGAAATTGGCAGATCTTTACAAGCATAAGAAGTTGGACGTTGCATCTCCAATTTTACTGTGTGCTCTGAAAGTTTTCCTGAACTATAGCTCTTGTGTTTACAAATCTGTGGTTTGAACCTGTCAAATACTCACCATTGTTGCATTTCGGAATACAAAACTTCAGTTCTCAATCACTCACACGTTTTTGGAGAGCAACTTGATTTTACTAGCTCTGAGTTTAGATGGAAACTCGGCTCTACCTCAAGGGTCACCAGCCAATACATCACGATCGTCCAGCTAAGGTTGCTGCCACGAACTCAGGCCCTGAGATTATTCACCCTGACAACCCAGAAGTCAGGCTTTAAATCTAGGCTCACTGTCATTGACTGCAGCTAGGATTTATGACTAAGCTTCTCTTAAATGCTCATATCAGTAAATCATAATTGCTCTTCTGGGATGAGCAGGATTTTGCTATTAAAATCTTCCACTGCACAATCAGCTGCCTGCCCTTGACATTCACATTTTCAAAAAGTTTCACTGATTTTTTCCTATACTCACAAAGCGTTAGCCATGCTTTTGTATAATCTACAATACAACAGGGTCCAGTACTGCACTCAGAGCAATGTCATGGTTCTCAGCAAGGGCTGTTTTCGGAAAGTGAATCCCAACAAACCAGCTCATCTTTATGACTAACTTCAGATAGGACAAGAAGAGTTTTAAAAGTGATTAGGAATCCTTGTTGCCATAGATCCCTTGCTGCAAGGGATAATCCTATAAAAGATTATATAGAATTCTAGATATCTTTGTGTTTTCCTCTCTTATTCTTCTCCTCTGCTTATCAGTGACCTCAGCTGCTGCATGGAGGTATTGGTCTGTTCTATATAGGCTTTTTGTCATTTCATCTTGACAGAAAATCTTTCAGTCATATGCTCCTCAACAAGTTTTATTTACTCATTTGGACATTATGGACTCTAGTTTTTCTGGCTCCCTTAAAAGAAACTTCTTTGGCCACCTGGGCACACTACTGGCTCATGTTCAGCCGGCGGTCAGCTTATATCCCCAGATCCTTTTCCTCCATACAACTTTCCAGCCACTACCCCAAGTCTGTAGTGTTGCCTGGGTTTGTTGTGATTAAAGTGCAGGACCCTGCACTTGGTCTTGTTGAACCTCATCCCACCGATCTCAGCCCAGCTATACAGCCTGCACAGATCCCTCTGTAGGGCCTTCCTTCTCTCAGGCAGATCAACGCTTCCTCCCAGCTTGGGGTCATCTGCAAACTTACTGAGGGTGCACTCAATCCCTGATCCAGATCATCAGTAATGATATTAAAGAGGACTCCTCTAGGGAGCAGCACTCGTGATCAGTCACCAGCTGGACTTAACTCCATTCACCACCGCACGGTCTGGGCCCACCATCAAGCCATTTATTTATTTATTTATTTATTTATTTATTTTAATGCAGCAAATAGTATATTTGTCCAAGCCACAGGCTGCAGCTTGGAGAATACTGTGGGAGACAGTGTCAAAGGCTTTGCTGAAGTCTAGATAGACTACATCAACAGCATCTCCCTCGTCCTCCAGGCAAGTCACCTGGTCGTAGAAGGACATGAGATCAGTCAGGTAGGACCTGCCTTTCATGAACCCACGCTGTCTGGGCCTGATCCCCTGGTTGTCTCACACATATACTGTGTGATTGCACTCATGGTGATCTGTTTCATAACCTTCCCTGACATCGAGGTGAGTGAGAATGAAATCTTTTCTGAGAGCAAAAGCACTGTATATTTTCATTTCACCTGTTCAGATAAACACAAATGAATGAGTCAGATGGGAACCTTTATTCTTTCTTTTTAAGTAAAGTATCTATTGATGGAGGACTTATCAAAAGGCTGAATCACACGTGTTTCTGTCCAAAGGTCTGGCTCTTCCAGCACAATTCATAGTATCTAGAGAGGTATGGATAACCCGCACCCACTTCAGTTATTTGTCTGCACTGTAATGCTCTGAAGTGTTGCAATACTCTCAATTATTGTAAAAGGAATGGTGGAAAGAAACAAGCAGATATGGGGAAATAAAATAATGTTTTGACCTAACTGAACCGAAGCCACTACTCCTGTTACAGAAAGAAAATTTCTTTACAGAAGCCATAACCAATTACAGTAAAGTATACTGCAGTCCATCCTTGACATCAGAAAGTTCTATGATGAATTTTCATTTTCAGCATAAAGAATATCTGCTAAGGAGATACTTAAGTCTATCTTTCTCCATATTCAAGAGAGGAGAGGGAGGCACCAAAGGAGAAGGATGGAGAAGAGAGTAATGGTACCAGGATAGAGGAGAACCAGGGCATTTGGACAGAAATTTTCAAATATTTAATAATAAAAGTAAACTAACACAAACAGATCACTGATATGCATCTGGACTATTAATGCAACGTGAAATCATGCAGGACATGCAAGGAGAAGTTTTGGCACTACTCATTTAAGTGGAAAATGTGTCAAGAAGGGTACTGTCCTTTTTTCCCTAGACAATATGTAGCAGTCAGAGTTGTTACTTAATTTTGGAGGATTCCCATATACATTTCTAACTAGAGTGGATGAAATGAGGTCAGAAGTTTAATAAGTATATGAGGAAAGAATAATTAACAAAGAAGAGGAACAGATATTAAGAAAGAAGACATTAATATTGCAAAAATACATAGGCATATATTTAGAATCTTCTTTGTGCAAACACATTTGAAAAGAAATGATGATGAACTCTCATAAAGAGCTTATTTGGAGGAAAGATGTATTTTCAATTTGGTCAAAGCTTGAACTCAATTTCTGTTCTTCTATGGATCTACATGTTTTTCTTCTACATTTAAATAAAAAAAAACCTCCTCAGTATCTATTTTCTTAATGTTAATTGTTGTCAAAGACCTTGATCTGTTTTGACAGTCATGGTATATTTATATGCAGCCTCTTAGGGAAAAGGAGCTAAAGCAGAAGGAAGGACTTGTCTGGAGCAGACTGCTAGGACACAAGCTTTGGCTGTGCAAACAGGCTCTGACTCTCAAGTAGATATGCCCACATGCTAGAACAGGGTTTCAAACATTTTTAGCCCTGGATTGTCACCAACTTGTAAACTTTCAGTGTGTCTGTGCACTTTGATTCTTTTTCTCGTTGCAAACTTCCTCACCTTTGGGGAAAAAATGTCTAGAGATTATGTTAGGAGAGTAAACACACTTAGCCCTAGGTCTAGGTCAAACGTTGACTTGAAGAAACAATAATTGTGTCAGTAAATTGTTTCTGGCACAATATCTGTCACCTCTTCAACCCTCTTTCAAAAGGGTTGAAGGCAAACATGCCCATTCCTCAGCTTAAACAAACCTGGCTTCCTTGCTGTTGTGCTGGCAAGAGGTGTATATATTTGTTTTCTTTTCTTTTTTTTTTCAATCAAGTTTTAAAAGGTCCTTGTCACCAGGTCTCCACAACAGCCATTTTAAGCACTGGGTTTTTTGGTTGTTTTTATTTTTTTTCTTGCCAATTCCTGATTTGTTCTTTGTTTTCAAAGGGGGAAATTTTAATGGTTTCATTCTGCAGGAGATGGGACAGCCTCTTTACTCATGTTCTTGTCCCCCTCCTTCTGGAGGATCAATGCCTGGGAAAGACATAAACCCTGGGGAATCGTTAGTGACTAGCAGTCAAATTACTCTGTGCAAATATTTGTGGAAGCACTAAGAACAATGTCACTTACTGTGTAAGACAATTATATTATTGAAATAAGTATCTATCCCTGTGGTCATCTGCAGAGCTTCTCTCTTATGCATAGTTCGGGATTCACTGAATGCAGTGACTTGTTCTGTTGGTGCTTGTACTAATTTAGAGCTTAAATTCAATGTTATTATTAATTGCTTATCAGGGTTTTTTCCCCCTCATTTTATCCATTTGTAAAGACTTTCTGTAATAATCTTGTTATTTTCCATCTTAAATGTAGATCAAGATGGGTTACAAACAGCCTTGAAGTTATTCATTGCAAGCAAGGTATGGCATCTTGCAGTTTTGCCTACACCACCTCATAAGTAGACCTTGCGATTCATTAATGACTAAAGATCACATACTTGGTAGAAAGAATTTATGTAAACCTTAGTAAAAAACCTTATATGTACTTTTTGTATTATTATGTTAGAGAATAATGACATCAAATTACCCAGAGTTAAGTGCAATGTAAATGGATCAGCTGAGAATCTGTACAAAAATATGAAGACATATAAAATTTTATAGCCAACGCATTTTTCATGATTTAAAATGTCATGTAGATGCAAAAAAAATTTTTATCCATGTCCTCTTAGCCAAGAAGACCAGAGATCTAAAGTTTTACCTTACAAATTTATAAAACAAACTGTTGTTGATAACATGCTGATGCAAAAATAATGCAAAATCCTTCACAAAATGAAATCAGTCAATGAATAAGGGAAATGATACCTTATTATTCTAACAATTAAATCGATTTAGGCAGAGGTCACACTGAATTTAAGGAAGAGAATGTATAGGCAAGGCTGTACTTTGCCTTCCTTTAGAGAGGAATTAAGTATATTTGATTCCTACAACAAAACTTGTGATGCACTGTCACTTCAGTTGGAAATGAAAGCTGTTCCTCTTGAATGCAAACCTTGATACTGTGACCCATGTATTTTTGAGTTTGGATTTGAAAAGGTTATGTCACTAATCACTTCAGAAAATGAATTATCAGGTGTAACTATACCTTCTCCCATTCAGTGTTTTAAAAGGCATGACTCTAACATTGTAAACAAGCTCTTCTCATTCGCTAATCCTTCACCCCTTCTCTGTACCTGTTCCAGTCTAGATTCATCTTATCTGAAGATAGACAACAGGTAATGCAGGCAGCAATCCACTTCAGAGACGTATTCAGCAGCATAAATATTTTATCATTTTCACTGGAAAAAAGGCTGTAGTTTCTGTTTTTCTAATGCCCTACGGAGTAGCTTACAGACAGAATCCTACTGAATACTATATGTTGCATTTTCACATGTCAAGCTGATGACTTCATCAACATCTTTTCTACCTGAACGAATAAGTCTCTACAGTGTACCATATCAGATGCTATAATGAAAGCCAAAAAACAAGATTTCCAGTTACTTAGTTACTTTTCCTTTCTTTTTTCTTTTTCTTTTTCAAAAATATATGTCATAGGTAAAAACATCACCATGATTGAGTTTTAGTAAGTTCGTGGAGAATTTCACTTTCTTTTCCTCACATGCAGGTTTCCTTTCCATTCCAAGCACAGTCTGAGGTGAGCACAGCAGATGCACAAGCATTGGTTTCACATCTTGCATCAAACCATTCTCACCGAAGTCCTCCTATAAGTTGAAAAGGATGTATCAAAATCTCTACACATTTTATGTGGGAAGTATGCCAATAGATCAGATTATTTACAGTTCCTATGATCTTATTATAAATTATTACTCAGTTACATTGTCAGCATCACTTTGAGAAGGAAAAATATAAAATAAAATGGACTTATTTTTGGACCATGCATATGCAATTTTCTGAACTCATTTCAGACATTACACTGAGGACAAGCTTAGAAGGATTCAAAGTAACTATTCATCACTGGTGTGGATGAAGTGAATGCTGACTGTAACATCAAACAGGGACAGAATGAAAGGGCTACAAGTCATTGTGCTCTAGGCCCTATGCTGCAGTTAACTGCAGTGCTTAGGAGGAAGATACTGTTCTGATCTGTTCTTTCGAGCATCAACAAATTTATCATACTTCTGAAGCAGAAGTGAGCGATGCCTAAAGGAGCACAGGATGCTGCAGTAGATAGACCGTAGGACAGGAAACAAACCCAGAAATTCAGAAATCTTCATTTCAAACCTCTTAATCTTTTCTATCATTAATTCTGCCTATTCTACATGTAAACTCCATTAAAGTGCATTAAAAACTATAATATTGAAGGCAGACAAGAAATCTAATTATCTTTTGTTGCAAAGCACCATATGTTCCTTTTAACTTCAAATAATAGAGTGAAGAACATTAGTATTTTAAATGAATCTTTGATAAAGTTGAACAAGAGAGAGGAAAAAAATAAGTTATCAGCATACAGAAGGGTAAATCAAAACAGGTGACATGGTATGTCATGCTTATGTCAGACATAATTTTGCTTCCAGCTGTGGCCTAACTGTTGGATATTTTCTTTTTCTTTTTCTTTTTTTTTCTATTGTTACCGTATTTTTGTGTGCTCATCTAGCTGCAAAAGCACCAGATGTCTCCATTGACTTTTTGAATGTCTAAGCAAACTGGAACATGATAACAATTTTAAAGCTCTTTGTATACTGCATATATAAGGGATCGCTATGTTCTTTGGAATTTGTTATTTATTCCAAAATTCTATCCTTCAAAACAAACAAAGATTTCTAATTCAAAGATCCTTCATCCTGCAATGTATCCGTGAGGAAAGTGAGGGTGTGTGGTTGCAGAAATTGAGTCATCAGCCATCAGCCCACCACAACCCTTGGGCTTGACATTGACAACATGAGGGATATCTCCAATCCAAACTTCATAAAGGAGTGCATTGCTCCCAGAACCAGAAAATGGTTCTTTAGAAGTGTTTCTATTGCCCACCTGTGAAATCATCCTTTTCCTATTCCAGTATGATTTCATGAAATTATTTCAAGCTCTTCCAGGTGATCAGTGCAAGCCTGCAAGTAAGCTGGTGTATTTGAAAGAAAAGCAAATAGCTGATTAGATACTTTGATGCCATCTTTCTCTACTACTTTATATACTTCCCGGCCTCTTACTTGCATTAAGCTTCCTTCACAGCCTGCACTTACTTGGGTTGAAATTACATACTTATTTAACAAGGTGAAGATCTGGTAGAAATTTCTGTGGGATCATCAAATGTTTTTACTCCTTGGCCTGTTTCCCAACACATAGAGAGTATGCAGGTTGTGGAATCTGGAAGTTTTATGTTTTAAATGCATTTTGCGCTTTTATGTTCTTGATGTGGCAAGGCATTCTCAAATCGAATTATGTCTTTTTATTAAAGTACAACAAATGTAGTTGAAGCTTAAGGAAAAAAAAGAAAGCTTTTTGTACACATGCACACATTTGCTCTGGTTTTCTTTTAAAGGATTACTTACATTCTTTCCAAAAGTGGTTAGCAATACCTTTTCTTTTTTCTTTTTTTCCTCAGATAGGAAATTAATTGTAACAGCAACTTCTGCTTTCCTTAAATATATTAGGACTTTAATATTTGATACTGGGTTAAAATCTGAAAAGAGAAATAAAAGCTGTTAAAACTTTAACACATCGCTTCAATTTCCTCAGAAAGTCCGGGAAAGCAATTCCATCTATTCTATTCATTATATGAAGCGAAAGAGGATTATTTTAAATGTGTTCAGAGGCCTTAACTATGAATTATCCTTGTGGAATTGGTATGTAATGAAGATTTTAGACAAAATTCTGCTCTCAGATAAAGCCATATTAACTCCTTTGACTTCAGGACAGGTTCAAATGAAAGCAGATCTTGAACACAATTTTAAAGGAAATGCCTCCTTCCTTGCTCAGGGAACTGTCCGTGTAGGTCAGTCCTGCCCCACTGGGGGACCACGGTACATCAGTCACCAGCAATACAGAGTGAAGGAATTCAGAAACTAGGTAAAGAAATTGAATATGGGATAGCTAAAGTATTTTACTCAAAGCAAGAATCCAAAAATTGCAGGTTTTGTGTTTTGGTTTTTTTTTTTTTTCAACATCTCCTAAGAATTTCAGTTTTGTTTTGTCCACAGAAGGGAGAAGTAACTGGCTGATATAATTTCCAGATTGACCAGCTAAGCATTTCATTTGAATCCTGACATTTCCTTCAAGATCCTCTGAGTTTCCATCTCTCCACTTCAAACATATTATTCTAGATAATAGCTATGGTATTTGCCATTTTTATCTCCTCCTCTCAGTGGTTTTATAAAAGTGTTTTTTGCATATATTGGTCTAAAGTGCTTCTTGCAGGGCTTTTGAGTGCACAAAGGAGCACTCCAGGCGATGTTGGCCTGAAGTAGGTGCTTAAGCCACTTTTGACCTGTTATTTTTTCCACTGCTATGAACTGCACTTTTGTGTTGTCTCTTTAAAATTAGCCATCGGTATTACTCTTAATTGCACACACCTGAGTTCTTCAAATTCATCTAAGAAACAAACTTCGAACGCAAAACAAATACGATCCAGACTGCAAGAACAGTGAAATAAAAGCTAATTTCATAAGATCTATTGGGAAAAAAAAAAAAAAAAAAGGGAAACAGATGTTTTAAGACAGGTAAGATATTAATGTATAACTGATGTGTCAGGTCAGTTTGAAGTGTTTCCTACATTGTCAATTAACCTTTCCAATGTCTGCCAACTCTTAGCATTATTTTTAAATTATCTTTTTCTTTTTTCCCTCAGGTGATATAATCAAATTTAAAAAGAAATTACTCTATCTGGGATTCAAACCATTGTTATCCCTGTTAGAAGAAGGTGTTGAGGAAGAATATACCCCTGATACCAAGAAACAGTGTTTCCACTCCACATCCATTTTGCAGTGATTCCTTTGTAGCTGATACTGCTTTTCTGGGGGGCAGCACGTTCAGTTCTCCTGGTTTAATGAACCTTGTGTTCTGAACAGTGGACTGAAAGTAAAGGGAGGGATTATGGCATCCTCACTAAAAACATCTCTGTTGGAGGCATAAATTTCATCTCACTTCTGGCTGAGGAGGTCTTTCAGCCCCATCACAAGGCTGATAGTCTAACCTCAGCCTACTCATAAAAAATGCAAAATGAATCTTCTGAAGGCACCATTCCACTTTTAGCAAACGATCCTGTTTTTAAGTGAGCATTCATCAGTCCTTCAAAGAAAGCACATAGATAACCCTCTTCATTAGATGATTTCAATTGAGACTCAAGCAGATGATGGCAAGGCTTCAAAGTCCCAAGTGAGAGACCTGTGCTTCAGCAGTACTGGCATGTAAGGCACTTTCCTCTTTTTCTTCCATTTGCATCTTTTTTTTTTGGAGATGTCTGCTCTTGGAATAGTTTTGGATCTTTGTCTGCTTTATAGATGAAGTAGGATGCTCTTAAATGAAATCTACTTTTTTTTTTTTTTTTTTCCATTTTATTTAATATATCCTTTATTTTATGTTATTCTTAACTGGATTTGGCCTTAAGCATCTATTGCACTAGTAGCTTCCCATCCTGTCCTTAGGCAACAACTCTGTAAGCTTCCTGCCCTCACTGCAGAGCAATTCTCCACACAGCCAAGAACAAAGAGGGAAATGGGCAGTTTCCCATGTGCCATCATAAATATTTCCTGCCAGGGCTCCCACGATGAGATGTAGCGGGTGATTTCTTTTTGCAGCTGCATCACAGAATGGCAAAAAGGAATCCTACAGTATTACTGTTTACAGAGTCCATAAAGCCCTGTTGAGATCACTGTCCCCACGTGCTCACAGTGCAGAATGGATATGACAAAGCTTGGATATCATCCAAAATCTGCTCTCTGTCTCCAGTTTTCTGTTTTCAGCAGGCAAGCTTTTTAAATACATGCTAGAATTATGTGAGCTCAGGAGATCTTTATTTAAACAAATAGAATTAGGTTGTACAGCTATGTTGTTAATGACAGTTCCTGAAGCACATTTAACAGCAATTTGACATTATTATTACAGCTAAGTAGTTTTCATAAGTCCTCAGATAAATATTTCTCCACTAACTCATCAACACAAAGAGTTGACCTCAGCTTTCTTTCAGAGTCCATCAATAAAGATCCTTGGGAAGCGGAGGGGCCATTTAAAACAAAAACAAACTCAAGAACTTCCACCTCCTCCTGCTCTATATTAGCTAAACACACTGAGCCTGCAGGGCTGCCCATCCCCTGATGGCTCGTAATAGCCATTTTCATTCTATTCTAAGGGTAAAGTTGTTCATAAAGGTGGGCTGCCTGCTGGGCTCCTGATGGATTTAAGATCTCGATATTCAGATTACGGTGCAAGTAGCTAAAGAGGAAGGAAAATGCATACTAGTCTTGCTGTTGTGTTCAACAAAAGCCTAACCATATCAGGCTTTTTTTTTTTTCTTCCAGATTAGCATTATTTATGTTTAGCCTTCATTAGCAAGGTTTAGATTAAGCAATCAGTTACAGCAAACCCTACACAAAAAGGAATGTGCTCTCTTTTAAATAGGACACTATAAAAAACTGCTAAGCTTCTCTGTAGAGGAGCATAAAGACTGTATATTTATTGAGATCCACAAATGTATTAGAAGGACAAAAAATGTCATGCTTTTTGGTGTCAAATTCAGCATATATAAATAAGATAAATCTGTTAGTAGAAAGGAAAGATATTCTGCCAAAAAGGGAGCATCACTGTGTTTTCAGCCTGATGGAAACATAAAAGGATTTTGTGTCCAAGGTATTTTCTTCAGAACATGCACACTACCCTGACGTGCCTCCAGAGAGCCTTTTGCATCCAAAGTGGATTTAGGACTCTAGATCTCCTCTCCTCCTGGTCACCCAGAAGAGCTGGACTTATTTTCCATCCCATTCTCTACATTGCTAAGAAGAAAGGGGGAGAAGACACTAGGAATACTGATACGGAATTACCACAAAGTGCAGCCACACAAGACCTCTATGATTTTTTGAGAACAGTATACATAATGTATCTGATGGTGATCTCTCTGGACTTGGACAGCATTCTGGGCCACAAGCAGATCTGCTGTCTCGAGGTGACCGGTGGGCTCTCAGAACGGTTCCTGCATCACCTGAGATTTCTCTAATACCCAGAAAAGTCCTTCTGCCTTATGTCCTTCCAGTCATAGCTTTTAGTTCTTGTCAGTCTGTGGAGTTGCTCTGTTACCCTGAATATCCTTGTCCATGGCTTCTGCTTGCCCTCTGTGCTTTTAAGCCGGAACAAATGTAAATCTACATTCTCCAAAACGTCAAGGCCCATTTCCTTCAATCTTCCTTTTATGAGCATTAACTCCTAAACAGTGTGGGACAGACACAGTTCCTTACTGGCACATGGCTCACTTCACCAGTTCACAGCTCTCTTTCAATTCTGGATACAATTCACAGCATGAGCTGCTCTTCCCTTAACTTGGTCAGATTTTTGCATCATGCCCTCATACATCATGGACAAAAAATACATCTTCAGACATCTCTGAATGCAGTGCAAGTCTGCTGGGGGTCTGGGCACCTTGTCAAAGTCTACCACAGCCATTTTGCTGCCTCATCAGCACATGGCATTTCATCAGCAAGTAGAGACGTGTGGAGCCCTCAGTACAAGAAAGACAGAGAGCTGTTGGAAAGGGTCCAGAGGAGGGCCACGAAGATGATCAGGGGGCTGGAGCACCTCCCCTATGAAGACAGGCTGAGGGAGCTGGGCTTGTTCAGCCTGGAGAAAAGAAGGCTGCGGGGTGACCTCATCAAAGCCTTTCATTACCTGAAGGGAACCTATAACCAGGAGGGGAGTAAACTCTTTGAAAGGGTCAGTAATAGCAGGATAAGGGGAAATGGTTTTAAGTTGAAAGAGGGAAGATGTAGGTTGGATATTAGGGGGAAGTTCTTTACTAGGAGAGTGGTGAGATCCTGGAACAGGCTGCCCAGGGAGGTTGTGGATGCCCCGTACCTCGAGGTGTTCAAGGCCAGGTTGGATGGGACCCTGGGCAACCTGATCTAGTAAACGTGGAAGTTTGGTGGCCCTGAGAGGCATGGGGGTTGGAACATCATGATCCTTGAGGTCCCTTCCAACCCGGGTCATTCTGCAATTCTGTGATTCTGTGAACAGCAGGATGAGTAAATTCAGCATCAAAGCAAAGCAATGGCATGGGAATCTCTGATTGCTCTCCTTGATCTGAAAGATCATCCACTGCGAATTTGTGTACGTGTTGAAATGAAAAAGCGCCATTATGTTTGTCTTCTTTGGAAAAAGCTCTGAAAGCCCCTTTTCCCCTTTAGTATACTAAGAGATGTAAATGATTTCTTGCTACCTTCAGATGTCAGTGTCAGATTAGGATGTAATGACAGAGGACATAAGGTATTGCTGGACAGTAAAATGCCTCTGGCCACAAGCAAGCCTGTCCTTGTTAATTTTATCTCAGTCCCATCTCCCTGATTTGTCACTGGCTCTGAATGCTTCAATCCCTTCTCTCCATAAAAATGTCGAGCTGTCTCTTAAATTCATTTATGCTGTTGCCTCTTATGACCTTACTTGATAACTTACTCCTTGTGTTTTCCATCCTAAGTAAAAAGCCCTGCATGAGTGAGTTCCCTCATTGATCTTAATTTCACGATTTTGAGGTTGCGTGGCTGTCCTGGTTAATTCCTCCCCAGTGCCAGTGTTATGGTTATTTATTTTGACTCACTAGCTAAAAATATTGCCTGTTTGTTCATTTACTAGGAGATCTGTTGGCAGCCTCTTTTGCATTTTTATGCTAGATGAGTTTGGAAAAAGTTTTAAGATATCTTACTGTTACACTAAACATATATACCCTACATACATAACAGATATCCATCACCTGGGGTGGGCATGGGCGCAATACACACAGCCCTCAGCTGAGTAGCCAGCTCTGGCAATGGCTTCTCCTCAACACCCCGGTCTTTTCCTACTTTCTATGGATGGCATGTTTGAAACCATCCTCCTCCACTACTTCAGACAACAGACTGGAGCACAGTTTCTACAAAACGATTCCATCAGGCTGTCATAATAATTTTCACAATGCTGCTGTTTCAGAAACATTATTAAGAATACTGTGCTCACCTCTAGTCTCCATGCCTCACCTTTGATTATTAGCTAAACTATTATATATGCATTTTCTATTTCAAGACTTTGTGCTCCGATTCACTCAAAAGGCATCATTAAGGCTTTCCCTGTTTCATTTCTGTGCAGATTTCATTGTCCGTCATGGGCAATATATCTTCCCTTAATTTTCAGAGTCCAGCCAGGTAGGTCACGATCAGATTCTTCTATAATCTTTTTATATATTTAGAGACTATAATGAGATCACCAGCCAGTCTGCTTCTTCTTTCAGACTAAATATGCTACACTTTCTGAGACTTTTTCTCATGCAACCACTCTATGGCATAAATTTAACCCCACACCTTTCACGCACTGTTCTGAAACCTGTCTGAAGTATGAAAGCTGAAGGCGGTATTTCAATCTTCATGCTTTTCAGTTAGTAGATGATTTAAAGATGCTATGTATCACAAACTGAGATACTATTCTTTCACATTCCTGAGCAGAGAAGCCTGCTCCCATGGCACCATGGAGTGTCACAGAATCTGCCATTTGAGAGACTTTGGATGGGTGGATGCTAATTCCTTGCGTTAGCTGTTTGTGTTGGGTATACTAGGGCCTGAATGGTGTTCTCACTACTACCTTGGAATCCCAACGTCAGCAAGCACACCAGATAGAAGGAAGGATATGTGTTCAAGGCATTCTTTCTCCCTTACTGTGCAGCCCACAGAGCCTTGGTGGGAAATGGAGTAAATCCTCTGCAAAATTTACCTAGTTCTGGCCTAGCACCTGCAGGGTATTCTCTTAGAGAGCTATTTTTGTTTTATAGACTTATTCATGAGAGGAAACCATGGGACACTAAACCGTGAAAACCGTAAACTGAGCTACAGCAGCAAATAATAGTAACTGGTTTTCCTGGTCTAATCAGAGGGCTAGCAGTGAAATGTCTACATCCTCCCTCTTGGTGTTTAGCAATGTTAATTTCTATATCTGAGTTATGTACAACACATAAATAGATAACCCAGAGGAAACGCTGCATTATTTTTCAGCACTGTCTGTAGCCTCGTGGGGCTGACATACTTTATACTAAGGAAAGCTAATCATTTATTCTACATACAAGCAAGGAAAATACAATCTCAGAGTCACTTACCACAGTTGTATAAATAAGAAGATTTTTATGTTGATTTGGGGATATATGCAATGGGATTGTCAGACACATAAAAGTCTGCTGGAGCAAGTCCTCAGTAGTGAGGCCAGTCAGCAGCACTGTGGACAAGGTCATGCAAGTGCAAGCAAGATAGTGGGTAATGCCTGTATTGCTTTCATTTGCTGTGAGGCTAGCACAGCAGATAGGCACCGTGTAGCACTTTAGAATGTGTGTTCCTAGCTATAATTTCGTGTATGAGCTGCAGCTGCTCTGCTTGGCTGCTGTATGTCCTTCTTTCGTGTTTGTATAAAAAGGAGAAAAAGTTCTGAGCAGAAAAAGAACAGCTAATACATAAAGCACCAAAGGGAAATGTTTGAATGCTGGTAGAGCGGAACTAGCCAAAGGTGATAGTTATCAGGAAAAAAAATGCCACCTTTGGCTTGATTTGCTGGTTGTACTAGCAGAGCTTCACTTACTCACATCCGCCACATCATGCCTAAGATCTACTCCTAGAACTACATCCAAAATGCTATTCATTAACAGTTTTACCATGCATATTTATTTTGCACTGCAAATGGTAATGTGTGAACAACAAAAAGGATAATGCCGCTATGGAGATGCAAGTAACTGTTCCGTAGTTATGAGCAAGTTTATGTTTTCATTGAAAGCCACACAGCATTTTCTGCCCCACAGCAGTAGCCAATGTACTTGCATAAAATAGAAGACAAAACTTTGTATCAGAAAGTTTAAACGTGGACAAAATATATCTCTGTAGTAATTAATAGAGCACCGTGTACTTGTCATCTTACTCTGTACATTTAATATACATCTCCCACATGCTAGAAAATAGCTAGGGCAGAGATAGTCTCACAACCTCATCCACATCTGATACAGGATTCACAGCCATGACAGTGCAACTTAAGCAGCCCACCCTGGATATGGCAGCTCTGGTCACATCTCCTGAGGTGACGTGTGTTTTGACATTACCACTTCACACCCTTTACTTGATCACAACTTTGGTACAAACCCTGCTGCCAGGATTTGTATGAATGCACATGGGAAGCCCTCAGGGCTCCACTGCAGCTGCCTTTTGCAGCATTTGCAGTAGCATAGGTTTATCCATGAGCTCCATTCATTTGCTCATGACTGCATGAAGCGCAGTGTGATTACTGAAGGATACAAAAGGAAAAGAAGAAATAAAATGGCTCTGAGAGTAATGTGAGAATACAAAGAGACTGGAATATGTGAATATTTCCTCTTAAGATGGATCTGAAATCCATTCTGAAGAAAACAAGGGCAACACAAAATTACAATGCATTTTTAAATATTGAAGTGAAAGAGCAGGCTCCATGTGTATTTGTTATAGTTTAGAAGAACGTATGTGCCCTGTGCATGCGCAGGGTCCCTCATTAACACAGCAGGAGCTGTGCTGCCTTGTGGCAGAGCTGGTTGCTGTCACCAAGTCTTGAGCCCTGATTTCACATACAAACAAGGAGGCCACGTCAGTACCAGCCACATCTAGATGGTACAAAATGAACTGCCATCAATGTAGAATAATTTATCAAAGCTAAGCCTATTTTGGTAGGAAATACTAGCTGAGCAAATCTTGTCAGGAAATGCTTTCCAACTGCAAATTCTGTTCGGGTTGAAAAATGTCCATACAGAAGTTACCAACAAAATAATACCCAGGACAGTTAACAGGGTTGTGTGAGGAAAGGTCACTTTCCTGATGAGTATGCCTTTATTTCTTCATGTAGGTATGAATCAAACAAAAAAGACAAAAAGCTTTCTCTCAGCAGTGGTCCATGACTACATTTTTCCATCCAGTTCTCCATTCTGGGAGATGGAGCATTGACAGTGGAAGGAGATGAGAGTTTGTCCCATGACTCCAAAACCAGACCTCAGCTTTCCCAAGGAAAAAATTATCTAAATCTCAGTATTTTGCAGGAAAAAAAAAAAAAAAAAAAGAGGGAAAAAGTTGTTTTTTGTTTGTTTGTTTTGTTTTGTTTTCTGGAAGGAAATGATTTTTTTTTGTGAGAGCCATACGATTTTGCAATGCCGCCTTTAGGTTGAAATGCCTTAGCCCTAGTTCAGAAGCCCAGGAAGAGTCAAGGAAAATCAAATATAAGGAAATGGTTGGATATTCCTGAGCTTTCAGAATTTTTTTTTAAGGTTTGGCTGGATGTGAAAAGGCAAAGAAGTTCTCAGGATCCACAGAATACGTAGTCTTGTGCCACCTGTGTTTGCAGGCTTTCTCTATGCTAAAGCTTGTTTGCAGGAAGCAGGGATTCTGAATGCCTGTCTGCCTAGATTTTTTGATGTTTTGAAGGTTTGTTGCTGCCAGGTGAGGATGAGGAGCCAACTCTTGCTCTCTGTTTCATGAGGGTTGTGAGGCTGATGGAGTTATTAAGGGTCTACTCAAGGATTTTATTTTTCTCAGGTTTTATTTCAGTTTTCATCTCCTAATGTTTACACTTCACTAAGGGAAAACAAAGTGTCAAAACAAAACTCATCTCCAGCCATTGGAACACACCTAAATGGGTTTAGAAAATGTTGCAAGGGGACTCTTCAATAATGCGAGAGCTTTCCTCTCTGAAGAGTCTTATATTAATATCTGCGAAGACAAACTTTTTTTCCCAATTTCAACATGTCAGTATTTCTCATAACTGTTGAAGCTCTTCCCTAGTTCAGAGTATTGCACAGCTCAAACATGCAGAAACCCTCTCACTTTATTTAGGATTTTTCAAACCCTCCTAAAAGAAAGGCACCATTTTCTATTCCAGATTCTTGAGTACTTCCTGCAGGGGGAGAAAACTGTAATAGTTTAACATTCACTGGACTTTTTCCTCAAAACCCCAAACACAACAGTTTCCTCTCAGGTTCTCCAAATCCCTAGACTTAAATACAATGGATCCTGAAGAGAGACAGACATTATCTATCTCACAGTAAAAATCCCAAACAAACAAACACAACAATGTGTATTCTGGAATTATGCTCTTAAATCCAGGAATCTCGCTAGGGAAGCTGAACACGTCTTCTGAGCTTTACCAACACAAACAGCCATTTGGACATGGTCCTGCTCCAGACAGCTGTTCTTAAGCTGGTTTTACACAGAATCATTAAGGTTGGTAAAGAACTCTAGGATCATCAAGTCCAACTGCCCACCTACCACCAGTACTGCCCAATAGACCATGTCTTTCAGTGCCACATCTCCACGGTTCTTGATCCCCTCCAAGGACAGTGATACCTCCACCTCCCTGGGCACTCTGTGCCAGTGCATTGCCACTCCTCCTGAGAAGAAACTTTTCCTAATATCCAACCTGGTTTTGGGCCAGGTGACCTCCGAAGATTCTTGCTAACCTCCAACATTCTATGATTCTGTGAGCCACTTGTATTCCTAAGGAGACCAGTAGGTAACTGCAACCTTGCTTTATTATCACCTCTCTATGTATGAATTAATGCATTTGATGCAGCCTGTTAGTAAGGCGCCGAGCACTCTCCCACTCAAGTAATAGACTGTAATCTCCCTGACATTCAGGAGGAAACAACAGAATACAATTAAGAACACAATACGTAATATTTGCTGAAATGAAACAGATTTCCAATCAATTAAACAGATTCTTCTTCCAATAGCACCAGACAAATAATAAATTCAAAAAACTAATCGGTTCTACACAAGCTGAGCTAATGAGTGTCATTTGGGTCACATCCTCAAATTGCAAATAAATGTTATCATTTATCAACCTAACACATTACTCAATAAATCTTCTGCACCACTGTTCATACTTATCGGTGGTGTCATTTAATATTCCTTTCTGATTTAGAAAACTATTTCCTCTGGTGCCTGACCCCTTGTAATGGAAAACTACTGAAAACAGACAGTAGCTAATTCACAAATTTTATAATTTAGAGCTAAGCAAGAGCTGGGGACAGTGCTGAAATGCTCTAATATTCATTTTTCAGCAAGTCTCTTCCCAGGTTGGAAATACTGCTGGCTTTTGAGATAGAAGTTTCATTTAAGGACATTCAGACTGTATAAAACGCAGTAAGATCTTTTATAGTATGTAAAATCATGGAAATGATTGCGCTCTGTCCAGACAGGGAGATCTATTTTCTCATTTGTGCAAACAGAGAACAGTGGACACTCCCAACTGCAGACACAAAACCTCTCCACCTCGCCATATGACATGCTGCGTGGTGATTCGGGTCGTTTCAGAATCTTGCAATCCCTGCCAGGAAAGGAATGAGGAAGGGGGAGCTGCCAAACACACCCATCACAGCCCCCTTCCATCTCCATGCAACCAGATGGGAAGCAGCTCTAACTGTCCCATGGGCAATTCCTGGTGGGTTCTTTCTTCTATCCCAATCTCATTCCCCACAAACTGCATCCTCTTAGTGTTCCCTGCAGACCTTTCTGCCTAGCAAAGCCAGAGACCTTTCTCTGACACTTATCCATTCCAGAATTGAATTACCCAGATTCATCTTTTTCATCACAGACAAATAAGAGCATAGGTATAGAGCCACGGGGACACATCTAACAGGGACATCTTATGATCGACCTCCGTAAGTGTGCTTGTTCCTGTGCCTCAAGAGTGTGCTTATGGTGAGTGCCAGACAATAAAGAAGTTATGAACTGCAGTGTCCTCTTTGTGCACTTGCTTTACAACACACTGCATAGCTGTGTACGATACATAGGCACAAGACCATACTTTTCCACAAGGGTCCTTACTAATACTGCACCAAGCATCAGGTCTATTCAGCAAGCACAGCTGAGCTGAGTGCATCATTGCTTGGCTGTTATTTCCTCATAGGTGCATCTAACTCACTTCTTGCTTTTAATTCCATTTCTCTAGCTGCTTCTTCTCACTGCTATTTTTCCTATCTCCTGCCCCATCTCTGCTCTGATGGTGCCCTTTAATTGATCCAGGGCTCCTCTTTACCAGCATCATCACTCCTATTCTTTCTTCTTTATGGCTCCTAATATTGTCATCAGTTTTCTTATAACTACTTTCACCCCAGATCCCTTCCATTTCCTATGACCTCACTTGGTCTCTCTCCTTCATTTCCTTCCTTTCATTCATCTCAGTCCTTGCCCTTCATCATCTGAGCAAGGCCCTCTTGCTCACGCTCTATCATCTGCTGCCTGCATCAGCAATGTTGATCTCTGCTGAGCAGAAGTGAGTAAAAGATTGCAAAGATTTTCCCCTTTGGGAAATTTTTCTTACAAAGTTAGCAAAAGTCACCTCTTTGATGCAGAACAGCTCTGCTGCCAAAATTTCTCATACCTATAGCCGGAGATGAAATGCAAAACAACGTGGCTTAAATTATGCAGTCAGAAGCAAATGTAAGTGCAGAGAAAGTTATAAGCAACTGAAAATTAGAAATTGCTTATGGGAACAGTTGGGCAAACTCAACTTAAACATATCATATTTCTCATTATAGATATAGATCCCTTACCACTTATAAAGAAGTCTAGCTGTAAGGAAACACTCCAGCTTATGCTGTTTTACAGTCCTTGTGAGCTGGCCTTACCATGTTAAGTTTTATCTTATCTGCTTTCACCAAGGCTGTCTGTAAATAGGTAGGGTTGCCATTTCAGATTTCCATTTCAATAAAACTCAGATAAACATGCCAACACTTCAATTGCCAATTTGAACTGTAATTTTGATTGTATTTCCTGCCATGAGAATCCTGAACGTTTAATGGTGGTGGGATATCCAAACTGGTACCTGCTGTTTAGATCTGAGAGAGAACTTTACACTTGACTGTTACTCTTATGGTACATTTTAATGTTTGTTTATATAATTTAATAAACAGAGAAGTGCTACAGATGGAATCTAGCAATGTGTAAATATCTCAGAAATAATACACATAACATTTATGGCACAGGATAGTCATAACACATCAACCACTATTAAAAACATATTTGCTTGAATTTTTGGGTAGCACTTCACACTGCTAAATGTCTTAAATATGTTTAGCCAGCCATTTCTAATGTAACATGCAACATTAAAGTTAAAATAAATGTACTTGCAATGCCTGTTGACCACTTGAACCAGTTTAATAAACCATTCATGATAAGATACATTCACAGAAGTGTTGCATAAGTACTGGAATCATCAACATTATTAGAATACTCAGCACTCCAACTAAAATGGATATCTTTACTTTGAATGTTAATATGCTGAAACTCAGCTGAGTTATAAAGTCTCTGCACTTCTGGTAAATATTTTGCTTTGCGTTCCTGGTGTGTGTGTATTGTGTTTCCTTGCAAATACTTGAGCTGAACGTTTTCTGCTTGTATTTACACTTCCATAGCACCTCACCTGCAATTATAATGAACGTTTGTTAAGCATCTTGAAGTGCTTTGTCTTTGCTCCAAACCATTTCTTTCCACTTTCACATAAAGTGACATTTTTTCCTTAACTAGCACCATCTTAGCACTTAGAACAAGCTCAGGATTTATACCTTGGGCACTTATTTGTTTAATCATCTCATCTACCATGGGCAACTTTTTAGTAGTATCACTGGTGGTGAACACGCAGGCTATTCCTTGACAGTATCCATTCTCAAAAACACAGGAGCCACAGCTACAAGCAGTCACAATTCACCCTTCCAGTTTTTGTTATTTCACCCTAGTTTTATATTTACATACCAGTAGCAAGGATATGTCCACACAGGTGGGAACTTCATACAAATCCCCAGGCTGTTTATTCCGTGAAGATAGATACTACACCTTTATTCCTTTGCTAAACCATTCTTCATTTAGTTACCTCTTTGTGCCACATATTCATTATACCCATGCACAGCTAATTTCCTCTCTTTGTGCTTTCCTCTCATTCTTCTCCCGTTCAATAGTGAACAGAGCCCCAGACACTCCCTGCATATATCACTCCTCTTCCTACCACTGCTCCTGCAAACCCTGGTTTGTGAGCCAAGGAAGAGCCAGTTTCAGGAAAAAAAATGCAGGCAATTTAACAAGACTTTGAGCCCTAGTCATCTGGATTTACTCTGCAGGTCTTTAAACTGGTATTGATCATGAGGAACAACTCTGAAATAGTAGGGTTCTTTGCCAATAAATAGGAACAGTAGAGAGGTTTTTCACCCATGCTTCCAAGTATCAAATGCTCCATTATCAAAGCCACTCTGGTTATATTTCCTCTTCTATCCTAAATTCTTTCTGCAGCTTGCTATTTTTAGTAAAACCTAATAAATAGTTTCTGTGGGGTTTTGCTTTCAGTGATACAGAGTCATGGCTGTAACTGCTGTCTGCTGCCTGCTGGCCATGTTTATCACTTTTCGAAGAGCTGGTCAATGACTGAGGCTCAAATCACAAAGGTATGGATGGGAGGAGTAGGCTGGCCAGGGGAGAGGCCTGGTGGCTCACCAAGTGCCAAAAAAGGATTGGAGAGTGATAGCAGCAGTGGTAACCTTCTTTATATTTCAAAAACTAAAGGCATCAGAAGCTTAAAAAAAACAAATTTTGGAAAGCTGGGCAAATTAACACAAGGAGGCGATGCAAGATGCCAAAAGTTGTAGTGTTTTTCAACTGGGTTTTCAAGATTAAATATTCTGTAAAGATAAGATTCTGAAAAACACATCCTAATCAGTGCACCATTGCCATGGATTTTATTGCACACATTAGTTGGCATTAGCAATCTGTTTTACTCTAAGCTCTACAGCATTTTGGACATCTTTTGATGCTATTTCAATAAAGTTTTGGTAGAGCACTCAGGACGTTAAGCACATGTTCACCATTAACAATAATGGGAGTCATGCACATACTACTAATTGTTACCAAGGTTTCATATTCTAAACCAAATTCAAGAGCATTGTGGAAAATGTTTCACTTAATAATTTTCTTTCATTCACACTTCTGTTTTGGTCTCCAGACAGACTGAATATTCTGACTATGTCAGTCTTTTCTTCTAAATTGGATACAAACATACCCAGATAATTAATCACTCCAAATGCTTACTGTACTTCTTTCTTACTACTATGCAAGCAGATTTCACACAGCTTGTAGTTCATTATCAGATTGCATGAAAACAGCTGATTACTTTCCTTCTCATATTATTACATCAACAACAAAGCCAGCTTCCATTCTCAATGTAACCACGTGAAATATTTCAGGAGAAACTCATCAGGAAATATATATATATATATATATTTGCCTTTATATATGTTTACCAAGATGAAGGCCCATATGTTCAGAAATACACAGAATTCCTGTCCCCTATATAGAGAGCAGAAATAAAACATTCATAATGCTTCTGGAATGACTTCTGTGTCTTCCCTCCCTCCTCACACCCCCAACCCAACACCCCCCCCCAAAAAAAAAACAAAAAACAACCACTTATACTACAAGTACTACTAAATATATATATAATGTATTAAAAAATCTTTACCTTGACCTGATGTTGCTTTACTCTATGCCTGAATCCTGAAGAGAGCATGTTTGGAGTTTCTCTTCAGCAATGTCATGCCCAGAGCCCTCTGCATTCCTCTTGGCCAGACCCTGTGTGCTCTGAACAAGCTGTGGACAGTTCTTTCTTCTAAAAGAGAGGTGGATTCCATCTGGATTCATGTTCTTGTTAATTTGGAAATGAGATAAAACCACAGTTAGGCTTTTAATGATAAATAGAGCCTAAATAGCTTCAAAAACATAAATTCACACTGCCAATATATATAGTTAAAATAAACTAGAAATGATGCTTAGTGGCTGCTATTTTATCTTTACAGGACGTTTAAAGGTTGCTCGAAAACTAATGCCTTCTGTTTATTTCCATGAAAATTTCAACAGGTACAAAGAGCACGATAACACTACTTGACGGAGCAAATTGTCAGATACAAAACAATATTTTTCAGTATACTCACCACCACTAGTGTGCATTCTCACCATGAGAGCCTTCATGCCATGCTTGTAAAAATTTGTATGGCCACGTGGAATATGGCTGGTGTTTCATGTCACCGCTGTTGAAATGCATCACTCTCTGCCTCACTGTGCTCACATCCATTGGTTTGTTTTCATAACTGTTCAGAAAGCATCAGTGTACATCAAGAGGTGCCATTTTTTTCTGCGTGGAGGAACTGAATCCCATGCCTTTCCTCCATATGCAGTTCCATGTCAGAGGCCATTCTGTCAGACTGCCCCACTGCTGCCACCTGTCACACAGCAACAAAATGTCATGGAATATTAGTGGTAAGGTTCAATCACTACTGCCATCCCATCAATATCCTCCTTTGACAGTATCAACATCATAAAATAGGAGGCATTACTTTTGGAGCCGCTCAAATATAATATTTTAGTTTTGCTACATTGCTTGTAGGTACATGTAGAAGATTTTAGCTTTCTTTTTGAGCTCCCATATTAGATATTGTGCTTTGTATTAAATCTGAGTTGCACTAATCGTAATTGCCCCTTCTTGTCTGATAAATTCCAGGAAAGATAAGAAGAGTGGCTTCAATTCTATAAGGAAATTAAGAGCTTTACTGGCAAAAGATTAACACCGTATTGACCCACTTCAGCGTTCTTTTCAAGACCAACATTAAAGGAGAATTCATCATCTAAGAACATCCTAAATATCAAGCATTAGCCCGTTTCTGATGTAGGAAAACATTCCTACTCTTATTAAAAGTAATAGTAAACATGAAACAGAGAAAAGTTTGATCAAGATGCTCTAATTGGCTTGACTCATTTAAAATAAACATAGAACTGCTGTCTCCCAGAACAGTGGGTAAAATCACCCCTGTTCTCCCTGTGATACTTTTGCTGACATGCACTTGCAGCTGGGCAGATAGATTTTATTCACTCAATATTTCGATAGGACGGACTGCCACTCAAGCATTCATTTGTAGGAGTTGTATAATTTATGTTAGTAACAGTTGCTTAAGAGCTGTGGTTTCTTGTAAGAAGGCTCTTCAATTCTGCCACACAGTGTAATTACAAATTCTTGTTTCTTACCATACTGCTTTTGTTTGAAAAACAGAATGTCTGAGCAGTTAATATGCTTATTTGCATATGGTTATGCTACAGCACACACCAGTAACTCTGTTCCCTTATGTAATTATATCAGCTCAGATTTTTCCTACGGCTTTCTTCTTCACCTCCTTCTACCTTCACCAGCACTAAACTACTCTACAGGAGTTGCTACATATTTTCCTTAGCCCGAGCAGCACTTAAAAGTTTATTCAAACTGAATGGAGCAGTGGGCCCAGGTGAACTTAATGAGGTTCAACAAATCCAAATGGAAAGTCTTGCACCTGGGTCGAGGCAACCCCCATTACCAAGAAAAGCTGGGGGATGAAACAACTGAGCACAACCCTGCTGAAAAAGACCTGTGGGGGGTGGGGTTGCTACTGGTAGATGGGAAGCTGGATGTGAGCCAGCAATGTGCACCCACAGCCCAGAAAGCCAGACATATCCTGGGCTGCATCCAAAGCAGCGTGGCCAGAAGGGTGAGGGAGGTGTCCCTCCCCTCTGCTGTCCCCCTGCTCTGTGCTGATGAGGCCCCACCTGGAATACTGTATCCAGGCGTGGAGTCCTCTGTACAGGAGATACACAGATCTGTTGGAGTGCATCCAGAGGAAGACCACAAAAATGGTGCAAGGGATGGCATGCTTCTCCTGTGAGGACAGGCTGAGATCTGGGGCTGTTCAGCCTGGAGAAGAGAAGGCTGAGAGGTGACCTGATAGTGGCCTGTCGGTATCTGAAGGGGAGCTATAGAAAAGAAGGGGACAGAGT
Organism: Alectoris magna; assembly: GCA_030625065.1. Classification (NCBI taxonomy): domain Eukaryota; kingdom Metazoa; phylum Chordata; class Aves; order Galliformes; family Phasianidae; genus Alectoris; species Alectoris magna. Next base: position 1,622,242 of record CM060567.1, on the reverse strand, counting down.
CTTTAGCACGGGCTGTGGTGATAGAACAAGGGGAAATGGCTTCCAGCTTAAAGAGGGGTAAATTTCGATTGGATATAAGGAAAAAATCTTTTACAGTGAGGGTGGTAAGGCACTGGAACAGGTTGCATAGGGATGTGGTTGATGCCCCATCCCTGTATACTTTCAAGGAAAGGCTGGATCAGGCCCTGGGCAATATGATGTAGCTGTGCATGTTCCTGTTCAGTGCAGGGGAGTTGGAATAGATCATCTTCAAAGGTCCCATCCAACTCTAAGGAGTGTACGATTATAAATTAGATCCCACATGCTTTGTCATGGGTTTGGCTAGAGACAAATAACAATTATTTCTATTATACTTTTGAACCACTTTGGGGATGAAATCATCATGCACACCTGCAGAAATCTGTCAACTTCACTGGGACTGCATGTGTGGATATGAAAACAGAAAACAACAGGAACACTGAATTGGTACTGAAATAACACTCTTGGAAAACTAGCTCTCTCTTCTGCTGGGATGAAGTAGTGGCGCAAAACCAACTGCAATCGCACACTTACAACAGAGAGCCCTCAGTTCTTCCCCCGGAGGTTATCTTTAGTTGTCACTAAATTTGCTGGGAAGGTAATTCCCTCTGCTATCTCATGATATCCCACAAACTTTTCATTTTCTTATTTATTTATTTATTTATTTTTAAAGGGGAGGAATCTCATCAACTTTATACTGCTTTGGTTTGTCACATCTGTGTTTAAGCACTTTCTACTAACACTTAGATCTTCACTTACAGATGTAGGGATGGGAAATTTTCAATTAGCCTTCATCATAGCAAGTTTTCTGTCATCATTGCTTTTAGACGCTTGTACTAGGGGGGGAAAAAATAGATCTTCACAGTTAATTTAATGCAGTAAGTAAAGCACCCTTTGAAATATATGAGATTTGGTTATATTTTCATTTGTACCGTATTTTCATCAATAAAATACTAGGGTTTGGTTTGTTTTTTTTTTTTTTTCAAAGTATATGCAAGTTTTGTCCATGCAAACAAGAGCATTATTTTAATTTCTACAAAACTAGTATGTGAAAGAACAAAACTCTTTGCCTTCAGAAAATTATGCAAGAAAACTACTTTTATCTTACATCAAAACAAGACAATAACTATGTTGCAGCAAAACACACAGTAAAAGTGTTTTTAATTACTCCTATGTTTCTGTGTGATGAAGGTAAAATTACAGCTTCAGATTTTTGGTAGGAAGGAATTATATCTTGTACTATCAATGCTTGAGGAAATGCAGGATGTTTCCATTACAAATGGATTTGAGATTTCAGCCTTTTCTTGCCTTTTCTCTGCTTCCTCCTACATTCTGTGGGACACAACGTTCTCTAACAAATACCTCCTCTGGCCCAGACTGCAGCATTTGAATTAGCAGAGCTCACCACATCCCTGGAGGGATGCTCAGTTTGGAGGCAACACTGATCCTTCCTCCTCTTCTGACAAAGTCAGAAGAAAAGTCTGGATCAAGCAGCCTCAAAACCAAACACTCCTGTGACAGAAAAACAGATGGATGTCCACAGTTTAAAATCTCTCTGGAATTTTACTGGGACATCCAGCAGTATTTCATTTTTTCTTGTGGATGTTACCATTTTATTAAAGAGTTAGATTAAAAAGTATCATCTCACTGAAGAAACCAAAAAATCTAATGAGTTTTGTGGTCAGGTAGTAATTATATTAGCTTTTCCTAAAACTGGATGCGTTCAAATTCTCATCTAATTACATTTTCAAAATGAATAATGGGAGTGAAAGGTCATGGTATGATAGCCAGAGTATTTTGTTTTCATCTGGAAAGGGTACAAGTATAATTTCAATGGAAATGGTTTGAGAGTATGCTTGATAATTTGTAATTAACTCTCCAGGGTGCCGTGAGGCCTAATTAATTACTTATTGGAAAGCATTTGGAGATCTTTGGATGAAAGTTGCTATAGTAATGCCAAGAATTGCTGTTATTGTTATTGCTAGGTGTTTTCCATCCCCAAATGCGTTTAGCTGGAAAATGTACCTTTATTACCTTACACTATCTTACAAACAAGACTAATCTGATGAAAAGTAGTATTTAAAATCTGAGAATAATTTTCTCTGCAGTGGAAAGCTGAATATGTTTATTCTTAAAATGTGAACATAATTTATGAATAAATCAAATACATAAATGGCACTATGAAGTTCCATAGTAATAATGCATTTATATCCTCCATCTACAGACAAGCGAGTGCATCTATTTGTAGAATTTTTCTTCTGTTATGGAACTGTCTTCAGTGTTAGGAAACTACCGTATCATGACTAGTGATTTTTACACCCAGCGTTTGGTCTGAAGTCTGTCAGCAAGAATATGCCACATAAATGCAATTAACTCAAATTAATGTAATAATGGAGAGTCAAAAATATATTAAGATTCCTAGCCAAATTCAAATGATACCTCAGTGAAAAACATTGAGAAGCCAATCCACCCCAATGAGTGGAACTCATCTTTAAGAAAGAAGACAGATGATAGTCCATCTCCCAAAAGTCACAAAAGGGCAGCTTCGAAGAGAGCAAACATTTTGCTAGCTAAAGCTAAAGCATTTAGCTAAATCACATTCAGTAACCCCTAATCTTACCTACATGTTTATCACAAGTATTGAAAGCCCTTGAAAATACAAGTTGCGAAGGAAATATTCCTGAGGTTTCCTCTTTGAAAAGCTAACAGCCAAGAGGTTAAAGCAGGAGGCTTTGTCACACTCTGCTTAGATAAAGCAAAGGTAAAATTTGAAGTGAGTGTCTTCCAAATGCAGATCTACTCTATGGGAATTCTGCTGGTTTTAATAAGAGGATGGTAAAAACTGACACCAATATGCATGTGATCTATGGTACTCAGATATATACAGAAATACCGTTTACTAATAGTAAGTATTTGTGTTTTCCCCAGAAGAAAACAGACCTTAAAATTTATTGCTTTTAATATTTTCTCCATATAGTAATACATTTATGAATAAATCTCAACATGTGCACAAGATAAATATACAAACCTTAAGAATTTTTTCTTGCAGTGGTGTTGAATGCAGAGTTCCCTCAAGCATTTGCTGTCTCTAACAAGCAGGTTGCCATGTCTCTCTGTTTACCTTGTCAGCAGCGTTCATTTCTGTTATCACTCTTCTGGAAGAACAAAGTTTCTAGATATGCCTCAAAGGTGAACATAATTATGCTGTTTACATTGTTATTCCTACAGGGATCATAAAATAGTACTTAGAACAATGTTTACAGTCATCAGTGAAGCAGAAATCACTCTGTACATACCAGAAATGTAGAAAACAGTCCCCTTCACTAACTAATTACAGATGGGACCACACTGTATAAAGATCTCCCATCTCGCCTGTGATCTAGGTTCTGGGCTCTTCAATAGCCTGAAGCACCCAGCAATTATGCTGTCCATCAAATCAGAATTTCTCTAAGGTATTTTCTTTTCACCAGGGCCCTGCAGACAATTTGACTTGCCAGGTTTTAAATTATATTCAGAGCAAGGCAGCAAATAAACCAAATGTAACGAAGCATAATTTAATGTGCCAACTAAAACGCACCCTTCTTCCATGGGAAACCTTTTTCTCACTATGCCTTGTTTCATTTAATGTTTACTGTTAGGCCTTGGGACAGAGTTTACTGAAGCTCATAGAAGTGTTTCCTTTACCTTTCATTGCTTTGGGGTCAGATGCGTATTGTGCAGCAGTAGGGTTCACTGATGGCAGGCACTGAGCAGGGATCCTGCAGTACCACTGGTCCTCCCCTCCAGCCTCTGAGCCACCAATGCACGTGTGCATTGAGAACCAGCTACAGCAATGCTTCTAAAAGCTAATTCTGTATAATGTAGAAAAAATACTGATTTAAGAGAACATAGCAAAGATGTGCATTGCTCATACATAATGACTCACAGGCAGTTGGGCGTTATTACAGAAATGGGTGTTTTCCTTATTTCCTGATTGTTAATCACCAGTCACTCTGTTCTGTTTAAGCTAAGGTAGCTGTGATGTGATCCCACATTCACATTCTTCCTATTGCTATATTAAGCTTTTTCTGGTTGATACTTTGCATTCATCATGTGCTCACTTGGTAGGTAGCTCTCCATGCTGTTTGCTGGAGGGAGCAGGGGATGCATCAGCCCCATCACATGTTTGTGGGAAAGGCAGCAACAGAAGTTCAAACTAATCAGCCAGCATCATCAAATATGCATCATAACAGCCCGAAAACAATCACTTCGCAGAGAGGAAAAATAATAAAAGAGAATAGGAAATAGAAAACAGAAAAAAAAAAAAAATTTTTTTTTTGAAGGAGTTCCTGGACCTCGTTGACCCAGCAGTGTTAGTTTTGGAAGTTGTTATTACTGATATAAGTCCCCTGGTTCACCTGGACAGCTTGGCATCTAGTGAGCCCTGCAGGACAGCCATGTTGTGGTGCTGTCCCATCATGAATGCCTGTGGGTCTCCCAGAAGCCTCAGTGATGAGCCCAGGGTGGGGGCAGAGGGAAGCAGAGCTGCTCGGTAGCAGCATGAGTTGTACTTAGGTGCTCCATAACTAAGACTTTGGACTTAAGTCACACTTTAGAAATCACGGTCCAGAGACCAAACAGTTTCATGGGATTTTCAATCATTTGACTTCTTTTCTATCATCTGGCTCAGGATGAGAGCTGGGGAAGCCACTGGGAACATAGCTGTGGATAACAGCAAGGTCAGGGATTACATCAAACTGTGAAGCTTGTTCTTAACACACTGCTTCCAGCTGCAAAACTCAGGCCAAATCTCGGGTTACTGCTGTCACATTCATTTAGGAGGTGACAATCATGGAAGAGAGGACAGAAGATTCCACTAGAGGTACGCTACACACATCATCGTTTTCACAGGCCATCTCTTAGATCTGATCTCTTCAGACTTATTTCCAGCTTGATAAAACAAAGTTCGAAAAAGAAAGATATTTTTCAATCACTCACCAGACTGAATTAAGACATTTTCACATGATTTGCTGCATTTTTTCATGATGAATGCAGCATATTGATTGGTTTTTTTGTTTGTTTGTTTGTTTGTTTTGCCTGTGTCGTTCACTGTGTTCTGTACCTATACTGTTAAAACTGAGAGTGGAGTCTGTCTTGGCTGCCAATCTGTTTACAGTTCCACGTTAAAAAACTTCTACCATCTCAAATGCATCACTTTTTCAACTGTAATCATCTGATAAAGAGGAAGTTTTGGTGTGCTTGTCTTTCCAGGATCCAATTCATATTATCCCCTGAAAACATGGAAATATTTAGAACTCTGCACTAAACCTTAAATATAAGGAAGCAACAACAACAACAAGAAAAAACTAACAAACAAACAAACAAAAAAACCCCCAAACTTATTTCTGATCAAATTTGTTGGCATGTATGAATATTTTTATTATTTCTTACCTCATCTTAGACTAAATTCTCTGAGCTCGATAGTTGATAGGGGAAAAAAGAAACAGAGAAACTGCTCACTATCTTTCAGACAAGAGAAGAAAATAGATGAGGTAAAGCCTCATGGCATTCATTCCCGTGCACTAGTTGAACAGAACCCATTGCCATGGCTGCCTCTCAGAGATGACAGTTGTCTTCAGAGTGCCATTTACAACACTGAATGTGACTTTGTGGTAAAATCATTGCCTGAGGAAAAACTGATAGCATCTGATGGCATGGCTTCTGCCCCAGAGAAAGCAAAGTGCTTGGAAAATCAAGAACCAGTTGCCACTCAGCTTGATGTAATTCTCTGGGCTGCGTTTATATGTTTCTACCTTTTCAGTACCCAGGATAAAAATTTTAGTTGTCATCCCTTATCTCAACCATTTCTTGCTTCTTTTCCTTGTTCTCCTTCAAATTGCTGCCAAAATTCTTGCACCCTTCATACTGATCATGCTGCAGCCTCTTGCAGACATCTCTACTGCCTAATGATTGTTCCCCTTTCCTTTCCTTTCCTTTCCTTTCCTTTCCTTTCCTTTCCTTTCCTTTCCTTTCCTTTCCTTTCCTTTCCTTTCCTTTCCTTTCCTTTCCTTTCCTTTCCTTTCCTTTCCTTTCCTTTCCTTTCCTCTTCCCCATTCCTTTCCCTTCCTCTTCCCCATTCCTTTCCCTTCCTCTTCCCTTCCCTCTTTCATTTTTTTTGTTGAGACCAGATGGGAATCTGAGTCAATGCACCCCACTTTCCACAAGCCATGCCTAGCATCTGTCTGTCAGAAAATCGTAGAATGGATGAGTTTGGAAGGGAACTTAAAGATCACCTAGTTACAGCCCCTTCCACGGACAGAATTGCCACCCACTAGATCAGGCTGTTCAGTCACAGTCTTGATATAAAAGTCTTGTTAAAATCAAATTTATCATTTCCATTGCAGTTTTCAATATCTTTTTTGTTGTTGTTGTTCCTCGGTAACTCCTTAAGTATCTTTATTGTGATCATACTCTAATTTTTATGTGGATAAAATAATGCACACATTCTCAGGTGGACCAGGAGGACTAGAATATCTTCAAGAAATCTGTTTCTAGGAAGCTCTAAATTACATTAGCATTACATTGTAGCCATAACAATCAAGTATGGCTCATTTCCTTGGCATTAATGACTAACTGGGAGAGCTGATGGCCTCAAGAAGTAGACGTTATTTTATTAGGGATTTTTATTTTGTTTTTAATTAGAAAAATGTTAGGAAAAAAAAAAAAAAGGCTTCTCTGTGTTTAAGAGTAATGACAAAATCACAGCAGAAAAAGTCCAATCACTTTGAGCAAGTAAAAAGTCTCTTTTAAATATTTAATAATCCTCGGTTAATCCTGTAGCACACCAGTGGTTTCTGCTGACTCCATCTTTTCTCCAAGTGTTTGCATTTGTCTGATCTCAGAGGGATTGCTGTTGATGTTTTGAAAAATGAAGCACGCAGATTTTAAGCAACACTTGTAAATAGAGTGTTCACTTTTGGATAATGCTTTACAACAAGACTGCTTGTGACAGGCAGCTCTTTCTGACTTTGAGTTCATCAGCTAGGATGTACTGAAAATGGGTGAGGAAAAGAAAGACTGGAAGATTACAAAAGCCTTTAACACACTGAATAAACAGAAGAGACAGATCTGTAAACCGATCCACTTTGCCTGTCTTAACAGAAAAAAAGATTGGAATAAATCATTAAATAAACTACATTCAAACAAGTAGAACTTGATAGGGAAATGGGTAGGAAATGAAACAAGATCATCAAAAACTGCGACAGGGAAAACTGTATTCTTTTATAACAAGGTGTGTACTCAAATTCAAAAGGATCTCTATGAGTTGCGGAATTGATCCAGGAGAAATATACAAAATGAAATAAAATATGAAATAAAATAAATAAAGTTCTTATGATGATGTTCAAAAGGAACAAACTTCAGATTTAACAGGGAACAATCAAATGCACAAATCTTAAAAAACTCTCGTTGTGTTCAGGTGTGTAGACATGGCTACCATCCTTGTTCACATGGAAAGAAGAGGCATGGTACTAAATGACGAGGCAGTACAGAAAGTAAATTCATAGAAAGAGGATGAAAATGTTGGAGAACAGTCTGAGCTACTGAGGGCACATTTTTCTACCCGTGACTTGCTAGAACAAGTGGTGCACAAAGTTCATACTGATTTGATGCCCATTTTTAAAACAACTTACACATTATCATTATGTGGCAGGCTCTGTCTTTAAGATGTGTTATTTGTAACTTTAAAAGTTATAGCTAAATGGGATTAGTGACCGTGACAATGTTTCTGTTGAGTAGACTCTTGATGACTCTGTCTTTGTTAACTTATTTGTCTTTGCTTTGTGAAATTATGTGCCATTAACTCACCATGTTCTGTTAATCCTCTGCAGTAATCACTACATGTAACAGCCCTTCTGTCTAGTCAGTTGAGATTTGACAGCCTCTGTTTGCTAAACGTATCATTTCACTGAGACTTTGGAACACACTTTTCATATTTCTCCATTCTCATTATCCAGCTAAGGTCCTCATAACATATGGTCCTATTTTCCTAATTGCATTCACTGTTACACGTCAAACCAAGCTAATCTTTCAAACCGTCAGGCTAATCAGTACAAAATGCATGGCCACTGTTTGCACACATGCTGGTAACGAGGTGGGAACAGGACCTACACAAATCAGAAAATGCCACTGAATCCCAGCTGGGTTGTTTATTTCTCCTTTGTTATCAAAGATGATCTGAAATGTATCTTCTTTCTCATTTACATTTTCAGAATCATTTTCCCAGCAGATTGCTACTAACACTATCGACTGATGTGCTACCCAGCCAGACCTTCACCCTAACGTAGGGCTTTGGCTAATGATTTCCATGAGACAGATCTTAAGGTGAATGACGAAAATTGTTCAGGATGTTATTACTATTCACAAGAAAGTACAACATATTATTTAACCACCTCTAAGGACGCAACAATGTAGAGATAGTCAGGGTGGTAATTACCACTCAGCTGTAGGTTTCTTATTTGGTAAAAATAACAGGTAACACACAGTCTGTAATTTACTTATCATACCTCTGACATAAACACAGCAAGTCTGATGATTCCCCTAAAGAAGCTTAGCTGGGAACAAGCAGAGGGAAGTGAAGGGATGGGTTAATTTTTGTTTTTAAAGGTACAATCGTACACTATAATAAAGCCAAAGAAAACTCCATGCTTGCCAAATGTTTGGCTCTAGGTGTAATTGAAACACCTGGGTCAGTTCCATCAAAGCTGCACTAATTCAATAGATCTGAACTGAATTCTAGCATTTCTTTAGTAATAATCAATGAATTTTCCCTAATCTTGGATATCAAACTTTAAGCCTGAGCCATCAGTGCTCTCCTGAAGGTGCTGAAATAGTTAGAAACTTTGATTTAACCATGTAAATTTCAACAACTAAATGCAGAATGCACACACAGAAGAAAAGAACACTCACTGGGCCATTTAGCAATTGTATGTTGACAAAATTATTTTTTCTCATTGACCTTTGAAAACGTTTTGAGTCCCACAATCCAGCAGGCAGGCAGAGGTGGGGCAGCTGTAGCTTCGTGCTCCCGAGGTCCAGTGGTCAGGCTGAGCATGCATTCCCTACAGGCACATCATATTGGATCAGATTACTAACTATATTTAAGCAGAAGTAACTGTTTCAAATATAATTAGTACAAATCCTCAGAAGCCTTCATCAGAAATTAGCTTCTGTAACAGGGGTTATCACCTTTCCTGCTCAGTGGACAGCCCTCTATCAGGCTCCTGATTACACAGATCTGGGGTTTACTGCTCTTGGAACAGTCCAGCCTGATGCCTAGCCCACGCTAATGAGCAGCAAATGAGGGAAAGGACTTTATTTGCCCACATAAAGGGAATGAATACACAATTAAAGGGTCTCATTTCTCTCGCATGTATCGTGTCTCAGACTTAGCACTTTTGAAATGAGAATTGTGAAACCATCTTCTACGAGAGAAACCTAAGTACTGCTCCATGGAAATGTATGTATTCACAGAGGGACTCTATTTAGTGCTTTAGTTTGATCTCTCATCTGAAGTTGTACCTGAAGTAACATCAAAGCACGATTTTGGATACATTTTTCTTACATGAGTTACGTAGAACCGACTATACAGTTCAACTGCTCCAACTCAAACTAGAAATCAAGTAGATAGTTATTCAGTGTGAGATATGTGGCAGCGCTAGGAAAGGTATATAGGAGCAGGCTCCGTGTGGGGAGAGATTAAATAGGTTTGAACATAATCTGTTTGGGAAAGCGATGCCTGAGGTGGGATGTCATGGGAGAAAGTTATGAATGAGATAGAAGAAGTTAATAGGCAGTAATTATTCACAATTCCTTGCAACGGAAGAGTTTGGGAGTGTGCAATAAATTAATTTGTGTAATTTAAGAATAGGCAAAGGTCAAAGTTTTTTTCTTGTGCAGCCACGATTAAACTGAAGAACTGACTATTATAGGGTTTTATGGATAATGAAGTCATAGAAAGGTTCAAGAGCAATTAAACTAATACAGGGAAGAAATGCACTTCTGGGGCTAATCTGCACAAGAAGTGGCTGCCACCTCTCTGAGCTGAGGGAGAGAGCAGAAGGGCTGAACCACTCTCTCATTCCTTTGCTACTTGACAACAGCCACTGCCAGCGATGAAATACTGAACTGAACGGCTTCACAGCCATCCTTATGGCCATGTGCCATATTCTGAGATTTCCTCTGTACACAGAGGTCTCTCAGCAGGTAGCTTCAACCCTGTCCAGTACAGAGCCACGTCCCACCAGCAAAAGCCCTGGGGTAAGCAGACAGAAAAAAACAATAATAATTGATACTCGTCACATAAGCTATAAAATGACTTGGTTCTAAACACATCACTAATGTGCGGCTAATGGCCGAAAGAAAACAAACTGTAATTAAGAACATGAGATACTTCTCTGTATTTTAGAGGCTCTCCGAAGCAAAGAAGAAAAAGGATGCTTAGGAGCTTGAATTTTCAGATTCAGATAATTAAGTTTGGCATTAGAGGCTTATTAAAATATATTGCCCAAGAGACCAGATAGAATGTGAGATAGCTGGGTACAAAACTCTCAGAGATAGGGAGAACAAAGCTTTAAGGCCTAAGTGACCTTTTACAGTTCCTGAATATCTTATGATACGATGTTTGAAACTGAAGATTGCCAAACAGATGGAGCTGTTAACGAATTTAGGAAACAACATGACATACGCTCAAAGGAGCTTCAGGAAAAAAACTTTTGTTTCATGTGAAATCCTGTGGGTCAGCTAAGATCAATCGAAAGTAAAGGGAAAGGAGAGGAAAAGGCAAAACTTTTTTGTTAATTAAAGGCAGAAGATACAAAGGGATAGCTCCAAATCAGCTGCAGTTTTTGTGCATCCAGATGACGCCTCCAACTGGCTCTGGTACACAGCAGCATAGACAGTGCACGACTTGGAGGAACGGAATTGAAGCTGGCAGGTATGTAACAGAGCTAACTGCTATGGCTTATGCCTAAATAAGTGAAATCAATTAGACGTAGCGAAAAACAAAGGATACTGAGCCAGCAGTCAATTGTTAAGAACGGAGCTCTAAAAATTCTGACTTTTTTTTTTTTTAAACTAAGAGAGGAGTTACCCTTTACCTTCTTTTCCCGTAACATTTAAAGTATATAATTCACAGAGAAAAAAAACTAACTTTGCTGCCAGTGGAATACCGGCGTATGTTTAACCCCTGTTATTTACTGCTTGGAGAAAACCAGTTTCTCTATGAAACCTGGTCTCAGGCGCTTTTAATTTCATGCTAGCCAGCTGGATGAGCAGTTCTCTGCCTCCTGGGGCACAGGACAAACACAACAACGCTGCCATTACCCACTGCTGGTATGACACGTCCCCTCAGACAGTGCACAGAGCATTGCACTGGTGCAGTTATCTGGTCTCAAAATAATGAGATGTGCACCACTACAATGCTCGTGGTTTTCTGTTCCACTAACATTCATGGAGAACTGAATGAAAAAAAAACCCAACACATTTCTCTGCTTAGTTTGCAAGCTGAGGAAATAGTTTAGCCCTGCAAAAGGCATTTCTGGACAACGAGCCCCAGAATTCCAGCGTGCTTTCACAAGATGATGCCACTTGGGCTACTCCTCCTCTGCATCCTGACATAGTCTTCTGTTTTTCAAATAGCATTAACACTCTGTTTTCTTGGCTTTCTATGAGCAGCAACCAGCAGTTTCACTAGGTTGTCCAAGAGCAAGGGAACCGGGGGCAATAACTGACAAAGGGCTTGACATCTGGATCATGCAGGACCATCTGATGGCACCATGGGGCAAATGATGGCTGCTGCCACAGTCCCTGTCTAGGAGGAACCCAGTGCTCAGAAATGGGGCCAAGTCCCTGAGGAAGAGGTAGGTTTATTTGCTATCTATTTCTTAGTAAGGTTTTTTTCCTTACTTACAGTTTCTCTGAATTTTCTTTCTCACCAGAAAAGTTCACTTTAGTTTAAACCTCTCGGCTTGTTTTCTGTGATTGGAAAAACACTGTTCCCAGCAGCAATTCAAATTTAGGGTCTCAGGAAAGCGGAGCTGAAAGACACCTGCATGTGTCTTAGCTACTGATTAGGCCCATGTCTTGCCGAAGCGTACCTGACACAAAGGTTAGAAAAGCTTTCTGTTACATTTCATACCCACCACAAAATATAAATGTTAATAATTTATTAACATTTGTTGTTAATATTGCAATGTCAAACATTCATAAGTCAATGTGTCTGGACAATCTTCTCTTTTGCTCTCATGCACTATATTGATCTGCTCTCTAATTACACCGTGGCACGCTCGTATTTCCACAGGACCCTGACTCATTTGGTGCACAGATCAACCAGGGCTCCTTTAATGAGTACAGCTAGTCAATATTTTATCTCAGCACCGCTGTTAATTGTGCGGTTGTATCATATTTACCAGCAAGGTTTAAACATTGTGCTGTGGACAGAGCTGCTAATCTCCACACTGACTTTCTAACCGCAGTCATTATTTCCCCACTTTTGTGGGGAATGACCATTGATCTTCACCTCTGCGCCACAACGGCAGGACAGTAGCCTACTAATTATATTACAGGAGGCTGAAGTACAAACAGATGAAGAACAAAACAGTTTGCTAATTTTGGATATCCAGTCTGAGACTGCTGGGATTTCGGTCTTTCTGATCAGCACTATGTGACATGCCATAAGGCACGTACAGAGTACTTCTACTGCTTCCAGCTGCATCTGCAAGTGGTAAGCATTCCTCCAGAGCATGTGAATGTGTTGCCTTGCAATGCCCAAAAATCTTGCACACATTAGTGATCACAAGTGGAAAGGATGTCCCACCCCACTGCCGGCCTGCTGTCAGGCATCTGATTTTCCTCACTGCTTCGTAACACCTGGAAAAGGGACCTGTTCTCAAGCACTCCAACTCTATAGATGGAAATGTTTTTGCTCTGGACAAAACTCTACGATTTTTCCCATTTAAAAGATTACTTAGGGACAAAAAATAAACAGACCGTAACTTGGAAATGATACAGAACTCACCACATTAAGCAGAATTAAGCACTTTTATTTGTCCAAATTATGTTGTGTTTCTGTGATGTGCTCTTCAGACTTTCCCTCTCTTCTCCCTGTCATCCTGGAGAGACAGAAAACATCCATTCCTGAAATCATAGAACCATAGAATGATAGAATGTCTTGTTTTGGAAGGCACTTCAAGGATCATCAAGCTCCAAGCCCCCTGCTGCAGGCAGGCTGCCAACCTCCACATCTAATACTAGACCAGGCTACCCAGGGCCCCATCCAACCTGGCCTCAAACACCTCCAGGGACAGGGCATCCACAGCCTCTCTGGGCAGCTGTTCCAGCACTTTACCACTCCCTTGGAAAAGAATTTTCCCCTGATATCCAACCCAAATCTTCCCTCCTTCAACTTAAAACCATTTACCCTTGTCCTGCCATTGTAATCTACCCTTGTAAAGTTTTGACTCCAATATAATATAGAATTATATGGAAATAATCATCACTTGTGCTTCAGTGGGCTTGTCTGGCCTCTTAGAGAGGAATGAAATGCTGAACTGTTCTTTAATATGCAAGAAAGAAGAAGAGAAAAAAAAAACCACACACATTTGAATTATCTTAACAGCGCACTACTAATTTTTCCACTTCATTTGTGTTTTCTTTCGGTGATTTAAGATCACTCAGTGCTCCAGTGCTTCTGGAGAGGTGAGAGCAGGGCTGCACTTGTCCACAGTGTTATTTCTAGCCCTGAAAGCTTACTGCACAGCAGTACAAGCCAGCAGAGTTCCTACATCTCTTACACATGCATAGTCCTTATCTCATCTTACTTTTCTGGAATTAAATCTCAGACTTTTCATTGGTTTTAATACAGTCAGGCTTTCCCCAAAAAGATTAATATCCAATGCTTAGTTCAACCTGGTAAATAACGTTTTCTCATGGCACTGCAAACAGGAATGAACTGATCCATGCAGTGACCTATGCTCTTCCCTCAGTCCCCCACCTCACAACTAAACAAATTAATACAGCTTTCAGGCAACTAAGTTCAGAAACGATGGTAAACCATGTACTCTCTTCCCAAAGCAAAAATAATCTGCATTTGTTTTGGAACACTGTCATGAATCACTTTAATCTTTCTTTTCTTTAGATGCTTTTTTATTTCTTTCTATAAATTCCATCCTCAGTGAGTTGCACAGTGTCCATTCCGGTTGCATTTGAAAACTCCTCAGATGAAGGTTTTAGTCATTTGCTTTTTGGTGAGTAATTGTACTCATTTTCAGCCAGAAGACAGTTAACCTTTAGAGACAGTCAATTGCCCTCTCCATGTACCTATCACTGTACTTACTGGTAGTGTAAGACTAGAACTTAATAACCTAGAAGAGATGAAGCATTAACTTTGCTCTGACAAAAACTCATTCTAAGTTTTAAGGCTAGAAATTTTCAAAGGAACCTGAAGGATTTGTTTCTTAAATAACTACAGTTTGATAGAGTTGATGCTTGTTAAATAGCAGTGCATACAAATCAGATAGCATCTGCAGAAGTTTTTTATATTCTATCGTAATAACTACTTGAGTTCAAAGACTATTGCAAAAAGATATTGCCAAACATACACAATGCACAGATGTATATATCCCTTTTATCAATTATGAAATCTTGTTTTTCTTTAGAAAACGAATCCTAAGTACTTAAATTAAATGATGGCTATCTATGTGAAAGACAAAAGGAGATTGTGATTATCTACAGGCATATTTAACTTTCTATATCACTGAAATAATGCCATTAGAAGAAGCATTATATGCAATAAAAATACAAAACAAATATTACAACACGGTGCTCTTGATAGCAACTTAATAAACACCAAATTATAAATGATTGTGCAAACAGAGTAGCGATGCATTCTTTACAGTTTAAATGCAAAATTTCAGCCCATTCTCTGGAAAGACTCATACTTATCCAGATAAAGCTCAAGGTGACCTCTAAGGATAAGAACTGTTTGAGTGATGTGAGGGGGGTGAGCGCTTTCTCTGTCTCCTTGGAGTGCAAGATGGGCTTTACCTTGGAGAGCCACAATTAGTGCCCTGGACTGGGACATGAGGAAAGAGATGAGAGGAATTCCAAGGATGACTAGTCTTACCTAGAACTAGGAGACAGAATGAAGAAGACAGGAAAAACAGGAGAAGATCAGACTGGCCTGGGAAGTTCCCCCCAGTCTGTCTCAGACTTCTAACATAAGATGTGTGTAGTCAGAAAGTAATTATAGGAGGTGGATTGCAGGAGGTGGGTTTCAGGGAAAGGAGACGGGAGAGGATGAAGACGATGTCTGTGACTGCTGTCAGGAGCCACACAGGAGAACAATCTCATCTAAAATACAAAATGAGAAGACCTTTTTATGGCCTTGGTTTTGTTTTTCTTTCATTTCTGCCCATGAAATGAGAGGGCACATGGCCTTTCTGTTCAGTCTGGGTGGAAACTGGATCTGCAAAATTCTTCTTAAGTTGGCAGATTTGCTTTCCTTGCCTTCTCACTTTCCATATCATAACCACCAGCAGCCTGCAGCAGGGAGCTCAAGGTGTACACACATGGCTCTTTCCTCGTCCCCATTTGCAAGAAAAGTTCTCATTTTTAAAAGCCTTTGTGTGGGCTTAAAAAATTCTTAGTAAAATTAATCCTTTTCACAAGTGCTCTATATTCTTAATTCCCCAAATGTTAAGAACATTTACTGCTGAGAAATAGCAGAAAAAAATTTCTTACTGCTAAACCCATCTGCCTACTTAAAGGTGAAAACTTGTATTACTTAACAGCCTCCAAATGATACATTCTCCTGATGTGTTGATTTTCAGATGTTTCATATTTTCTGCAATCAAAATTAAAAACTTTTTAAAATGATAGCTCTGGTAGTTTTTTTTTTTATTATTATTATTATTATTTTAGTCATTTTGACATACTCCTTCAAATGATAATTGAGTGGAGGAGCTAAAAACATTAATATTCTCTACACAGTCATTATCTGGCAACTCTTAAGCAAGTCCCTTGCCAAAACTAGAAAGGAATATCCCTACGAAGGTACTTAAAAAGAGACAATACCTGCTTTGGTGATCACTCCATACAAACTCTTTGTGAGAACTGAATTTAAGAAGACATGCTTAAAGCTGGAAATCTTCCTTTGTTCAAATTAGAATGAACTGACCTGAAACAGCATTCCAGCTCCTATTCAAACCCTCAGAAATGCAAAGGTGCAGTTAAAGAAATGTTCTGCAAGAAAAAATAAAATGGAAACTTTAGCACGACAGAGAAGTTTCTGCCCAGACAAAGGACATGAAGCAATAAAACTCAGTAAAAATTATAACCAAGCAGCACATATTGCAGCATATTAACTAGTCATCACCTGATCCTGCTGGCATGGTAATTCCATGGAAACACTGGGGAAATGACAAAAATGAAGGGAGTGAGGATTTTCATCAACCGGTGCCTGGCAGAGGTACAGTCTCGTGTTGTTAAATGCGCGGCAAAGCCAGGCGAGAATAAGCCCTAGCTCTGCCAAAGAGTTACATTCAACTGTGCCTTCTAATTCTTTTATTGAATAATTAGATGATAATGTAACACAAAATGTCACCAGCTTCTCTACCATACGCATCTGTTCTACTGGGTTAGGATTATGCAGCCAGAACAGAGGCGTCAGTTAATCTTGATAAATTTTAAGAAACAATGCCATGCCATTTGCAATTTAAAATTTTTAATTTAAAGCTATTTGGCTGTTCCAAAACACTTCCTCCAATAATTTTTGAATAATTGATTTAATTATTTTCTTTGATCCCATGGGACTTAGTTGAACATTTAACTTTGGCCATATTCTAAGACGGATTACTATGTCAAGCATCTTTCATGTGTTTTTATACAAAATTATTCTATCCCCTCATAAACAACTTCAGTTTTCCCTGTATCATCTTGACAAGGCACACTGGGGTGTAAGACAGTTTGGCCTTGTCTTTTTAGGGACACATCTGGTCAAGCACAGATTTACTAGGAAGTTTGAAATCTTTGTCAAAAGCTCAATATTAAGGTTTTTATAAAATATATTATATTCATAAAACAGTTGAATTTTTTTCAGTTGGAAGAGACCCTTAAAGGCCATCTGGTCCAACTCCACTGCAAGGAAGAGGGACACCTACATCTCCATCAGATTACTCAGAACCTGGTCCAATCTGACCTTGAGTCTCTCCTGAGATGAGGAATCCACTGCCTCTCTGGGCAACCTGTTCCAGTGCTTCACTACCCTGATATTAATAACTGATGTAACGTCTGCTTTCTTTCTACCTTCTTTCAATGTGAAATAAAATACTGATGTGAAAAGATAGCTTATTCTGAGACAAGGCAAAGAAAAGTAAGCGACTAAGGCATATTCCCAAATTTATGATGCAGCCAGTGTTAGGATGAGAGCTATCACATCTATCTGTACGTTGTTCCAATGTGGTGGCATGTCTACTGTCATGAGTTAACCAAAGTAGTGAAATAGCCGTGGGTAACACTTCATAATTCATGTGGAAATCACTGTAAACATCTCAAGTTCTGCACTGCTACCCTGTATGAGGGCATTTGTCTCTGATAGGAGCTGGCCCTGCAGCCACAGAAGGGGTGGTGAGGAGCACATCTGCATTGTGTATCCATGGGATGAGCCCACAGATGAGGTTTCATGCTGAGTCTGATGCAATCCACAGGTTTTTTTCCAGTCCAGGACACCATATGCTGCTTGGAGTGTGACAGTGGAGAAACTCATGTTAATAGCAGGAAATCTGCACATGAAGGTTTGTTAATAAAATATGCACGGATGAAGGCATCCATTGCACACAACGTCCTTTGGCGTAGCTGTAGAGGATGTTCTTTCGCTCTGAGAACATGTGGGAGGACAGCTGTAGGGGCTGTGTCCCCCTGTGCTTTCACAACCCAGTCATGAATTTCTTCTGTCAATCTGCTGCTTTCGTGCTTCATTTGGCAAATTTATTGGCTATGCAGTACATCACAGCCCTTTGAAAAACAGTTTAAACATATGTAGTACTTCTTTATAATCATTAGTTCTCTGTTTTCTTAACTACTAAGCCAGACAGTGGCTTTCTAGTGTCCTTTTATTAAGAGCCTTCACTGTACTTACATTTTTCATCATTATCTGTTGGGGTTTTTCAGTTACTCCTCTTGACATAATGCCTGGAAATTCAAGAAAATTGAAATATGTTTGATTCTCCTAAGCTGCCTGAAACACTTCTCCAGATTCCCAGCAAATCAAGCAATGTTTATTACTCAATTTTCATAAATCATGAAGTCTCCAAGAAAGCTCCCTTTTCTTGTTATACTTATGATTTAAGAGAAACAATTATCACTGCCTAGCCTTATTTCAGGGCTGCAGTTTTCACATGCTGAGAGCACCGTGATTTCATTAATAATCAATAAAAAGGCAATAGAAACTTCCCCTTCAAGCATCTTATTCAGTATGAGAGAATGTTCTAGTTTAAGGCAAGAATGTAATGCAGATGGATGATGACAATATCACTGGAAAGATCTTCGGGCATTTACATATTTTTCTGATTCCAAAACCCATTAGAGAAGTCAGGCACATTTCACACTCACTTCTGAGCACTGTGAACACTGTGAATTTAATAATAATAAGAGTTCCAAGTCATTGCTAGCATAGCGCTAAATGCAACCTGCGTTTCACAGAGGCTTTTTTCCTAAGTGACAATCTCAACAAGTCTAGACAGATTTTTTTCTCCTACACGTTCACTGAGTTCTTCCCATTTTGCTACTGAACAATTTCAGCAGCAGCAGCTGCAGTGAAACGATGCAGCCAAAACCAAGCATAAAGCTAAGCTACAAACCTTCAGTGGATAGTTGCATGGAAACCTCTTTCTCTATCAAAAGAAAAAAAGTATATCTTGAGAATCTTGCTTTTATATATCCAAATAATAAAAAAAAATCATATTCTTTGATGGTATCAGGGAATTGCTTGCAGCTGAATAGATACTACTAACATTTTCCTGCTAATATTATGACAGTAGCATTGTTATTGCTGTGATGGCCTTACAATATAATAGAAACAAGGTTTGTGGGGGGAGAGGTAATACCTTTTATTAAACTTGTTGACTTAGCTAGAAGAACAGTGTGTCTGTGCCCCTGGTGAAAGTTTTGTGCCCGAAAATATCTGTTCTTTTCTTTTTTCTTCTACTGCAAGCAATTGGTCTCCTTTCTACAACTACTTCTCAATTAATTCACACCGACTATGCTGGAGAATCCTCTAACCTTTGCTGTCTTTGGCACAGTCACTGACAGGCAATAAAAATCTCACTGTAAACTGGCATCCAGAACATCTCCACCGCTTTTACAAGGAAAAATGTCCAAAAAGATGGGGAGGAAAACAACCCAGGCTGAGCTAGCTGCAGCCAGGGCTTCGTCCAAAGAACGACTGTTTACATGGTTTGATAGTGATAGGACAAGGGGGAATGGTTTTGAACTGAGACAGGGGAGGTTTAGGTTAGATATTAGGAGGAAGTTTTTTACACACAGAGGGTGGTGACGCATTGGAACAGGTTGCCCAAGGAGGTTGTGGATGCCCCATTCCTGGAGGCATTCATGGTCAGGCTGGATGTGGCTCTGGGCAGCCTGGTATGGTGGTTGGCAACCCTGCCCATGGCAGGGAGTTGAAACTAGATGATCATTATGGTTTTTTTCAATCCAGGCAAATCTATGATTCTATGACCCATTGCTGGCTCCCATCTCATTGCTCCATGCTTGGCCCCAGCAAACAGCCAGGAGTAGGGCTGAGCCATGATGGCTCAGCTTCTGCAAAAACAAAGCTGGGACAAGGAGGGGTAACACCACTTGAACCAACAAAGACTTCTCTAAATTAGAGGTCAATACAGAAGAAGACTAAGAGGTTGTCTTAGTTGTCAGAAGTGCCATCTTTTTATGATAATGGCAAGTACAAAGTCATTTATTTTTCACGTATTACATAGCAACACTTGTCTTGCAGTCAGGTATTGCAGGCATGCTTTCAGCACTGTGCTTTTAATGAGGTGCTTGATCCTTGTGTAAAATCAGCACCACAGCCCTTATCCGGCAAGAACTAACAAGGAACTATAAATGGCCCAATTACCAGGCTGAAATGTCATTCACACATTTGTTATCTCCCACACCAACAGGGAAAAATAACACAGAGGCACAGTAGCTGAAGGCAAATTGCAATTACTGTCGATTGAACTAGGACTTGCGAAGATCTTCATGCAATTCAAAGCTTTAAAATTTAACGTGAACTACATTCAGTTTTGAACATCAGTTGGGTTCATTAATATTTAGGTTTAGATTTGCCAAAAAGTCATAATATCCTTATTAGTAATATTAGCAGCTCTAACTGTTGCCAACGTGATACTGTACTTAGTTTTAACTCATTAGCTAAATTACTTTGGGAACAGTAGTGCTCATGATGGAGGACTTCTGGAACATGTGATCATGGAGAAGTTGGACACCCTTCCTCCAAGTCATCATCACATTAGTGCAGGACATGACACTCAAAGAAGAGTTGAGTATCAATCTTCTAACAGACTTTTCATACAAATCTTAATCATTCTGTTGCTAAAGCACAGACTAGTAAACTTTGAAAAACACTAATGCACTATCCTCATCTAATTTAGATATTTGTACTTACTGTGACATAGGGGTGCCTATATAAAACAATTTTTCCTGGGTGGGTGAGGGAAATACTCAAGCTCATAATGTCATCATATTTAATATTTTAATTGTATTGTAATAATATATTCTATGGCAGATAATGGTAGTGCTGTGGTCGTAGCACGGCAGCAGCACTCAGTTTCTCCCACCATCTCATTCCTCAAAACACATCAGTTAATCCAAGCAGAACTCTGAAATAAAGCTTTTCCCCACAGAACTAGCACAGGAAATTCCCAGTGAGTAGAGATAATTCCTCACCATTTTCAGAAAAATAAGATTTTTTGTTCTTTTCTTGTCATGAAATGCTTTTTGGCTGTTGTACCTTTGGATACATATCAATCAAAGATGTAAAGATGAAATAAAATTAATGCACTGAATGTTTCACTTGCAAAGTGCCCAGGAAAACTACAGGGCATGTCTAGGTACCAGCACAATCAAGCTCCAACAGTCTGCTAAGAGTAATAGAATGGTGCATGCATTCACCCTCTTACCATGAGCTGTCAGTAAATTCACTAATTGGGGCTCTGAAATTGCTCGTTGTTGGTGCTGTCTGAAAGGCAAAGAGATAGGGATGAAGATAGGAACAGACCAGGTGCTGAGATGGAGGATGCTGTTTTATGGTTCACTCAATTCTAGATTGATTTTATACTCGTGTAGATCAAATGTTTTCAACATATTTGTGTTGTTTTCCAGCCAAGAAATATCAGGCAGCTTTTAACACATTCGCTTAAATTTGTGTACAAGAAGAACACACTTGCTTTGAACTTAATATAAAACTAATTATGATAATACATATTGCCGAATGCAGGGAACTAAAAGCACTGGAAACAATAAACATGTCTTATCTTTGCACCTCTGTGAATGATAATACTTCAGGTTTTTAAGAGTGACATAACATTTTTTACATTTGGCGTGCCTCATTCATCTGTTGGTTCTCACTGAGCCGTGCTATAGTGCAGGAAGACAGCCTAATTTTCAGTAAAATTTGGTAAATCTCATTTTACCACCAGTCTTCCAGAAATTTGTAAGTCTTGTATAGATAAGCCGTGCTGTGGACTGTTTTACTCTGAAGTGCTTTTTTTTTTTCCAAATTAAAAAATGAACAAAATGATATTAGCAAAAAAAATAAGGCTTAATAGCAAGACAGTAATTATTCATGAGAGTATTGATATAAAATACCAACGATTTTTAATGCAGTAAAAAACACCTGTACTTCTAGATTTTAACTATGTTTGAAATTCTTAGAGTACAAAACATAAGGGGCTGCTTACTGCAGCTCAGTAGGTCTTTCCTTTTTCCTAACTTTTGTTCTGTTTTATTTTAGTAGGTGTTGTTTTGAGGTTTTTTCTTTTTTCTTTCTTTTTTTTTTTTTTTTTTTTTTTTTTTTTTTTTTTTTTTTTTTTTTTTTTTTTTTTTTTTTTGGTGACTATTAGGATGTAAGGTCAAGATAAATTACATTTTCTACCCATCATTTTTCTCCTGGAGTACCTTTCGCATCAGCATTTCCCTCAAGCTATACTCATGCTTCACCAGTTTTTTAAGCACAACAAGCAATCTAGAGGTTGCCATCTCACAGCAGAGTCAATCCAGCTCACAGGAGAGGATATTATATTATTCTTCCTGCTCGGCACACATCACTCCCTTGAAAGCATGCGCTCCTTTCTGCTGTTTAATAAGAGAAGCTTTGGCTTTTGGATCAAATGCCACTTGCAGTACCTGCTGGAACAGTGATTTGTATTATGGATTTGCAGCAAAATCCACCACAATTATTATGAAAATTTTCCTTTGGAATATAACAGTCAGTGGATCCAGGGAAAGAAAAAGCAATAAACCACAGACAGACACATAGATAGCTATTGGAATGGATAAAGCTACTTCATTTCATTCCTTTTAAATATCTCTAGAACTAAATTGCCTGGGACATCTGGACACCATGGTCAGCTCATGTTCAGCAGATTCTTTCTCATGTGAATTTTTGTAGTATGGAAGACTACAGCCAAGCATAAGTCCTGACAGTATGTGCTGCATCAATGTCTACTATACATAACTGCAGTCGTTAGCTCTCTGGAAGCATCATACAGTCAGCGCAGTGAGCTCCTCAACTGTACTGCTTTCCATGGAGCAAGGAGAGAGGGATGTCCAATAAGGGTTGTAAGAAGTTTTTACCATTCATCCACACTGCACACACTTACACAGAAACAAAGCAAACAACTGGAACTGTTTAAAATAACTTGAATACATCCTTACTTGAAGTTAAACAAGAATTTCATCCCTTTGCATGAGTGTTCCCTAAATTACAGCCTCATTTGTAGATTAAATTTGCCTGAGGACAAGAGTTTTTAAAGGGGCTAGATAATCTATGGCCATCCAAAGCATACAGAGACATAATTAATAGCTCCAAGAAAACAGAACGAAGTTTAAACATTCATGTTTCAGATATTAGAGTGTGACTAGGACGTGTTTTGTATCTTTGTAGCCTGATCTTGGGAAAAGAGCTTCCTTAGATTTTTTTCAAGCATCTCACCACTGACAGAGACGGATTACTGAAATAGATGGTTTTTAGGTCTCATTCGGTTCTTAATCACTGGATCCTGCGATGCAGCCAGGTAACATTTTTCTCTCCGAGCACATTAAAATTTGCAGGCAAACCGGATAACATTTTCTAAGCTTATTTAATATTTCTAATGTGGTTGTCAGTTAGCTTATGAAATGTTTACCTTTACAGTGGTTTTCACGTTCCTCTTAATAAGTTTCCTCTTTGGAAATTAAACCAAACCGTGATATTGTTCAAAGATATTGCCAATACTGCTGACCATACAGAGTACTGAGTTTCCTGAGGCCATTTTATAATTAAATGTTGGAATGCGAAGGAGTTTACTCACTGAAGAAGATATTGCATTTGAAATCTTCCCAACATAATTTCTTCTTTTTTTTTTTTTTTAAACTCCATCACCTAGTGTTCTTAAAGTCTAACCACAAATTAAATACTGTTCTGTGGCAGTGCAAATTCCTGTATGGCATTCAGCCACAAAATTTTGGACCTCTGCATAGGTGAAGGCCAGATGAAGCAAGGCGTGTACAACCCAAAGCCTGTGTGATGTGCAGGCGTAAGTTGTGTACTCCGCATTGTTGATGAAACTGTAAATTCAGAATCCCCAGCTTGCACAGCTGTGAGTCAAATCAAAGTAAAACAAGCAACAAATTTCAAGTGGATACTGTCTCAGACCACCCAGAGTCCCTCTGATCGAGTTATGCTGTCGGCCTGGTATGTACTATTAGAGCTGCCCCACTGTGGGAAATTGGGTCAAAAATCCCTAGCAAAGCCAGATTTTTATTACTGTTTTGTGATTTTTAATGGCCTGCACACCAAGCCCTCCAGCAGTTCTAAAAGGAGACGTTCACAGCTTAACATGGGGCCCATCAGAAGACATGTGGCTACAAGTAAATGGCAATTTTCTCATATTTTGGCTTATTCTCTTGATAGTTGGTTGCATTTTTTTCCCTGTAAAAGTACAAAACACACACATGTATGCAACACAAAAGCTCCTGAGATCCTCTAGTTTGTCTACCTGCACTGTGGTGTCACGACTCTCTCCAAATTGCCATCATGAACACCCAAAGAGGAATTTTCTATTTTCTCCCCACGTAACTTCTGTTTTGATGCACTGAACTCTTCCACTACTCATGTTTACACCTTTTAAAAATTCCTATTCATGATTTCCATCCAGTCTAGGCGTGAATAGTTCATTTTCTCTTTCTGCAGAGTGCATACTTTCCTGACCCACTAACCATTTTTACAGCTTCTCCCTAAACTCCCTCCAAATTAGTCAACATCTTTCTGCTAATGATGCATTCAGAGTTAACCTAAAAGGTGAAAAAGCATCTCTAAATGAGCTCCTTTTTATACTAGTGGTGGCTTAAATGAAAGTAAGTTCAAGCAAAAAAGTTGATTTTAATGGTACTAGCAGCTGAAAGTCTGCTTAGAAGTGGAGCCACGAGGCAGATGGATGGTTACAGGAATTTTAACAGACCGATATGCTAATGTGGAGATGCCAATAAACAGAATCATTTGGATGAATATTTGATGGATTCAGGGCAACATCATAAGATTTTCAATTTAATTAAAAAAGGTCTAGGAAACTAGAGAAAAACAGAAACATGTTCTCTTCATAGTCCTTAAAGGAAATTGTTTCGAGTTTTTTTCCAGTCTAATAATTGGAAACTTTTAAAGAACAAGAATGGCAAGTATACAGTCTCTTTACTTACAGAAATGTCAGAAAAGGAAAGAACTGATCTAGTTATTGCTTCTGACTAAAAGCAGAAGGGTTATTTTGCAAGGAGCTTGTGGGAGGGAACGGATTGCATTCCCTAATCATACATGCTCTTCCTTTGCATCCATGAACTGCCATACAGTTTCTTCGGTGTTACAAATGAACAGTGACATGGAATTGCATGGAATTGCTCAGACTATAAAACATTACTGGTTGTGTGGAGAGATTTGTATTAAAACATTAAAATATCTGCTCAAGAAAAGCAATAATCAGAATGCTAAAAAATGGAAGAAATTAAATGTCAGAGTCTACTCATTCAATTGCTAGGGAAAATATTTAATCTTTCGTATCTTAGTTACATGAGTACTAATTCTATGACAGAGAATCTCTGGCAGGGCTATAAAGAGAAAAATAAGTGTAAAGCCAATTTCAACATCAGATTCAATATCAAATAATGAGAATATTTCCAGTGATTCCCAGAGCTGAGAATTAATCTCAAAACATTTATGGAAATTCTTAAGAAATTACAACTTCTATTGAAAGAGAAACGAATTCTTGTAATTTTTTAATCTAAGCTATCCAGACAATTACATTAATAAGAGCAAATTATATCATGAAATATTTAGTATTTTTCTCCATGCTAAACACTTTGAACACTTTCTCCATGCTAAACTTTGAACACGATTCTCCTGTTCAAGAAATACATGGAAACAAAACAGGAACAACTATTAAATATAATTTTGAAGATGTATTCATAGCATAGACCATTGCTTCCATCGTTACTTAAAAAATGAAAATACTCCGGTGAGCTATTGCATTTTATTCTTTTTGCAGACAGAGAGAAAACATAATAAATACTTTGTGCAATATGTTCATTTAATAGAAAAACAGCTCATGTATTATAGAACACATAATGTACAATTAACATCAAAGTTAGGGCAGAAATGCATAGCTATTTATGAATGTCTACATTTATTTTGTATTATGCCAAAGCTAACCAGCCATATATTTGCTATCATCCAGAATATGTCTTGATAATTAATCCAATTGTGAAATTTCCTAAATTGTATGCTGCTGTTGTTTTTGTTGTATAGCTCCTCAACGTGACATTACTTCATAATTAATGCATGCCGCCATTCCTTTAGGAAAGGCAGTGGTTTCTAGCCATCCTAGTCCTTAGCACTGACTCAACATTGGGTATATCCACAGTGACCCACAGGCTGGATCCCTATTCTCACACAAACACTGACCTTTGACTGCCCATGCACCTCCCAGTGCTGCTGAAATGTCCAACACCAAGAGTTTACCTGACTATAACGTGACTGTAGGACAGCACACTAGGGCCACAAAGCAAATACGGACAAGTCCTCCCTCCGGGTGTCAGCTCCTCCCAGGTGGGAATCACTGCTATGGGGAGGCTACTCTGAAAAAGATAAGCATGTGTTTCTGTAAATAAGAGCTCTGTTCTTACACTTAGTACAATTAACACTTGTACTGACACATATCTAAGCACATTTTATATATATAAAATAAATGTAATTTATAGATATCCATATGCACACGTGTGTGTATACACTCATCATACAATCTACACAGAAGCAGAAACCTCAGCATCTGTTCCTGCACACACACCCTCCCTATCAGAAATACCTATTATTATTCTTATTTCTTCAGGGCATGCTCAGAACCTGCCCTGCAATAACCTCTTCAAAAGTTTCTGTGCACAAACTGTGATTTCCCACTCATCATAAACTGTCTGTCTGGTCTCACAGCAGCTAAGGCACCACAACTTTCTCTATATCTGCCTTTCTATTCTGTTCTGTGGATTTTCTCTGCCCTTCCTTTTTTGCTGTTTTCTTCTGACTTTTCTTTATTTTTAGTTTAAATTCATTTATTTTCTCATTTTTATCTCTTTCTCTTTTTGTCTCTTGCTTGTTTTAGCCCACGCCGTTTCCTTGTACCTACTCCACTGGGCTGCAGCTTTGATTTGCGCTTTCTCCATTTTATTTGGAGGCTGATAAAGGAGGGAGCAAGTGGCCCCATGTGTATGGAAGCAAGGATGCAGCACAAGGGCTGGAGCATCGGAGCTGGCTGCCTGGCATGTCACATGGCAAAGGACATGAAAGAGAAAAACTACAATTATGAAAGCCTGCAGCTCAAGGAGAGAAGCTGCAGTAAAGCACAGGGAGCTGACAGCTTGGCCTCTGAGGAGAAGAGCAAATAAACCTGCCTGGGAATGAGAAAGAGGGCTGCACAGTTTGCTGCAGCTCAGAAACTCTGAATTAACAGCAACAACAACAACAAAAAAAGGACAAAAAAAGCCCTGCAAGCCAGGAGGGACCTGCATGGGAAGAGAGGAAGACATGCCCAGAAACCTTTTTCTTGTTGTTCTGCCTCACCTCATTTCCTTGAGGATTTGTTTCGTTTTGTTTTTATTTTTGGTTTAGAAGGTAACCAGCCAAGTATGAACTTCAGAAAAAAAAGAGATACACATTTATTTACTTATTTAAAGGCCCAGGCTCTTTCTTGAAAGCCTACTGCCAGGAACAAAGGCAGTCCCACATCCCCTTGAGCTGAAATAGGGGCCCATCACAACCACAGAGTGAGGCAGATTTTGCTCTTTGGTTAATGCACAAGGAGACGGAAGAGTTCAAGTTTGTTAGATTGAAATATAATTTTCCCCAAATCATTCAAATTTTCCCCTTCCTCCTTTCTTTTAATTTTTTAAATGCCTGAAAGATCTCATACTTTCCTGTACTCTAGTGCCTACTTGGGCACTCTGTTACAACATGGTTTTTGTGAAAGCTATGTCTTATGTATAATATTCACTTCCCACTTCTCTTTCCTCTCTTCCTAATAGCAAATAATGCACAAAAGGCCTCACCTGTTGTTTGTAATTGCAGGACAATCAGCCACGCATCTCTCTCACCTTGCTGCCAAGGAGCCCCTTTGGATCGGCAGCGCTTGGGTAGAAAACTCATCGGTCCAACTACTGTGGTCTTCACCAGGCTTTGCAGCAATCTTTGGCAACTTCAGATCTTGAATTTTCTCACCTCAGACACATTGCCATATACATACGCATAAGCAGAGAGGGAGAAGAAACTTTTGGGGCTGGAGCACCAGGGCCTTCATGGATGGAACCAAATTTGCATTCAGGCACCGTAGACACAGTGAGTTGAAAACAAATAACAGTTTTCATCGCAACCTTACAGCTCTACTGTGGAATATTAATTGATGAGATCAATAAGTCAATTAATCTGTGTTAACTTTGCTGTTCCTTCAAAGAACTTTCACAGCAGCATTAATATGAGTGTTCCGATATCTTGTGAGATTGTTCTCCTTGCACGTATACATTATGCTTAACATAGGAACTATCCCCTCTCATTGCCTGGACAGCCATTTTAGAGGTGGCCTCAGCATCCAAGTCCTGCCTCTAAATTCCAGTACACATAGCTATGATTTTTTATTTCATCTTCTATCTTTATGAGCCATCCTTGTACCATCACTGCCCCACAAGCTGGTGTTCTTCCATCTCAGTCACAGATGGCAATCCCGTGCATAGGCCTCAGTGATTTCTTCGTTGACTGCTTCCAAATGAACTTCTTTTACACCTGAAAATTAACCAAAACAAAGGCACAGCAAAAGAAAGCAGGGGCACAGAGACAATATGTGTTATGGGCTGCCAACAGTGTGGAGTATCTGCCCAACGAGGAGGTCATAGAGGTACGTGCTTCCGTTGGGTTTTATTGGGAGTTAGGTTTTGTCAACACTAAAAGCATTTTCAGCCATACCACAGCAGCAAAGATGATAAAGGCAATGCAACCCTGTGCTCCAGACAGTGCAGACAGTTCCATGATGAGTCTCACCCTACACATCTCTGCCGGTCAGGGTGAGATTCTGTGCATAGGGTGCAGGGTCAGCTTTGGGGTTTGATGGTCCAGATATACATAACACACTATATTTTTCTGGGAAAAAAAAAAAAAAAAAGAAAAAAAAAGATGAAAATGAAAGCCAAACTAGTGCAAAGAGGAGGAGAAAAACAACAACAACAAAACATGACAAAATTTTAGTTAGCAGAGGAGAAATGAAAATAAGATTTGGCAAGAGATCAGCTTTAACTCTGAACCAAATCCAGCAGGCACCAATGATAGCATCTAGCTGTCATCCCTACAATGAGAAACACCAAAACAGATCACTTCTTTTGTGTCTGAAATAGGCCTTTGTCCTAGCTCCATAGAAGAGCAGCCTGGACTGGATGATGCAAACAGTGTTATCGCAGTGCTGATGCTCTGACAAGGTGCTTTGTGAGTAAACCAAGGTAAGTTTTATCGCCGTGTATCTACTTATCTGTCCAAAGAATACTTTCCACTTTCATTTTGTCATTAAGATGGATTCACTCTGAGTTCTTCCTAAGTACTATGGCAAAAACATGCCTTTGCTGTGACTGCATTATT
Organism: Alectoris magna; assembly: GCA_030625065.1. Classification (NCBI taxonomy): domain Eukaryota; kingdom Metazoa; phylum Chordata; class Aves; order Galliformes; family Phasianidae; genus Alectoris; species Alectoris magna. The sequence goes on along the minus strand of CM060567.1, from coordinate 1,592,760 downwards.
TCCTTTCTATGCATTCACTTTTCAATGGCATATACAATTGTTTGATACACACATAAGTATACATAAAATGATATTTTCATGCGCAAAATTGAAGAAAGCTCAGTCTTTACAGCAGCACCTGAGAAGACCTAGATAAAGCATGCTGATGGAATTTAAAACATCATCTGCCATAGCAAAAAAAAAACTTTTCCAGGGACAGATGCTCAGACAAAGCAGCAAAGCTCCTCTGAGGTGAACTGAGCCATGACAGCTCCAGCTACAGATTTTGTCTGTAGCAGATACCTCCGTGGACTGATCCTGATCCTGGAGAAGTCAGCCATGAAATTCCACATATTTTCAGTAGGGCAAAATTGGTCCCAGTGTATACATACAGCTGAATTGCTCAAAAGATGAAGGAAGAAAAAAGCGTCGTAAAGTTCCTGGTTTGCTAAGCAGATGGGAGAAAGAAGTCCAATTATAGCGTAAAGCATCATTTCGCTAAAAGAAGTGTGAGTGCTGGAAGAGCTCTGAACAGAGGGGATTTTGCTCTGCCATGTGCAGTCTCCGGGAAACAAAAGGAAGGGTGTGACTGAAATGAAGACAGACAGAATGTAATATTTTCCTTTGATGTGTAAACAGATTTAATGCAACAAAAATCAATGAGGAAACTCTCCAAAGGAGAGTATTTTAATGTGTTATCATATTTCACATAGATTTCATAAAAACTCAATTTCAATTATAGCGCAGTTTACAAACAGTGCTGTGCCTCCCTGGAAAACATATGGCCATCAAAACTTCAAACAAAATACTGCCAAAGCCGCTCATAAAAAATAAATACCCATAAGCCAGTGTGTTATTGTCCTTATAATGTTTGTTGAATGCCTATAATTCTTCTCGTGTCCGCCTCGGCTGTCAGCTTTCTGACACTCTGCTCTCCCTTTCACTTACCTCCCATGGAAGATGTCTTGGAGACAGAATGCAAGCAGGAAATATAGTGTGAGAAGCTCTTAATTATTTTGGATATTATCTTACATTTCCAGCTGGGATGCTGCAGAAAAAGAAAAAAATGTCATAACCAACCCCTTGCAAAACAACGGAGTAGCATCAGCACAGAGACAGTGGCTGAGTGATGGGATCGTGCTGCAGCATCTGCTAGAAATGAGGAAACGGACTCTGCCCCAACAGCAGCAAATGGTTCCCTGAGACCTCTGGGCTCCTGCACAAGCTCTTGCTTTGATAAATGAATAACCTGCCCCACAGCTCAGTGTGCCCCTGCCTGATGAGCTGTGGTCGTGTTGAAGCTTGGCAGAGGGGGCACACACGGTTGGTGTGGGGAACCTTGCCTCTGGTCTCTCTGCAAGAGGCCGTGCAGGATCAGAGAGTGTTATGCATGCAGGAGGGGGCTCATTTTTGTACTTCTATCAAGGGATTAGATCAAAGTGGATTCTGTGCTTTTGTCACATAGGGACTCAATGTTGCTTAATACACTGCACTGTGCAACAAAAGGGCATTTAGAACTTATACATAAGAAGTTGAAAATAGGTCAAAGCAGCCAGTGTTGGCTCATAGCTGTCTCTTTCCACTTCAGTTCAACAGCAGAATGAAGGTAACATTGGGGAGAATGGCAAAGTTGGCTTTGAAACAGCTCTGGCTCACCACACCAACATACAGCTTACCCCATAACACAGTGACCACTGCCAAACCTTTTTTTGTTCAGCCAGGAAATAGGCAAAATTCTATGGAAGAAGTGATGCTTTTTTCCTACCTGTAATTTCCAGTAGAATCCCTGTACCTCTCTGTGCCATTCTGAACCAGTGCAGAAATAATCTTCATCCAGTAACAACAAAACCATTCCCTTTCATCAGTGGAGATATGTCTCTTTTGTCCTCTAAGACCATCCTGCTGTCGGAAGGAGATCAAGATGAACAAAAGAAGGGCTGCCATGTTTGAGGGAGGACAAGGTGCCCTGTTCCTTGCTGAGCATCAGCTTTTTGCTTGTGCCTCTGTAGTGGGTGCTTGGGGAAGGGCATGCACTCATTTCACTTCTGTGCAATGTCATGCAGCTTCCATAATTCTTAGGGACATTTGGAAATAGTGGGGAGGAGCTATTCGTTTTAGATGCTTTGCACTGTGCTTGGACTGAAGAGAGAAGCTGGAGATGGAGGGAGGATAATATGGAGCAAGTATTGATAAAATGCCAGGAATGTATCAGGACAAATGAAAAAGAAGAAATATATGGGAGAAGGAAGACATTACTGATAGCATTAGTGAAGTGTAAGTGTGTGGGAAGAAAATGTGATGGATGCTGGCAAGGGAGGAAGAGCTCACAAAACTGATGTATTTCAGTTGTGAGAGAGAGGACACTGTTCAGAGCTATTACTTTCCCTCAGTACACACCTGTCTAGCAAAGACTGTGATGCTGGAGTGATGGCAGGCAGTGGCGTGGGCTGTGCCTCTGCAAGGATGTTACATCTGGTACCACTGAATTTTGCTTTACTTTCACTGGAATAGACATCCTACATAAAGCTAAAAAGAAAAGAAAAAATATAGAGAAAGAAACAGAGCCCATGCCAGCTAGTCTCTGAATCCTTGAGAGATGGGTCAGTGCGCAGCCACTTTGGCACTAATGTGAAGATCTAGTAGAGACAACCTCAGCCCTGAACTCTCTCTCTGCAGGGTTGTCCTCACTGCTGTATACCCAGCAAGTCTTCATTGTAACAGGAGAAATGGGCAAAAATATGCGCTATCTATAATTTCTAGATACCTTTGGGACAGCCACTGGCTGAAAGAAGCATCCTATATTGGGAGAGGTCACCTGTCTGGTAAGGGGCTGCATGTAGGGTAAAGACATATCTAGGAGAAGATGGCAGTTTTATTTATTTATTTATTTATTTATTGAGAAGAGATTTGAAATATATCATTGCTATACTCCCACTGACATTAATTCAGTGTCTCCAAAGGATGTATCCTTCTCAGAGTAAGGCCAGTCATCCCCACATCTGCCATTAGGAGTTTACAGGAAAGCATTTAGTGGCACTTCTTTTTCCCCACAAGTGGTTCATGTCTTCACTAACTGAACTACTCATTATATATATATTTACTGTTTTTATAGGTAAGCTCCTAGGGACAGACTGGAATTCTAGCTTGTTGGCATAAATAGCCACCAATAGTGTGGTTTGGTCACCTCTAGAATAATAAAGATATAAAAAGGAGAGGGTGATTTATTCTTTTGTTTCCTTTCTTATTACAAGGAATAGTACCTCAGATCACAGCAGACATCACAGAAATACTAAAATTGATCATTCTCCAAATGCCTGAGCAAGTAGCAATGACTTAAAGTTAAATACAAATACTTTCAAGCTAGTTCCGTCAAGATTCATCACTAAACATCTTTGTACAGAAAGATGGGTCTCATAACGTCTCCCAAAAGAACTTAAAAATGATGGGAAGGCTTCATGTGCAACTACAATCCTTGATAGCATTACAGTGTACAGGAACATATACTCCTGATTCTCCTTACCACATACCACCTCAGTCTTTACTGCAAAGGCAAATTTATTCTCAGATTTTCCAGTCTCCTACTTAAAGATCTGTAATGTCGAGGCAGCCTGAACCCATAAACCACAAATTCACACTTAGATGACAGTCCGGGAGGACATTCGTAGGTGTGCATGTTGACTCAGCCTCGCCATTAAATACAAACTCCCGGAGTCTGCAGTACTTTTGGATGAAAAATAACATACCCTTTTTTGTCTTCAGATTCTTCATCTCCAAAAGCAGGCAGTGGTGGGGCAGGCAGCTTGTATCTGAGAGCCAAAGGAGTCAACATGTATTTGGGAGTGATCTAGTGCATGTACAGGAAAGCACAGGGCTGGTATCTAAGTGCTTTTAAATATTTAATGAAGAGTCATGAAGAGGAAATTGGCAACTTTGCTTAACTTGTAAACAGCCAGGTGACATTAGCTGACAAACACTATGAGCATGTTTCCCTGCTAACAGACAGGGAAAATAAAGAACAAGAACTGAAGTAATGGAGGCCTGAATTAGTGCCTCAGTCAGTCGGCGGATCGGTGCTGTTGCAGAAGGTGAGACCCGGCTATGGGCTGTGCAGAGCAAAGGCTCTTTGTGTCCCCTTGGAGAGTGGTCTGTGTCCTTAGGACACATCAGGGAGAGTGGTGGGGGCCTGGCACAGTGCTTAGAGGAAGGCATGGATCTGCCAGGGCAAGACTCCCCAGAATGGGCAAGGTCACACTGTTGGCATGGACAGCACTGCCACGAGGGCTCCGTGAAGTCAGGGAATGTTCAGGAAGATGCATTAAATTCCAAAGGAGATGCTTCCTGGCTCCGCACCTCAGGACCGGAGCAGAGATGCCTGGGCCAGAGCCTCCTGCAGTGCTGAGGGAGGCGGGGAAGAGAAGAAAGCCATGGTAGACTTTGATGAGGCTACCCCTCAGTGAACGCAAAGTGAATAAAAGACAGCTCGTGGAAACTAATTATTACATAAAAGTGCTCAGTGCAGATGCGTTGAAGACACAGTTATGAAAGATGGGATTTAGCATCTATTCCAATAAAACCTGTGTCAAATGACAGCCAAGTCTGACACAGTTAATTAAGGAAGGGTGCTCAGACATTCATGTATAGACAGCAATAAACAGCTTTTTCAGTTGATTAAACAGCAAAGGCTGGGGCTTTTGGCTTGGCACAGGAAATACTTGCTGCAAGTGTACTCCAGTGCTGCAGTATTGCTGCTCCCAACCCAGCAGGGAAGCCCTTGGTGCATTCAGGTGACTGTCCCATTAGCACAGGCTAGTAAACTATAATAAATGATCACCACAGCCACACCACATGCAAGGTCCCAGTGTCTGGGAGAAGGCTGGTGCATGGTGAAGTAATTTGCCGGGCCTCCAAGAGGTAGGAAGAGCGTTTGGAAGTGGGCATGCATTTTGTTGCCATGGTTTGGTTTTTCCTCTTCCTTTTCACAGATGCTCCTGCTGGTTTTCAGGCAGAGAAAAGCTGTGCCAAAGCACTGAGAAAGGACTTCAGGAGCACTGAGACTTACTCTTAGTGCAATCAGCTTCCATTGTTGATAGCCTTCAGCCCTCATCCTCAGCAACAGTGTCACAGGCATGCAGTACGACAGCTAACGTTTACACATGTAACAGTAAAGTGCCTTGCCACAGATTATGTTTATAGCCAAGAAAAAGAACAAGAGAAACAAGAGAAGTATTATATGCCTTTCATAGCATCCTGTCATTAACAACAGCACCCTGCAGCCTTTCTTCCTCAGTAAAGAGTTTCACTGAACAATTTACTAGGACCATGGAAAACTAAAGCTGGCTGTGAGTGAATTTCTGCTTTCCATCTCGCTAGGTTCATTAAGCATGATTAACCCTCTCACTGAGAATGCCACCAGCTGTACTTTTACACTGTGACACTGGTATCCCAGGATTTGAGAGTATGGTTCACATTATTGATATGGATTCCTGCATTTATAGAATATTTGAATGGATAAGATGTGTAGAATCCAGATGAGAAAAGTAGTATGGCAAAATTTTTGTTATGTATTTTCTTTCTCTTGTAAGCAACAACAATAGATTTCCTACGCACTTAGAGATGGTAAACACTGTGGGAAATGGAATGGAAGGGACTTTCTACTAAAAATCTCAGCAGAGAACTGCCAACAGCACAATAAATGTAATATTATATCATATAACACAATGCAATGCAATGCAAGCTGCCTGCTGGTGTCAGAGGACTGACAGGAAAAGTAAGGCAAGTTGTTGGATACAAGGGCTCATCAACAAAGCTAATTATCACTTATGAATTGTTAATAGGCAAAAAAATATTTTTATTATATATGACCCAGAGAGCAAAAAGAGGCTGAAAGACATACGGGGGAATAAAAGAGCAAGATGGACACATTTCCAGAGACTTTGTGCTGGGTTCATTTATCAGTCTGAGTTTTCCAGGCTCAGAAGCCAAGCAGAGCTTCCTTTCAAATCCATGCTGAGCTTAAAAGTAGTAGAGAAAAGCAGCAACTCGAAATGAGTTTTAGTAATGAAGTTGCTCTTTACTTTTCATAACAATGGATTTTTTAAAAGATTTGTCAAAGAGAATTGAATTTGGATCCATGAATACTGCAGTAGATGATGTAACTCGAAGTTAATTAAATTCTATCACCCAAGAAATACATTTTTTCCTTCTTCCAGCAGATGCGTGCTACAGCCATAGTCTTGGTAGAAGCTAAGCATTCATTTTAGTTTAACATGGTTTACTTCTGAAGCTATTCTGAGTATACTTCAAACATACAGAATAGCCTCACGAGGAAAAGCTATTTAGAATAGGGAAGATGGAAAAGTAAAGCTAATGCGAATCAGCTCAATATTCTTTTTTTTTCTGTTAAGTTTTGGTGCTAGTATAGGTGTGCATCTCACCAAGATCAGCCTTCACTTTGGGAGGAGGTAGAGTGCTGCCAGGCTTTCCCCTTTGGGAATACTAATTACAGTACACACCACCAAGGATCTCCATCAATACTCAAACGAGCTTTTGGAATTGAGAAGCAAGTGACTAAAGTGTTACTTGCAGCATTGAATCATGGGGAGTCCCAAGTCATACAGCAACGGGATAAATAAGTTTTTCTCTAATTTTGCGGAACAGATACTGTGAGTATCATTTCACATCCACATACCCATCAGCAGTATCCAACCAATGTTCATTACCATGACATTGCTAATATTTTTCTAAAAAAACAAGTACACATGATGCTTGCATGTATCAGTAAACCACAGGGCAGCAGTGTTTTACTTCAAAATGCACCATTTTTCTTTTTTTTTTTTTTCTTTTTCACTTGAATACTTTCAATAGCAATATTATGTGTTCTTACAAGGGTTTCAGACCACAGATTTATGCTTTACTGGTAACTACACTGCTACTTTCAGCAGTAAACTCGATTCAGAAGAAAAAAAACCCCATAAAATATCATGTGCCCTGACTGCACAGTGAACCTAAAAAAAAAATCTATCATTAAGAAGCAGGTTTGCTACACAGAATTTTGAGCAGCTTTAATTTCTGCTGTACATTCTCACCCACACTGAACAGTGAACTCCTGAGCTCACACGCAAAACATCCAATGACAGCATTTTAAATCCTCGAGCATAAAGAAACTGATTTAATCATCCCAAAGCATGTTGATAAAATAGTTAAGTAGATTAGATTAAAATTCCCTACTTGCAATGTTTTATGAGCAAAGCTGTTTAGTCCTACGGGTAGCATTTTTCTTCGCCGTAGTCTAAGAAAAGCATCACGAACAGTTGTGTTATGTACACTGAATACATGTTACTTATATCATAATAATTGCTCAGTTCTTGGCAAACTCAGAATTCAGAGTACTCATAAAGAGCAAGTTATGTGCATATCCATTTCCTATTAGAAATTTAATTACGTGGAACCAAGCTATGAAAACTAGAAATTTTACTTCCTGCTCACGTGCCTGGACTTTAGAAGTCATCTGTGTGTTTCTGTAGCACCTCAGCCTCAGATATTGCTAAATTAAGTGTCACCAGATCTCATAGTGGCAGAAAAAAACACTCACATATGCATATTTTCATACACAAATATGAGGCTTCATCAGTACCAGGAGCAGAAATGAAAAAAGCGGGTACATCTCAGTGGTGATCACTGCCGATTTTCCTCTAGCTTGGCATGCAGAATGGTTGTGGAGAATCATTAAAAGCCTCCAAGATTGGAATCACAGGGTAAAAAGTAGGATAACTGAGTGCTTTGTTTTGTAAGGCTGCTGTCAGTTAGGTCAGGGAGCACCTTCAACAGAAACAAACAATTTCTATGAATTTGTAGCAATGAAAACTAAAATGTGAGATGTCTTTATTGCTACAAGCTTCTATTTCCCAATGTATTCTTTAGAAATATCCCTTGACATGAATTCTTGTACTTTATAAGGTTCTTATAATCCCCTCATTGTCTTGAAACAAATGCACAACTCTTCATATCTCCATGAGGGAAGCGAACCAGACTAGACAGCTGTCCTTCACAGCTGATGCGTCTGATCCCAAGAGAAGGTCAGCGTAAAGTGGCAGCAAGAGTGAACGCAAGAGCCATCAGGCAGAAAAAAAGCATGCAATCACTGCAATTACACATAACTAGTGCTTTATATAACCATATCATTTCCCTCCCTGAAGGAAATGTATGGTCAGGGCACTCCTGGGGTTGAGTACCCACTTTCACTTCCCTTACCTTCTTTCTTGCTGTTTGAAATCCATATTTTAGCATGGAAAAAAATCATATTTTAGCTGAAAAAAAAACCAAACCCAAAAACAAAGCAAAACAAAACAACACTAAACCAAAACAGAAAAGTTAGAAAGAAATAAAGAAACAAAAGAAGGCCTGGGAATGCTTGCATATGCCAGCTATCGGAACTGTCATCCCAAAGAAAGCTGCTGCCCATTTCAAAAACAGATCTCTGTTCCAGCTTCCTTATGGCCCAAATCAGGAAAATTCAGTCATTCTCCATTGTGTAGAAAGAATAACACATACGCTATTTCTTTTCCTGAAGGTTAACAGCATTCAGTTAACTCCAAAATATCACACACACCCTGCTCAGTCATGAAACAGACTTCTGTCTGGGGTGTTTGTTGACTTTCCGTCCCAGTGCACTCAGTAAATACTATGGGTTGCTCTACCTGCAAATCTATAACAAAAAGTACATCTATGTCAGTCCGACCTTTAACAATTATTTCCCTTTCTTTCATCTCTTGGCTTAATTGTAGCGGTGGGTATGTGACAGCTGAAGGGGAAAGCTGTAGAACCAGAGTATAATGGGAGATAGGTGGGTCTTAGGTACCTACCTTCTTTAGTGGCTGTGTCCCTCATCTACCGCCCAATTGTTTATTTGTAGCCAGCAGGTCTGCATTTTCACATCTTGCAGTCAGTCATTAGTGCTAAACTGTTAACGGACTCACTCATCTCAAGAACTACAAATGCAGCACATCATTGCTTTCTTGCTGATGTTATGAGCATCATCAGACAACTTAATCACACCTGTACCTGTGGCTCTACGTTTAAAAGACACTTGAATAGTGTTATGCCAATTAAGTGTAGACTATTACAAGGGTAAAGTATGTGACTTGCAGCTTACCACTGTAATTTTATCCTTGACATTGAAACAAAACACAAAAATGACCATTAATACCGTCTAGAGGGGGAGTCTGTGGTGAATGCTGCACCTCTCAGGAAGTTTTCAGCCACTCACAGTTGCTCTCATTGCAAACCCACAGGATCGTAGTCCCTGTGGCCTGAAAGTGATGAACTTCTACCCTGATCCTTTGTACAGCTCTACTCAAATTAAATCTTTGCTGAATTAAAGCATTATCTGTTTAGAAAGTCATTTAGTTTTTATTTAAAGAGCTCAAGTGAGAGAGACTGCAATGATGACCCTTGGTAATTTGACTGAGTAGTAAACATCCTCACTGATCGAAAACAAAACCTCAGAACTAAACAAATGTACTATCCTGAACATTATCAAATTTCACCCACCTGGTTCTGTTTTAATCCCATGGATTCAGCACTCCTTTGTACTTTTCCATCCTGTCTCACCGAGTGACCTCAGATCAAATGACCCCTTAAGCTGTTCTTTGTACTAAGAACCTTGCAAAGCCAGAGGTATTTTTTTAAATCAATGACCCATTTCAGTCCAACAGTTTACCTGTGCACTTTCCTCAGCTGCACTGTTCAAGCTATTCTTAAGTTTCATACAGTTAGCATTTCTTTTCTTTTCTTTCTTTTTTTTAAAATTGAGGCGTTTTGTTGCAGTATTAACATTAATGATTCATTATCTGCATTACTGACGATGCTCCAAAAGATTCAGCCTGTATTGTGAAATAAGGCAGGGCAGAGACAGCAGAGACCTTCCTTAAAGTTAACAAAGCCCAGAGGTCTCTCTGGAGAAATGATTAGGAATGCTTTGTAGAGCTATGCCTTGTTGTGTTGGTGGAGCAGTAATAAACTTAGATCTATTGGAATAGGACAATCTTCATGATTCTCTGATGCTCAGAGGTTTTGAGGAAAAAATGCCTCTTGCCTTTTTACAGATAGGTATAGCTTTGATTCTTTGGTCTGCTGAAACATGAAAATATTTGCTCAGAGTTCCACTTCGATTTCAGGATAAGTTTCTCAGAGCTTGAACCTAGCATCAGTGAGAGATCAGCGCATGTCTTCATTTACAAAATAAGACTTACAAGCAACGAAGTGACAATTTAGAGTTGTGTGACCATTTGATAATTTACTCTTCTGAAATAAGAAGGAGATGGCAGTGAGAGCAGCCACTTATCACCCATCGGCATTATTAGATACTAATGATGGTCCAGAGCTGCAGTGAAGGAGGACCACACAACACCTTTGGGCTTCATTTTGCTACCCACAGCCTGGCTAAAGACATCATTTCAGTATGCTTCTTGATGATCACAAGTGGTAGCACAAGGCTGAGATGATGTGTACCCCAGAGTGAGGTCATCTTATCAACTTCATTTTTGCTTCTCACGTTCTTAAAAGTTGTAGAAATAAGTATGGTTTGCCCATTATGGATAGGAAAATCAGCTTTAAACGTCAGCAATAGAAATTTTATGACAAGAGAAGGTCAGCAAATACTAGGACTGGTTGTTTAAGGACAACGTTGACACTTCAAAAATGGGAGAGGAATGCCAATAGTCTGCTTTAGCTACAGCTGATTCTGTTTGGAGATATGGAGAGGGCTGATGGCACACTGAGGTCCTGTCAAGACTTATGATTCTGCATTTGTTCTCCTTAATTAAGTAGTTTCCTCCCCTCAGTACTGTCTACAGTTTTCTGTCATCTATAATGAAGATGACTTTGCTTTTCTATCATTCAAATCTGGCAGAAACATCACAGGTTTTTAAATTTGAATTTGAATTCTACGAATATAGGATGTAGAAAGAAAGACTACAGTTCAATACAAAGAGCTCTACTTCATATTACCCGTATCCATGGAAATCCAGCTAATTTCCCTGACTTTTTTTCAACCTGTCGTAGAAATACTTCATGGAGTAGGTAGTAAAAAACAAAACAAACAAACAAACAAACCAACAACAACAAAACACACACACACAATTAAAACATTAAAGGGATAAAAATGCATTTAAGTACTATGGAATGTAAATAATTGAAAATAATGCAGAAAATAAGGTGCTGTTGGTCACCAAGTCCGACAAATTTTGGATAAACATTCAGACTCTCTAAAATAGCAGAAAACAAAACTTAAAAGAATCCCCTGTAATTCCTCTGCTGTATATTATACAGTGTGACTTACTGGCTATACTGTTTTTCTTCTAATGGTCAAAGCAGCTTGAAACAGGACACCCAAAACTGACAAGTATAGCCTGTGGAGCCTCTCAAGGATACACTGAGAAGCCAAGGCAGTGGGTAAGAGATATTACTTGTCTGATTTATAGTTTTGCCTTACCTTCCTATGTGGAATGCCTGGCTGTTGCCTTGCACCTTGACCTCTTGCAAAGCTCCTGCCAGCTAAGGGAAAATTAAACAGAAGTATTTTTACAGTATCCACATTTAAAATAGACCATGTAGTTGCAAGTGAAAAAACCCCAAATTTTAGCACGTTCCTTATTCCTTTGTATTTAGCCAGTTTGCTTGTATCCTTCTGCATACCTCCTGGAATCTCCAACTTTCTGCTCACCTTTGAAGCTGCACCCTTGTAGACATCCAGTCTTGGTGGATAACGTGTCCATACAGCCAAACATCTTTTGCCTGCCCCCCAAAGGCTAGTCCCATATTCAATCTTTTTCCCTGAAACTTGCTGTTATAATATTGTATCAGTGTTATTGGTTAGTTAAGAAGCACATAGTTCGCTTCCTCTGGGCCACAACTGTGGCATTACTAGGTCAAGAGCCCCCCTCCTTTCCTGATGGGCTAATTCACTGCTCTTGTCATGCTGAAGGGTAATGCTTCCTACTCCCTCCCCTTTGGAGGGGACATCACCAAGCACATTTCAGCGTGAAGTGCCCTCCTTGGTGAACTTACATATTTTACATCATGCTGTACAAATAAACACTCTCATTGCAGCAGCTAGATGGAGTTTAGAAGTTTGCAGGTTATTGTCTTTTTTTTTTTTCCTGCCTGATGTGGAAGCAATTAACTACACTAGTGACAATGAGTGTGGGGTGTCTGACCTCGTTATTTTCACCTGCAGTAGGCTCTAACAACTGTTCCGATAATAACGATGCCAACAAAAATAGGAGGTGATACAGAAGTTTGTGACAATGCTCAGGTTGGCATTATTTTGTATTTGTTGGATATGGCTCTTTAAACAGACAATATTATCACTGCTTTTTAATTACCTTGTCATTACAGTCAATGCTTGCTTATTTCATTTGGTGCTAATGTACTTGTTAACGTAAATTATCTTTTTCCTTCAGTTAAATATTAGGTTTTAAATTGTAGATATATATATATATATATAAAGAATCTGTTTTATAAGACATGAGGCAAAAAATGTTTTAAGTTTCTCAATTTGAAACCACTCTATCTACAAATTTTGAAATTAATTATACATTAAATAAAATACATCTAGCAGTAGGTGCAGATATATATGTGTCTGAACGTCATAGTAAGGGAACAAAAGTCTTTTTAATCCACTGATCATAATAATTTAAAATAATGCAGTATTTTGTTGCAATGTTGGTTACGCACTGTGGTTTAGTCAGCTGTGATTAATTCAATGAGAAGAGACCTTCAATTCCTCAACACTTATTAAATTTATATTAAGGCTGATCAATGCATGATGAGAGCAGGCAAACAGTTTGACAGATATTCTAAAAACTGGGAAGACAATGTATTGATGAGATCTACGCACAGCTTTAGCTGTTGAGTGTGCTTCTGTTTCAGGAATCACAAGTGAAGCATTTTGCTTTGGTCTACAGCATGTGACAATGCATAATCTGCATTTCCTCTGTAGTCCTTCAGTGCATGACATTACTTTTGACTGTCACCACAGTACTAGGAGATTACTTTCAGCTCTTTGCCTCGCCGTGTCCCAGTGACCTTGCATATTTAATCATAATTGGAAGTCAAGTGACTTTTGCAAGACATGAATGTTAATTAGCTTTCAAATTGCTAAAGAGGGTACTTCGTCTGGAGATCCTCTGATTGCAGTAATTAATTAGTCGTGCGAGGTCAGCCTCCTGTCTTGCACAGTTCATTGAGCAGCTTCTTTTCAAATATTTATAAAGATGTTTTAGTACCTATCACCGAAAGCTACATTAATGCTTCAATTTTAAGCAGAAAAGGGACAGCCTAATATTTTTGGATGTGACTTAGTAGTAGCATATATAATAGCAATCTCAAATTAACGATTCCATTATGTTATATTTTTAAAATGTCAATTAACAATAGGGGAAAAAAAAGATATTTGATTCTACAGTATAAAAAAATAAACTGAAAAGGTGAATTAAAGCTATAATTGTAGAATAATTAGCATTAAAATATTGTTCAGGGCAATTAAGTATTAGGATTTTAGGAATTTCAAAATGAATAGAGAACCTAAATGTACGCAGAAAATTATCGCACATCTTTAACAAAGGCTTAACAATTTCTGACAAGTGTTGGGTAGGACGCACCAGGGCTTTACAATGTGTGAACCCAACCACACACACAGACAAAACCTCGAGAAGGTCACAGTTGTTTCACGACAGACCTATTTTCAGCCTGCCTCTTGAACTACAAAACCCTGTGGGGTGGATGTGTTCTCTTGAACCAGTTGAAAGGCCTCCGAAAGAGCAGCGACATGGGAACTCCAGCCTGGGGGGCACGGCCTGTGTGCCAGCTGCAGGGCTCACATGAAGCATGACTCCTGCTCCACAAAGTGGCCTGATCATAGCCTGGCTGCTAAAAAGAAGTCCAATGGCTACGTGGTATATGAAATTTGAAAGCGTGACCTCCTCAGTAAGGACAACAGCATAGCATTGCATACTTTCACATTTTATGCTAATTGAACAAATAGGCTCTGATCAGTGGAGGATGCACTGTGCACCTTAAAACTAACTAATAGCAAGCTATGTATGTTCCTCCTATTATCAAAACCAGCAAATCAGATTTATGTCTCTATTATTTTTTGTAAGAAGAGACCACCATTAGAAGGGATGGGGTGGAGTATGAGAAGATAAGAGACGTTGGGATCCACAGATATGCCTGGAAAAGGGTAACCATAACCTAACGCACAGGAGAGACTTCCCACGTCACTGTCTGCTCTTCCCCTAGGACACCTCTTCTAAGACATTGTTATAAAAGGTGGGAGATCCCTTCCACTACCTGGGAGCATTATTCTAGCATTACTTGTGTTGCTTTCCTTTCCTTACAATACAGAAAACTGGTTGTGAACCATTGAAAGGTCAAATCAAGAACTATAGTTTCACTTCCGTAAGTTCGAAGATCCAGATTTACAAAATACATATCAAATTTCACCAAGCATGCAGAATTTCTGATTGGCAATGCCAAGCACCTCATACTAGCTTAACTATACTGCAGAGTGGTGGACAGGAACATCAGCTACACAATGAACACCAAAGGTCTGAAGAGCTTGGATTCAGGATCAATAAAACTAAGATAAAAATCTCTGTTTTTTTTTTTTTTTTTTTTGCTATTCTAAGCTCACAGCGGCAGAATTAATTCTAAAACAGCAAAGGTTTATTTACTCTGGTTTGTACTTGCCAACATAAGGATCTTCTGTTTGAAATTCAGGGCTCATGCGAGTCACCAGGAAGCATGTATCCCAGGCTACATTGTGCCACCAAAGTCGCACCATTTGCCACAATAAGATATCATACCTGAGCTATCAGCATGCTGTTGTCAGACACCATGCAATGCTGACCACTGTGGTAATGTGGTGAAAATCATCATAAATTTATCTAGAAGTCCTCAGAAACGCAGGCAGAAAGCCACTGCAGACTTGCCTCAGCAAAACACAGGGAGGGCCCATATATTTGCACTGACTTTCCTATCAGTTGTGATCACTCCAATGCCCAGCAACAGTATGCTACTCAAGGGCTTACTACTAACTTCCCAGTGAACCTGGACTTCACTGTCCCTAGATAGTGATATCGCATTAGCCATATAGGTGATACCCAGCTCTTCCAACAGTTAAGTTAAAACTCTGTATCTTAGCTTTGCCTCCTGGTATTTGGACTGAGCAACACTATGCAGACTGACTGCAAAGCTGAGCGTGAAGCGCACGTGGGTATGGCTGGCATCAGGTTCAATTATCCACGCATTTAGCTCTCCCAATACAGGCAGAAATCCATCTCTGAGGCTCAAGTGCACTCCTAAGCTCTTCCAGCAGATGAACGCTGACCTGCTGAGCAGATCTTCAGTAGTACCACCAGAAATACAAACCCACTTATATAATTGTCTTAAATCAATTGCCTATACTAAACAAACACATAGTTACATGGCACAAGGATGCCGCTGGTGCACTACCAACATGAAACAAGTGAGAATCAGTGCTACACAACTATTTGCTGAAGACTTCTGCAGTGCCAACTCGTTACCTTCAGATTTGCTTATTTAACCTTCAAAGAATTTCAATGACCAGACTGTATCCTCTTCCCCTGCATACTGACTATTCACTTGACATGAAGTAACTTAAAGAAAGGAGCTTAACAGTAATGATTAATAAATACAGATAGGAGTTTCCTGTGGGAGTTATAGACCCTCCCTTTCTACTCACCTGTTAAAATTAGTTTTTGCTGTGAGTAAAGACACATCCATTCTGATATGTATGTATATAATATATTATCAGTGTTGAGTATAGACACATTGCTTGATTAAAAAAAGATTGTTTTGATTTTTTTTTTTTCTTTCAAAAAATAGACCGCTGTTAGCTTTAGCAGCAGTAGTAGGGGTATTTGTATCATCGTTTTTTCCCAGGTAGAGCTCATTCAGTATCATCCAGAGGCCAGGAGACAGTTTTCTCTATTCATGTATTACTTTGAAGGCCACTGTCAGAGGTCACAAAGTCACAACATGTACTGAGGGACGTGCAGCTGGCATAAGGAACCAAAGGATGCTTTATGTCTCTCTGTTCCTTTTTGTCATCTAACAGTATGGGCACTAAATTAGAAGCCCTTATTTTCATTAGATCTGTATTTCACACATGTGGAGATGGTAAGTGATAAATTAGAGAACTGAGATGATAAATTATCATTCCCTCTGCCCGCTATACTCGTGTCCCTCAATCCATCTCTCTAAGACTTGAAAAATTCCGAGTGCCTCAATTCTTTGCAGAGGTGCCAAGGGCTACAGAGACGAGCTTCACCTTTTGTTTGCTTTTTTCGCATGAAAAATGTCTCTATTTTTAAAGCTGATTACCCAGAGGACGTTTTATTATCAACATGATTTCCTTTTTAAATTATTTTCTTACCCTTCAGAAAGGAGTACGTATGAGAAGGAACTCAATTTTATTCTGATCTATTGTGCACTTCCATGTGAAACACATTTTCTGAAATGTATTTAAACCAATTTTTACTCC
Organism: Alectoris magna; assembly: GCA_030625065.1. Taxonomy (NCBI): domain Eukaryota; kingdom Metazoa; phylum Chordata; class Aves; order Galliformes; family Phasianidae; genus Alectoris; species Alectoris magna. The sequence continues at coordinate 1,576,214 of CM060567.1, read as the reverse complement.
ATGTGACCTCACTATTTATGGTCACTGCCAGCCTGATACAAATAAGTTAATTATTGTTATGTTCGGACTTTATCCATTATCTCACTGATAGCTAATCAACTCAGAAATAAATTTTAAAGGCATTGCACTTTGGAGTTTTCCTTCTGTGAATATCAAACATGATTGTTCAGTAAAGGCATTCAAAAATAAAAATCAAAATAAATATTCTCAAATGTTTTTCCTAATCCCAAAGCTGTCCTCACGTTATCTTAGTTGTACAGAATGACTATTCAAACTTGGACAAGTATCATCCAACTCAATTTGTAGTTTTGAACCTTTTTTTTTTCCTTGTGTTCTCTGTAAAGCTTCTCCTTTCAGCAAAGCTTTTGGGAATGCAATTTGTATTGGAGCACATCATGTTACCCTTCAAAATTACTTCTATGGTTTCCTTCCATTCAACAAAAATGTGCATAGTGAAAGTGCAGTATCGTTCATCTAGGAACCAGAAACCATTGCACAGACATTGTGTAAGAAAAAACCCAAACAGTATATTTTTTTAGGGTTAGATTTATCAGAAGATCAATTTTTTTTCAAAATAATTTTAGTGCCTGATATTTATGGAAACAATAAACTGCTTCATACTGCTAAGAAAAAGCATTGGCATCATGGAAAAATAATTGTAACCTTACAAATTCAGTGAAATAGTAATGTACAAGCATTTCACATGAAACGCCATTAGTATCTTCAGGAAAGTAGCCACAGAAAAGCCCTGCAATGATATCCTGAAGAGACAGACATTTTAATCAGTGAGACAAGCACATTTATCCATTTTTTTTTCTTTTCTTCTAAGCTTATGCCAACTTAAAACACATAAATCTGTGGCATTAATAACCGCAAAACGGTTGAGGAGATGTAGAAAGTTCAAAGTTTTTGTTGTTCCTTGTAACTGTTTATACGATTTTGGGCACAATATTATTTCACTCAACTTATGAGGATGCACATACAGGTTATTACTGATCAGGTTCTCAATCATCCAGCTTTCATCTCCTTACGTGGTTTGTGTAAATACAGAACATGGGGATTTTGGGGGCTCTTAAAGGATTGTGAGAAACCACTCCTATGGAGAACTTCAGCAAAGTTAAAAAAAATAAAGAACAAAAACATCCACTGGGGATTATTACAGTGCATAATTGAAAGACCTTTAAGGCATGGCAGTGATAGAACACAATATCTCCATCAAAATTTTGCCTATAAGGTAAAGATCAGACTCTGATCTAACATCCAATATCTAATAACTACACTGACATCAACTGTGTGTTTCTAAGAAAATAAACAGATTTAATTTTTTAATATTAATTTACATTTAAGCTAGTGTAAACAAAAATGTCCCACTGAAAGAAGACATGAGACATCACAGTAAATGAAGTTCACCAGATTCGTGTATTTATGATTTCAAACTCGTGTTACCTGCACACCCACTGGTTAAAATGTAGTTCTGAGTATTGAAGATATGAGGTCGTCTCTGCCAGAAAATAAACATTTCTGAGAAGAAAAACTGCTTACATCCCATAAAAACTACAGTTATGTTAAAATGGAGGGCCAGATCCTATCTGATGGTTCAACAGAATGAAGGCAGAACCTGTGGAGTCATAGCTCTACTGTATGAAACTATTCAGTACTTCTGTAGAAAACAAAATAGCTTTAAAATTCTATTGACAGAATATACAGCCATACACCTAAGTTGTCCAAACGTGCAGAGCTGTGAAAACATTCAAATAGAAGTTGTATAAAAAGCAAAAATTGTCATAAAAAAAGAATTTCGCCATTTGTACAAAGCAACGTTCCTTCCCTTCAATTTCTTTTCCTTTAGTTTTCATTTTTATCCTAAACTTAAAAATTAGTCAACACACTGAATTAAGTATGTAATTTTCATTTAAATAAGTCAGTCAACAATTTCGTTTTTATAAAGTATTTAACACTTCATTGTAGAAACATAGGCAAAATGACTATTATAACCAAAATGAAAAATACTGTTCCATCTAAAAAAATGTACTTAAACAAGAACCTGAAAAAGTTTATGATATGCATAACATTGTTCAAGCAAAATTGCACTAGTATTACATAAATCAGGAGTTTTATAAAGGCCCCAGTATGGCAAAGTTTAGAAATAGGTAGTATGCATGCACAATAGTACAACAAAAATCTTTTATAAAACAGCAGTTATTTTTGTAATGCTTGTACAAAGGGAAGAAAGAGCAACCACAAACATATTTAATCTGTTAGGTTAATATATTATGATAACTAAAAGTCAGTCACGTCTAGCAGAGGAAGGAAGAATCCTCCACTGTATATGTGTGAATCAGTCTTTTGTGCCTTTAAAGTTATGTATAAAATACTTTGATTCAGTTCAAACCTGAAAGACATTGTATTCTTTATTTTCATGAAAATTAAAAAAGTTGAATCAGATCTTTCTTCTTAGCAACAACAGAAAACAAATCAGGTCAGAGCAAGTGCTGGAAACCAATACTGAAAACTATTCCAGATAGCTGGATTGCAATATTGAACCCAGACTATTGAAACTCAGACTTAGGTAAGGTTTAACTACTGCGTAACTTGGTTACGGTTTGTCTTATCAATATCACAGCTCATTTTCATTTTAAGAAACTGCAGTGTTTTGGATTCCTTAGTATCTCTAAACAAGTGTGACTTTTTTTCATGACGGTCAAAACCGAATGCTGTGACTGTGTGTGTGTGTGTGCTTAAGGTGTTTTTTTGTGTGTCAATTTTTTTTTCCCCCTACTGCTTGGTACACGTTTGGGGAACTATCAATCCATAAGTAATGCATGTGATTAAGTGAATAAACATATAATGCATGTGTAGGCAATGCCCTCTTGTGCTCTAGGGTGGCTACTGTCCTACAGGACTGTTGGAGTTCATATGCTTTGTCCCACAGCAAGTAAGGTTTCAGCTTCCAAGATATATCGTTACTATGTTCTATAAGGTTTTAATAAATACAAAGCTTGTTTACATGGTATATATGTTTAGTATATCATGTACAGTCACTGAATTTCTGAAACATAATCATCGTGTTCATGCAGATCATTAGATGTTTCATTTCTATAGTCTTGCTTACTTCTTGGCAACCTAAAGCTAATTTAAAAGCAAATTATGTTGGTTTGTGAAAAGTTATCTAGCTTCATCAGGATCTGAAGAGAAATTCTCATGGGCACAAAGAAGAGAGTAGACCATTCAATCATTCTTTCACCATTTAAAATAAACAAAATTACACACTGTACTACAGCTTCCAGACTACATAATGAAAAAGTGCAAATACCATCTTCATTGATTAAGTAGAACCAAAAAAGTTCATAGAAAATAGATTGCTCATTTTCACGCTACAAACGAATATGTTGTTTGCCATTTTAACAAATTTAAAGGTGTGTTATTTCAGCAGCATTGTTGTAAATTGTACTGTAGTGCAGTTTCTTTATCATAAAAATACCTTACAAATGGTCAGTCAAAAGTCATCAGCAAAAGAAAAACTCAGAAAACAATCAACAGAACAAAAAAACAGAGGTAATGCTGATGCCAAAACAATTATAATACTGTTGGTACATAGAAAAGTAATCCTTATATTTTATACATTTATACAGAGTATAAAAGGTAACAGCAGATTATGCCACAGTCTCCCTTATCCCAATATCTATTTTCTTTGGAAGGAGTTCTCTTCTTTCATCAACGCTTGCTAAGGAGTTTCGACAGTTTTGTCCATCCATGTATAACTTTGCATATACTGGATTGGAGTAATTTGTTGGCTGCAGAGAAATTAAGCATATATTAGATCAGACAGATTAAACCAAACTAAACATTGATGGAAATGGAAATGGTGTGGTTAAAGCTAGAGCAAGTACACATAAAATAGAATTGGACATATTTAATAGATACCTGGATTTCTGCAAAAAATGAGTTAATTATTTAGTTCAAATTAAAGTTGTGATGTGAGACATGCTATTAAAATAATCAATGGCATGACATGCAGCATTTTATGATATTAAAACCGTAACAGAAATGACAAAAACAAAAAACCTTGAAAAATGTCTCTGAAGTTCACTTGTCCACCTTATTACACTGGAAGATTTCAGAATAGGTATGACGAAGTTTATAGAGAAGGTGCACTGTGAGACCATGTGACAAGTTTAACGGTAGAAAACTGCAACCAACAGTTTCCATATATTACCTGTTCTAAGACATCAGCATCCCATCAATAGCTGACCATGTTTTCGAATTCTGTGGCCCAAATATACAACATGATTTGACCAAAAATTCAATACTTTTGTAATGTAAATTAAACTTGCTTTAAAAATAAACCAGCGTAACTGTTAACATATCATAGTATTGACAAATTGAGAAGCATTTTCTCAACCAGTTTGGTAGCCTGGACTGTAATGACAAATCTATTAAAATGAGTGGTACTTCATTATAGGACAAGTCCATTTTTAGATCTGCAAAGCATTTGAGTATATGAGAAATATCCTACATTTGACAGTATAAAAGGATGTGTAAAATGGATGAAACTCACTCCCTTACCACTAATGCTATGGCAAAAGCACCTTTCAAGATTTATTTTACAAACGTCTTAATTTCTTCATACTTTGTGCTTTTATCATCTCCTAGAAGATCTTTGCTATTCAATCAGATATTCAGCTTTTTACCTCTAATAACTGGAAAGTGCAGTTTACGACCAGAATATTCCTCTAAATTATAAATAATTAAACAATGCAGCTTTTCTTACACAAATACTATGAGTGGAAGAACAGTAAGATAGAGAAAACGGGTAAATTTTACATATTTTTTGTATATGTAAGAAGTGGCTAGATTTTAAATAACCCAAAACAGAAGTGGGTAGATTATTTAATAAGCTGAATGCATGCTGGGTAACAAATGAACAGAAAGTTTAGAATCTTAACTCATCTTCTCCCTACTGATCAATACTTTTTCTGAACCCAGGGTTAAGATTTTCTTTAGGCTGGGTGGATAAAGCAGCTGTTCCTTGGGGTTAGCCAAAGGCTGCCTGTTCCATCTACTGCAGGCGACAAAGGGACTGCCTGGTGCTTTATTCTTTCTTAGAATAGAAGAAGAAAAAAGGTTTGAAAAACAAGTTACTCTTCTGTATTAATGGAACACAAATATATGATATCTGCTGTAGCAAGTTATAAGGGCCAGTTCTCAGTTGTACTTGTCTATTGCCTATGAATCTGAACCTTCATATTTTTCATAATGCTTACCATAAGAAGTTTAGGATCATGCCAATTCACGGGACTTTTTATGTCATTAATCATCACTGTTAAGGATGATAACTACAACAGTACAAAGACTCTTAGGTTTTATACAGTGCCTCACTGAGTTACTTATATAATAGTGGGCTCTGTTTCATGATACACTCTGTGAGGGGGTCCTCATGAAGTACAGCGAGGTACAGAATGTAACTGGAGTGAGTTGACTAACAAACTGTTAATGCTGGAGAAAAGCATTTATCCTAGCCCATCAGAAACATCACACCCTTTACAAATGGTTACATTTTCAAATACTGAAAAACGTACTACAGTCATGCAATGCAAATGGCACAAAAGATGAATATATTTACTGAGGCACATGAAAATGAATATACTGATGTTCCTTTGTAGAATTTTAAACTTTAATGTTTGCAAACGTTGAATGCCTGATGAATTGTAGCCATAGTCTCGGTATTTTCAAAGTAACTGCCTTCAGATTTTTGTCTAAAATTCACTGAAAGCCGAACAATCAAAAAAATGCAGTGCAAGTATTAAAGGAAATTCTTCACTTAATGTGTATCAAATTCCTCTAAAATGACAACACTTTTTTTCTCTTTATTTGGGAACTTCTTTCAAGCTTAATAAACTTCACTAAATGTCTGCAATTGCATATAAATTGAAAATATATCAATACGTATATAGCTGTGAATGCTATCCTAACCTTATATCATGCTATGAAAAGTCATCACATTGCTTACTTGCTTTGCATGCCTTTGTAAAGACACATTTGCAGTTTTAGGTGACGTTAAACATGATAGGCACAGATTTAATTTTGTATGTAGAGAGGAAACCCTTACTTCAAAATGAAGACATCTACCTTCCTGCCATTCTTGCTGCTAAAACTCAAAAACAAAATAAAAAAAGGAAACAGAAAATGTCCTTATTCTAAAATGACAGACAAACTTTCTTTAACAAGGGGTTGTGATGGAATGAAATGGATTTGAATCATCATTTCTCACCCCTGTTGATAGTGGTCCTTTCAAGTCAGAGTTTAGGTAGATTGATGGAGCTGTGTGGGGAAGCTTGAATGCAGTGGACCCTCCCCCTATGTATCTGGCCTGTATAAACAGAAAATTTTAGTTTCTGTGCTAATAGAGCATTTTCCATGTGTACTTATCATCACTGTTAAATAAACAGCGTACTGATTGAAACCATTATTTCAGGAGTGACGTATAGTAAAAAAAGATAGAAAAATAATTCCATAACAGGTATTCTTCAGCTTGAGAAATTGTTGCTTTCAGTACCAGAATAGAATTCAGCATTTTAATTTTTATTTTTTTTTTCCCCCCCATGAAGGATTAGAGCATTGCTTCAGTTACTCATCCTCCAGGGAGTAACTCCATTTTCAGCTTACCTCTTGTATTCTGCACACTGACTATGTGATTCAGCGATGACATTCCTAGAGCTAACAGTAATCCGGTTATTGCTTTGTCAGAAATGCCACAGAACGATGGCTGCCCTTTGGTGTATGTCTGATTACAGAGCTCTAGGAAAGATATCAAAGCATTACCCCGTTCATCCCATGTCACATCACTGAGGATGTTCAGTCACCGAGGAGTGGTGCTGCAGAAGTGACAGCACCTTTTACAAAAAAAATGGTAATACTTACAAGTTTTGTGTAAACATTTAATCTATCTATCCAGCCAGGATTCTGAATTCTTTACGCTTTTGAAAGTTGGTGTATAAGTAGTTAAATCTCCTAAGTATAATTACACTCTTTCACACTTCAAAATCTAGACTGTATGATAATATACCTTCCATTCAGTATTAATTCCATGACAAAAAAACTCATTTTGTAGCTTAGTTCCAAACTCCATTGTGGTAAAATGGAGGCACTAGGAAACAATGTCCATTAGAAATCATCAAACTGAAAAACAAATGTTAATATACACGAAGTTTTTTTTCTAATTAAATCTAGCTTGTCTTTATTGTGTAGTTATATCTAACTATCCTTGTTTTGTGTCTATTAATTGCATTCAAAGCCAATATCTTGTAACATAAAAAATAAGTAGCATATTGGCCATTAGAAAAAGAAAAAATTACCTTTTCTGCATTTACAGTAAAATCAGAGGCTAAAAGACCACCTTCACTGTGATCATGGCCCACCTCATACATGTTATACGATGGATTGCCAATTTCAACATTGATTCCTCCATTTATAATGGGTTGCCGTCTGATAGTTTTTGTCCTGTAATGCAGAAACACAGGAAATAAGTTACAGATTATTTCACGGATGTTTTCTCCTGGAACAGTACAAGTTTTATTTATCTTAAATATTATTAAGAACAACAGGATGAAAAGCATTTCCTGCAGAAACTCAGAAAATTGCATTTTTCAAACAAAGCAGCAATCCAAGCATACGTGTAGATCTCATATAGGCTGGAATCAGATTTTTATTGTATTTCTCATTTTGGCTGAAGTGGTATGAATGCATTCACATTCTTTACGACCCTGACTTTCCCCCACCATTTCCAGATTTCCCCTCACTTCGCAAAGAAAGCCTTGCAAATATATTGCAGGTTCTCTGCAGCAATCAAGATGGAGCAAATATGAGTCATCTCCTCACTCATTCATTTCAATTTCATTTCAAACCAGCTATTGTAAGTGAGACAGTCATAATCTATGGACAAGCAAATGATTTCATTGTGATGCATTAAAACTGTAAGGTTTCTCATAGTTCCAATTTGTATTCTCTGCCAGTAGTTATTGGAAAGCTGCAGCTCAACAGGAATACTTTCCACAGTTTAGTAAAACAGTCTTATTTTTAACCTTGAGCCTGTTATCAGTAAATATAAGAAATGGAGGTAATCATAGGGAAGTCACACTCAATATGATAATGGCCAAGTCCACTTGCTTTAATGCTAAAGATGCCGTAATATCTAAAATCTCATATAGATCTGTATTTTTCAGAAATGGCATGGAAAAAACATCTCCTAAAAAGCACTACCTATCTGTAGAGTACAAGTGTTGAACATCTGAACCTATTTTTGTACTTTATAGTCTTTGAAGAGATTTTTAAAAAAAGATTACATATATAAAATATATATAATATATATATAAAATATATATAAAATATATATATTTATACATATACATATATATTTTATATATGTATATATATGTACATATATAAAATATATATACATATATAAAATATACAGAAAAAAATATTTATTGAGTTCCCCTCTATTTCTTTACTGATGATTTACTTCTTTTACATCTTTTTACTTTACTTTTTACTTTTACTTTTTACTTTACTTTACTTTTACATCATCTTTACTGATGATTTACTTCTTCCATTGAAGCAGTTTACAGTTCAGCAACTTGTTTTAAGGATTTGGCTATTGGTAATTTGGCTCCGTAGCATCTGACACCTATGGAGCCTCTCAAGGTCAGCAATACTAACAGTATGGACAGAGGTGTATTATACTGGCTTTTCAAATAGAAGAAATATTTATTTTTCTTCTTTCTTTCTTCACATACGGAATTTCAGTGAGGATGACAGGCCTTGGAACTCTACAGTAGGTACATCATTTACATCTTCACTAACACAAAATCAGAAAGGGCTAATCAATGTAAATAAACCAGAGTGAACTATGATTAGAAACTGGAAGTTCTGCACAAGCTCTCTCTGCATGTATTTATAGACGTGAACAACATTTCTTAATCACATTGCTCCAAAGAAATACATTAACTCTGCTTATGAAGTTCTGTAAGTCTCTCGATAAAATTATTAATCCTTGACAGAATTAAGCAAACTTGACAAGACCTACACCTTCTTATTTACTGCATGCAGAATATGAAGATATGAAATAGCAATTGTTCCAATTAGAACCAAAATGCAACTAACACTGAATCCAGAAACAGTTCTATTTCAAATAAATAAATCACTCAAAATTGCAGACCTCTGATATAATAAGTTGCATAAATTTAAGAGATTTAGCTTATTATTCCATACATAAGTACAGAATTACTCACCTTCGTTTCCTTTTGCAGAGGAACAGTCCAATTACCAGAGTAGTGATCAAAGTCACCAGTAAAACAAGAGGAACAATAATTGCGATGCTTCCTAAAATAGCAAAAGGAAATCTCTTTGAATCCTCACAGTCATTGTTTTTTAACAGCTGTAACATAGTTAATTTAAAAAAGCATAAATTCCCCCAACAAAAAAAATAATGAAATTTCATGTGTTGAGCTTCATCAACACGAGATTTGAATATTGCTCAATGAAAAAATATCATCACATTTTTGTCACCACATACACCTGTTCTAAACCCTGCCTTCCTTTGCATGGATTACATGTGAAGGTGTATGGAATCGCTGAGCACTTTGGACTAAAGAACTACAATAACTGACTCCAACTGGCCCTCCATCATCCTCAGTATTAAATATTTAAGTCACGCAACTATTAATTTAAAATATTCAGTAAGTGTGGATCTGATTGAAGACCTGATTTGGTGGGTGGCAAGCCTGCTCACAGCAGGGGGTTGGAACTGAATGAATGTAAGGTCTTCCAACCCACGCCTTTGTGTAACTCAATGAATAATTCTACTGTTAGCATTTATATCAATGTCTTGCTTTTATTTGTGGGAAACGTGAAGAGTAATAAGCAATATTCATTTTTGGATGGCTGGCACATTCCAGTCTTTTACTGCATTCTACTTGAGCGCCAATAATGTTGCTATGTTGATTTAAGTAATCAGGACAAGCACAGTAATGCCTAATGTAGCAGAAAAATAGTGCACAGATCAGACAGTGATGTTAAAGGAGAGGAGGAAACGGAGAAGAAGAATATCACCTGGATGCTACTTTGGCATACAACTTAACTGAAATAAGACCTGCAAAAATAAGGTCAGCAGCGGTACCCTTTGAAGTCTTCCTTAGCTCTAATATAAGTATCTAGCAGTAAGGAAATATATGTAACAAATACTTTTAGTCTGCACTTACAGCTACAGGTCCTTAGTAAAAACCAATGTGGAATGAAATGCAATGCATTTATTTTAATATCATAGCCTTTAAAATAATTTAGAAAATGAAAATACAGCTCATTGTTTCACCGTTAGATCAGCTGATTCATTCCAAACAAGCTGTTGGCAGCCTCTGCTGTACATGAAATGCAGTCTAAATAAAGAACTGCAAAAAAGAGTCCTTGAATTCTACCTACAGGCTTATTGAAAGTCAGATTCTCAGAGGCTCACAATAAAGCAAGGAGTATTGAACAAAAACCTGAAGCATCCTTAATTCCCTTCAGTTTAGGAAGATTCAGCATGTAAAGGACATTACAACAATTGCTATTTTAAGATAACATTTGTGGAAAGAAAAGGGTGAAGGAAACTGAATGAGGGAGGAAAAAGAATGTGGTAAATTTACAATAAAAAAATTGCCCAGACAACACCTTCCCATGCTGCCTGGGGACCACAGTGCAGCCTGGGGTCTAGCAGCAGGCACAAGATGAACACCTGCTTCCTAAATCATAGCAGGTATTCCCTCAGTACTAAACACTGATCTAGGTTTTTTTTCCTGTTTTCAGCTTGTAAGTTTTATGTCCCTTGTCTGGATTGCTAGGAAGATTTTATCTAAGGATCAAGCTGACCCGAATTCTGGGTAATTCATTCCCCCCACTCCTCTTGGGTTAAATGTGACTGAGATATACAGCAGGGTACCATCAGCATACTCAAGGCACTGCAGGGAACCTTGTCCAGTTTAAACTGCCAATGCTGAAGCAACGCCATTCTTTTACGCTTACAGGTATGCTTAAAAAAAAATATGACAGGAACTATTCTTATTGTCAGGATGATTTTCACAGTAGGTAAAATTCAAAGCTCTGCAGACAGCCAATGCAAAAGTTACGAACTGCTTACAACTCTATTTTTGATGCCTTCAGTGGGACTCAGATGGTCAGAGGTCTTGTACTAGTTCCCTGCACAGCAGTGATATCACCGAGTACTTGTCACTTGATACACTTTAAGAAGAGTGCAAGCTAGCCTTGAAGCAGTGAGCATGTAGTGCATGGCATGGATCCAAACCGTCTCATGGAACACTGAATGTCAATCAAAACACTGAAAAAATTCCTTGATTTTTTCCCCTCTTACATTTAACACAGATAACCAGTACGTATTTCATAAAGGTTTATTCTTAATCATTCATCAGGTTAAATTGTCTAAACTGACCAAAACAGGAGGGGTGGTAGCTGTTATTTGAAGTACTTACTTGTACTGATATTGTCAGACTTGCTGCTTTTGGGAGCTGGCCTCTCACACTGTGTGCCTGACCAGTTGGCTGAGCATCTAAAAGATCCAATTAAGATGGTAGGATTAATTAGACATCAGCTGCTAACACACTAACCTATTAAAGAGACCACCAGCACCTTCTAAAGAGATGCACAAATAACTGTGATTCTACAAAAACCAACAAGCAACACGCACAGGAGTTATCAGTACTCTGCCACGGTGCTTACAACATTTAGAGTAAGGTTTTAGCTCAAAACTACAGCTTCAGTTCCTATTACTATCACCACAATTTAATTTCAGAAAAGGACTCTGGAATCATTAGATAATAAAACAATAACCAATGGTGTATTAATGCATCTTATACCAATTATAACTATGCAATAATGAAGGAGAATGTGAGCTGGATCCATGCACAGCCAGCTTAGTCTAGCAAGGTTTATTTGTATTACTGTGTTAGGGTCAACTTTAATCTAGAAGCTCTAACAATGAATTCCAAATTCCAAAAAGCATATCTGGCTGGTCATAGATGATTACATGCACCCAGTAACTTCCAGTATCTGCACTCCTTGCCTCTTCCCAGGGTACTGCTGTCCCCCATTGCACTGAATATTGAAAGGTTTACCACAGAATAATTCTTAACAACCTGACTGTAATAATTTACTCGCACAATTAAGGCCAATCGGTGAGTGATATTCACAGGTTTACTGAAGTTCTCCTTGTTTTTCTTCTTGCATGTGAATGTACTCCCCAAAATTCTATAACTTAACACTTCATAATTAAAAAAAATTTAACCATATAAATACATGCATATTTACAGAAATATATACATGTAAGCGTGCACGAGTTAAAGCACAAAAAGCTATGGATCTGAAGGGACTGGAGTATCTCTACTGGCTTCAGAGGTCCTCAAATACTGCTAATGTTAAGAATATAAGCTTTGTGAGCCAGGTGTTGGATGAGCACAAAGATATTCCGCTGTAATTTCCTCGCGTGAATATCAATACGCAAATAGTTCTTCAGTTAAGAAGTTGCTCACTATGCACATAAAAAGAAACCCAGCACATGAGGAGTCCATGCACGCAGTCTTAGCAAATCCATCAGAAACTGAAGCAAACACCTGAATGAAATCCAATTGCTTATTCATCCCACTGTAAGCATGATTAAGTTTACTACAGAACCTGAAACTCTCCTTGTGGAAACAGCAGGAAGCAGTCACTTTTCATCTGCTACAGTTGCATATTGCAAAGTGACTCATATTTTCTAAGTATTATTGTATTATTTATGAATTTCAACACAAGCTGTCTTTAGGAAAATGCAGTAGAGTATTACTTTGCGTGCAGTTCGAAGAACAACTGATATCTAATACCTTTCTAAGGATTAAACAAATTGCCAAGTTTGGAGCTGGACACGCACAACGAGTAACATTGTTCTGTGATACAAAAAGGTTTGGAAAGGTACAAAACATTCCAGATAAGTATTATGGAGTTGTTGTAGAAGAGTTCCAGCCAGCTTTGCTAGCGATGCTTCTCATCCTCCTCTGTCTTTGCAGATCACAGCAGAAGAAAGCCTAGTTTCTCTGTTTGCTCTTAAGCTTCCTTGAGCACGATTCAACATCCAGCCAATTCCCTTTACTGGGTTTCATATTAAGTCTGAATGGTCTTTGGATCTAAGTTCTTACTGCTTTCTTTTCTTAGTAGGATATCTTATACACTTAGCTCAAACTCCACAGAGATAAACAATGCACAGATGGTCGTTAAAAACCATGCTCATTAATTGATCGTTGGTTCAAAAATGTTCCTACGTAGATTACTCGCATTATGATTTAGCAAGTTCTTTTACTTATTTAAATAGCAAACATCCTTACATTTCTTCCCAGTGAATAAAATTTTGCCGTTGCTACTTAATTACAGAAAATATGTTTCACGATAATATATTTTAAACCTGAAGACAGTTGACATTCTCACTCCAGATCACCACCATTTCAGCTCATTCCAAGTCACAAAAAGCACATGATTTCAGTATTTTAAAGGACACATCAGTTCCATTTCTTTTACAGATCCTATCAAAAGGAATAAATTACACTGATAGCTTACCTTACTAGGATACTATTTAATATCTAAGGGATATATATATATATTTTTTTTTTTTTTCCAAAAGTTTACCATTTCACGTACGGCTGCAAAGAAAGAATCTCCATTCTTGTAGAGAGACACCATAAATCTTTATGCTTATTTTATTCTAAAGGGAATCAAACTGTTGGTATGTGACAACCATGAAATAAAGTCTTTAAATTTCTCACTAGTGCTTTTGCACTGTTGCCTTTGGAAATTCAGCTCGTGTGATCAAAGCTTGTTAAGAAAGACAATTTTCTCACAATGCTTTACTATGGAAAGGGAAATAATTCATTAAGAGTTTGACATACCTTGACTTTATACCTAAATCCTTCAATTGAAAATTCTGCTCTATAAGAGAATCGTTACTGCAAACCTGCCTTAAAACACTTAAAAGAATACAAGATAGTGGGAGAGCAGAAGATACACCACTGAAATACACAAGTATAAGCTTATGAGAAAATTGCACATACTGTAGATGCTCCTCAGAATCTTACAACAGATTTGACACCACGACAGCTGGTGAAGAAAGAAATCCTACAGCTCTCTATAGAGCAAAGAGAGGAACAAATTAAGGAGGGAGGTAGTTCTTTATGTATCTTGGCATTTTAATTGCAATAGCCAGCAATATTGAAACACTTCTGATACATTTAATAAAAGTCTCATAAAATCATGACAGCTAGTTGCCACTTCAATTTCATTTGCCAAATGCTTGCTGTCACCTATAAACTTCAATGGGACTGAAGCTGACAGGATGGCAATCATTTCCTTCTGTCCTTCCTCCATAGAGGTAAAATGATTGCCCCTTGAGGTCTGGGAAGATAGTGAATAATCTTGTTGGGCAGAACAGAAAAAGAAATGAAGTCCACTGGAAAAATCATGTTCCTAGGAAGGGAATTTGATACAGAGAATTAGCCAGAAGAAGGCACGTGAATAAAGATAGAGCTGGGACACAGGTGATGGTTAATGCAGGAACATGGGAGAAACAAGCAGTTCTTAACTCTTTCGCTAATCTTCAGACACAGAAGACATGAGTTGTTTAGTATCAGAAAATTGTCTGATGTTATTAAGAACTTTTCTGATTTTTAAACTCAGAATACTCGGTATCCGGTACGGGAACTGATTTCTGCTTTAATTGGATGCACAGAATTTTGTAAGTATGGAATACTTATATACTTATATATATTTTATATATATATATATATATATATATATATATATAGAATATTGGTAAATATTTTATATATATAGTATATATTAGAATATTAGTAAAGTAGAATTGCACAAAGCCACTGGTTTCAGTGAAGACATCTATGTTATCAAGGACTACATCTATGTTATCAATGTAGGCTATACAGAGAAACACAAGAGGAAACAGTAGGGAGCTTGACAGTAAAGGAGAGACTATACTCGGCCAAGTGGTGCAAGGTAGTACAGGTGAAAATCCCCAGTCCCCCGTGGAATCAGTGAATAGATCAAAGAGCAATAACGTCCTAGAGACTGCCAATATAAATCCTCAAAGTTAATGTGATAAACAAAGGTTGCACGTGGCCTGTTGCCAAGGTCTTTAATGAAAGTATGCTACAGCTCGCTCCGTTACAGTTTAGGTCTACATTTAGAAAGAGGTGGTTGTTTGGGAAGCATACAGCCTGAGAAACACAGGGCCTATGCAATAGGGGTTACTTGTGCAGAGAAAGTAGTACTAGAGAGATGTTTTAAAAACTCTAAACTGAAATTGTATGGGCATCCCACTTGTAACGGGAAACATTTAGCATTCAGATATTTACACTTCAGAGTCTGATCATGATGTTCTTTACAGGACCTATTTGTGAGAGAGAACATTTCTTTCCTCTTTCTACAACCTTTACTGGTCAGTGTGCTGAAATGCTCTAAACTGGATTATACAGGCACTTGACCAGAAAGAGCTATTTGACTATGAAATGTCTGAACAAAAAGAAGATGATAGTAAAAGGGTCAAATTGGAGGCACTGTGAATTCTCCCCCCCCCCCCCCCCCCCTTTTTTTTTGTTATAAGATTATAATATAGAAGGCATATAATAGGCAGTTAAATGTACTTTTGTGGGAACTGCTTTCCAACCTCAACACACCCATATGTAACAAAAATATGACAGAGAGCAGCACTAACAGATTAATATTAGAAGTATAACAGAATCAGTGAAACAGTCATTAGAACATAGAGGCTGACGTGGAATTGAGAATGTTTCTTACTTAAAAAAAAAACTAATTTAGTAATTTTCTAACTTTGCTTTACTTTTCGGTCAAGCTATGGATAGTAAACATGCTAATGAAAGTATCCAGCTTCCATTCTGTAAGAACACATTATTATTCCACGGGAAAATATGATTAATATGACAAATACTTGTAACACAAGAGCAGATAACATCTGGATTATAGTTATTTACTGTTTGTATTAAAATGTACTGAAAGACAGAAATGGAAATAATCCCCATTTTTCCCCAAACTATAGGATAATTTAGTATGAAAAAATCCTTGCACTAAGCTAAATCACAAAGCTATTTGTTATTAAAATAAATAAAAAACGGCAATGCTTTTGGAATGAAGGCATTCTTTATACAGAGAGATGGTATTATAGAGTAATACTCACAGATGAACTCTCAAATAACATTTCCACAAATATTTTATGTAAAAATAGATCGCATTTTAGTATATTGGTCACTTGATACTCTTACAATGGACAAAAAGCGAAGGAATTTGATGTATCAAATCCAAAACTAGGCAGAAAATTGCTTTTGAACAACAAAAGCAATCTTAAATTTGGTTACAACATTCAAGACAAATGTGGCCTTAATCATGAATTTAATTTTTGCCTGATACTAATACACACAAATGGTACATGGTATTCACTGCCAAGGAACAAGCCTTGAGATGCATCTTAGCCTCTATTGTCCCAAGGTAAGAAATTAGCAATTTGTGTACAATACATATGCTACACATGTTTTAAATTTAATAATATAGACCTACTATATAAACATTAAGTGTGGTTAGATGATTGCTACTTTAGTTGAAATTACATTGAGCAATGAAGCAAAAGAATAGAATGATGTGGTTAAAATATTAAAACAATGAGAAATGACTGGACTAATAGACACAAGACAAACCACAGTTTTCTCTCCTTCTTACAGAGGTAAACGAGCAGTGATGCACAGCAGCAAATTCTCTTCAAGTTTCATATGGACAATTGAAAACTCATGGACAAAGGACAGTTGCGTTGCAATCTAACTGGTAAACGGCCAATGAAGGATACACACCCTCCTCCTTTCCAACATCTTGTCATCAAGCACTTCTCAAAAATCTGTTCATATTTAAAACTTCAAATTGATGCTAGTTCATAATACAAACTGGAAAAATAGTCTTCTATATTACAAAGGGAAAACCTACAGATTACGTTCAAATTCAAGACATTTATAATGTATATATTTTTTGGTTGAAAATGAAAGCACTCAAAGAACTAGCATAACACTCTGAAGTTCCTCTTATAATTATAATTAGATAGCTCATTAAATATATCCTTGGAAAACATACGGAAAACATTTATTGCAAGGTATTTCATAAATTTTTCTGCTCTATAATTTATACTGTCTATCATGGTTAAATCTCCTTCTCTTAGGCTGTCTTCTTGATGCCATAGTTGTTCCATGCCGCAGCAGTTTTTTCTACTCAGCCTTCAGAAAATGCCAGTCAGGCACTCAGTGATGTCTCTTTCTTGTCCACAACCAAATTATGGGTATACCTTAGCCCTTCTTTTTATCAGAGCACTGCTACAGTTTTACATTTACTTATGTGCGCACATGTACTTACATTATTTCTACAAGTTATACACAAACTGCTCACATTCGAAGCCCTTTCAATAAAAAGGGAATATCAAGAGAGAGGTACAGCATCACGGAAATTTTTCAGATAGAAAAGCAATCTGTATTTCTACAGAACATGAGCTAGACAGAAGGTACTTTGCGTATGGGAACTCACTCAGATTTGCAGAATATGTACCCATGCAGACATGCGTGCACACACTCACACATGCACTTACATGCGTGCACGCACACATACAGGATTTGTCTCTCCAACTGACTGAAAATAAAGTTGGCAAAATATCTCTCGTTCATTACATCCCTACAGGAAGAATTTATTTTGCTGTCTCCATGTCATCACTTCAAGCTTCTTGTCCTTGCATATAAAGAAAATGATTTTTTTCCTCTATTTTTTTTTTCCCCACTACTGTTTTTAACATATAACTCAGACAGAAATTTCATTTTAGAAAGGAAGTCATCTTTCTCCATCCTTCACTTGTCAGATTCTTCTGCTATCACAGTCTTATTTTCCTTCAAGCTCCTCTATGGCATACGCCTTTTAATTAACTTGAAAGATCACTCATTTCTCCACAAAATTTGCTCTCAAAGCCACAGATCCACTTATTGTAAGCAATTAAAGTGTCTAGGATGACTTATTCTTAATTGTAGAAGAAATAATATTCTAGTTTAGAAATACAACACAATCTAAAGGTCTGTGAAGAGTCAATATTTCCAACTAAGGCAACTAATTTAATACTGCAAATAACCCTCTAAATTTCTCTCTTTCTTATGGATTGACACCTAGGACACAGGGGCTCTGAAGTTAAGATGCACATACAGTAGTATAAAAAGGAAAAAATGACTATTGTCTTACAGCATAATAATATAAACTTACTGTTTTCACATTAAATTCAGGGTCATTCAAAAGCCTATTAAAGCATTTATAAACTCTCTTTCCATTCACTTGGATGTTGGAAAGGGTCAACAGAATTTATGGTTTTTTTTTTTTGTTTTTTTTTTTGGTCAGTTTTGACTGTAAACTGCAGAACAAATACAAATAACAGCTTATACAATAAATGGGGAAAAAAACCCCAAACATTTGTTGATTTTTTCTCATCTGCATCTGATCTCAAGTCCATTCGTTCTTCAATGGATTGATGAAGTGTAGGAGCAATTCCAACATATCTCATGCTCTTCTTCTGCTATATGTGTCCCCTTTTCCTCCCCTTCATCCCCACATACCAGTCAGGGTAGTACAGAAGATACTTTTAAATAAACTTAATATGTAAAAACTGCAAAGGCAGGAACCACAATACAGGATCATATCAGTACAGGACACCCACAGCAGTGATATTTTCAGAAAGTCAATGCCTCAAATTGTTATCATCTTGATATGAAATTCTTTTTCAACATTCTCTATTCAGCAGGAAAGAAAATAATACAGAAAAATAAATAATAATGAATAATAATATTAATAATTCAAAATTGAGATTATGCAGGATTTTACATCCAAAATCAAAAGAGCCTATGCCGCATCTTTTGCAACTTGGAAGAGCACTGAGTAAAGCTGGAGACCAACTCTACAAATTCTTCCTTTTTTAGAGTTTGATGTATAGTCAAGTTAAGGCCTTAATTCCTTCAGAATTTTGTTAGGTGGAATGTACAAGTCTTATTTCCCATGTGAACCTGATATTTACTGGATTCAAAGATCAAAAACCTTGAAATAGGAAGATTTCTGGAAAATAATCAACCCTAACAGCAAAGGTTGGTAAAAGGAGAGTAAGTCCATATAGGCTTATAGTTCTGCATAATTATGGCTATGGGATTGCCCTTAAGAATGGATAAATCTTATTCTCTCTAGTATTTACTGAAAGATAATAGGGGCTTTATTATGCATAAAGTTTGCTTTCTCAACTGATTTGGCTGCAAGAGGCAGAGGAGCTCTTACTGAATTAAAATAAAATCAGCTATTTCCAATTTCTCCCTTCTAGAAATTGTCCACCCATGACTAGTTAAGAAAAACGTAAACCCTTAACTGTCTCTTAGAGACCAGGTAGATGTCACACACAGTGAGGCTGAAGGGGTACATTATTTTCTCTAATAATGGAGCAGAACTTACAGAAAAAGGCTTTGAGATTGCTGTTTCATGGCACAATGACTCTAGTGAAGCATGGGATTGTTTCATTCCTTCCTGAAGCCTTCTACTTGACTGTACGAGGTTGGTAAAATTATAAACAAGCTCCAGTTTAAAGCTAATTTGTGCCACAAAAAGAAGATATAGGAAACAACCGAAGTGAGAACTGTGGCTGGCAAGGACTGAGGCATATGGAACCATCTCTCTCCTTCAAGCAACTTGTTCATTTGGCATCTGGCCACACATAGAACCACTAAAGAGGTTAAAATTCAAGTTATCAACACAAAGACTAAGAGATTTAAATATGATTTAATATCTCATTAAAAAAAACAAACAACTATTTTAGATGCCAAATATAGTTAAACTACATCAAAAGCTCAAGAGAATGGGAGACGTCACAAACAAATATCAATGCTGCTGAAAGATCCTAATTCAATTAACTTTGTTTAAATCCTACTGTCGTCTCTCTCACAGATTTGACTACAGTTGAAAGAGAATGTAACCCTTGTTGGCAATAAAAATTCACATTAAAAATAATTATATAATCTTCATCTTTATCTGTGAAAATCCATTTAATAAAAAAGTAAACCTTTACCTTTTAAACGGTTAATGCATTCTGAAGAATTCTAAGAGTGATCCTCCATGCTTTATTTTCAGATTATTTTATCTATTAAAATGCTTCACAATAAATTCTGGACTGTTACCCTTCTTGAGAGCTCAGGTAAGGTCTCCAACATTGTGGAAAAAAAAGGAGGAATGGTATTTGCATTACACGGCCTTACAAGCAACAACATGTTTTTCTTCGAGCTATGTTATTCTTAAAACCCAAGCATGATATAGTAAAATAGAAACTGTCCAATGAATGCTCACCAAAAGAACACTCCATGCTCTTCAAAATTTTAATTTGTGGTGGACAGAACTCTAATTGACTTCCTGATGGATTTATGGTAGCTCTAGCTGGAGTTTCATTGCAAAGGATTTTTGATTTTTGATTGTATTGTTTTAATAAATGAGATTATTCACTGTACCTTAGTCGCTCTCATTGCTACCTATTATACAATGATACCAATTCTCACAGTGCTTTCTGTGTTCATAAGGCTGTTTATTTCCTGATGGGGATTAAATTGTGAATAAATAGACTTCAAATCCTTTAGTAAAATACAGCACACAAATATCTCTCTTTCATGCATTTTTTATCAGAGAAGACAAAGTTATAACAAAGCTCAAACATTTCTGCTCAAGAGGTGCTATTTTACAGTGTATTTTTAAAAAGTTTACAAAGAGACTTATGAATACAGTCTAAAGTGTTGAAATGGTAGCTAAATAGCTCCTCTGTTTCTTCCCCTACAGAGATAAGAAATAAAAAGTCGGTTTTAGGCTACAGAACATATGCAATGTCTCTATTTGCTAAACCTTATGCTGTGTAGGATTAAGTTGGTAAAATGTCTCAGAACGTGAACAGTAAAAGCCATGAAGCATTTCCAATATCTTCCACACACTTATTAAAAATAAAGGTTTTTATTTTTTTTTTGCCTCCAATGACATGGACACTCCAACAGTATGTTTAAATATACTCATAAGTGCAACTATCAAAGGGTAAGTGTGCATTACAGAAACGAGCACCCAGATTATGTATATACTGTGAAATGTATGTGAACGTGCATGACTTGAACCAATGAACTGTGGCCTGAAATGATGTCACAGAATGTGCAGCATTAAGTGGAAGGTTAAACCTACTTGCATCTCGGTTCATTAAACGCAGTTAAAGTGCAAATTCCCTCATTCTGACAGTAGTAATCACAAGGGTTCACTTTCTGGTCACAGCGCTGACTTTTAAACCCCACAGAGCATCTGCAGAATTTCAGTAAAATAGACCTACATAAATATTCTGCCTTTTGCTGAACAAATTTTAAACACATTACATTTAATGATGGCAAGACACGCACACATACACAGGCACACACCCACAGATAGAAATAGGCTTTTTTTGATGTTTATTTATTTATTTTTTTCCTGGAAAGATCTAATTTAACTACACTGGTAAGTTTACTCAAAGTTTATCAAACACTTAAAGCAATGAGCTTACACAAACTCATAGGTTCAGGTGTTCAGTATTTTTGTCAACTGTACTGCACATTTGCTTTGATTGACCAATACGAGGTAACTCAAGGGCCTTCAAAATTTCAGCCTTTTTAGCATTGCTAACTGTGCTGGCATATGCTGCAGCTCTCATGCACTGTTAAAGCCATACACAAACTGATGCTTGAAACTTTTCTTTGAAATACAATGGTGTTCCATATGAATTTGGAAAAGAATAAAGCCAGTTTAATTAAGAAAAAGAAAGTAACATTTGCAAGCCTCCAAACTAGCCATAATAATAATAGACAGTCACTTCAAACTGAAGAAGAAACGCAGTGTAGAACTCCATTCCACTGTCTCTAACTGCAGAGCTTCAAACATTTCTTGTCAACCTTCCAGTAGTACAGCCCCTATGCTTTTGCCCTTTTGCGTAGTCAGTACTTTTGGGAATCTGAATACAATCAACACTTTCTTCAAGTCCACCCACCTCACACATGTCAAAAAGGTAGAGGAGGCTGTACATGTATTCACACGGTTGCTGCAATACTATGTCCCTTTGGACAATAATTTATTTATGTCACCCTGGGAATGAGACACTTGAGTCTAACTCTAACGTCTCATACTCTCCCAGAGAAGTCTCTGATCTCCACTAAGAAACTGAAGATTATTCCACAATGAAGCTCTTCTGCAGTGCAGTAAATGTCGGATAACTTACTAAGCAAATGTGGAAAAAAACCCACCCAAACCCATATATCTACTAACAAACAAAAACAACCCCAAAACAGGAACGTGACTTCAGAAGCTCACTGTAACTGAGAGCAGGAAAATATTCAATTCTTGCTACAATGACTACTTCTGTATTTAACGTTTAGCAGCCGAACATGAAGATATACAATAGCTCTCAAGAAAGGACCAGAATGTAGGGTTTTCTGCCTCTTTAGAGAGTACTTAACAGTCTAGACTACAAAATCACATTTCCTCTGGTATTTGATATCCGGGCTTAGGAAAAGTGTTTTGAATTATTTTCTCAACATTGGTATATTTCTGCAGGAGGGAGAGAACTATCTCATTCCAGAACAGCCAAGCTCCTATGGGTATTGTAAAAGGTAGGGCTGAAACAAGAGGTACAAGAGCACATCCTTGGACACATAGAGGAAATAATCACTGACATTATTCTTCCTGTTCTCTAGCCATTAGTTTCCCTACAGAAATGTCATCACCTCTGATCATCTCTATAGAAGACATAATCCACCTCTGAGAAGCAGCAACAGGCAACCATCCTGTACATCACACACCTATGTGAGCTTTAGATCTGGCCTGAAATTATTAGAAGTCTCGGGAGATGCATCTTTGTGTCTATATACACACACAAAATAGATCTAAGGTGTATCCTTTGATCTACATATTGCAAAATAAGTAGACAAAGTATCAGGTTATATAAAAAGCTAGAAAAGGTACCAAATGTTACGACTGCAACCGAAATACTTTACTTTCTACATAAACCAGAAATACAGATACGCTTCCAGAAACTTCAGTATTTGTTGGCAGGGAGAGTGGTCTCCACAATGCAGGATACTCACAGACAGACAGGTACGTTTGTGTCGGGGTCCAGCTGGCACGTACCGCCATTGTAGCAGTAGCCATCACATAACTGACATGTGGAGGCAATCTTTCCATTAGTGCAACTGCCACGGTTAAAAAGGGACAAAAAAAGAAGAGAAAGAAACAATCAGTATGTAATAAATCTAGTGAACCACACTGTAATAATCCATACTTGAGAGCCACTGGGTTAACCTTGACTCAGTAGCTGAACACTCAAAGGCACTGTTCTGATGTGATCATTTCAAGGGTTGGCCGTTCACAGATTTAAAATAAACTACAGTACAGTTGGCTACAGGTACATAATCTTGAACACAGTCCCCCTTCCCCGACACACATGCTTACTTGCATACTATGTCATTAGTATCCTTGTTTATTATGCAGTGTCCCCCGTGACATCTTATACACTTGTCCACTTCACATTTTGGACCTTCAAATCGTACTGGACAGACACATTCTACACTTCCATCATCAGAAATAGTACACGATTCAGAATTCACACAATAATGGTGGCAAACATCTGCAAGTAACATGAAAGCTAGTTAAAAAGGTATTGAGGAGTATTATTTCATATTTTAAAAAGATAGCTTACTACTCTCTATGTTGAAAAGTAGAATCATGAAAACAAAATGGTGAATGAAACTGGTGACTTCAATGGGAACTACAAGAATCAAGAGTCTTTCCAACAGATAAGCAATATATTATCAACATGAAGTGAAACAGACATGTAAGTTCATAAGAGGTTTCTTTCCCCTTCTAGATGCCCAACCATTTAGGGCATCATCATACTTGATATAAAGACCAGTGATGAGAAAAGCAGTTATGTTAAATATATTTAATGGGACACTGGCTGAATAGAAGTCTTCTGATAAACTCACATTACC
The DNA here is from genome assembly GCA_030625065.1 of Alectoris magna. NCBI lineage: Eukaryota > Metazoa > Chordata > Aves > Galliformes > Phasianidae > Alectoris > Alectoris magna. The sequence goes on along the minus strand of CM060567.1, from coordinate 1,552,035 downwards.
ATTAAAAGCATCACGCTAAACCGAAGTGGGAACAACATTTTGAAATAATTAACTTTGATTTTCATTTCTCCTCATATAAAACTTAATGAAGTTCTAACAATAATACATGACAACATGATCCATAAGTTCTACAAAACCCTACATACATGCTTATCTTTGTAGGCAGTGCAAGACCCCATTATTTCACGTAACTACTTCAAAGTCAGCAGGACTGAGACTTCAAGCTGTGAATTCTTTCAACTATTTAGAAGTTCCTGTAACAACTTCATTTTTATCTCCCTTTTTTAAATATACCATGTTGAAATAAGGAAACTTCTTGAGCAACAATATACTGGCATATTAACACTGTGGTTCATTTTTATTTACATAGTACCGACAACTTTCATTTGACTAAAGAGTTTCATTTTAAAGTCTCATTTCAGCCAAGACAAATTCCCCCACTTGTCTGTTTCTAATACTTTCTCCAGTTCTGTGCAGTTAAAATGTTGCGCAAATAGGAGACAACTAAAATTGATATGTTTTACTTAGCATATACAAGACTGCAGAATTATGAGGGCATCTCATAAAGCAAGAAATATGCTTGTTTGTTTGCCATTCCAAGAAGCTTTCACTGACTGCCACATCAGTTTTGCTGACAACTGTGGGAAGAGTTCTGATGGAGGACAAAGCCACTTTGCTCTACTGCTGGCAGAGTTCTTTCCCTTGATTATCTGTATGTCTCCACCTACTTCAGCAGACAGTAGACCAACCAGAGGAGCCAAAAAGGCATGAAGAGTAGTAAAAGTAATCCCTTGTGTGTGTTGCTTCCCGATTCCAGGAGAAGAACAACATAACAAAAACTACTGTTGTTTCAAAGCGAAGAGTGATAGACATTTTAAGAGAAAAGCACGGTAAGAGGGAAAGTTTTGCATGTTGATTAGGACAAGAAGCCCTAAAACCTGGAAAAACGAAGTTTGTACTTTAAAGCATCTTCAATCTTCTGATAGATTCTGCCAGATCCACAGTATGAATGCTGCATTAGATCAAAATAATATATATTTTTTCTTTCCTTATAGAATGGAATTTCATTTTAAATGAATGTAACAGCTGATGCGATCACTCCATCCACTTTGAGTTATTCTAAATGAGGGAAATATTATCCATATTTTCGTCTGTTTGGGCTTTGCATGATACAAGAAATGAACTTTCAACTATTCTGTATTACTTATTTAAGGATTATTACTTATTTTAAAATGGGCAATTATATTCAAATACACGCGCACATAACAACACGTACAATGTTAGTGGAATTTTATGTAAATCCATTCACTTAAGTTTATTTCACCAGTGCCACTGCCTTGACATGAAACACACATTTTGGTTATTAGTCCTTATGTGAACTAATGACAGGAGAAACTGTGCACTGGGTCGTTAGAGAAGATAAATATGAGGAAAATAAGGTCTTTGCAATCTGGCAGTACTGCAAGCAAAAATCTTCTCCCTGCCAGAAAAACACTAATAATATGTTCAACTTCAGAGCATGAGTCAAATACCTATGCACATTCACACATCATCCACTGCACAGAAAATTGTTTCAATCATATCACTGAAAGACCGAAAAAGATATAGTAGAAGCAACCAATCTTTATATTAAGACAAGTTTATTACATTTCATTATGCCTACAAAGTGATGATGTTAAATACAGCAAAAAAATCATATGTATGTTTGAATAAAGCAAAAAAATAACCATGACCTAGCTGTGAATCTATACACCCACAGTTAACTGTTAACTCAAAGTTTCATGGAACTGTGATTGGCCAGAAAAATAATATTCTATAAGACTTTAAGATTCTTTTGACCTAAAAGTATTAAGGTTTAAAAAAACAAAGGCTTTATTTTGTATTTTATAATGTTTGAGTCTCTTCGTATCATGCCGTTTTTCCAAAGTGGCGGCAGACAATCCAAATCTGATAATGAGCGCTGTTTAAAAAGGACCTCTAAATTTACATTTAAATTGATTCTTTAAAAAAAAAAAAAAAAAAAAGGAAATGAAAAAAGCTCTGGAAAAAAAAAAAAGCTAAAAATATGTTTGCAGAAGCATTCAACTAGAAACAATTTGTTTGGTTTTGGGTAAGCCTCAAGTAAATATTTCTCCTTAATCTGTGTGTCTGTCTGGGCATGATTTATGTACTATCCTGTTTTGAAATACCCTATTGTTCTTGCAGATAGTTATTTGTGGATCCATGCAGTTTGTTTAATATCAAGTGGGAGAGAATCACAATTACTGCTGGTTTCCCATTCAAAGGTTTCAATTTATTTCATAGTCTCCCAACTGGAAATGCATTCATTTTACTTCAATGCAAATCCTATTTAAAGACATGCGCTAACCCTTTCCCTGTTTGACAGCCGTATCACTAAAAGTAAAGCACTTTTTGTATCCAACAGATGATTCCAAAACAGACCTTTTTAACAGTTAATTCCCCTTCAATTTTGTCCAATATTACCCTTTTCAGTGAATTATGTAAAAAAAAAAAAAAAAAAAAAAAAAAAAGGGGATGATGGTTTTCACATTGTATGCTCTTTTCTATAACAAGCACTATGACAGTCCTCTATCTCAGTGTTTGAGTTAAAGGAAAGCAGGAGGAGAGAAATGGAGAATTTTGAAAAATAGAAACAAAATTGAATCTCTGAAAATTAATGCATCTTAAGTCAGGGTTGCTGGTAACCAGCTCCTTTTTTTAGAGCACTAATGACTTTCCTGAGCCACGGAAACCTTTGGAAAATAATCTCCCAGTGAGATGAGACTGATGGGTCAGTAAAATGAAAAAGTATGGAGAACTTCAGATGCAGAGAAGATAACTTGAACCCTGAGAGCTCTACGAGAATAAGGCATAGAAATCCTGACTTTCAATCCTACGAGGCAGAAACCACACTGAAGGCGATCTTGGATTGAGTCAGATGGAGGAACACAGAGGAACAAAACTCAAAGCAGCACTGGCAATACGCTGCTTACTGGGTTTAGAAATAAAAGGGGAAGAGAGCAGTTGGAGACACAAGGGTCGGCTTTTTGTGAAGTTAAAGGATAACAGAAAAATTATTTAACCAACTAGGAATTCCACCAGCAACAAAAAGAGCAATGATCTGATTTATGAAGTCAGATGTTGGGTACATCTAGTAGGATTTTTTCTATGAAAAATACAGAAATAATTTCTAAAAAAGCTCTTCTCGTACGTGCCTAGAAGGATATTGCAAGTGCGCCCAAAGATCCCTTGAATATGTAAGATCCCATTTTCTCAGAAGAACAATTTTGGATTAAATGTATCAATCTGTGCAATAGGAAAACAACCTGATTCACGTCAAACTTCCACTATAATTTCAGGTTTTCTAGTTTGTGAAGATTACTTACAGTACTGGCATCTGTCTCCTGTATACTCAGGCAAGCAGTTGCAAAGGGGCTGATTTCCAGCAGTGACGCTGCAGGTTCCTCCATTTTGGCAAAAATGATGGCAGACTGTCTGATTGCAGTTTGGTCCTGTAAAACCCAGCGCACAATTGCAGGTGGGCCTCCCTATTCAAAAAAGAAAACTACTTTATAATAAAAGTAAATAAAAATTGAAATAATAACGATTACTTTAAAGATAAATACGCATCATAAGAGGAACACGTTTCAATGCACGAGTTCAATACTTTAACTCAATACTATAACTCATGGATAGCTGTCTTAAATCACACCAAAGATGCACCAAATGTCCAATTTGCAATGTCTGAAAAGTAGTGAAGGGGGGAAAAAATGTATAAAATGAACCTCTATCCTATAGTAGCCTATTTTGAAGTGGTTTCAAAATAGAGTTTAAACAATAATGCATTTTTCTCCTATGATTTTAACCTATTTCAATTTTCCCTTTTTTCCCCCTTATCTAAATCTCACGTCTATGAGATTTATAGCTTTGTTTCAACTTCACTGTTTTATTAAACTGTTCCACTTATCACTGAATTTTTAAGGCTTATCTTCTCTAAAACAACTTTCTATATCATGTAAATGTCTTTCTATCTCCTGAATGTACTTCTATATCTCATCTGTCATCTCCTCTTCAAGTCAAATGATTTGATGCGTCCAGCTAGCCATTTTCCTTCTCAATTCCTAATAATCTAGTCTCACTCTTACTTATTTCTTATAAAACTTTTCCTCCAGATTCCCTCCTGTCTCTGCTTTAATTCAGCCTTCTGGGTTTTCTTAAACTTCAGGAAAACTGATTGAGTTTACCACTTTTCTCCTTCCTGGATTCCAAGGTGGTGTGGAAAGAGATGCAGATTAATCTAAACCCAACTACACTTCCGGAGTAAGGTGGCAGAAAGGATAGAGCTCATTTGAATCATACGGAATTCAACCTGCTGGCAAGTACAACTAAGATCCTAACTGGGTTACTGCAGAGCAAGATTGTTAACAGGTAATGAATAAGAAATACATATTGGTGCAAAAAAGACAGGCTAGTGACAGTCAAACAGTAATTGGTAGGATAGCAGGTAGAACTAAAGGAGTGTCTCACCAGTAAACCAAGAGGAACACACATATGGCAGAAACCTAAGGAGTAAGGTGGGAGAATTGAAATGTCTAGACTTGAATGGGTATATCAATATCTTTGGCTTTAGCAAATTTGAAAAAGGAAGGCAACTAATGCGATGTCGTAAAACTAGTATATGTTTGCTTGATATCTCATTTTTGTGGTGATGAAATAGGGCTACACATAGAGAAATGTTAAGGTCAATTAGTTAATCATGTAATACTTTGTATGCATAAGGCAGAAGCCCTTCAGTCTGAAATTGCAGACACAAACATGAAAAAGTAGACTCTGGGATTTTGTTATTGACTACCCAATCCAGATAGTGGTACAGCTGTGAAATCTGAAAGAGATTAGAGAATGCCAGATAATGCAGTAATGAAAGACTCCAGTTATCCCTACATTTACATTTGTACAACTTCACACCAGGGCATGAGGCAGAAACTATTAGCTAAAATCCTGCTTCACGGAGGGTTGGGGTGGAGAGCACACCAGAGAAACTATGCTTGGATTGGGTCTGATCAGTACACAAGCATTTAGCTTAAAACATACATGAGAGGTATGATCTTAAGTAGTTAAATGCATCAACGTTTAAGGGTCACTTTCCCATAGCAATTTCTTGTCTTTGTATTAACCTAACAGCAAATCCCTACCACTTCCCGATTTGCTGAAACATTACAACTTGGTCCTTTGTTTGCAGTATTTTGCCTTGTTCGGTGTTTCTTCAGTAATTTTTATACAATCTCTTACACAGTTATCCACATCTAATTACAAATTCACATTTGTCTCCTGAAATCTTATCACCTCTGCATCTAAACTCAGCAGTGTGTGATTCTTTTTCTACATTATTCTCTATTTAGCTGGTTCTCTCCTTAAAGTCACACAATCTAAATATTTCATAAACTCCACAATTTTCATTTATTTCCAGTCTACCTTTGTTTTAATACCATATAATCATTTAGCATCATATTCATAGGTGAATAAATAAGAGCCTGTATTTTTCTACTTTCTCAGAGGCACGCAAAATGATTTCTGCATTATTTTTCTTCCCCTTAGTTTTTGTTACATCAAACCCTTCACGTAATTCTTTTCAATATTTTCTATTTTAAGCCACGCTAATTTAAAATGTTTTGTAAATCATCCTAAAGGCCGTGAGATCAGTTAGTCTCTTCCTCTAATGAGTACAGCAGGAACAAAACCATCGACTTAAAATAGCTCCAACTAGTTTCATATGCATCAGCCTTGTTATTCATTATCTGTCCCCTGTGATCTAAACATTAAATCAAAGATGTTGAACTCAGATATTAGCACAAACTCTTTGCTTTTCCCCATGTATACACTTGTATTTTAATTTCTGCCCCCGAGTCTTGGGTTTCCTCATAATCTTTCCTCTAAATCCATCTTACAAATGAAATAGTGATAAAACATAAGTCTGAAATTAGTTGTTATTATTAATGTTCCTCTATTTTTTAAATTGACGGGACAAGGATATTTTCATCGTTTGTAGAAAAAATTATTCTATTCTTTGCTAATGTAGCCTTATAAATGTGTCAAATTGTGGACAGTTATATGAAAATTTAATTCAGTATAGCCAAAGCCCCATTTTTTTTCACTCAATTTAACATAACTTTTACTCATATTAATAGTTCATTGCCTATTTATACAGACTGTTGGCATCTGAAATAATAACAACAGTAATGACATTTTCATCTGCCTTATTCTATTAAATTATTTTGGATTTTGAATATCAAATGGTTCCAAAAACAGCTTAATAAAATTGCAGTACAAAACAATGATAAACAACGAGGGCCACAAGTTTTCATACAACAGAATCCAAACAATGACGTAACCAGGATGCCACATATCCTAACTAACATCTGTTCCCTAGTAGTCTCACGCACAGAAACCTCAAGCGTTTACACTGGTAATGAAGTTTCAGGACTAGAGCTGCACAGAGACAGAATAATGGCTGCCTCTCAATCCCTGACATTTGTCAATTCTGTAGTATTTATTTATAAAAAGAACGTACTGCCTTTTGCTTCAAGAAAATAAACACTATATTTGTTAGCCTTTAAGAATTCCCCAAAAATGAGCTAGTCTAGATGAATGCCTGCACCAAGATATAAATAACTTATTTCTTCCAGTTGATGGTAAATTCCCTACCAGCAAAATGTGCATTCTATTTGTTACATATGAACACGCGCAAGCTGTTTCATTTGCATATTTCACTTGCTGTCCCTATTAAAGCAATCTGGCTCACCAGCCTACTATAAGTAACACTGCATCCTCTAGAGGGGTTGTCAGCAGTTTGTGGGAATCACAATAATTCATTTCTGTGAACCATAATTAGCTTTACTGAACCAAAAGTAGTGGAGGGGAGCTGTATTACAGTACATAATTAGAAGCTGAGCTGATTGGGATCAATCCCAATAGATACGCATTCTGTCCATGTTGTGAAAGCAAAGGAGAAAAGAACCATCTCAAAATGCATTAGTGGAGTACTCTCAAGGCTGGATGTGGTGTTTCCTTTGGATCTACACACCAGACCAGACAGACAATCCTCCATTGAAAAACCTATTTTCTCCCCTCATCCAGTCCCCAGTCCTGGTTACAGGGAGATATGCATATATATTCCCTGGAGGCTCACCAGTGTAAGACATGCAGGGACAGGCAGGACATGAACAAACTAAACAATTTCTTCTTTGATACAATTTTCAGTACACAGCATCGTGTCCCTGTGTTTTATTTATAAAGCAGAACACAAAATAACATGTACATTATATATACATATATTTATTTTAGTATTGTATTTCATCAATTACCATTTAGTGGAAACAACATTTTTTTTACTCACTTTCGTTACTAACATCATGATTCTATGTGGTTAAACTTACCCTTCATAACAAGGATATAATTCAAAGATGCTTTTATCTAACTTTGTGAACTAGTTTAATCTTGTCTATGTGTTCAAGACATTTAGAAAACTTTCCTCCAACATTTTTACTTTAAATTGTAAGTAAAAAGGAAGTGTATTTGTATGATATCTTTTTTTTACTCCCCTCCAAATTCCCATTAATTTGGTTTACTGGAAAGTGTTCATTATTATACCCAAACTTTTAATTACATGTCTCAGATGTGTACTTTTAATTAACAGATGACATTTTCTTTGTTCAATTTTTGTAGTTCAATACAACTGTCATAAACTTTTAAATTTTAATTAAAGCTGCCCCAATCTCTAGCTATATAATGTTCACATAGGAATTTGCCAAACGGCTTAGCAGTAAGTAAACCAACAGTGAATAATCCCTGAATTGCCAGTGGGATTTGTTTAACAAATTAACATTTGTGTGCAGATAATGAGGTTCTACAACTTACCACATCCAGCAAAGATTTAGCACAATCACGTTTTGAAAAACGAGTAATACTCTGTGATTTACTTAATTGGTTATCACTTTCCTATTAAGAATTAGGCAGCGAAGGAGAATAGAATTTACATGTTCACTGGAACACACACATTCACCAGAAGTGCATCTCACATGCTGTGGCATTCTATTTGTATCAGAAAACAATGACAGATTTGCTTTCATGGTATATATGCCTCGAGTTTCGAGACAGAACCCAACAATGAGGAAACTTCCTGACTCCCAAGGAACCCTCTCAGCAGCTGGCTACCTTCAGAAGCTCATTCCCCTGTGAAGCTCCCCAGCTAAACACCAGCAGCATGCAGCAGAACCAGTTTCCCTTGAGTCAAGTGATGTGCACAATAGCTTGGATGAGCAAACACCACGTCAGGAAGTCCATATATCATCCCGAGCAAATCAAAGTCACAGAGGTGCTTCATGGAGCCCATCGTGGCAGAACTAATGGACAGCAACTGACTCCTTGAAATGGGGAGAGGGTAGAAATACAGCTGCTAAGTGGTCCCTGTGTACCCTTCCCCGTCACCAGCTGTGGCGGCTGCTTCTCACATTGGTGCTAGCCTGAAGGCACATGCTCTGCAGTTCTGCCATGTACATTTATCAACAGGCCCTATACTTCCCAAAGGGCATGAGTGTAGAATGGCACTTGTGGATTGCTTCCATCAAGGCTATTTGAGTTGGAAAATATAAGAAATCGATAAGGGCAATCAGGGCTTCTACAAATGGGAAATTCAAGCAAGCTGCAGTTATCGCCGGTCATTTATATTTTGTGGGTACAATTTGGATAGGCACTTACACACATATGGATGTTGGAACTTCCAGAGGAAAAAGCATCAACATTTTGAACAGAAAAAGAAAAAAAAAAAAAGAAGGAATCAAGGAAAACACAATGCAACTTGATTGCAGCAGTGTAGTAGCACAGTTTCACGAGCCAATAGTATAGTGGATCAAAAAACTCCATTAGAAAGAACTGGTTGGGAAGGCGGCTGCAGATGTAGGAATAACGCAGTAAAATAAATTAAAATTATAGTAAGTCGATTTAAAGTAGTAATTTTGTACCTTCTGGATGCAAAAGTATTTTCTACACAAACACAAATAATCAGTATGTTCTGTACCTTTTGCCAATGGACAGGTGAACCTGCAAGGAAGAAACATTTGAAATCTGGACAAAAAATGCTTGAGTTCTACAAACATGAATGAAAAGCAGAGGAATTCCTGGTAATAAAGCTCCTCTATATTCCTACATGTTTCAATGTGCAAGAATAAAGTAACTTGTCCACTAATGCGTCTCATGAACGTGACATGGCAGATCAGCTCTGCCTCCAAGGCTGAAATGACAAGAAGCGAGTGAATGCTGCTCTGTTCTGTATTTCACTCCCTCTGTCGAAATTGTGAATGGCACATGCAGCCTTTGCTGCTAAATGCGCATTGACCCAGTAGCATACTTGGCATAGTGGTCCGTATGACTGGAAAGAAGAAACGGTTGTTGCAAGAACACCTGAGGAGTTGATCTTTGTTAACGGATTAATTTTTAATGCCTTAAGAACATTCCAGGTTCCTCTTCAAAAGAACAATAGTTTTAACATAATATGGATCAAACTAGAACAAGGGGACATCTCATTAACTTTCTAGTTTGTTTCAAGAAGACATGATTTATAATCTGATATAGGTAAGTAATACAGTCTGATAAGAAGTAGAGATTTATTCCTAATAGAATATTTACAGAGTCCAGTACAATTGGAAAATCTTATCTGGAATGCTGGACAAAGTCACTTTGATTTAGAAATATATATAATATTTTTTTCCCACATCTTCACGTGAAGGTAATGGCGTGGGCTTTTAGGCGTAAACTGGAAATGGCAGATGGAAAATCTGGTTAACTTGAAATATGGTTATTAAAAATTTGATGAAACTTGGAAAGTGAACAAAGCGCAGCAGAATAATACTCCTATCAGCAGGTATGACCCAGTAAGAGCCATCAGAACTTTTGACATCATAAGGACGTGGGCACAAGGTGCACTATTTGTGCTCAGCAAAAGGATCTGTGACGCTAAGATCCAAGTCTCCATTGCTAATGAGCAGGAATGGCTCCATGCTGGTCTCAGCTGATAAAAGCTGAGCATGAAGTAGCTAATTACAGAATCACAGAATGGCCCGGGTTGGAAGGAACCTCAAGGATCACGAATGTCCAACCCCACTTCTTATGAAGTTAGAGGCTCAAATTCCCCACATCAGGCAGTTCAACATTGAAAGGTAGACTGTAGTCATATTCATGCTGCTCTCCCGATGGCATTTTTGGTAGAGACACATTATTCTGTTTGAGACCAAGCAGAAACAAGGATAACTTCTGCACCTCCAGGCCCTCTGTAGCAGGTGTGGCCACGTATATTGTATAATCTTGCTCATGTCTCTCACTCGCTGGTCATCAAATCTGCTTCACTAATTACTCTAGCAAGGCAGAGAGATTTCAGAGGTCGGATTTAGTAGGAAAAATAGTATTAAAAATCCAGGTTATATCATAGCTGTGTGAGCACAACTGTTAGCTGTCTGGTGAAGAACAAACTGTTGGAGGTGTCTGAGCAAAAGTAAAGGAGCAAAAGTAACTCAAACCCAGAGGTCTCTGCAGGATTCAGAACTGAGCTGAGCACTGCTAGCCAAGTTACTTGTGTCTTTTAACACACCAAGAGTATCAATTAAATGCCAGATATGTAAAGATGTGGGAGTAAGCATCCTCTCTTCAGATGACAGCGAAGTTCCGCACATCATTTAAATCATCCATGAACATCTTCTGTTCACTTGCATGTCCTCACTAAAAATGTATTGATCTCACTAAACTGATAATGAATCTCTGCTTATCATTTGTCAGTACTTTCATGAGCTGTTGCAAGCAGTTTCAAGTATAATTCAATCAACTTGCAGTAATTTTGATCTTCTACTACTTAGCCATTATTAGTGATATGAACAATGAAAAATATTATGAACTCTCAAGTACTCAGAACTGAAAAACTCTTTGTTCAGTACACACATCAGAAGATCAGAATAAGACCCATTCACAAGCCAGCACAATAAGTGAAGCCGAATTATTAAACTATATAAGCTAACTTAGGACAGAATATTGAGGAGAACATTAAGATCTAAGGTCACTTTGTCACCGAGACTAGGATACACGATTCTGCATTATAGGGAGCCCTGTTTTAAACAGATCCTGTGATCAGGTGCCTGTACTTTCCTTCCGATGTTGGTCATTTCATCACATAGGGGAATAAGATTCAACTCCTAAATCTGACAGTCTTCCAAGAAGAGAGCAGTCAGCAAACTTCTTCACATGTTCTGCTTTGAAACAAGAATTTAAATGTTCCTTGGAACAGAAAATAGAATTTAACTGCTACTTCTCACACAGCACTAAATTTTAGAGCTCTTCTCAACACACTTTTCCCCTCTCTAGCCCAGGCAGTATTTAATTGCAGTACACAACCTGAAGCAGCCTATGTGTTAGGCACAAAGGCGAACTCCCAGATATCCTCATTCTGATAGTTAATCTCCCTTAAGATAAGAGATGTGATTTCAGATTCCTTTAGGCAAACGAAGTATTTGAATTCTGATCTACCAAATCTTCCTGAGAATTAGGTGAGGAGAATGCCTATTTTTATTATTCTTTTTAACTCCAATAAGACACAGGGAAAAGACTGAAGTCATACCATACTACTTCAAGGAAACTATGCACAGTAACACCTAAAAGTTTAGAGAAAGAATTAAGATAAAGATAGGACAACATGTGTGGTGCTTTTCCACACGTGGTTTGACTTTACAGTTCCCTTTTGACACCTCAGCATGCATGTTTTTATTCTGGATACTTTCATGCTCCTTTGAAAAAACACTGAGACCCATGAGTGAAAAGCATTATTGATAATAAAGTCTATGTACAGCGTATGCTGCTATATTGCATAGAATTTAAGTACAGACAAAGGAAAGAAGTCACAGAAAAACAACAACAACAACAACAAGCAAGCTATGAATAGATTCAAACATCTAAATTAAGGCACATAAGATAATATAAAGCTGCACAGAAATATGTACCAAGGAGAGATGCTCCACAGGTTCCTCCATTCTGGCAGTAGTTGTAGCAGTGGTTGGTTTCACACCTTTCACCTGAGTAACTTGGCCAGCAGTGACATCGTGGATCCCCCTTCTCGTTTATAATGCACTTTCCTCCATTTTCACAGGTTAGTTTGCATGTATCATCTGAAGCAAGAGCACAGAGAACAATCTGTATTTTATACAAAGCTGCTGATCCCTGCCTCTGTGAAAAAATACACATCCCTTTCAAAAACTAAAAGGTAAACTACCACACAGTGCTAGAAAAAAAGACATTTAACAAAACATAAGCCAGCTCTGGAAAGGCCGTCAAGAGCTGCAGAGGCAATGGGAGCATGTATGTATGGGGGCTTGTATCATACCAGGGTACTGGGTATGTCTTCTTGGCTCCTGTTTCATTTAAACAGTGTGATGGGAAAACTGACATCCCCCTGACCAGAGGAAGCCAGTTAGCAATGGCAGTGTGAATTCCTGTTTGAAACTATAATTTTTAGTTTAAGAAATGAAAAAAAAACAAAGAACGTTGGTGTCATCTAGAGGATCTCAGAAAACTACTCTGTATTCTTCTGGTGACCTCAGCCTGAAGGGATTTACCTTTTTGCAGTTGATTTATTTCCTTCTCTCTTCCAATCTATTAACATCCTTCCTAATAAACATTATTGAAAATATTTAAAAGGAAGCTGCTCAGCTTTTAAATCTTCCTCAAAAAATGATGTTTGCATACTAACCTGGTAATTCTATAAACCATGCTTTCTGGCTTATTCATTTCTTTTATAGAATCATAAATTTTAGAAAAGACCACTAAGATCACCAAGTCCAATCATCAGCCCAATCCCACCATGTCCCATCACATCCCTCAACATCACAACTACCCTTTTCTTTAATACCTTCATGGACAGTAACTCCACTACTTCCTTATTCCAGTGCACTACCAACTCCTTCTGAGAAGAGATCTTTCCTAATATCCAAGTCAAACCTCCACCAGAGCAACTTCAGGCCATTACTTCTTGTCCTCTCTCTGTTACCGGAGAGAAGAGGCTGATCCCCACCTCGCCACAACCTCCTTCCAGAGAGTCGTAGATAGCAATAAGGTCTCCCTGAGTCTCCTCTTATCTAGACTAAACAATCCCCAATTTTACCTTCTGTCTAAGAAAAGACAGTCTACTGCTCTGCGTTCACAAAGCGCTCATGGCAGCATTACCACCTCCTTAGCTGTGGGGTGCATGGTAATGTACATTCTGATTAGGACAGATTCAATCTTTCTATAAAGCTGTTTTGCAATTAGAGTTGTGACTGTCCTGGAAACACTGAGAAATAAATCTGTTCATTTGAGTGAACAAGAAATAAAATTGTTTGATGACACCAACAAGAAATTAATTACAGACCAGCATGTACACAGTGCTCACACATCCAAATAATTGTAATCCTGAGTAACAGACAAGAGCCTTTGCAGCTCAAAATACACATTTAGCATGACTTTTCATCTCACACGTAAAAAAACAAAGCTTATAAAGACAGACTGCTGCCAAAGAAATACAAAGTCAGAAACACTGAGAACTCTTCAGTAATATAACCACTGATATGGATGTTTTGCCAAATTACTCTTAGTTATAGAAAATACAAAGCAGTCAAGTTATCCATCTGTCCTATATCAACCAATTTTCATTTGAGAGAGATGCAGGTGCCTGAAGTTAAAACTAGACAATGCATCTGAAAGTCCTTGTTGAGGAATGAGTGGCAATATATTATTCAGGTCTTTACAATACTGGTATGAAATACCTTATAGTCTTTATTTTTCAGTATCCACCATGGATCTGCATCTACTGTAACAAAGCTACTTTGTGCTTGGAACTTTGAAGATGCCTCAGTACTTATTTATATAGGTGGTTCATTAAATCCTTTGATGTTCCATGAACCATTCTTCAGTTACTCATTACAGAAGTTGTTTAAATGGATAATGTGGCATATCTTATTGGCAAGAAGGTCTATTTTTGTTTTGCTTATCTTATCTGTTTTACTTATCATTAGTCATGAGTTTATAGAGCAGAACTGTATAAAAACTGAGTAACACTAAAGCACAGACAACTGCTCATTTTTAGGAACCTTTCTGATAGTATAGTAAAAATACCTGTTTTATTTCTTTTCTAGAACAATTCTGCACACTTAAGATACAAAAGTTAAAAAAAAAAAATTGAATTCTGACAGACACTGAATTCAACAGGAAAAAAAATATATAGTTTCACAATGCATATTTGTAACTACAAAACATGAAACACAAACTTCAGAGTCACCACACAAACACAACAAGAAATACATGCCTTCATATTGTAGGAAAAAAAAAAAAATCACTGAATCAAAAATTGCCCACAGTAAAGCTCATCTAAACAAATTGCCTTTAAAATGACTAGGATGCTTACATCTTACATGTTTTAAATGCAATACATGTTATATCTTTATGAAATGATCAGTTAATGTTGACCTGGAAAATCTGAAAGCATTATGATATTTTTCAGCATAACAAGATTAGTACAACTAGCTACTGATTTTGTTCCCTATCCAAGAATTTAAGTACAAATCTCATACAAAACTAATAAAAGTTACTACAACAATTTCAGACTCTATATGAACTAAAAACTAGGACTGAAAGATGTAATAGATAAGTCAATTTACAAATACTATGTTAGACTTAAACAGTACAGGGGTTTTCATGCTGCTGGTTTTTTCTTTGCCTGCAAGTACTTAAAAGAATCAAATTACTCTAGATGATTCACATCAGTGGAGTCCAAAAGGGGATCAGATGCCTTTGTATGGGAGACAGGAACAAAATGTTCCCACAGGAGAAGACAGGAAAAAAAAGAAAATACAGGAGAGACACACCAAAGAACTGTTACAAAAGGCTGAATACATCTAATCTGAATTAGTGAATAAAGGCTTCAGAGAAAAAAAAACAAACAAACTGAGTTGGGAACATCCCTACTAAGTATTCACTGTTGGACCAAAGAGAATGAAAATTGAGATAAAAAATAAATAAAAATAAATAAAAAGTAAAATGGAGGCAATTAAGTACTAGTCACAGACAGTTGGAATGTGGACTCAAAGACCTTGCAGACATTCTTTTCAGAAATGTCAGGTGTAAATAATTTCACTTGTTATGAGGTCTGCTCCCAAAGTAATGCCTTTTATTTCATAACGTTGGTCCATGCCGTAAGAGGTGGACATCGGTGGTATGGCAAGAGGCTGAACCTTCCCAACAATTATCCATTAAATTTACTGATATGCGACAGATGACAGCAGAGGGGCAGATAAACAACTAACAAACAACGTTCATTGGAACATGAACAGTTTCCCTTTCCACAATGGAAAATACTATTTCATGGGGCACAAAGGTTCTTGCCTATCCTAAAGAAAATTACGTAGGTCATACTTAATTGAACTGAATGCATCTGTTAAGGAATAAGTATGAAGTTCAAATGGTATGGAAATGTTGTGTACATTTTACTGTCCCTATGATGAAGGGCTCCTGCTCTGCCAGTTTTACATCTGCCAAAGCTTTCAAAACAAGTAGAAAGACCTTGATTTCCCTTCCTTTATTTTTTTTTTCTTTCCTTTAAAATATCCATTTGCTTTACAATCCTCAATGGAAGAGAATGGCTAAGAAAAGGATGTACAGTGAGAAGAAACCAACACCTGCAGTAATTTAAGTCATTTTCTTCAGTTCTAGGATATATCAGTCTCCATATAACAACTTCCTATATATAAATACAGAAGAAACTGCTGTAATCAATTTTCTTTCTTCAAACCAGAAACAGCTTTCTGTGATGGAACACTGCTCTATTTGATATCTAAAAGGAAAAAAAAAACCAAAAACACCTGAAAGCAAGGCAGAAATCAAGAAGATAGTAGAGATTGAAGCACCAACAGCTTTTGCTAGTACAGCTCCCTGACGTAGAATTTGTGGGCAAAATAAAAAGTAGATGGGGATTAACCTCTACATCCCCAGACAGAACACCTGGTTTCCTGCAGACTGTGCATGCAGAGGGCAAATCCCCACAGAAACGTGCTGAAGAAAATACCACAATAAATGAAATATTTCATCTCTATTCAGAAGCAATGCCAGATCTGAGTCTTTGTGATTATTCTCAGGCTTTTCTTCCAGCTAAGAATTCACAAATATTCCCTTCTAAAAATGAAAGTGATAGGTATCCACCCCCAAAACACTGAACACCTGGAAGCATTCCATTACTCTTGTTCATTTGGCTGCGATGCACGCTGACTTCCACCAGTGCACATCTCTGCATTTCCAGTCCTTATTAGCTTCACTATTCTACAGGCATTAGATACAGTGAACCTAGTGGATGCAAATCAAGTGGTCTCACTTAATATGAAGAGGTACTCTACCCATTTGAAAACTGCTTCCAAATTGAAGTAGTCAGGCCTACTGTGAATCATGAAATAAATCACAGAAAAAAAACACGTTATGCAGGGAGAAAAAAAAATAAAGTTATCTAAGAATACACAGGAAATTGCTTTCATTTTATTATTAAACCATTCTGAATGATACACCACACACGTTACTATACCTCTAACTTGAGAGAACCAAATAAATAAATCCCCAGAACTCTGTTTTTCATCAGTTGTAATAAATGCTGGTAAAATGGCTGTCTAGGGCAATCTGGATTTAGTCTTACAGAAAGTCACTGAGGATTCAAAAATTAGAATTCCGCACATAGTACTTATGAAGAAAAATCAATTCAATGGATCAAGTTATTTACAGAATGACAATGCTATTATGCTGAATTTCAAGACTTACCTCAATTTCCTTTTGTTAAAAAAAAATAAAAATAAATTGACAATCCAAAGAGCCAGAATCTGAGTCAACTTGGGGGATACAGTCACAAGAAAAAGAACAAGAGCCCTGAAGTTGTTAGGCAGTTTGTCTTGATGATAAGTCCTTTCCAAGTGAACTATTCTAACAGTGACACTACCTTCCAGTGACCACCAGACTCAACAATAAGAAATTGTAGAAAGTAGTATATTTTTGAACACAGAAATTATAGTGTACATGATTGATTGTGACGCACTTACTACCTTTACAACATTAAGATCAAACCAATCATAAAAACAAACAGTTCATCAGTTAAAGCATTTCACAGACACAGACTCATATCTCAGATTAAAATGTGGATTTTGTGATTTCAAGGGCTAACTAGATGACCATTGAAATCCACAGGAATCTTTAAAGTGACTTGGAGGGAGATCTTATTGGAGATCAACAAGAATATCACTATATAATCCTTCCTAATGTCATCTCTGAAAATATATGCATTTTATAGTCATGCGAGGCAGGAATTGCCGTTCTGCATTTCTGACATCCTTCACTTTGCAAAAAATGTTCTGAGGCAATGAAGACAACATAACAGAACATTTAAGTAAATGGAATGTATGTAGTTTGGGATGTTTCATACACATTTTCTAGTTTTTAATCAGAAAAGTAATGGAAGACTGGCTCCCAATTTTTATTGCATACTGTATAAATTCTTAAAGGAAAAGAACCTTTCTTAGAACTTGATTTCGAACAAGAAAAAACATTCATTGATAATTCACATAATGTCTCTTGTTTGGAGGCTATTAGCGGACTCTTAACACCAAAGGCGTTGTCAACCTGCCATGAACTATACTGTGCTTGAGATCTTTTCAAGTAATCTGCCCATTCCTTGAAGCATAAGCGGGACATCAGCCTGAAACATCTACTTCATACTTTTTTGTGAATGTGTTTTTCAAACACATTCAAAGTGGTTCACATACAAACACAATTTTCAGTACCTACCTAAGAGACTCTGATCGACGCATGTCCCATTAACTAATGATTTTCCTTCTGGACAAGCACATGATGCACCAGAAGGGTTGAGTAAACAAATGAATTCACATGTCAGGTCCAAGCATGGATTAGGCACTGTTTGAGAAAAGAAAACATCTGAAAAGGTTCCTTATTTTATTATTATTATTATTTTTTTTTTTTTAAGAATTATGCTATCTTCTAGAACTAGGACCAAAAATATAAATATAAATAAATTTATATTTTATATAAAATATAAATTCTGATTCAGTTTTAATTTCCAGAATATCAACAGCAAGAAGTCAGAAGAAGTCAGTCAGCACTCATTCCAATGAAAGTGTCATATACATACCACAATAGAACTGACTCCAGTAAAAACAAATGCATTGGTAACATTCAATCAAAATCCTCATTTTATTTTGACAAGAGGTATTTTTGTATTCAGTTCTCTTTTCTTTTTTTTTTCTAATTTCATTTGCACTGTGGGTATGCAACGTAGGCATTTGTCCAATGCCATTCCAAATGAAAGAAAATTGCATCAGAATCGAAATTATAATTATATAATGAAACATAACTAAATCTGTTTTCACTTTGCAGAATCAAGTTTTGTTTCACATTTCTACAGTTGATGGATACTTTTATTACTTTTCTTTTTCTGAGATGAACTTGCAAAACACTCACTGTTAAGTAATTATGCTTACTCACAGTCCATTTGTTTGTAGCGATGAAAAATCAAGGCACTTTTTGCTTTATCAACATTGACACTTAGGTATTCTACAAGGCTCCTGCCAAATTTGTGTACTCTAAATGCACCATTTTTAGGACCTGCTCCATATATGTAATCCTCAAATATGTCAATTCTATGGGGATGCAGTAAACCTTAAATAAAAATGAGTAATAAACACAAATATTCATATTCAAATAGCAAACATTAATTTTAAAAACAACTTCAATTGCACTGCAATTACAAGCTAAAAAGCATTACTTTTCAGGCAGCAGTTTGTACCCACAAAGATTGCCTTTTAAAAAGCAATCTCCTTAAAAGAAATTCTTCCCATATTACAAGCAAATAAAATCTCTTTGATTCAGTCTCTGAAACTGGTTGAATACAGACAAGAAGGGAAAACCTAGAGGAAGAGTGAGCTGTTGAGAATGTATTCAGCTGCAATACTAACTAGAAAAATATGACAAGGAAAAAAACCCCCAAAATATTTTGCTTTACAAAGGAAAAATTATTCTCATTAAATATTTCTTAAAATCGTTCCTTCTTAAAGTGTTAGAAATACTACTTTCAATATTACACCTCATAACGATAGTAAATTAATGCAAAACAAAAATCACAAAGCCTCTATTAATTCTTGCTTTTTAACAGCTAATATTTTCCAGAACACTCTGGTGAATTCCAGACCAGCAGTTAAAATACTAATGCCAGATGTGATATCATCTCAGCGAGGCTCCACTACTAACTGCCCACTGAGCATTCCCTTAAAGTAGCTCACTTTTGTAGAGTAGAATCATAGAATTACTCAGATTGGAAAAGACCTTAAAGATCATCGAGTCCAACCACAACGTAACCATACTACACTAACAACCCTCTGCTAAATCATGTCCCTGAGAACTACACCCAAACACATCCAGGGATGGTGACTCAACCACCTCCCTGGGGAGCACATTACAGTGCTTAACAACCCTTCCTGTAAAGAAGTTTTTCCTGATATCCAACCTAAACTTACCCTTGCGCAACTTAAGGCCATTTTCATATTTTGAAATTATTCATTCTTCTCTTCTGTACTCAAATTTCATAATATAATGCTGCACATATGACTGAATTATTTAAAAGACAACATGTAGTACTCTGAGAACAGTTTGCTTGATCAGAATCTCTTTTGTTCTGGAAAAACTTTCCAAACTGACAATCTTTCAGTTGTACTCTGCGATTCCGAACTGAGCTGAGAAACAAATCTATTGTTTCTCCTAGAACTGACTCTGGTTTCTGATCTATAATCTTTACAACTCCTGTGCAATGCATACGGCTCTAAATTCTAACCAGGCAAGATCCTTGCATTGCTACACAAGTTCAGATAGGCCAGATATATGTTTTACTCACAATGGTATTTAATAATAGCCAAGCTACTAATTACATAACTCTTGCTAATTTGCACATATCATTTAATAGTTATTCCTTCAAAGACTGTTTACAAATTTTAGTATTTATTTGTTCGAATATCTGAAGTATTGCCTAAAAAAGCCACGACTATAAGTTCTTAATTGTGAATGCTTTTTCCTTTCATAGCTTCTACATCTGGTAAAATTGCTGGAAACCACTTCGTACCTTGTTTAGTGCTCACAGACACAACTGAATCAGAACCATCAAAAAGAACACTGCCAATGACAGACAACTCAAAATCAGCCCAGAACAACCGCTGACTGAACTGATCAACTACAAGACCTACAAAGAAAAGAAAAGGTTCAATGAGATACATTAAGTTTGATAAAATTGTTAAGCAGCGACACCTTTTTCTATCATTCATATTCTGATGAAAATGAGGCAATGAAAAAACATGCCAGAGACCAAGGTGAAAAAAACATAACACCTACAGAGGTGCCCGTTGCCCTCTGCAGGTAGGAATATGTACCAAGTGAGACTATAAATGTAGGATTGAATCCTGCAATTTTCCCTACCAACAAAAAAATTAATTATGTCAGCAGATTTTGTTGTGACTACGCAGCCTCTAGGCAATAACTAAATAGTTAAATCATGCAGTCTTTGTTTCACCAGGGGATGCTTAAATGATTAATATGCCATTTTAAGTCATGTCAGAAGCTTCCGCCTGTACCAATATTTGAACCATAAAATAATTTAATTCTGAACTTCAGACGTCCTAGTGTATTTTTAATAAGAATGGGAAAAAGTATTTTTCTTTCTACTTATGTAAGTCAGTCAGAAAAAATACATCAAAATAAATTATACATAACAGCAAAAATTCTCCTCTTAAGGTCATAAATGAATCAGCTACAGATAGATCAGAGGATGCGGAGGAAGTCTGACACACAGACCGGTGAAATAAGTTTCTATTTGCAACTCTGCTTAAAAAAACAACAAACAGAAAAGCAGTACAGCACAAAAATTATAAAATTCAAAACTCAATGCCAAAAAGGTTGAGGTTGGATTGCTTTCGGTGACAAAGGAATTGGTTAACTGTCTCTCTAGGACATAACCTTGGCAATCAAATAAAGTGGTAGTGACAAAAAATCCAACAAAACTTAAACTTACATAAAACACTGTGAATGTATCAGATAAATATAAGTACATCAGCAAAGAGCAGGCCACAATACTGATAAACAAAATTCTGATCTCTTCCAGTCTGAAACATCAGAAGCGGCTGACTTATTATTGACTATATATTATTGTGTTTTATATGTGCCCAATAGGGATCATAAGCTTCCTCCCCTAGATATTTCCTCATCCTATATATAACGCCCTCTGTTCTTATAGCTCAGCCTAATCATGACAATTAAAAAAAAAGGATATTCTCTTTGTCACGTGAGTGCAATTTGTGGGCACATAAGCCCACCTTAGTGAGGGACTCATTCTGTTAAAACACACCTACTTATTGCAGTGACAGTGGCAGCTTCTAACTGACACTAAGATATTCAGATGATGTACTCTTGAAAGAAGCCACTGTTTCAATAAATATGCATAGCAAAGTCAGACAATCCTTAATTTGCAATGCAATAATATCAAATATTATCTCTGTAACCCTGAAGAAACATCAAATATTGCATGCGAAAACGGGTCACAAATACATCATTTGAGGTTTCAAGACAGGACACTGATATTCAAGAGACACATTTCATTCTGGGTTTACCATTTCCGTTGTCTTAAAAATTACTTTTATCCTGCCAGAGGAGCCTTAATGTAAACTCACAAGGTCTCAATACGCACTGTCAAGCTTCAAAACAGTTTGTCAAAACACTGAGATAATTGTTTTTTCTTTCAAAACCTACAATCTTGGTGGGTTTTTTTTTTTGTTTGTTTTTGTATTTCAAGTTATATTTAAGAGTATTTAGGAAACTAACCATAATAGGCTGCAAGACTTCGCATGTTTTCTTAGAAAACTTCTCCAACCCTTAATTGTATGCCATTAATTGATTTTGCTTGTCAAGTGTTACTGAGCAAATCATTTCTTTTTTTAAACTGATTTTATGTAATGCTTTCTTATAGCTTTGTAAACTTGTGGAAGTTTAAGTAAGTCGTATTAAGTATCATATGAAAAAGTAACTAAAAATGTTTATTATCTGCTGCGCATGGGTAACTACAAACCTATGTGTATATATTGCAAACTTAGAAAAATGAATTCAGTCAACAAATCCACACAGAGTTAAGACATGCCATGTAATAAGAAAAAAATGGTAACTTGCATACCTGTAGGCCTTTGTAAGTTTTTTTGAACCAATATCCTTCTCAGTGTACCATCCATAGATGATTCCTCTATATGAGAACGATCCCCAATAACTGTCCAGTACATCATCCTAAAAGCATTACACATAAATATATGTATACATATACACTTGTTGAACCTCAAAACACTTTACGGATATTAAATTATTGTGAGGAACGTACTTGAAGTTTGGGAGATAGCACACCCTGATTTACATGCATGCAAATGGAGCGATGAGGTGAAGTAAATGTCTTGGAAAAGTTGAGATATTTATAGCCGTTTTATTTTTCTTAATTGGAATTATTGTTTGAATTACCAAAGCAGAGTAACGTGGAAACTTACATACCCCTTTTTAGGATTTACAGCAATTGCATATGGTTCTCCTGCAATACTTGTAAGGAGTCTTGTGCAGTTAGGTCCATTCAGTTGACCTACATTGATGGAATATCTCAGACTAGTCCAATGAGTTGTGTAGTAGCTGAACCAGTGCATTCTGGAATGATCAGTCCAGTAAATGTTTCCAGCAATCCAGTCAACAGCAATGCCCCTAGGTCTTTTAAATTCTGGACACTAAAAGGAACAGATGTTAAAGTCAGATGTAATGAAATGATCACTTAAAGCAGCTGCACAGTTACAGATCTGTATTGGCAAGTGACTTCTACCTTCTGCATATATTTATTTGCTGCAATATTCATAAACCCTGAACTATTCGAACTACTGCTGCTGAAGCAAACAAATTAAATATTTTGTAATTCTAAAGGGAAAACAACAACAACAACAACAACAACAACAAAGACTTGAGGTTATATATTTATTGTTCTCTATGAAGAACTATGCGACGATATCCTATCCTAAACCTCTCACTGGAAATGATAGTTTATACCATCCTGAGATATGACTCCTCAGGAGAATACAAAGGGTAAATAAAATGACTGCATTTAGAACATTACCAAAATTATCTCTGAATTCTGACCAGTTTTAGTAGGCAGCAACAAGGAAGCTATCGAAGCACTTCTCCCTTGTTGTTCAGTGTACTTGTGCTCCACCACCAACTAAAACCGAGCTCCACATGTAAACAAGGCTTGGCTGATGAAAACTGAGATTATGAACAGCAATATCTCCTTCAAAATTTCATAATTACAATTAAGGCATATTTCCTAAAATACGGTCCTAACAGTAAAAGTTCATACTGCAAACAGGAGGCAGTTATGACCAGAATTCTCTGTAGTTCACTAAAATTCTTGCAGAGAAAATCTGTAAAATAGGGCTATCCAGTTATTTCTTACATAAATGCAGCATATCATCAAAAATTAATACTTGCATGAACTAAATACATATGCAATTGTTTGCTGGTTGACGTATAATGATATCAAGTTAAATTATGAACAAAAACCTTCCACTCTATACATCTTAGACATTTAAAGAGTTTTTCCATTATAGATTAAAGGTCATCTGCATCTCTGGGTGAAAAACAGGACTTGTAATGGTGGATGTAGACAGTCTGTACTATTTTCATCCTTTAAAACTATCACAGAATGAAAGTTCTAAAGACACGCAGAGCCTTAACTTTTCATTTAAACAAACATTAGAACAAAAGATAATAATAATTAAACACTGCATTTAGAAACAAGTACTTTCAAAACAGGATCATACTAATTTAAGTGAAAACAAGCATCATGTTGGGTTTTTTATTTTTATATTTTTACAAAACAATACTGGCAGCATGTGAATTCAAAATACATCAAATATAAATGATTTTTTTCAAGTAGTGTAGTACATGCATGCAATATCCTGCTCTTTTCCTTGTTATCTACATACTGCTTCAAGAATTTCAAACAGGAGAAAAGATACCTGGTAGTCTATGTATTTTCTGATAGTTTTCATTGTATTTTTTTTCAATCCAAATGGCTTTTAATTCAGGATAGTATTCAGCTATGTGTCCAGAAGCCTCTAGCAACGTGACATCTCCAGCTACTACTTTGGAGACTGTGAGAATTCATGATCTACCTGGAAGCAACAAACTACAACACTGGAACCAAATATTCTTTTAAAAGGACAGGAGCTATCAAGGCAAGCACAGTTTGTTGCCTTCCTTTGGACTGTTCATGAATCACTGCTTTTATTAAGACTGTTTATTCTTTATGGTTTTTGGAACCTACCGAACAGGTGATACAAGATCCCATGATACAGATAAGACAAAGGGATCACCAAAACATTCTGGCACAATGCTGGGTTGCTTCTAACACTGACCCTTTCCCACCACACAGGAAGAGTGAAATTCCAGTAAAGCTGGGACTCACATTAAATATCAAATTAACAAGGAGATAACTATAAGAAAGGGAAAGCCACCATATGGTGTAAGAGATTAAAAAAGAAAGATTAAAAAGAACACAAGCTGATGCTACTGTTGCTTAATTCTCAGTTGTCTTCATTACTTTTCAGCCTCCCCATATCATGTTTCTGATGTCTTATGCACCTTCTTGTACTGTCTAGGAGAATTACTTGCTGTAAATGAGCTTTTACCTCATTTGGATTACAATAAAGATGATTTTTGCATACAGAACATGGATGAAAATACAGGAGCAAAATCACCTCAATATTTTATTTTTACTGTTCTTTCAGCCCACTCAGATGCTGAATATAATTTACTACAACTTGGTAGAAAATCTGGGGGTCTAAAACCTAATCACATCGTAAACTAAGTTAGTTTCTACTCATGTACAGAATGTGTCAGCTTGACCACTTTTGAGCTCAATTCTTGTCAACTGAAAAATGTCTTCTGTAGGTAAAAGCTGTTTATTTATTTTCCAGCCACAGTACCAACTATTAACAACTTGGATCTGGAAACTATTTTAGTATGATGGTAAATTACTGAAAACAATTCACACCCTGAAGCTGAATTTGACAGGAGAAGGTTTATGTTAAAAACCTTCCAATGATAAGCACTGTTAAAATAGAAGGAGAAAATCTACTGGAAGGATACTGTTTCAATCAGTTAACAGCTGAAAAGAGCAGTGTAGGTATTCCTTGAATGTTCCTTGAGCTTGAATGCCTGCTAACATTAGTAAGTGCTTGGATAGGAGCTTTCTTGTACTGGTGGTATCTTGGTGTTAGCCTGATTGTACCAGTATATAGATCAGAGCAGGAAACTTTGAAAAACACAACAATATTTCTCAGCCCTTTGAAACATCTTCTGCATAATTAATATACCATAAGACAGGTAAGTCTGACTTCATGATACAGAGTTGCAGAAAATATTTGTAAGGGTAACCTGAAAAATGGCTGATAACCAAACATCGATGTTTTATAGATTTAAAACTACTGTCTGCAATCTTAATCAGATGCCACTTCATACAGTGTCTATTAACAGAGTCTATTAAAGCCGTGACATATGTTAGCTGGGATGGATAGAAACTAAGTTTAGGTATGTTCTTCAAGGCAATTTTTTTCATATATAAAACCTTTTTTTTTTTTTTTAAATGACAGATATTCGGTTATAATACGTTGCAAAAATAATATTTAGAGAAAGCAGTCTAGAAATTGTTTCTATTTGAAGCCATGTATTGGAATTCCCTGGGTCCTGGGGCATAGTTTTGAGATGGATGGATATGTGATAGAAGTGGTGAAGGGCCCTTGCTAAGCTCTCAGAACAGTAAGCCTTGAGCAAGCTTCTAATATAGTGACTAAATACATCACAAAACATGTTTTTCTTCCTGATTTACAGTACAATTATTTTAATGTTCAGCTTTGTATCCTCTTCCATGAAAAGAAAGAAGCACTCTAGTTTAAGTGGCAAATCACTACATTGAATATTCACCTCAGATAACTTATATATCCTCTCTCAAAGGATTATACCAGTAAACAGCTGCACCAGTTATCACTGATTCACGTGTATCAACTCTATCAGAATCCTTATCTGCATCTGTCAATAAACTCTGAAGAGTTGATATTTACTATTTCCTTTAATGCTTCAATTTATGCCAAGTTTAAAGCCCTTTTCACAGAGAAATATAAGAGATACTTAAAGCTATTCTCTGAGGAAGTCTCTTGATATGCTAATTCCATGGAGCAATTTCAATTGAGATGGATTTTTGCACTAATGCAATTACCTGAAAATGCAGGTGAGTTTGTTCAAGTTTGCCATCTGGATTTACATATCAAAGTCTAGATGTAAAAGTTATAATGTAACCTTTGAAAACTTATCCATTAAAGCTTGAGTTAAAAATAAGGAATTCTCACCTTTTTCAAACCCAAAATTTAAGTGACATCATTAGAACAACACTACCAAATTAATTAATTTACTGATCAGCTGTACATATGGCAATAATATTTGAGTATTAATGAGATAAAATTGGGAAAACATTCTGAATAGGTTAGCACAGTGAGAAACAAGTGCTCCACAAATATGATTGCAGAGGGTGTTGGAACTCAAGGATGTTTAAAATCCCCTCCAACCCCAAACCATTCTATGATTCTGTGGTATATGAAACATATCCAAAGTTATATACAGTCAGTCATCAGTACATTTGCTACATACAGATTGGTCAAAACTTTTGTATGATTTGGATGAAATACCTTCACTGGAAGCTACCTCTACCAGGTGATCTGGAGAAAAATAGCATATAAAGAAAAAAAATAAGCTTTTTCTTAAAACAAGGCTCCTTTTCAGTAGCCTCATACTAGGAGGAAGTGACCCCGAAGTATCTCGGCAAAATCGCAAAATAGAAATATAGAAAGCAATATGAAATTATAGTAATTGTAAGAACATTTTTTCTTTGTTAGTTTAAAGCTGGGAGATAGCATCGAATCCATTATGAAAATTACAAACGCCAGACTATTAAGAAATCTTGAGGAAGCTTATGTTCAGTTTTATGGACCCGTAATAAAATGCAGATCCATTAAAGCGGTTGCAGATCAGCAGACTACACTTACCATTGCAGAGCTTATCTGGATATAAGCCAGAAAGAACTAAAATAAATAATTAAAAACAACAACAAAGAAACCAAACACATTAACTTCACAGGATTTACAAGCTTCTTGTGTCTTCACTTATAGAACTTGATATAGTGATCTGCATAGAGATTTTCAATTATGTAAAAAAAATATTACAGTAGAATTACTCCACATTTGCAGTCCATCTCCCTTTAGTGTTTATTGCTGGTTAGAAAAAAATTAAAATACTACATTGGTGTTCTCTTAGAGACTTGACAAAGCACGTCAGTCTTGAATGGAAAGGCATAGTCATTTAATTTACTGTATATCATTTGAATAAAATAATTACCACAGATATTTTGATTTACTGAATCAACATTTGTTAGCATAGAAAATAAAAAGTGAATGGAAATGAATCTTTGTTTGTTTGGCTTTTTGTGCTTGTTATTTTTTTTTTTACTTACTATCAAACCACTGTTGCTTTGCCTCTTCTCTTCGTCATGAAGTTTTTTGTAGAAAATTCCTCCAGGATTAAACTGAGTACTCCAAACAATCATATTCCCTTGAAAATATGCATCCATTCCAGTTATCCTTGAATTATGTTCAATATGCGATATTTGTTGATGAACATCACTGTAGTTGAATGGATATGCAAAACCCAGGATGTCAGTGTCATTAGCAACATAGAGAACTTGTTCTTCAGAGCCTAGGGATTATTATAATGAAACAAAAATAAGGTAAATGTCAACTAATGCAAAATCACTGTTTATCTGACCATTTTTTTTTTTAATGTCAAAATTATTTTCTGATTGTTTGGGATGAGAAAGGCATTCATGCTCAGGGTAATAACTTTATTCTTCATGATTTGGCACCATTATACAACGTAAATGCTTTCAAACTCAGTCTGTGATAAATGAGACTACATAATCAATATACAAATAAACCCGCATGAACCTCTTCAATAGTAGGTAATGATTCTTCATCCTGATAGAGTCCATGTTATATATGGAGGAAATCATTAATTACTCCTGAATATGATTCTTCCCACGACAAATTATCATCAAGGAAACATGAATAAAGCAAGTACTTGGCTACCACCATCTACCTACCCAGTACGCGTCTGTTGTACAGAGAAGGAAGGACTGGGATTAATGTGATTCATTTTGTTGTGATTCTAAGATGTACGTTACAAAAATTACTCCACAGACCATAAAACTCCGATTAGTTACTGCTCATATTTGTCTACCATATATGCACAAAGACAAGGAGCCACAATTTTTAACTTTAACAGTGGTGCCATGCTCAAGACCAAGTCTAGGCATAAATCACGTTTACATTAAAATCTCACTAAATCGTGGGTGAGAAGCTATGCTCATACTTCCATTTATTCAGACGTAGATCCATACAGATTACGTTAAATTTACTCAGGCAATTGGATTATTATTATTTTTTTTCTTTTGTAACATGAATTTAAAAATTACACTGTGCCCAGACAAAACTAATCGCTCTGTTTTGTACAATACATCTGTCTCGTGGAAGACAGAAAACTCAATCTGTGTGTGCATATTTACCTTCCATGCTATGTGGTCTGGGCAGCTGATTTACATGAGATACCTGTTTTAAGACAGCTATATTTGAAAAGCTCCACTGACATGACTGAAGTAAAACACGTTAACTCCAAATTCTATTTAGTTTACTCCTGATGTATTAAAAAATAAGGAGATTCTTCCCTCAAGCTTCTAAAACATAATCAGAATGCTCACAAGAATGCTGATATATATCCTCTGTTTTTTCTTTTCTTTGTTATCAGTTTATCTCTTTTTGTATTTGTGCATTTTTGCAAATAGAAGAAGTTGGGAAAAAAATGTACAGCACCAAATTATAACCAACTTTCATATTAAGTATGTTCATTTTTATGGTTGTTATAAGAATTTACTGCTTACATCAATGAAACATAAATCTGAGTGATTCTGAGACATATTTCTGTGTGCTTTTCAAAAAAAATACTCATCTGAAAGCAATTTTTATATGCAAACTATCACTGCTACCAACCATATTAATAACAAATGATTTAGAACTGTCCATTTATTTTTTTTAACCTTACCTTTTGCTTTACAACTGTTATTCCATTCCTTATAATTTTTCTCACATGCACATCTGTATGACCCTTTAACATTATTGCAGTGCTGGGAGCAGGCCCCAAATACCATACACTCATTGATGTCTGTGAGAAAAGAATGCAATTTATGTATCTGCAGTACAGTACCCTATTATTTAACACATTCTAAACACATGCAACAATGTGGATGAAGAAAATGAACTTGTAAGCATATAATAACTTACAACAGTTGAAGCTTTCTGCAGAAACTAACGTTATTCCCACTGCATTCAATAGAGCTTAGAATTTTTTATTTATTTTACACTATTTCTCCATCCCTTCTACATTAACCCGTCATCATTAGGGCTTGAAATCAGCTTTAAGAATGAAAATGTCTGCTACAATTATCTTCGACATATCTACCTCTGTCATACTTGAAACTACACAATCACCTGTTACTTGAAAACTTCACGTGTATAGCTTGTACCAAAAAGCCAAATCATGATGTTGTATTTAAGGGTCTGTTCACATTGATTGTCCCACTGCAGTGATCTGCACTTCTTATGCGAGGAACTTCTCACCAGTAAAGAAGTGAATTCACAATGCATTCTTCTGAAGATAGGCTTATATTTCTTTATAACTACCATATCTTTCTCTTTTTTTTCTGTTCTGTGTGCTATAATAAATATTAGGGTTACCTTGTCTAAAGTAGTTTACTTTCAACTGATTTCCAGTATTATGTATCTTCATTATTTTTAAGCATTCAAAATATTCTCACATACATATTTAAAAGCAAATCTTAATTGCTTGGTTAACTCTTCTATTAAACCACAAATCATCCACTTACATTTTTAATTATAAAATCATCCCATGTTTTGTTTGAAACCTTTTGACTTGCACAACCAACATTAATCTTTGATAACTTCTCCTGTTAAAATGCTTCTATCTACATCCTTTAAGTCCTTTCAGCTTCTAATTTAATTTCTAAATCCCATGGCTATGAAACAGCATGTACTCTAGGAAAAATATACACGTGCTACACATCTCCTTCTCTAGAACAGAAAATTGACCCCCAGTTTGACTTTCAATAGTTTGAGGTGAAAGGTGATAGAAAAGGTCTGTACCTTCACATTGCCTGTTCCTCTCATTTCTCTGAAATCCAGGCTTGCACTGACACAGTAGGGATGTTTTTGTTTGATTACAGTATGCATCATCTCCACAAGGGTTCACATTGTCTTCGCATGTATATTCAGTGACACCTAAACATAAAATGTCTAAACATTTCTGATAGATTTGTCTTAACTGTTAAAAATAACACACACACCAAGATAAACCAACAAAAAATGTGACGCATTTTTCTTTTGAAAAATCGAGCTAAATTTTAAACAAATGTATGATATTGCAGGATTTATCTACACATGCATAGGAACTGATACTATTTAGTCGAGATATTGTGCTTCACGCATCAATAATTTTAATACTAAAATTCATCCTGCTGCAGATGTGAAGTAAAAAGCAATGCATTTACATTCAATCTATTTCAAAAACTCAAGAACTACTCTTACTATTACTACGACTTGAGTTGCTATAAAATCAACTTTATCTTGACATAAGACTGGGTACATCCACTTAGATACTGTGCAGGTAACACGTTACATCCATGTTACAACTGTATGTTGTTGAGAATGCTATACGTGGACGAGCTTCTTAGTCTTGGCCTATTATTTTTTTCTACTACAATTATCAAAAAATGTATCAAGCAAACTCACTCATTTTGCAGTCTTGCTCATCTGAACCATCTCCACAGTCATCAAACCAATCACACTGCAGCTCCATTGGAATACATTTCTTATCATTACAAGTAAATTCATCTTTTTTACACGGTCTTGCTTTGTATGTGATTTTATCTACATAATTACAAATGAGTAAGAAAAATGAATCAGTATTTAAGCAATAAATAAGATTTTTTAGATTATTTTAGACACATTGAAATTGGAATGTCCATAAAGCAGTAAGCAATTATTTCAAGCCTAATTTCTTTCCATTTCTAACTATGACCTACTAACCTCCAGCTAAGCTTTACTGAAGGACAAGCAGATATCTGTAACAAAGTTTGCCTTCAAGTTGTTTTCTTTGATCGGAATGCCTTGAAAGGTAACGTCACCTACCACAGTGATCTTCATCCGAGTTATCACCACAGTCATCAACCTCGTTGCAAATCTGCTCAGATCTCAGACAAACCCTGTTGTTTCTACATCTGTATGGTCTTGTTGGAGGGCATGGAAACTTAACTGCATATTAAAAAAAAAATAAATCAGCTATTACCAAGTTATATTCCTTGAATCTTTTAAAATGTTTCTTTGTCAAGGCAATAAGCAAGCATGGAAACACAACTGTACATGACATATGAATGTACTTGATTTTAAGTTGTGATACCTAATGTATAAACACTTAAACAATGTTTACAGAACAACTTTTTCATTTCAGGAATGAAAGTATCATGTGTGATACGGAATATTATACTATTTTTGGAAATCATTAAATACATCAGAAATAAAACAAAGGGAGCCGTATATTTAATTATCTATACAGATCATTACAGAAGCAATTTTTTTTTTTCCATCTGTGTATTTCCTATAAAAAGACTAATTTTTCACATGTATCCAAAATTATATGAATAGCAGGAACAATGGAAAACTGTAACAAACTCGATGTGCTCATCACCTGTTTGCATTAGGGGTTTTTCTGGCTGTTGTTCAACAGAATGTTAAGCTTAATTATCGCTTAAAATTTAAAGTAAAAGTTGCACATGGTTGTAAAGAATATTCTCCACAGTAATTTCATTAAAATTTCCTGAATTCATTATGAAAATAAACTGTAGGTGTTAGCCTAGAAGAACTATGAGAACTTCATTTTACAGTGGAGTTGAAAATCCAGAAGGTGGATAGGATAGGTATGACAAAGTACTCTATTATTTGGAATCACATAAAAAGTCTTGTACTACCTAAGAAAATGAAGTCTTTTTCTGTGTGTGTATGCGCATTTTTGCTAAAAATATCTTTACTATTTCTAACATTTTCTTATCCTTGACTGCGTTGTGTATTAATCACATAAGGTAATTACTAAGTGGAGTAATAATACATAGCATTTGTTACACAGCTTTTTTTTTTTTTTTTTTTTTTTAGAATAAATAAGTATACATCTACCAGATAGACATAACCTAAAAAAGACTCAGGTCATTTTTTATTTAATACCTAACCTGTAATTTCAATAGAGATAAATAATGTAAACTTGAAAAGAAGAAAGGCAAATTGTTTTCACTGTCACACACACCAGGTAACACAACACGAAGATACTTAGACATACATCATATGTTATGCATATTACATGTCATTTCTAAATCAGTTATTTGCTTTACTACACCAAAAGTATTCAGAAATGTAATGCCATACCACACATTTCAGCAACTTCATCAGAGTTATCTCCACAGTCATCTTCTCCATCGCAAACCCAAAAATGCAGTTTACAGAGGGAATTGTTGCACAAGAACTCATCAGCTCTACATATACTCCCCCCTGGGAGGAAAGAAAGAGGTCAGAAAGAAAGAAAGAAATGAAAGCCAGTTCTTGATAAAATTTGTGGCGACATTTATACAAACTATCTGTAGATAATAGCACATGTAGCACAGCTAAATGAACAAATCTCAAATGTAAGAGCTGAAGAGGCAAAATCATAGTTGATCATATGCTACTTTCATTCTCTTTTCATAACTGTTATATCCAGGAAATTCATCCTGATTTTTCAATCCAAGCTTGTTTCACGTGAACATCTGCTGCTCTACCAACTTCTACTCCCGTTCTCTGGGATCTGCATTGTTTTCAGAAGAGACAAAGTGATGGTTGTCCTTTATTTTCAAGATAAGAACAATTTCTTCTGAGGACCGTGAGACTTGGCCAGGCTTATAGCAATCCCATCAACTGTAAACCCTGTTATTAGGGGAGATCTGGATTTAGGCACAGAGTAGATGATCTCTACAAGTATACCCCTTTTTCAACTTCTGAAATTACCAAATAGGATCTTTAGCATAAATACACAACACATAACAAAATAATTTTATCCACGTAACTTTGGTATTGATTGAAACATCCAACAAAACACAACTGAAGGTGAGGGAAAATGCTTTAAGTGTTCAAGCTATAAAATTGGTTCAAGTTGAAATCAGTTAAGATGTGTAGCAGCAGTAAGATATTTTGTCTCAAAGATGCTATGACTAAACTTTACCACTGACAACCAATGAAATTATGGAAACTTCTTGAAGTTTATTTTCTCTGGTAGATAGATTCGTTTTTCTGGTATAGATTCTCAGTTTCTGGAGAAGAGTAGGATGGAAGGAAAAAAAAAAACCACCCTACAAAAAAGCTCGTCTTGCAGAAGAGGAGGTTGTGAAATTTTATATCATAGCACAAAACTCCCACTGTGTCTTTGCTCAGCGCATTACATCTACTCTAGGTCCATTACAGAAGATCAAGTTCCTGTGGCTTTCTACTTGTTCATTCAAGGCCCTGTTCACATCCTCCCAAAATCAACAGAACGATTTATTCCTCTATAAATGCTTCAGAACAGGTTGAATTATTTTTTTCAGAACACTAATTTGCATGAAATACCTACTGTGTAAGAGGATTTTGGGAACTCTCACACTATGTTACTGAATACAATTAACTCCTATTGTAAGAGATATTATCACCATTCACGGAAAAATATATACAACTCCAGTATTTTTTAATTACAAAAGACATGAATTTAAATAATTGTTTGTTTAATCACTGTGGAAAAAATACTAGTTGGATAATAGGTTTAAAAAAAGTGATAATTAAAACATGCACAGTGGGCTACAGATAACTACTGTGGAAACTGTTTCAGAATGCTGTAGAGTAAAACTCCATTTGTGTTTGCTGTTTTCTTGCTAAAGAAGAAAAAATTAGTTATCAGTGAGATAAACTGGCATTTGCTTTATGTGATTGCTCTGCCCTCTGTAATTATTTTACAGAATAGATTTCTCTAAGGGAAATCATAATTGTGACAGAAATGCGAAGTATTACAACAATAACCAACAAGGCACAAGGCTTCTTATTGAATTATAAGTAATTTGCAACTCACAGAAGCTCCATTACGCCATCCAAAGAATAATGTAGACTTCAGATTAAATAAGTATGTTACTACTTATTTACAGTTCATTTTTCTTAAAGATTCGTGGTCTACATATTTTAAAAAGCAGTTTCAAACGCACTAAGAGTTGTTGATTACTTTTGTGAACAGTTAAAATTTTGTTGATCTGTCTTCTTAAAACAGTTATATGATACTTTTAGCATCTGAACATTTCTTCAATTCCTGGTCTCTCAGACAAACATAATTATCCTGTGCAAACTTTCTCCCCACCTCTCCCCTCCCCCCCCCAAGGTAACTGTTGTTGCTTAGTAGATTTATAACATGATAAGGGAAGGATATTTTGCTCTGCAACTGCTTGCATCATCTGATTGTTAATACTTACTATTGTACTGCATACATTACAGTTACACGTGTAATTCTAGATGTCTAATTCACAGAACTAGGCTCATTTGTAAGAAAATAAAACAAACAAATATTGAGGATAATAAGCCAACGATCTGACAAAGAGCTGAGTAAAATCTTGAATTTCTTAAAACTTTCTTTGATGGAGAAGTTCTTTATAATCTTTGTTATACTTGATGAGGTGCTACATGTACCTAGCGATAGGGCTAGTGGGAATAGTGGTAGGACCAGAGGAAACAACCTCAAGTTGTGCCAGAGGAGCTTCAGGTTGGATATTAGAAAAAATTTCTTATCTGAAAGAGTGGTCAGGCACTAGAATGGGCTCCCCAGGGAGGCGGTGGAGTCACTGTCCCTGGAGGCGTTCAAGAAATATTTAGATGTTGTACTAAGGGGCATAGTTAGTGAGGAAATATTGGTGGTCGGCAGATAATTTCTCCCATAACATTTAATTGCTTACATTTGTGCATTTCCATGTGCATATAGCTATATGCGTGCAAATATATATGAATACACAGTGGAAAAGATATATTAGAACAAGATTTCTGAAATTTCAGCAACATTGGGGATTAGACTGACAGATGTATTTCTCAATAACATTTGGAATCTTAGTCATAAGCATAGAGTTTGTCTTTGTGTGAACCAATTTACGTGCACAGTTCTGTGCTCTGAGTACAATTTGACTTGAGGCCTCATGTTCATGTTAGATGTCCAATTTTGCGTACATGGAACTAAACAGAAAATTGGGATTTTATGCTTATTTATTTAAAGGTTTATCATGATATTGCATAGCATTCTAATTATTATTGCTCATAAGATCATTTTAAATAACAACATTCCAGTAATATTGGATGTATTACTGATTCCTTTGGTGGCACAGAATATAATACCACTAAGAACACAACCTTGGACACAGTCTTCTTCATCACTACCATCCACACAGTCATGGATTCCATCACAAAGCCATCTGACAGGGATACAGTAGGCCTTATTTTTGCATCGAAACTGATCTTCTTTACATTCCGTTACGCAATCCATCTATGTGAATACAGAAGTGAACTCATTAATAATAAACAAGAACAATAACAACATAATAAAATGCAAAACAAACTTTTCCAAGCTGAAAACAAACTGCCCCAGAATGACATCCAGGTGTTGACTCAGGGGAAACAAATTGGTCTGCTGTAAATAGATGTAATCCTGTGTGAGTACCACAGAAACCAAATCATGGGGCCAAGTTATCTGAAGGTGTTTGACTGATGCCAGAAACAGGAACAACAACAACAACAAACAACCCCAAATTCCAGCAAAATACTTAAAACTTAACATCAGAGAACAGGAGGAAAAGCTACGCAAATTGCTCAGTTACCTCATCAGATCCATCAGCACAGTCATACTCTCCATTACATTTCAAAGATGCTGAAATACAGCCTCCACTTGCACAGATGTATTCGCTTGCAGAGCAGGTTGGAGATGCTGGTTATAAACCCATATTTTAGCATTAGAAAAAGATAACTTATGCGTAAGCTGCTTTATAACTTCATGTCTTTATCTCCTTTAAGATAGCAAGCAAAAATGTACTGGTAGATGATAAGCTTTTCCAATCTTTCATAAACTACAATGACACCATCAATGAAACCAAATTGTCTCATCCTAAGTGAAGTGTATAACAATAGTAAAAGGTTATAAATGTTTTATCACTAGGAAATTTCTTTTTTTTGTTTGCCTTATGCTTGGTAACAATGGGAAATACACCCATTTTCATAGAATAGCATATTTAAAATAAATGCTTGCTTAAAGTTGGCTTAGGGTTTTCCTAAGGTTATGTAAGTGCTTATAATTAAACATGTATGAAACCATGATTTTGTGAAGTATACATGATTACATTTCAAATAAACATGTATTAATCATTATT
This sequence comes from Alectoris magna, assembly GCA_030625065.1. Lineage (NCBI taxonomy): Eukaryota > Metazoa > Chordata > Aves > Galliformes > Phasianidae > Alectoris > Alectoris magna. The sequence goes on along the minus strand of CM060567.1, from coordinate 1,515,194 downwards.
ATTTAAAATACAGATAGTCATTTCTATCACAGAGGAAATCAGGGGATTTTTGTCGCAACTTCAAATGTTGTATTAATGTAGAGAATGCTTACCAAAAACTTAAAGTAAATGTAAATAACCACATTTTCCAAGATATAAACAATGAACTAAAACAATAACAACAATTTGCTAGAGAGAAGCTTTGCATAAGGACCTGTGAAAACAGAATGACCACCACAAAAAGTCTCCAGACACTCTCAGAACATACCAAGAAAATCTGTTTTTTCTTCAGAGAAGAATTCTACAAGCTGAGTTATATTTCAATATAATTAAATATCATTTTCCTCAACAATTGTATGGCTATACACAGCTTCTTTTCAAATGAGTTTTAGTAGACACAATGGTACAAATTTAAAAGAAGAAAGTATATCTCAATTTACTTTTAAAAAAATACCTGGTTCACAATTCTTTTCATCATCCCCAAGTTTGCAGTCTTCATGACCGTCGCATTTCCATTTTGCTGATATGCACTGACCATTGGAACACTGGAACTGATCTCTTGAACAGCCTGTTTCGCAGTACCTCTGTTACAATAAAAACAGTGTATATTCAAGATCAAGTACTTAATATAAGCATGGTTAAATATTTAGCCAAGCAGAAAAGTTACAGCCCATACCACTACAGCTTCACACTACGAAATATGTCTGTGTCTTATAAAGTAAAATAGATTTCTAAGTTCGATTTACTAATTGGGATTTTAACCTCTAAGTAAGAGGGGTGCACATGAATTCCAACACTGGCAGGAATGGAAAAGAGACAAAAGGTACAAAAGGAACTGAGAAAGAGCAGAATAAATATCAAGACAGCCTTTGCTACTCAAGCAACAGCCCACGTTTTCTCAACAAAACCCATCAAGCAATACGCTGCTGGTTCAGAAAGCAAAGGTTCCCCAACTAGGGCACAAAATATACACAGGATAGGAAGAGAACTCAATCACTGATGGGGCCCAAAAGGTACAGAGAGTACAAAAAAATATGTCTTCATTTTAAGTCTTGTTCTCTTTTTAGGTTAACTAATTCAGTAAGTTTGATATTAATTTAGTGAAGACATCTATACGATGCATGAACCCGTGTCTCAAATTTGCATTCCTGCTTATATAGTCATATGTAGGAAATTCATTCTCAAGCAATCTAAACCTAGCAATTTTCTCAGATATTTCCCCTGGAAGAAGCCTACCTCATCTGAGCCATCTGCACAGTCATAGTCTCCATCACACCAGAATCTTGCTGAAACGCAGTCTCCATTTGCACAAAGAAAGTCTTTCAAAGTGCACGTTTGAGGCTCTGAACAAAGAAGAGTAACAAGCCTAGGTTTATTAGCATTTCCATAAAAATAGCTCATACATGAATACCCCAAACAGTCAATCAATGAATTACTATAACAAGGTCAAAAATATTAACCCTCAAATTCTAAGAACTTTTTTTTTTCTGACAAATTTAGCGAGGTAGATACCACAGACTAGAAATTTGTTTTGCACCTGCTAATGTCCAATGTAATTGGAATTAAACGGACCTTTGACTTTCAATTAAATGGCCTGTAACATATATGCTTGTCAAGAAATCGGTTCCCTTGTGCTACACATTCAGGGGAACAGTTTTGAGATGGTAAACCGAATACCACAGAAGGAAGGTTTGGAGTTTCAAATCAAATAATTCAGCTTTCCAGCAATTAAGTATGGGATGAAGCATGACAATAATGCTGGCTTAAACACTGACAGAATTATTAGAGGCTTAACAGAAAGGGAATATGATGAAGTGCAAAAGTCAACTGACAGTATGCATTCATAAAAAAGCTGATTTTTCTATGCTGTCAGTATTGAAAATAGAAAAAGGTAAAAAATAAGGAAATGATGGAATTTTAAAGTAATTTCAAGGAAAAGAAAAAGGAGATGTTAGATAAAAAAGAATCTAAGGAGCTTACAGACAGACAAGTGACAGTGTATATTGGAAGGTAAGTGGCTTATTTTTTGATGAAATGATATGTTCTTCCACTCCCTGGGAAGAACCAAAACACAGGGAAGCTGGAAGTCATTACAGAAGGTGGAGGAGAAGAGCAGACAAAACTAATTTGAGATATAGGCAAAGCAAACAGGAGAAGGCGGCTGTAGGGAGTGATGGAGTAATACTAAGAAAGTGAGATTGGCTGTTTCAGCCCTTTTACTTCATTGAACACATAGCTCTGCATTTTTGCTTTTATAACCATAAAACTTTGGACAAGAGTGGAATCAAAGAGGGATCAGAGTGGAATATTCTCCCGACAGAATACTATGTACTTTCCTCTTGAGAATGGAACTATTACAAAAAGCTAGTAAGAGGGCTGAAGGGCATGTCCTATGAGAAGAGGATGAGAACACTTGGATTGTATGGTCTCGGGAAAGGAGCCTGAGAGAACACCTCAGTGCTCCTTAGTAACAACCTAAGGAGGAGAAGCGGAGAGGGAGGTGCCAGTCTCTGATCTCTAATAACTGATGTCAGGACATGCAGGAACTGTGCAGAGTCAGGGGATGTTCAGTCCAGATATTAGGAAATATTTATTTACTGTACAGGTGGTAAAATACTGAAAGAGACTTCCTAGATAGGCGGCTCATGTTCCATGCCCGCCAGTGGTCAAAAGGCATTTGGACAATATCCTCAGTGATGTACTTCAATTCTGGTTAGCCTTCAAATGGTCAGGAGGATGAATTAGATGATCTTTTTACCTCCCTTTCAACTGAATTAATCAGATTTATTCTGTTCCAAAACTTAATGAAAAATAAATAAATAAATGAAAATGAAGACCCTATGGACTTTAAACCATTAAACAAAGGTAGAGAAAAAGAGGTAACTGAACAGAATTTAATCAAGGCTCTATATGTAATTTAGACTTCAACAGCCATAGGGTTTTAGGAGTGAAGAAGCAACCAAGGATTAACTGTCCGAATTTTAACATTAGAGCAAAACTGCATTAAGTAAATAAAGTAACATCAAGAATAAAGATTGATTAGGAAGATCTTTTAAGATGGGAAGGTTTTGGGCAAATGGCAAAAAACAGCAAAAACAAAACAAAACAAAAAACCCAACAAAAAAACCCACCAACCAAAAAAACAATGGAGGAAAGATGGAAGGGAGGAGAAGATGAAGAGAGGAGAGTTGCAGTGGGCAGTAATGGATGACATGATGCTAAAGAGTCCTTAAACTAGCAATGGAAGATAGAAGCATGCATGTTTTTGAAAAACCTATGTGGTGACCAAGGAAAGAAAACACAAGATTAGAAAATTCCACTAGAGAAGAATTTGGTGAATACCACAGATCTAAGGTAAAGCTGAACTTTCAAATCTCCAGTATTCAGAAATCAAAAACTGTTTCAAGAAAAAGGTCTTTCTGATGAATCTCTGAGTTTCTTCATGTCTTCCCTCCCCGCTTCAATAAAAAAAAAAAAAAAAAAAAAAAAAAGAAAGGAAAAAGAACTGTTTGAAAAGCTGCTCTTTTTAAGAATTTAGTTTTTCATGTAGCCACAGATTTTCACTTTGAAGTTGTAGGAAAGTAGTAATACAAGCAGATCTACACCAATCGCACCCGTTCTCCAGCACTGTTATTTTTAAATCAAATCAAAGGTAAACATTTACATGGATTATTCAATTTTAGACATACTGCTAATTTTCTCAAAGCAAAAGCTCACTGTATAGATGTTAGCAAATCACTGACTCAATTCTTTTTTTTTCTGTCAACAGTCCAGGAAGAGGAACTGCAAAATGTGTTAAATTATATAAGGGAAATAATTCTTGGAAAAAACAATTCACATGCAAATAAACGTATGTCATGTTTCTGTTGTGATTTGCAAAATATAAGCAAATACTTTTTCTATACTGTTAATGAATTATTTATAAACAGAGATTTGATTCTGCAAAAATGAACACAATGAGGTAACTTCTCATTTCTCTGTTTGCAAGAAATATTTTTTCTGCTGTTGGAATACTTCTCTGTGATTTACATATGCACACAGGAGAGGACTTTTCCATCAGTGCTCACGTTGTCAGTGAAAGGAATAAGTATTTATAGGTCTCTGTATAACCAATAAATGTCAGCATCTTTCAGCTTCTGCTTTACAAAAACACTGAAACTCCTTCCTGAGAAAAGCATTTTTGTGTAATTATAAAGAATTTTATTAGAAATACAGCACATAAAATGATCTCTTTTCATAATTTAAAGTCTGAAAATAACCCGTAGCGATGACACACTTGTCAACTAGAATGGTAGAAAGAATGGGATCTCACAAGAGAGATTCAAAATCATTTCATATGTGTGGTTCAATCTTGTTTAATAAGCATGGATATCGCATTAAACCATGAATTTAAAGAATTTTATTAGGCATCTGAGGTATTATACACAACTAAAAGAGAAGAACTGTTTTTTTCTTAAAACAGGATGTAAAGTTCAAACTTAGAGCGTAGTGTTTACCTGTATTTGCGCAGGTTAAACATGTCTTTGTCTATCATTGAAATATAGCTGCTCTTGGAAAACCGACATGGGGCATGGTTGTATTTGCACCAAGTCAGCTGAGCCTGAAGCAGTGTAAAGGATTTATAGCACTGTCCACTAGAGATCTGTCTACTGAAGATGACGTTGAGACATTCCAGCTATTCCAGCTTAGTTTCTTTCAAAACACTAGTGTAAATGTGTTCACTTAGACGTTAAATAATTGCTAGTTCTCATTGCCTTTAGAATACAAAGTTATCCATGGACAAAATTAACTAATTTGTTTTCTTGACACCTTGTAAAAGCAACAAAGCACTGAGAAGATTATCCAGCAACTGTAATATTTCCACACTGATTAAATGCATGTCTTTCTGCAGCATTATTATACTTGCTTTGCTTCAGTGTTTACAGTATATCATATATGTTTTTAACTACGTTCGGTAAAACATTATTGGTGCCTTCTTTTGAGCAGGAATATGACAGTCATTACAATGGAATTCTCCATTTTGAAAGTTCCCTGAAAGAAAATACTTTTTTTGCCTAATATCATCCAAAAAAATAAATAATAATAATACAAACAGCCCTGAAGGAAAATCCCCCCTCCAAAAAGATAATTATTAACTGAGTTAAAAATGCATTCTACTTTAAATAATGCTCTCAGTAGAGAACTTTAACCTCCCCAGTATCATAGAACGGCTTGGGTTGGAAGGGAACTCAGGGACCATCAAGCTCCAACCCTTCTGACCCAGGCTGGGCTGCCAACCTCTACACTTAATATTAGACGAGGCTGCCCGGGGCCCCATCCAACCTGGCCTCGAACAGGAATGGGGCATCCACAGCCTCTATGGGGTGGGGGGGGTGGGGGGGAAGGGGTTCAAATGACAGTCCTCTACTCAATTTCTGTCCTTTTCACACTATATCTTATGAGACAAATACAGTGAGAGAGCAACAAAGCCTAGAGAAGCTATGCCAGATACAAAGTCATAACAGACAACTGTTTTATTATAGCACTAATAATTTTTCACACCCATATATTTCCAAAACAAATTTTTTCACCGTTGCAGATTTCATCAAATAATTATTTGTACACGTAAAGAAATTACATACCTTAATAAAAATACCTGAGCTAAATTTCTAAAATTCAGCAAATTCATTCTGTATTTTTGAGAAACAACTCATTTTCTCACACAGCTCCCTGAAAACCTCTTTGTAAATGCATGCATGCTAAGAACAACTTTTAATGTGCAATGCAATTCATTTTGTCAAATTCTTTGGAAGCTTTAATTTCATATATATTTGTTTTATTACACTTTATAAAGGCCACATAGTCTACCAAGATTTTTTTTTACTTCTAGTTTGAACGACTCAATATTATGTATTATCCCAGCGCTTCTGAGATAGTGAATTTTACAACTGTGCCAGCATACTGTATTTAATTTAGACAGTAGAATAAAGGGTCTCGAAAGTTGGGAAGCAAAGCACGTATTTGACAAGCAAAGAAAAACAAATACCAAACAGTAAACATGAAGTACAATTCATCACTTTGCAGAGATCTGTTTAATGCTTATATATTGTAAGGTTTGTTCTCAGAATTGAAGTAATTTTAGTTTGTTGCACAGGCTTCACCTGGGTGCTCTCAAATCACTTATCCTATGCACTACAGTTAGCTACAGATTTCTTGATCTGAAAGTTTAGAGTACAGCCACGAATAGAATATATAAGTTAATTACTGACATGAGCACAATGATAGCAAACAAAAAGGAAATGATGAATGATTGCTCCTCCATTATTTTAACACTTATTTTTATAATTTTGTTCCATGACAACCTAATATTTAAGAAAGAGGATTAATCCCACTGCACAGATGGTATATTTCAAAGCAAGATGCTTAACACTTACATTGCAGACAGTAGTAATGTTTAGGAGAGGTGTTTCTTTTTTCAATTTTTTCAACTAATCATGTAGATTAACAGTGCTGTAGGGAAACCACATCTCCTTCGATGTTTTATATGACCATAAAAATAAGTTCATGCTTGTTCACAATAGAAAAAAAAAAATCTCACCAGCACTATCATGCGTTTCCTATGTAAAATCTCCTATGAAGCTAAGAAAGCTTTTGTGTGTCATCAGCACCCTCCTCCCTGGCTCCCTCCTGCCCTGTTTAACAATACACGGCTGATAGCAATTACCAAGTAAGATGATATTTTTTCCTTTAGATGAAGCTCTTGCATATGAAAACTATGATCGCAATGCTTTCACTAACTCACAGAGTTTTCTAACAGATTGTGATCAAAAGGCATACAAATCTATTTAAACTTTAAAGCTAAATGAGCTTGCCTTCAGACTTCCTGTACCTCTGGACACCATGTGTTGAATAAGAGAAAGGGGCAGACAGCGCAAGAATTCATTAAGCGTTCTGACTGATTACCTCAAAGATGTCAAATACACCCTAAGGATATACAATCAGGACTGTGCATTAAAGATTACCTGTACTAAAAGTCATTAAATTTCTTAGATTTCAAAGAACAAAAGAGAAGATTATTTGAAAATTGTTCACCAGCTGAACGGAAGACGCTTCAAAAATACTGATGGAATTTTCCTTTGGAAGTATTCTATAAAGAGGATGATTATAAGATGAAGGGAACCATTATGAGTTTGTCATTTCTTCCTCAGAACCAGATCTAAATTAACACACTGGAAGTTGTATTTCAGACACTTATTACGCACCGAGGATGCTCATGGGTAGGAGAGAAATAGATTAGCCAACCTACTTTCAGTAACAAGGTCTACTTTTTATTTAGTTAAGTGTTACAGAGATGGATTTCTGGAGGCAGAAAACATGACAAGTCACCTAAGGAATATAAATAAAACAACTGCAATCCAAAAGTACTCTTAAAAAGCGTTTCTGACTGGATATGTTTCATGATTTTTATTTGGTTAAGAAGCCTGAGATATGAGATTAACTGTATGACAAAGGTAAGCTGATTTGGGCACAATTCATTGTGAGTTCATCAGGTTATTGAAAAGTCATAGGTCAGGCATTTTTTCATCTCTATCATACAGAAAGAAACCATACATATTCAGTTTATTAGAAGAAAATCCTCTTATATGTTGCTAAACTGACTACTTGTCGAAATATGCATTTAGGTAAAAGTTACTTACTACAGTTTTCTTCATCAGAATTATCACCACAATCATTTTGGCTGTCACATCTCCAATGATCTGGAATACAGTTGTTGTTCTTGCACTGGAATTCATGAGGCCCGCAAGTTTTTTTGTCTGCAATTAGGACAAATATCATTTACATCAATGCAAAGTCAGAAATTGAGAGACTGCTACTGAAGAGTGACATGATTGCATTGCAGGACACATTTCAAAAGAAGCAACCGAAATACTTGAAAAGTTACCTTCAATAATTGTGTTTTTTTTCCCCCTCATAACACATTCTTTAAGATTCTACTTATTCAGCCACACCATAACAGATACATCAAATATGATGATAAAATAGATGCTGTTAAAACTGTAATTTAATGAAAAAAGGGAAATTCAAAAGGATGCTTGGATGGGCTAACATTACTGCATTGAATCTCAAAAGCTACACTGACTTCTCCTTGAATTTTGCAGTATGATTGCCCTGCAAAATATCAGATCACAGAAACCTACAAGAATATTTTTTACAAATGTACAGAATGCGTATTTCTCAACATCCATGCTTATATGTAACAATTTAGACTACCGGAGTCTAACAGAGAATTTTGCATTTTGCTTTGCACTTTCACTTTGTGGTGTCTTAGACTGAAAGTTTGCCTACATAGAGGAAAAAGCACCAAGTATATAATGCTAAACAGTGGTTAATTTTTGTCATGCGGTAAATCCTTGGTGAACGTTCTGGTTTACACAGTAGTACCATAAGCAAAGCCTTTCAGAGATGCATGAACATTCTGAACTACTCCAGCTGCCTTTGTGTTTTCTTTTTTTCTTTCTTTACCGAACAATTCTTTTAGCCTGCTAAGGTCTGGAATGAAAATGAAAAAAATTAAAATCAATGGCAATTTATTAAAAAACAAAACAAAACCAAACCATAAAAAAACCTGAACTTTATTTATATTAAGTTTCAATGACATATTTAAAATTACACTGCTGCTATGATGGTATTTCAGTTTGCTAAATTTCCATTTGGCCATTTAAAAACATCACAGTTCAGGCTTCCTGTTGGTATCCTGACATCATGATAAGTTTTAATAACTGTCAGAATGAGGGACTGAAATATTAGCTTAAGTCAACCTGCTTTCTCTGCCTCTGAAAAAGAAATTGAGGTATGATATTTGATGCTATGGCCCAAACTGCTGATTCTGTGTTTTGTTTTAGCTGTGGCTTTTGAACACCAAATCGATTGAGGCAAATACTGGTGTGAATCTGTACACTCACAAATCTGGTAATTAAAATACTGCCTTTTGCATTTGTTCCTAATTCTCTGCCAACATCACAGTTATTAGCAGTTTCCTCCCCAGATACTTTATCCTATGATGTTTCTCAAGATGACAAAAATAATCCAGAGATAATCAATGATATTTCATAGAATAATAGCATTATAGAATATTCCAAGTTGGAAGAGACCCACAAGGGTCATCGAGTCCAACCTCTGGATCCACACAGGACCACCCAAAAATCAGACCATCTGCCTGAGCGCGCTGTCCAAACACTTCCTGAACTCCAGCAGGCTCAGGGCTGCAAAAATTTCCCTGGGGAGCAGGATTTCAATTATGACATTTCAAATAATTGTATTGGCAAGCACTTAAAGAACATTTAACAATAGAAGTCATAAAAATAACAATAACGTAGAAACTTATTGTACTTGTTTTTGCTGCTTTGCTAACATGGTTTCACATTCTATACCTATCCTATGTATTATTTCCAGTGAACTCTATAGCCTGAAATTAACATAACCGCCCACAAAATGAGCCCTAAAGGCTAATCACGGATGATATTCTATTTAGCCTTCTACAATGAATATCAAGATCTAATCAGAAAAAGATAGAACACAGAGAACCTTCTTTTCAACTACCTGCTGGGTTGAAGACAACATACAAGATTTATTTCCTTGCTCTTCGTAAAGCATACTAAATCTATTTTGTTGTATTGCCTCTGTATTATACATGAATGTAAACTGATGGAGAAAGTCCGGCTTTCTTAAAAAGCAAGCAAACAAAACTGCCTGTATTCTAAATGTACAATTATCCCTTGAACATTAATCTTCCTCCTTACTCTATTTTTGATAAATAAAAAGAACTATTTAATTCTTTCCATCTACAAAATATTTGTTTGTTTTTCTAAGGATTTTTTTTTTTAATTTTTTTTTGTCATTTGAGAACTCTGAAAGCTTTATTTTTCCTTGAGGTTGACTCTGATCTCTCACAGTAGCTTACAGTTGTCAAGCCTAACAGACTAGACTTGCTTGTCTTCTACCTCATTCTTCAGATTAATGAGAGCTCAGGAAAATAGGAAGACAGCAGAACTAAGACATAACAAAGACAAAAATTTGAGAGTTTCATAACAAATGTCTGATCTTTTGGAAACACACATTCAACTCAAAATAAATAGTTAAAGAGCTTATTTTTTCTTCTGTATTGTGGAATCCTGAAAGATACACCCACATTTTGTCACAGCTGTCTTCAAACATTAAACTGCTTTCCACTTTTCTTACAGTAAGACTCCATGGAAACGTGGAAGTTCATATAGAAATAGTACAATGAAACTAAAAGTCAAGGTTACTTAATTTTCATGTTTCTATCTTAAATTATAATTGACAGAGATTAAGTCATTTTTGGATAAAAATGAAATTAACATTAAATAAAAGGAAAAAGGAGAAAACAGTTGTTGACAAATTATTCTGGTAAATATCTAAAATACATATAAGCTTTAAAGCAGACTGTAACTTCCTACGACTGAACACAGCTTTCTTCATATTCTAACCCCCAAAAGGGCCTTTTGTGATGGAAAGTATCAAAGCTCTGAGTAAAGATTGACATAATTTAATGCCTTATTTTAATTGTCTGGACAAAAAGCATGCATTAGGTCTATCTAATACTGTTTGAAAAACAGCACACATTCATTAACACTTATTTAACTACTTTAATTGCCTCAGTTGGAAATGAACCGTAGAAGACTAGAAATATACAGTACAGTTCCATCAAGTTCACTCAATATTGTATCCCCCATAACACATGGTAGCAAATATTTACTAAGGAAAATATATATTACTATGGAGCACATAAGCAAGGAAGAAATTACCGTTTGTGCAAAGTTTTGCAATGTAGGCATTTTAAAAATGAACTATAAATGATAAGTTACTATTAGCACCAGCATATGCAGATCTTTATTACAGTCTACTTGTAAATTTAAAATTTAATTCTCCTGAAGTTTGCTCATAAAAATAACCATCTTTAATTATTAAAAAAAAAATAGAATGTAGAACAAATTGTGTTCGAACTACTGCTATAAAGAGGTTATTTAAACATATCTCAGACACTAAAATTAAGGGAAAATTTTAAATGAGATTAAAGTCATCCTGTTTTGTTTTTTTTTAATATGCTTAGTTAATAGTGCATAGCTATGAGTGGCGTGTAACAATTTATTCATATTTACTGCTCCTATTTTATCCAACGTAAAAACAGAAGGCATTATAATCAACTAGTAAATCTGAAATAAAAACAGAGCTGGATTTTCACAATGGCAATTCATTTATCATGAAATGTCTTTACTATACTGCATCTCTTTCTTATTCTGGAGCAAAACGTTTATGCACCTCTACTACCATTACAGTAGACTAAAGGAAATTATGAAATTTTTCACTATTTATTAATCATAATAGCAATAAAATGTGGAATAAATCTGTGGAAACTTGCTAACTTTGCAGAAAAATAGAAAATGTCACTATATTCCAGATGAGAAACTCATTCATAATTCCAGTCAATAAAGTAGTTAAGTATAATATTAATGCCTATATTAAAGTTATACTCATTAAGTCTACTTACGTGTACTATCCAACAAGAACAGTAAGAGCCAGATAAAACTATCACGTCACACAGCTACCACCATAGATTGGAAGAGGACTCGTTAAGTGAAATCATAATTTCCCTTTACTACTTTTTGTAACAACATCAAGCTACAGTCAAAACAGTGATATATTCTAAGCCAGAGTCATACTCACCACAGTTAGCTTCATCCGATCCATCAGCACAGTCTGGGTCTTCATCACATACCCACAGTTTAGAAATGCAGTGTTTTGTTGTTTGACACTGGAAATGGTCTGGAGAACAACTGTTTTCAGCTTTAAAGAAGAAGGTTCTAAATTAAAGCTAGAAAATTCTGATAGTGTTCAAAATGTTTGCTTTGTAAGAAAAATAAAGGGTAAAAAAAAAACCACGTCAGAAATAAGGTATCTCTGGCATCATTTAAGTAATTTCTTTAAGAAAACATTCGGTTCATATTGTTCATAACATCAAAACGAAGACAAAATTTTATACATAATTTTAAAACCTGACAAAAATAGATTTTATTAGAACATAAGCTAGAATATTTAACTTTCTTAAGAGAAGCTTATAACGCCTAGATAATCACAGAATGGCTTGGGTTGGAAGAGACCACAAGGATCATCAAGTTCCAACCCTTAAGAAAGGATTAGTAAGGTGTGAGGTAAGACAGACAGAAACGAAAAACGTATGTAATGAACCCATCTTCCATCCTATGCTGTGCCTTCACAGTTGGGTTGATAGCTGAGATTCAGAACACTCTAGACCTTGCTTTATATCACAGAAGATTATCCTATCCCACTGTAGTTAAAAACACCCCAAGTTTTCAATTTGGTCATTGTTGATCCTGTTCCTATACTCTCCACATTCCCTAAACAATGCTGTGCTGTCGGCTGTGTTACCCTCATTTCATTTTACTTCTGTCTGGCACAACTTACAGAAGGTAAGGGAACCTTCTATATGTTATGCGTCACTTTTATACTGAAAAAAGCAATCTCCCCATCTTCTGCAGGTGTTTACTAGCCCTAATAATCTGATTTTTAAAGAAATGTAAAATGTAAATAAGCATATAATACTGTCTGTCAGAGGCTTGAGCTCTGCTGAGCTATTTGGAAGATGGACATCAAACATGATAATTAACAAAGTCTTTGTATCCTTAGCAACCCTTCTCTTGGAGGAGTTGTTCTTTGTATAAATGCAACGTTTGAGACAGCTAATTCAGAAAATAGGACTAAAGTTAGAACAGCTGTAAATCTGAATAATGAACAGAATGAAGGATATCTCAAGACTCAGCACCTTCATCTTAATTCCAGAATGATCTAAAATGGAAACTATTTAATATGTTTCAAGTTTAACTGAAAATATTTTCTTTAATCACCTCTGTGAAATATGGAGCAAAACTGGATTTACCACAAGATGTATAATATCTATGTAAATGGCAATCAAGCTGTTTAGGTAAATTAATGAAGTCCCTGCAGAAGGGGGAATTGACAAAGTAGAGAACTACATCAATGAAAAAATATAGAGAAGAAGCGATAGGTCCACACCATTTTTAATAAAATAAGTATAAAAGTGTTTGGGTTTTTTTTTTTTTTTTTCCAATTGAAATATGCTGCCGCAAGGCATGGAAGATGAAAACCTCAAGAAGATCAGTCATTTGTGAGGTGGTTAAGAGTAAAACTGATGTTTCAGCCTAAGCCAGAAACACAATTAAATGCTTGAAATTAATTTGTTTATACACTCCTTTTTTTTTGTAATAACTTTAAAAAATGAAGTTAATAAACGACATTTTACTTTGTTCTCTCGTATATAAAACACTGCACATCAAACAATCCAGTGAATTAGCTGCTTTGCATGCTCCTCAAATTATTTTACAGGAAGGACATTTACATTTTTTTGCATATTTTATTTCATCTTGTTTAAAATCAGCTACATATATCAGAACAAAATTCTCTAAACATTACTTACGACAATCTCTTTCGTCTTCTTCATCGCCACAATCATCCTGTCCATTGCATCTCAAGTTTATTGGAATACATTTCTGATTCTTTGTGCACTTGAACTGACCTGACAGACACACATGTGTGTCTGGAAGTTAAAAGAATAAAAATATTAACTTAAAAAGATTAAAATCTAAGTAAAATACAAAAACACTTTCTTGGCAGAATGCAAATCACAGCATTTACAACAGCATAGCACAACTATAATACAAATTAAGCACCTACCACAGTTCAGTTCATCAGAATTGTCCCCACAATCATTCTCTCCATCACAGATGAAGGCTGGAAGGGCACAAAGTCCAGTTCCACACTGAAAACGTCCTGGCTGACATCTGAATTCCGCTGGAAGAAAAGAAAACTGCTTATAAATAATGCCAAAGGAATGGCCAAGTGTCAGCAGTGTAGTTCTTCCTCTATGGATCTAACAGAAGTATTTCTGAACATTTGTATTGAACAACATTGCCCCAGTCTAAGCAGATAATAGTAAGGAAGATGCATGCATAGTGCTTCAAAATTAATCTCGAAGTCTGAGATTTTAAATTCACGTAACTGAAGTTATATTGTACTAACTGTACAATTCTCTGCTGGTGGATGTTTTCTGTAAGCTGAACATAAGCTTGCACTTTAGGATAAAAAACATTTCAGTTTCAATATGCATTTAATAAATTCACTGTCTAGCTCTTGACACATCCACCATTGCTTGTTCTCACAGCCACTGCTGTTTGCGTGAATGGACAATTCCGCACTTCTATAGCTATATCTTCCATAAATATTTACTTATCTGGAAGCTTGTAAGGCATAGCAAAGTTTTCTGTGTATTTAAGCTTGAGGTAAGAATACAACAATATTTTGAGTTACGTAGATTAATATAATAACATTAAAGCAGTTAATGACTGAGAAGGAAAACAGCATCATCAACAACGTTTCTCTTTGGGAACTGCGTATACTAGGACAGGTATTTTCCCAACTCCTAAGTAAACTTGCAGTCAGCTACTTGCCTCACATCAGCCATCCTTTGGGATGCTGAAAACATCATCATAACTGACTTCCAGTTGTCTACAATTCAGTGGAGAAATACTATGGGAACCTGCTATTTGGCCTACGGGAGGCTATTGAAAAATATGCTGTATCTGCACCGCTTTCATGGTGGTGTGTCAAGGTTAAATAGGGTGCATGACAAATGATCGTTACATAAAATTGTTCGTACTGGAGCAGTGGGATTTAGCTCTTCAAATTCTCCTTTGGAAATACTTATAGAAGCATAAAATGAAAATATATACATATAAGACTTATTGGGAAAAATGAAAATATTCTTAGAAGGAATCTCACGGAGAACATTACTGATGTTATTCTGGAAATTGCACTCTGTGATAATGTGCAGCTAAACTTATATAACTGTAATAAAATAAAAGCCAGGGAGATTATAATATCAAGATTCTATCACACACACACACAAGATCAAATGTGGCAGAATTATTTTTTAAAGACAGACAGAACTCTCTAAAACATAAAATCCTCAACAAAACTTGAAAAGGGATGAAGAAAAGCTTTAAAGCATTGAAAACTCCCTAGTTTATCTTTTTTTCCAGATATCTTAAAAGCTTAGTAAACATTAGTTAATGTAAATATTTACAGGATGACAGACAAGATACTGCCCTCTGTAAATCCGACAGGGACCAAAGAAATCAAGCATGTACTGCAAAAAAAAGCTTTCAGAGAAAATCTTCTAGCTTCTATAAAGCAGTACATTTGTTTCTAACTCTACTGACAAAACTGGGTTCCAGATTTAGAATACACTTACGGCACTCCTCAGGCTCATCAGAGCCATCTCCACAGTCATCAACAGTGTCACATTTCCACCAGAACGGAATACATTTGTCAGTTTTGCAACGGAACTGTAAAAGGAGAGGAAGAAGGAAGAAAAGAATCAATAATACCTTTTTATTTCCCCCCGAAAAACCATAAACTATGAGAAATTAAGTGATTTTGTCATTGTTCCACTAATTACCTACGTATTTCCATTTTATAACACCTCTTTCTTTAATTATCTTTTTTGGAGATGCAGTGCACTGTGACTTCATCTCCAACAGAAGTCACTATAGTTCTAATGACTTCGGTACACTCACTAATAAAAACTATTCATTGAATTTTCATGCATTCCATGACTTGATCCTTTAAGGTCTTACTCAGAACAGTCATTTAAGCACTGTACAGCTGTTTATCTGCTCTACAAAATATGTGTCTCAAGACACAGGAAATCCAACTTGTACACACAATTCAATGTTTTAATTCATACAATTGTTACGTAATTGCACATCCTACCATTTTCATCTCAGTTACTGGATTGTTTTTACTGTAACTGTTATTTACTTATTTAACTACTGGACTGAGCTCCATTTTTTTCTAAGTGGGTAGCGATTGCTCAGTCATGTATACTTTCAAGTCATTTTGTAATTCCATCTTGTGTATTTTATATAAATACTTTTTCAAAGTAATTTTGATAAATTCATTAACTTTATCCATACTAATGACTGGAAGAAACATTCACATTTAGAAGAGTACAAGCTCTACACTCTCTAGGAGAAAAAAAAAAGGTAATAGCAATTTTATTTTCAACAAATAACCATGAAGATGAAACACTTTCAATACATCCAACACTTACCTAGTCTTCAGCCCCTTTGACAAGAGCTTCAATATTTCATGGACACCAGCATAATTATTTAAAAAGCAGGTGAAAAAACGGTAAAATGAATATACATATGCACTTACCTGACTGGCAGTGCAGTTTGATAAGCATGTCTTGTTATCAGCAGCAAGGTAAAAGTTAGTGGGACAGGCACATGTATGCATCTTGCCAGGGGCTAAAAGGCATAAATGACTGCAACCACCATTGTTTACTGTGCACAGATGCTTAGACACTGGATAGAATAGGAAAAGAATATCAGAGCGCATTATTTCTGTTTACTTCTGAGTATCTGCTTCATAGAAGAAAATTATATTACACACATTAGTTTTACAATGGAAAGTCTTATAACAAAATCCCTTTCTTTTTGCCTTTAAGCTATTCTTTTCTTCTGCGTGCAGCAATTATTTCACAGGATGTACATTCAGTAATGAAAAAAATGAGAGGAAGAAAAAAAAAAAGGACATTAAAAAACCTATGTAATAATGAAAAAAAATCAGCTAATTCGGGTGAAGTGCCAGACTGCATTTGTCTAGAATTCCAACAGGTGGACATTAGATCAGATGCAACCTTAATGCCTACACTCTCAGACATTACCTCAGTCTCAGGCTTCTAAACAACAGTATTCTTTTGTATTATTAACACTGTTCCTAATTTTGCAATAATAATGCTACATGTCTTCATGACACACTGTTCTGATCTTTGTAACTGGTAACTTGGACTCTAACACAACTTTACAATTCTGTAATTCCAATCAGTATCCACAAAACTCATAGGATATCTCATCACTGAACAAGTCATAACACATTTATTCAATAACAGATATACTTACAACACTAACCACAGATTTATATTTTAGAAAGTTCACTCAAAGACGTCTAAAATTCAAAATAATACAGAAAAAAATAAATCACTGGTGATAAACAATCCTCAGTAAATTCAGCAACTGGTTTCTATGTGAAATACATCAATGTGCTGAACAGAAAATATGGAATAATTACCGTCAGGTTGCCTGTAAGAATGATACACCTGTATATCAGTTATGGTATGCCAGGAGTTAATCAGAGACAGTCTGTCTAATCCAGAGGTTTTGTGGGCACGGTTGAGTGATTTGGTTTTCCCATCTGTCCAGTAGATGTAGTCTTCAAACAATGTTAGTGCAATTACGCCTGGAATATCTTGATTAGGAACTGTAAGAAGAAATGCGAAGATTAATGTTCACTCTTGGAAGACTGCCAACTAAAATATTCCATACTGCATGGGTTGACAGATACAACTGCTACACAATGTCTGGAGAATAACTGTCATAACAACGTGTCAAGATTAAAATGTTCTTTATTATCAGTTATGAGAAAGATGAATGGGGATACATGAGCCCTGTTTGCTTGGAATCGGTCAGCCCAATCAATGTTAAGGAAATGAAAGTATTTCAGTTACCAAAAAAACACGTCCAGATTCTAAACCAATCAGATGTCAAGTTTCAAAGTAGGACAAAACCTAAGCATACGTTAACCTACTCTTCACAGAAGATGAAAAGCTATAAAACATCATGGATATATCTACAGATGCATTGCATTTGATAAGATTTAAGACAATTTCTAACATTCCATTTTGGGAAAATATGCTGACAAGTGAAACAGCATTGCATTAAGCATAAAAGTAAGAGGGCTTACTGCTTATTCCTAGCAGAACTAAGCATACAGTAAAAAAATACATAAAGTGCTAATACACTTTACCATATCATTGCAATATCACAAAATAATAAGTCAACATTATTCGGAAAGGAAGAAAGGACAAAAGGGAGAAAAAGCTTTGGGATGTCCTTCATCCTACTGCATAAGTGGACTATTTGTTCTTAGCAAACATAAGCTGAATTCTATTTTTGTTTTGAAACAGCATGCAATTGTAGTCCTAAATGTCACAGGAGAACACCTGACCACAACGCTCAATTTGTAAATGATGGTCTTTTAACACTGAATTACTCCAATTACTGATAAGACAAATTAGAGAGGCCGCATCTGTTATTTTAAACTGTACATTCTTACAAGCTTTGTTTTCTTAGATGAAAATGCCTGGAACTTGTTTAAATAGGCTTGGCAAACCCAAAATTTCTGCTGGAACATTTCACAGTTCATTGGCAATTGATGGCCAATATTTTGTAGATGGAATAAGATTTTTTAAAAAATTCTCTCTTGCCCACATACTGAACTCCAGTGTAAGGTTTGCTGCCTTCTGGTCAAGGAAACCTTGCTTCTTAGACCACAGATAATTTTCCCCTCCTTGTATGACTGCACATGCCTTAACCGTCCAACAGAAAGAACGGGATTTTTTTAATTATTACCATTTTCTTTAAAAGGAGCTTCACAACGTTTCTGAAAAAAAAATTAGTCAAAGTGCAATCGTACAAAAAAAAGAAATGAATTTTGGCATTTATGTCATATGCAACTTCGGCACAGATTCCTAACTAATTCAGTACCCTCAAGAAAAGCTTCCCTCATATGCAGAAACATGTTGCGAAAAGGGCATCTACAAAACAGAAGTGAATCATTCTCAATGTCAATTCTTGCAAAGTTTCTTTCATTGCTAACAAGAAAAACAGTTCTTGAAGTACCATTATTCTTAGTTTTGTCATCAAAGTAACAAGCCAAGCAAATACAAGAAAGGAAGAATAAAAAGTATAAGTACAGGCATCCCCATTATTTCTCTCAGTCTGATATTTTCTAATGAAGAGGACCGATCAAAATATGTTACAAGAAAAACATCCCAGACTCTGGAAAACACCCAATGCGTGGAGCAGAGTTTGCCTGTCCACTGAAAAAATCTACATGCTTATCTCCTAATTACATCAGCTGCTTACATATTAATTTTATCCTTACTCTGATGGAGTGATCTGTGTAACTCCCTTGGTGGGGAGGAGAATTATCAGCAGATTAGACAGCAATACACAGCTTCAGAGTATGGGGATATACCATACTGGTATACCCAGCAACAAAACCAGTGGAATAAACACGTAACTCCGCATCTAGGCACAAATGAGACTAAGAAGTCAAATGTTGGTCATTAATGTTTTTTGTGTTATTTCATTTAGCATAAGATTTTTTCACGTAAGATCTTCCTTGAAGCTTCTAGAGAGGTTCTTCAAGCTTTGCGTATATCTTTATAATGCTGAGTTAAGCTTAATGCTGTTCCGGCAAAGGGACATGTCACTAGTTTTAAATTAAAAAGTGAATGATGTTTAAAGCACCTCAGCATAATTATTAATTGGGAATACTAATTATCATATCCTATGCTTACTACCAGATTACTGTAATTAATTAAGGAAGCACAGAATTTACACATTAATATCATTTGGATGAAGGAAATTATACCTCTGAAGGATGAGTTCATCAAAACCTGTGTGTATGCACGCTATGTGGAAGAAATGGCTTTTCCTTTCCATCACTATCTAGTAAGAAGAATTGGACTACTCCATGGCCACTCTCCTCAGGCAGTTACTTCACTTAAATTAAGTCTTTCAGCTGCTTCATTGTGCTATGATATTTATTACGTGATTATGAATCAATCTGGGCTCAGTCCACCATGCTGTCCTCATATACTGAGCCTTAGGTACAATAAACTCAACATTTTTAATTTTAGGTGGATTATAAGCGTTTACTATAGAAAGTTTTCTTGTAGTCCCCGAGTCACAGGGTTGCATTCCCCACTGATCATAAAGGACATTTTTTAATTTGAAATACAAACCGTACTGACAGAAGAAGCTGCAAGGAACTGTCCTACCTATGAAGCCATTTATTTTACTTTTACTTAAGTTCTGAAAACGCAACTGTTCCTATAAATTAGGACTTTTCCTTCCACTTGCGATGTCAAATTGAAGACATCAAACACACCATTCCAGTTTTTCTATATGTTCAAAAATGTGTTTTATCTGTCTATATTCTCTTACTCTGACCACAGTTAAGAATAAACTCAGAATAAATGGGCATGTAAAAGTCTTAATGCACATGAAGATTTATATGAGAAAACTATCTTGATTTGGTCTTCTGTAGTATTCCCTTATAATGAAAAACATCTGTACCAGTTGTCTTCTCTTTGACTATTCACTCATTACAAAGAAATGCCATATCCCGAGTACACATGCTTACTCGCCTTTCAAGATTGTCATGATAAGACAAAAAATAAATTCAGATATTTGGGTGTACAATTGATTTTATCTTAAATGGATTATGCATACATCAGAATCCAAAAATTCCTTTAGCATTTGATATATTGTAAACAACGGCATATCAGCACTGCTGATGTGCAAGAATTAGTTTATTAAAGTGATATTTCACATCAACTGCGATTGACAAAAAAAATCCACAATAAAATTGTGATATAATTTTTATGCTTTACGTTCTTAGTGCAACAGTGAGATAGTCCCTCATGCTTGTTATTTGCCTGTGCAGACATCAGTATTCCAAGCTTTCTAATACCTCATGTGGTAATAATTAATGATTTATCATAAACATATATAGTAGAAGAAACACCCACTTTTCTTTTTTTCCCCAGTCTTTAACTTCTAGATAACTTAACTGCTGATCTACCTCTTCATAAATGACATACATTTGTTACATGTTACAATACTAATTACCAACCTCACAGCATACATTATGGTTTGAATCGCACTTTTAAGTAGGAGAGCAAAAATAATTGCTCACTTTTCTTTAGCAAGCACTGTGAAAATGATCGACTTTCTGCAAATTAAGAATAAAGCCAGGTTAGAGTTGTAATTATTTCCCTGCATCACCTGTTTGAAAACATTTACTCAAGATGTCTACTTGCAAATCCATTACCAATATACTCTGTAAAACACTGAAATTACGTTAGACCCACATAAGGGTCAGAACTCGACCAGCCCATTAATGGAGAATTTAAACAGCTGTACATTTTAATGCATAACCATTAGAACTACAGTTCATTTAGTATAAATTACTTTCTAGAATTATTTCTGTGTTAAACAGGTGTTGTGTTGCTTTGTTCTTTTTATTACTTTAAAGGTTTCTCATAACTATGCTACATTACAGCCTCTATGAAAGCTTTAAAAATTGGTTTGAAATAAGTTAACACCCAATCCATATCTCAAAACACCCCCAACAAATAAAACACTACAGCTGTAGCCCAGTAGTTCAGTGGATACTGCCCTAGTAGTCCAGGAGAACTTCACTAGACCAATACTTACTACATGTGCTTTTTGCCAGTATAGTATATTTCCAAGTACATATGTCATTTTTTCATACACTGAAACATATACCAGGTATTAAAAACAAGTAGAAAATGCTTTATCCTGTTCCACTGACAGAATCTTGTAAATTTAAACTAATAACTTATTTTGATTTTCAAAAGATCCTCCTCATCTGTAAAGTAAAATGTATTATGAGGGCATATTCATAGAATGGCTTGGGTTCAATGGGACCTCAAGGATCATCAAGCTCCAACCCCCTGCCACAGGCAGGGCCACCAACCTCTGTATGTAATACTCGATCAACAACTTACTCAACAACTTATTTAACAATCATCACTTTAAGTAATGTTCCATTTATGTACAACTCCATCCCAGCTGAAACTAAGATGTTGGAAATTCACTTTCCTATTTCTTTTTCCTACCATAGCCTTGCCCTCTGTTACAGATAGGTGAGCCCCTTGCAATCTTCCCTTTTTCTAACACTCTTTCTTCTTCCACCGTCTGCTGGGATTTGATCTCATACATAAATAATGTACTCTTTTACACGAGGAAAGCACTGTTCAACCCAAAAAGTGCTTGAGCAAACAGCTAAAGGAAGATGAGAAGTTTAATGAGAAATGGAAGCCAGTAAAGAGAAGGAATGCACAGACCTATCTGGAAAAAGAACAGGAAGAAGGAATAAAGAGTTACTAAAAGGTAGAAAGGGGAGGACTGCAGCACATCAGAAGTAGTGGAAAATAAAAACGATTAGATAGTTGAATACAAACGAAGATGATAACAGATAGCATACTAAAAGGAGACAAAGCATTGCATGAGCTCTAGGGAAGAGCCACAACTCCAGAAGAAGGAATACATATCTGTAGTCATGCGAAAAACATACACAGACTTAAAACGCAGATCCTCCTCTCACACTGTACATTAAATTTTTGACCCAGGGATACAAGCTGATATGCTCTAAGTTGTATAGATGATGAAAAACTCTCTTTTTGGCTTGTTTGAATTACATACCCTTTATATTTTTAGAGTATTTTTATATAAGCATAGAAGTGTATGTAATATTTCAGAGATGAAAATAATACTGCCTGGGATTTTTAACTACAAAATTCAATATAGCCATACAGAAGCACAGACGTTATCAGTAATTGCCCATTAATTCTTGAATGCATATATAGAAAAAATATTTTCAGAGGTTTATAATGGAATGAAATTTGGGCAAATTACCACAAGAACA
This sequence comes from Alectoris magna, assembly GCA_030625065.1. Taxonomy (NCBI): domain Eukaryota; kingdom Metazoa; phylum Chordata; class Aves; order Galliformes; family Phasianidae; genus Alectoris; species Alectoris magna. The sequence goes on along the minus strand of CM060567.1, from coordinate 1,492,535 downwards.
GTTGAAGTTACAGAAACCAAACTGTTGACAGTCTTCATAAACTGGCCTGTAAAATTGTGTGAATTTAACATAGGGGAATCTGTCACATTTCCTGAATAACGGCCTTTAAGTAAAAAGAATGCAGTATAACGAAATAATCAGATTTAGGAAGATGTGTGAATTGGAGAATTTTATCTGAACAATTATGAACACTAAATATCTAATCAAATAGCAGATGTCAAACGATTATAACTGTGCTATATCAGACGCAGCTCTGACGAGTAGCACCACAGACAAAAAAAAGCTGGAAAAAAACTCAGCTGCTATATTAGAACTACTGTTTATCTGTCATATTAGGTTAAAAGTTTAGTTTACAGACTTAGCTAATTTTTCATCTATGAAAACTGCAGTTTAAATCTGGAAGGCATTTAGTTCTCCCATCTGTTGCGTTACTTTCGCATGAGGACAATTCCATGAATAACTGGATTCACCCTGCTATTAAACTCAGATGGCATAGTTCAGAATCAGACATAAATATTCCCTTTTTACCTATGAGGACTGCAATTAGCAATTGAAATTACAGATGCTAAGAAGAAATAAAAGAGCGCTCTCATCTCCAAATGCCTTCAAATCATTACTTTCAAGTAATACTTCAGAACAGTTGCGAACACCCAGGTAAAGCCAATTCTGAAGAACTTTTCAAATTAATATACTAGAGAAAAGCTGCTCTCTGATGACTATATTCCAGTTAACAAATTCACTTCCAAGTTTTCAGTTTGTTTAAAGGTAGAGCAAGTTTTAGGTCTTAATTTTTATGCCCCTCCATGATGAAGCAACGAAGTGGTAAAACTTTTGCTTTTAGAATATAAAACATGGATCAACTGGATGCGGTCAAATTCTAATCTTAGCTCAGAGGAGTTTCTGTACTTCCTCAGCCAGACTATCAAACTCCATTTCTGTAGTTTCATTACACTGAAATTCTTGTCTTCTAATAGTAAAACTGGAAAACGGTAGGCATCCCTGCATATTCAGACCTTGGAAGGATAGGAAAACCTGCATGAGGCAATCAGATAGCTAGGCAATGACAAAGCTTCCATCTCCTTTGGGCAAAGGGAACCAGAAGCAGCTGTTAAGTCTGACAAATTCTTGAATGCTTTTCTTTTTTTCTTCAAGCTTACAGAAGTAAAACAGCTTAGTGCTTAGCCAGATTAGTGCTTCAATGCTTGCTTAATCATTTACTGTGCATAACATTTGTGACTAAGCTCTAAAGACTGTTTACATAATCACGCATTAAACTTCAAATAGATAAGCAAGGTCATTTCTGCCCCTAGTGCCAAGAAGAGCTCCCAAGCAGTGTAAGATTTCTGGCCTAGTTAGTATGTTTTTCAAGTTCTTACTAGGACTCTCCTGACAATTATAAAAGCTCACTTCTCTATTGAAACGCGGAGGAATTTTACAAAAGAGAAGCAGCAGATATCCTCTTTTCCTGAAAAAGAAAAAAATCTTGTAAAAAAAATGTCACAAAAAAGAGCCTAAATTTCCAAAATAAAAGTAAAGAGCAGTTGTATGCAAAAACAGCCTTCGGTTTAAACACACACTGTATGAAAAGATAGCCTAATATTGTCCTGTTTGTCCTTAAGCTTCCAGCACAAAACACTTAAAACTGAAAACATCGCTTTACAATAGGCGTTAAGATTCATTCCATTCCAGCAAGAGATTCATTTTGTGGTTCTTGTGGAGTCACTGTGACATTCTCCTCACACCCTTTGTAATGAGCAATTTAAGATCAAAACAACATATTCTCAGAACAACAACAAAAACAAAGAACCTCACACTAAGATAGGTGTACCCTCAAAACATATAGAAAACAGTAGGAAAAAAAACACCCCAACATCTTACAGTAACTGGCACTTCAGACTGTATTGCTCACACTATCCATTTAGACTTTTATCAGCTCTACAAGCATGTATTTGTGCTCGTCATACTTGTGCCTTTATCCTTCTTCTACATTTGAAAGTATGGAGGATAGAAAAAGCTCAAGCATCCATTAGTTCACTTTCACAATAAAAAGTGCTTCAGAACAACAGAAGAAAAATAGACCATGAAATCCACGTGAACAATACGTCTTCAAGGAACACAGTCATCACAAGGCATGAAACCCATCCTCCTTATTTAAGTGCTTACTGACAGCGATTACAGTTTATCGTATTAAAAAGCTAGCAGGGATCGCTATGTTTTACTTCCTTAAAAAGCCAGTCTCTGAACATCGTCAAGTTTCCCTTATTAAGGCAATTAATTTGTGATAGTTAAATTTTATCTTCCAGAAATTGTTACTAGTTTTATTTAGAACCACAAAGACGTGAAACGTTTATGCGGAGAAGGAAGGAAAAGATTCTGATTAAATATAAATTGATCATTATGGTCTAGATCTACAGAACTCTCAAAGCAGACTCTTTGGAGCATCTACAGATATTGCTGATCCATTTCAGATGCCAAGAATCCCATCCTATGTTAAATCCACAATAAACATTTCTACAACTTGATTTTGCTTTGATAGCTGTATGTTTAGAGAAGCATCTGATAACAGAAAGCGACAAGCATTTTTACTTAAGGAGAAAACTTCCCCCCCCACATCATATAAATACCACAGGATCTCTCTTAAAGCAAAAGTTCATTCTTTCCTGACTCTTTCATATATCATCCATAACAACCATATCCTTACAAGTTTGACACAAAGTCACAGCCACTTATGGAGAGTGCCTCAGTTATCTAGGATGAAATTTTTTCTCAATTTTCATTCCTAAATGGACACAATGAAGCTACCAGGCTTAACATCCTATGGACAGACCAGAAAGACTTGACTTCTAGCACTTTCGCTGTAATACTCAGGGAGTCAGACACGCTCCCTTAAGAATTCATAGATGCATTCAACTGTCTAAAACTGGTGATAGTGTTGCTAGAAGTGAAGCTTATCTGTACTGTCATCAGCTGTATTTGTGACAAATCTTCTGGGGAAGAGGTTAAAACTGTGAATATAAAAGCAGGTGATGTTGACTGCATCCATTTGGGCAAGTGAAAGTCATAGGATCACCAAAGACTGGAATTTTTTTTTTTTAGGTATCTCCTGAAATCGATGGGACATTTACTAAGAATGAAAAGTACTGAAACACACAGGCTGAAAGAGAAAACTGAGAAAGACGTGATGCCTGGCTGTTGTTAGGTGAGGCCATTACTTATTTCTTTCCCTTGAAAGATACATCAAATATAAGAGGATAATTATATAACAATTACACAGCAGGATAGCAGCACGTGGAATAACTTCAAGTGTATGGAGCCTTGTTTACTCTGTCAGAAAAAGAGACTGTTAGCCCGAAGACACAGGATGTCTGGACAAGTATTGCTTAGGTAATCAGCTTCGCACCATCAAACCATCCTTGAGTGTCATCAAGACCAATGGAAATGTTTACAGCTCTCATAGTTATTGTTGTAGACTCTGCAATCCAGCATTTCAAAAAGCTGTCATGGAATTTTTCTTTCCTTATTTGTAAACTTATTCTTCTTGAGCACAAGGAGTAGAAAATATTTTTCCTATTTTTCACCTCAGAGCAAATTTCCAGTCTGGAAGTCAAGTAGCCATTTCATGAACTCTGGCTCAGAAAAAACCTGGAAGCACTGAATATAAGATAAAAGCCCCCACACGAATGAGTTTTACCAGGATAACGGCAATTCCAAAGTTCGGGTAATGCTTGTGGAAGGGAGCTAAAGTAATAGTTTAATCTTAGCAGAAAAAAACCCCTCAAAAGCAATACAAAGTATTCCATATATTTGAATTAATGTGTAAGATTATACCGTAATTATACCATGTCGAATACGAGAAGCACTCATCACAGTATAAAACATCTTTTAAAAAACTTTATAGGTAAAAGATACTAGCTTTTTAATTACCTGTTAGGTAAGAAGGCGAATACAGGAATAAAAATTAGCTCATTATGCAAGTATTTCAGAAGTTATTATTCTATCCATCCACCAAGGAAGCCCCAAATTAGACTTTGAATACTAGTCTGCTCACTGACTTGTGCTGAGCAAACTTTCCAGGGTTTCTCAGGCTGGAAAAAAGGTTGTTTTTAGCCACACTAAAATACATGGAACCAGGAAACCTCCCTTCCACTTTCAACAGTCAAGTTTATAATTTGGTCAAGAACATAAGTAACAGGTATACTCTTGAGTACAGAACAAACAGAGCAGTCAATTCTGATGAGTCTGTTCCTAGAGTTTCTGATTCATTTGACTTCTTTTTCTTCGAATGTATTTGAAAGGTGGAATGCATGTTTAAAAATGATTGCGATTCATAATAGAAAATGAATATGAAAAGCAGCTTTTAAAATGCTGGTGAAAAGGAAAATATATAAAAAAAATAGATTGTAAAAAAATATTTTACAATGCAGTCCTGACATATTTATAAGTAATAAAGCATCGACAATTTGAAAATTACCAAACTAACAAAAAACAGTAGCAGTTCGACCAACCTTTATGTCTATGAGATCCATCCATGTCAGAAAACTCAATATGATTTTCATCAGCCCAGTACAGTCTGTGGTTGACATAATCTATTGTAAGTGCCATAGGTCTAGATATTTGTGTTTCTATGACAACAGTTTGACTGGAGCCATCCATACCAACACGGCCAATGTGAGGATACTCACAGCAATCAATCCAGTACAAGTATCTAAAAGAACCCAACAAAATACAACATTTGCTTGGTTTAGAGATGCAAAATTAGCAGTAAATAATCTAGTTGGCTTCGAGAATACACTGGTAACTAATCCATGAGCTTTCTATTTTCTAGATAACATTGGGGATTTTTCTAGAACTACCTGTAACAAATATGCAGGATTTGATCAACAGTCCTCATGTTAGATGAGCTTGTAAGCAACTCACTATGAACTAATAAAAAGTGCATTTAAATTGCTTAGGCTTGACACCTTGGAATTTGATGTTCTGCCAAGATTGGACTTTGTAAATATTATATCCTACACAGACGTTGACACAATCAAACTTACCATGAATATTGTATTTTTCTTTTTTTAAACAATAAAGAAATAAAAAGACAAAAATCAAACAAACCCAAACAACAATGCATGACAAAACCGTGAATCACCACTGAACAGTTGCTTCATACCCAGCTTGTGGATCTAGCGAGAGATCTCTAGGAAACTTCACTCTTTTGCTCACGAGGACAGTAGGATATAAGCCATTCACTTTAGACACTTCAATAATTCTCTTTTCAGTGTCAGACCAGTATAGATTCTTTCCAATCCAATCAACAGCCAGTGCATTGGGAACAGCTGTATTGTGGACTACCTAGAAAAGCAAAAATTACAAAAATCTACTGAGGCTAAATGTGGGCCAAATTTCTCAAATGGAAAACACAAACTTTCTCATGAAAATCAAATGCACTGATTATCAATATTTTCTCTCCGAATATTGCACCAGTGTGAACAAAACTCACAGGGTACGTTACCACTCATTTATTCCTTGTTTAAGAAAAAGGTCAGACATAGGAAAAGAAGTGAATAATTCCTTAGTGCATAACACAACTTCAAGAAAAATGTAAACATATGTGTTTAACAGTGGATTTGTGAACTTATTCCAATACAGAAACAAAATAGAGAGGCACAGTTTTATTTTATTCAGGATCATCCACAGCAAAGACACTGAGTTATGTTCACTGTCTCACTCCATCTTCAGCAAGGAACCCAAACTGAAAATCAAGGAATACTGTATACAAAGAAATAATAGATTGGTATATTTATCAAGCTTACCTATTTCCACATCTTTTTTTCTTTGCCTTGCTGTAAGCCCCACGGAAGTAAAAATTGACTCCAGTGTCAAGTTAAGTCACACAGAACCTAGCTAATAAATGCAGTCCTCTTAGCCCCTACCTCTATATCAGAGGAGTTCCAAATCAATTTCCATCTTACTATAACTTGCTACATTATAGGTATACTTGTACATTATTTCACGATTTTGGTCACCACCATGGATTTCTCAAAATACTGATAAAAGTAATTCTAATGTTGACATTATTAATCAACAGTTACCTTGATGTCACTTCCATTCAAACACATTCTGTTTATCCTACTTCCATTTGGTCTGCTGGAATCAATCCAGTAGATGAAGTCTTCTCTATAGTCAAAGTCTATTGCAATCACATTGTTTAGTCCCTAAAAACAGGGAAAAATAAAATAAAATCAAGTCTACTTGCTCAAGTTAGTTTGAAAATAGAATATTTGATAACATTCAGAATGCAAATTATACTGTATATAATAGTCATCAAAAATACTTTATTTTACTGACTGCTATTACTGAGTACCTCTCCTTAATGTACATTACTTCTAGACAATCAGAATGAGACAACTCTTAAAACAGAAAGAAATGTGGTGACAAATAACTATTGCATCTCAAAAAAAAATCAGATGCCATGAAATTAAATGAAGCTATGACATTTTCAATTCCTAACATTAAAAGGAAATTTTCAGTAAATACTTGTATTTTGCTAAATCTTCTTGTTTTTGTTTTTGCTAAACCTTTGGCATTACTTTGGCAAACTAGGGGGGGAAAAAAACACCTCCCAACCATATCCATTTTATGTAAGCACCAGAATACTATTTCACTAAGAATGGATTTAAAATATTCTTCTACACAGAAATGTCAGCCCTTTGGAAAATGTGAGGATATTCATTCTGTGACAATAAAATCAGAAATAACATAATATTCACCATCTTTAGTAGTTACTTTTTTATTACTATCAGTAATGAATTGGGAATTATAAACTCTAATGTCAAAAAGCTGAATTTTAATTCCAGAATAAGGAGGTTTTAAGTTCTCAGATACTACACTTTATATCACACACATATATTTGTAGAATATATAAAAGGTATAAAAGTTAGAGATTTGGCAGTCACTTGGCAGTCTCCTGTGACTCCAGTTACCAAGCCAATACATCAAGGAGTGGTGATCATAGCTGAGGTAATCCTACAGGCTGGAACAAGTAACAATCGTGTAATATTGGCTTTTTATCCCAAATGGCAGATAAGAAACAGAGGTATTATTTTCAAATGATGACCCTCATTTCCTTATCTGAGAATAGGGAAGCCTCATCTTATAATCTGCTTAACATTCTGACTTATAATGAAATAATAGTTAATATTATACAAAGATGTCGTTATCAATCTATGATGAAACAGCAACAGTAAAAAGAATAGAGGCAGCTTGCACTTTTGAAACCAAATCAGTTCATCAGTTCTGTTATCACCCCAATGACCTTCTACCCTCAGGTATATAGGCAACCTCCCTCTTTAATGAAATTCCCAGCTGTAGAGGGAATGCTCCAGACTAGCTAACAACAAAGAACAATATTTAATTGCCTTGAAAGCGATATGTAGCTTATCTGCAAACCACAGTGTAATAAGTTAAATCTATCTTTTGAGCAAAACATAGAGGAAAAAAGTGATCAGGCAACATAAAAGATCAGTAAAGAAAGCATGAAACAAAGCAGTGTTGAAGGACCGCTCATTTTCAAAAAAATAAAATAAAATCACATGTCCACACATGCAGAGTTTTAGTACATAAAACTGGCTGCAGTTCTGTCAGCTGTAATTGTGCTGCAAAACATCGATCTCCTTCCCTACTACTAGAGCCCGTGCACCTACAGATAAAGCCCCACTCCGAGTTCTTAACAAAGGAGTCTACAAATGAATGAATACAAAAGTCTATCAAAAATCTATAACATTCTAGAAATCAAAAGTCAGTAACTCTTGAAAAATCAGCTTTATCTCTGCATCTTTTAAAATACCGTATGCATTTATGAAGTAACAGGGCTGACAGATGAATTTGTCTGCCTTCAAGTCTATGGCTGCAAATATTTTCTTTTTATCTTAGCTCCCATTATTATTTTTATTATTTATTATTATTATTATCTTAGCTCCCATACTTTTTATAAAATCAACTGCAAGTAGAATTGTTTCTGTATATTTGCAACAGAGTTCTCCGTCCTGATCACATCTTCTCTTCCTAATCTGGACAGCTCTTTGAAGTCCCCCTTTCATTATTCTTTGTCTCTTTTCTTTTTGTCTAGACCGATTTTAGACAAAATGCTGAAACTTTTAGATGACATCAGCTTCTCATCTGTTACATGTAGCACACCACATTCTAGTCCAAAATTTGTAGTCCCCCTGGTGCCCCAATGCAAAAATAAAGGAGGTAAATAGTAAGTAAATTACTAATAATGAGGAGTCTATCTACTTTGCCTATGGCTTTTGATGACTACGAGTGAAGAAAATGGAAGGCAAAGAACATATGCGAAATATAATCCAAACAGTTGACCTTTTTATGTACATTTGGATGAAAAAAAAAAAAAAGAAGAGTAAAAGGCAGATGCGTAATGACTCAGAGAAGACCAAACAAAGTCCTCCTTTCAGCTCCTCTACTTTGAGTTTATATGAGCAATTGTTAGAATGACAAAGCACAAATCGAATGCACAGAGAAGGGTGGTTCTGCTCCTTTGCCAGAGGAGCTCTGCTTTTTGCCTTCATCTGGCAGATGTCTAAGAAAGGGTTAGAGCTGATTCATCGTACCAACGCAGGGACAAAAAGATGTCCTCATGAGGAAGACAGCTCACCTGTTATGCTGGTATAGCTCCCTCTTCAGCTTTCAAATCTGCGTATTTTCAAAAATGGCTTACATACAGGATCAAAGACTTCAAAAGCTGAAGTATACATTAGACTAGTAAACTGATATGACATGGAAACCACAGATTCTGTTCAATGGCTGGAGCTATGTTGCTCCTAATGCAGTGAAAAGAAGTTTGTTATATTCAAGACTGATAAAGCTCTGAGCCAGTCTGTCAGCACCAACCACAAAGAAAACTGACTGTTGCTCCCCTCTTTTCACAGGCTGCTAGCAATAGATATACCAGCAAAAGAGGAGAGTCAGTGAGAAGTCAATGAGAAGCTGTCAGAAGGATTTCAGAAGAACAGACAAAATGCTTGCTACGCTTAAATAAATTTAAATGATTAATGAAAGGTGATTAATTGTGAAACTACTGTTTTGAAAACCTCAACACCTCTCTTGTGACATTAAGATGCACAGCTTACTGACACAAGAAGTCACAAAACGCCTGATGCTACTGACTGGCACAACTGATTTTCTAGTCTGTTTCAATTGTTATATTAATATTCAAGAAAATAGACGTTTTCATTAAAACATGTTTTGGAGCTCCAATCTGTGGTAAGTAACTACACTTAGGTGAAGCATAGAAGCAGAACAGAAACTGCTAAAACGATAGCTCTGTACTTGCTAGGCAACTGGGTAACTATTTTGATAGATATTTTCAAATAGCACTTTTTTTTTGCATAATAATTTAGAACAATTGCACAAAAAAATTCAGGTTTAGCCAAGGATACGTTTTCATGCATTGTAATACTGCAAATATTGGAATTGTGTTTATCTAAATCAAAAAAACAGACTCGGATACTGACAGTAATTAGCCCAAACAATACATGGCCATACATACGTGAATATACTTTGAAAAGAATAAAACTATAAAATTTGCTCAAAACATATTGCAGTGGAAGATGACCGCAAATAACGTAATTTTTTGGTACAATCATAATGACTGACAAAACAACTGCCTGAGCCTTAATCATCCCAAACTCAAATAAGACAGTCAATTTAAGATTTTATCCGAACTGTGAAGGTATTGCAGTTGTTCTGTGTTGCATACAGTGCCAATTGTAGGATGATATTTCTGTCAGTTGCATACGTTCAATAAGAATAAAAGTACGGAGTTAAACTTAGAGCATGGTACTACGATTATACCTGTTTCAACAAAGTGTAGTTGGATCCATCAGTGCTAATTTTTCTTATTTCATGATGATCAGCCAGTATTAAGAAAGGTTCCTCATCTAAACCCCGGGAGAAAGAATATATTAGACTAGCTTTTACGTTAATTTATGGAAAAATCAGGAATACAATGCTGAAATACAGATGGTTTGAAAAATAAATGTTACATGCTCTGATCAATGTTATGGATGAAAGAAATATTTAAAACATTCAAATGTTCCAAGAAAGATCAATGATGCAGTATAAAAATGAACCAGGCAATCAATTAGTATATCTTTCAATGTAATTCAATTTTTTTTTTTTTTTTTTGCATTTGTAATATGGGAACCATACTGTATTTTATGCTAATTTAATGCCAGAGATTAAATTTGAAATAAATTTCATGCCTCTTGTCTTAGTTTGAATACTTTCAAATGATCACTAAGACACTATTTTTCTATTGCAAAGCAAACTCATTTTGAACACAGCTTTTTGAGACTTCCATACCCTGAACATTCTAAAAATAAACATTCATAACTAAACAGGTATTTGAAACATTTCTGAAACTAGCATATACAGTAATAAAAATTAAGGAGAAAACAGTCTGATTTTTGCTCTATTCACAGACTGATGTACCAAAAATACATCAATAAAGAAGCGCATTTAAGACTTGCATCTACAACTCAGATATTCAATGATTCTGAGATGTTATGTGCTGTCCATCCTACTCTGCTCATCCAAAATAGCTTATCCCACCTTACCGATGTGTTTTTAACTCAGACGTTCTTCATTTCACAACAGAACTGAGGCATCACTTTCAGCACAGACTGTTGGTGGGTTGTGGAGAAATCCTGCAAGACTCTGCTCTGTTTGAAGTTCTCAAGGTCCTCATAAAGCAACTTATGTGAGAAATTACGCCAAACATTCACATGTTGGCAGCTCCTCTCTAAACAACCGTAATTGCCATAGCACAAACAGCTTCGTCATTATCACTTCTGAAGTCCACCATGTTAGAACTCCAGTATACAACTATCCCATTATGTGTTCTAGATCCCCCTCTCGTTTGAGGGATCTATAGCTTCTCATGGTATGAGTGGCTTGCAAGGTTTGAGCTGGAGTGAAGTAAAAATTTCATCCTCCATCTTTGTCTCATCCTGTGCTCTGATTACTCAGGGAAGCACCTGCACATTAACTAGAACTAAATGACCTTTAACGTTCCCTTACAACTCTAAGGACTCTATAATTCTGTGTTCCTAAAAACACAAGGGAAACAGATAACCCTGTTTCACACCATTTAAAAAGAAACTAGATGGTTTTGATAAAAAAAAAATAAAGCAAAAAGAAGAACCAACTAACAAAATGATTTTTTTTTTTTTGCAAAGCTGGGAGAAGTAGGAGTCTGCTTGAGTTGGAAATGGTCTGCACTATGAACAAAACCCAGCAGAAAACACTAATGGATTTTTGTTTCTTTTCTGTTAACATTTTGCTCTTCCTTTCACTGATCTAATGAATCCTACCTACTGAAGTATATAAAAATATCAAGGGCACGGCGAGAGGCGTGAAGAAATAAACACCATTATAAATATATTTCAAACTTTACTGTTTATTGCATTTAAGAGTGGAGAATTCCATATGCTCCAAGAATAATAGATTTCGCCATTTCTGTTATACCTTCCTGTTTCCTTTTTTTTTTTTTTTAATATATTTTTTGCCACGTACTCATTAAACAAACTGGGAACTTAGAAGGGCAGTTCAGTAATCTAAAGTAGATGGAATAAAACATCAGAAGTGCTTTACAGAAACATAATGCTCTTATTGCATTATTAAGAAGTAAAATTAAGTGATTTTTTTTAAGCTGTCCTGATAATTTTTCTAGTAAAAATAATAATTCAAACTATCATAATCCATTGTAACAATTCACCAAAAATGCTTTGAGTACAACATATACTCAAAATAAAACTTATTACTTTCCTAATATTTGTTGAAGTGATATGCTTTGAAGTGCTTATTTTGCACAAAAAAGCAGCAAAACAGACCTTGGAGATAAGGAACATCACAAATTACAAACATAGGTTTAAAAAAAAAGCAATACCTGAAAGGGATTTGCAGCCATTTAGGTTATCAGGCTGTATTTCATACCCATCTGCACACAAGCACTTGTATGTTCCATATGTATTGATACACTGCTGGCTACAGGGAAATCCAGATGAACATTCATCAATATCTGTACATGTTTTGCCATCATCCTTCAGCTGGAATCCAGGCCAGCATTTGCACTGGAAAAAACACCCAAAAAATGCATTCATTTTGAATTACTTGCTGACTCTTTTTATTATCTCCTGAACATGTCAGCATCATAAAATTCAAGTATCCTCAGGTTTTTTTTAGGTAATATTCTAATTGCATTGCTATTCATACTGTTAACAGAAAGATGAAAGTACATTTCCTCTCAGCTACTGGTGGTGTGATCATAAATATAATTCCCTCTCAAACAGCCCTCTCGTTAGAATGATGAATTATTCTTCCTCTTTAAGTGACGAAAAAGGCATCTTCTCAAGAATATGAAAAGGATTTGTTCATGAAAACAATGAACCCTTTTTGGCATTCCTCATTTTCAATTGCACGTGTGTTTATTTGGTAAGGCCTACATATAATTTTTATAACTTTTGCACAGCAAGGCTGTGGATGCCCACTCCCTGGAAGCACTCAAGGCCAGGCTGGATGGGGCTGTGAGCAACCTGGTCTAGAGGGAGGTGTCCCTGCCTATAGCAGGGGATTGGACCTAGATGGTCCAACATAAACTATTATTCTATGAATATTTTGAAGTGTTGATGATTTCTAAAAATCTGTGTAACAGATACAGTAATGTGAACAAGAACTCTGAAGATGAAGACACTTCATCACAAGGAAGTAACACCGTAGTTTTATTACAACCATGGAAGAGTTAAGAAAAATTTAAGAGCTGACATTATATTACACCGTATTTTATAGATATTCACCTTGTATCCAACAGGAAGATCCTGACAATCCTGAGAGCAGCCACTAACTTTCTTACTGAGGCACTCATTAATATGACAGCTTTTTTCATCAGAGCCATCACTACAATCTTCTTTGTTATTACAAACATTACTCTGAGGAATACACTTGCCATTTTTGCACATGAAGAAAGAGCTGTTACATGACTGCTCTGGAAAAGAAAAAGAGGAAAACTTTGTGTAGTTTACTAGTATTTGGAGTGAATTTTCTCATGGATCAGCTCTAACGTGAGCATGAAAGAGCGAACAATTATGTAAAATTTAAATATTACTTTCTTAATGGTAGTAATATAAATCCTTTTAATTCTTTAAAGGTTTATTCCTCCACTGGAAAACGTGTGAATTCTCCTATGCATTTGATTTCTTTTACTTGAGAAACTCCTACCTTGCCTCTGCACAAAATGTAATCGTTGTAAGATTTAGAAAGCATGGCTTCTCTCCCCCATGAGTTCTGTGGTGTTTAGTAACATGACTGAATATTCTAAAGCATCTCCTTTGCTGATGAAATTGTTATGTTTCTTCCCTGTTTAGGAAACTGAAAACAACCCCATCTTTGACAAACTTGGTCAAAATTGGTCAGCGCATTTATGAGGCTGACCATTTCTCTTATAAGATTACAAAGAACAAGTTAAAGCGAGGTACTGAAAATTGAAATTCTAATAAATGTTACATATCATTCCATGTAATACAAATCAGCAGTACAAAAAGTGACACTGATAACACTGAACTTTTACTATCACATAGAACTATATTTAATTAAAGTTGTCTGTACTTCTTTCAGAGAACTTCTGTAATTAGATTTTAAAGTTAGATTCGGAAAAATTAAAGGGAGAACTAAAGCTGAAATACAAGATAACTTGAGGGAATTCCCCTTTCGTAACGAATGACTTAGTTTAGAAAAAGATCAGACTGTTAAACAGGGAGCAGTGTTAGACACAGCTACAAATTCATGTATCACCAGCAATACCGTACAAATCCCAAGGCTTTCACAGTTTGTAAAATTCATTTGCAGTTTTTGAGATCATTTGAAAACTCTTCTGTACGTCTGTAATATCAAGATCTTCAGTAGAACTGTCGGGAGACTGGTAACAGAAACTCCTAACGTACTCCCTAAAGTTTGAAATTTCAACCATTATATGTGGTTTATCAAAGGTAAGGCATATTACACCTGCAAAGCACTGCGTATATAAGATATGATGTTTCACATCTGCCTAACTACAACTCCAAGCTACTGCTTCAAGAAGAATGGTTAGACAGGTTCAAAAAAATCATTAAATACGGACCTGAACTTTTGCATTTTTTGTTTATAGGTGCTTCATCAGAATGGTCCGGGCAGTCAAAATCCCCATCACATTGCCACTGGGAATTTAACAGGCATCTTCCATCAGCACAAGTGAACTCTCCAGGATGACAGCGACGATATCCTAGAAGTACAGTAATCAGTCATTTTATCCTTTGCTCAACACTTTCATCACAGAAGGTTGTATATACAAAATAAAGATTGACTTTTGTTCCATTAATAGATACTCAGCAATATATGCTTACACACAAATGTCTTCCAAGAAAGAAAAAAATGTGTGCTATAAAGCACAATATAGTCCTGTAACAATTCCCACCAATGCAAAATGTAGTTATGCAGCTCTCACATACACCTAAACACATTTTCCTAAGTAATCTCCATAAGTAATGGAACTTTATCCTAATTACTAAGAAATAGTTTTCCAACAGCTATTTTAGAAATTACTAAACCCACCAAGTAGTTTTACAGAACTCTTATAACACACAAGCTTTCTCTTTGAGACATGCATACTCATTTTAACCACTCTAAGCACGTATTTTCTAAGACTTACACACACACACACACACACAAAGTATATCTATAAAAATTATAAATTTCAAAGTTAGAATGTTAACATCAAGTTGAATTTATTAATGCCTGGAAGCAAAGAACTTTCTTTTGCAATAGTGACTTTAAAGTAACAGACCTTGCTGAAGGCCCTATATTTAACAGTTTAGAACCTTTCTGTTTTCTCTACTTTTATTATACTTGCCACATTCCAGTGATTCATCTGATCCATCTCCACAGTCATCATCATGGTCGCATACAAACTGTTTTGGAATGCAGATGTTGTTATGGCACGTGAAAGCATTCTCATCGCAAGTGTTATTAGGAGCTAAAGAGAATACAGTACATAAAACATAGATGAAATTGGAAAGAGTAAGACAGACAAATTTTCTTACAGAAAAAATGACAAGCAGTTTCAGTGTATTCAATCTAAATAACTTGTTTCTTATGTAAATTACTACACAAATAAATGGCAGAAGACTGTATGCAACTTAGTAGTGATGAAGAAGAAGTAAAGGTAGCTGGCCTCTCATATAGTCTAACACAAATGGTTTTAGAAGTTGATGCTGTCTACAACTTAAGATCTGCCTCTGAGAAACAAAGTTGGGAAAGTACAGATTTCCTTCCTATGATAGTCTGCTCCTGAACAAAAGCTCTTTAAAAACCATAAACTCAGAAATATATCTCAACTAAAAAGCAATATACCACAGAATATGCATTCAGCGAAGAGACATTATTTCAGTATTTTTATATCTATACCCTTTCTGTATACAGTTATAAAACAAGACCCCTAATGATACTACTACTGAACATTTGACACACAATACAAATGTGTCTCAGAAGACTGAGAGCAATAGTTTGCAGGGTGGGAGATGTTGGCATCTCCTAATTAGGGAGAAGACATCGGGGGGTGATAGCGTATCTCTGTTCATGATGTACAACATCTCTCACACACAGTAGCATTTTCTTCAGGCAGTGGAATGTAGTCAACGACCTGCTAATTTTCATTAGTAAACATGCTGTCTGTGTGATGTGACACACTGTTTTCAGCTTGTGTACATCAGTGTATATTAACAAAATCTGAAGATGCGAGGCTGATTAAAACATTGAAGGATCCTGCTATGTATGCTCCACGTGGTTGTACTAACAATCTTGACAATATAGAAGTATGACTCCACAGAAATAAAAAAACAGCTGGATATTGTAAAGGCAAAAGTGCCAAGCAAAGAAATACCATCTCATCATGCAAACATACCACAGCCTGCTGTAGAGAGTTCGTCACTTCCATTTGGACAGTCTCTTTCACCATCACAAAGCCAGTGTTGAGGAACGCAGGCGTGGGAGCCTAGGCAACTGAATGTCCCCACAGCACACGTCACTGAACCTGAAAAAATAACATGAGTGGTTGCAAAGAAAATTTTTCTTGATGCAGTATGGCAAACATACAGGCTAGCTTGTATTTTACAGTAAAATTCTGACAATCTATTACATCTCACACTTTTTCTCTGAATTTACTGTAAGGAAATATAATTTACCGCCACGTATGAAAACTGTCCAACAGAATCTTCACAAACCAAATCTGAGCTTTACGCTCAGACTGTGTGAATAAAGGAACTATAGTCATAAGCCTACACAATCCTAACATAACTACACTCTATGGCAAGAGGCTACAGATATTCAGAACTTGCATACATCAGCCCCATATACCTAGAAGAGAACCCCTAAGAATACGTACCACATGTTATAGTAGTGGGAGAAAGAAAATCTCCAACAGCTCCAGAGCAAGTAACTCAACATAATGCTTGACTACCTATTTGTCTTTTTTAAAAACAATTTTGTTTAAACAAAACATTACATCCTAGCAGTCATTTATACTCTGTTTGAATTGCTCAATTCATCACTTAATCTTAGCGAAACATACTTGCTATACTTGCTCCCTTCCCCCTACCTTCACAGATCCCTTGGACATCTGTATGGATGGTCTGACATAATACAGAGCTGAAATTATTCTACTTACCACAAACAGCATCACTCTCATCTAAACCATTTCCACAGTCATCCTCACCATCACAAGTCCATTGCTTAGAGATGCACTTGTCTGCAGAACAAGCAAACTGATTCCACGAGCACGACGAATCTAGGAATGACACCAGCCACTGTGTTTTTTAGGCTCAAAACAGCACTGCACTCCCTGTCGTTTATCCAAAAAAACCCTCAGCACAGAAATCTCCACACAAGTTCTTTCTGCCTGCCCAACTGTAGCATATTAGTTTAAGTTGAAAATAATGGCAAATTTCAGTGCTTCCAAATCAGATGGCAGAAATACTCTACATATAAATGCTATTACGGTGATCTTTTCCAAAATGGTTATAAAATGCAATTCAGGCAGACTTCCCTGTTTAAGGACAAAAATTATACTGTTTAATTAGTGACAACAGATTTAAGTATTTGCAATAAAAATTTTCAGTATTTTTCAGTATATTCAGAATTTTCAGTAATTTAATCTGATTCAAAAATAGATTATTTTAAAAACTACCTCAAAATGGGTAAGAGTTGTCAGAAGGGGAAAAAGATTGACTAAAATCCCTTCTTTATCTCTGAAAAAAATTGATTTTCCTATTCAACTACAACTGAATTATTGAAATCATACGTTCGATTAATCCATACAAATATAAAGGCCAGCTCTCATAATGAGCAAAATCAACCTGCACTGCTCCTCAGTTATGCAGAATTTAAGAACCATAAGAGATCTGAGATGGAATGAACCCTTCAAGTTTTTAACAATTTATGCTGTATTATATTCTCAATAATTTTGTTGTTACTCCAAATAGCTATACCTATATGGCCTCTGATGCAATAAATTTCTACTTTTATGCCATAAACGTCTATTTTGTTCACTTTCTGTTACAGATAGAAAATATTAATATGAACCGATTGTATCTATAAAAACGTTCTAGTGAGGAATTACAAAGAATTGGTGTAACTGTTGGATGTTAAAGAAACAGAAAAGCGTGTATGAAAATGTCTCTTTAAGAGAAAAAAGAAAATACAGATGGTGGTTTCATTCTAGTGTAAGATAGGGCATAAAACGCTGAAAGTAAAGATTTCTGTCTGAAAATTTTGCATGAGTCCTTTTCCATATAGCTTTAAGTTCAATCTTTAAGATATATTCAGACACGTTTTGTTTTGAAAATGTGTTGGTGATTACAGAACTAAAATCAGATCAAATGCTCACCACAATGCAATTCATCCACTCCATCCTCGCAGTCTTTCTGCCCATCACAAAGCCAGGTGTTCAGAATACATCTTCCACTAGGACAACCAAAATAATTTTCTTCACATGTGGGTTTGTTTTGAACTGTGATAAAATAAAGAATGTAATGTAAAATGGTCTCTACTAGTATGACTAGGAGCCTAACACATTTCTGCTAAATTTCTGAATACTGATGGACAACAAAGTGATTATGTTTAAAAACGTAAAAAAATATATATTACTTATATTATTTAACTGTGCTCATACAAATTAGAAAATAGTGATGACTAAGTGCAGGGAGCTGAAATACTTCATTAGTTTATACAGGAAAAACATCAATCAAAAGGACCTATAGTCGAAAAGGTAGTTCAGTTTATAATATTTTAAGTATGGTAAATCAAAGCTGCTTGTCATTTTACACCAGCTGAAGAAATTGCCCTTTTGACCTATCCTCCAGTATCAACATGATAACCTAATTAGGGCAGTATTTTTGTCACATTCATTGAGATAAGCAATAAATCTGACGCATGCTCTGACTGCTGCCACCAAATTTTATCACCGACATTGGAGCCAGATTTAGATTCTGTCATGAATGAATAAGTCATTCTTCCATGCTTTATTTCTTCGTATAGGGTCAAAGTCACTTAGGATTTACTCGACAGACACGAAGAAAGAGAACATGCTAATATATGTAGTTTCAAGACGTAAGAAGAAATATTAGTCTAATGAGTGGCAAAGATTATTTTCAAAATACCAAGCAAGCTCTCGGCCTGTGAAAACCCAAGCAATATCTCCTCATTCTGAGCACTGAAGATCACTAGGACTCTCTTGCTAAGGTTTCTATTACTTCTTTAATGTGTCAGGGCTATTTATGCTGTTGTTTGGTCAGTATTTTTTCCCCCTCTATTTTCTCTTTAGAAAAGAATACTAATGAAGTTATGATATTCATGCCTTATTCAACTGCATGAGTATTAAAAAAGCACAGAAGAAGAAACAGGATGTCTACGATGGCGCAGTAGCGATTAAAGATTGGCTAAGTACAACCACCCCTACATGAATATTTTTCCTAATTTTTCTCTAAGAACAATGGCACAAAGAACAAAGTTAAGACAGTTAATGGGAATTATCATAATCATAACAAACAACAGTCAGAAACGTAATGTGCCAGAGGCAGGCAGTTCTGAATGAGATAGCAAAAGAAATCACAAACGGGTTGAACTGGAATGGTATTGCTTTCAAATAAAGGGATGATCCAGGCAATTAGTCACACATTAAAATGATGGAACGTTTTGGAACACATTTGGAGATACAGAATAAAGTAACACAAATAAATGGACAATGGAATAAAATGCAACATTAGTTCACTTATGCAACATTAGTTTACTGAAGCTATATCATAGCCTGAAAATCTTCTTTGGGATGGTAAAAACCCTACAAACAAAGGAAATAAAGTAATTCTAAGCTATTTTGAGCTCAAACACAGCTAATTCTAAAGAATTATTAGGTAATCTGGAAAATGTGGAGTTTGGAAAGAAAACTATAATTTAACACGCATCTGCCTACAGCAAGGATAAAAGTTCTTAATAACTGGTTTAATTGATGTTTGTGCTAAAGTTCCAAGTTATCTTCTGGATCTTTGTAATTTTTTCATCAATAAATTTGGCACAAAGTAAATGAGAATTCTAATAGAAGGTCTTGATGACACAATGGATAATTACACAGACAAACAGAATACTAAACAGAAATAATCAGAAGATGTTAATTACTAGGCTAGCAACAATTAGGTAGTATTCAATAATGTAAAATTCAAAGTTTTATTTTTACTACCAGTAATCCTCAAGGAAAAAAAAAAAAAAAGAGATACTGGTCACAGAAGATACTTATAATCATATGGGAGCCAATTATTAGAACAAATGGAAATGAAATTTTCAAGTGCATATTCACTGATACAAAGAAAAAGCAAGTTTTCATCTACCGTACTGGATACTGGCTTGGTATATTGCAGGGAGATGCAAAACCAGAAGACTAAGACAACATGAGCAGATACACTATTTTCAAAGGAAGATTTCTAAAATGCCTTGGCTTACGTGCTTCCATTGCATGTAAAAATTTAGGATGCAATTACACAAAGATTACAAGATCCTTATCAGTATAAGAAGAAACAAACTGGAACACATGTAAAGTTGAAATTAAAAGATCAATGAGTTTCTGGAAGATTAGATGAATACTATGGACAAAAAAAAAAAGAATACTAATTTTTAATTATACAAATTTTTCTTTAAAACTCATGGTACAGGACAGCTGACATAAGCTTGATATCTACAGTTTCTTTACTAGTACAATATCTCCAGTTTGACCAGAAATTGATAGTACTGGCCTAATTTTACAAATCAGATCACTGTGATTTTGTTTTCCTGTAATACTTCAGAATTCAAGGTAAGCCATATAATTTATCAAACAAAATAAAGAAGATGCTGAAACTGCGTCTAAGAGATACCAAGTATTTCTCAAGTCTCCAGAGACAACTTTCAAAAAAGCACTACATTCCTGTATGTGGCGTCTTTCTCTCCAACGTTACTACACAGGTGCAGAGGATAAACCAATTTCAACACTGAGTAGTTTGTTATCTTCTGACGTTCACTGACACTACAGTCATTCTAATAAAAATTGCTTAAAAAAAGTTATTGAAGTAAGAGCTGCCCTTCAAATTTTTATTACACGTATACCTTGATAAAGTATGTTTCTAATATGTGAGTTTACTGAATTGTCATGAAAAATTCAGATGAAAATTTGGAATAATAAAACTCTATAAACTGTAAAATACATTTGCTTCTTCCTTTTATCAAGCTGTAGATTTCTACAGAAAGCAACCCAAGTTCCAGCCGTAAACACATCTTGAGTTTCTAGAAGTCTAGAACCTCAGGGACTAGGACTTAAGTGTACGTAATCTCTACTGACTCAGAATCAGAACAGTTGCAAAAGCAACAGTCCTGGATTCTACACTGCGGTCTACACTAAAGTATCTCAACAAAATAAGAGAGAAAGTTTTAAAATAATAATAACTATATATACACACACACACATATATATATATACATGAAAGGAAGGAAATATCATTTACTGAAACAGCTCCTTGGATTTCATGCTGGAGCTTGATATTTTGTGACTAATGTTCTAAGCAAATACAAATGAATAATGACAGACCTAACCTGGATGAAATATGAAGTTAGGCATTACACTTGTCTTCAGAGAAATGTGTTAATTGATAAAAATTCGTATCATCTAATGAAACACAAAGACTAGTGAAAAAAGCTTTGCTAACATTATACTTATATCTGCGTTAAATGTTACGTATTGACCAAACAAATATTTTCTAACATTAAAAAACAAACCAAAAAAAATCAAAACAAACAACAAAAATAACTAAGAAACAAGGGAAAATATTTTTTCCAGAAACATAATTTATAACTTTCAGTTTTCTTTTTGACAGTTACCTGGGCATTTTAGTTCATCTGTATAATCTCCACAGTCATTAGATCCATCACATATCCATTCCGGCAGTATACAAAGTGAAGTAGAATTACAGCTAATAAATCCTGTAGATTTGACTCCAAGTTTATAGAAGTAAGCACAGTTTGTATTATCTGGAAGAAGACAATAAATCACTGTATCACACCTAATACAGAGTCAAAGTTTTATTGCTTGGTTTTCACATTTATCTTGAATTTGCACAGGCTACGCAACCGCTGTTATCCAACAAGTAATGACTACGAATGATCCGCTATGTAACAAGGAATAATCATGAAACAGATGCTAAGATGAAGCACAGACAAACACGAACTTACTACAATTCTTTTCATCCGAAGCATCTGCACAATCAATGATCTGGTTGCACTGTGCTGATTTTCCAATGCAAGTCCCATCTGCACAACGGAATTCTGTTGAAGCACATGCTAAATCTAAAACATATGGATAAAAAAAAAAAGATATAAATTAATGCAATAAACAGTTCAGATGCATATTATAATTATTATGCTTACAGTTTCTACCTTTTAGGATGGTGCATTCAGAATCTACTGCTCCTTCGAAAGGCTTAATGTGGTTGAAAGAATACATTTCTAATTTTTGAATTTCTTTATTGAGATTCGACATCTCTCTTTAGACAATTCAACTCAATTTGAGATAATCATGAAGCGAGGAGGAAACAAGCCCTTGCAGGACAATCTATGAATCTCTAAAATTTTTCATTTAACACCACACAAAGGGGCTCTTCCTTGTATACTTTTCTCTCTACCCACAATCAGATGTTTTCAGATGTTTTAAAAGCCATGCAGTACTTGCAGAAAAGTAGCTGCTGGAGCTGCATATGGTTTATCTATGCATTGTGACATAATTACTCCTCCAATCTTTCTGGATTGTAACAAAGGATTTGCATTGTCTGCTAGCTAGTTTTAATTCACTGACAGAAGCACAATATAAATACTCACATTTTAAAATGCAAAAACAACATGGATATAAAACAGAAAACAATGCTGATACCTTTTATAAAGGACACAGGCATTGCAATGCATCTGAGAAGCAAAGAAAGAAAACACTGTCTACTTCAAAGAAGAAAAAGCAGCAGAAAGAGAGAAGAAAAATCTTTCATCCTTTCCATCTGTGGCGAAGATACTGGCCTCATGTATCACTTCATGGAAGAGACAGTAATACTATATTTGGAGTTTTCCACAGGAAAAAAAAAAAGGCCTTCTACAGGACTGTAGATGTAAACCAAACTCAGTGTTGATATCAACGTGATCTCAAAGAAAGCAGCATGCAGCTGCCCTTCTTTTCAAATTACGAAAAAAAAATTCCAACTCTGGTAATTCCAATAAAACTATCTGTGTTTTCTAACTACATCTTTTCACAAAATATACATTCATAGAGCAATAGTCTGAAATCACCTTGGTAGGAACCACCACTTACCTTTACAATCAAATTCATCAGAGTTGTCACCACAGTCATTTATACCATCACATACTTTGTTACGCAAAATACAGCGTCGATTAGAACACGGTTTGAAACCCTTTCGACAGCCTCTATTTTCTGGAAAACAAGAACATAATTTAATTTAGACATTTGATATAACTCTAATCAGACACACAAAAAAGCATTTTAAACACATTTTCTTCAGCACACTTTCATCCTGAAGGTGACACACAGCATTAGCAATTACCAAATACAGGCACAGATAAAACAGAATGAAAGGTGCCACATTTACCCTAAACCAACTTCAGCAATAAGATGGAGTGTAAAATAACCAAAAATCCAAAAAAATACGAACTGTTTGATAATACACATATATATTTTTCTGTATTGAAAAATAAGGCATCTTCGTATACCTAAAGCTGACTGCTATTCTGGAATGATAAGAAAAAGTGTTTTGAGATTCTACATCTGATACAACTTTCTTTCTAGTCTGTTTCCATATGACTTCCTATCTGTTCGTTCAATCTACCCTCTTCCCCAAAGTACTTTATGAAACTATAATAATATAGGAAACGTTTCCTTTATCTGGTATTGACTTTAGCTATTAAAATAACACAGGTGAACTCTGGGAGTTAAAGCCATTTTCATAAGATTCTGGAAGAGGTAAGTATAAACATAATAAGTCGTTCCTACAGGAAACAAAAGAGATATCAAGGCTATGATATGGATATCAGAATGAGAAGTCCAAGAGCTACAGGCACACAACTGATTTTCTCCATATATTATTAGTTTGGTTTTTTTAATTAAATTAAATGAGTGCTTTAGTATTTTCTTCTTCCTGCCCATTTTGGTGACCAGTTGGTTTGTGCTAGTAGAAAAGTCACAGAGAAATCAATATAAGAGTGCATAACCTTGAAGATGAAATGCCTGGAAATACTCACCACAGTAAAACAGTTTCTCATCAGACTTATCCTTACAATGAGCAGTGCCATCGCAAGTAAGTTGGTAATCAATGCATTCACCATTTCCACATTCAAACTCAGAATAAATGTTGCAAGTAGAATTTTTAGCTAAAAAAAAAAAAAACACATCATTCTTCTTTTTAAATCTTTTATTAAAATTACAACCAATACTGAGCTTATTTTCAATATCTCTTTCCAAACATCTGTATACAAACAAATCTACAGCATCAAAACTTGAAAGCTCCCCCACACTGGTGACCTGCAGGGCTGATTTGTACTTTTGTTGATAAGGACTGATATCTAAATAACAAAAAACAATTCAGAAATTTCATATTGGGGTGAACTCCAGTACAAGGTGGGAGAGATTGTAAAAGACAAACGTAGCCAAAGATCCATGAATTTATGGGAACGAGTGGCAAAGCAATCTAGCAACACCGAAGAGATGATGACTTGTTACCCACTGCCCTCAACTCAAGAGGAAGAATGAGGAAATGAAGTCTACTTATTGTGCTCTTTTGCTTGTTTCCATTACAATATTTCTACTCAACTTCAGGAGGAAAAGATGTCCTCTACACAAAAATTTTAAGCCAACATAACTTGGAAACAACTCTTTGTTTGATTAAAATATGAAATATAAAAGCACTGCAAATGTGGATTCTGATAATTCTTCTGACAAGGTGAAATCTGATCCTCTTTATGATTTATAGAGTCCTTAGAATGGCAGTCATGTTTATCAGAGCACTGTTTTTCCCTTTTTTTCCTCCTATCAGAATTGTAAGAACTAAGAATCCTCAACAAGATTTGCAGCTCATCTAGTTTAGCATAAGAAATGTAAAATAGAACACAAATATCCAAACTGGAATGGAAGAAATTAGCAAATATTAATGCTTTTTAACCCCCACAAAAGTCTTATCAGATGTAAAATAGTTTAAAGCCTGTTATATGCCAAGCTTTGCCAAAATTAAGAAAAAAAAAATGTCTAGAGCAGTATAAAAGTCTATAGAAGTCAAATTCATGACTTGGGCCAACTGGCTTTGTGACAGTCAACTGCACCACACCACAGAAAAAGCACTGCATCAGCTAGTATTACTTACTCACACATCTGTTATCATCTATCAGTATTCTATCCCCTCTACATGAACAGTTCACTCGTCCATCAGGAGTCAGAAGACATAAATCGTGACAGCCTCCATTCATTTGCGCACAAGGAGATAATTCACCTGAAGAATAAACAATAAAAGTTGGACTCTGTTTTATTAAACTTGCTTCAGTGGCAATATTAGAGACAGAAAGATTGTTGTATTTCAGATTTATGGGCAATTGGTTCAAGTTTTATCAGTCAAATGAAAATGTCAGCATGCCTCAGAGGGTTGCATACTGAAGATAAACAAATGGAGTTCCCTTGAATACAATCCCTAAACCTCCCCTCACAGCATTCAAAACTGCAGATACTTCACAATAAATTATTTAGCCACTATCACATTGGAAAAAATGAACGTAGCAGACAAAGTTCATTCGACACTATTTATCCCATCTTTTGTTAGCAACTCCCAGAACAAAAGAAATTATGAAAGACGGTAAAATATTTTTAGTAAAAATTATGTAAAATTCTTGAGACCGAGTATCTTCTTTTGAAACTTACAACTGTTAGTATCATTAGCAACAGCAATAATGCCCATTGGCTGATGGGGGATATCAGAACGAAGAACTTTTGTATCTCCTCCTGTGTATTTACTGGAACGCAGAATAGCTCTTCTCACTCCATCAGACCAGAAAATATAATCATCATATACAGCCAGGCTGAGAAAGGTGCCCGGTCCAGATTTGACGATTACCTGAAACACATAAGTACAGAAAACAAACATGAGCAGGGCTGCTGTTTCTGAAAAAGAAATCTTAAAACTACAAGCTGTGATTCGCATCACTTTATAGTTTTAGACAAAATCCTTATTCTTCTACACTTATAGCACCTAAAAAAAAATGCCGCAATGACACATGAACGATCATCCTTTGGTTTGCTGACAAGTCATCTTAAAGTCCATAGGATTCAGCGTCAACCGAATTTGACTCCAAGTTATGCCGTCATTGGTGTTGCTAAACTTTGTACAGCCTGCACGTTAACTTTCCAAGCAGCATCTACAGATTTGGACAAAGATGCCTCCAGATACAGGAGCAGAACCATGCAGAGGACATCCTGGTGCTTGCACTGTGACCCTACTGCAATCCTGCTGGGGCTGCCCCATGTACCTGGTCTGGAGGTGCAGTTAGTGCAAATGGATCTACCCACTACTCCCTGATTCCATTTTTATTACTGATTGCTTGTCTGCAACAAAAATAATAGAAGCCAATACAAGCACTTTGCTGATTTATACAGACTTATTTTTATTAATCTTTTAGGATCTGGATCAAGATGTAAGATAGACTGCCACAGTTTTCAGGAAACACACACACAAATACATCACACAGAGAAGAAATCCAATGCAGAATCAGCGATTACTAGTCAACCTTAAGAAAAATCATGTTTTCAAATCATAAAAACTCCAAAATAATCAACTAATAACAAATTTTATAGAAACTGGTAGCAGCAAATGACCCAAAGCAGTGCTCCCACTTAGGGGAATACAGGCAAAAAACCTGTTCGCATATCTCATCCAGAAGCACATTATCAACACAAGTGTTATGCCCAGTTAATCTGCAATCATGCAGCTGCAATATATGCTGCCTGTTGTTCAACTAAGGGTGCATAAACTGTTCTGGAATGGAAGAGCTGCTATGTGCACTACATGGGAGGAAAAAAGCACACAGTTCTGTAGAAATCAGAATCTATATGACACAGAATACCATACACGGAATAGCTTCCTAACATGCCCAGCTGATATAAATGTAAAGAGAACTGGAAGGTACAAACTCAACTAAATTCAACCAAGCATTCAGAAGACGACCATCTCTCTACTCATAGTTCACAGTGTAGTTTATATTTCTACAGCAGGAGGTTTCACCTAGTTCTGCAATGCTTGTTTTCATTACTGTTTGGATTCTTACTGCAGCAGACAACAATAACGTAAAATAAAAATACTTCTTCCTCTTTCTAGTAAATCATTTACATGCTCCACTAAAAATAATAATGGCATTTGTTGTTGATATCAAAGGTCGCAATTATCACGAATAAAAGTATTTTGTCATCATTGTACTAACTTAAAAGCAAGGATTTATTTATTTATCGTATCTTTCAGTAACGTCATCAGAACAGCTTGAATCGCAGTTACAGCAACTGGGAAAAAAGGAGAACCTAAAAAACCACATTTGCCAACAAGAATAAGATAGTTTTGCCATAGAATCGTTCAAGATTCCTCTTCAGGAATTAATGTAATTTCACAATGATGCTATGGAAATACATGAAATGGTTAAAAAAAAAAAAAAAAAAAAGACCAACAACTAAGCACAAATTTTAAGTAAGAAATTGGAATACAAGTAACAAAAAATTCTTCCAATCTCAGAAGAGTATTCCAGCAACCACATATTAAATAAACTCTAATACTCAACTTAATAGATAAAACTCAATACTGCTAAATTATTTGCCACTCACTTATTTGTACTGGATTAGTATACTGAGTAGGATAAAGGAAGAGGCTGCAACCTGAATGAAAAATCATTATATTAAACTATCATTTCATACCATACAACCTCTGTCTTTGTTAATCTAACTGAAACTAGAAAGTAATGAAGCAGACATGGTGAGGAAAAGAGTAATTGGTTTAAACTGCTCTTAAGGTGTGGCTGATGGCAAAACCTTGCTGAAAGATCCTAGCAGACTCAAACCTCCGTAGCACTGCAGTAATTATTATGTATATTATAATAATGTTACAGAAACCAGATATCTCATAAGGCTGGACAACATACCAACAATAAAAAACAACTGCCCTATAAATATTTCACCAGATCAGAAATACAATGTTATGGTTGGATTCTGATATTCTTAGAAAGAATGCATCTATGAGGTGATGGGCAAATTCTGATGAAACAACACCAGTGATATGAGTCATTCTCTGACAGTATTACCTGAACTTAAATAAAAGCAAGTTCAAGTTTTGCATAATATTTAGAAGCAAGATATAACTGAATTATAAACTAAAAAAAAAAACAAAAAAAAAAACCAAAACAACAAGGTATAATATGAAAGAAATTACCTCCATTTTTTTATCTGTCAAATGAAAAAGCAAACAAATGAATAAACCAAACCACCTACTAACATGTTTAAGACTTCATAATAAAATAACAGAAAAATAAAAAATCATGAGTACAGCTCAACTCCCTTCAGCGTATTGAGAGCAAAACATCTACTTAAGTTGAAACCAACAGAACATGACCAAGATATATTACGATCGAAGTGTAAAAGAGTACAAGTATATTTGAAAATGGAGAGATAGAAAAGGAAAAAATAAGATACGTACAGTGATACTAGCAAGTATCGCACAGAAGAATTTCTAGTGGTTTCAGTGAAGTTTTACACACAAGGGAAAACTACAACCTTCCCATGTAAGCAGAACATCCCCATCTCTTTGACTCACTTCTACTTTTATTCTCACGTTTCTCAAGTTCACACAGATTGTTTAGTAGAATGACGCCTCAGAGCCAATACCAGCACATTGCAGAGACCTTGTATTAAGTGTTTATATCTTCAGAACTTCACAGATTGAAATGTGATGAGTTAATAGAGCACTGCTTCTAGCCAATTTTTTTTTTTTTTCAGTTTTAAATCTAACATACAACTACTACATACAAACAATGCACGCTGACAGACTTATAGTACATATGTTTGGGATTTTTGTTTAACTTACGTATCTTTGTGATCCATCATATTCACATCTCTCAATTTTTCCCAAGCTGCCATCTGAAAAGTAAAGTTTCTCTGCCCTATGATCAATGGTAAGTCCATTTGGTGTCAGAATATCTGTGCTAACGATGACCTGCGCATTTTTGCCTGAGAGGGTAGATCTCATGATGCTTGGGAGCTGCTCATTCCAGTTAGTCCAAAACATTAAGCTGTATTAAAATCAAAATAATAAAGAAAACAATAAGATACCTTTTATAATTTAATTCTCATCATGAAATGAGCAACAACAAAAAAATAGTCTTTACAGTTATGAAAAGTATCTCTAAGTAACCACGATAATCAGTGGTGAATAAGAGAATACAATATCCAGTATTCTTTGAATTATAGTGGTTTCATAGGTTCATTAACTTGCATAAGAGTACCGATTTTTCTCTTCATGAGTCTGCTTAATTCTGACCATCCCTCTATGCTTATATACCATTAGAGATAGGTATAACCTGTGAAACAACGTGAACTTCTTTCTGCTAATGTGCATTTCACTGACTTCTAATAGAAGAATTTGCCTGCTTACATTAGCTAACTTTTCTTGAAACGTAATGTACCATGAAAATGTGATCAATATTTGATCTTAAACATAAAAAACACATAACAGTGCTATATCTTAATTCTGCAATTGCTATTAAAAACAAAACAAAAAAACCCAACAACTTATACTAAAGTTTGTACCCTAAAACAAGAAACTCATTTAACCTTCACAGGGTTCAGTTGTATAAGCTGACTGTGAAACAAAGAAGTAAAGTAGTGTTGCTGCGTTCTTGATATTAGCTAAAAAACAAAATCTGATAAGAAAGATATAATACATACTTTTGACATTCATCTAGAGCTAGGACGTGGGGATGATCATCTTCGGACATTGTGATTACTGCTTCCCGGTTGAAAGCTCCTCGACGCCTTTGGTCAACGGTGTGTCTTGTGATTGAGGATGTGGTTGAACTGGTCCAATATAGAGTGTCCCAAGCTCTGTGATAAGCAAGCCCCTCCACTGACCCAACATCTGGAAGACATGGTTATACATAAAGAGGAAATAAAACTATTTCTAAAAAGTTTTTTTTTTCCTTGATCTTTCGTCGATCCTGCAAAAATCACAGTTAAATTATTTCAGCCTATTACTCCATCAGTTCTTCTGTACAATAATAACCTGAAATAATAACACACTAGCAATAATATCCTGGTAGTAAATTAGCCACAACTTTTGACTTAATGTAAGCAATGTCTTGGGTCCGTTTTTACTAATTGTACTACTGAACTTGATCTTTGGATGCATTTTGTAACACAGATACACATTACATTAATAGGAATCAAAGCATCCTTCCATAATAGTCTCATATATAACACCTGCAACATAGTGAAAAAAGGACCTCAGAACGTTGCAGCATCAACACATTGTTTTAATACGCCACAATATAACATTTTTCCTTTGTAAAAAAAAAGGTGATTTAGAAACAAAAGCAAACATTACTAAGCAGCTAAAACAATATATTTAACATCCAAAAAAGATAAATTGCATCTGATTCCAGTGTATAAAAATGACAGACCATGAGAAACGGTAATTAATTCCAACCATTATTTTTGAATTATTACAGAACTGCACACTGATTACTTCACTTATTATTTTATTAGAAACAAGTAATTTTAGACCAGAAGGTTTATACAGCTATTAATGAATTACAGAAGACAAAATCTAAAAATATAATGAAGACTACATTATGATGATTATAACAATTTCCTCTTGACTTGATGGAAGATGTAATGTTTTACCATGCTTTTCATACCCACAGAACAGAAAGTCCACAAATAACTCCCATGAAGCTGAAAGTGCCAACATTAAATTAAAGCCAGAAAGTAAGCAATTAATCAGTTGTTCGGTTGTTTTTTTTTTTTCCTATTCCTCTTTCTAAAGCATTTGGAGAATTTCTTATTACATTTTCATGATCTGTCTGTAGAAAAGCTGCAGCAAATTTCTTAAAGGAAAAATAGAAGAAATTGATGACACTTGTTAAAGGGAGGTGAATATACACAGAGTATTTCTACCGAAGAAGGTGAATTAATGAATAAAGATGCATTCAGCTCACTTTACAGTAACTCAAGAAAGAGAGTAAGTTTGAGAATGGGACTGAAAGCAATCTGAAAATTACAATTTACTCTGACCACTACTAAGGTTACCCTCTAGATGAGAATTCTGGTTTTAGAAAAGATTAATGGATTGCAAGCATTCTTAAAGTACAGTATTTAACAGTCTTATCAATTTATTTTCAAGATTTAGTGGACTGAGATATGGAAATGGTAAATATAAACACAGGACTATTAACACAACTCTAATTCAATCAATTAATTTCCATTAAAATATATGCTGAATACAACCAATTTATCATTACTTAAAATTTTCTAAGCTAAAAAGATGGCAATTCTGACCAATTTTGCATATTACTCATCGTGAACAAACCATCTGAGCATTCACTGCACTGCTTTTACATTTCATATTGTGAATGTTTAGTATCTCCTCATTTAATTATGGAAGATTTCAGGAAAATGAAGCCAAGCCTTTAACTTGTGGATATAGACCCAGACATTAGAAAGCAAGGATTTCAGTAGGATTTGATGCAAACCACAGCTTTCATGTGAAAGACAAGTATCGGGAGAAAGAACAATCAAACACATTTCTCTCATGTAACGTTTTGAATTTCTATCAACTTCAGCTTTGTTACTTGTCTGAATCTGTCATGAGTTTTGAAAGCAAACTGTTTGTATACCATACAGTAAAACTGTTTTGCACTACACAAAGGATAACGATGTTGCTCCTGCCACAACTAGAATGATTACTGTGTACTTGAAAAGTAAGTTGTGCTTAAGTCCTTATTCTACAGAAACCAGGTTCCCATACAACCACTCACCCACTCACATTATAAAACTGGATCAATGCCTCACACTGCAACTCCAAACTAACATCTGCAATACATTAATACACATTCTTCTTTATTTCTCAACAATTTTCTTTTTCAGTTCTATCATGTTTCTCAGTTACGGAATTGAAAAATCCGAACACAGAAGAGAATCATTTCTTAAGTTTTAAAAAGCATTATTTTGTAGGTAAGGTGATTTTAAATTCAATGACAAAGTCCAGAGAGTAAACACTAAAGTGAACCAAGACTTAGATAATTTCATACAATGGAAGTCACTTTGTTCTTATCAACATATAAATAAATATATATATATACACACACGTTATTTCTTGACTAAGATAGACATTTTGTTTAAGATGTTAGTCATGAAACTCAAAATTCATATAAGCCAGGTACCAATAAAAGACAGAAATAGCCCTAAAAATGCTCCTCTTGCCATCTGCAGGAGGCTCTCATCCAAACGAAAACCTTCTACCAACTCCATATTGCCAAGGAAAGGACACTGGAGAAGACTCTCAAGCAACCGCACTGTAGTGTCGCGACATTATCACTTTGCACCAAAATTATTTTTTATTTATTTGTTTCTTATTCTGTAGGGGATATTACAGAGCACAAA
Source organism: Alectoris magna (assembly GCA_030625065.1). NCBI lineage: Eukaryota > Metazoa > Chordata > Aves > Galliformes > Phasianidae > Alectoris > Alectoris magna. The sequence goes on along the minus strand of CM060567.1, from coordinate 1,460,200 downwards.
TGATTTCTTTTTTTTCTTGTTGCGGTACATTTATCATGACATATTTTGTTACTTTAAAATATATGCAAAATATACTGTCATCTTATTTTATGCTACGATTGGAGGATTCAATTCCAAATCTACTGACAGGATGAAAATTAGTGATTTGTTTGCTCTCAGCCTCACATTTTCACAGCATCATACAATATTCTGAATTAGTAAAGCATAAAGAAACTGGAAATGAAAAGAAACACATTTGTTTCACTGACATATTGAATTAAAACAGTGATGGCATTAGATGCCTACAGCACTGATTAAATTTATTCTAGGCATGAAGCAACAGTTTATGATTTTCACATGAATAACATACTTAAATGAAAGGAACATTAATACAATATGATATTAATATACAAATACTCACATTATTCACCTGCCACTGACATTCTGAATTAAATCAGTAATGGGGTGTATAACTGATTAAATATCTACACAAGAGAATGCAACAGCTTATGATTTACAAAGGCAATGGTAGAACGATCACATCATTATGTTGCCAAATGCTATCTATCACTTTTACTGAACTTAACGAAGATGGATTGCGTACCGCAGACGAGATGCGGCCTATAAATACTGTCATGCTGATCTTCATCTGACTTTCTCAGGGAACAGACAAGCAACAAATCAATAACTGAAGAACTCAGATTAGATCTACCTCATTACTGCAAGTACAAAATAAATACTTAAGGGTGTAAAATTTAAATTATCTAATAGTTCTGGCCATTCACTTTTGGTAATGTATATACAATTTCACAGTCTCCTGGATTTTGATCTATCTTCTTCACTTAGAATTCTCTAGATATCTCAGTCAAAACTCTCCCAATTTTTAATGTATAAATTCAACTACCTTCTCCATTTAATTTTATATTCTTATACACCTCTTTTCTTTAGCAAGGTTGTAAAGACAAAAACGGTAATCATTATTAAACAAAATCATGATTGGTGAACAGCCAAAAAAAAAACCAGTAAAATTGGACACAAATAAGACTTCCACATCAGAACACTGGAGAAGGCTTTAATGTTCAGAGCTTAACATTAAGCATCTGTTTTTTACTTCACCTCTGGACTGGCTTTCACAACTCCCTTATCAGGATACAGTCTAATTGCCTAACCGGACTAACCAAAGGAGACTGACAAAAAAGCAGTACAACCTGTGTAATATTATGGCAAAAGGTAATAAACGATCAATATTTGAACCGAGGTGAAGGCCTTACAAATATTAAAAAACAAATAAACACACACAAAAAAACCAATCTGAAGAAACTAAGTAAATGCTCAATTAGAATTTCTGATCATTGTTTCCTTTCTCCTTCACTCTTTACATTGCCAGAAGGCAGGAAATCATAATAATAAGCCAAGATAAACTGCCTTTGACTCAAAAATTAGAGGTTGATTTAATTTCTCCATTTCTTCTGTCATCAATTAATTGTAAAAGAAGGCCATAACATAGTATCTTGTAAAAAACAAACAAACTTTAGACAAAATATAATGTAAACAACATTGAACTACAATAACCAACTAAATTAATCATCCTACTCAGCCTAAGAGTAGTGTTTTATTTTATGGCACATACTAAGCTTGCTAAAATACACCATAAGCCAGCAAATATGATATCATTTTTCTATATATCTAAAAGACAAATTTGTGCTGTATTCTACATTACATAACTGCACATTAAAGATTACTAAATGTAATAAAATAGGCTTTGGGTTCCTCCAGACAACAACTACCTTAAGACACTGTAAATCTCTCCATGGATATAAACTTACTATTCTTTCAAACTGCAGTAGACCTGGTTGGAAAGCATAAACATTTGTTGTAAAGAGAAATGTAAGAGAACTGAAATTACTTCAGAATTCAGAAAAAGAACACAAAACCAAGCACTCATTTTATAGTAAGAAGAAAACTGTAATCAGACAAAAAGTTTGGTGACTTTGTAACGACAATTAGAACCACAGTTTATGTTTAATTAACACTCAAAATAAGTATTAGATAAATGTTCAGGAAAAAAGAAACTATTGGGTAAATATCTTTTAGGATTTACAACACTAACTTAGACTTTATCAGTGAAGATATATAAAATATAGTACACAATTACTCTATTTGTGATAAAGTATAGTGTGAATGACAGGCAGATGCCTACGTAGTGAGATGTTTATAGTCCACCAGCAAACATGTAGGTCTGCAGAAAATTCCTGATGAGACTATTCAAGCTAGGAATCATTTCAACCAAGCATGAAAAAGGATACAACATGCAGTTGATGACTTTAATCATACTTACATGATTAAATCATCCAACTGAAAAGTACATGACAGATTTTTTATCATATCACTATCAACTAACTAAACAATGGGTAAGTATAGTATAGATGGATACTTCTGTATAAGGAGGGGCATTGGATTCTGATTAATCTATCAGTAGGACAGGGATAGTAAACCTCAGTTTGAAGCTGGGGAAGGTATGTGAAGCTGGGTGTTTAAAAGTTAATCACCCATCAACACTCAGTGAAAACTAGTATGCTCACTAACCGGGGGCTCACTAATCTATGGAGCGCAGATAATGCAAATAGGATAGAGAAACCAGAAGGAAAGAATGAAAGGATCGGTCAGCAAATGGTACAGTGTTAATGGTACATCATTTTCAGTTTCCTCAGCGAGACCAATACATACAATATTTACTATTACAAACATTTTCAGTTACCCAAGCAGAGCTCTGTAAAACTCTCAGGTCAAGAAACAGGTGATCCATAACAGCAATTAAAATTTTAGATTATTTATTTTTGTCATTTATCAGCACGAGAAGGTTTTCTACATTTCGCTATGGAGTTTAGCATCTGAATCAAACAGATGAGCTCAGAAATTCCCCAAAAAACACTCTAAGATTCTGGTCATTTTTACCTGAATATGTATGGAACATGCAATCAATTTTTTTAAATTCAAGAAATAGTGATTGCAGGAACAGTATGTTTGTTTCAGAACTTTGTTTTATAGATGTTGGGTTTCTCTTTGTCTCTCAGTTAACAGCACATACAAACATATCTGCATAACAGAGAAACACAAATCTAACCGTAATACAGAGCATGGTCATAATTTTATGTGATATACAGCATTTAAAAATCAAGTTAGGTGCTTGTTATTAAGTACAAAAATGATTTATTAAATAAATTCTGATATTCTTGTGTAAGCCATAACATGGCTTTGCACTAAACCAGCCACAGCTGCTGACACACAAATTTGCGTGTGTAAAAATTTACATCAGTAAAAATTTAAGGGCAATGTGGAAAGTTAAAGTAGTCACAAACCGTTTCAACTCTTCATGAATCATCTCAGATTTAATGGGCAAACAGCACCTTTCCTGAATACTGAGCTTGGGAACGCTAGTGACATTCTGAACTGAGAGATCAGCATATGTCAAGTTCCCATTATGAAAACATTTGAGAGTTTCATATAATGAAATTTATAAAATATATACTTCTAGAATAACTGTTATGTATAAAGTTTGAAAACTTTATCCCTCTATAGCAAATTATTTACTGCACACACTGTACATTCTATCCACTATTCACAGCATACCGCCACGTACAGAAACAAATGTGATAAACCAGACATTTTGGTTTCTGCAAACAAGGCAGCAGATAAAATAATAGCTTTAGATTTTACTACTTAAATGTCTCAGTCTTTACAATAGCCTCTCACTTTTCCTCCATTAAAAACTGAAAGTCATTGCAACTATATCATACACAGTTAGAATGAATGCAATTCATTTGCAAAATGAAAAGCAACAATATTGAAGTATTTATTTTTAACAGATTAAAAATTTCTTTCCCAGCAAAAAAAGTTCAGCAACTAAAAGGACCTCATACAATGTGCCAAATTTAAAGCTTTGTAAGAGAAATGGGAATATAAATGCCTTTTTGACAGTTAAATTGGACCCATTTAGTTAGAAAGAATAGTAGCGAACATTGGAGCACCTTTAAAAGATTCAGACTGCAAAAAGCGTTACAATACATCACAGGACCTGACACTTTATGTTAGCAGTGAATAAATTTTTACCTTCTATAGTCACTAGTGCCTGAAGTTCAAAACAGAAGCCGCATTATTTCACATAACACTTCCCTTTATACTGAGAAGGATGTTACGCCAGCAAAATGTCCTGGTGTCATTGTTTACACAGCTGGAAAAGAAACAGCTTGTACTGAAAGTATATCATCTTAATACCATTTCCTCTTACTTGCTTTATTTTGCTTTTCCTCCCCTTTTCTTTCTCTATTCTTCAGTTACCAATTTCTTCACTTACTTTCTTTCTACTATTGCACCAGTACATTAAATCTACTTCAATGCTGAACTCTTTTACAGACATACGTAGAGAAATTTAGGAATTATTTCAAACCTTTACATAAGAAAAAAAAAAAACGGGGACTTCATTCAGCAGTGGGAAAATTAAAGGCAAGGATACAATTAATATTAATGGACCAACTAATTATTAACTCTATCAAAACCACAAAGAATCTACCACCTTATGAATTGTATACCATCTTCCTTTAATTTTCTCTGGGTCAAACCTCAAACTACCTCCAGTTCGAGGTAGAAAAAGATTCTCTTCAGATCATCAGTCCACTAAAAGGAAAATCAACCTGCACTTTCTTAATTGAAAAAATAAACAATAGCCAGTGGAAGATGTGGTATAAGGAGTAAGCACGTAATATTAAAAACACTTTATATCAAATACATGTTTGTTTCCATTGAGACTTCTTCATTTTCAAGCTATGCTAAAATTACTTTTAGATAGATATCTATTTAGATCTATAAAAACTGAATGTACTTCATACGCACTCTGATAAAAATACATGAAATTCCTTCTTGTTTGAATAACATCAAAAAGCTCAGAAGTTTGAAATGATAGTATTGTTCTACCTACAAGTGTTTAACGGGAAAGAAAATTAGTGTAGAATTCTCTCTGAGCTTATTCTGAGAATATGGTTTCAAATGAGATTGATAACCTGCAGCTATTTAAACAAGTCAAATTTCCATATACCTCCTTACGTAACCCCATGCCTTTAACTTTTCGTGACTTCTATTCTTTCTTTTCTGTTCTTTCTGTATAATGCCCCATTACCTCATTTTAACCTAGAAAGTATGTAACAGGATGAATTTTCCAAATGCAATGCCTTTGACCATGTTTTGTTTCACAAAGGACTACCATTAATACCTGGAGCTACAAGAATAAATACCGTATGCATCAAAAGGCTCCTGAAGATTTTAAAGCACGATAGGACATAAAAAACAGACAAAAATATAGCTAGCTTAAGTCACAAGTGAGGAACAGAAAAATTATAACCCGTCTAACTGTAAGAGTGACATTCATGACTAAAAAGTGGAAGATTAAGGTTTAGATTAATTGATGGGTGAGACCACGAAGTACATACATAACACTAATTTCTCCATAGTCTGATATCTCTAAAGTGCCTACTTAAATTTTGCATTCTCTTTTGAAAGGAAAGACCACAATCAAAACAGATTATTTAGACGGTAGCCAGGTCACAACATACAACAGACTATAGTGGCAACTTCAAAAAATGTCCATGGACTGGATTAAAGTCTGCATGATGCTACAATAAAAAACAAAAACACTAGAAATACTCAGTGCTTACACAACTCATTAGCCAAAAGAATTTGTCAGTAATCACAGCCAGGAAGGTGAATTTTTACAAATTGGCAGTCAAGAAAGATTAACTCCATCCAGTTACTTATAGAAAGTCCCTACTGACTTACTGACCTAGGGAAATACAATTCAAAACACTTACTTCTAAAAACCTATCCTGTAGAGAAATAAAGATGTTAAGGTATGACATACTGTGCACATGCTGCACATTTGTTTGCTTTTATTATTATTATTTTTTCCTGTCACTGCTCCTGCCTGCTGAAGACTAAACTCTACCAGGTACTGGGCTCTTGGTGAGTCTTGAATCTGTTTTTAGTGAACTGGAACAAGTTGTTTATACGTCATAAATCTACTTTCCCTGGGCCGAAAATGTGTTAGCTAATGGGTTGTTTATGAGTTGCAAATCTGTTCAGTGAGGTGAAAATTTGTCAGATAATGGGTTGTTTATGAATTCTAAATCAATATTCAGTGAGTTGGAACTATGTTAGATAATAGCTTGCGTATGGGTTGTAAATCTGTTTTCAGTGAACTGGAAACATGTTAGATAATGGGTTGTTTCTGGGTAGTAAATCAATTCTCAGTGAGCTAAAAACATATTAGATAATGGGTTGCTCGTGAGTTGTAAATCTGTTTTTAGTGAACTGGAAACCTGTTTAATAAAGGGCTCTTTATATATCTTAACTCTGTTCTTAGTGTGCAGAAAAATTCAATAATGTCTTGGATTTGAATGGCATATCTGATTTCAGTGAGATAGAAACACATCAGCTAATGGATTCTTTATGAGTAGAAGAACTACAATCATTGAACTAAAGAACTGGGACAATAATATCTTGTAAGCAACATATTCTACTTTCACCATCTGACTTAAATACTGAGTAAGATTTTCTCTGATTTGTAGATCTCAGTTTAATGAGGTGGGAAGGAGTTGCACATGTGTAAGAATCACACCAGGTAATTCTCATGTGGTTTTGTATCCCTTTCCAACAAAGGGAAACTTGCCAAAAATGCCTACTAATCATTTAGGAGGAAAAAAAGATAGCAAAACGAAAGCCAAAGATGTCATTTTAAAAGGAAACATTACTGAAACATGGCAGCTGCATTCCATCCAATAATTTCTTTCTAATCATATATAGCCAACATGGAAATCAGAAAATTTTCTGTCCTATAGTGAATGGAATACCTGATGTGAAGGAGTCTTAGCATTGCCTTTTTTCCTGTTTAGGTATCACTGTTGGTCAAATATAACTATGGTATCAAGGAGCTCAACATACTGTTTCCTGTTGACAGGGATAGAAAGTCTCTGATTGTGGGGGGGGGGAAGGAGAAGCGACCAAAGAACATCAGTTTAATATGAATGACTCCATACAAAGAGGTTTTGAAACATACAAACGAGAACAGTAAAGTAACATATTATTTACAAAAAAAAACAACCCCAAAAAACAACAAAAAAACCCAACCTGAAACACTCCTAGAAAACAACTTTTTTTTCAGAGCCATATCCTATGCATATATAGTACATTTTTGGAAGAACACAAAACTTCATCTGACATTTAATTATTCAGAGCGCTGACTCTGATAATGAAAAATGAAATGAGGCATATTAAGATTACAAGCAGAAACACTTCCTAACTATTTCCTAAAAGTATAATTCTGAGCTGGGCTCAGTGGAATGTTTTTAGTTCTTGCACAACAACCTATCATAAAGTAATGAGGAATACTTTATTGTCCTTTTCAAAATCCAGCTTGTATCTGCACTGCTGCTTCATCACTTTTTCCCGTCAGTTTTAAATTTAAAATTCTCCAATGGTATTCCATGTAATAATTTTTATCATATCTCATAACACCTAAGTTAAGATAGTGTTGTATCATCCCCACGCGGGTGAGCGGTTGCCTCACTCACAGCTAATCTCAGCTCTGAATCCCTAGGTCTTCATGCTTTCCTAAGTGTAATGAAAACATATTGACCATATTGTTTAGTTTCTCTCTCTTGTATCTCAGTATGGATCCTCTGAAATAAGCGCATGTACATACTTAAAAATTAAGAAAAAAATAAAGGCGATGTATCATATTTGAAAGGTGCTTTCCCACACATTAATATCAGCAGTTTCCATAACCAGGAATACCTTTCCAGAACCACAGGACAGAGGTGCATAACGATAGCCATTACCCAGTGTAAGTTGAGAACGATATTGTATCATTTTCCTGCTATTTGCTTCTTTCTTCTCTAAAAATATTTCTGCTAAAATGCAGTAGCAAATGGCAACACATTCTACACCAAATATACTTCCATGTCTTCCAGTTACTCTTTGGTCCTGTTAATATTTCCCCCAAACACCCAAATGCAGCAGTGCAACTTTTATGACATCAGAAACTCAGTTGGTAATTATCTACAACACGGGAAGAAAAAAAAATGATGTAACAGTTCAAACATTATGGGAAAGGGCTACCAAAACAATCAAAGAAGAGTAGAAACAGTAAATATATGCCTACAGATGAATGATACTGTCTATTTAAGAAAAATCACACCTGAACAGAAACGCAAGGTGGCATAAGATTCTATAATTTATATTTTTCTTGGACTAATATTTAGATTTTTATTCATAGGCTTTATTTCTCATACAGCCTTGAACGCCTCGATTTCGAGTTTTACCAAGGCAAACTTAAATTCATATTGCACTGAAGTTAAGCTAAACTTAGTGATGATATTGATGTTGATTCCTTGAGGAGCTACAGGCTTTGAGTATTCAGAGGCAAAATAATAAGTCATGTTTCAGAGAACTCTCCCTATTATTGTGGTGAATGAAGGCATGGTGAACATTTGAAGTTACTCAGCAAGCCCCTTTGTAAAAAGAACCATTTTATAGGTTGGAGTTTGACTCTAACTATCACTGGACAGAAGTCACTTTTCCCGAGCTGACTACAAGAACGGTGTCAGCTGGACACATTGAGGTACAAATCGTAATAGTTGTGGTATATGCTTACATACAGTTAAACTTTAACATTTTTACCCTATCAAGTCAACATTTTAATGACTTCGCGACTATGAAGTCAACCTTATTTTTAAACAACTTTTCATTTAATTAGCACTATTAAAAGAAAATATTTTGGCAAATAGAATTTTTACTTACTTTCTATTAGCACTTTTCTGCCAGCCCAGTTGTCTTTAATAACTTGTATATTTCCAAAGTGCGCATCACTGAAAAATATCCGATTAGTACCTCTTCCTTTCAGACTGTAGTCAAAAGCAAGAGCGATTACATTTTTGAAGTACTCTGGATTTTCATACGGCCTTACTGGTGAATTCAAGTTGTTTTCATCTGAAAGATGTATACTTTTTAATATTGTCCTTCCTGAATACAAGAGGTAACCTTCATGTCTTAGGCAGGTAATTCCATCTTCCGCAAGATAGCCATGTGCGCACGCACAAGTTCTTTGTGCATTTCCTCGATAAAGACAGAGTTGATGACACCCACCATTATTCTTGGCACAAATATTAGTACCTGTGTGAAAAAAAGAAGAAAAAAAAAAATATATCTGTTTTATACCATTACCTGTAGCTAATTGTAAAACAAAAAGCCATTTTAAAAAAATTCCAAGAATTCTTCTCTTAAACGTTTTCTACAATACAATTGAACCGAAGGCCAAAGCAGTAAAGAATATAGCTTCAAAAATGTACTAAATCCAATTTTAAACTACACAATCTAAGAGGAAAAGTAATTAATATTCTTCCAATTCACAAGATAACATGCTTGATTAAAAGAAAATACATTTTTCCTCTGTGTTCAGATAAAAACTTGGATAGAGACTATTATGAGTTATTCCAAGTGTTTCAAAAGGTTTTTTAAAACACCTGTTACTGACAAAGAGACAAAACTGGATACCATCACAATACCGTAGTGTTCATTTCCATCAAACAAAAACAGGTACAGAAGTGTTCCCATTTATTCTCCATTCTTAATAAAAATGTTTCCTGACGTTTTTGTTTTAATTTACTCTAAAACTTGACTTGAAAACCTTGCTCTCTGACAAAGTATACTATTAAATCATCATTGTCACATTAGTAACTTCAGTGACATAAACTACACTTGTTACATGCAATATTTAAAATTGCAGTAATTGTCAATAATTAGGATCTATTTACCTTCGTAGTTTTTGGACTATGTATGAAATACAATTATAGTTAGTTCAGATAAATTAGTTTTTGTTTCTGACAGCACTTTCCATATAACAACTCAGCTCTCTCAGTATAGTCATTTTCCCGTTTCTGAAAGTTTTCTAGATAGTGAAGGAGAAAAAAAACCACACACTTTAAATAATTTCGGGTAGAAAGCCATTATCATTGTCAGGGAACATGTAGTGTCTGAAAGTACCGTTGACTGAATTTTCTAACTGCTACATTTCAAGCTAAAGATACATTTAAGTAAAAGCAATGGGGAATGAGAGTTAACATTAGCAGTGTTGAATTTTGACAAAATTATGAGAAATGCTGCGCTGTAGTCATGCAAAAATATGTGGAGAATTATCTGCACGTATTTTTGCTCATGGTTTCTTTTAAAAAAAAGCTTCTGAGGCTTTATTAGGCTAGAAAAGTTAATATCTGTTTGGAAGGATGAGAGTTTGAGAAGAGAAAGGCAAATACATGGAAGAGATCCTAAAGTTTCTACAGTCTCTCTTTGTAAACTTCAGTGCTTCCCACAGTTCGCCAGCTGTGAGTATCTGTACAAGAAGCCAGCTATAAAAGCAGATTAATTAGGGCATATCCTTTCACACAGGTAGAATAGAACTAAAGGAGAGGAATCTCTTCACTAATAGCATTGCAGCAGGGCTGGCTCATCAGAAAGGGTAAAACAGGTGTTTGAAAGAAAGCATGGATCACTTGTCAATCAGCACAGGTTGTTTGTGTGGGGTTTTTTTTTTCTTTGCTTGGTTTTGTTTGCTTATTTTTGTATTTACTTGTTTTAATACAAGGTCAGGAAACTAGCTAATTCCTTTTCCTTTTTTTTTTTTTTTTTTTTTTAAAGGAGCATTACCTACTTCTAGTTCACCAAACTTAAAAGTATACATGGATAATATATAAGAGAGTGATACAGAAAAAACAGTCCAAAAGGATTTTTCACCTGTTTTTTTCCCTTTTGTCCTCCTGGCTCACTGACAGCCCCTCCCAAAGACATTAACCATTTGTACCCTAGTAAAATTTGAAAAATGTATTAAAAACTCATTCAGTTATGTTTTTCGAACTAACATCAAAAATTTTTTTTAGCCTCAGTAACCATTTCTCCCGTTCCTAATGCAACCAAATCTGTCAAGCTATCAATAAAAATCATGACATATAGAGAAGCATTTTTATCCAATTGCTCCATTTCCTTAATTCTATACAGAAGGCCCTTCCAAGTAAGCAGACATTAACTATTTCTAGCCTTGTTAAAAGCAGTAACATCCATATTTTTTTTTTCCCCCTGTGGACATTTATTCTCTACAAAGTATGTCTATGAAACTGTGAGAACACTTGCAGAACTCCTGAGCAAAATCAATACAAATATGTTAATTGTTCTCAAAACTATTCAAATCCATTTGAGAAAAGATTGGAAAGCCTTTTTTTTTTTTTTTTTTAATAAGCTGATTTTTAAATAGGTCTTCTTTCAAAATGCCGGTTTATTTTACATTTTATATTTAATGCAGTTATTTAGGAAAGACGTAAATAAAAACTAGATCATCAGATATGTGATGCTGTGATTAAAACAAGTTTTGAGTGTTACCAACGCTGGAAATATATTCCTATCACAAGTATCTTCTTTAAAAATATCTTTTTCACGTAGCATTTTCTGTGCTTTTTGAGTATGTATTTAAAATTCCATCTGGTAGCAGCTCTAAGGAAATAATCATCATCTGTGATAGACTTCAGCTCACAGAAAAAAATACAGGTCGCTTACAAAGGTGATAAAGTTTTGTCGCTACTTTCTCACAAATATCTTTGCTTTTCAAAGCCTCTTCAGAATTAAAGTTTTAGGAAAAAAAAACAGTTAAAAGAAAGATTATTCTTAGTGGGGAATAAAATTCATCAATTTCTACCATAGCTCTCGGTCAGTATATGATAATTGTCTAATCAATCAAAAAACAAATTAAATGTAAATGATACCTAACTATTTACAACTATTCCCACACAAAAAAGCTGGACTCAAGACCAAGGAATCTCGGGAAATAAATGTCTGAGACATAAAGACTGAGATTTTCTAGCTGTGAAAAGACGTACTGCTTTCCAACAGAAATCTGAGACAGCCTGAGACTGCTGTTCTCTAAAGCACAATTCAAGGTCCACCTCATTCCTAAGGCTTGAGTGCTTTGAGGAGAAAAAAAAAACAAAAAGGAATGATAGGAAGTATTTTGATTTTAGACTTGCTCCTTAAAATGCTTGGAAGGTTTTAAAAGAAACTTCGCTACGTATTTTCATAATAAATAATTCTTAGCTAAAAAAATACTCTAAGAAAAAAAAAATCGAGATATAATAAAATGTATTGCCATAAATCAGTGAGTATTTAACTTTTTATAGGTTTTAATATACACAAAAAGTACCACCAGGTGATATTGAAACAATAGCATCCTTAAGAACAGCCAACCTTTCTCTCGTGCTCTATTAAAGACTTTCACTTCCTTCAGGTTTATTCCAAGGCCAGTCCTCATGGTCACAGCATCCGTGGCCTCATTCTTGTGGCCTCTTCTAATAGAGCCATTTGCATGTGCTCTGCCAAAAAAGTTGAAGATGTCTGATCAACAATCCTCAACTACTTCACACCAAACAAATGACTGAAGGGCAGTGGAGAGTTCATCTAACAGAAGGTGAAAAACCTGCTCTCATCTATGATACTGGATACGCTTGAGGTTTCAGTATCAGAAACACCCTCTCTTTCAAACTGCATAGCTTTCTGTGATCCATTCTGTGACCTTGCTAAGGAATGGCTAATCCTACAAAGGTGAAGCACCTAGCACTGAAATAACATTGTGAGACTCAAATGCTTATGAAAAATAAATTACCTGTCAGACCAGTAGATGTAAGCTCCGAATACCGCAACTGAAAACATATCCACATTGCTCCCTGACAGCACAATCTCCCGATTCCCTCCACTCTCAAGGTCAATTCTTTCTATCTTGTCGGTACGAGCATCACACCAATATAATTTATTATCCTAAAGATTAATTTTAAAGGAAACGTCAAAAATCTTGCCCAAGTATTTCATTAAGAGTTACTAAGATAGCACTTCAGTGGAGGACATATTGACTTTAATGAAACATAATAAATACTGTACGTTTCAAATCATAATGGAAAACAGTAAAACTAACCTCATAGTCAATGGAAATCCCATTAGGCCACACAATCCCCAGGCTCACAAGAACAACCTTCTCAGATCCATCTAAATATGCTTTTCCTATGCAAGGAATCTGTCCCCACTCTGTCCAAAATAAATACCTAAAACATTACAGAAATTACCTATTAAAATTTAGCATAAAAACAGAGATGAAAACGTGTAATACTGTCCTTCAACTGCAAACAAAAATGAATGCATCATTACCATCAAATAGGTACTTCAGAACGTAATCGTGCCTATACATCTTTGAATAACCTTTAGGGGATAAATGTACTGGTTTGATAAACTATTTTATTCAGATATTTATTTATTTGAGTTGTTACATGTGAAGTAATTATTAAAATCATAATTAATCAGTCAGTATGCAATTCTGTGCTTAAAGAATCTACTTTGGTGCTTGGGAAAGTAAAACCAAATTAGAAATTACTGGAACGTATACTCACGTGTAATACTTACTAGAAAACACAGTGACGAAACAGAACATGTACGTTGAAATAAAAAGCGGATTAAATAGGAAAGCAGTTAGGGAATTGGTAGGGGAAGGTTGCTTTGCTAGTCCCCCTTATGCTCAAGGGAAAAATTTTCATCTCACTTATCTGTGTATGCACTGCCGTATACTTACTGGGACAGACACATCACTGCTTTAAGGTGAGACGCTAGGATAAATATCTGCCTTGACCTCCTGCTTCTCAATCTGTTGCTTTAGATATAGCAGAATGAGGCTAATGAATCTACAGATAGTGCTTCCTTTACTGAGATTGCTAACAGCACTTTCATACATAACTGAACTTGTATTCACAGATCTGCTCGGAGGTGAACACCCTTAATGCAGAATATCAACTAATTATTGACTACAGAAAGGCAAGCATTTGATATTCAATTAAGCACATAACACTCTCAGCCTAGTTATTTAACCAAACTGACCAACCAACATTAAATAAATGTAACTTTCAGATTTCAAAAAAAAAAAAATCTAGAAATCTCCAAAGAAACACATACTGCTTAAGACATTATTGGAGCATTGATGGTTATAAATATATTGACATATTAACATCAGTAAATCATTAAATAGCATAGGAAAAAAAAAAAATTGATCTTCCCAAATGTTCTCAGAAGCTCTAAAATATTTGGACTTTCGCAGTGTTACGCTACATAGCTGATTGGTACTTGTATTGCAATGCTAGAAGAAGGACAACTCTTCTTGGAACTATCCCACATATAAGTTAAGTAGATGACACACAAATGCAAATGACAAAATTTTGATGTGGCCCTAAAATTAACTTTTAAAAAAAACACTTCTGTGGAGAAAACAAAATTGGAGTTTGAACTTCGACAATGCAAACACAAATGAAGTTTCCCAAATGTCTTCGAAGGAGGAAGATTCAGAGTCTAAGAAATATTTCAGAATGACCTTTACTCTGTATTTCAAGCATAGTTTTGAGCTTCATCAGAAAAGTTATTTAATCATAGAAGAAAAATGGAAACCAAGCACGTTTTAAATGAATAAGTATTCCTGATGAGGGAGAAGGACACTCCTTTCTAGGACTACACATTCTTAACTTTAAATAATACTACCAGCCAGCTGAGTGCTGGCTGCTTCATATCTTGGTATAACGGGCAGATTCAATGAGATCAAATAACTGCTATTTTCCTCTCCGTTCTTAAAGCTGTCAACTCAAGCTTCAAGAGAAATGAAAAATGTGAAGACGGGGCAAGGAGAGGGCAGGAAGGGAGGAACACTTCTGAACATTTTGCCTGACAAAGGGAAAGAGATGACAATAATGCAGAGGATAAGCAGGCCTTTATCTTCCTCTATAAAGATACACATTTACTTCACTAGAAAAACACTGCTATTCCTAGTTGCATGAATTAACTTTGATTGAAGTCATCTGAACAGAGCACTTAGTGGCACACTATTAAAGGGAGTCCAAGCTTTTATGTGTTCACAAAACATATCTAAGTATATCATGTACATACTGAGGAAAACTACACAGTAAATGAAATACCGCTTTTAAGAAGTTTGGTGTGCTTTTCTGGTCAAAAGAATTTTACTGCACTCATGCAATATTCTGCAATTCTGCAAAGGTTGGGTTCTTTAATTTTTTTTTTTTTCCTGAGCATAAGAACACACTGAGCACAAAGTAAAAACATTATCCAGATCCTGAAGAACAACATATATCCTGAACCTTGAACAGATAAGGCCAAGAAACCATTGGTGCCATATGAAACCAGTTGTATGGATTTGTGACACAAGTAATTGCATTATGCAGAAAATAATACCTACTTTTACTTTCACCTTCACTTTTAAATGCCTTTCTATTCTGCATAGTACACAGTTTGATAAAGCTATATTCTCATAAAAGAAACTGTGGCAAGTTCCAGACAGCATTTTGCATCACTTCTTGTCAGAATTCTTCATCACCAGAGATACAGACTCCTCTGGTTGAACACGGAAACTGCATTCCTGTACATACTGATATTCATTTAATTGAGCCTGAGGAAAATCAGTGACACAGCTTTCTTCTCTGGGTTTGGGAGGAGGTAGCTTTTCAAATGCTTCTTTAAAACTTCGATGCACACCATGTGGTTTACATTTTAGGAAAGGCAACTGTAGCAGTTAAATCTGCTGACTTGTGAATCAACTCAGAAAGTACATTTCATATTCCAGTGGAAAAAAAAAAAAAAAAAAAAAAAAGACAGAAATCCTTTGCAGAATTTACTGCTTCTGTGTTACTTGTAGCTCTCCTAACATGAGCTTTATAGCCTGAAGGGATAGAAACTTCTCATTTCCATTAGAGAAGCGTTGTAGTTTCATCAAACAGTTGGATGGAAACTGATGTAGTTTTTAACAAGAGTTACCTGCATGTTTATCTGACATAGCTTTCAGCTACCCCGTGTAATCTCCTCAGTTGTTGCAGAGAGATGTTACATGATACTGGTATTTATAACTATCAGAGAATATGCTGTTATACTATCACACTAAGGTCTTCATTAGCTAGTGTGACTTATTGGATATGCTGGAATGTAGCTTCAGCTAAAATGACTGTTAGAAAATGAAAGCTTGCGCAGAGAAAATATAGTACTTCCTTCAGATAGACTCAGGAAAATTCTCAAGATATGCTAAGAACATTTTCTTCCACCTGGATCCAGTTACAGAAAAATACATCCCATTACAGTACTTTTTGGGTTTATTAAATAACTACGTATTAGAAAAAAGGCTTTGATTCCTAAAAGCTTCATTGCAAACATGCAGATGTTAAGAAAAATATGTAGCCATAGTCATGTTACCCTTTTTCGGGGTGTACTGCAATAGATCTTGGCTGGTCCAGACCCTGGGATATGATTACATATCGGAATGAGCCGTTGAGCCTGGCAACTTCAATTAAGTTGAAGCCATGATCTGTCCAATATATGTTACCTAGGAAAAATATCATGAAGTTACTGAAAAAAAGAAAACATCACTTCAGAAATGTTAAAATCTTAAATGCGTAAGTTAAAACCAGAAACTAACTGCTATATTTTAAATCGCGTGCATCTTGTATTTTAGTCCTTTTTAGCCATCTGCTTTAAAGTGTAAACTTGTATCGCTGGTTGTCACAATTATGACTATCCACATAAGAAACAAAACAGTTATTTTTTTTCAGTTTAATAAAATTGAACCCACTCCACAAAAAAAAAAAAACACAACACACCACACCTCAAGAAAAACACCACGTTTGTGATATACTGAGAAAATAACAGAAAGTATTAGATAATTTCAATACTATAAATTAGTAATGAAAGTAAAACAAATTATTTAGTTTTGAGCTGAAATGCGATAGCATGCAGTCAGCACTCATAACAATATCTGATGCAAATAAACTCCTACCTGCTATCCAATCCACTGCAATGCCTTCAACTCTTCCCAAGCCATTTGTAACAATGTCTTCTTTCCATGTTTGGTCCCGCTTAGATCTGCTAATTTTGTTGAAACCCATGTCTGTCCAATAGACTGTATCGTTACCTATAAAAACCATAATGAAAACTCTTGGATTAATTTAGTTACTTTAGCCCAGGTGTCCACATCAGTAATCACAAAATTTGTCATCATTCAGATTAAGTTCTGGAAGTATCAAAAAATTTAACTAGGAAACAAAGAAGTGATAAATTTTAGGCATATGATAAGTGAATAAAAATTGGAAAAAACACCTAATTCATCTTGTATTATAAATATCTTGATAAGCTTTTGTTAACATTCTTTCTTTGGAGTTAAAGTATTTCTTTGTTTTCCCTGCCATTCCACTGCAGATAACTGTCCGTAAGAAGGAAGAGAAGGAACACTATGCAGCATCTAAGTACAATATTACTTTCACTGACCATTTAAACTCAAAGGCCAGGCTGAGAATTTGAAGCGGAGAAAAAAAATGTTCCTCCTTGATGCCACAAAGTACCACTGGTAAATGGATGGGGAAAACCAAGTGATTAAATCCCTCAAGCAGAATTCCATCTATTTCTGTTGTCAGAGCTCAGAGTGATCACAGCCATGTTGCAATACACATTCTGGTTTGATAGAAACTAATTGAAGTCCTCCAGAATGAGGTACTCCACCTGGGAAGGACAACCTCTTACAGCTAGTGCTCCTACTGCCTCTAAGAGTTGGAATTTTCCTGTTGAAGCCGTCTTCCTCAAGACCAACCAGGTCAAGGGTGAAGGATCAAACATCTATTCATTACCTTGCTTTTCCAATTCACAGATGAAGCTGTTGAGAATCTTTCAACACCAAGTGATGGTTTGAGCCTTCAGATTTATTTATGTGTAAGCATACAATAAATTTATTCAACAGAGAGTAGGGAAGAACCAAATAAGTGAAGCTGCAAGATGTAACATTCTCAAACTGGAAATGGATTCTTAGAACTCTGTTGAACAATACCTTACTGATAACATCAAAGCAATTACTAGACAAAAAAGAATTCTGTGATAACTGAGCATAAGAACTTCATGTACTGACAGCTGACAATCACTCCAAAAAAATCTAGCAAACACTGTAAAAAAAAAAAGAAAAAAAAAAGAAACCAAGCAGCAGAGAGACTAAAAAAAGCCTTAATTTACATCACCCTTAAGAGAACTAAAAACCTCTCATTTTTAGGAGATGCCTCTGATCTAGAAGCTGACAGAAGCAAATGAAATTTATTTCAGAAAGGACTCCTGTGACAGTATGGCTTCTTTCTTAATCCTCTTTCTAGTATGTTTGGTACTGCAAGAGGAAGTTCACAAAGCACATGCTTCTAGAAAACATGCTTAGAAGTAAATACTAACAAGTTGAATATGCAAATGTAATAATCACCCTGTAAAATACATTGAATATGATGCATTGATATAACTGCTCAAAAATGCGCAAAGACAAATAAATAAATACATTTATTTTAAGTATTGATAGATGTTAATTATTCAGAGCAAAACTTTTCAGTCACTACATTCTATATATCATACCGGATAACACATTATGATTTTCAAGTACCTCTTGATATCTTAAGAGAAATCACACTATATGTTATATATTATAGATATTATGTTATATACTATATATTTTTCACTCTATAGTGAAAAATACCCACTAAATCAATTTGTGCTAAACTAATAAGGATTCCTTACAATCAATACAATTTGTATTACAAATACAAATAATATTCCATATAATATTCCAATAATATGCTGTACTTCAGGATTTTATGGTAGATCTCTTTAATAGCAACGCCTACTATTTATTTCCATGGAAACTAGAATAGATACAAAGAGCACAAAAGCACTATTTGATACAGTAAACTCTCAGCTACAAAGCACTATTTTTCAAAGTGATATTTATGTCCAGCAGACAGTGAATGACATCCATGGTATAAACTAAAGCTCTGAGCACTAGCCGGCACTGGTTTGAAGGCAAAATATGCAAGCAAGAAGGCACTGTGAAATACTAAGTGAATTTGAAATTTTGATAAGTAGACATACAAAACCATCAACAAAGAAGGTAGGCCAAAGGTAGATAAGAGTTTTATGAGTTAAACTTCTTACTTGTTGGCATTAGTGATTAGTTTGTGTGATGAAGTGGTCAAACTGAACAAGAAGGAAGAGGTCTGTTTAGAAGTTTTGAATTGCCTTCTTTTCCATTTTTAAAAGCAGTAGAAAATATCTAACATATATACAATAAACTAAACAGAATATTTACCTGCATGGAAGTCTATGCCCACTGCAAATGAGGTTCCAGATATAGGCATTAAAGCTTCCATTTTATCATTTGGATCAAGAGGAATTCCTCTAATCCCTTCATGAACAGAATACATAACAAATGATTCTATACCTAAGGGAAAAATCAAATAGGTAAGGACCACAAAATGGAGACTTTCCCTATTAACAACACTTGAGGAACTATCAACAGACATTGTTTTCCTATACTGTTCATATGTATGCATGGAATGCTACCTGTTAGCTTTTCCCATGAATTTTAATGAAAAAATAAAAATAAAATATAAAAATACCTGTTTTAAATTAAAGAAAAATTCAATCATCAAATCTGTTATCTAGAAAAATATTCAAAAACACAACATCCACGAGTTTCAACCACAACTCAAAGTTAAACTATCTGAAGAAGTGCAAAAGAATGTTTGTTTTCTTTCTAGTATATTAAATTACATATGGCAAGCTCCAAGTAGAAAGCCACGTTTACTTTGCTTAACAGCTTGTTTCCAAGTATAGTCTGCTATGAACTATATAGCAATACCTCATAGAATTAACAAAATAATTTATAACTACCATGGCACCTCAAAAATAAAATGCCTTTCACTGTTTTGTATAACAATAAGGTGTTAGTTTTTACTAAGTGTAATACAATAGCAGTAGATACCCAACCTTTTAGACCATAGTCCGTAATTTAGTTTTAAGATAAGATGAAGGACAAATAAGTACTGCTCAAATGATGGATCAGATGGCCTCCTTTTCTGGCCATTCAAAAAAAAAAGTGAAAAATATACCCTTAGGGTTTTCCACAAAAAGCTATGCATAGCTAAATAAACAAGTTAAATGCTAAATTTGTCTCTTCACCACACAAAACTCTTCTGTTTTCATCACCAAAATAAATAAATGAAGTTTCTTTATAAATTCCTTACAGAGCTGCCATAAAACTGAAGTTAGCTGAAAATAAATACCGAAAGCATTTCTAACCTTTGCAAGCCATGCGGTTTTTTTGGAGGTTGTAGCCTACTGTACAAACACAGGTTCTCGAGGTTTCTGATGTTGGTAAACAGAGCTGGGAACATCCACCGTTATTGAATTGACAGGAATTGCTACCTGGAACACAGCAGGGCAAAACACAAGAGGTAACAATCTGAACAGTGTATTCCTGACTGAAAAAAACAAAAATGAGTGTTTTGGTGTTTTTTTTTTTTTTTTTTAATATTAACAAAAAAACCTGTTGTTCAGGTAAATTCTTGGCAAAATGGAGATATGTGCACAATACTGCAGGCTATACTGTTATTCATATACAGTCATGCTAAACTCTTACGGTACTTATGCACAGAGAAGGCGGCTTTACCCTTACCGTATTGTTTAAAAAAATAATTCAGTTTCTTGAACTTTCATTTTACATTGAGAGTATATGATAAATCTGCAAATATTATATTTAGTGAGCAGCTATGCTGAAATATTTTCAGTGACAGTCTACAAAGCATCTCTTATTCTGGACCATTAGCATGTCATTGATTGTATTTTATTCACTCAACAAATGCTATACTAACCTTGCATCTTCATGAATTACCTCTTGTCTAGCATAATTAAGATACCCTCCAATGTGATCTCACAGTTCTACGCTCCTTAACTCAAACATTTACATTTAGTGTACAAACAGTTTCCAATAAAATACGCAATGAACAGTATACAGAATGTAACAAATACATTTTAGAAATTTGAAGCATTATGAAGAAATGCTTAAGTCTAAGACACACGAGTTATTGATCTGAGTAGTACTTATTGCATTTGTTCTTGTTTTCCTAAATATGAGATATTTCTTCATCCGTATTCAAAAATGTTTTCCAGTTATCAACAATACAAATGCAAAAGACATGTAAGGTTTTAAAGTCTCACATATCTTCAGAAAAATGGACAAACTGTAGAGTAATAAATAAAATCTAGAATACCAATGGTGTTCTATAGAACACCATTCTATACAGAAGAATCTGTATGTGCTCTCACACCACTTGAAAGGACATGCCTTCCAAAGCACCTTCGGAGTTCTCTAGGGTTCATATAAAGTGTTCCTGGAAAGTTCTCAATATGAAACTGAATGAACAACATTGAACCCTGAAAGCAAAGGCTGAGAATAACGAAGCTAATTTCACATTTCGATAGATTTTTAACAATTTGAACATGAGAATCTGCTCATGAATGATCTTAGGGAGATAAAGAGATGAAATTCCTATGAAGACCTGTCGATTAACTACTCTATGGATAACAGGAATTTTAATGACTAATCACCAGGACTGAACCTCATTTATGAATGAAGAATGCACATCATTTGTGCATCTGAGATTTGGGAGCAACTGCTGATATGTGCGTGGCTTGTGTATGAAAAAAGTTACCGACAACTTCAAGAATATTGTGTCTATGTCCATGCTCTTTGCATTCATCTTCCATTAAAAAAATGGAAAAGAAAAGCAAAAACTGGGTAAAATTTTACTAGCTTTGCCAATACAAAACTGTAATATATGTATGACTTACTAGAGAAATGAGTGGAACAGCTACAAAGGCCTTTCTTTCTTTACTTGTGTTCTGTGGGACTACGTTAGGACTTCTAAAATTACTTGTAGATTACTAATAAAAACTGCAAATGCTGTAGCACAAAATATCATTCCAGTACATCAATTAATGCATCTGCCAATTATGAAGGTGGCCTCTCAGCAGTATGAAACTTCAGAGGGAAACATCTAGCAACTGTACAATGGAAAACCCCGGTGTGGATTTCCACTTCAGCAGAAACAAAGCAGAAAGTTTCAGAGGGATTTCTTTTAGAAACAAATGTTAAATGATTTTTTATGAATCTTGTACTTCAGATCAAATCACTGCCATGCTCTTTAAGGATTTCGAGTTGCATTATTTTAAGTAGTCTTTTAAGTGTTCCTAGGACCACACAAAAGTATTTGGTCATCTTCAGATTTTCTTTTCCTTGGCTCCCAACTACAGTTGAGCTTCAGTGACAGTTTTTTCCAGTGAAATATAACCACTGCCCACCATTTTCTGAGTACATTCAGTAATCCACACAGGCCGAGAAATAAGATCTTTGATAAGTAGCATTTGCACATGGAGAGACATAACCTTCATGCTAGAATATAAGTAGATATCACATGTCTAAAATTACTGCACATCTGACAGTTACACATAATTATACAAAAGTCACATGTATGTTAATATAAACAGATACTAAATGTTCCTCCCTACCTAGAAGCAGGCTAATGAGATACTTGGACAACTTACTGCCCATTGGGCAGCTTAGCTCCATAGTTAGACTACCAATTGTCCATTAGAAATCAGGCAGCTTAACTTGATCCTGTGTTCACTGGTAAGCTTCTCCACAAAAGGATATTTGTTTCATGGAGATCTCATCCTCATCTCCCTCAGTACAACCATCAACACTTTGAAAGCAACTGGAATCAGAAATAGTCTGTTTCTGAAGAACCTCCCAAATATCTTCAACTCTAATAACCTCCAAAGTCATAAAAACATGTGCAGCATGACTTCAAACTACGCTTATTCATATTACACCAATTCCCACTTTGCCAATTAAGTTCCAGCAGCATCAGTAATATTCCCCCATTTTTCTGCCATATTTTCTGTCAGTCTAAATGCAATAAAAGGCCTTAAAGGCAATAGGTAATCTACAATGTTAATGATTTCACTTATTTAAATAACATTTATTTAAACTTCCAATAATTTGAGATGAGGCACACGTATCAACACTAATTTTTGCCAAAAAATTTAAACCTAGGCTCTTCATAGAACTCCAGCCATCACTACAGTGTAAAATGTAAAATATCTAATAAATTAAAGTACACAGAGAGACATAATTAATTATCTTAAATCGACAATTTATTCAATACTGAAACGTTTTAGGGTATTTCACAATTGAATTACAATGACAATTTTTTTTTTTTATTCTAAGAATGTTTGGAAGATAGCATGGGAAAAGATATTAGACAACCTAAAAGCTGGTTAAAAATGTTTAAAATTTACCTTGCTGTGCTGCTTTATCATATACTTTCATATGCACAACACCTGAAGTCTTGTTTCGCAGGATAGTTGGGTTTCTTCCATCTCGTTTGTTACAGGTTCCAATCTGAGCTAAATTCTGGTCTGCCCACCAAAGTTTTTTATCTATGAAAAATTTCAAGTTTTGAAAATTAAGAGGAGTGATCATTATGAATTACACATATTTGAAAACTATGTACAAAAAAAATCTTTCGAGCTCAGATCACATGTAAGAAAAAACTGCAAATTATATGCAATTTATAACTGAAAATTACAAAACATTACCAAACACATACTGAGTACTACTGCTAAACACAATTTGTCCACGGACCTTTCTATATCCATTCATTACATATGTGAACATAACAGGAACTCAAGTTCCAAGTTTTCACTGATGTGAACGTTCAAATTGTTAAGTATGAAAACTATCATTAAAATCATTAAGAATCTTGTTACCGTCTTAAAGATTGAAACCACCAACTTCATATTGACAACAATAATAAAAAAAGATCATCATAAATTTCACAGAGTAATAAAATAACAGAAAAAAAGCATACATGAGTCATGAAGATTTCCCTGAAATTCAGACAGGATTCTAAGTGAAATGAGGCTAGAAGCTATGTTTGATCACTTTCCTGTACCCACATTACTACGGAATGTGAATCTTCATTAAAAATAAGATATAAATATCATATTACTGTAGAAAATAATCTTCTTCATAACAACTGAAGAACAGATAAGCCATTCAAAAGAAACGTCAAAAAGCTGTAATGTAAACAGGAGAAATATATGGTCTCCACTGCACTTACATCACTTCAGGAAAACGTTATTTTGAAACATCATTTAAATATAAACATAAGTTCTGTTTGGAAAAATACGACATCAGTGCCATTCTCTTTATAATACAACTTTGAAACTGACTCATTGCCTGCTGGAATCCAGAGCCTCTGCAGTTAATGAGCTCGTTAGTCTTTTTTTTTTTAACCTAACAAAAGCCAACAAAATACACTAATGTTAATGGTGTATCATTTCCTTATGGTAGTAAACTATACTACTTTACCTCAAACCTCCATTGGGCCTTATCCCTATCAAGTTGACAATATTTCAAGCTTCGTGCACAAATACAAGTGGGCTATAAAATACGTTACAACGTGGACAAAGAGAAAAGCATTAAATAAAGGAAAATATTGCAAATTTTAAGATGACTTGTAAAGAAATACAGTAAAAGAAAGTAATGAAAATAGAGGAAAGAGTATGAAAAATACACTTCCAAAAAACTTTTCTGAAGCTTTCATACAAAAATTTTATTCCCTGTTGCTAAGGCATGAAAGACAGTAAAGGTTGAACAGAGATGAAATCAGAACTCTAGAAACGTCCTTCAGTCTTCTGCTATTTCTTTGTATTTGTATGCATTTAAAATGCTTAATTAGCTTTAGTATAGATCTGAAGGATGACATCAAGACCTTAGAACAATGTTCCACAACAGCAACCTCCTGTCAGTGTTTCAAAGATGACATTGGAATGATAATGGATAGTCTCGTGGCAAGGACTAGTCAAGTGTCACGAACTGGGAATGTCCAAGAACTTCTCACCCTTGTATCACACCTGAGACTATCACAACCTCAGAATCAGGCTACTGAAATTGACCATGACATGTTTTTGTGACTTGCTATGTGCCAAGAGAGAAACAAAAAAGCCTTTGAAATTTCACATACAATGCACCAGCATAACACAGTAAGGGTGAGATGCTTTGCTTAATACAAACATTATTTTCTACATAAACATCTTCCACGAGCTACATGGCAGCAGTTCAGTCTAGTGAAAACTGACGTATGAACTGAAATTACAATTATGTATTACTAAAATGCAAGTATTTCCAAAAGAAAAATGCAAATAGTAATAATGCTTTCTAATTTTAAGACTAAACATCTACAAACTTTAAGTTCCAAAATGAGAACTCAGCTAAATCTTTGCAACTGAATGTTCACAATGAAGAGCTCCTTACCTAACCAATGCCAAGGCCTTCAGTTGTTTCCCTTATAACAATTTTTTTTTTCATTTTTATCACAATTAATTTCAGCCAGCTCGTTCCCATCTATTCATCAGTCTCAATGGTTGTTGGAATCAAAGCAAAACAGTCCTTTTCTATCTGGGTGAGACTGAAACACAGAGCACACCAAACATACAGAAAACACTTAGCCATTGCTAACTCTTAATGTCATCCTTCAGACATTGCATAAACGCATTATTTCAGTGAAGAACTTCTGGATGTTTCTAGCTCCGGACAAACAAAAACAATGCAAAGCGCTGCTAGCTATTTCTACCAGGTACAATAGGAACATTGACATCCTGATTTCCATTTTTCACAGTAAAGTCATTAAGAATTTTTGCTAGTTGCTAATAACTAAAATATTTAGGGGGTGGGGGAGGGGAATATATCAATGCACAGAACTAATGTAATCTTTACCAAAATACAGATTTACTTTTTGGACAACTAAGAACACACATATCCTATTTCCTCAACAAGCTCACAAGACATTCTGTACAAAATCTTGTCTGCTTGAACCCCAGTAATATTGCAGAACAGCTCAATGACTGAATGATTGAAGCCCTCTTCTTTTCTGGCAGCCAAATGGTCAAGCAGCACATTTACTGGCAAGCTTATCACTCTGTGTGTAGCTCCAGAGAGGCAACAGCACGTACTTGGTCATGACGCAGAGATGGAAAATGGAGTGGAGGAAAAACCATTGGAGATATTTAAAAGATGTGAGAGGAAAACAGGGTATTGTGATAGCAAATTTTAGATTTGGGAGTGGGGGGGAAAGGTCCTTCCAATAGAGAGATTTGTGCAGAAGAGGAGGAGAAAAACTGAGCTGAAGTGTTAGGATAAAAGAAAGTCGATTTTACCATTTTTAAGACACAGGAGACAGGACCTCAGTCTTCCCTGGTTCCTCTTCTGTTGCAAATGCTGCTCATTTGACAGTACTTGTACTAAATCAAAATGCCTAGCTATGTATGGAAGTTCTTACTGATTTTACTCTGGGGAAGAATTTTTATTTTTTTTTTTTTATGAGTGAACTTCATTTCTTTTAATGCTTTTAAGTTTAAAAAAAAATGAGTTATTAATAGTTTATTAATAGTTTATATTAATGAGTTATCAATAGGTATTAATTAATGGTAAAAATGAAAAGTGGCTTTATATCCCAACATATCAGAATATAATTTTTGGCAGCTCTTACATCAAACTCCAATGAGCTAACGGCCCAGAGGCACAGAAACCATAGCCATTCTTCTGATTTCAATCCCTGAACACATTAGTTCTCAAAGACTCTAAAGTACACAGAGATCTTTGATGCGATGGCCTCAAAATTCAAGGCTTACATGTAAGTTTCATAGTCCATGAAGTATTTTACAGCATCTGTCTCTCATTTTCCCTTGGATGCCACAACACCCTTCCTGAGTCTTTACTTCCTGGACAAAACCTAAGCAGTAAGATGGTCTCCTTCCACCTCATTGCAGGTTATTTCTTGGTCACTAAGGTCAGCAGTGACTGACCAACTCTCTGTAGTTTAGCACTGTAGAAAGAAGTCACAGATTTTTATGTTCTAAATTAGAAATTATAATTCTGAAAATCCTCAATCATGGACAAACTCCTATGTTTGCAGTAATGAAATAATCTAAGATACTTTGTTAGGAAAATTAAATCAGTCAAACCAAATGTAGTTCTGATGCTACCTGTCTAGGAAGTCAGAATATAAGAAGAAAATAATAAAGAAATAACTATTTGAAATCTTTAAATATCAAACTGCTTTGATTATAGTAGCCAGAAAGTGGCACGATCATTCATTAAAATCTTCTTGCTGAAACTGTGTTATAATAAATATTAAAAAGTGTTGTATTTATCCATTTTGTTGGGTAATTAGCATTAAGTGCAGCAACATATTGGGAAACAGCAATTTAAAATGCCAAAAATTGCTACACTAGCATTGTGGACAGTCCTTTGGAGATTTCAAGCTGTACACTGAATGCAAATTTTGATGGGCCATTAGTTTTCATTAATGATAGCTTGAGTATTTATGGAAGACAACTATGTACTGTACTTAGAACTGGGCAAATTGCCTAGATATATTTCATATATTAATGCTAATGTAATGAATGGTGTTACGGCAATTAGAAGACTGATGACTTGGAAAATTAAGGTGTATGTATCTGAAGTTTCCTGATTGAAGCAGCCCCTTCCATTTAACAATCACTTTCAGAAAAGTTGTAGTTCCCACCACTTGAGTTACTAGAAATGCTTTATGGTGCTTTTTTCTAATGTTTGTTTAGGAAAAAAAGAAAAAAAAGATTAAGTAATACATCAGCTAACCACATAACAAAGGCAGCATGAATATATTTTGTCAATATGAACTAACGTGTTCTGTCAAAAATGAAATACCGCCTACCTATTTGATTGATAATACACCTTGAAGGCTGCATTATAAACAATTCCTGTTCAAAAGATAAAGTTCTAATATCTACACTCCCACTGAGAAGCTATTATATATGTGATTTTGTTGTACTGTTGACTTTTTTTTTTTACATTAATTTCAATAGAAATAGCATTTATATACAGAATCATTCAGAATATGAAGTTACTATATTTTTTATTATTAAGTATGACTAGAGAAACACTAACACCTACCACCATAGAACGTCTCCTTTGAGGTTTCTACCATGAGTATTAATTGTAAAAAAAAAAAAAACACAACAACACACCAAGGCACAACAAATCACGTCTTCATTATACAATCTACATCATATTCCTATTTTCTAATGAAGTTACTTGATTTTTGTAATTTTATGTAAACTATATTTTTGTGAGGAGCTGATGCGAAATGCACTCAAGTATCTCTGACAGACAACTATGCAGCTACCAGGAAAAGTGCAAAAATCAGATATGGAATATCATACTTTAAACTCAAGCGAACCTTAACACAGGCACAGAAAATATTTTCTCATTTTCTCAATCTTGAAAAGTATACCACTGTATCACACAGTAAAATCAGAGATTCTCTCACAAGGAACATTGCAAGTTACCAAACTGGTAGAAATATTTGTTATCAACTTGTAAATGGTGTCAGCAGTAGGTGTTAAAATTATGCAGGAAACAGAGGGTTGTGAATCAGAGAAGCTGGTAAAAGATCAGAAGAAACTTCACAGGATTTAAACAAAACAAAATGAATCCTTAATATAGCGGCAGAAGAAAATTACCATCGACCAAATGTCAGGCAATAAATGGTGAGAGGTACTAAACAAAAGCATTAATGCACATTTCTGAATAGTGATTTAATTAAAAATAGCTGCTGTTGCATTCACATGCACTGAATGCACTTTTGGAGAAAAAGTAGACCAGCAAATGGAATTTCATTCATGGGCTTACAGCAGCACCTTAGCACTACAAAAAGGTAATAGGATAAATTAAACTTTATATGCTTAAGGTCATGGAAAAAAATAGTGATTTTGGGCATATTGAAATGCTTTACTTTCTAAAGGAATATAACTTTCACTGTACATATATCATGCATCAAAATACGTAACGTAGCAAAGGCAGGAACCAAAGGACTAGGAATTCTGGATCTTAGTCTACGGAAAAATAAAGATGATTGACACTTGAGCAGAAAAACACATAGAAGAAATGAATACAGAAAAATGTGAATTACATGACTTGTTTCCATTTCCTTCGAAGATAATCCTGAGAGCCACCTTGACATCAACGTTTTTGCTGTTATTTTTTCATGCCAAGGAAGGAATGTGTCTCATGTTCCTTATGTATGTTACCACTAAAGTAAGAAAATTATTTGAAGTCTAGACAGGACTAAACAACAGTAAATATCTGAAATAACAGCACTTAACTTCCAAACAATTTACAATGGTTAGCTAGAAAAAAAAAAAAAACTTCAGGAACGTAAACTGTAAGACTGTAAAATGTCTTGGAAATTGCCAAAAGGCCCATTAATTTTCTGTGCCCTCTGTAAGGACTATGGCTATCTCAGATCAGATTATAGTCACTTCACAAACAAAACAACTTCGCCCTTCCTTTCTTTCTTGGTTTTAGCAGTTTAGCCCCAAAAAGGCTCTAATGATCAAAAACAACTGATCGATGTATGATGACTGAAGCAAGACTACTCTAGATAACGAAAATACTGAACTCCATCTCTTCTTTCTGCCGCAGTGGAAACATAAACCAACTATATGACACAATCATATACGTAACATATTAAATAGATAAAATTAAGCTGTCCAAAATACTAGTTTTACTTGGAGAAACACCCAGTGCCGAAAACTATTTGATTTGTTTTATATCTACCAATTCTTGTGTACAAGAAGCTGATGTAAAGCTATCAGAACTCCAGCAAAAAAAAAAATGGCATCATGTGTTGCTACAGTATGGTCCACAACATAAAACCATACAAGAGAAATGAATAAGGGATTTCCATGTTTTTCAATCAGTGCATACAATACTGTTAGCTGTAGTGTAGACTCTAATACTTCAGTGTCTTATTGCAGTTTATCACAACTGTGGTTCCTAAATAAAAGACAAAACTGAAAATCGGAACAAACAAAAAAAACTCATTACCAGTTTCAAGTAGGAATACTTGTCATCACTCAAAAATAAGGAATCCTAAACTACTACATCAAAGAATCATAAAATGGCCTGAGTTGGAAGGACCTCAAGGATCATCAAATTCCAATTATCCTGCTGCAGGCAGGGTTACCAACTGCTACTAGAACTAGCTACAAGTACTAGATCAGGATGCTCAGGACCCCATCCAACCTGGACTTGAGCATCTCCAAGGACAGGGTATCCGTAACCTCTCTGGGCAACCTGTTCTAATGCCTCACCACCCTCTCAGTGAAAAAAGTTCCCTCCAGCACAGTCTAAATTATCTCTTCTTTACTTTAAAAGCATTCGGCCTTGACATATCACTACCTGTGTAAAAAAAATAATTTCCCATTTTATAACCCCTTTGAAATACTGGACGGCCATCAGTACTGAACTAGCCCAGCCCAGCCCACCTTTGTAGGACAGATTCGCCAGCTCTCTGATCATTTCGTAGTCCTCCTCTGGACTTGTTCCAAAAGCTTTATTTCCTTCCTCTGCTGGAGACCCAGACCTGGACACCACATTCCAGATGGGGCCTCACAAGAGCAGAGTACAGAGGGAAAATCCCCACCCTTGGGCCACCTCCTTCTGGCCACCCCTCTTCCGAGGCAGCCCAGGATAGTTTTGCCCCTCTGGGCTGCACGCACACACTGCTGGCTTACATCAAGTCCTACTTAGCAGGGTTACTCTCAAGGACTTATTCTCCCAGTCTGCATATATAACAGGGATACGCTTATGTATAAATATATATGCTTAACAACTAAGCTGCAGAAGTACTTTGCCTCTCCATGCTGGCAAAAACTCAGCTACTTTTACATAAACAAGCATGAAATATTTCTTGAAATGATAGCTATAAACTCTTTATTCAATATCCCAGATGGACCATCACTCTTGTAGCTTCTGTGAATCATGGATAAAGACTTGATACCATACATATTTCAGTGACAGTAAGAACAAATACTCTTTACAACATCTCATATTAAAGACCTCCAATAGCTCCCTGAAGTAAAGATCTATTCACTTAGTTTTGAATTACAATCTAATCAATGAAAGACAATTTTTCCCGTATTAACATTCCTAACTCCTTCTGACACAAAACTTGATTTGTTTATGAACGTATATATTGAAATTTCACCTCTCCAACTAATTTTGACAACATTTATGATTCAATACATGCTAAATATTTTCATAATAAAGTTCGTTAAGCAGTTACTGCTTTAAAATATGACAACACATGCAGTGTGCGTACAGCCTTAGGAGATCATTTAAAGTAATCTTCAAAAGCACACACGTGCACAGTTAATCAACTAAGCAAAATACTTTTTAAAGGAGACTAGAAGTTGATGAGTCATCTACGTCAACAAAAATCTAGATAGCAATAGAATTTCTCAAAACTATCCCAGAGCAATTAAAGTCATTTTGAATTAAATTAGTACAAAGGTAAGCAAAGCATTAAAGGAAAAGCAGAAAGATTGCATTTATATTTCTAGTGATCTTCGGAAGAATATACATCGCTAATTCTGAGTCAAACCGTAATTTCTTAACACTCTGTATCCTCGTTCCAGTGAGGGCCAAGAGCTGTAGATGCACATGAGAAATACAGAAAATTCCATGATATATTCAATCTGAAATTTTAAGACCCATTTTTAGAAAATTGTCTTTAATATTAACTTCCTTCTTTTTATTTATTTATTATTATTTTTGGAGTGTTTGAAAAACATTTAAATCCCAACATTCCTAAGGTGCAATGTTGAGAAATTAAAAGGTTATTTTTCAACCAACTTGCACCAGGATATTACACAGCAGACATCTGAGAATCCTACTCTTTCATTAATGTAAACTTTTCTCACAAAAAGAAGTTTCACATGTACTGTGAGTACCATCTACAATAAAATAGTAATTTTTTTTTGTTTTTCAAGTTTTTGTTGGTTCATAATTAATTAGCAAGCAATTGTTTGAAAATTATTGCTGTTAACACTGGACTTACCCATTATGGTTAAAGCTGTGGCTTTCGGTAAATCTTCTTTCATTGATTCTATTATTTCAAGATTGCTACCATCTAGGTTGCATCTATTAATGGTTCCATTTCCTGAACTGATCCAGTAAAGTTTGTTCTCCGCATAATCTATCGATAAACCTGTAATTAATACATACAACTTTAATTTTGGCTTTAATACCTAACACACACTTAGTATTAAGCTTTTTTTCATAAAAGAGTGTATTCAAGAAAGCGTGTACATGTATACACGTAATTGTTATCCACTCAAACTTAAGAAATCAAGAAAACCAAATATATTTGGCCATTTGTAGTGAAAACAACATTTTTCTTGAAATGTTTCTGCCTTTTATTTCTCCAAACATCTGCAGAAATGAATCAGTGACTGATGAAAGGACCATCTGGCAATGAGATACTTGAAAGAGCCCAAGTCCTTAGAGAGGTCATTAACTACTAGGAAATGTCAACCAGAACCCAACAATTTATTTTAAACCTATGAACACTCAGACTTAAAAAACAAACAAACAAAAAAACACAAAAACAGAAAACCAAAGCAAAAAACAGTTTATTTGTGTGTTTAAGGACTATAAAGAATTTATTCTCTCCCTACGTATATAGTTCTCTTCTTAAAATGCTGAAAAAATAACAGTACCATAACTTATTGCCAATAACCAGTAAATGAGCAGTACACATTTTAATTTGCTTTCATAGTAAACTGACCTCACGATCAGTTCTTTGGAGTTAGATGCAAGAAAATTTAGAAATACTTGCAAAAAGCCTACTAAATAAAGCGAGCATATAATTTTCTAAAAGAAATAAAGAATTAAAAGATAATATACTTCATATCCCCTAATTCTTTAAAAATGTTGAAGAAATTGCAACAACAAATTTTCTACTGAGAAATAAGCTTGGCATTGTGACAATGCATAGCACAATAATGTGGCTTTTGTACCAGACTTTTCCCAGAACTCACGTTAAGCATTCAACATAAAACTGCCAAAAAAAAAAGTTGTATTTCACTACAAAAGCGAGCATGCAGAAGTTGCACAGCACAAGACTACTTCTATCCTGTAATCTGCTTCTCTGTAGAAAGCAAGACCCGCTTTCAAAATAGTGACAGGAGGAAGCAGTGCCACGCGCAGCAGTACTTAGAACTGGCATCACGCCACTACTCCTTTACGCACGTTTGACATTGTAGGCCAAAAGGCGCCCACTCTGTAAGCTTTTCAAAAGCAGTTTTCCATTTTCTTTAAAGTTACTGAGACTTCTTCCTCTCTGCAAGCGTGTAGGTTAGTGGATAAGCGACTCAAGCAAGGGAGGATAAGGATGAAGTTGCTTCGGCAGACAGATCTAGCCATATCTCTCTGCATCAAAGTGCTTTCCAGCTTGCACAATAAGCATTGATCCAAGTGAAAGGGTAGTGCAACATACTGTAGAGACCAGAAGAACTTACAGTACTTCAGCCTAGCACAGGAAACCATCCAGACAATGTGAATAAACCCTGCCATTGAGTTACAAAGGTGCAACACAGGTACAGAGGTTTCCATACAACCGTATAGCAGTTGCTACTCCCTCTAACTCCTGACTGCTCACTGATTTCAGGCGCAGAGATCTACTAATGTTGCTATAAATGTTACCTATACAACAAATACAATGTTATACTGCCAGGTTTTCTACTATTTTAGGTATTAAAATGATATTTCCATGCCTGGGTATGCCAGTTACACAGCATCAACTGATAGAAATAAAAATTTCCTTCTGTGTAAGTTTACTTTTCCAGAACATTTTTTCTGTAGTGTTATATCTATTATTTCTAATGTAAAACAAAACAAACAAACAAAAACATGTTTATTTTTCAATAATTTTCCTGGTTTTACTAAAGAAAACAGGTGATTTGCTTCTTTTAGGTGTTGCAGTCCTAATGACACATTCTCGTGTGAATGGCTGGCTTGTATCCTTTCTCAAGGCTGCCAAAGTGAACCATAGCATGTGCATCGTGGAAAAGAACTACTTAGTGGCTGTGTTAGCAGCTACCTGATGACAGTACTGCGTGCCCAACAGAATATTGATTTGGAAGGACTCATCATTATTTGACCACTAAGACATCTGTCTCTGCATGTTTTGCTTTTTAAAAGACTGAGGCGTAAGGAAAACAGGCTCATTGTCCTTGAAGACCTAGCATCACAAAGAGTGCTTCATACATCCCAGAATTATCGGCTAGGTAAGAACTGCTACTGTTCATCAAGGTGAGCATTTGATAACTAATAAAGGGTATAAAAGAAAAACGACAGTGCAATTTTCTGAAAGAACAGACATAGTAGTGACCTGCTCTAACACGTACCCTTCCTGCATTAAGCTAATCTGGAACAATTAATAACCCAAAGCATTGTCCAATTCCTCCTTCTACCACAACATTAAGCAGCAAGTGAATGGACTGAAGATCGTATGTCAGTGAGCTGATAGATTCCTAAAACTAAACTATATAGCTAAAATGAAGTCAGAAGAATAATCATGCAGACTATTATTATTTACATGGTATCTTCCTCGCAAATAAGAAATATCAAAGTAATTTAATATTATAAATGTTGTCTTTTATGTGTGAGTTAAGGTACAGACATTACTAATGATCAATGAAATAAAAGATTTTTAAAAATTTTCCAGAGAGGTAAGAGTGTCAACTCATTCTTTTCATCTTATGCTAATGATAACTATCCAACCACATGAAATACTTGATTTTTAGAAAATAACATAAGAAATTTAATGCTCATTTTAACTATAGAACTGTGTATCTGTTTTTTCCTCAGACATAAAACAGTCTCTTCTCATTTTCATCCTGACTGACACTAAAAATAAGCCAAGATGTCTACTAAATTAAATATTTTACTGATACTTCACTACTTCCTCACTTCATTTTCCCTTTACGTGCATATATATACACACACTTTACATGCTACCTACTTTATGACTTTGCACAGTTTCAGACTGGCTATAAGAAGGGAGAAACGAATCTCCGTGGTCTTGTTATTGTGTAAAAAGAACCTTCAATCTGGAATAACCTACTTCAAGTAACTGAGATCCCAAAGGCGTTAAATTAATCCAGTACTACAGAGAAAATATTGTCTCGCAGCTCTGTGGTGAAGTATAGCACTTATGTCATAATCCTCAGTCTTGCAAGGCTTACAGGAATGTTTAACTGCATGAATAGTTCATCTTACACCACTGAGACTATATGTCCACAAAGAAAAATGTCACAAAACCTACATGGATTTGCACATGAAACCTTTGACCATACTGATATACTTACAGAAGAAAAATAAAAAAGCACTTACCATTCTACCATGAATTTAGTTCAGTGGCTTTACTGCTACTCAGAACAAATTCAATGACAGAAGCCATAAGGACTGCAATGTAAGACCTTGTGACCTCTGATCACAAGAAGTTCAGTGCAATAGACTGCACTTACTTCTTAGTACTGTCCAAATATTATTATGAGGATATGTTTCACCTCAAAATTAGTGGCTTTATCACTTTTTCCTCCAAATAAATAGATAACGGTCTCTACAGCTCCATAGATGTAACAGCAAATCAGCTATACAGCAGTTCTCAGACATCTTCTATTCAAATTAACTCTAACGTCAAATTTCTTTCACTAATGCTTTGTTTCTGCTAATATATTCAGTTATGGAAAGCCATAAATTCTTTAAAATTTAAACATGTTATTGATAGGCCATTAATATAGCACAGACAATTGACATAACTCCTTTAACTACCTTAAAAAAAAAATGAAATCACAAAAGGTAACTGTATGAAAATAAGAAGCAGTACGCATAGAAAGGATATGATTTCCCAGGAAATGTCATAACTTAACAACTACATCAATTCTCAGGTATTAAAAATGAAGTTATTGTTACAAAATATACACTTCTGCAATAATATAAAATATAATAAAATATACACTTTCTGCTCCTTTCTATACACGAAAAATATCAAAGTTATCTTTCCATTACATATTTGAGATTTCATTGAGGAAAGTTCCACAGTTCTAGTTAAAGAACCCTCTCACATAGATTTAATTGATTAAACCCTTGCTCTCTTTTTACTTTTACTCTTTTTCTCATGAACTAAAGATGGAAAGACACAGTGGGTTCTATTTCACCTTCAGCCTAAATCACTGCTCTTGTGCTACAAGTTGATAATAGCATACTGGACCCATTACGGTCTATTTCCATTCAACTAGAATTGGTCAAAATACCTCAAATGGTGAAACACAAAAATATGTCAGTCTTTCCCATGCCTTTGTGCACGTTTTTAATCACTGTGACATACTACGACAAAGCATTTGAATACGACAAAGCAATTTGATAACGTTTATATTAAAGTACTGCTGAATAAGAAAGAAAGAAATAATATTTACCAACAGGATCTTTTTGATTCTGAAACAGAATTTTGCTGTTGCTGCCATCCATGTTAGCCATGTTAATTGTGTTTCCATCAGTCCAATAGAGCTTACTGAAGAAAATAAACATATTACAAGTGTTGCTTTGTGTACACAGCAATTTTAATGCACCAGCAGAGAAAACATGTTCATAAACTTGGAATTATGCAAAATATACAAGTAATGAGCACAGGATTTAATTAAAACCAGGCTTTGATGGAGAAACAATATTCAGTTGAGAAATGACCAGCAAAACCTTTTAAATGAATAAATCTAGATCCAGTTTGAAAGAAAACAGAATCAAAGATACCTTACCCTTTTACTGGGTGAACTGCAAGACACTGGGGTTTATCAATTCCATGGATGATTGAGGTTTTTAAGGAACCATCTAAACGTGCCACATTAATTTGCGTTTCATCAAATTCTGAGCTAATCCAGTATAAATTACGTGATATCCAATCCACTGCGAGACCTCTGATGCTCTGAATATCTGCAAAAATCGACAGCAGTGCTATTGATATTTTTTTCTGGACTACTCTCAGTCTTTGAGAAAAAGAAACTATTTCTCCTACTTTGTTTTAAGCCAAATTTGTGGAACATTCTGAGATGACGCATTTTTAAAATGATTGCCAACAATGAACAATCTTTTTTTTTTTTTCCCCTCTTCAGCTTGATACAATTGAAGCAAGATGGAAATAGTATTAGATTCAAGAAATCCCACTTAAATTCTCATAAAAATTTACCATAAATCCTGTTGTTCAAAAATCACTATCAGATGCTGTGTTTTTGTAGTGCATTTTTCTAACTGAGCATTTATTACTCACTATTTTTTAAAAGACCATAGTTTAGAATATGTTAGCTTCAACTAGAAAGTTTCAAGATCACACTTCAGAAATATA
Source organism: Alectoris magna (assembly GCA_030625065.1). Classification (NCBI taxonomy): domain Eukaryota; kingdom Metazoa; phylum Chordata; class Aves; order Galliformes; family Phasianidae; genus Alectoris; species Alectoris magna. The sequence goes on along the minus strand of CM060567.1, from coordinate 1,422,899 downwards.
AACATTTTGAGAAGAAACTTACTACTACTTTACGTCATACTTAATATATAGAACATTAAGAGACTTCCTAAAACAAAGCTGTTATGAAGTTTAAAAGCCGACTCGTTTGCCTATTGCCAGGCAGGCTCTATACAGAATGCATTCATAGTTCTATAGCACATAAGTAGATAGGTAGCTACAGTAACAAAGCTGCTTTATTTATTTTTTTTTCCTTTTTTTTTTCTAAGATATCAGCTTCAGAAATACAAACGTTGCTTTGATGATGCTAACTTACTTCCTCCATAGGATTTGAATGAGAAGGAAATGAAGCAACAAACACCTTAGGCTTGAAACACACCTGAAGCTTCACCAAAGATGCAAGAAATCTACTTGTATTCACAGATTAAGGCATAAAGTGTAGTAAATCGAGAGCCACTGGAAGAAATTAGTGTCGTTATGGAAGATGTGATACTGAATATGAACTTCAAACCAGGAAAAAATGATGAAAAAGTTTCCAAAATAATGTATTTTACGGTCTGCACTGTCCGACGCAGACAGCTCTAACCAGAATCTATCACAAACAACTTCTATTAAATGTGCAACAGCTTTCATGGGACATCGATGATCAACAAGAATAGGTTCTGTAGCATTTAGAAAAATCATGAATCCTGGAAGGAGCAAACCCGTGGCAGTAGGTAGTATTAGTAAACCATGAGTCAGATGTGGTTAATGAGATAGCTTCACAATTCTCTTTGCATATAATAGCATTTCTTAACAAGATATTGATTCAAAATGGTAATATCTGCCTTAGAAGCTGGGTATAACATCACTGCTTAACACCTAGATAGCAAAATGCTGATCTGCCATGGCACATTCCTTCATATTGTCCAGCATCTTGAGGAAGAAGGCCAAGGGTGATTTCATTATGGTCAATAGTTTGTAGACTATTTCTTCATCAACTTAATTGGGTTACAGTGACTGACGGAATCATGCCGCTGACAAACTAACATGGATGTTGCTACAGACTAGCCACACATACTTATGGTTAAGTGGTTACTGTACATTAGGAACATCACAATTTTGACCTATTTGAAACTTCTCCCCAGCATTTTTATTTGTTGGTTGGAAGAACTGAAAAAACAAGGACTTCATATTCTTAAAAAGATTAAACTATGACTTAAGTATCTTTGTGACAGTGGCATGAGACTTCATCAAACAGGAGTCCCACAGCTACATTCTTATAAAGCAGAAGATCTTACGAGAAGTATAAAAATGACTGTTAGCAAATAAGATCATTTATGCATGGTAAGTAGGCTTTATGACAGAATGTGGCAATTTTCTAAGTTTCATGGATGATAAATTACACCTTTCATAAATACGATTAAAATAAGTCCACAGCAGAAGATAACATCAATTAAAATCGATGAAATTGTGAAATAATGCTAGATAATAGCTAAAAATAAGAATATAATAATAACGTTAACAGAAACATGAGTCAGTTTCATCAAGCTTCCTTATGATTCTTGACAGTTTTTTCCCCAAATTCTCAGTATATATTTCACATAGTAAAACAATGATGCAATTCTAATCTCATTTAAAGAAAAAACAACAAAAACCCCAACTCTTATATCCACCCCAAAAACAAAATTTTTAATAAAATTATACATTCAAAAAAATAAACTAGAATTCAAAACAAATTTTCCCTGTTGTTTACATGCATTATTCAATGTCAAGGCAAAATATACCTAGCAAGAATTTGAACATGTATACATCAGCAAATTTAGAAAACACAAACATTTACCCAGTATTATTTTTAATTCAATATTATATTACTTACCTCTTGAAATAATAGTTTCCAAACCAGTGCCATTAATGAAGGCACGTTTGATGGTCTGTGTTTTCACGTCAGTCCAATACAACCGCTCCTCAACAGCATCAAAATCTATGACCGTCACATCATCAATGTCAGGAACAGTGAAGGCTGTAATGAAGTTGAAGTAAGGGTTGTCTATGTCCACTCCTCTTATTTCTGAACGTCTTGCGTAAAGAAGAAATTTCTTCCTTTCTGTTAGAAGATAGGGGAAAAAAAAAATCACCTCATTCTCTTCACATCATTGCTAACAAAAGTAAAAGTCATTCATTTGCAAACGTGTAAATAAAATTTGTATGAATGATTTAACAGCTCCAGGAAACCTGCACTTACTGTTATTTGAGAAATAAATTATATTACAGAGCATAAAAATAACAGGAAAAATATATTAATTCTGGGTACAGGGCAAGATGTTTCTATGCTACTAAATCAATACAGTCTAGCTGAGGTGTAAGGGAAGAGTTTAACAATTTTTTTTTTCTTATTCTTATAAAAAAAAATTCATTTGAATATCATAACAGATGCTCACAGAATACCATCACAGATATTTGGCATTCCCAAGGGGAGCAGACTATCACTGTAACAGAAAGTTTTGCAATTAAAACTCAGTAAAAAAAACCACGATGTAAGTGTAGGCAGGAAAAGGCAAGGAGACAGGAAAAAGAAAAGTCAGTAATTAAAACTTAGCAATCCATTAATTAAAAAAAAAAAAACACACATTAAAGACATTACAAAGCAAAACAGAACTCTACTTTTTATGTCAGAAGTCTAAATTGTTGAAGCAAAGGTCTGTGTATGAAATGTAAACGTAACTTTATTACCACAATATTCTTGATACAATAAAATGTTTTGTCTTGGGGTTTCCTTAACATTATTAAACAACACTGATTAAAGTAATGCTTTACAGAGTCTTAACAGACAGTGGACACAATTTCTTGACATTTCTAGGGATTGAAAATAAAGTGTTTATTAACATATGTGAAGCTCTTCTTCAAGGCTGTATGTCTAATATTTCCGTTTCATTTTATGTACGATGCTCCAAAGGTAATGCCTCCTATTTATTTACATTTATTTTTAAAACAGTCACCACCATTAGCTGATTTGTGCAGATGAGTTGGTAAAGATATTCTTCATTTAGAGGTGTGATAGCTATGCATGACCATCCAGAGCATGGCTTATCTTTCAGGTCGCTGTCGCCTCTGCTGAAAGACATCACCCACTGCCTCACTGTGCTCACATCCACATCCATCTTTGGTCTCCATAAACATTCAGCAAGGATTAATGAATGTTAATGGGAGTCATTTTTTTCCCCATGGAGGAATTCAATGACGCATTTTTGCTCCATATACACTCTCATGTCAGACTGCCCCTCTGCTGCCACCTGTGGCACAGCAACAAAATGAAATGCAATACTGGTGACAAAGTTCACCCTCTACCACCATACCACCAGTATATCTGGTTCTGATGCTGTAGGCCAACATCATAAAATAGGAGGCATTACTTTTGGAGCAGCCCTAGTTTTTTTTTTTCTTAATCCTTCAAAGTTATGCTCAGAAAATTTTAGAAGAATAGATATAGATTAAAGCTCTTCAGTATATTCTTGCTATTCAAGTTACTTGACTCATAATTTTCTGATAATGAACCTTAAGCTAGAAATCTTTCTGTTAAATTCTGCTAACATACCATCCATACAATTAATAGATAAATTGACCACGGTAATAAATACCAAACCTACACACATCCCATATATATTGACCATAAGTTATCACTTCTCAAAAAGTCGATGCCCCCTTTTAAATCTATCATTAAAACACTCTGCAGAGGCTATTTCTACAGCTATTTTAGTTTGCCAAGTTCAAACACTTAAGGTAACTGTCAGGTCTCGGTAGAAAAACTTACCATAACATGTTTTCTTGTCTAGAGAAAGTTTCATCAGATGTGGACACGCACATGCAGCACTTCTGTTGTGATTGATCAGACACATGTGAGAACACGGACCTCTGCCCTCATTAGCAGCACATGGATTTGATGCTAAAATTGTATAATGAAATAGACAAAATATAAAAACAACCTTCAGAACTAGTCATCTTTCTCGCAGCACCACATTTCTTCTCATTATCTTATGACTATCATCGTACTTATCCTAATTTGCTTCACTTGATTTTCACTGGAAACAAATGACAAGATTCTGTAAGAAGTTTTAATGAATTAACAGTTCAGGAAGGACTTTTTTTTAACAAGGACTTTGCTATCACAACTCTAAGAAACACTTTATTCACCTATATCTGAAAGAAAACAATAAAGATAAATAAACATTTATGAGAAATACAATCAGCTATCAAGATGCACATCCAATTGTACAACACTAAAAACTGTTGGTAACTACATAAGGCCTAATCTTCATGACCAACCACTCCTTCAAATTTCTCACTGAAATTTTCAGCTGTTTGACATTTAAAAAGCTAACTGCTCGAAGTGTGATTATTGTAATACTTACATAATTTGATGGCTTTGTTTACTATTTTTCTCTCTTTATAGACCAAAGATGGTAAAAGCCTAATTCAGGTTTTTCTTTAACATTCCTTGTTAAGGACAGTCAAGAGGTAAATGAAACGACAACCATACTTAGTAGCTGCTACTAAAATTATAGAAAGCTGTATGAGAAGCTTCTGCTTACTTAACAATAATTGCTAGTGATGCAATTTTTTTGTGACATTAACATTTGATTGTAAAAGGTCCTACTTTCACTACCATGCTATTAACCTTGTCTCGTTAGCCAGTGTAAGGTACGCCTTCTGTCAGACCTGTGTAATCTACACTGGTTAGAAAGTTAGAATATTCTGTTTGAAGAATCACTAAGACTACTGCGCATGAACTTTAATCTCTTTTCCCAGACAAATAATGAAATAATAGACTTTTTTTTTTAATTAAAATTTATGCCACCACCAAAATTACCATTGTAACTTCATGAAGCCAGGGGATATATATATATTTTTTTTCCCCATAGAATCATAGAATCAACAGGGTTGAAAAGAACCACAATGCTCATCCAGTTTCAACCCCCTGCTATGTGCAGGGTCACCAACCACCAGACCAGGCTGCCCAGAGCCACATCCAGTGTGGCCTTGAATGCCTCCAGGCATGGGGAATTGACAACATCCTTGGACAACCTGTTCCAGTGTGTCACCACCCTCACATGAAAAACTTCCTCCTAATATCTAACTAAAACTCTCATCTTAGTTTAAAACCATACACCCTTGTCCTATCACTATCCACCCTTGTAAACAGTTGTACCTCCTCCTGCTTATTATGCTCCCTTCAAATATTGCAAGGTCACAATGAGGTCTCCCTGGAGCCTTCTCTTCAAGCTAAACAATCCCAGTTCCCTCAACCTTTCCACACAGGAGAGGTGCCCCAGCCCTCTGATCAAACCTTAGTAGCCCAAAGCAAAAGCAAAATGGTCCTTTCAGTAAGAAATTAATTTTGCGCTCTATTTATATCATTAAAATGTAAACAATTGTACACTCCTAATCAGGAGGCATGGAATAAAAAAAACAAAACATTGGTATAATGAAGACATAAGCAGCACATTTCATATTGTGAAGTCTCAAGCCAGGTCTGTGAAGTGAATTTCAGCAAATTCAATGCTCCCCTTTTGATTTGATCTACTTACTACATCAGTGAAAAACCTAATATGAAAAGATAATTTGAAATGCAAAATTACTCTTATTTGTTCAAAGAAAAAAACTTTCCTAAGAGTCGTTTTATTTCAAGCAACTTAATACCATTCTTCTCTAAACAAGATATGCTGAAATTGCTTTTAAGAGCATAAAGTGAATTGACTGGGGACAGTGCTCAGAGACAGTAGTGAATGACTCTTGTCATCCTCATTCATTATTGCACATATACAGTTCCAGAGTGCTTCTATGAACATGAACAGAAAAACAGTGATTCTTTCTATTTCCAAAAATGAAGAGAGAAACAACAAAAAAACAACATAGAAAATTAGCAGTGATGAAAAGGGAAGTGAAAAGAACAGACTCGTCAAGACAAACTTCTAATTAACAAAATCAGTTAGTTTGGAATGTATTTCTTCAGTTCTGCACAAGCCTGCAATATAGTAATTACCTAAGTAGAGAAACTTGATGCTTGAATTTCTTTGGGAAATAGTAGCTCACACTCCAGCACTAAAATCTGATGGCAAACTAAGAGTAGCCTCACTAAACCATTTGCTTCTCTCATCAAAGCATGCTTCCTTAGATTGATCTGCATCACTTGAATCCTTTAACTACTTGTCTGACCAGAACTACAGGAGGAATGAAATTCTCAAAGCCTCAGATTAATGGATTACTTAAATTCTAACCAGTGTTTTTTATTATTCTATTATCTAGCCACAATCTTGGACACTTTTTTAAGTTTCTTTCCATCACTGGCAGTTCTCTCCCAGCCTTTGCCATTTCTCCTGCTGTTCCAAGGCTTAGCGGGAAAAAAAAAAGACATCTCACATCCTCTCTATAATCACCTCTGCATTTCTGGCAAGACAGCTGGGTCAACAGGCATAAAAATATTTAGACTTGGTAATGAGTTAATAGCTCCTTTGACTGCTAATGAACTATAAATTCTCTTTTATCTTTATGTCATAAACTATCATAACTATATTTAATTGCCTTTTCCAAAAATTTTAATATAAAAATGTTTAATTTATCATCACCATCAGTTCTCTTGTAACTATAGCAATTATGTGGAAAAATTGGGGCTGTGAAGTGGAACAGGGGTGAGGGAACTCATATTTTACAAATGTGAACCTGAAAAAAGTAAATTGAAATTATGAAGGTTCCACGAGCCCTTCAAGGATTAGAGTTAATGGTTAATGGACTATTCATATCAGTACATCATCTATCTCAGGAAATAACTGATCAAAATTGGGATTTAGGGTTTTGACAACATTGTGAAGGATGTCATAAAAATGAGTATTGTAAGAGATCTCAGGAGATCACTCAGTGATTCAATCTCCTGCATTTTCCTGACGTTGTTGCTGTCAGAGTTTAGCCACACACTTCTTTTAGTTCATATGCTTTTACATGGAAATAATTTTAACAGAACCTCCATCTCTTTGTATGCAAGTATATACTTATGAGTATAAAATGGGGATTGTAGTATCTACCAAAGTTGCTCTTTAAGCACGGAATTCAAATAGAACACCATACAGGAGAAAAATAAAAAGGAATACTAGGTTACTGATCATCAAATCATTTAGGTTGGAAAAGTACTTCTAGTCCAACCATTCAGGATCACTAAGCCCAACCATTATCCAAAAGGCAGAATTATGGTTAAAGTGTTCTAACATTCTGTGTACTGTTAGTCCACATCAAAATTTATGTATTTTACACAGCACAGACTAGAAAACTTGTGGAAAAATACAGTGCTATAAAGCGGACACATTTGTGTCCACTCATGTGCAGGACTGGAAGAGTATATCACCTTAATCTAAAAATGATGTATACCAGCACAAGTATGTATTCCTTTCATACTCATACTGCTTTCACTGAGTTCTGCTTTCACTGAGTAACTGCTAAGTCCATTCTTTACTTTTTAATAAAAAGTAATTCTCTTGAAGGCCAACAGCTATGCAGTTGGCTCAACTACCAAAACTTTCTCTCTTTCATTTCCCTGCACTAGCTCTGATCATTCCTTCTAATTCTATTGCAAATAACCGTATAACCAATCCTTACTTCCCTTCTCCACGCCACCTAGGATTTCACAGACTTCAATCATACGGAAGCCTATCTATATGCTGTATTTCAAGAAGTAGCATTTTACCTGTCTTCATACAAAAATCTTTCCCACACTCTTGATCAGTCTGTCAAGAATTCTCAGAATCTTTCATATGATCTGCTTGAAGTAGTTAAGATGTGGGAGTGCTGTGGATTTATAGAGCATCACAGCGCAGTATTCATGGTTCTTTACTCCCTTACTAATCCTTTTCACCAATCTATTTTCCTTTTGATGACTGCAATGCACAGAACTGCCATTTGCATCCAACTGGACAGCCTTTTGCATTATTTAATTGCTTTACACTCCTGATTGCTTGTCAATCTACTCCTCTTATGGTACTGCACACAGTTATATGACACTCTTCATCGTATGTCTTCTTGACTGCTGTCTAAATCATTATTTAAACCAGTTATTTTTCTTGACCATTAACCCTTAAATAGCTCCAGACATTCTACTACCAGTTGACAACTGAAAGATTACCGACAGCCTCTGAATATACAATCACTGTGGACCAACTTATCCTCCATATTCGCCTCTCAATGAAGACTTTCCTCCTTGGCATCAAATTTCAGCTGGAATTTTTTTTTTTTTTTTTACCCTTCTACTTGAAAGATACATAGAATCATAGAATTGCTTGGGTTGAAAAAGACCCTAAAGACTATCAAGTCCAACTGCAAAACGTGACTAAATACATGACTAAATTCTTCCTGCACTTTCAAATACGTGCACTTATATCAAAATGATTCTTCTAAATTGCTGACAGTCTACTCTCTATCTTATTTAAAACCAGTTTTAGATCTAAGCATGTGTTCACTACAAATACTTCCTGTAACATTGCTTTTCATTGGTCCAGAGATCCTTCTGCCACACTTGGTCAAGTTAAAATACCTGTTTGCATCCAATTAATTCAGCATCAACTGTCAGAATTCGCAAGCAAAAAACCAATCAGAAAATGAATTAGTTCTAAAATATGTAAAATATGCCTATATTAATTATTTTAACTTCACATTTAATTGCTGAAAGAAATTAGTATATGACAGAATACATTCATACTATTTATACCTTTGGAATGAAACAACATAGACAACAATAGTAGGTTTAAGTTGGCTTGGTTCTTCGTGATGCTGTTCTGCATAAAGTATGATAGATCTATGGCAGTTCTCAAGCTCTTGTTAACAGATCTCTCCGCTTCTCCTTCCTCCCACCCACACCCAGCTTAGCCAACCAAAAGACTGGGTTTCATTTAAAGCTAAATGAAATCAGGCTGTTCACATTTACAAGTAAAAATTTCTCATTTCCCTTTCAAACAGGAGTCTGCGAAAAAGCTGGCAGCTACAGGAGAGTACACAGTTTGAGATGAAAGAGTGCCACAAAAAAAGAAACCAAACATGAAAAGAGAAAATTGAAATTAATGATACCAGCTTAACATCAGGAACGCAGAGTACATGGCGTGCCTGACTTTCAACAAGCATACCGATATACTAAGCAGATAAGAAACGCAAATGTAAAAGAATAGAAAGCAGTGTAATAACAGGGCAGAAACCATAAAGAAAAACCAAAGGCAGCAGTACTTTTAGACAGTGGGTGCTATACGTTAAAAAAATCATCACAAAAATTAGAAATTTATTGTTAAAGAAAGATAAAAGGGAGGGATTCTCTCCATTTTGGAATTCTAAACTGCATGTAATCTTGTTTCATTTACTGTACGTTGCTACAAATTCAGAAGACTAATTAAGATAGAATCCAGTAACATAACAATATTCCTCTAGCTGTAATAAAATTTTACTTAACATACAGTAGATGTGTAGGAAATAATTGCTTCTATTGAAAGATTATTATTTAAATCATACTCCACAGGCCACTCATAAAACGAAGTATGTTGTATTCTAAATCATAAAATAAAAGCTGCAGCTACACAACTTAGAAACATAGAATCACCAAGATTGGAAAAGACCTACAAGATCATCCAGTCCAACCGTTCACCTATCACCAATAGCTCCCGCTAAACCATGTCCCTCAACACAACATCCAATCGTTCCTTGAACACCCCCCAGGGTCGGTGACTCCACCACCTCCCTGGGCAGCCCATTCCAGTGCCTGATATTTTAATTTCTTGATACTGTCAAATTACAGTTTAAAACCTTTTCTATGGCTCATACCTTGGCTTAGGCCAAGACATCTGTGACTATGGGATGCTGAATATCAGCACCCTAGGCATCTAAAGTCTCTCCCTTAAGTCCCTCCCTCCCAAGACATTGCTTGGTCCCAGTCCAAACAGAAAATAGCTGGTTTGTTGTTTTTTTTTCTAACAGAAAGAAATGCTAACAGGAACTCTTTCGCTACCATGAAAACACTGAATATAGAACACAGGTCCTCAGACACCAAAGTGGAGAAAGAAACTAATTAAAAAGCATAGCAAAAAAAACCATTAATTTCAAGCAATACACAGGTGAATGTTTCTTGAAAATGTATCTTAATATACTGGGCAAAACAATCTGAGAAACTGATACAAATTTTAAATTAGTTTCTATTGCCATCAAATTTCTGGTATGAGTACTGAAATTTATCCAGAGACCAAAGAACATTCTGTGACTACCTGCCATTCACCCTCCAGTGGTATTTTTGCTTCCCTGTATTTACATGGAAATTAATCATAGAATGGCTTGGAAGGGACCTCAAGGATCATCAAGCTCCAACCCTCCTGCCGCATGCAGGGCCACCAACCTCTATAACACTAGACCAGGCTGCCCAGGGCCCCATCCTGGCCTTGAACACCTCCAAGGACAGGGCATCCACAATTCAAGTCACCATCCTTTTAAAAATTCAGATAGTATACTTACTAATAAAAGTTGCATACCACATGTTACTTCACAGAAGAATTCATCCTCCTTTATTAGCACAGGACAGCCAACACATGTTAGCTTTTATCAGATCAACTCCTTCAGTTTAAAACGGCATTAACTTGGAAACTTTTAAAATATACATTGCTCTCCATTTTTAATCAGATCAAGAACTAGATTCCAAATGGGCAATATCCACAGACAGCAATCCCAATCTCACATAGTTTCTAGTTTGAATAAAGATTATATAAGCACCCACGTAACACCCATGCTGAAAATAACATTTAAATAAAAATAAACAGTTAAAGGCAAATCAATATGCAGATATTGTAATACACATATAATTGTTTCCCTCTCATATGAATAATGATTGTGCTATAAAAATGTCACCTTGTGGCTGACGACTTGGGTGATATATCTGAAGATCGAACGGCTGAGCACTTGTTTTTTGTATAACGCTGACATTCTGGCCAGTCCATTTATTAGCTTTTGCAAGTGTATTGGTCCTCCAATCTGTCCAATATACTTCGCTCCCATACAAAGAAACAGCAAAGGGGTGAGAAAGATATTCATGACCCCGTATAATCTCTATCATGCCGGTTCCATCATATAATGCAGAATAAATGGCATCTGATCTACAAGATAAACCCAAACTTCAGATTACACGAAAATAAAAATAGAAACACCACAGAACCATTATGACATTGGAGCAAGATGTTTTAAGACCTTACCCTTACACTGGTAAGACCAAAAAAAAAAAAAGGTTAGAGCAAACACCAGCTTCAGGCCTGATTTAGTTCATCTTATTAATTGTCTAACTAGGATGTGAAATGTTTTGCTTGCGCAGTGTTTTTAAAAGTCAAATTTAATTTCGCGATGTGAAAACGCAGCAGGGAAGTTTCCATTCAGATGAACTTAAGGGAAAAAAACATTGAATTGTTTGGGTCTTCTGTGTATTATTGTCCGGTAGCACTCACAGCCAACTGTTTGTTTTTTTTTTAAGTCACAGGAAACCAGGGGCCAGGCATAATACAGCTGGCAGGGGACAGGACTCGCTATCCAGGCCACATCCCACTGACCCAAAGTAAGGGAAACATAACAAGACCCAGTAGTGGCAATCAGATTCAACCAAGAGTCCCCATCATCAGATGAGTTTCTGGTGATGAGACAGGTGAGGAAGTCAGTTGTGGGTTAAGGTCTGGATAAACGGGGTCCGCTGTCAGGCAGTGCTGCGGTTAGGCTGAAGTGGGCACATGGGTACAAAAGGACATGCAGAGGTAGTTCCTGGGAAATTTGTCCATGGCCATTATGATCAGCTGATGCACTCAGGGCCCTGACAATAGGTCATTCAAAGATCCCTTTCTTTCTCAGGAACCAAGGTAGAATTTCTCATAGAAACTTTCGTACTTAAACCAAATGTATTCATCCACTAGGTATGAAATGTACTTCCATACAGCCATATACTGACGAAGACTCATAGTCAACAACTATCCAGCAAAGACTGCAAAGGACAAATAACTGAAACACAAATTATTTATAATAATAATGCAATAAAAGAAATGCACATAAGATCCATTTGCACACAAGACTCTTTGTGTACATAGCCACATTACACTTAGAATGTAGTTCACATTTCTGCATCTAAGAATAAGGATTTATAAACAGATAAGCAAGAATACTGTTATCACTTTACCTGGCGTCTGTCCATACTATTCTTTTTTCAAAGTGATCCACTGTAAGGCCATTAGGCCAGGCTCCAGTATCCATATCTTTATATATGATCTTTCTTTCTGCTCCACTCATAGAAGCAGATTCAATGCGAGGAAAATTTGCATCCCAGTCTGTCCAAAATAGAATTCTAGTGAGAGGAAAATAAAACAGATATAAGAACACATTTGAAGCATATGCGAGGGTTTTAAATGGTTTAACAAACAAACAAACAAATAAATTGGAAAGAAGGTACAATGATTCCTTATAAATTAAATGAAGACAACTTCCCATTTAGTGCTTGTGAACAGCAGCACACGCCATACGCGGCACAAGGGCATAAAACGGGCCACTTACCACCATCCACATTACAAAAAGAAAACCAAAAGAAAAATATCACACAACAAGGGAAGTATTTTGTAAACAAACAGTATCTCCTGATTTACCTTTTCTTAACGCTTACAGTGTCCACACTACATTGTAACAGGTGGTATTTCTCTAATAATAGGCTTTCAAAAACCACAAACAAGTTAGATACTACAATCCACAGAAAAACGTTAATCAAGCAATCTTGCATTTAAACCTCTTTAAAATATTTTTCATCTTGAAAAAAATAATCTTTTTACAATTACCCATATCTGGGATCCAAAGCAATAGCTCTTGGATGTTCCATAGCTCCTGCTATTAACGTTGTTCTCAAAGTACCATCTAGCTTTGCAACTTCTATTTGGTCCAGATTGCTGTCTATCCAGTATATGTTTCCTGCAATCCAGTCTACAGTAAGACCTTCAGGTGTGGCCAGGCCATGTTGTACTACCACCTCAATGGCACTTACACCTCAAAAAGAGAGAGAGAGAGTCTTAAAAACCTAATATAGAGACTGATTAAGTGTACATAGACATACAAGTGTATCATAGGCTCATGGAGTGAATCCTCGATTAATCTGATGGATATCCATAATCTTTCATTCCACATGACATTTTCTCTTTGCAAAAGTAATAGACTACTGTAAATAACCATACTACTTTCACTGCATAAATAAACTTGATTCTATAGAAATAGAGCAATTTTATTCTTTGATGGTTTACTAAGTAAAGCTCTGGAAATTCCAATGGAGGCCAGATCTCACACAGAGTCTCGCTGCTGACATACCCATGCCCTGTTACCAGGGACCTATTTTGCAGTATCTGTGAAGGATGTACTCATGCTCTGTTCTCCAATGAACATACCAGACAAAACTCATGCAGACCTACTTTCATTTTTAACTCAATCAAGCAAAAAGAAAAAAAAAGATTTTGCTCTCATGGGCGCAGGAAGAAATACCAGCCCTTTGTATTTGTTATTTTCTTCCACTAATAGACTACTGCAAAATGAAACTTTTATAACAAAATGTTTCTAGCAGTGTGCCAAGATACACATCCTTTCAGAGGCAGAATAGCATTCACAAAAACAGACTCTGTGATGATATCTCAGTAACAATTCAGAATGTCCAGTATTCTGTAACTGTAGTTGTTTTTACTCTTAAGAAATGAAAGATTAAATCCATACCTCCAGTATCAGAAAGCTTGCCTCTGTAAATTTTGTCCTCCACCACATCAGTCCAGTACAGTAAGCTCTGACTGAAATGAAAATCAAGTGCTATTGTATTTCTCAAACCAGGAACTAAAAGGCTGTAGTCACGTTTGTGAAGATCAATTTTTCTGATCTCATGTCGAATAGAAAAAATTATGAAAGCTTCAAATGGATCTGGAAGCAGAAGATTACATGTTTCAAAAGAATAATAAAGAAAAGATTGTTATACATTGCTATAAATGACAAGTGAAATAAGAACAACAGATTATTAAGGCAATTCACTTCCTGATGGAGCGCCTTTCAAATTTGTATTTTAGCCCCATAAAAATCTCACTTCTCTACTATATGTATAACGTCTTTGATCGATACGAGAGATACCAAACATTGCAATTGGGAATATCACACTCAACTACTGAAACATGTCTTATAGCTACACCACAAATTGTTCCATAAGTAGATCTCGTAAGTCTCAAGGTATAAAATAAACTATTTTCTCAAAAGACTCAGAAAAAAATATTATTAAATTGTATATCATTCCAAAAGAAAATTAATTGGAAAAAGTACTAAAATAAATGTATACAAAACTTTTTCATTTAAAATTGAAGTGATTAAAAAAACATCGCTGCAAACTACTAAGCAAGGAAGTGAGCATTTTATACACTTACTGATACACCACACCAATTACCACTGAACTACTTCTTCCTTTGCTATCCAAATGATGTTAAATTTGTTAAAATTATATCATTATACACATAAATATATATAAACAATTACTGCATAGGTTAACCATATTATAAAATTGTTTCCTATTGTAATTATTACAGAGTTTGGATGAGGTGAAGATTCCAAGCAAATAGCTGTGTTAATAAAACAAACAATGAGAAAAAGATTGAAAAGATTTGATCTTTTGTCTTTTCCTCCTTTTCCCTTTTAATATTGCAAGACAGTTGGAAATTCTAACAGAATGGATTTTAAAACCAGCTAAAACCAACTGAGAAAAAAAAATCAGATCATTCTTTTCTCCAAGTATGTATCCAGTAGTGTAAATGAATATATATATACATAGCTGAGGTCTTACAGCTTAGAATAACTTTAAAGTCACTTTTTAAATGAACCCTGAGCTGTGTGTTTTGGAGTTCACTTAACTATTATTATACCAAATTCTGAAAGGCGGAACATAAGAATGAAATTTAAATATCCCTCAAGAAACCTTTTTTCCTTCCTATCATGATGTGAAAGAATTCAAGTGCAATACATCAGCACAACTTATTTTGAAGGATGTTCCAACAGAAACTAGGAAGAATACGGAAATATATAATCTCTATTGACTTTCTATTTGAATAATGGAGCTCTGTAATATACTTTTAGCTCAATCAATACAATTAAAAAAAAATAATGAATGAAACATGCTTTGAGAAGGCTGTAATGTAACAATACACATGCCAGAACAATGAAAATCAAACTATTTGAAAACATGAAATATGGAAGAAAAACACCATAGCCCTTAAGAACCTCAAGAATGGAAGAGAAACAGAACTAAAGAAAAATAGGGGAAAGGAAAAGAAAGACATTGCAAGAGATACTGATAGAGAACCTAAAATACAGTTTGAAATAGATGTCTTTGTTTCCCCCACATTTTTTGTTTTGATGGATACTTACTGAAACGGTTTGTAAAGCATCTTGAAAACATGCAGGATTGTATACTGAATTTAGACGTTACTGCGGAAGCGCTGGCATATAGATACAGTCTATATAGACTCTAGAACTACAAATTAGCAAAGGGCTTAACTAATAATTTTCTTCTGAATGTTTTTTTTTTCCCTTCTGTAAGAAGGATTACTGCTCTAACGTACTGCATGTCTTCTCCCAGTTCAAGAGATTTCAAAACAAACGCGGCTATTATAAGAATTATTTTATACCAACTGGGATTACTGATGGCATTTGGCATTACTGGGGACCTGTTAACCTCCACAAGTTCTATTTCATCTCTAGCTGTAGTAGACAAAACTATAAGCCTTTATTTAACATTCACATAAGATCTCACGCACAGAGATGTTAAGCACAATGGACATTTTGAGACTCACAGATCGCACAAATGAGATCAAAATTGGGATCCCTTGAGTGGTTTAGTAAAATGCTATTCATAACAGTCAACAATTAATGTATCAGTTTCTATTCTTCGGAGCATTCACCATACCTTTAAATGAAATAAACTAAAATTATTATTGACTGTAAAAGCACATGTCTTATTTGATACGGAATTATTTTCTTGCTGCTTTGATGGCATTAGGATATAATCTTTATGGTTTATAAAGAACAGTATCACTTTTCTTTATACTAGCTGACATCTCCAGTCTCAGATCATATATTTAACATCAAATTGTCTGACAAAATCTGTAAAAATCAATTTGTAACTTTAGATTCTCACCAAAAGCCAGTAAATATTAAGCAGAAAAATCTCATGGGCCTAAGAAAAGCTAAATAGCCTTAGTCTCAATTTTCTTACTTTTCAGCACAGAGAGTATATTTCATTTGTATTGTGTTTTTTTCCCCTTCTTCGATTTCAAACATAGGTAATTTCTGCTTGCTTTCATGTCTGTTACAAGCCTTCCTCTATAACATTATTAACATCCTTTCACAATGCTTTTAATCCTTTCGTTCCTGTAACCCAGTAAGAACGTGTTTTCCGAATGTTCAGAAATGACAGTGAAAAAATAAATGTGACTGATCAAGGCTCAAAATCATTAAAGCAGTGCAATAAAATAAGAACTTGAACAGAGAATAACAACATTTCGGACATTCAGGCCACAGTAACATGAGAGTGATGTGTGATCTGAGAGTCTTCTATCAGCGTAGCTCTGTGATGCTGAGCAAAATATATATCTAATTTCATGTAGGAGCAATTATTTACGTACTGTAACAACAATTATTGTGACAAAGACTTTCTTTAAACGATGTTCCCAGTGGATTAATATAAAGAAGTTCTTAAAAAATATTAAGAAAATTTCTCTTCAGCAAGGCATTCAATTTTTAAGCATTCATTAAGAGCTCATTGATGCAACATTCAGGATACAAAACTAAGTTGTCTTTGTTGGTTTGGAAAAGAGAAATATTTTTACTACATGCAACATCGACTTCATTACAACCATTATATAGCTCTATAACGCTGTACAAATTAGGTCGAGCAAGGTCGAAGCAAAAGGATTAGAATTTGCCATATTTTCTGAAATGCAGACAGTTAAGCTGACTGCTAACTAGTAAATTATTCCAAGTGATTTGAAATGAGAAACTTAGGCTTTTATTTCTCACTTGGTGATTTACATTTTTTCCTATAATTCACCTGAGGAAATGTATCTGTAATAAATGAGGAATATTTTAATCATAAAACCTGTTCAATTATGAAATATCTAAATAAATTATAAAATACTTTTGAAGACATTTTGACTCAGCATGGATAAGATACTATCAAGGAATAAGTACATAACAGTCCTAAAGTGATACTCTGAACATCTATGTTATTTTTAACTTTGTCCAGGAAAGTACTGATGTTATGACAGTATCTATTTCACATACACGTTTTCATTTCACACACATTCATACTGAGCTTAACAGACACCCCTAACAGTTTTTGAGATGAGCTTCAGAACAGAGTACTGAACAATGTAAGGAACGCATTCTCCTCTCCTGCTCTGGCTTACGCTCTGTTTCTTCTGGTTAGTGAACTGAACTGGTTTATTGAAGACAAAATCATGTACCAGAATATTACAGGTTAAAAAATAGCTTATTAGGTAAGTGCTAACTGAAAGAAGACAATTGCTTGTGTGTGTGCACATATTTGCAATTAACATTTTCAACTCTGAAGTAGAAGTTTGAGATGAGCCACAGCTGATACAGGCTAACAGTAAGTTTGGGTAACACCTGAACCAAGAGTCAGCACACATTCCAATATATAGAAAGATGTGAGATCACCAACAGGAGGCTGATCACTACTGGAACTGTACTTCCATACATGGACTTCATAGCCTGGGTAACTCAGGAGAGAGAGCCCCAAAGAAATGAAAACAGATATCCTGAAAGTTGGGAAAGGTTCTGGAGATGCATAGAGAGATATGTCAAGAGATACCCAAGGTCCAGTAGAGCCCAAAGGGAGTAACTTGATGGTGAACTAGCACAAGCAAAGCCTATATTCAAATTAATAATGAGATGAAAACAAAGAAATCCACTCACACTGAATTAATAACTAATTGATGTCTGGAAGTGTGAAAGTCAACTCAATTTCAGCTTACCAGTACTAATGCAATTTTCTCCATCCTTACTGAGCTTCCAACCTTCATAACATGAGCATTTCACATTATTTTTATGCTGTTCACATACTTGACTACACTTCAGGTGCTTGGTGCAATAATCCATAATTTCACAAGTTTTGTTGTCTACACTGAGATTGAATCCTGTGGGGCATGAGCACACAATTCTTCCTCCAGGAACCACAGAACATTGATGACTACATCCACCATTATTAAGTGAGCATTCATCTGAAAGAACATGGAAAAATAAGAGTGTTAAAGGCTGCAAGGATTGTCTGTTATACTGTATACTTCTGAAAGACACAATGCAAGAAAAGCCTCTAAGAAGAGCAAACAATTTTAAATCTGCTAAAGAGCTTATTGTATTTGTTTTAAAACTATAGAATTTTTAAGTATTTAGCCTGGTATCTTTACTGCAAACTTTCAACATTTTAGCATGGCAGGTGTACAATATATGTATATATTTTCCCAGACTTTCATGTATATTTCATTGACTTAAGAAGCATCCATAAAGAGTTAGCCCAAAGACCATTTTAGACCAATATCCCAACTCCAGAAGTGACCAAGTGCTAAAGTTTGATGCACAGAGAAATAAGCACACGAATACTTTCAGAAATACTTTCCTTGCCTCCAACTACTTGAACTTCTGGGTTTGGGAAGGCTTCAACACTCAGTCTGATGTATCTATATCGCAAGCAACTCATTATTGAAGAAACATGTGAAAATAAGAATTAAAAATAATAGTAATAATAATAGTAGTAAAAATAGAGATGCCTTTATCCATTCTGTTACCATTAAGGAGACATGTTACCTCCTAGATATACAAATACATTTCTTCATGACACAGGTACTGATAGGATTCCATTAACCCAAGCCTTTGTAATTTGAGAGAACTGCGCATTAGTTTCAGTATTTTCATAGATATTATAGATCCTTATATTGTTTATCTCCAGGAAAAGAAAGACTTACCTAAGGAGCTATGTATTCCCTTATTTGTAAAAAAAAAAATAATCAATAGTTCATTCAATTAGAAGAACAGTATAATTTAATTAAAAAAAAAATCCTCACATAAGATTCTTATAAAAGTTCCCTAAGGTTGACACGAGAACTTTTATTTGAAAGAAAGTATTATGACAGATAAGGAATCAGAAAAATGTGTCTAAAAGAAATACCACAAAGATCGCCTTCATCAGATCCATCAGGACAATCTCTTCTCCCATTGCAGAGCTTCTCAGGCTGTAGGCAGATGGAGGTATCATTAGCACAAGGGTATTTTGGTGGTCCACACATATAGCCCTCGCAATTATCCTCATCAGACTGATCCTCACAATCAATATCGCCATCACATAGCCACGCTTTGCTAATGCATCTCCCTTGGAGAAAAGAGACAATAAACACAGGAAATCAGACTGGAATTAAGCTTTGGAAAAAGCCTTCAGTAACATCACATAGAAATCTATTTTTTTCTTTTTTTGTATTATGCTTTTGTATTAATAGTACTTTCCTCTTGGATGAACAGAAGGAAACCAACTTGTACTTATAGTCTGAAGCATAATCCACATTGGTGTTGACAACCCAATTTTCTAAGTAATAAAAAACCTATTTTTTTTTTTTTTGGTCTATGCTGAGTAGAACTACATACAGGTAGAATACGTCCTCCTAATTTCAGTTAGGTATTCCAAATCATGCCAATTATTTTCTATTTTTAACTTCATCTTTTCTTCCTCTCCCTTCTTTTATCTTCCACTCTATCTGCCTTCCACAGGAGCAGTGTTTCACATTCTGTTAATGTGAGTTTAGGAAACAAAACCTTTCTCAGAAGCATAAACAATAAATATTCAGAGCATGTCAGAGAAATAATTCTCTTCTACATGGAATAACTATAATAAATGAAACTTCTTCCAAGACTTCAATTTTACCAAAGCAGTGTTCTAATTATTTTCTTCACTCTTGAAAAGGAAAAAAGAAAATGCACTTTTTGTGGCGACCACCAACATTTGGAAATGTAAAGCTGTTTCTTAAGAAAAAGTGGTTATGACATCTAAAAGCATAGAGGTATTAAACTAGAATCATCAAAGCCAGGGATTGTAATATGTGAAGAATAATAGATTGCAAAGCTACTGCTTACCATTATGTGCATATGCATGTTTTTATGATTAAAACTGCCTTTTGAACTCTCAAGCAGAAGAGAAGCAACACGGACTTATTCCTCCAATGAATAAGGAGACCTTGCACTGCGCTTCTACACGCAAACTGCTTAGTTATAGAGGTCTATCTATCAGGAATGGGAAAGAAGATCCTGGAAAGATGAGGATCCACTGAGAATAATGTCTATGGATGCCTAGGGACTGGCTGGTGATGCCCAAGACTTAACTGCAAGGCTGATAACTGCAAACTGTTGCTCAGCATGAACTGACATGTCTTTCCGTTCAGCTTTCCCAGTTCAGATGAAATTTTCCCAGCAAGAAACCGAGACTGAATATGACCTTGTGGAGGCAGTAAGCACGACAGTGTGAAATAACTAACTAGGATAAAACTCTAATCTTACTGGTTATTAAATGCACCCCAATACCTAAACCAGTACAGGCTATCGGTTACTCTGTGTCACAGAGATTTTGTAAAGATGTCCACAAAATGTAGCATCCTTAACTGCAGTTCTACTGTCTTCCACAGCACTGTAGTAATTTTAATTTCTTACAGAGGAATTATTTTCTAGTCAGTTTAAGATTAACATAACAGTTTGCATTTGTTGTTTTTGCCTTCTTTTAATGGGAAAAGTGCTGTCCTCCACAGAGAATGACAACTGGATACAAATACAGTGAACCAAGAACAGTGAACGCTCCTGTAAAAGCGATGCTGCCTTCACTTTGAGTAAACAACAGTAAGAATTGAAATTTCAGGATTACATGAGAGTGAATGTTTCAAACAGCAGAACATAATTTTACCCGTGCAAAATCATATGGAAACTTAAACAGAGAGAAATGTCAGAATGAGAAGCTCTCTCTCCCCTTTCTCCTATAATAATCAGTCCCAAATATCCTACACTGAAAAGATAAGAATGAAGAGACAAAGGAAAACAAAGCTGTATGTATTACATGTACACTGTTTATTCCCACATGCAATCAGAAGTGTTTCATAAAAGTGTCTATATTCATTATCTTGAAGTGAATATTGATTTCACATATTATTATAACACACCAGTAAAATGAAAGCTACTGGAAAACATCAACGTCAAACAAACTAGATGGGTCCCAAAGTAAATTGATGTTGCTATCAATAGAGCTCTTAATCTGTTTTTTAATCTTTTATACATACAAATATTTATGGAGCAAATCAGTTCTCCTGCCTTTCCCTTACTCTAATGAAAATATATGTTATAATAAAAAATCCATCTTTCTCTATGATAGCTAAGACATGCTCTTAAGTAGAATATACTCACAAGATATAAATCTTGAACAAAATTCAGAAGAGATGGACTTAATGAAATATTACGACTCTCCTGAAATCATTACTTCAGATTCACTCAACTGCTTTTGCTTTAATTCCACTTACTGAAATCTACACTTTTGGCTTCCAAAAGCCTTTACAGTAAATTTCACCACTAGTTAAGTACCTCAACAGATACCCTTTATTTCCATAACTCTTATATAACACTGAAGAATTCACTGTAAAGCAGTACATCAGAAGATCTGAAGCAAAATTTATGCAGGAGAGTTTGATTCAAATGCTTCTTTTCCATTGCCTACAAATATGAGCAAGTGCAATAGAGACTTAACTTTTATTTTAATTATTTTTTTAACCACACTCTTCAGTCTCGCTTGAAATACTGAGCTCAAGAAGTTTTTGGACTGATGATTTATTAAATTTCAGGAAACCTGCTTTGTGAGAGCTGTCTGCATTCAGTCTTTTCAGACTTGCTCCTGGCTGGTAAAAGCTGTAATGCAGGTTTAACCTCACTCACACATAAATATGCCTGTTCTAATCCAACACAGGCCAATTATCTTGTTTTGTAGGAGACTTAAGAGTTGAGACTACCTTCATAAGCTAATTTCTGGTATTTAAAAGCTTTTTATTTAAAGCAGATTATTTATAAATGCCTCCTGGATGAGAGAAAGGGGAGTGTTTCAAGGGCCAAAGACATCTATTAGCTCAGAAAACAAAATGCACTCGATACCAAGAACTAAGGGTTAAAAAAAGCCTATCAATAAAGAAAATCACATTAAAAAAAAAAAAATGCATGTTTCTAATTTACTTGTTATAATTCCTTTTTTCTTAAGTTCTTAGTATCAACTGAATCCACCCTTCCAACAGTAATGCTCTTAAGAGTTCAAAGTGAGACAAGAGATTGAGTAGGCATGAAACAAGTAGAAATAACCCTGCAAAACACATCCTTAATAACCAGTATTCTTAACAACCAGTATTATTTCCCCCCGCCCTCTGAACTCCTAAGGGCATCTCACGTTCTTACTATGTCCTCTCTTCTTCCCAAAGTCATCTCAATCTGCCTCTCCCTACAGTAACTCTTTCCTCCTCCTCAGCCTTAAAGAGTCCATGGGCCTTTCCTACTAATCTCTTTCTCTACACCTTTCTGGAAAACCCTTCCAGTTTTTCTCGTCAGTCTCTGCATTCTCCTCTATTCATTATACTACACAATCTTCTGTTTTGACTCTTAGACTCCATATTCAGACAGCACTGCTTGCTGTTGCCCTCTTCCAGTATTACTGTAATGATCACTCTACATCTACATTCTTTATTTTTCCAACAACTTCATAATTAAGGATGATTAATGTGTTGGGAAAAAAAGTGAAAAATAGTCCACCAGATAGTATTAAAAATGGGAAGATACAAAATTAACTGTTTCTTCAAAAAAAGCAGTACGACAAATGTACAATACAGTTCAGAATTACTACACATGATATGAAAGTACTCCTGATTCTTTCAAATTCGCCTTCACAGAACTACTTGACTACAACCATTTGAGTAATTAGATTAATTGTATAACATTCTAAGTGAGGTTGAACAGATTTTATTATTGGTCTACCACTGCTATCCGTAAAGTAGGAAGTCTGAATGAAAAGGATGGATTTATGCAGTACATAAAATTGAGATGAGGTACATGCTCGTAACAATTTTGGAGATCAGAATCTGAATTTAGAATAGTAATTTTAGCCTAATCTAATCTAGTCTAAGGTAATTTAGGAGTAGCTTAATCTAATTTAAAAAGCAGAAATGGGCTAGAAGCAGCCCAACACTACTTATCTCAATCAAGTAGCTACTATACCTCCTATCTTAGTGCTGTTCAAAACTCTAACGCATTATTTATCACATCATTACAAACATCTGCATGATGACAAAAAAAAAGAGAAATGTCAACCTGAAATCTGCTAATGCAAGTTAATAGATCTGTAGAGCTTTGGCTGACACTGCATATCAGTTGATGAACTGCGCCGGTTGTATGGTTACAGTGTGACCAACAAAAATACTTAAAAGTTTAAAAGGCAATCAAACATTAAATGTTCTCGTTTATTTATAAAAAGGTGATTAAAGAGACGTGACAGATGTCTTTCAATATTCAAAAGCTTGTTATACTAGTGAAAAGATGAAGGCAATCAACTATGCTCGCAGCAAGGATTCTGATGACATTAGTAAAAGTTGATCCAACTGTGAGAGACAAATTACGGAAAAGCAATATAGAACACCCCCTATAGGATTTCTTAACAGCATGTCAGAATAGGAGCTGGATATTACAGATCTTAGAGGCTACCATTATCCTAGGTAGAAAAAACACTTGCATTAGGAAACTGGACACCACCAGCCAGCAATATATAAGGGGAAATTAGCCAATTTCTCATAGCCTGTGCAATTCTCACAAATACAAGAAGCTGCTTACTATTACTATTACTTTCAAATAATCCACAGAGTAAATGACATTCTGAAAACTGAAAAGATCATGGTAGAAACTGTTTCTCATAACACCATTACTTTTCATTGGTCCCACCATCTGGAACTAAGTTGAAAAGTCGCTAAATAAAAAAAACCTAATTTTGCAGTTTCCTATTCCAATGCATTACTAACAGCTTTCCTCTGGAACTTCAGTTTTCTTCCCCATAGGACCAATGGAAGGAAAACAGTGAAGAGTTACCCGTGGAACTGTCAGAACTGATTGCTAACATGATAGTACCACACAACCTACAAGTATGATCGAGTTTTCCTTTAAATGAAAGCCGTATGTCCCAGAATTCATCCAATGCGAGATGAAAGTTTTTTTGGTGTTTTGGAGAATTCACGTTTCATCCCCCATACTGCAAAGTGACTGGGGCACTGCACTACTTGCACATGGCTATAAACATGGGTGAATGTATAATGAGGAAACACACTTGGAGAACTCTTCACCACCTGGATTCTAGGAAAAAAGACAGTACACTTCAGAAAGAAGTGCATTTCCTATTTCAGGTTTCCATCAGTCTATTTTAGGGAAAAGACTGTTCTATTAGGAAAGAGAAATCTCTTTTCACTTATTTATGGTATTTGATTTAAAAACGACTTGTTCTAGATCTACTTTCAGAGACTGTAAGAATGCAGACATTCAGATTTTGTCTAGAAAAAAAGTTTATATCTTATATTTCTTTATTTGGACACTTTCTTGTTGTTATATTTCTTATTTGGACACATTTGGATTTCTGTAAGTTTAAAATCCAGGTAGCAGTAAGCAACCAAGTAGTTCACACATTAATAATGAATTCAGTTCATACACATTCCCAAATACTTTTAGACATAGTTTACATAACTAGATCTCAGCACTTCACATGCTTAGCTATAACAGAGGTATTAGAATACGTTCTCCTTTCCACTAATAATTTCAGGTAAAGTTACCACCTATTACATACATCCCCTAATTTAAATTTTGTTTTTAAAAGATGTTTTACCCTCAATATTTCATTCAACTTTGAAATGAAATTTAAAAAAAGATAATACACTTCTGACCTACATCCATTTCATGTTCCATCTAAGCATGACTTTGAAAAATCCTAATGCAAATGTTAGTTAAGTCACATTCTTTTCCGATTTTTTAATGAAGTATTGTAACAAGATTAGATTTCAAGCTTTCTCTGAGAATACATTTTTTCTCTCAATATTGCAGTTCAAATTTCCAGTGATGCAGTTCTAATTCTTTGAAGTCTTCTAACTAATTACTTTATACCGTTTCAAATTACTCGTAGTGCCAAAGACAGAAAATGAAAGAAAATACCTGGACTTTGAAGTACTATTAAATGCTAAATTTCAGTATTTGTTTTGATGTACTGTCACAAAGAACAGCTTGAGCCTTACATAATCTCAAAAGCCTTCCATTTTATATTATAAATCAGAAAACGGGTTAGAGTAGCATATTAATATTTTACTCCTGGTGTAAATAACATCTTAAGTAGTATTGAACACTAAGATGAATATTCCTATTGCACACCTATTAGCAAATCACACACAGAGACACAGATGCAGTGTGAGTAAACGAGAGCACGATCTACAAAGACATACCTGTACTCACACAGGAGAACTTTGTCTTTTCATCACACAGCCGTATCGTTCCATTACAGCCTTTTTCATCACTACCATCTTCACAGTCCTTTTCTCCATCACAGCGCCAGAGCTCAGGAACACAGTTCCCATCAGGACTGCACTGAAATTCCTTCCCATTGCACCGTCCAGGAGTGGGAGTTTCTTAGAAAAATTAGAATTACAGCAAAGAATATGCTTTGTGAGCTTTTTCCATGCAAGGTTTACAATGAATTAGAATCCTCTTTCTCAATCAAAGTCAGAATCACAGTCCACAGGAATAACTCAGCTCCCACAATCCCCTCCTGACTTATTAATCCAAAAAATCTTCAGACAATCTCAAAGTATTTTCAAGATGACGGCCTTTTCAGTTCTCTTCTCTTTCCCAGACCAGTTACTACCACTGCTTTCAGGAATCATAATGCACTATCAAGAATAACACGTATTTAAAATAATGACAAAGTTAGACAATCCTGTTTATCCAAAGAAAGTATTATTGTAATAAGTTTTGTAGCATTGCTTGTAACTTTACGGTTTATTTTATCAGATGTTGCTTTGCTTTTTGTTTTTAGCATTCCATCTTAGAAAAAGCAATACTAAGTTCCTGGACAAGTGTACACAAACATAGCAGAGCAGGACACCTTAGGACTATGACTGTAAAACACCTACTTCAGACAGTGGCTCAAATCCCAACAGGACATGGTATTGTAGGAAAAGATAGGGGAGGACTTTATGCTCTGATGTGGGAGTGAATTGGGAGGCTAATTAATAGTTCCAGACAAATTATTTTGGTAGAGATAAAATTAATACATTTTGTAAAAATAAAAAGTTAAGGACTTTATCGTACTTCGTTAAAACATTCTTATGCTTCAGTATCACAATCAAAAAAATTTTTTGAATAACACAGATTGAGTTATATCAAAAGTAACTTGAGCCATGGCCTTCCTGACCCCATCCTTACACAGCCTAGTGACATCCCTATACTCCTCCCAGGTTACCTGTCTCTGCTTCCATTGCCTGTGCATTTTCTTTCTTGCTTTCCATTTTGACCAGCAGGTCCAGCCATGCCAGTCTCTTGCCTCCCTTTCCTAACACCCTATACCTGGGGATGGAGAGCTCTTGTGCCCTAAGGAAAGCTTCCTTAAAAACCTTCCATCTCTGTGCCACTCATTTGTCCTTCAGAGTAGATTCCCAGGGGATTTCATTAACTAAGTCCCTGAAGAGCTGGAATTCGGCTTTCCTAAAATTAAGCTTAATAAGTTTTAAATCTGTATGAATGTTAGCAGCCCCGTGAAACTTAACACCAAAATTTATAGTATGATTATTGCAAGTTAGAGGCTAAGTCTTCACTGCCATCTGAAAAAAAGCCCACCATGTATATATTGTATGTCAACTATATATTCCTTTGCACGTCTCCTCTGAATTTCCTGGAACCTAATTCCCTTTCTTACATGCTGATTGAACACTCTCCCCCTGCTGGATTCACGAACATACTTATTTTCTATACCAAGCAATGCTTAAAAACATTCTCTCTTCTGCCACTGACTGAAGAAAAGTCTTCTGTACCTATAATAAAATATTCTTTATATTTACAAGTGATAAAACGTGGGAAGAATAAGATAGCTAACCTTCCTTGGTGCAATTTGTTCTGGTTTCATCACTGTAATCTCCACAGTCATTGTCACCATCACATGCCCAGTGGCTTGGGATACATCTGCCATTATAACACCTGAACTGATCAGCAGAACATGAGTGGATGCAGCCTAGTTCATCACTTCCATCACCACAGTCATCATCTGCGAATATTGATTTTAAAGATACATAATCTGAACAAATATGCCAAGAGAAACAAGCTATTTCCAGGAAGGAAAATAACACACAGTAAATAAAACAGTATTTTTCTAAGCTTCCCAGAAGTATACAGTAAAATTATTTCTAATACACAGAATTATCACCTATCCCGAGTTGGAAGGGACCCAAAAGGATTACTGAGTTGCACTTCTGGTTCTGGGTCGAACAAACCAATGGATCTCAGCTGCTCCACACACACCTTGCCCTCTGGGCCTTTTCCCATCTTCATAGCCCTCCCTTTGGACACTGACTAATAGCTTTATGTCCTCATACCATGGCACCCAAACTGCATGCAGTGCTGGAGGTGAGGCCACACATTGCAGAGCAGAGCAGAACAATCCTTTCCCTCGCCTGGTGGCAGTGCTGGGCTGGAGGGTCCCCAGGGTACAGTCAATCCTTTTTTGCTCCAGAGCACACTGCTTGCTCACTGGCTCAGATCCAACTCGCTGTCAGCTAAAACCCTGAGATTCCTTTCTGTATGGCTGTTCTCCAGCCTCTCATCCTCCACTCTGTTGTGCATACAGCCAGGATTGACCCCTCCCAGGTGCAGAATCTGGCACTTTCTCATGTTAAATCATGTGGGTGGTGATTGCGCGGTCCTCTGGGCTGTTAGGATCTTTCTGTAAGGTCTAAATGTAAAGGAACATATGGTTCCCTAGCTCTACTAACAGCACTCGTTGCTCTTTCATTTTTAGACAGTCTAAGATCATTACACTTATTCACACTTAGTCAAATATACCAGTAAGCATTAGAAGGCTATAGATTTTCTTCATTTCTTTTCCCGCTTAAATACAGATGTTCCCAAATTAAGCAGTTTTATGTTATTCTTACCGATACCTTACTTTGTTGCAGTCATTACAACAATCTTATTGCAGTTCTGCTACTTTGACTGTGGTCGCCAAAGGAAGGAAAAAATGCTACATAAACGCTACAGGGTTTCCTTACACCGAATTTCAGCACACTGATAATTCAGGGAATCTGCCCATATACAGCTATGAATTTCTTTCAGCCTCATAAAATCACAGTAATATCATATTCTGAGGTGGATGAAGAACCAGCCCAATCGTGTTAAGACTGGTAAGACATCCCTCCCACGTCATCATCTTTGGAAAAATATACATGTGAATAGCTGCCAAATACATTCCCTTTAGGACAAAAGTAGTAATAACATCATAAGTCATCCCAGACTTCCCGTCTGACAATTGCCATTTATTAAGTGGAAGTTACCCTCAAACCAGGTAGATATTTTGTCACTGGAACTGATTTGTTTTCTTAAAGCAGAAAATACATAAGCAATGATGTTATCTTTTTTTTTTTAAACAGTTGAAGATTACATCACACTGTATTCTACAGAACATCGTATTTGCAACTACCACCATATCCACGGCACCATTTCTGACATGATCATTCAGTTTTGCCCCTTTCTCCATTAGGTGAGTAACTTAACTACTATTTATTCATTCTTTGAGCAGTTACAAATCAAACTGGTAATATCAGTCACAAAAGAAAACAACAACAAAGCAATATCTGTTGTATTTTTTTCCAGATATTGAGCACTCGATACTCGCCTGAATCACAGAGCCATTTGCTGCTAATGCATCTTCCGTTTTTGCAAATAAACTGAGTTAGTGGCTCGCACGTTGGGAATTCTGCAAAAGCATTCAAAACCAAAAGCTATTTAATGTATATAGTCTTTAGTAATGTTTTCTTCCGCTGTCCTGCATGCATGATTTAAACAAACCATATACACTGCACGAAATATTAGTCTAAGACACTCTAGAATGGAAGAAACAAAAAGAGAACGAAAAGAAATGATGATAAAATGAGAAGGTTAAGTACAAAGTGAAAGAACAGTCAAGAGATAAAAGTTAGTGCAAAAATACAAAATCAAAATGTCAGTATTTACAGTCACTTCCTATGTGTACTCCAATCAAAAATATAAAATAGAAAACTAAGACATTTCCATCCTTAAAGACTCATCCATTTTGCTATTACCACTTAGCTTTCACAACTGCCTAACATACTTGTGCATTAAACAACTTGATTTGTTCCCAACTTTTTCCTTCTGAAATCAATGAGGAAGGCATGGACATTAATGCCATTAAGACGTCAAACTGCATTTGCATTGTATCGTTTGGAAAACACAAGAACCACTTCACAAAACTTAGAAATTCACAGGAAATAATCTGGAAGTTTAACAATCTGAAAGGATTAAGGAGCAGCCTAAAATCTAATCTATATACAGACCATCAAGGGCATAAGATGCTTCTCAGAAACCACAAGTTACCGAGTGCAAACCAAAGACAACAATAAGGACAATCTACCTCAATTGCTACGTAAAGGCAAGTTGTTCCTTCACGGAAGAATTTCAGCCTGGAAATTCTTACAAAAAACATCCTAAGTACAACAGAAAGTAATGTCTGAAACGGTGCATAGACCTGCCAGCTACATCAAAACAGCCAAAAAATTACATGAAAATAACAAGCATACACCTCATTAGATGCCTATCTTCTAGTCTTGTTACAATTTCACAATTGAGCCAATATAAAACTAAAACTTGATAAAGATCTCAAGAACCAGGACACCTTTAAAACATATCACATAACCATAATGTCTCTTCAGAAATATTTAGTCAATGAACCACTGACATAAATATGCTGTCCCTTGCTGCCTTTGACACAAATAATTCTTATGACTGCTCAGGGAGGATTTTGCCTTTAAAAAAAAAAAAAGTCATACATGAAACAACAAACCAGCTGCATTAAATAGTCAAGTTCAGAGATCACCAAGAGCATCATATGATTGGGACAATTAGTTTTATTGCATCAACGCAAGAAAGGGGTGGCAAGAAAATTTAACAATAACATTTAGTCAATCACACTTAAAAAGCTTTACGTTTTTTCACATTGCAGTGACAACCAAGTATCTGTTCTGCTATAAATAACACAGGTGTTCAAGTGTAATGGTGCTTAGATATAGTTATATTCCTTTTAGATGTTCCAGGGAAAGCTGAAAGCTATTTTTTTCTATTTTTTTCTTTTTTTTTTTTTTTTAATCTATTTTTAGCTCTCCAATATTTTTCTACAAATTTAACTCTATTTCATTTTTCTCTTTTTTGGTCCCTTACTGTCCCTTAAGGCCACCCCAACACTCCTTTCCCTTTGTCACATACATGCACCTCCTGAAGCTGTTTCACAGCCATCCCTGCACTGACTGCCAGCAGACAGGCAAAACAACAAAAGTGCCTCTTGAGCTCACAGTGAAGTTTCCTGCACAGTGTAGACACCAATCTTGTTTCTCTCTGCTATCCAGCTGTCTTGTAAAAGCTCTAATTCTTTGATATTTTCTTTACTCTTCAGTGATTGAGTGCAAATGCTACGGCAGATATACAGATGGACACAAAGCATGATCTTAAGCCTTGTTTCCTTTATGAAAGCAAGAGAAAAATAAGCACATTCTGCTCTCAATCCTTCTTCAGAAATGTCATGATTCTAAGTAAATGTGATTGTATTTTAAGGAAAAGTGTGTTTAGATACTGGCATCATTTTTTTCCAGTACTGCTCGCTGCAGGTATAGACTGGCATAAGTATACATAAGTTCTTGAACCACTACGATCCAAAAGTTATTCATAGCTAAGAACTGCTGCGCTTAAATATGATTTATAATGGCAACAAAAAGCAAACTACTGAATAAAAAAATGCATTTTAAACTCCTTTGTAGGATAATTTCTAACAATCAAAGCATCTTTGATTGTCAGAACGCCTTTCATTAGCCATCAAATCACATGAAAAAAATGAAAAACCAAATGTTTAACGTAATTATACAGCCACAGCACTCAAGAATAAATGAACACGATCCTCAAGTACGGAATAGACGTAAAGTTTGACAAAATTGGAAAACAGTGGGTGAAATAAATGCTAATTAGATGATCTGGAGAAATATTCCAGATAAGCTGACAGAATATACAATATAAAACACATGGAAAGAAATTACGAAGAGAACATTAAGTTCTGTAAATCAATAACCTGCCCAAGAACACTGACTAATCACAGAAACTATCAGT
Source organism: Alectoris magna (assembly GCA_030625065.1). NCBI lineage: Eukaryota > Metazoa > Chordata > Aves > Galliformes > Phasianidae > Alectoris > Alectoris magna. The sequence goes on along the minus strand of CM060567.1, from coordinate 1,391,387 downwards.
ATCAAGTGTGATGATATATCATTACACAGACTGGAGTAATTTCAGAGACTGTAAGATACAGCAAGTCCAGTGAGAAGGAAAAAATAATGTGGAACAAGCTGAGGGAAAGCAGGTTAATACTCCAGGAAACATATGAAAAAACAGAATATATATGTATATATGTATCTTGAAAAACCTTCAATGTAGCTATAAAAAAAAAGAGTGAGAAGCATGGCCTTAAAAAGTAACATCAAACTCAACTAACGGGGGTATTAGCTGGTTGCCAGTCGTGAAGAATTCAAAATTAAACCAACTTAAAGAATTACGGACTACAGAATTCACTAAATGAGTCCTATTCCATAGACTTTCTCCCAGCTGAAGCCCTTAAGATTTATCCTTATGGAACACACACTATCAGCCACTTTCATTTACACATTTACTCACTATGTACTTTTCTCTTGTTTTCCCATTGGAAAGGAATATTCACTTACCACAGGATGTCATTTCATCAGTTTGATCTCCACAGTCATCCTCCCTGTCACACAGCCAAGATGCTGGAATGCAACGTCCATTCCCACAAGAAAATTGGTCGATCTGACATGTTCTTGCTGTCAAGACAAAACACTCCAAAAATGCAAGGGAAATGGACTAAATCTGTTAGATCTTTTGGTTCAAGTCTGTATGTAGAAGTCACAAATCTAGATGGTATCTCCTGGCCTGGCTGCTCGCTTCACTTTAACTAAACATCATTCACCCCCTTTGATTTCAGAGGAAATTGAAATCTGCAGGACTCTGTCCTATCTATCTTTGAATCATATACTTGTTAGTGTGAATACACAGTATTAGCCAGTAGAAGAACAGTACTGCTTGATAAAATAACATTAGTGCCAGAGCTGAAGTGAATCAGGGTATGAAAACATCTAACTTACAATTGGAATTTTACTTATTTAAAAGAAACCCTGTATTTCCTACTATAAGCAATGATGGACTAAGAGTTACATTTACACACACAAAATAAAACCAACAATGCACGCAATGTGCCCGGCCTCACTTTTCCATTTTTAAATACACAGCAATAATGATCCATTAAAGTACATGACGTATGCCTTTCCTCTGATAAAACAAAGATAACCAAAAGAAATTATACCATGCAATTGCATACATGATTTGGAAATCTGATAAATAGTACAATAAAGTCTAACATATAAAGCCGATTCTATAACTGAATTTATTCAAAATGTGAACTCATAAAAACAAATAGAAAAGTAGATTATGATTACTAACTTGAATATGAAAAGACATCAATACATATTACAGTCTGCAATAACTGTAATGGTGACGTGGAACCTACAGATCTGTATTTGTGCTAGAGAGTTTTTTAGCCAAACTGCACAAATAACAACCCATGAGCAGACCTTTCCATATATGAAAAGTTAAATCAAACAGAATGAATCCTGGGAATTTATGGCAACGCTGTCTATGACTGCATTCCAGTCAAAGAGCCATCAGCCATCGATATCTGATATTTTGTACAGCAAACATTCAGTGATTGCTTAGCATACTCTACTGACAAGAAGTAAACATCATAGATTTGGAACTCCATGATTTATTGCAGTAGAATCAGTGAACAATCTTCATCTCGACATTTCCTTAAAAATCCATTATACAGAAAATAAACTACAAATGAAAACAATTTTCAAGGTACCAAGGGGAAACCGAGTAAGAAATTATGCTTTTATCAGCACAAAATAAAATTTACTCATCAGAGCATGTTAACAAACAATTCTAACTGCCAAAAAAGATTTAGCAGGAATAAGTTTGTACCTAAGTAGTACTTTGACAGTCAGCCCATATGGACAGATTAAGTGCTGAATTACTTTGGAAAGCACAATCAAGCACAAAGATGAAGTAAAATATAATTTGTATTCCATCTAAGTGGCATCAACATCTGAATTAATTCAAAATGACAATAATCAGATTACTAATAGCTGACTGGTTCAGTTCAGTACAGCACAGAATTGCTTATGGGGCTGGAATTAAGTAAAGGTTTTACCTGCACAGGTTTTATTTGATTCATCTTCGTTATTACCACAGTCATTAGCTCCATCACAAAGCCATCTCTTGGGAATGCAGCGATTATTTTGGCACTTAAACTGATTTTCAGGACAACTATGATTGACTGGGGGGAAAAGACAGCAGAGATTTTTCCTTAGAAAACAGAGAAAATGGGCTGAAAATAATGTATTAAATAACATTCCCTAATATTTTAAATTAATTCCCTAATTTCCCTAATATTCCTTAATATTCCCTAGATGCAGTTAGTATGGTTTTCCTGGATATATCATCATTATAACGACATGAAAAGCGTTCAGTAATTGAGTCAACAAAAAATACTGAAGTACTTAAACAGTACTCCAATAATTATAGAGTACATAGTAATTAAATTCCTATGGAAGCCCTCTTTTATTAACCACTAAATGATAAAAGTTAGCAACATTTTACAAGTACAGACAAAAAGATATCAAAAGGGAAGATGTAAAATTCTGATTCCAAAACAGTTCAAACACAACCTGCACATTTGTAATATATTATGGATTAAAACCCTGAGTTGAAGGTTCATCACAGAATGTCATGATCTCAGAAATTCAACAGGCTTAAAGCACAAAGGATCCATTTAGAACATACAAACAAATTTTATTGCCCGTACCATGTACATGATAGAATGCATGCCTGGGAGCATGGCACTCAAATGAGTTTGACAATCTGAATGCGCATATCCATCACACTGGCTAAAAGATGTCACATCACATATTTTGCATTATGCAATGCTGAATGATATTGGCTTATGTTCACCTTGAATAAAACAAGAAAGACTATATTTTCTTCAGGCTTTTATCTGGGGTGGATCAAGGCTGTGAATTTCGGAGGATTATTTCGGAGGAATAATTGCTTAAAGTTAATACAATAAAAAGTGACTTAAGGATTCATGCTGCAAAATATAACAAAATATGGTAAATATTTGGATCCATCAAGCTCAATGATTTTTGCTTTCAAGTTCACAATTATGATCCCTGTAAATAACATTAGTAATAAAAAAATCCTCAATTAAGTATACATGTTGTACATATAAGCTGTCGACGAGTTAGTTATACATAAATGAGAACATGCATAAACTCAAAGAAATTGGTATTTTCGCAATAGGTTTAAAATAATGAAATCAAATCTTTCTTTAACTGCAAACAAATGTAGCTGACCTCTGCTCTCTCATAAGTCATCAGATAGATGTCACCAAACATTTGTTATGTAACAGTAGGTGAAAGAACAAATATGGCTCCATCTATCTCAAAAATTTAACTGCACATGCAAAGACTTAAGCTGTCTTAAATTCTAGTAAATCTGAATTAACCAAAAATTATTTAAACCATATTACATACATCTACTTAAACCTACTCACTTCTGGGTAGCCTATGAATAATTGTAGAATATTTCTTTTTCTTACTACCTACCTAATGTCATAGGAAGCATGAAGATGTTGAAAGCATACAAGTTATGTACATACGACTGGCCTGCTCTCCCAGCTGTAACAAGTGTATGTTCAGCTTTTATACTAATAACAGGGTCTATTATTAGCAGATTTCACTCACCTACACAACAGCGGTAAACTACTTAGTTTCAAACGCTCAGTTAATAACAAAAATCCCAAGCTCTTATCCACCTACTCAGTTAAACTGGTCTTTTTTTTTAAAAAGTTTAACATATATCTGGAAAGAAACGGTATTTAAAATGAAAGGACATCTTGCAGGCTTGTCCCTAACATTTCAGTAGCTTTTATCTTTGACCTTTCTACCTATTCTGCCCACTGAAAACAACAAAGAGCGAGCATGACACCAATGGCACATGAACCCTTCATGAGTGTTTTTTGTGTGGATGGTGAAAGAGCATTGGAAGTAAATATGTTAATTAATAATTCGAGCAGAAAAGCATTCCAAGTCTTATAATATTTATAAAGCAACCTCACTTGCAATATAAATGAGCTAAAGTCTGGTATAAATAACCTGATAAAAATCAAACATGAAGACTTATCTTTAATTTTACTTTATTAATAGAGACATAGACATTATTTTAAACGGTATGTAAGCTTTGCTTTATGTTTAAAATTTATGTACATTTCGGACATAACTGCAAAACTTTTGGACTAATTCCAGAAGAACCACTGAAGTTTCTATAGTAACTGCCAGAAAGAGATCACTGTTAACATGCTGGACACAAACTATGCATCATGTACAGATTTGGGATCATATGATTTCATTTGTAGCTGTAAAAATCCTCCGGGTATCAAAAGCATTGCTCTATGAATTAGCCTAAATTACACTAATTGAAATAAGAATCAAGTCAACATTATCAAAAGATTTTCCTTCTCATTGTCTTTATCAGTTGAACTCCTTGTTTAACAATCCCTTGTATTGAAATGTTAGCAGTACAACTCAGATCAACAGAAAGAACTCAGAATTAAATCACTAATGTCTACTTCATGGAGGTATCAAAACATATAAACAGAAAAAAATTAAAACTGGCTATATGTAACAATCATAAGGAAAAAGACTGTGTTTTAACAGAGGGTCACTAGCTTAGTGTGCATCAACAGCATCGAGCCAGAGCAAAACACACAAGATTTACCCAAGGATGCATAAATATTCCTATCAATGTTCCTCTCATCCTCATCAGGTTCCTACAGGACTCAGCAAAAACACATGCATCCAATGTTGGCCACGCAACCCAAGTTTCACCTGGCAACATTCAGGAAAGAGTAATGAATTCCAAAAACACACATAACCACCACCCCCATCATCTATCCACTGGGCAAAAAATAAAGGAAACAAAAACAAGCAAAACAGCAAAAAAATAAACACACACAAACAAACAAAAAAACACCCCAAAACAAAGCAAAACCAAAAAAAAAAAAAAAAAACAACCCACACAGATTCAAGTTCTTTTGTCTCAAAGAGACAAGAATGAGAGACCATGACGAAAGTTTTCAGGCACACAGAAAAATGCCTCAAGAGTAGAAGAGTATATCAGATCTTCACATCTACAAGTGATAGGAAAAGGAATAATGTATTTTCATTTTTGTAGAGGAGATTTGGTTTAGAGAAATGGTGTAATCACTGCAACAATCTGAGAAAGAAAAGAGACATTTTCACCACCTCAGCTCTCAATTTATAATAGGTTAGGTAGCTTCCAGGAATGACACAGATACATAGTTTGTATGCTTACTAGCATTTTTCACTTCAACAGTGGCACCCCTCTACAGTAAAACAAAGAAACAAACAACAAATAATACAGCGGCACAAAAAAAATGTGTTTTTAAAGATAAGAGTACATCTTACTAAAATCAAAAGTATTGTATTGGTTTTCTTAAAACAAAAAACTCCAGAACCACAGAATCACTTCAAGGAGGAAGGGACCTGTTGAGATCACATTGCATAATTTCCTGCTCAAACAGGGTCAGCTAGAGGTTTCCCAAGACTATGTGAATCTGAGTTTCAAATATATCCACAGATGACCAATCTATTGCTGCGTCCAACTCAGAAGACCATCGACATTACTCTTTCACTGTGATATGAAACCAATAGATGAGTGTTATTCATAAATACTACTATTGCTATATGCAGGAAAAGAAAATGAATCATACAAATGGCTTAAATATGAATGATTACGGTTTGTGTTTGGCTGTCCTCAGACTTCTATTTAACACGCATGTATTCCTTGGTTTCCATGAAATGTGGAATAAAATATGTAAAAAAAAATACATATATATACTTACAGCAAATGTCAGCGTGCTCATCGCTGCCATCCAAACAGTCATCATCTCCATCACAGCGCCAACGATCATGGATACAGCGTTTATTGTTGCACTGAAACTGTTCGGCTTTGCACAACTGTGGTGGCATTTCTCCATGTTTAACTACAAAAAATATCCAAGAAGCACATATAACTTGTCAGCCTGATACATACAGAATGCTACCTCTACGCATATAGATATACACATACATACAGCAAGTGAGGATTTGCTCAAACACAACAGTCACGGGTACAGAAATAAAGGAAAGAAGCTGCTTAACTTTGGAAGACCTCAGGTAGGCAGGGATCTTTAGTGAGATACTCTTGCTTCCACTGCCAACCCTTACATGAGGTCTGGGAAGGGGCGTATCCTGGCTCCACCCCATCCAGTCACTCAGGTACATTGCATGATCCTGAGCTCCCCTGAGTTGGTGCTGCCTTCCCACCAGGTGCTCAATCACTGGTTCAAACTGTGACTTAGCATTTCCACTACACCACTTATCAAAACAGCATTTCATAAACTTCACCTATTTGAAGCAATTCCACCTATAGCCTGCAGCAGCATGCAGATTTGAGTTGAGATCATGCATTTGTAATAAACGGGCGAACTAAAAAACCAAGTCTGAATGGCATTCTGTTATTTTAAATTTATGCTTAAGATGACAGTGTGAAAGTACCAGTTTAAAATACTGCAATGCTTTGCTGATAGTGAAAAGAATATTCTCACATACTACTCAAATTCTGGCGCATACTTAAGGACTAGAGAATGATTACTGAAAAGCCGAGTCTTGTATCCAGGCAACAACTCAAACACCTGCATTATGCACTGTATAAACTTTGCAAATATGAAATGATAAAAATCTGCTGCGGTTGAATTAAGTAGGAAACCTCAAGCTTATTGATAAATCCAGACAGATACATTTCTCAACAGGAGGTTCAGAATGTTTTATGTGTAAAATACACATTACGTTATGACCCCATCAGGAGCACCAAAGTCTTTCAAAAGAGTTGGGCACTGAAATGTGCTGGGAAAAAAAAAAAAAAAAAAAACAAGCAAAAAAAATCAGGAAACCTGCTTGATTCTGATCTGAAGGTGTCTAACCTCTTTTCCTAATGAGATATTTTTCCAGCAACAGTGATGACTTACCAGCCATGCACTTGGGTCAAGTTCAAGGTAACTGCAAACTCAATGATCATTCTATTATATGCTTATACCTGATGGTTGATGTAAAGTTTTACGTGTTACACTTGAAGAAATAGACCAATGAGACCCAGGCAAAAAATAAGAATTTTTAATGTTACAAATGCTAAGTGCAAATATTTTAAAAAATATCATCTAAATATGCTTTCATACAGTATTTCTATTCCCACGTTGATTATGAATGCTGAAAATGTTACTGGCATTTCAATGAAGATATCCAAGGAAGAGATACAAGTAAAAGACAGCTAAATTTGCATAATTTATGAATGGCGTATTATATATGCATTTATATATGTAAAAATCTACCTGATGTATTTTCTGAATAGATTCAGCATGCGCATTTTCTATGCCAGATTTCAATTAGAGATGCTTAGTTCAAATAATAATCTGATACAGCAACTATTTCGTATCTATTTCATCATGAAATTCTCTTATTTCTGATATTCTGTGAAAGAGGCAACTGAAATATTGAAGTCTTATTGTATCAGACATTTCATCCTCAAATACTGTGTGCTTAATTTGTCTGTCTTTCTGTCAAGAAAACAAGCCTTTACTGTATTTATCAAACTTTCTGCAATTGAAACCTTTATTGAAGGAACATCTCTGCCCTATAAAAATCACAGAATTCTTTAAGGAGAAGAGCTTTTTTGTTTATTTGTTTTGAGAATTGTTTTTATCCCTTAACAGTGGTATCAACCCATATATTCTTTGAACAGCTTACTCATGCAGGTTGTACTGTTTTCCTCCAAAAACTGATTATCAGCACAGGCACAAACTCTGCCTCCAGGAATGGCTAAACAGAGAGTGCTGCAGCCTCCATTGTTAACACGACATGCGTTGTCACCTGTAAAAGCAACAAAAGACACTTTAAAAACAATAGCAATGCTAGAATAAGGAAACGTAAGCACACGAATACCTTACACTTAATTTCTTCTCTAATAGAGACACACTATTCTCCTAGTTTGGTTACTATTAGTTAAAATATCAAAACAGGTTGCAATAACCTGAAAGAACAAAAAGAATGATACCATCGGTTCATAGAATTCTTTTTTTATTTTTATTTTTTCAGAAGATGAACAAGTATTGAAGAATTAAATATGTCACAGGTACAAGTGCTGACATTGCCATGCATGTAGTAGTTTAAAGAAATTCAGTAGTATATATAGGAGCAATCTAAAGCTGCACACGTTAAAACAATGTAGCTACATATGTAGACTTAAAAGAGAAAGAAAACAGAAATTAGAAGTAAAACGACAGCTATGGAAGGCAGAGTTTTAGGCAAATGTTACAGTACTTTTCCTGAACACATCTGCTATGTCTCCACTTTCTGTTCCCCTGTTGTTGTTTCTCCCCAAACGCCATATGCTGTTCACATGAAGATACTGACAGCTGTCAGGTGTTCTAATCACCTAACAGCAACTGCTGCACACTAGTGATGATACTGTGAAAACACAACTGAGCTTCAAGCCTGAGAACAAGGTACCTGTGAGGCACCTAATAAAACAGTTTTAGTATATAGTTTTAGCTATTACAGATTAGCAAAGTACATTTTGAAGTTGTATACGTACTAAGTAGCAATGGGATAAATAGGGAAATTACCATTTTGTTTCTATTTTGTTTCCAGAATCAAACGCTTCAGGAATAAAAACACTCAAGGGTCTCTGGATTTCTAAAGAAACTGGAAAAGCAAACACTGTCCTACCAGTACACGTCAAAAAATGATAGCCCAGTAAGCTAGACATTATTCTTTTTAAGAGGTATTAATATTTAACATGGTCAACTTATAAAACGGTATTTTGTTTATACTTCCTGATGCTTGCTTTCATACTTTCCATCTGAGTTGGCAGACTACAACAACAACTATGTTTTCACTAAAGAAAGCAAATATTCGACGCTCATTTGAAATGCTGTATACAATAACTGGCTTCCAAAATTTCCTCCATAAAAATAAATCTGTAAATTAAAGTGTGTGCATTTTATAAACACTATCCGTGCCTTATAGCTTATATCTTATTTCTCTACTGAAACAAGCAATATAAGGAATCTACTTTTCGACTACTATCAAAGGCTACTGATTTGGATTCTAGATAACGTTACCATGTACTTTCAGCAGGCTAAGTCACATGGTGCTGATGGAGAACAAAGAGGAGAAGAAAGGAGAAAAGATAAAAATAAGCTATGATCTCTCCCCAAGAAAAGGTAAACGCAATAATTTATTTTATGCGTATGAGCCAATGTGTACTAGAATATTATCTATTCTATTCTAGATTTTCAGAGTCTCTTTCACACACAAAGAAAATGCCAATAAATACAAAAAAAAAAAACCCAAAACCCAACAGTTACAAATACTATTTTGTCTCACTGCTTTCAGTAACTACAAGATGGAAATATTAAGAAGTACCTTTGCCACGCCACAATCAGCATATTCCTTTTCCTAATATTGTTCAACTAGTATTTTCAAGGTATTGCAAGGCTAGAAGGGAAATCATCTTATTAATACCTTGCTGTTTACGCGGGTCATATATCTGAAGCCCAAACAAAGGTGGCCTCTCACTTCTTAACAGCGTCACGTTCCTTGTGATCAGATCCAGCTGGAAAATAGATCCATTCATATAGTCTGTCCAGTAAATATGATTTCCATGATGAGATAATCCAAAAGGATGATTCAAATCTTTTCCGCTGTAGATTACCTGCAATTAATTGGTCTCAGTGAGCATTGGACAGGTTAAAATAACTAGCGCACTACAGAGGATATAGAGGAGCATAAATCAAAGCTGAGATGAGCACTGTGCCCAAACATACAAACTTAATGCACTAAAATTAAGTAGCGTAAAGCTGATCTCTGCAACAGCATAAAGAAATTAACTTCAGAACTTCAAAGATACTTGTTTTAAAGAGGGTTCTCTCAAATAAAGCACAGGAATGAAGGAAACCACGCAATTATTATGTTCAGCAAACATCTATCTTCTTCCCTAGCGACAAAGCATGGCAGTCTATAACTTTCAGCGTACGTCAAGTATATCAAACATTTGCTTATTATAAAATGTTGCCGAGGTCATCTTCTGCAGTAAACACACATCTCAATCCCTTCTTTTGGAGTGATTTTTACCTCAACTAGGTTTTTGATTCAATATTCCTGCTTCTACCAAGAAGAAAGAACAGTATGAGTTGCTCATTTTTGTTCAAGTGCCAATGACTGATTTCTGAAAAATTTCTCATTTATTTTGGGTTGTGTTAAATAAAAAGAAAAAAAAAAAAGGAGAGCAACAGAAAAAGAAAAAAAAAACTAAAAACACATGCCACTGTTTGTTCCCAAAATATCAAAAACATTTTTCCCCATATGAAGCCTATGAAAACAGAGGTTTCTTATTCAGCAGTCATGGTGGGAGGCAAAACCATCAGCTCTCACTAGTAATCCATATGTAATCCATGGCAGCTGCATTTACTATTTTAGACCTGTTCTATCCAGGAACTTTATAACATGCCTAGCATTGCAAGTAGACAAGGATCTTTAATTAAAAAATGTCTTTCTCCCGGTGTCTTCAACCTCCTCCTGCCTCCTTTACAGGACCATGATGGATTTGGAGCAAAAGCATTAAATCTAAATCCCTACCCAGCTATTGTGATAAACTGCAATGCCGTTGCATTGGCATAGACTTAACAGCAGATCATCCAACATAAAGGATTCTTGAAGAAATGTGTAATTGTACAGAGACGAGTCCCAGGGAGAACGACATCTGCAGTTACTACCTCTATTTCGTGAGATTTGCATATTGGCCCTATCAAGGTCATCATACAGAGGAAATCCTGAGTAGAAAGGAAATGAAAAGTCACAGATTTATTTAGAAGTCTACATGGATGTAAATGGACTTAATGTCTATTCACGCTACAGTAAAAAATTCAGTTGTCAAGGCACTAATGTCACGAAACAGATGCTAAACCTTTCACAAATTATTCAATTCCAGACCGTTTCACCTGTTTTCCATATGCTTCTTCTACACTTGTTCTTTCTACAAAATAACAGAACTTCTTTAAAGATTGGTATCTAGGTATTGCAACCATTATTAAGTACTAAAGCAATCTCTTCATCACTGGACTGCATTTGTTGAGTGTTTCCTCTATGCGCAGAAGCACAAATGTTCCAATGGGGTGCTGAGATTGATCGAAAACAGATTACCCAGTGAAGTTAAATAAAAGCCTCACTTTGGCAGAGCCAAAAGAAAGTGGTGTTTTGTTTTATTTTACTGAAAAGCTCCTTGCAGCTTCATGAATCAATCAAAATGCAATTCATCGTCACATGAGAAAAATAGATTAATAAAAAATAACTTTTGTGTCACTTTCTAAAGCAAAGATGAAAAACTTAAGCTGTGTTATGTTCTCCTCCAGGAGGCTGCCAACATCGCTTGTTTCAGCAGAGATGACACTGGACATGCCGCAGGGTTATGCAGACTAAAAAGCTTGAAAAGCATTTTTAACATAACACAATAAAATCCAGAGAAAGAGCATGCCTGTGGCAAAGCAGCAGTATTTTTCTCTTACCTTTCTTTCAGTTCCATTCAAAAATATCCTTTCAATGTGATCATAATAGGCATCACACCAGTATAACACATTGGCATGATAGTCCAGAGTTAGACCATTCGGCCATAGCATCTTTGATGTTACAAAAATCTGCCGACTGTAGCCATCCATCCATGCCTTCTCAATTCTTCCCACACTGTCATCTATTTCATCTTCTTCCCAGTCTGTCCAATACATCCAGCTATTAAATTATAAAAATGAACATTCAAATGCCGTTTTAATCACATGAATAATACCATAGACTTTTAACAGAAGTTTGGAACAGCACACCCACAAGTCAGAGCAATATTGTCTTTTCCATGCATGTCTTTCCACTGCTGTTTCTAAGTCAACAGCAATAGCGACTTTCTATGCATCCACTGAGTGCTGATGACCCAGTGCTTTTTTCCTCATATCATATGAACTACATAAATACCAAACAGACTTACATGAGAAGGGAAATAATTGCTTCAGAGCCTCTTTAATCACAATGGAATTGTGGAATTCTAAACCAGCATTTCATTGACTTTGCCATAAAGTTCAAACCTCAACTGCTATTTTTTTGGCTAAACCTAATTTTCCTTTTTTTTTTTTTTTTTAAATTGTGCCTGATAGTTTCAAAAAGGTACAATACACAAATTAATTACAGTCTGGCTTAATAGCTACAGAATAACTCTGAAGTCCCGTGAACTTCCCATTTCACATGAAAGAAGTCAAATTACCCAAGAACTATTACGAGCTGTCTCTTCCAAAAACACTGAGAAAGATAGATGAAAAAACACTTGAAAAATATATGCTAAGAAATTGTATCATAGTTTTATGGCTTAAGTAACAGTAGTGTGGATAACTGACCCCTCCCCCACCAAAGCAAATAAAAAAGTACCTAGGTTACTCTTAAAAAAAAACAAGCAAGCATAGCAGGAAGTCAATTACAAGTATGAGCTCAGATTATTTCTTTGAGATACTGTCTACTGGACGCTATAGAACATACCTTGTGTTTATTTGTTTGTATTTTTCTTTTGTCACTTTTCTAATTGAATTAAGTCCTGTAATTTTAATTCTCAAAATCACCATATTTCCAAAGGAAGGAAACACAGGAGTGAAAAAAAAACAATACAAAAGTCTTCCTGTCAAACCCATTCCAAATGAAAGACAATCATGTAAACATCATCAAACCAGCTGATCAGGGATTGTATTCAAACCACTTCTAAGTATAATGTGATCAGCATGCTTTTTATATAGGAATTTGGAAAAAACAAATAGTTGTAACACCATATCCACATACCTAACATATACACCACAGGTTTAAGTAAATACACAGTTTTTATTCATTTAATCTCTGTTCCAAGCCACCATACAGAAGGTTTGGGTTTGTTTTTCAGTTCTTTCAATGTCTTTGCAAATACGTGCTAAGAACATAAACCAACTTTTGCTCTATGAGAATTAAAAACATTGCTGCATGTTTTAACTCAAACAATGTTCATTTTAATCACAGAATAACAAAACCTGTGTACGCCCTAAAGCTCAATTAAACACACATGTCAGTATGGGACGTATTTTATTAGAACACAAAAATATGTTTTGTGGATATTTACATGACTGCTGAAGAGCAATTAATGAGCTTTTCTCCATTAACTTTTTGCCTGTACTTGTTGTTGTTATCATGTCACAAGCTAAAACATGCTTACAGTAACAGACGTTTACATTAATGTGCTTTAATTGTATCTCAAAACGCTTCCGCATTGGTTAACTCAAGACTAATATTTTCTAAACATAATTAAAACGCCATAATAAAAGCTATCCCTCAGGAAAAGCTTCCATAAGAAGCGTAATCATGAAGGGCAAGTTATTTTATTAGAGAAATGTTTTATATAATAGTCCTTTTCACACAATACATCTTCATAAACTGTTTCCTGTGCCATGCATTTACTCAGCTGGAAAATTAAACAAAGTAATCGCAGGTATGGTTATGTTTTATGGTTTGATTTTACATTCTTACTATCTGACCTTAATTACTGTAGCCTGCCCACAGTCACTTCCATTCTTCAATGGGCAAGTGCAAAAGTGAAAACCTAATAGTGTAAATGCATTCTAGTACTAGAAAAACAAATCTATCCACCGACACTACAGCTTCCTGCCTAAATAGTCTGACAGTGAGAATTTAACAAGGAAACTGATCAGTGAATTTTTAGGTGTACCACAACCATACCACTATAATATAATGTTCTTTTTGTTATCTGCTTTATCACAACTCATTATATTAGTAGTGAAAAATACCTGTCTCATTTATTTTAGTAAACTAATGTGTACAAAGATATGGTTTTAATTAACGTGAAAAATTGAGACTTACAAAGAGAGAAATAAAATAGAGCATTAAAAAGTTCACCTAATATTAAAAATACATACAGGTCTGATACACTCAATTTGTTCAAGCAAAAGGTGAATCGCATTCAAATTAACTTGACATAAGTTCAGCTGTATCTGAATATGCACATTCTTTTGAAGGCTGCAGGCAAGAAATCTTGACAGGAATTAAGAGACACAGACTATTGCAGAATTTTAGATTGCCATATGGTTTTGAAGACCCATCCCAAGCAAAATTCAATATACAATGAAGGCATGAATTAAATACAAAAGTCTACTTCATACCCATTGACAGGATCAACAACAATTCCTCTAGGGTGAGACATGTCTCCCTCTAGCAATGTTTTCCGACTCTGAGCAGCTTTCTCCAGTCTGGCTACAGCAATTGTTTTCCTGTGGCCATCGTTTGTCCAATAAAGATTATTTCCAATCCAGTCCACTGCTATGCCTTCTACATTATCGAGATCTGAGAGACAAGGGAGATGCAGCAATAAAAGTTTAACGTTACACGTTCATGTTCTTACAATGTCCATTGGTGTCAGCAATGGGAAATTTATTCTAAATACACTTGGATTATTTTTTTTACTTCTAATATTATTTACTGAATTTCAATATTGAAGTTCACTGTCTCCTCCCTGTGAGTTTCTTATTTTGCAGATGTTTTCTTTGAAACAAAATCATCACCAATACTGCTTTTAGAACCCAAACATCTTTACTGACTGTGACTCTAATAAATCTGTCCCCTCAAGAAACCAGTGAGTCTCCAGGATGAATAGGAACGTACAATACTTTAACCTACTCAAAGGTATGTAAATCACAATATACATAAGAGCATAGTGCAGAAACTGTCAGCTTATTGTAAAACAGAGATAACATGGTGTATTTTTGATGATACACTAAAACAAAATATGCCGGTTGTATCCAATAAATGAAATATTGAGCTTTTTACACACCTGCATTGAATAAAAGCTTCTATAAAAGGTACCACGACTATCTCAATTGCATCACAACACAACAAATGACTGCACAACCCTTCAGTGGAACAGTGTTTTTTAGTCCTTTGTAATGCCATCGTGTTCCCTACCAAGTCAGAAGAGCTACATTGCATTCAAACATCCTGTCCCTGCAACAAGTTTCATTTTTTTCCCTAAATTTTATAACCTATTTCTTTTAGAAAACAGAAAAATGCATAGAAAACACAATATTGAAGTATATTGAGTCAGAGATGGTTGCTGTATGCTAAAATTTGAAAATAAGTTTCCTTAAGACAGATATTTCAGTAAGAATGCTTTCAATTTTTAAAAACAGAAAGCAAACTCAATCTTGTAGTTACTGACAGCTACAGCAAAACAGCCATATAACAGCTTTAAAACTTTCTTTCCCTTATCAGTATTGCCTATCTGAATACAATGTCAGTGGACAAACAGCACAGATTAATGAAAAGAAATACAAAAATCAGGTTCTTCTTAATATGAGAAGACAGAAATTGTGGTCGATATTACAGAATGATGTACAAAGTAGTTGAGCAATGATTCTGCTCATCTTGAACAAGTTAACAGTGATGTTTAGAGTAGTAGGTCAGGATCAGAACTGAAAGGTTTTGTGGCTTTAATGTTCAACTGTCTGTAACTCCAACCATGTAGCTGTTCTATCTCATGCGCATTGCTTATGTTAAATTAAACACTCGTGGATATGTGTGTATGTACTTGAACTCCACCCCAGTGATCTGAACAGTAACAGGAATTAGAGATATATAGCATCTACAGCTGCCATTCTTAAGTAGTTTTTTTCAAACATGAAAACTGAAGCCTGAGATAAACTATTCAACTGAAGTAGGGTGAAAAAATATTCTTCCATTATAATTATTTCACTTCTTTTTTGTGTTCACATGTTGGTATGTTCAGCTGTAGAAATTAGTAAAGTCAGTGAAATAACAAATCACTGGTCACTGATATCTCCTCTATATTTTTGTATTTTAGCACTTCATGATTCAGAAGGTAATAGAGAGATGAAAAGGAACCAACAAAGTATCAAGTAAATCTTGTTTCCAAAAGAAACTAGACCTATATGTAGAAAAACCAAGGCATCTCAGCAAATTTTTCTTAAGAACACACAGAAAAGACTCATATCAAATCTGAAAAAAGGGAGTGATTTGTTCAGAATCTATTTTTATTTGTATTCTGCCTGACCTATTTATTTGAAATCGAACACGGTTCATATACCAAAAGAATCAGCTTATCAATTCAAAGGTCTTATTTGCCTTTTTTGGGGGGAGACAATCCAGTCCAAATAGAGACCATGTTAGAGTGACTGACTAATAAACCCCTGTACTGGAAGAAGGCTCAGTAAAGATGGGCAAGTGCAATGTGCCCATGAAGTTTAGACAATAATGTAGGATGAGGCTGACCCATAGCTGCTGCAAAGAAGAGAATTCATCTCTACACAAAGAGGAGCAGAGAACTGACTTTGTTTTAGATAAACATCTATCAAGAGATGAATAGTTCATTAAAAGTGAGTGAAAGTCTTCCTCAGTTAGCCAAATACAGCTCAGCCAAACACAGAGTACAAGAACTAATTGAAATTCACTTTTATTTAACTATCTAAAAGCTTTGAATACATTCCTTACTCTTACTGTGGGTTGTTCTGCCACTCTAGCTAAACAAAATTGATTTCACTATTCTGAGCCAACTTTCTACAGCAAAGCCCTTTAAACTTACAAAGAATCAAGTAAAAGAAAGGCCATTTTTTATCATTGTTCACTTGACAACTGGAAAATTAACATTTGTAATTCTACCAGAATTTTATAATCAACAGTAGTTTGTGGGCTCCATATATGTAAAATACACACATAAGATTTTTAAAAGCTTGTATTTCCAAAGGCAACATATTTAAAACCAATGTGGCAAATTATAAGATATTATAAGCACAATATGTTATCGGGTACAGAATGGTTTAGCTCCATCGATGCCAGGTAAATGATGTAACCTAACACGGCCTAAAATAAAAGACATAGCATAAACTGCTTAAAAAAAATACAAGTAGGTGTTCTCCCATATACCAACCAGCTAGATAGATTTCAAACAGATTCATAGACTTACCTTAATCTTACTTAAACACAAAGCTAGCCCTTGTCCATCCTCTCTAATATTTAGAAGTGAATAACAAAAAACTCTAAGGCCCCCAGTGACCCCAAACAACATCAGTAGGGCAAAGAAATGCTTTAAAAAACAAAGAAGAGAAAGGGTGAGTTCATCCTTATGACAGTCCAACTGAATAATATTTCAATCAGTTAGAAAAAAAAAATCCGGTTTGTTTCATTTTTTAAATGTAAAAAAAAAAAAAAGATTTCAAAATAAGTTTGAAGCTTTAAAGACAGCATTTTTCTGTTGCTGATGAAAGTACACTACTTTTGTAGTTGTGCTGCCAACTCTAGGATTGGCTTTGCTGTGAGCTGTCAAACAGTTATCAATACTACACAGTAGTTTATTTTCCAAAGCGAAGAATAGGAAATCACAGCTGAAACTATATGGGAAATCAAACTCCAGCAGCGTTAGGTGCTCAGCATTCTCAACTGCTAGTCAACAGCTTGTAGGATCAGGCTCCCATGTAGGCAAACCGTAATTATCTGAGTTACAGTGTTGTTCGAGCTAGCGTATCTGTTCTTGCAAAACCTGATAGTCACAAAAAATGACAACTTCTAATCTGAGAAGTGACACCTACCGCAGATAGAGCTCCTTAGCAGCATGCTGTTCTGAGCAAATATTAAACCACCTACTGACACACCTGATTTTCTCTAGTAGCCTTCCACCAGAGAACGATTTAATCTATCCCTGCTGAGTTCTCGAGAGCTGACAAGAATAAAAGCTGAGGTGGTATGGCCAGAGGCCATATTAATTTTTTAAACCATAAAACATACATTAACAAGTATTCTTTAAACATACTTTAAAGTTATGAAACTTTTCCAAGTTCCAACTAATCATGCAAACTCCTGGGAAAGAAGCGGGGGGAGAATGAGAATCGTTATTTTTATTCATTTTAAGTATCAGGGATACCAATAATACTTGATTAAACAATCCATAACTCGTCAGAGTTCTTTGGCATTTTGTTATGTTGTATTTAAAAAACCCAAAAATTATAGACAAACATTTCTTAGGAGAAGTTGCTGGCTCAGCATATATATATATAAATAAATATATATATATACACATACTTATATATATATATATATATATATTTATTTATATTTTATTTATATATATTTTTATTTATATTTTTATTTATATATATTTATTTATATATTATTTATATATATACACACACACATATATATATATATAAATATATATATAAGTATGTGTATATATATATATTTATTTATATATATATATATATATATAAATATAAAAGTATACATACACACTTATATTTTCATGTTTGCCTGTTTGACTAGACTAAACTCAACCCATTTGACACTTTGCAGCAAGGATGCCTGTTTGTGTTACCTTATGTTACCTTACAATGTGTAAGTCTATACACCGTTCATTCTCTTCCTGTACTCTACATTTGGATTACTTGCTTGTAAAATGAAACGTGTGCATTCTGGTTGAAGCGTTTGTGAAGTGGTACCTCTGTGATGCAAGTTATCTATTTCCATATTCACACTGAATTGAAGAATTACACAACCGGCAGCTGAGCATTCATTATTTACTCAGATAGCCATCCCTTACTAAGCAGTCACCAAGCTTCTTGTGGCTACTAGCGAAAGAACCTTTATGCACACTGAGATCTGTAGAGACATTATACCAAAAGAAAAAAAGAGGACAATTTCACTGTAAATGGGAGCTAACTTCTGAGATCTGGATTAAAACATAGGTTATGAATGAAGAGGAATGGGAACTCCGGCATTAATGCAATTGTTTTGTTTTTCTGGTTTTTCTTTTTTTTCCCCCTTGACTACTAGGAAACAATTACTGTAGAATGGATTTCAACTGAAGTAAGGAGCTACAGAAGCAGTATTCTGTGAAATAATTCTATGAAAGGAAAAGGTGAGTCGACAGATTGGAGCCTTAGTTGGAAAAACAGCATTTAATTCAAAGAGATGTGATTCTTGGCCACTGAGAATCTGTACAGTGTGATGGGAGAAGTGGAAAGTAGAGAAGCACTAATATTTTCTCTAATTGCTATATATTGTAAAAATAACTTTACATTCTCAAAAAGGCTTAGGTCTTCCTACTGCTTCCACAGGTAGGAAGGAAAACACATCAGAAAAAAACCCAAAACAAATGAAGTCTAGGCACATAAATTATTATTATTGTTAGTGATTTTGCACTATGGAAAGTCTTCCTCTGCCAACCTACTTGAATAGGCTCCAGAAACCACTTTGTGATACAGGCTGTAGAGAAAAGTCTCATAACACTTCCAGGGACATGGGACAGTTCAGTGAACTGTTACATTATGAATTCATCCCATCAACTGAAAGAATACAGTGGAGACAGAGAGTTACTCAGTGGCAAGGTATAGGCTAAGCAGACATGGAGTCATCAAACAGCATCTCTGCACTTAGAAAAAATAAATAGGAAGTCGTAAGGGGAAAAAAAAAAAATTAGCCCCAAGTTTGTTCGAGGTCTAGTTTGGGTCTGCTTTCAAATGGTAGATTAAACAAAGTTTTAAATCTTCTGTTAGCGTTCCTACCGTCTTTGAGGATTGTTTCTCTCTCTGTGCCATCAATTTTCTGCCGTCCAATTAGAAAACTGGTAGTATCAGCAAAGTAAATGTAATTGGTTTCTGCATGGAAGTCCAGAGCGCGAGGATTGACTAAGTTCTCTATAGGGATCATGTATTCATCAGATACTTTGGTATTCAGGTCCATTCCCCGTATTATTCCTGGGCGTCCCTTCCCGTAAAAAAGAAACAATTCATTCTTTGGTCCTGCAAAAGAAAGATTACAAACATAAACAACTGATGCTGCCTAATCTTCTTTACAGTGAATAAAGTCACTCTTTAATTAACTGGCACAATTAGTGGGGGAGCAGGAGCGTTATTCAATACCAAAAATTAAACTTTCATATATTCCAAAGGTATGTAAACTCAAGAAATCTAGCTAATTACATTACCTTAATTAAAATACAAATTACTTCGGTGAACTGCTTACATCTAATTATTTCTCTTCAGTAAAAGTTCACACTGAAAAGAAATGCTAGATCGCAGAATAACCTCGCATCTAATGTGAAATGCACATACAGAGCATTGCAGACATTTAATTTTACAATTCATTAGGATCTACCCAGGTAATGTAGACCACGACTGAAGAAATCATTAGATCTAACACAACTATAAACTTCAGCGAACACAGAACAGCGTTTTATTTTTTTCCACCTGAAATTTCTCAGAAGCAAGCAAAAGCTTATAGCAAATTTCTTTCAAACGGGAAAGAATACAACAGATTGACATACTGATTTCATTCATTCACGCTGAGATACAAGATGTGGATATCTATGTTTCCCTTTTAAGAGATTTTTACAGTTTCATTAAATAGCTTAATTACAAATAACTGAGATAAGCTAACAATACTTATAAGTGTCCTTAGATACTTCACACTTTAAATAGATCTTTTAAAATTCTCAAATATATACTACTTTCCCCAGTGCTTCTCTAAGTCTTCTGGAATTGCTAGTGAAAACAGTGAGAAATTTGACTGGCTTCAAATGCATTTGTCTTCCAGCACTTATCTAGGGATTCAGTTGCACACCTTTCACTTGAAATATATTGATATCATTTGATTAAAAAAAAAAATTGAACAAAAATAGAATGAAAGAACGGTTTAAGTAGGAATGGACCTTAAACGACATTTAATTCCAACTCCCTGCCATTAGCATGGCTGCTTTCCACTTCACCAGGTTACCCAAATCCCCCATCCATCCTGGATGCTCAATGGAGCTTTTCTGAGTGGGCTACTCCACAGCTTCACCATCCTCATAATAAAGAATGCCTTCCTTATATCTAACCTTTTGTCGTACATATCCTCACAATAAGTGTCTCTCCATCTTTCTTAAGTATCGAAAGGCTGCAGTGAGGTCTCCCCCAGAGTCTTTTCTTCTCCAGGCTGAACAAACCTAGCTCTCTTCACCCTTCATAGGAGAGGTGTTCTAACCCTTCATGACCCCTGGCCTTGTTCGAATCCTGGACACTGTACTCCAAGTGGAGCCTCATGAAAAAAGAGCAGAGGGGGACAATAACCTCCCTCACCCTACTGGCCAGTTCTGGTTTGATGCAGCCCAGGACACTGTTGGCCTTCTGGGCTGCAAAGCACACACTGCTGGCTCACACTGAACTTTTCATCCAACAGAAACCAAGTTCTTCTCTGTAGGGCTGGTCTCAATAGCATCAATGTCTGGGATTGCTCTGATCCAGGTGCAAGACCGTGCACTTTGCTTTGCTGAACTTCATGAGACTCATGTGAGTCCAACTTTTCAAACCCGTCCATGTCTTTCTATATGGCATCCTACCTCCTGTCATGTCAATCACGTGGTTCTGACAGATACAACCACCGTTACACAAATCAATCCTCCTGCTGCAAAGCAGTATCAGATGAAACTTGCCTGCCTTGTTTATATGAAGAGTCCATTTCTAGACTTAAAGATGATTGTGTAAATAGAAATAAATAATAACTAAAACTATTAAACAGCATAGCAGCCCCTATGTATTGTCAGAATGTATACTATATAAAAAAAAAACAGTAAACTGATAGGTCATGACTTTTAGAGCTCTTTAAACAGCATCCCATGTCTAAACTGTCACTTGTGTGAACGGATCCTAGTCAAGTAAAATCATTTTAAGGGAATAAAAGGAGTATATGAATCAAGCATCAGGTAAATATGTTACAAAACAACATTACCTGAAAACAGACCACGCGATTTCTATTGCTATTGATTACATGTTAAACAGCACACGGAACTACGCCCTGAAATATTAGCAGCTGGCAAACTCTGATTTTTATTACATACTTTTGCATGACCTGCCATCACTTCCCAAAATGAAGCCAGTCCTGCAGCGACAAGTCCGTGTTTTGTAGTTGCTGCTGAGCAGACAGATGTGCGAACATCCCCCTGGCATTCCATATGGGTCCACCTCACACGCGTGGCTTCTGACTGCAGAGAGTGAAAAACAGCATGATTGAACTCCATTTGAAGTAGGATAATTATATCCTTCAGCATGTAGAAAGTTTAGACATGAAAAAAAAAAAAAAAAAAAGGAATTTTCAGCACAATCTTTCCCAAAATGTAACTTCAAAAAACAAGGTGATTTAAATGATGACACTCAAAGCAGACAATTTGGCGTATCCAAAGGATCATCTAGGAGGTTATTGCTTCAATGAGATTCTGCAGTTATTCACCAGGCAACAATCCCGAGATATCCAAATTTCTTTTCCTTTATTTCTTTGTTCAATTCATTTTGTTGGTGGGTTTTTGTATTTTTGTTGTTGTTTGGGTTTTCTTTGGTTTTGTTTTGAGAGCAAAATCCCATGCTAACCATCTCATCCCACCTCACTATTCGTTCAGCACCATAAGAAAACACCTTTCTATGGAGATATCTATGCAGAAGCTGAAGAACAAGACAAGCCTTGTAGCACTTTTCCTGCATTTGAACAGCTGAAGAATTTAAAGAATTCCTTTTCCTTTATATTTTTAAATGCAAAGCTCTAAATTAGCAGAATAGCTTGTCAAATTACCTTTTTAAAATTTTTAAAGGTAATTCTGATCGGGAAATAAAATCTATCCTTTTACCTTACACTGGCCTACAACAGAACAACAGTATTTTAGTTCAAAAACTGTATTTTTTAACCCTTCCTTCTCCTTCCCTTCAAGCTTTTTAGTTGTTTTGTAAAGGTAATCCAGAGGTTTAAGGTCAATACTGTTAGAGGTATACAGAATTTCCACCAAGTTCAGACGGCCCTTACAGCAAATCTTGACAAGAAACGAACATGCCCATTTGAAACAAAAGAAGCTACAGAGTGAACAAAGGGCAAGAGGAACAAAGTAATTGCAGGAGGTAATAACAGATTACACTGTGCTTACATGTCTCCAACACCCAACCTCCCTGAGTCCCTCAGGGATACAAAAGGGGAGCCTACAGCAAGGAGTGTCTTTGCTGCCTCTATCCAATATCAACATCTGCAAATCAGTGCCCTCATCTATAGAGTAAAATTAGTTCACTGAACCTCCATCAGCTTCAAGATTATTATTTTTCTTTTTAAACCACGTCAGAAACTTCTCTCAAAGCAGTCAGCATGTTTAATAACATGGACATTTATCACCGGAATTGATGTGTTAGCTTTTTATAACCCAGAAGTCATCAAGAGGATTCTAGTTTTTATCACTGGAGTCATATCAAAATATGTTAATTGATAAAATATCACTGTAAGTATTTTGGATCTTGTCATCCTTTAAATCATGCTGATGCTCTGAGTGCAAAAAGATACGTCATTGGATCCACAATTCAAGTCATACTAGACATCTGAAATTGATATTTTAACAAAAATTCTGAGTATTCAAAAGTTTCTAATCCCAGTCTCAAATGGAGACTGAAGGCCAAAGATGGTATTTATTCAAGCAGGGGTAAAGTGAACAGCAGTTCCCCCACTGTGCTTGCAGTTCAGCAGGCTGGCTGCCCAACTTCCATTCATTTTGGCAACCCCAAAGACTGAGGGAAGGAATTTTGAGTCCCTCCAGGTTTGTATTCTGTGTAAAAAGCAGATCCAGAGAAAGCGGGAATCTCCAAGGTATGAGACCCAAGCAGGTGGGTGGTATTGGACACCTAACAATTCTGAGAGCGTAAAATCCCCAAAAGGCTGTGCTTATGAAGACAGAGAGCTTGCAAAGCAGAGCTCATTGGCAGCTCTCCAAGTTGAATGCTCAGGAATCAGTTGCAGGAGCTTAGGGAAGCAGGAAAACTGGCAGGAAAAGACGCAGGAAACTAGGCAGATGAAGAAGTCATAGAAAATTTTGCAGTAGGGATAAGTTTTAACTGCGTATTTCTGGAAGAATACTTCCTTGAGAACATACCCAACTAATAACTGGTTTTATGTCTCTTAGAACAGGGAATTTTCATCTCACCCGATGTTTGAGTTCTTTTCTGGTACACACGGATCTCCTTTGCATTTTCAAGCCTGGTGAGGGACCGAACATCAGTGCCATTATATCTGTTTATTTGCCAAATGCTGAAGTTCTCTGAATTAACTGCATATAAGTAGTTTTCAAATACTGCCAAACCACAGAGATGCCTAACCTGGAAAAGAGATGGAAACAATCATTACTTTAGCTGAATATTTCAGATATACGTTTAAATATACACTTTATAAGCACCTAATATTAATGTCCAATGTACACACCAAACCGTACAACATAATTTATGAATACACTGATAAAAAATGCAAACTACATTACAAATCTAGTTCATAGGTTTGTAATCACAGAATTGATTGAGTTGAGTTGAAATGGACCTTTAAAATTCACCTAGTCCAATTCCCCTGCAATGAACAGGGATATATAAAACTTTTCTAACCATAAACAAGAGGGGAAAAAATGGAAAATACTTTCCACAACCCATTCATTTATTCTCAAAACGCCATGAGCTTTCCATCTTTTAAATTAGAAGCCCTTGCATGTTGTATTAAATGCAATATTTTACATAAGCATTAACTAACGTTAATTAAATATTTGTAACTATCATTACTATTAGCTAGCATTAACTAATACATTTAGTAAATACAGATAGCTTACAGGTTGAATTCATTTTTTTTTCCACTGTGACATAATCAAAGCAATGCCACCAGGGCAGGATATTTAAGTAACTAACTAACTATGCTAGTGCTCCTTTTGCATTGTATCTTAGAATATGCCTGTGGTCACACAGTACTGCTTGCTTAACAAGAAGCGAACTCTATTTTATTCATCTCTGATGTGTACGAGTACACTGATTGAAAGTTACTTAGATAGAGTTGGTTAATTAGCCAATGACAGCTCAAACATGAAGTGTTTAATTATACAGAGGTTGTGCTTGATGTATGGATTTAGAAAATTTAAATTCTCATTGAGCAATTTTGAAAGCTGAGCAAGCTAAAGAGAATTTGTTGGCAGGTGTTCAGATATTTACAGGCTGAAATCGTACTAGTGTAATCAATAAATTATTCACCACAGAGTTTTTACTCAGCTCATTTACTCAGACAAATTCAGACACGCTTCACAAACCAAAACTAAAGATGATCCAAAAGCAGCTGTGCATCAAATATTTCAGTGGTTCCTGGAAACTATCCAGAGTTGACCAAATTTTGCCATCATTTTCTGCTTTTAAGCATTTAAAACTAGAAAATCAGTGACAGTATTTCACCAAGACCCAATAGGAATTCAATCCAATTAAAGTAAAATCATAGATGGAAAAGAAAAAGGACTTGATAATAATGATGAATCTGTACCAAATTTCTGAATTTTCCCTTGTATCTTTCTTCCTTGTTCTTTCTTCCGTCACCATTTGTGACAAGTTTAAAGCTTTATTATTTAAATCCCATAAGTGCATTGGTATATTTACAAAATTAACAGCGTGACTCTTTTTTTTTTTTTACACAATGCACAGTATAATATCTTAATTATTTTGGTGGTTTTTACACCTTCTACAGATTTTCAGCTACCTCACGCATGAATGGAAGCATTGCTTGTTGCAAAGAATAGCCCTTAAAAAGCCACCCAGACTATCAATCGAAAAGCCCGTACCATTTGGAAACCATTGGACTTTTGATATGTTTGTACATAGGAGATAAACTTCAACCCCTGAAAGTTGTTGAGAATAATTTGCTGGCTATGCTAACAATTTGTCATTTGCTAATTGAGCAAAGAATCACAGCAGAACGGGTAAAATACTTATTCTATTTGGACACCCTACACACCCTGTTTTACCTCAAGCAGAAACAGATGTATCCAAGGTATTCATACCAGTCCCTAAAGTCTGAGTAGCAATCAACAATGGTTTGATTTTTGAGTCCTGCTCAAAAGCTTCCAGACCCAGCGTTCATATTTATGACTCTGAACATCTGGATCAATTAAGAAAAAAACATCACTAGTATCAACAAAATATGATTTAAGGTCATCTTCATTGGTCTGAACAGGTGAATAACTTCAGCTGTTCTTCTGTCTCTTTAACATTCCTCCACCCGTTAATCTTTCCTTCCTGAACTGGCAATATGTTCTTGTCTTTAGGAATTCATTGCCTGGTATCTCTCCACTGCCCCATATTTTCCCTCCTAAAGCCTTTTACAATGGGAAATGAGACTTAAACGGTGCGTTGTTAAAGAAGAACTACAAGGAAGTTCATAAACCGCATAATAGGCTAAACTGCAAACAACACAAAACATGCAGCGGACCTTTTAAAGCTTATTGACATTATGCATGTTTGTATATTGATATAATTACATTTTCCTACATTTTTTTCAAATAAATACCTACTTGTCTGCCTCTTATGACCGTATGCCTTTTTCTCCCTTCATAGTCAACAACCTCCACGTTATCCAGATAGATGTCAACCCAGTACACATATTTATTGATGAGGTCTAGTGCAAGAGCGGTTGGCTGTTCAATTTTAGAGTCTACTATCCACGTTCTGTTCATTCCATCCATGTCACATCTCTCAACCTTGGCAACATTCCCGTAGTCAGTAAAGAAAAGCTTTCTGCAGAAAGAAAATAAAATTTTGTGAGTTTCAAAGGGTGTGAAGCACAGTGCAAAAGCTCCTTGCGGCACTGTGCAAAGCAGGATTTCATTCCTTGTCATTTCAGAGACAATATTTATTAACAGTCATCAGTGATTAACAAAGCAGTTCACTGTATCTTCTAAACAATCCACACTTACATATTTTCTTTAAGTATACAGAAGTGTACACAAATGAGCGTGAATGCATTAGATTACACCTCACATAGATCCTCAATGTATTAATCATTTTGTGTTGTGTTTTTTTTTTTGTGGTCAGTATACACATGTATAAAGACTATATTAGAATCTTAAACATATCTATACAATCACTATTAAAAAAGAAAAGGCAAGATAATTACAAATACTAACAAGCGGCAAATCCAGGAAGTGCTTAGATGGTTTGGAGAACAATTCATTACATATAAGGTAAAGCAAATATGGTGATTCATAATATCAGGTTTATGAAAATGTATTTCTAAAGATGATGTACATTAGCGCATTTATAACATCTTCAGAGGGTGACTGGCACAGGACTACCAATTATAAAACAGGCTTTAAATATTTCCACAAATTCAATGAATCACTTCATCCAAGAATAATGGGAAACTATTGAAGACTTAAAATTGCTACTAAATCTTCTCAACCCAAGCCTTGATTACTAGTCAGTGGATTTACTAAACAAATCAATTCTGATTAGCTTGACAATATTATAACAAGATAAACTATTTGTGAGATTAAATCACATTAGCAAGCAGAGACCACCTTGCCATGACTTTAACATATTATAACAAATAATACAATTCCAGATTCAATGCTACTAAAACTACCTTGAGAATCAGGATTTCAGTTTGCAAATGAAGTGAATTATGGCCTCAATTATTACCATTAGTCATAATAACCCTACATCAACAGTATAAAAACCCTGATATATACTCATGTTGAAAAACAGTAACATAGCCTTGTAATCTCTTACAGAAATTCAGCATTCAGAAATATTCGGCTAGAAAGAATACATGATTGCTGCGTAGCAAAATAAGAGCCATATCCATCACTATTACCATATTTAGAATGAATTCTTATTTATTTAAATGTAGATAAAGAGTATTTCATAGGAAAAAAATGATTAGAACATCAACAAAAATGTTGAAGGCATAAGAATTATTCGTAGTATAGGTAGAGTAGCTATAAAAAGGTAAAATGAATTGATCATCGAATCATAAAGCAGGGCTTGAGGAGAATTTGAAAGGTCATGTAGTCCATCACCAGGCCATAAGGCAGAGTAAACTTAACCTACAACATTCCTGAGGGATAATTCCATTCCTGACTCAGAATCTGATTAATCAAAGTACTTCTGAATTCCTGTCTTGTCCTTCATTGTAATTCCGCACCACAGCTGCACTTTAAGAACATTTTAAACCACACACTTAACATTTAAATTCATATAATCAAAATGTGCATGCTACAGATGATATGCAAAGCAAAAATTATGTCTGCAAAGCAAATGTTTTGTTTGGAATGAAAACAGCCAAGGAAATTAATGAGAATATATACCTGTGTGTGTATTTAATCAGCAGTAACAAGTCTAATAGCTATTACATTTAAAATAAGTTGTTAAAACATTACATGTTGACAATTTGAAGGGATCACATTTAGATTTATAATAGAAATTTATAATTTAAGATTCAATTATTCAAATCAAAGCTCATTTTGCCATCACAGAAATAAGCTGTGTTGTTGCTGTGATCAAGCACACATGCACCTTTGTATATTTATGCATTCACAAACGCACGTGTAGGTTCATATAGATCCTCATACACACACATACAGGAGCTACAAAGACCTGAAGTTTGACTTCAGGCTGACTCTTTAATGGATTGCTTAGGAAATATTATTCCTACACAAGATTAATGCTACTACGTGGTATAAGAAAAGACTAATATACAAGTTATAAATGATAATTCGTTATCTTCTGTAATTACATCCACTTACACGATTAGGAAAAAAACTTTTGCAAGTAAATAACAAATAGATACAGAAAAGAGCAGTTAATTTAAATTGTTTTTCCAGCTTTCAGGAATGGGGAAGGTATTTCTTTGTTTTCTAAATATCTGATTTCTATTAACATCATTTGCGCTAAGGAAACATGACTCCATGCATAAATAACATACAAACTTTTAATTTCAAAAATAATTACCCTTCTCCTGGAGACTGACAATAACATTAACTTTTAACGAAGAGGCAATAGACAGAGCAAGAAAGTAATCGCCTAACTGTTGTCATATGATCAAAGCATACTGAAAATTAGATTAGGAAAATTAGATGCTTTACCATGTGAATCTGAAACACAACTCTGCATTAAAATGCTATTGCAGATTTTGATAATAAGGCTTAAATCAGGATTGCATTTCTAACACATGAAGCTGACCCACGGTTACACTACTTTTTCCTTGGCCTCGGGAGTTCTCAAGGATACATGGGTGTTAATTTCAACTTAAGACTAATTCTGCTGCTCACAAATGAGGCTGGATTTGCCTTCTCATTTTCCATAGAGGATGGTGAAATTTTTTATCAATTCACAGAGCAATTTCAGCACAAATACTGACCATTTGCATTTCCCTGTACAATCCATGTACTATGCATTAGTACTGACCGTGAGGGACAGCTCATTCAGGGGCAAGGAGATCTGTGTTCATTACAGCCTTTATTTTCTGAGACTATCAATGAGGATGCTAGCTGGGGCAGCTACAAAACTGCAAAGTCTTTGGCATTAAATTGAATTTTTTTTAAGGCATGTTATCCTTGGAGAGCCACAGACTTCACGCATAGGAAATCCGAATAGTCTCCTAGCTCTTTAAAGCACTAAAAAACACAGGTTCACTCCATTTTTAATTAATACCAAGATGGGTTATCTTCTTCAAGTATAGGTGATTTGTAGGTGCCAGATACTAATCTTTTTTCAAACTTCTCAAACTCATTAAAGTGTTTAGTTGTTTTGTCCCAGTGCTCTTCCCAAGAGGCTCTGCCAGAATGGTTTAATTCTAATATTTATGAATCACAGAATCACCAAGGTTGGAAGAGACCTCTAAGACCACCCACTCCAACCGTCCACCTATCAACAAAATTTCCCACTAAATCATGCCCCTCAGTACAACATCAAAGCACCTCCTGAACACCTCCAGGGACGGTGACTCCACCACCTCCCTGAGCAGCTAATAACCACTCCAAAAACCAATGAAAATTTCTCAAGACTATATCACAATTTACTAATTTCTGCAGCACATTACAGACTTTGGCAGGTTATTTTTTTCCACCTGTTTTCCTTTCTAAATGTATTTCCTGATGGCAAGCGCAATCTTCCACTAACTACTGAGCAGCTAGAGCTAAGCAAACAAAGTCAATCTTCTCATCTCATTAGACAGGCTCTTTATGTCACCCTTCTTTGAAGTTATATGAGTTTTAGGTCATGTTATTGACCACAGCATGGTCAATGCTGGATTCGTTGCACTGGAGGAAAGCTCACAGATGTCTGTACAAAGTCACAATAACTTCCTCGCATCTGATGGAGATTCATCCATCACTGAATGGTATTTGCTATTTTCACAGCTCTATTACACTGCTGATTTACGGGCATTCTATCACCAGCTATTACATGAATCTTCCTCCCCCTGCCAATTTCCCAGTTCTTAGCTGACTTTCTCCAGGCTATGAAATGCAATGCATTCCATAACTGAACAGGTAAGTCTGAAAAACTGATGGCTGGATTTTTCCAGTGAAAGTTGGGTTTCAGATAGGAAAACATAGAAATTACTCCCTCATCCCTAATTTGAGCAATAAAATCCCTGTAATGATTCAAAATATCCTCAAATGTAAAACCAATGAACGACAAACAGTAGCAAAGCCAAGTTACTAATAAAACTTACTTTAAGCTTAATTAGGAATGCCACGTGAGACAACAGTGAGCTTCCCAGTTCCAATATCAGTGGGCACAGACTCACCTCTGCTCCATCATTACTCTCCATGTCCCCAACTAGTTAGGAGGACCTCAAAAGACTTGCTGATCTTTTCTGACAAAAGATATCTGTCCTCAATAGAAATTTCCTTTCAGATCTACATAGTTTCTTAGTTCAGCTGTAAAACATGATACACCTCCCTTATCATTTTTGTGTTTAGCTTTTGTTCTCCCACTGGCTCCTCTTTGTTGTTAACTTCTGTTTTCCAAGCTTTCAGTCACAACATTCATAATCCACCCATCTCGTTAGCCTTGAAAGAAATGAGTTCTCTTTGAAAAGCAACATTTGGCCAGGTGGATGAGTTAAATCTATTAGATTCTTATGCATCTAAGAAACCAAATCATGTGTAGCACAACCAGACAATTTGCAGGGGACAAAATCTCACAATTCTGCAACTCGTTAGCAAAATAATAATAATAATAGTAATAATAATAAAGAAAGAAAAACACTACATAGTATAATGAAAAACATTGCTATTTTGTTCTGGCAAATACAACTCTTCTTCACAGTTGACCATACCCATGTGTATTAATATTATTATTTTTCACTCCTTATTATCCCCCTCAATTTTTAATTCTTCTTTGTAACAAGAAAGAGGTACATATAACCATGCCCAGAAGCTCACAAATTCAGTTGCCAGGCCCCAGACTCTAAATTGTTCCCTGCATAACTTGAAGCCAGCCTGCTTCCAGTTCTCATTGGTCCTCTAGCTCCCAAGCTGGCTCTTATACCTCAGATGCTCCTTCAATTGGTCTTTGGAAGAGAAACATGTTATTGAGTCTCTTATGAGGAAAACAAAGCACAGTTTCAGAATTGTTTAGACAGGACAGAGGTGCTGTAGATAAACTGTCATGTACTTGATAGTATGCTGTGTTTTAAGACCAAATGAAAGAGTGCAGATTCATAAATTAGTACAATACATACACAGAAAGAAGGTTGCTTTCTTAGAGAATGCTACTGTGGTAGACCACAGTCATCCAGATTAAAGGAAAAGCATCGATGGCACATGTCAACAGAAGGTGAGAGTAGAAAAAGCAGTATTTAGATTTCAGAAATCACATTGAAAGGATCATTATCAAGGTAGTCAACTATTAAGGATATTCTAATGTTCTTAGTAGAAATCTTGCTCAATGGAAAAAAAAAACTAACCATATGCTTTGGTTTGTATGAGTGATGCCAAGTTAGAAGCTTTCTTCTAATTCAGAGAAAGGATTACGGTGTGGGAAAAATTCAGAACTGGTGTAGAAATGGGAAGAAAATCAGTAACAAAATAAATATTTTAAAAGATCTGCTTAAAAATTAATGAAAACACCTTTGGCATTAAGTGGAAGCAGCCAGATACACTATAGCACTCAGTATAAATACAGATGTATATAAATATAAACTATACAATTGAACAAACATATTGGCTATATATTATATATAATAATTGAATCATGACAACACAAGCAACTTTCTTTGAAGGAGATGAAAAACAGCTAATAACATAAGAGTGCCTGAAAGTATCTACGGGATGGTCTACTCACACACAAACTTTGTAGAGTCAGGTGATTTATTTACTGAATTGCCAGCAGAGGACAGCTATGAAGTCTTATATCTGATTTCTATTGTGTTTAATCTAAATGAAGGTAATTTGATAAAATTTAAATTGCATTTAATTAATCATATGTCTTATAGCATGGTCCAGGAACATTTCCCTATCTGTTAATATTTCAATTGATCTCTGAGATCAGTAGTTTTCTTTATGTATATATGAACCATACTGACTTCACACATTTTTGGTGGTAAACTGGCCATGACTCTTGGCATACCAGACAAGTTTAAGGTACTTGGGAATACTACTTGGTCATACACTAGATGATCTTTACGATCCTTTTCATAGAATCATAGAACCAGCAACGTTGGAAAAGACCTACCAGATCATCCAGTCCAACCGTTCACCTATCACCAATAGCTCCCCCTATACCATGTCCCTCAACACAACATCCAATCATTCCTTGAACACCCCCAGGGTCGGTGACTCCATCACCTCCCTGGGCAGCCCATTCTAGTACCTGACCACCCTTTCTGAGAAGTAATATTTCCTAACATCCAGCCTGAATCTCCCCTGCTGCAGCTTGAAACCATTGCCTCTAGTCCTATCACTAACGACACGAGAGAAGAGGCCAACCCCCAGCTCAACACAACCTCCCTTCAGGAAGTTATAGAGAGCAATAAGGTCTCCCCCGAGCCTCCTCTTCTCCAGACTGAACATTCCCAGCTCCTTCAGCCTCTCCTCAAATGGCCTGTGCTCCAGACCCCTCACCAGCTTCGTTGCCCTTCTTTGAACACATTCCAGGGCCTCAATGTCTTTCTTGCAGTGAGGGGCCCAAAAACCCCTCACCCAGGCCATTCTATGATTCTGTGATGCACAATATTTAAAACAACTGTGACATATGGGGCAAAAGCTCTTTCCCCCCAGATAGGAAGGCAAAAAAAACATTGTTTCGGGGTGTTTTTCCTCCCACCTTCCTTTCTAGCACAATGCAGCATCTGTCACGATAACAATAATTTCCCCCCGAAAATTATTGCCATATTAGATGGGCTAGAAACCAGGAGGCTCTCCAGTGACATATTTTAACTTCGTAGCTGTTTTTGAAAGGAAGTGATAGGTGGATATTTAAGGGCTCTATAGGAGTGAAATTCCATTAAAGCTCCTCTGTGATTTCTGTACCGTAAAGGTGGACATATGTTCCTAATGTTACCAATATTTTGAACTCCTGGTAATGAGTGTGAATTGTAAAATAATAAAATGATATCTTCTCATAGAGAACTGTGGATTTAGCACCATACAGAGAAGCAACGAGCTGAATTGTAGAGAAGAAAAAAAAAAATCAGCTCATTCTCACTGCACAGAGACTAGCTCAAATACACTAGTTGTTTCATAAAAGAACATATGCAAAACCAGCCAAAGCTAAACCAGATGCTGTAGAGAGAACACTTATAAGAAAATAAACACTTTTTACACAGAAACCATCAGTTTAAACAAAGGTTTACTGATTTGCAATAAGATAGGCAGCAGTGTGAGTAGGGAACAGAGTAAGAAGGTGTGAATTTAAGTGTGAACTGAAGAACGGATTTAAAATAATCACATCTGGCTCCCTGCTAAAGTAGCTACAAATTGTCACTCGTACTTCTTAGTGAGCAGAGCAACACAATACAGGAGTAGAGTTCTGTAACTATTCGTTTTTTTCCCCCTTCTAAAACTGTCTATCTTTGCTAATAGAAAACCAAACTTGATTTCCACTGTCAAGAAGGAAAACAAATTTATTTATATAATTTCCTTAGAGACACAGAAATACACATGTTCAGAAACATTATAAAGCAAATGGAATACCATAATTCAGGACAGTGATTTATTACATTGATTCACTGTATGCTCCCGTATTGTTTAAGCTTATCAAAACAAAAATCTTGCAAAGAATTTATCATGCTTGATTCTTTCCACTTTTGAGAGAATAAAAGTCGTCACAGAATCACAAGATCGCCAAGAAAGACCTTCAAGATCATCTAGTCCAACCAAAGCAAATGGGTAGCAAACCCATACACACTCTAA
This sequence comes from Alectoris magna, assembly GCA_030625065.1. Taxonomy (NCBI): domain Eukaryota; kingdom Metazoa; phylum Chordata; class Aves; order Galliformes; family Phasianidae; genus Alectoris; species Alectoris magna. The sequence goes on along the minus strand of CM060567.1, from coordinate 1,357,103 downwards.
TATAATCTTTTTCTTGCTTAATAGGAGTGTTTCTGTTTTTCCAAAACAGTACATAGAAAAACAAAACTATTTGGCACATGGGCTTCTCCATATTCAGAAAACGGATATTAACACTCAAATCATGTACACATTGCTCTTAGATGTACTTAAAACTTATAACTGGAAAGAACATAATGATGAATATATATATATATATATCTATATATCTTGGATTTTTGCTTGTTGTTACATCAGAGGTCAATTTAAACTGCCATATATTTTATCAGATATACAGCATGGAGTGAAATAATTTCAAAGTATATTAAAATTATGTTCCCTCATTGGAAACTCATGGTCTGTGATACGCTACAAAGTCTACTAGAGTTTTGGGTTGTTGGGTTTTTGTTTTTTTTAGCATAATACTTATATTATTCTTCTTTGAATGATTTCTTGAATAATGGTGCAACTTAACCATTTAAAATATCTACAAGAACACGAGTACCTAGCAGGATATACACACTGAAAGAGTTATTGTCAAAGGCTTAATTAGGATTGTACTGAAGTCTTCTCATAGTAATAACCAAAACACAGTATGTTTCCTGAAGCTATTTAATTTTCAATATATAATATTACATATACTCAAGACTACTTTTCTCGTAAACTTAATAAGCAACCTTTCCCTTTTTGCGAAAAAAAAAAATAAACATTGAAAATAAGCTTTTAAAAATAGGATTTGGGAAAAAAGAACACAAGAAAATCATTAATTGTACAGAACCTGAAGAAAAAAAAATAAAAGAAAATGGAAGAACCCTGAAAGTGTGCCCAATTCCCAGCCTAACAGGAAAACGTTAAGACTACTGGCCTAGAGCTAAGTACGGCAAAGGAGTAAATTAGGACAGCAAGAGCATTAGCATAGTCAGCTTTTTAAAAATGGCTGTGCAGACACTTGTGGGCTATTACTTCCTAGAACTAAACCCGTTTCTCTAATGACTTTCAGTCCAGTTTGAGAAATTTTAGTTTGATGAAATTTTGCGCACTATGAAACGCAACAATAAAGGCATTCAGTCTATTGGAGAGAGAAAATCACGCTTTGTACATCACCTACACCCATCACTACAGACTTCTATTTTAAATTAAACAAGTTTTGTTTTCAAATTCGAGATTCCTGATCACCATTTTTTTCTATTTACATTAGTTATCAAGAACGAAAAAGGCATCATTTTTTACAGTAGTAATTTATTTAAATATTTATTATTAATTTTTAACAGTTCTTTCTCCTTGGTATTTTGTGACCTATGCCAAACTAAATGTCAGTAACAGCTGGCATTTGAGAACCTGTCTCATCTATCTCTTACAGAAAATGCTACAATAATCATCATTATAGAGGATTATATGAAACTAATCAAAAACTCGCTTTTTGCAAGCTTTAGGAATCTCAGGGCTCCTCTTTGCATGCAGATCTGATGAAAGGCTAAGCTTATATTTCAGAGGTGTTGCCTGTAGGTCTCAGAAGCCTCAGAACCCAGCTTTTAAAGGCAGTGATGTAAGGTCATGATAAATTATCGGTCAACAGGAAGGATGAGGGTTTTTTCCTCACCAACAAATTCAAGGATGGAAATTGTATCAGTGGCTTTTAAACCCAATGAACTATTTCTATCTCTGGAAATCACAAAGGTGTAGACTGTTGGAAGCTACAACTGCATGCTTGTTTTACTCTTACTTCATGATCTAAGCATCCTTTCACAACATTTATGAGAAGACAACTACAATGCTGTCCTTATGAGATTGCAGCAGTAAGTTCTTTGATATCACTGTCCTCAAAGCTCCTGATCTAAAGTATAAAAGTATATCCATGTAAAGTATATCCATAACACTAAAGGGGAAAACGATCTTGGAGGAAGATGTAAGCCACGTTGTACAATAATCAAATTCACAGAATTTGACTTAAAAATACAGATCTTGAAAAACAGGAATCTGATTAGGTTTAACAAGAGCAAATGTAGAGCTATGTACATAGGGAGGAATAACCACAGGCATCAGTACAGGTTAGAGGATGGCCTGCTGGAGTGGAGCTCTGCTAAGAAGGACATGGGTGTTTTGGTGGACAACAGGTAGGCCATAAACCAACAGTATACCCTTTTGGCCAAGAAGGCCAACGGCATCCTGGGGTGGATTAAAAAGAGCATGGCCAGCAGGTTGAGAGGTTATCCTCCCCTACTACTTTGCCTTGGTGAGGCCGCATTTAGAATACTGTGTCCAGTTCAAAGACAACAAGAATTTCCTAGAAAGAGCCCAGCAGAGGGCCACAAAGATAAGAAATGGCCTGGAGCATCTCCTGTATGAGGAAAGGCTGAGTAACTTCAGCCTCACAAAAAGACAACTGAGGGAGATATGATTAACATTTATAAATACCTAAAGGGAGGTGGGAGGCAAACGGATGAGGCCAGGTTCTTCCCAGCGGTGCATAAAGATGGGACAAGGGGAAATGGCCTAAAAATTACCACAGGAAGTTCCATATTAACATGCAAAATAAAACCTTTACAGTAATGGTGACAGAACACTGGAACAATTTTCCCAGAAGGGCTGGGGAGACTCCTTCTATAGAGATGCATGTGTCCATTCAGCATAACACAGAACACAAGAGACAGTCTGCATTTGACAGCATTGGACAGAGCTGATCTTTAACTCCACATGCAGCTTTCTAATGTGACTAAGCAGTAAACATCACAGTATAGGGAATTACTCTGATCTAATCGAGGACCCCACTCTGTGGGCAGCAATGAGGAGGCACTTGGGGTTCACCAAGAAAATAGGCACCTATGCTATTTATAACAGAATTATTCTAATACAATACTTATGTAATTCTTTTTTTATAAATTGCCCTCTCTTTTTCTTAAGTAATAAACTAATGCATTCCAATGCAAACAGAAAAACCCAATGCGAACTGGAAAAACTGGTTCAGACACTGTCAGTCTATGCAAGTCTTGTTAAGTACATCTTAATGCATCTCTACACTACAGATTCCTAGCTAGGAAGTTATTTTTTTCAACCATCACAGAAATACTTGATGCCACATCCCTCCTTCACCTCTGACAACATGTAAAGAAAAACAGGCAGTCCAACTTACTCATTAACTGCCAATGAAGTATGTCATTTTGTTCCCAGAATTGCATTTACAAGTTAAATTAAAAACAAGGAATGATCTGAAATAAAGATCACGGACAAGAAATTAACACAAAGGTAGATTATCTTGTTTATGATATCAGAAAGTAAACAGCTATAATACTACTAATGAAAAACTTGGATATTTCTACACTGTTCCTTTTGTTTCACTCACAATTAGTCATCATACACTTATTAATTTTAGGTATAACTCATCACTTCAAGCAGCTGCTTAGATATTGCAGTCTTCAGTATTGTCATTCTTCCTTAATGAAGCCATGATAAGAAAAGAAGTTCTTTGGGGGGTTGTGAGTTAGTCATTCCAGTGAATTCAAAATTAATGAAAAGGTACACATAGCTTCTGAAAGCTGCATTATTCTCATTATTATCAATTTTACTGCCTACGATAGTGACCATACAAAATATTTTCTTTTCCTGAGAATCTGCAGTCAGATATAGTTTGCATTCAATATTTTACAGTCTTGTCTTCCCTGACAATTTTCAGCAGAGATCAAATAAATCTTTATTAATCTTCCTTGAGCTTCATATTCAGCAACCTAGCATATTGGTATCAATTAGATAAACTATATTTTGACAGGAAGTATTGAATGACTCTAGGGTAGGGCTTATTCACTAACGACCCTTTACATAAACAGGTGGGGAGAATGCTTTTCATTCTTAATGCATTAATAATGATTTGATAGACAAAGATCAGAACACCCACACTCCACTCATGCGTTTGTAAATGCTAATCTATAAAGCTTCCATATTGGAAAAGGATAATGACTTACAGTACTGCAAAATTCTTATTGTTTCACAGGTAGAACAACAAATAATTCAATTTACGCTGATTTTTTAATTATTCTTTTAATAAAATATGGAATTAAATCCAAATGTATATCTTACCACAGCACTGATATTGACATTAACCAGTCAGAGCTAAATTTCATGGGTTTATAATCACCCGAAAATAGGAGAATCTTTATAATGTAATCTCCCCTTAGGAAGAAAAAAATGATTTTTCTTGGTACAATGCTGATTGTCCAGACTGACACAACATGTTACATATATCTTAGAGGAAGAACAGGAACAATCAAATCAATAACAATCTTGCTGCAGCTTCAGTCAGCACCACCGGTAGGGAATAGCTGTTGTGGTAAGAGATATCCATCCTCCCCAGTGAATGCAGCAACTTACCCTGTGCTGGCCTGGAGTTTTTGGCATGTGAATATAGTGCTTGATGTCCCTAGGCTGGCAGACATTTCAGCTAACCAGTGCCCCCATAGGTCACACTTGCTAATTCTCCAGGGGGCATCAGGGAACGGCAGTATGTTCAGTATGGAAGGAGCTCCAAATAAGTCACAAACCACAACTGAATTCCCAAAACAGAAAACTAAAAGCCACCTCACTACCTTAATAGACTAGCTTAGGTTGGAAGGAATCTCCAAAACTGCGCAGTTCCTATCCCCCTTTCACAAGCAGGGTTGCCAGCCACTAAATCAGGTTGTCTGGGACCCTCCCATCCAGCCTAGCCTTGAGCACCTCCGGGGATGGAGCACCCACAGCTTCTCTGAGAAACCTGTTCCAGTGCCTCACCATCCTCTGAGTGCAAAATTTCACCATGACATCTAATCTAAATCTCTTCTCTTTTAGCTTAAAGCTGCTCCCCGTGTCCTATCACTCTCTCCACAGGCTCCATTTAGTCTGTTTCCTGACTGCTCTTCTGATACATATGAAATGTAGCCATTTAAGAGCAGCACCCTGAGGACAATTATGGGAAAGTCAGTAGATTTGGAGGGAAGGAAAAAAATAAATTAAACAAGGGAAAAAAAAAAAAAAAATCAGTGTACCCAGGTGATACCTGCATACATAACTTCTGCCATAATCCTTTCAAACACAAACCTATCCTAGATGGATTTAAAGAAGATGATTCCTGAACATAACTAAATTAGAGAAAAAAAAAAAGGCAGAAACAATTACAGAAGCATGAAATAAAGAAGCATTTCTTGCCAGCTATAGGATTATATAAGATATAACACACAATTATATAGGATACAGGATATAACACGTAAAGTAATTGCAATCTAGTAATCTATGTAGGCATGAACTGATGCATTGATAGCTGAGCTCTGCGTGTTACCTTAGAAACTTAAGCTTCAACGCTAAAAAAATTTCCACACTCAAAAAACGTGAGAGTTACCGCATATGTTATGAGAAATAAATGAAAATAATGAGATTGCTATGCATTTATGAAGCATCCCATTCAGTCTCATCGGCTTCTGTAAATGCGGCGTGGTCACTAAGTCACACTGAACAGTACTGCTACAACACAGCTTGAGGAAAAGATTCCCTTTCAGGCAATCAACCCCTCCAGTCTGAAAGCATATTATCTCAGTGTGCCTATGTGGCAGGAAACTTTAACCTCCTTATGTTAAAGTTGATGCAAAACGACATCAGAGGAAAGTGGGGTTTGGGGAATGGGGCCAGGAAGGTTTTTGTTTGTTCGAATGCAATAGTTTACAGGCATGATTAACAAGATACATTTCAAGACTATTCTTGTTATGCTTATGCATTATTTTATTTGACATCAGAAAAATAATGAACATCTAGTTTGCACATTAATTGCAAAGGCAGTTAATTTACTCTAATCAGCTTGAGGTGAAGGGAGCACAAATTACCTTGAGGCTTACCCCCATCCCATTTTGTTTCAATGTAATTGTCCTCCTCTGATGAAACCCCAGTAAATAACCTTACAACCTCCAGTGTTCCAGCAATCAAATTTATTGCTGCTGTCTGTGACAAGGTGGAAGATAGCCTGGGTTTGAACACACCAAACACCTCTGGCTCCAAAACAGCCATTTCCTTACCTTATTAAAAGATGTGTTCCTTGTCTTTTTGCTTTTTATTCCTAAAGAAGGAAAAGAGCGGGGCAGTAAAGCTACTAACTTTACGTTCTCTAAAGGCGTTGATGTCTTCAGCAATGAGTAATTGCTTCTTATAGCCTGCTTCTATTTGGTATCTGGATGTGTATATGTGTCAAAGTACAGTGTAGAGCATGAGCAGCATTGATAATCAGCACAGAAGATCACATATTGCTCAAATGCCACTGAAAACCATGGCAAAACAAAGGATAAACTCCTGGGAATTAGTTATGCAGTTCCTCTAGAAAATCCTAATTGCTTTGTTCCTGTATCTAAACTTCTCTGAAACGTAGACTTCATTTCTGGGAAGTCAGAATCAAACAAACATTCACAACCTGAGTTCTGAACCCCAAATCCCTGCACAGCAACTGGCAGGAATGAAGCACTTTGAACTAAAATTCACAGCAGCACTCTTCAGTTATAATGCAAAATAACAACCTTCCCATAGCTGTTATCTTTTTATTATTAGTTTTAATTAAACTAGTAATGCTAGCTGTCCTATGTGCTGAAGTCAGTAAAGTATGTCAGGGTACGCTCAAAACATGCTCCGTAAGTTCTGTCGTTCCATGTCCAAGTTGGAAGATTTAATCTGCAAGTATCAGACAGCTGTAAACAGGAAATAAATTATTACCCGAGCATTGTGCTCAGGAAGGTAAGACTCATTTCAGTACGTATAAAACAGTAAAAACTCCAAGGACAATTTAAAAGGTTAGGAAAATTTAAGTGGAAAAAAAAAAAAAAACGTGGATAGGAGAGAGCAGGGTGTATTCTTTCTTAGTTACACTACTCATTATGATTTGTGGTTGACTATTTTATCAAGCAGAGATATTGGTATCAAGTGAAATATTCCGTTAAAAAGGCACATTTTAGAATGCCATATCATAACAGCTTGCCAGCTGGATTTCATCTGTTACTGACTGGATGAGATTTTCACATCTGCATGCATCCATTGGAATATCAGAGAACCTGTCGCCACGTTTCCTTCTGAAGCTTTATGTGCTTTCCACTGCTAACTAAAACTTCAGAATACAATCAGTAAATGCATGCTTGAGAGTCAAAAAGTCTAATCTCTGCTTTAACAGCTATTTAGTCATCTATGAAAATTATTTACTTATTCATTGATAAACAGCTTTGATGGAAGAGAATGAGTATAGTTGGTAGACCAGCAGCTGGAGAGATCTCTGGTGCTGAGGAAGAAAACACACTGAAGGATAGAGGCTTCCATCGTCACGATCATGGGCCAGGATAAGCCATAAAGTCATGTGTTGCATTTCCTCTCCCATTTAAAGAAAAAGTATCCTGGAAGCAGTTCATAGAGCTAAACTAACCAAAAGAAAGAAGGCATTTTGATACTAGAAATCCAGAGATCAAGTCATTCTGTATATTAAACTACTCCCCCTCAGAAGTAGAGTAGATGTTCTCATTGCCATAGACACATCGCAAATATATTTAGCTACAAAAACATTAGCTATTTATAGAAAAAAATAATTGGATGTAAGTGCTCATAACAGATCACTGGACATTAGTGAGATTCATTAATCTTCGTTTTAATTTTAATGGGAATTCATTTTGTCTGAAGTTCGGAAATGGAAACAGTAAGAAGAGAATGCATGTGTTTTATTAGCAGCTGTTCTTAGAAAATATTTCCTAATGCCAGCTAATGAAGTCAGTGATCCAAGAAAGCTAGGAAAATCAGAGAAAAGGAATGAAACGGATGGTATTTATTAAGCCTCTCAAAGTTTTTGTGATAAGAATACTGTCAACCATAACAAATATTCATTAATTTTCATCCTTCTCAAAGCACTGACCAGAAGTAAAGTATTTTTAGAGGTGTTGAAGTTGAGAGCAGTGAGCTCACACATGGGGATTACTTAAACAGGAAAGAAACTAGTGTTGTTTTTGTACCTTACACTTGAACTTTATCTACCTGTGAAAAGCTGTTTTTCCACAACACCAGTGAGGCAACAAGCCGAGAGTTTATCCACATCAAGTGACAGAGACGCATTCACATTACCTTGTTTGCTAGGTGCAGCAAATATTTGCTTTAATTTCCAAGTCCTGCATTGCTGCAAAATTTATAAACCCACTGAGTATAAAACTTATAAATTATATTATTTGGTTCATTTAAAATTAATTTGATATGCTACTGAAAAAGGGAAAGACTCAACGTGGCAGCGATAAACAGCAAGAAGTTCCATAACACAAACTCGTTGGTTTTGCTTTCTTTTGAACCCATTATGTTTGACAATGATTCAGTTCTGAAGAAGTTGCATTAAGACTTTCTCTGCCCTTGTCCTCCTCCCACCAGTTTTATTTATTTATTTTTACATTATTTACTATAATGAATATTCGGATGTAGGTATTCACATATATCACAGTTACCCTATGAAAACTTAACATTTCTAGCATTAGGCACTTCAATTAAACCACTTACCAAAATGTTTCATTTCCAATTTGTGGACTTATTTACATATATATATATATATATATGTATATACACATATATATATCCACACACACACTCCATTTTCTCCATTTTTCAATCTGGCCTAAACCACAGTTATACATCAGCTGATAGAAAACGAGCATTTTTATCTAATCAAGCATTTTCAAGCTGCATTACACTTGCAAAATGCTGCCTTGGAGCACAAAACAGAGCTAAAATGACACAGCATAAGGTAAAGGTCACCAACCTTAGATTTTAAAACATGCACCTACAATTTTACCTAAAGAGGTCAGGGCACGATCAGCCAATGAGCTCTGAAAAAAAACACACTACAAAGCATTCCTGGTGGTAACAGAAGCACCAACTCACCTGAGCTTCACATACTTGATTGGGAGGATGGTGTGTGATATTAGAAACCAGAAGTTAAAAATCATACAAATGAGAACTGGAACAACACACTAAGCCATGTTTAACCCTAACAGCAACACAAGAAGAGTTCTCCATAGTGAATTCCCCAGGTTTCTGTAAGTCTACATTTTGCTGTAAATGAATGAATAATAAAATAAGAGGGCTATGCAGAGATGCCTGGAGTTTCACGAGACTTTCCACTTTGGGCATTATATTTCATAGACACAGATAAGACACTGCATATATCCCGCAGGAAATCAGAACGGTTAGTGAAAGTCACCTCTCACTTCACTTTTTTACCTCTTTTCTCTAGTTTTATAGTACAATTCCTGCTAAAGCAGCTTCTAGGAACATCCTAACCCACAATGAATCCGAAATCGGAAGCACAGCTTGCCTGACAAAGGAAATGGAAGAGGCAGAAAATGAAGGATGCCAGAATCCCTTGAAACTCTGTAGATGCAAGACCTAACCCCTAAGTCAGTCACCATTTCAGAAGGTTGGGCTTGATAGTACTGGGTTTTTAAAGATAGTATTCGCCCTGACAGACAACAAGCAAAATATTGAAACTATCAAACTGAGTTCAGTGATTTAGACACAGAGCCAAAGTAAGTGCCAATGCTGCCCAGGCCACAGGGACTGCTGAACAGCAGCATTAATTTAGCTTTCCTTCTTTACTGTAAGTCACAGTGGCTGCCATTACCCTGTTTGCAGCTTCTCAAAAACTGTTCCATAACAGCACTTCTACCAGGAGTCAGGTAAAGCCCTTTACTGTACAAAAAAGTGCTTGTGCAGTGGTCATTTTATTTGTTTTGAATGCAAAAAACAACAACAAAAAGCACCTAGGATTGAGAAATATTAAATGTACATTCTTTCCTCCCCCATTTTTCTTAGCCCAAATAGAAACATTTTACCCAGACACTTGACACTGACAGTCATTACTTTTATCACCGAAACAAATATCTCTAAAGGGAAGTCCCTACTATCTTTATCTTGTGGTTTTCCTTATCATTTGTAGAAATCTATCCTATGTTGCAAACACTTCCTACCAAGGTCTGCGGCTTTCAAATCGTAAACTAGGAGCTCTATTTCTCTGCAGTACCACAACAGCAAAACAAAACACCAGCAGGACACCAGATGTGAAAAAGACAGGATTTGGCTCGTCAAGAAGGATTTGGGTCTCATCCAACAGTGAGGGAAAACTGAAGCTTCTATGACTTTCTTGAACTCTGTTTTACATGAAGTGGCCCATTTGCTGCTTTTACATTCTTTTTTTTGTCTAAACAAAAGCGGGTTACTTCGATTGATATGCAGTTCACCCAATGAAAATTAACAAGTGGAGACTGGTTTCACGCTGTGGAAGATTTCCCTTCATTCTCCTTCAAGCATTGGGATAGACACACATTTGGAGACATGCAAACTGAGTGACTATTCCTAAGAACAATTTGACTAAACTTGTCATTTGCATAAGATCATTGTTGCTTTCCGAGTTGCTTGAAGAGTGAAAATTACCAAGAACGTGAACATTTTTTAACTGTGTATAATAACTTACATGACAGTAAGACAGAATGTACAACTTCATAAACATACGAAAGCTACTGTCGTAGCTTTTCCATTTACCATATTCTCTTTCATCAGAGACAAAATGGCTAAATTACCTTTCTCATCCATGGCAAACTGTGAATAAGAGCTCTAGAAGCCACCACATGCTGAGAAGAAAATACAGTCCAGGTGCCTCTGGTTATTACTAGCTGTCAAGTTTTTTTTATTATTATTCTAAGAGGCCTGTAAGACTTCATTATCTGATTTTACAGCAGTGCTTTGCTGATAACAAGTAAAACCCAAGGAAAGAAAGCACAGAGAAGTGAAATTGAGCATGCTGGGAGGCAGTAGGCTGGCCATCCCAAGAGCAGAATTCTCCCCCCAGCAGAAAGGTTGGGCTAGAACTGTGACCAACTCATTTTAAAAACTGTAAATCAAAACAAAACCTGTGCCCAGGCAACAATGCACAGATTGCATGAATTTTTATGGATGTGTGGGAACATAAGTCTTTTCTTTTTTTCTGATATCTACCCACGTTAACTCCTTCTTGTGATATCCCCACATTATTTTTCATCTTAAAGTTTTTTCACTTTATTCTTCCTTCCTTCCCTTGGACGTTCTCCCTATTTGCTTTTCCAAATAAAATTCCCCACACCCTGTTTCCCTGCTTTTGTCCCATCTCACTCGGTTTCCTCCTTTTCTATTTCCATTTCTATCTACTTCTCTGATCTGACATTATTTTTACTGCACTGCACACAACCATCTTATTGCCTTTTCCACATCTGCCTATATTATTTTTAAGTACTCTTCTAAAATACATGATAATAGAAAGGAACCAAAGCTTTCCAAAGTGATATTCCAAAACTAAAGATGCAGAGGCCTAAAGACACTAAAAAGCACAGATTTAAACATGATAATAGACATGGCTCTGTAATTGTGATGTTCATATCTTTATTACAGTCTCTTTTCCCCTGAAACAACTCTGCAAAGAAATAACATGATAGAATAAAGTACCCATCATTAAGCCCCAATATGTGTGAATATGGAGGTGAGCCAGAGCAGAAATAGACAGCTTATTTGGCTTTTGGCAAGATAATATTTGGCATTCAATACATTAAGTGGCAATCTGCATTGTGCTTATTTAGTTAAGCATTGACATTACGTTTAAATGGGAGAATAATAAAGAAAAAGGAGTTCTAAAAACTGCAATCAAACTACTCCATACCTAGGAATTACTAAAACGGCATCTAATACAAATATAATTTGAAGTGGTTTGGTTTTATTTATTACAAAGGATGCTAATAGTAATACCTTTAGGGTTTCTAACATTTTATTTGTATTTTTATTTTTTTTAATTTCTCCCAGTTCAGTCCCAAATTGGACCTCCAAGACAGTTTTCTTAAGAAACCTCACACGTTTGGTACAATGGCCTCCTCATAAGCTTGCTTTTCTCATTCACCTTTCGCAGCCCCTCAGATGCAGCCCACAATTCCTGCAAATAGTGGGTTGAAAAACAATGCAACAAACACAGAAGCCACAGATCAGGATCTGACACAGAATAAACTCTTCTAATTTTAGCACATTCATCTTTTTTTGAGTAATTTTTGGACGTTTCATCTGATGTCCTCTGCCAGTAACTTGACTGCAGATTCGACCCAACCCACCATCATCCTAGCTATATCCACTGCCAGACACTTGCATATTCTTTGCCATTTCCTTGTGTCAGTATCTTCAGGGGACAGCTACAGAGGTGCACAGACTTTCATATGTGTGAGGAAGTATGTTTGCATTTCTACTTAGGATTCCAATCCTCCTCTGAGGACACCCAAACTTATTTAACTTTCAGCAAGACAGTATTTGCCATTTAATATATTAGAGGATAATCCATATTGTATTTGTTGAGTTGTGCTATTTGGAACATTAAAGCCCAGGAACATTTATTCTGCAGTACTCTAAATTGACTGCAGAAGCTGACAGCAGAACTTCCTGGAGATTTTGACTGCAGCTGTATCTCTGTTTTATCCTATGCATCTTACTGTACCTTACAGTCAGCACTACATATGCTTTCATCCACTCATTTATTTGAATGCAAATTACCAAACTAACTTTTGAGTTACTCAATATAACTACATTTAATATAAGTGTTGCATTCTACCCTAGAAGGCAAGCAAAACTTCACATTAAAATATTAACACTCCATAGGCAGCATCACTTGCTACCTTCACCAGCAGAAGCCTCCTAAGTGATATATTTTGTTCATCTTTAGACAATAAAAAAACCCAAAACAAAAAAAATCCCACCAAAATAAACCTCCAAACCACTTCAACAGTGATCTCACAGAAAGCACAATCACCATCTGATATAGCAGGGATAGCACTGTGGGGCACAAAGGCACCAGGGGCCCCATATGGCGCAGCCTGTTTTGTCAGCAAGCAGAGAGCACTCACCCATGCATATGTTACTGCTTACGCTGTTTAACTGGTCAATGATGTTAATTATAATTAGATGTTCGCTGCAGAACTTTATAGCTTGCATGCATACAGGAACACAGATTTACTTCATTAGCTAACTATAGCCTAAATGGAAATATTTCTGAAGCTAATGTTTCTGAAAACTATTAGCAGGATTTAGTAAAGTAATATTTCCTGTAACTAACTGGCAACAGGAAAACTGATAATGCAACCATGTCTCTAAGGAGAACCCTAGATGAAAGACACAAAGATCCTTATCCAGACCCGTGGTTTATATGTAGATATTCACAGAAATAAATCTCTTCTTATAATACCTTTGTATTGCATATATCAGCATATTTTGTCCAACTGGAAAGCAGTATTATCCTGTACATGTTTATTTTTTCCTGTTTTTATAAAGGTCAGAAGGCAGCTGGGGCTGATGGGCACCTGCTGCCACAGTTGCTCTCCCATGAGCAGTCACAAGCAGGGCTTCCCACTCCTGACACTGTGGCAGCTGCAGCTTCTGTGTCTTCCAACATTACTTACACAAATGGAAGGGGAAAGACTAGAGAAAGAAGTTCTTGAAGTTCTGCTGTGCAGAAGGGAACTATCTTTAAGAATGGTAAACAATGGATAATAGAATGTAGAACACATCTTATTTTGAAAGACTCCATTTTGCTAAGTCGCTAACTGCTGTAGCTATTCTTAGTCACTTTTTAAGGCTGATTTTTGTTATCCCGGACTCTTGCACAGGTCCAGAGTGTGGCAACACAAACTGTTGACTCCACTCATCTAAAGCCTATATCAGAAGTGTCACAAACACAAAGTCACGTGTTCAAATGTCAGCAAGTATTATAATGCAATGCAGTCTTAAGTTATCACACTACACAACCAGAATTCCTTTTGACCAAGATGCTCAGTTTCAAAACAGCCTGCCTGATGCAAAACAGAGCGACCACGTTATGTGCAAGCCCCACACCCTACAACTGAAATGCATTTTGCAAACCCCATTGTCTCCTACAGTTTCCCAGTTCATCATATTCCCTCACAAAATCCTCCCAAGCGTAAACAAAATAATCTATTTTACCACTGAAATTAAATGCAGTATTTTAAATATTCTGATGAGCGCTCAACTTAAAACACATTAAGCCTGACACTGCACAGCACTTTGCCTTTGACAGCAAGACATTATATACTCAATACCTTGATCCAAATTACTCCAGACAGCTGGACACAGCCCAAACTGCTGCATACCAAGGACACAGGTGACTCACACTGGATATCCACATAACATAAAATCCAAAAGCAGTAGTGCCTTGTGGAATACTTGGCTACAATAATCCACCAGCAATAGATAGATAGATAGCAATAGATAGGAATTTTCTTGGACAAAACCCTGAGTAGAACTGAATTTTCTTTCCCAAGAAAATAATACTTAAATATTCATGCCTTACCTCGCTCGCAACACCTTCTCCACAAATGGAAATAAACAAGAACAGCTTCATTAAGCCTGGTAGTTACTGTTGTTTACAATATGCACAAGAGCTGGGGTAAGAGAAATCAAGGCCTATGTACGTGAGTTTTAGGCATGTGTCATGCACAGACATGCTATGGAAGAAAAAAGGCAGCATAACAAATACATTTGAACAGTCTCAGCTAGAACAGGATTGAATGTGATCTGTAGGTATTCAGATCTTTCAAAACTAAGCTGCCAACGTACCGAATATTGAAACATACATTTAGATGTCAGTATTGAGATCTGTTTTGAAAATCTTCCAGTAGACATTCATTTTTGAAGTGTGAGATACATATACTAAAATATCAGAACGCAAAGTATTAATGTTCAGAAAATTGCCTACCTGAAATACCACAAAGCTTTAACTGTGAGTCTAATAGATGAGAAGCAAAGAAAAATCCTTTAAATTTTCGGAAGATTCAACATATCCATATCAGGAAACCTTGTCAAACACTCCAAAACACAAACAAGATCATGGCTTGGTGTAGTCAACCAATTTCTGTTCCAATTTAAATATTTTGGTTAGAGGTCTGATTTTCTGTTGAAGTCAGTGTAATCCCTGTTGGAAAAGCAGTTTTGCTTATTTTCCTCTCCTTATGCTCAGACAAAGGAGCTGTGCCAGCAGAAAGTAATGCAACATCATGATAGTCTGCTTGATAAGATCAGCCAAGAGGCGGTGCCAAACAATTTTTGTGTCTGAAGAAGTCTGTAGACAAAACTGCATGTTTATAAAGCTTCAAAAACCTCTAAGAATATAGGTAGCTATATTTCAGCATGTTAAAAAGCAATGAGTTTTAAATAGTCTGTTATTCATATAATTTTTCTTTTTCGCGTAAAATGTGTTAAATATAAATTCTGGTGTATTTTGGTCTGGCTTTGTAGACTTGTTGTCAAGTAACAACACGAACCACGAAGTAAGAAAGTTTAAGCAGAACCAGTGAGAGCACTTATTTCTTCATGGCCTTCTTCAGGCTTTTCTACACTAGAAGTTTGCATCTCTAAAGAGCTAATTACCAATGGATTTAAGGTAAACATGTTTTCACATGGTGGCCCGGACACCGTCCGAATACATAAGTTCCATAGTCTAGAAACATTCTGCCTGAGGCCAACTTGGACCATATTTTGTTTGTATGAGTGTCACCTTACCTATGAAAGAGAAATAAGTAGCTCGTACTGACTGGCAACAAGCAATCCTAAAGACAAGAAAAGTTTCTAGCAGTACAACATATTCATTTCAAAGCACGAAGTGAGAAAGTTCTCCCCCGCTTTTGGTTATTTTGCTGTATTTTTCAATATGGTAAAGCAGAGAAAGAGGGAAATGTCAGTAACTCAGGATAACTCACCATTTAAAAAAAAAAAAAAAAAAAGCTGCTCTTCACCCATGGGTGATGCCCAGAAATGCTGTAATTAGGCATGAAGCTGTGTTGGCCAGGCAGCAGTCATAGCACCAGTCCACCAGCCCTTCCTTCACTCCACCTTCAAAAGTACTAAGGGCAAAACCAAGGGCTGAAGACATATTACCGCTGTACCAGGCAAGCAAGAAGATCTAATTGATGTTTTCATGTTACTTTTGATCCTCAACAGAAGAAATCCTCTCATATTGCTCTGTAGATGCAAATCTAAATACAGCTTTTAAACATACAATTTGATAGCTATTAAAATAAAGGCACTTTTTAAAAGGTAAGGATGCTGCTCACAGATGTGAACTTCTGCATATTCTCCTTTATCTTGTATGTTATTGACAAAATTCTTTTACACACAGTTTTCTCTTTCATTTGTAGTAACACTTACTGCCTCTAAAAGAAAATGAAATAGAACAAAACAAAAAAAGCCCTAAAATATGTGGGGTTTTTTTTTGCCCTTTTACTTAAAAATCTCTCCAATCCCTTCAAGAGGGGAAATAAAACAACTTGCTACTTCGGTGATATCTCGCTGTACTTTTTAAATAACAATACTGAAATGTCAGCAGATACATTTATTCGCCCCTATTCTTCTGGTATCCCATTCTTTGAGATTACAACAGCCTCAAGTTGCACCAGGGGAGGTTTAGGTTGGATATCAGGAAGAACTTCTTCACAGAAGGGGTTGTTAAGCACTGGAATAGACTCCCCAGGGAGGTGGTTGAGTCACCATCTCTGCATGTGTTTTGAAGTGGTGCTCGGGGACATGATTTAGCAGAAGGTTGTTAGGGTAGCATGGTTAGGTCAATGTTAGACTTGATGACACTGAAGATTTGTTCCAACCTGAGCAATTCTATGATGCTGAACAAGCTTAGAGATACATACACATATACAGCCTCCTCTGGTGAGGAAGGGTAACAAAGCTAGAATTTCCCTGTTAAATAGACGTAGTCTTAAGAATTCTTAATACAAAGTTATACACAAGCATCTTCTCAGCTTACTAAGTTCTGCCTATAGCTTTCAAAGAATGCTACAAATTATTTTTTTTCCCTGAATAATAAACCACCTTCCTATTTAACCAATTGTTCGCATAAAAAAAAGTTACAACTCTTCTCAACCTTCTCTTTTCTTTGTTAGACTACCACAGGCTTCTGCAGCAGTTTTGCAAGGACCACATGTTTTTGCATCTCTTATTTCTTTGTTATTATCCCCAGATTTCTTCCAGTTTCCCTACCTCCTCCACAAAAAAAGAGGTCATGGTTATGCAAAGTTTCAGCAAGACACGTTCATGCTCAGAGCAATGACAGCACTAACATGCAAGAAAACTGAGGAGATCAAAATGGAGAGAAACAGTATGAGAAAGCATTCGTGACATGGCCGAAGAAAAGCAATTTCTGTTAGGATGATATCATCACACTACTGATGAATCAACTGGATGGGATTCACCGCTTCCGTGAATCTGAGTGGGTTTGGTTAATCCAGTACAAGAGCAACAACAAGGTTCTTACACTTGAAACCCTGCACAGAAAGAGGCAGAGATCTGTCGGCCTTGAAGTAAGAAACAAATGCCTTGATAATAGCTTACTAAAAAAAGCTGTATTTCATACAGTTTCATGCTAGAATGCAAGAACTAGTGCAAAAATAAATAAATGTGTGGCCATTGCTATAAAAGAAGATTTAGGGAACTCTGAAAAATCATAATATTTTCTGTATGCTAGGTGAACTGTTTTTATTACTTTCATTTTGTTCATGCTATAGAAAAAAAAACTTGAGTGTCCTTCTCTCACTACACGCACCCTGAGCCCAGACTAATGTAAGCCCTTCTTAAAATAGATGTGTCTTGCAGTTATTTTGTAAGATATTTTTATGTGCTTCCACTCATGCAGTGCTCTAATTCATATCAGAGCTTGCCTTCTACAGAAATGACCTTACAGTAGCTGACTAGATAATAAGCCCATCAGGTAATAAGAAAAATAAAATAAAAGGGGAATTCAGATGGACATGAACATAATGTACATGCATTATAGAGCCTTAAACTCCCATTTATATTCTCATTCAGAAATAAAGTGCCCTCAATTCTCTCTAACTTAATTGCTTTCATCTTGGATGGAAATCACTGATAGGGTGATTTAACTCTTGTAGATTTTACCTGGACGATGCAGGGACTGGAAATAAAGAGAAAGGACTTCAAGACCTCCATACTGGGAAGAGTATCGTAACTGTTTTCCATTCCTTAACCACATTTTAATTCATAAATTCAGAGTAATTTCAGTAAAATATGACAGTCTCATTCAGAAGTTTAATTAGCTAGGGATTGAAGAACAGAGATCTGAGGGCTGAAATAAGGGTAACTACACTAATTACACAATTTAAAATGAAAGCAAGAAGACACGTTGCATCAGCTGTGAATTGCCCCAGGTAATCAAATTCCTTGAGTTTTATTAGTGTTGTTGCTGTTCATGTGTTCACCTTGGTCTATTGAAGCATTTTCTTTCCACTGAATTTTTTTTCCCATAATTACTGACACCACTCTTCTGATTTAATTTCGCATGTGCATGTTTAATCATATCACATTACTTCAGGAAAGAGGGCAGGTGAAGATACCCTAATTTCTTTCTGTCATCAGGAGCAACAGCAAGGCATCCCAGTGAGCAAATATGTACCGCTACAGAAGAAACTGTAGGAGAGAGATCTGACTGAATGTTTTCTTGTCTCGTTTGTTTTGGCTCCACCATTGCACTACTTCCATAGAGTTATTAATCATAGAATTATTACAATTGGATAAGACCTCTGAAGTCATCTAGTCAGCCTTCTCACAGCCAGAAAGACGTTGTGACAAAGGAGAAAAAGCAAGAGAAACTGCATTCTTAATGAAATCTTTCAGATCGTCACTAACTGTGATGAAGTTTATCTTTTTTTCCTGAAGAGGATTCTTTTCCAGGTCACCTTTAAAACTTTTTAAAAGTTATTGTGTCTTATATGCATCTTAAAGCACTTTGAATCTGCTTTGTGACAAGAAAAGGAACTGAACCCTTTTAATAACGGTGTTATTAAAATACTAATGATTTTGCTGTTAAAATGTGAGCTTTAAGGATTGTAACACTCCTCTTTGATCAGCGAAGAATGATGATTAATCTGAGAGGGGAAAAAAGTTTTAAGACACAGAGATCACTCTCAAGCCTTGAAAGTGCTATAAAAGCTCAGGAACAGGAGAGTAAAAAAGGGAATAGAAAAGGCAGTAGACAATAGGTGTAGATATTTTATTTTTATCCCAAAAGACTCCCCTGCCTAAATAACATTGAAGCAAATAAAAATAAATATAAAATAAATATACTGCCTTGACCTCCTCTGCTTTTTTAATTCCTGCTTGCTTCCTTCCCTGCAAGAAACTTCATCTCCTCATTGAAAACAAATCCCTGACATTCCTTGACTGCGAAATCAATGCAGTCCAATCACCATTTGCCTCACTGCCAGGCCAGGCCTAAGGCATTTTTCTTTCTCTCTATCTGAGCAACCTTGGGCTTCCTCTTAGGCTTTTCTCACCGCTGACTTCGTTACTGTGAACTGCTCTGTGAGCCTCACAGTACGTTTCAGCCTATCCAACAACCACATGCATCGTGGGAGAATCACATGCATCTTGATTAAGAAAATACCTGACTATAGCTGGGCACTCTGGCAGCAGGGCTCACGTCGCCAACATCCAACTTCTTCCCACTACACGAACCAGGAGGATTTCAGATACTCAATACATTCACAAGTGAAAACGAATGCTTTAAGAGACAGAAACAACTTCCCCTGCATCCCTTGTTCGTGGATAAGATGCGTTAGCAAATCACTGCAGCTGTAGATCTTCCGATGAAGATCTGAATGTATTTTTTGCTATTGTACCACTGTTTTTCTCTGGAGTTATTAGCATTTCCAGGAAGTACTGCATAGCACTGTAACACGTTAAGAGATGCTGCTACAGCCATAGTATCACAGTTCCTTGCTGGAAGTGTTTACTATTGTTGTGTGAAAGAACTGAACAGAATTTTTTATTATTATTTTTTTAATTACTTTCATTATTTCTACAATGTAGCAGAAGGAAAAGCTGATTAAAAGATTTATTCAAACATTCACATGACACACAGTTTTGCAATATTAAAGTGTGAGCTCACTCTCCTTACAAGCCTCTTTAGCAGTTAAATCTTTTCTCCCCATTGTTATTAACACAACTTTTAAATGGCAGCTACAAGATATCATTACTGTGCCTTCAGCCTCTAATTGGGCATCCTCTGCCATTCTTCTCTCCCTCCTCCTATTCTCTCCCTCCACACGCCTTTCTTTTCTAGTGATTCATGCACACGATGTCTAATCCATTTCCTCACTCCCAGTACTTGTCTATGTTCTACTCTGTGCCTCCTCCCCCTCGCCAGCTTTGCACCACACATCATTTTTGTAATCTCACCCTGTGTGCCCTTCTTTCTACTCACACACGTATGTTTGGATCAGTTTTATAAGCGCGCTCCTTAAAATTCATGTTTTTCCATAAGCCTGTGAAATATAATAGAAAATGATGACTAGCATCCCAAGTAGCATCAGATCCAATATTACAGGTCACGTGTAACCAGACCCAGGTATCAGAGCCTTTCTTCTCTCAACTTAAAGTTCAGTCTTAGAAAAAATAACAAAAGTTCTCATTCAGTCACTGTATAATATGAAATAAGATCAGTAGTTCAATTGTATGCACACAAAAGAATATATAAAACCCCTGCCACTAAATATCTAACAAAACACAGAGGCATAGAGATGGACAATTCATCGTGTTCACCAGAAGTATTAGATTAAGTAACTTCCCACCTATTTTTGACTTCTTGGTAAGTGGAGAGTTTTTTGTTCACAAAGCAACTAAATGCAGCTGAAACTGTTCAGACGTGAACATGTAAAAACAGAAGGGCTTGACCTTGTGATATCAGGAAGATGTTTACCATAGGCTTAGTGTTTAGGATTGAGTTTGAATTTCTTTAATACAGAATATGGCCCTCTCCGTATAGGCAAACTTCCAGCTTTCTGAAAAATGAACGTACTATAACAGCAATAGACATAAGATGAACAAATATTTTAAAATGTGATTATGCCTTAAAATAAATTATTTTTCAGGTACTGTAAAAAAACCCAAAACAGCTTGGGCTTCATATTTAGATAAATAAAGAAAGAAATTGCAAAATTAACAAGTTATCTATAACAAGGAGATATCAGCACATTAACACTCTGACCTAGCATAGAAATAGACAGATCAATACAATGGGAAAGGCATTACAACAAAGGTGTGATGATGGAAACACCAGCACAAAAGAAAGGTGCTATAAAGGAAGGGAAAAAAATTGGTCACCTGCATCAGAAGATTCCAGATTCACAGGAGAAAGCTTCACCAAGAAAGGATCTCCAGAAAGAGAGCATTCCTAGTGCCAGTCACCCCTTAAATGAGGTCTAAGAGAGGTGGAGCCAGGCTCCACTCCTTCCAGTCCTTCACCTGTGCTCCCAGGGCTGACTGGTCTTTTCCCCAGGTGTGCAATATGTGGTTCAGTTATCTCTTTGCATTCTGTACCAAAACCCAGTCGCTAATAAGCACAACAAATACATAAACTGGGGATGATCAATTAAGACGTATGTCAGATATCTTACTAACCTAACAGCATGTGTCAGATAATTAATAAAATTGCCAACAAAAACTGTAAAGAAATAACTCTCATTAAGTGAAAAATATGAATTCTAAAAAAAAAAGTAAAAAAGAAAAATCCAGCCAGTTTTTGCACCATGACTGAATCAGTATTGCTGTGTAATGTTACAGTGTTAAGCCTCTTCTGGACTGCCTCCAGTCCAGCACTTCCTTCTACACTAAAATAGATGAGATGATACGGCACTGGAAAAGGGAACTATCTGAATAAGAATGGTTTGCAGCTAACAAATAGATGGAAAATCAGTCTTTCTTTTTCTGTTCCATCCCTCCTTGCAGAATCAAAGTTCAGGATAAAATTCTTACATCCCTGACAGATAAGATTATCTAATGACAAGCTGTGGATATATCTAGTAAATCCTGCAGAGAATATACAAGTGAACGCATAGAAAAAAGTCTGCCTGCATATTTGAAAGCTTCAAATTCTCTCAGATCAGAACATGCAGAAAAATCAATTTGTATGTGAATTTTTATCTTTCTTTTAAAACAACACTGCAGTCAGATCAAGTCAAGCTTACCATCTGCTGCGGGTAGACATACAGCTATATTCAAGAATTACATTATAAAACTTCTTTGTAAACTTTACACGCAAGCTGTTCTTGTCAGAATTAAAGTCATGGTGATCATGCATCTTAATATTCAATCAGGCTTTAAACAAAGAGTGACAAAAGTCCACATATGGATGACAAGCTGTTCTACAGTAAATATTTTTGTATTTATTGAGAAGGGGCTTATGGCAGTTTAGGATGTGTTCCACCAGGCGTTTCAGCTTTAACTGCTTACGGACTAATAAAACCAAAATAAAATCCCTTTTTCCAAAATCTTCCCTGAAATTTACAGTTTTTAAATTAACTTGATCATTCCTATTTAGCTGTGCTTTTACTTCATCGTTTGCTTAAAGTTTTTTCCCAGCTGGTGGCTGTTAGGAACAGAAGACTTTTAGTACCCTGCATTTTAAGCAAGGCTTTATTCCCAAGTGGCTCTGAACATAACTATGGAAGTGAAAAAGCAAATACCATGTGCTTTTATCATTATAGTTGACCCTCTAAAGCAGATTAAAAATCTCCCACTTCTTTTTTAATGTAATTAAACTTGCTAGAGCCGGTCTTCATATTTCTGCAGCTAAGGGGATACAGTATAAAATATTCCTTTTCCATGTATTCCAGTTACAAAAACATATAACAGAAAAACAAAATAATCTCATGGCAAGTAGGGATAAAATTGGTTTTCCATTTCCAGTTTCACTTTGAAAAGTTACAAGGCACACGTTGTCATTAATATTGTTAATTACTTGCTACAGGTGTGTTACACATTTTATCACAGCAACTATGGAAGTAACTCAGGAATGCAGTAAAATAAAATGAAAGAAATACATTGTGTGCAGTCACACACGAGCATACGTCATATAAAATCAACATTTCCCAATGCAAATAAATAATCTTACCCTGAGGTTGGATCAACAGCTATGGCCTTAGGGTTACTGAGGTCCAGCTCAATGAGAGTAATGCAGACTGTTCCGTTCTGGTTGCAAACGAAGATCCTATCACTGACATGATCCAGAAAGTAAAAATTTCCAGTGATCCAGTCAATTGCTATTTGCTGCACATCTGCCAAAATAAATAAATACATAAATAAAATAAAAAAGGAGGAAAAAAAAAAGAGCCCAGAACTGCAACTGTAATACAAATAACTGAACCACTAACTGCTTCCCTGAACAAATGCTCTACTAAAGAGCTCAAACTGTTTTTACAATGACAATGTGTATATGGCATACAGTAAGGAATTCAGTTCCCTATGGGTGAGTACTTGTGGGAGAGAGTTTTCCTTTGTAAGCACAAAAGTCTCATTGCAACTTTAAGGATAAGAAAGGTGCCCATTTGTGTGTAGTTCTATTAAATATTTTAAATCTTGTCTGTGGCACTTTTAATGATATATTCAAAAGCAACATCACTGAGTGTTGGTGCAGCTGTGAGAGAGGGATTGGAAATGGCCCCTACATATTGCTTATAACAGGTTATTAGATACATGTAAAGGGAACTAAAAATTGACTATAACTACTTGCGAATCCAAAAAACTTTTGTGTAGTTATTCATAACTAAACCACTCTATGTAATAGTAGATGTGTGTGCAATGAATTCTCTCTCAATATTTATTGTTTTTCTTCTTGTTCTGAACAATCCTTGTGTGTTTTTATCCATGCTTTCAGTAATCTGTATTTCTATCATCCTTCACACGTTTTTTAGTTTATTCCCTCCACTCGAACAAGAAACTGTCGCTTCTACCACATGTATCCTCTATTAGAGAATACAAAGTGAGCCTGAGTGAAAAAGAAATTCTAGTCATTAAGTTTTTGACAATAACCTAGGTTTTATGAGTTACGTGTTTCCTAAATACTTAAACTACACATGGAGATCCATACAATGTCCTTCAAAGCGCAGATAACATAAGATTTGCTCAATAAAATATCAGGAAGGCACCAGCTGTATTGCATCTCAGCCATCCCATTACACAGTTCATTGCTGTCTCTTCTATTTCAGATTTCTCCCCTTCTGCTATTCATTTTTTCTTTTAATTCAAAGTGAATATTATGCCTCTCCCTTTCTGATAGCTCCTAGTACGAGGACATGCTGAGCCACAATAAAGGAATGCTCCATTTAGTCCAGGATCCAACCTCCAGAGCAGGCCAATGTCAGGTGTGCCATAAAATATACAGAAACACTAACAAATGTTTCATACAATGGGAAGGAAAACATTTTTCTTTTTTTCTTGTGAAAACAAATGTTAGAGCATGCTTTTAAAAATGTCAGAAAACACACAGACCCTCCGGAAGTCAGTAACAGTTCACACAGTTCCCACTTTCCATTTTCAGAACTTGGATTTTGAAAATATCAGTTACAAAGAATGAAAGTTTCAAAAGAGATTCAGTTTTAAATGTTTATAGACGAGGAATTGGTAATTAAATTCCTGCCGTGTGAGTTTTGGAAGATTGCTATGCTTTGGGAAGCAGAGAAAGAACCTGTTGGAGTAAGGGACTCTTTTCTTACCCAAGTTTCATACATACCTGAAAGGCATGATACACATAGCTTATTATATCTGCTAACACAACAGATAACGTGAATATTTTCACATCTTTAAAATGCAGACTTCATTTGTTTTCAGTTGTTCATTAATATGTCATTAACAAGAAATGACATTAAGCAGGTGTTTATGGCACACAAGGAAATTAATTAGAGGTCATACTAGGGACAACCATTTGCATCCAATAGTTGGAACAGGGGTTACTCAACAATCCAGGAAAAGTGAAACATCCTGAAGCAATTTAACATCTATGTCAGAGACTTCAAAAACCATTTGTTGCTCTTACCTCCTGTATGGGAAACTGTTAATCGCAGCCTGAACCTCTGATTAACCATCTGAGGCAAGTGACGGATCAGCTGCGGGAGCACAGGTGAAGGTAATTCAGCTGTGCTCCCGGAAGGGGTGGAGCTTGACTCCACCTCTCCTAAATCCCATTTAAGGACTGACCACCACTAAGGTAGCATCTCTTTTTGGAGGTTGCTCTTGTGTGGAGTTCCTTGTAGTGTGCCTCAATGTTGGTGAGCATCCATCTTAACTGTGAGCTTCAGCATTGGTGAGTTATTCCTATATAACCTCTGGCTATCCATCTATTATGCCTTGTATAATTACAACCATTCTGTATAATTACAACTATACATCTCCTATTTTTCTGCTTTCCCTTCCCTGGCAGGTTATCTTTGATGAAAGCATAGTACCAGCAGCACAAACTATTTGCAAGATATGAGCTCATTCTAACTGCATTTTTTCTAAGGCTGCTCATTACAAAGTATGCTATGCTAGGTCACAGTTTCCAGAAAAAGCAGCAGAGTAATTTGTACTTTCCTCCAGAAGCCTACAGCATGAAATGGAGGAGATCTCTCACTATGCAAAGAACATATCTCCCAACAATAAATATTCTGGTTGCTTAGTGAATGTAGTAATTAACTTAGGCATTCAAAGCACAGTCAAATTTTCATTTAATGTTCAGTCTAACACAAATATGTTGTATATTTCAAATTCCACTGTTGTGGTTTAGGTTTCATCTTTTTTTGTACCATCAGCCCTGCTGTACGTAGGGCACATCCAATGGCTCACAAGAGAAGTTTAAAAAGAATTGTCCAAATTGACTCCACTGTGAAATCATATCCCACATGAGAAATTCACTCTGCTGGCAGCTTTTATGAATCAAACTTTTAATATATATGGTTTCAGTAGCAGCTATGCATTAAACTGTTTTGAATGGCTCCCGCACAAGTCAAATACGCTATATACCATAGAGATAAGGCCTTGTTTGCACCAGGGACTTTAAAAATATACAGTTATGTGCTCCAGATGTCATTGAATTTATTTCATGCTTCTTTCTGGATTCACATATTAAAACCCAGTATGTGTAGACAGCTACTCTGCTCACATTTTTCAAGTAATTAATCATTTTTTCTTTTATTCACGCAGTTTCAGAAATCTTTAAAAATGCTGCCTCCTCAAAGCACACATATTTATTTTGAGTAATCTTGTATGTATTTTTGAGATTTTTTTCGCTGTTTTAGTAGCAGTTTCAATGGAGTATTTCTGCCAAACATGGACGACTTTGCTTTAGTGCTTTCTAACTCCTTTTAAGGAGTTCAGAAAGAAACAGTAAGATATCATGTTGTCTAAATCTTACTCTAGTTAATGACTATGGGCACTAGCAAACCTTTTTCTTTCTTGAAACATACAGTTATTATCATACTTTGAGAGAAAATAGCGATTTCGTATGAGGGCGGCTAAATCTTCACAAGGAGCTGCAAATATGTGTCTTAGGACCAAAATGCAGTTTATGATAATCAAAACTGTGTTGAGTGATTGCCTACTTTCATTTTAAATTTCTAATATATATCTTGGAAAGCTCACATTTTAATTTCAAATAGGGACTTGCAGAACAAGATTTCAGTTAACAAAAAGAGGAAAAAACAGTTCCGTATTCTTGTTTGTCCTACAGCTGTAATCAAGGATTCAACACAGGCACTGCCCATTAACTTAAACTAGCAAATTTTGTTACTTACAAACCTAGAAAAAAGACTTGAAAAATAAAAATTGCAATGTTTTCTCCCAATATGCACTTCAATAAAACATTCTTATTTTTAATGTAAGAAGTGATCTAAACAAACGACATGGGGAACCAGAAATAGTTAAGAGTCTTTATAGAAACCTCCAAGCAAACAGAGGAATTATTCTGGAGGGAATATAATTAAAACTAAAAATGCCCAGTGGGTTCCACATATATTTCTGGTTAATAATTAAAAAGACGGATGACCTCTCTCCCTATTACAAATGCAAGAGCTTCCACTGTGTTATGTTTAAATTTTTCCTCATTCTGAACATGAGTGCAATGGGAGCTCTCTAAAGATCTTGGAAATCCAACGAACAACAATTCATTGACAACTTATGGGGCGGGGAGGTGGTTTGAAGTAGTGGTTCTGCCTTCAATAAGGTAGCAATCAGTGGGCCATTTCCTGACCCCCACAAACACTGGCTGGAAACCTTAGGTGAGGGGAGGGTAGTAAGTGCTGCTCCTACTGCATCAAAACATCAAGTGTTTATGTTACAGGTATCTTTTTGCACTGTAAGGAGCTGCTCGGTGCTGTCACAGGTAGGCAGGTCTGCTAGGAGCTTAATTTAGCGTACTAGAACTGACTCAACAAGCAGGGGAATTTTGAGGGCTGTGTAACAGGTTGTTTTGTTGTTTTTTTTTTTGATGGCTGGCCATATGCTAGGGGAATAAATGCTTCTGAGAAGTGAGAAAGGATTGCTCCAATCAACCCTCCAGGAGCTTAAACATTCCTCAGGTGAGCATCCTACAACATGGAAGATGTCAGCATGACCCTGACAGCCTTGCAGTGCAGGAGAGCCAGGCTGGTGTTGCTCAAATGCCTTGCTGTCAGAGGAATCACCTTCAGTCCCCTGTCCACCAAAGGTTAGGACAACAGATCTTCATGTCTCACAGGTGTTTTCATACCTGCTTTCTGTACAGCCTGTTGTGTCACAAACAGTTTGCCTCTGGGGCTAGTTTTCATCAAGTAGCGAGACTTGAGACTTAGCTTCCCTGTATTTCAACTAAGGAAGCATCCCCTGCTTTCTGCTAAAGCCAAAACAGGTAAAGCAGTGAAAAACAAAAACAAACAACAACAACAAAAACTGGAAACAAAATCCATGAGAAATGAAGAACCATGAAAGTAAATAAAAAATAGGACAACATATTTGAGAGATTTTTGCCTCTCCTTATGTTTCCTGAATCTCCAGGATGTGTTTTTATTTTTCCCATATACATGCGTTTTACTTCTCCACAACTAAAAGAAGCTTTGCATTATTATCTTTTTTTTTTTTACTTTTTTCTTATTGAAATCTGAGATATCCAGTAAGGCTTTGTGAATTGTGTGAAGTAAGCAAATATACAAGTGCCTGGCATGTTCCATATAATTTACTTCCTGTTCAGAGAAAAGAAAAAAAAAAAGATAAAATTACATATTTACAGTGCAACAAATTTTGTTCTCAAGAGCAACAGAAAGCAGCCTTAAAGACAGGCCTTTTTTGTCAAGTTTTATGTAATGAGACTAACAGTGGAAAGTCTTTCTTTTAGTAAAACAGCCACTAATGGTGGGACCAGGTAAATAGTAGTTAAAGCACACTTAAATGACAGGCTGTGAAATCTGCATCTGCACTACGTCTTTTCTGAGAGTAATTCTCCTAATTAGCAGCCCAGACAGCCTTCTACTGACACATTGGTTGGGAAAAGTTAGAACTGGCATAGATTTCTCTGTGCCCCTCCTACTGACAGCAACTGGCCATAATTGTGTCTGTAATGCTATTTACAAAATATATATTTTTATTTAAAATGTCATCATTCAATCTGTTAGACAATGTTGGTGTCCAAACTTTAAACAGACATGTCCTGAGTGATTACTGTGTACGTCTAAAAATGAAACATCTCATGACAAATACCCATCTAACTTTTCCAAATGGCTCTTCCTCAAATATCTAATTCCTTTTAAAAAAAAAAAATCAGATTGTGCTTGTAAGGAGTGTCATGCAAAATCTAAAACATACTAAATTTAAATAAGCACTTCAAGGCATCCAGACGACAGGCTCTTCTGAAGAAAAGAAAGCTTCTTCTCTTGTTTGCTGGGTAACATAATTTAAATTTCAATCAATTGGGTTACTGTCAAAAATACAGTCGGTATTCTTCTAACCCTAGAGGTTATTAGAATATAATGCTTTAAAACCTATGAAAGTGAACATTTAGACAATAGCAGCTTCCACAAACTGAAGACTTTTAAAAACTATGATCCTATTCTAAATATTATGGATACTGAATAAAAGCATCCTGATGGCACATGAATTCATCTAGTCTCTCAGAGGTGCTGTCTCTCCAGTCACTTGGAGATTCAAGCATTCCAACTAGATATAGAAGAGAAAATCCTCAGGTTTATAATTAAAATTAAAAGGTTTAATATTGTATTTTTATCATTCTTCCAGATGCAGTCCGCTTCTCAAGAAGAAAAGATCCAACTCCAGAAACTTCACATCATTTTGGAACAGCTTCATTGCAAGTGACTCTACAAAGACTGTGACACAATCTGCCCAAAAGAGAGATCCCTGTTAGTTCTCACAGGTGCAAGATATCCTCTATGCACCGATGGGAAGATATGCTCATGCAAGCCAGATTTACGGGCTATTGCAGCAGCACAGCACTTAGCTGCATGTATTTGCTATTTAAGTAAAAACACAAATGAAAAAGCCCATCTGGTGGTGGCCCTCTTCTACCTCCAACTTGCCTGGTAACAGTCCTGTTGCATCAGTGTTGCACACTGCTTTTTACTTATACAGAAGCTAGATTCTTTCAGGGTGTTTTTTCTTTGTGGTTTAGTTTCTTAGGCTACTGGGAGGCCTAGTCCCACAGGTGGAAGTTGGGCCAAGCAGTAGTTAAGGCATGTCAGAACATGGGTTGAGGTGACACAAGGATGGAGAAATGCACGTTGAATAATAAGCCTGTTCCTTTCATTGGAAGCCCTGGGATCTACAGAATAACAGCAAAAATCAGTCCTTTATTTTCCAACAAATTCCTGCTTACTGAGCATTTGGAGGAAATGCACTTATGGTGGATTCCAGGCATGCTCAGGTTATGGGCCTTTGCCAGGGTTTTTACAGTAGAGTAGCAAAATCTGCTGCTAAAGTTTTTAGCATATTTCTTCTTTCACTCACGTTATGATTCTGTGTCACAACGCATCGTGTTTCTGGAGTGAGTAAAATAAGTGAAATTTCCTGGGTCTGGGTCTCGAGTCAGAGATTTGGCTGTGATGCCAATAGGGGCAGATGTGCAAAGCAGAACTGTCAAACAATGAAAGAATGGGAATATGAATGGCCCTGTTTTTTAATCCTAGGGATTTAGATTTTTATAAGGAGGGAATATTCTTCTGCCAATCTCATGTCAGAAGCAAGTAAGAATAGTCAAAAAACATAACTTTTCTAATTTCTGCATTACTGAGTTTCAAACAGATTGCCAAATGATTGTAAACTTGTAATGGGGTCCCAATAGCCTGCATACAGGCTTAACAATAAAGGCAGATTTATAGAGGTACATAGCTATAACAGTTTCTTTTTTAAAACTGCACATTGAAAAGCTTCTTATAAATCTACTGAGACTGTAAATCAAACCCAGTTATTTACTTCAAAGCTGTTAAGTCATTCACTGTTAAAATTAAAGCATAATTCAGCTGCAGTAGGCATGTCATCAGATATACGGACTAAGCAAACTGCTGTGGCTACATCAGACCCTGATACTCTTCTCTTTTAACCACCTCTATCAAAGGCAGAAGTGTACAACTTTCCACCTTTCATGACTGCTGCACTTATTAAGAACTTCATAAACCATTCTTAGACAAAAATAAGGTCACTTAATCATCATCCCATGAAGATGCTAGGAGGTAGAGTATTCCAATTTTAAAGACGTGTCTGTATAGTAACTATATATATATATAGTTACTTTTGCAATACTAAGTATGTAAGGAAAATGACTTCCAGAAAGAATGTGAAAAGTTTAATCCCAGAAGTGGACAACGATGCTTTAAGGAGCGCTTTTGGATAATGTAGAAGCAAATGAACTGAGTCAGCTTTTAAAGAAAAGGTTGGGAAAGGAAGGAAACCCAAATTGCACGTTTTGTAGAAAGGTGACATTTGTTAGATGACACTGGTTCAGAGGACCTGGAGTACGTATAGCCTAGACAATGTGACTAAACAGTTCATGACATGACTCACTGCTATAAATCAATCTGTTCCCTTTCACCAAAGGGCATTATTAAACTCAATTTGATTTTAATCGTAAGGTAACACTGACCATCGATTATTTCATTCTGACGTATACAAGAAATATTCTCACTGAGCACAGAAGTCTTTATTTTTGTATCAAGCATAGTAGAAGAAGAAGAAGACAATATGTTTTCAAATAGAATTATTTTTCTAAAATAAATCTTTTTTAAAATGTGCTTATAATAAAATTAAAATCTGCACACTGAGAAGAATTTAAATCCAGCTTGAGAATTATGACTTACAGAACACTGTAAAAAATTATGAATATCTTTAGTTTTAAAAAATACGTCGGGAAATACATTACGAGGCCCCACAGTGCCACACAATATCTTTGGAACAAAGTTACAGCGTGGACTTTCCTAAATGAGATGATCTCTTTTTTCAGGGTTGCAAAGGAAAGAAAAGGAAATTGTTTCTTATTGAGCTGCTCACATCATTGTTTTCCCTGTCTCTAGAAATGAAATTATTCAAAAAGGAACATCATTTCCATGGGTAACTATTAGCACAGTGCAGAGGAATCAGTGTCACTGCCTGATGCCTTGAGCATGCTTGTACTTCTGCAAAGCACTCAGTGGTGTCACATGTCTGATGCTACAGCTTGAAGAAAACAAGCAAATAAAGCCCTTCATGTCTAGGAATGTTGACTGCCAGCTGTCTGTAAGAGATACACACTCATGCAACCGTTATCTTCCCTTTTGTCCTATTTGTCCACTGCTTTTATCCATCTATTTATTTCAGTATCAAAATACTTGTCTTTGAATAGAAAACTTATTGTTATATTTAACTTGACCAACATTACCTAACTGTCCAG
This sequence comes from Alectoris magna, assembly GCA_030625065.1. NCBI lineage: Eukaryota > Metazoa > Chordata > Aves > Galliformes > Phasianidae > Alectoris > Alectoris magna. The sequence goes on along the minus strand of CM060567.1, from coordinate 1,325,353 downwards.
ACTTCAAGTAAAAACAAAACAACCAAAAAGCCCTCTCCCTTTTCCATGTAATGCAAAAAATAAAAATAAAAATAAAACATAGTTTCAGACTTTTTTTGTTTCTGTTTTCTATTTCCATACATTTTCAACAGGACTTCAGGACGTTGCTTCTTGTTTGTTTATTTATTTCTATCATCATCATTGTGATGGTGGTGGGAATCCAGGTATTGGACTACCTGACCATTATCTTAAAAACAAATACCAAAAATAGTTTCCCATAAAAATGTCTCCTAACCCAGTCAAACAGATGCTGTTTCCAGTAACTCACAACAAGTGTTTTTAGATTTGCAGAACTGTGCTTTCAGAAAACTCCCAGCCCCCTCCAGAACATTTTTTCAAGCCATTTAGAAATATATGGGACCATAATCCCATCTCTTCTCAACTACAGAAGCTTTGTGTATGTTGTGCTAACTACTTTTACCTCGTGCATTCCCTATACCTAGCATTTCCCTTTTTAATACTCACAGCATCACTACAACATATAGAAATACTGACATTCTCATGTTACAGATAGAGGGGAAAATATGAGATCATTTGATAAATGTCATCCAAAAAGTCTCAGGAGAAAAAAAAAACAACAACAACAAAACAACAGACTCATGACTACCAGCATACTGCCCTTCTTCCTAAATCTCTCCTCCTTCAGGGGATCATAAAATCATAGACTGGCTTGGGTTGGAAGGGACCCAAAGGGTCATCAAGTTCCAACCCCCCTGCCAGATACAGGGCCACCAGCCTCCAGATCTAATACTAGACCCGTCTGCCCAGAGCTCCACCCAATTTGGGCTTGAACACCTCCAGGGAAGGGGCATCCACAGCCTCTCTAAGCAGCCTGTTCCAGCACCTCACCACTCTCTCTTTGAAGAACTTCCCCCGATACCTAATCTAAACCTTTCCTCTCCCATAAACAGTAAAAAGAATTTGTCCCACTACTTTCAGAGAAATACAGAAGAGAAACATTCTTTGCATCCCTCTCCAGGTCTCCTCTACAAGGGATGTTCTTGTCTTCCTTGCACTAATATCTTTTGCATCTCCTAAAACTGCATCAGGTTGCCATGTGTGGATGCAATTCGTGCTTAGGAGCAGAGCAGGAGAAGGGCTTGAGAAGCATAGTTCTCCAAGATGCCTGACAGCTCGCATAGATGTGCACTGCAATTATTTTCAGGGTAGCTTTTCTCAAATGGTTTTTTGCTCTGTCTACTTTATGAAGGAATAATTGTCTGTCCAAGTAAGCCTTTCTACAAGGAAAAAAAAAAATATCCAAACATTGGCTAATTATTTTTGAAGATATATAACACAGATTACAATGCATTCATAGAGTCTTATAAAACGTTATGTTTTCTCACTTCTTTGTCTTACTTGATGGAGTCTTTTCCCCAAGGGATCATTTCTGGAGTTCATGCAGTAGATACGACTACTGAAACAAAATCTGAATTTTGAAGCCAGTTGAACAGACTTAGTAACTAACGATTATATCCTTGAAAGAGCTTTAAAATGAAAATAATACGTACTATTTTCAGGATATTCCAAACAAGAAGAGAAGTAGTGTTGATCTTTACAAATACATTCTATTACCCTCCTTACACAGATAAGTACAAATAAATAAATAGATTAAAAAAATGACAATCCTTGTAATAAAACAAATGGAATCGTATACTTAATCTAAGTTATCCATGTAAGTAATTCAAGCAAGTCCAAAAAATGGCAAATGAGTGAGAGTCTCTGGAACTGCCAATTTGGGCAGGTATCCCTCAGTTTACAATCAGCTCATTAACTTTTGCTTACACGGCGTGACAGATTCTGTGCAATTAGACATGCAAAGACTATTGGAACTTTATCATCAATTCAAGAACTGTCATGGTGAATGCCTAACTCAACATATCAAACAGCAGCTGTTTTGTGACATGCTGCTAAAATGTAGGGCTTCAGCTTTGTACAAACAGACCAGCCCTTCCGTATATCATCTCCTCTCTTCTCATTGGATTAGTCACAATGATTAGAAGACTTTTTTTTTTTTCAAGAACTAAGAAATTTATAAAGCTTAGGGTTGGCTTTTGAAAAAGTGATTTCTCACGCTTAAAAGATCTCTTGACGTGTAACTTTTCAATTTCAAAATAAGTACTTCACTAAAGCCACAACTAAGAGTTGTAAAGCAAAACCAAGATTTTATTTTATTCAAGGTAACTGTCAAACACTGAGAAGCATAAGTTTTGTTCTTCCATTTTACGTATTTAATAATACTGACATGATCTGTATGGGTTTTTCACTTCAGGTTCTACTGTGGAGCTAAAGTCAAAAGAAATACTTGAATCAAACAGGCTTTGTTCTAAGTAAAAATCCACAACCTAAATTCTGCGGACTGAGAAGACAAAAGTATTTCCATGAACTGGAGATAATACTTTTTGAATGAGGCTTTTGTTCTGTCGCTTTAAGTTAAAAACTGGGGGGAAAAAAACAACCCAAACATATATTAAACCACCGAATCAGAGGGTGTGTTTAATTTGCCACTTCCACTACAGTGCAAATAATAATCACAGTTTTATCGAATTTGCAAACATGAAATTCCCTTTTCTTTAAGACCCTTTGATAAAGCATTGTGTAAAGTACTTTGTGCCTTTGTGCCAGGCAAATGCCTTTGTGTCTCTCCATCCTTGACTACAATAAACACAGAAATGCCCAGGTTAGCAGACTAACACATTGGACAAAGTGATACAGTTGATAGAAAACCCTAAAAAGTAATGGCAAAGTTGCTGCCATTGATTGAGTTGAGATTTTATCAGACATATAGCTTCTCATTTCCCTTCTACTTGGATTCATTTGTCATTCACTTATGAAAGGCTTGATCATTATTTACCTTTGCCCTGTAGTAGTTCAAGACATTAGATCAAAGTTTAGTTGCAAATCAATATGATTATGCCCTTTTCTTTACTATAAAGACAAGAAAGGTTAAAAGAATTCATTTTTAAATTTTACTGTAATGTTGTCACAACCTGACTTCTGTGATCTGTGTCTCAGAGATGAGACTTCAGGTGAGTGAAGGACCGATTTTAATGACAGAATCCAAAGCTTATTAGGTAAAAGTAGAAGTTTCTTGACGTCTTGATTTTTCGCTGATTTTAGTTGGTGGTTTTTTTTCTGTTCTTTTTTTTTTTTTTTTTTTGGAGAAGGATAAAGTCTGAATGACCTATTTGCATTAATCAATTAATAAGCTATTATCTGGAAGTACCTAACAAATTTACTGTCTATTAGTCTAATTGAAGTAACTTGATTAGCATCCTGCGTGACGTGGAATTACAAAGAAATATCTCCACTTAGCAAGAAAAGCCACCTCATTAAAAACATGAAATTTATAAATAAAATATAGTGCCAGTAGAAGATGAACAAATTTCATGCATATAGAATTAACTGGTGGTATTTAATACCAAGTTGTTAATTAGATCTTTACTACCATTGAAGATAGCTTCTAAGAGTGCACACTTGATTTCATAGCTAACTCCACTGAAATTTCAAGGTTACAAATATACGTCTCCTGTGTGACTCCTCATTCCTTACAAGAAAGGCAGGAGGGAACTACTGGACAAGTTCGGTTGCTGTAAAAATGGTATTACAAAGAGTACTACCAGTGACTACCATGTGAAAAGCCAAAACGAAGCCAGCAGGATGTACACGTATGTTTAAGGCATATGCAAAAGCATGTGTTTAATCACCTAAAACATGCATTATTTAATTTCATGCTTCTGAGAAGCGTTAATAAAGTACAAAATGTTACTGTTTTACAAGTAGTAAAATCACTCAATTTAACAGAGTTCATCAGCAACATGTCTGATAAATGTACATGGTTACTGATATTTTGACTGTCCCTTTTTATATAGTGTATGGGAAACTGTTAATCACAGCCTGAACCTCTGATTAACCATCTGAGGCAAGTGATGGGTCAGCTGAGGGAGCACAGGTGAAGGTAATTCAGCTGTGCTCCTGGAAGGGGTGGAGCTTGACTCCACCTCTCCTAGATCCCATTTAAGGACTGACCACCAATAAGGCAGCATCTTTTTTTGAGTTTGTTCCTGTGTGGGGTTCCTTGTGAGCCTCAACATTTGTAAGCTTCCATCTTAACTGTGAGCCTCAGTGTTGGTGAGTTATTCCTATATAACCTCTGGCTATCCATCTATTATACCTTGTATAATTACAAATATGCATATATGAAATACTTCTATGGAGAGCTCCCAGCTTTTTCTCTCTCAGTTTGTCCTCAAGGTTGCATTGGGATGCAAGGAAGAGAAACCAAATACAGTTGCGTCAGGCTGTTAGGACAGTAATGGTACTGAGATGGAAATTCATAAAATGGTCAGCTAGCAAGTTGGTGATTGGGAAAAAGGGTATCTGACAATGTAGAACTGTAAATAAGGAGATTAAGAGATGTAGGCTTTGCAGAGATGCTATTTGGTACACAATCTGAGGCAGGGTCCAGGAGTTTAGAGAAAAATATAATGCGATCAAAAACTTGTACTGAGAAATACCATTGAGATAAGAATTAACTGCCCAGAGCATTACTACTGAAAAGCACATAAAAGATAAAAAGACATCATGCCAGCTTAGATAAGAACAGAGGCAGGGTTTTGAATGATATCAATAGAAGATCAATTGTAGAAGTTGGCTAAGTAACAAAGGATGAAGAAATAGTAGTATTATATATGACTGAATGACCAAAAAAAAATCTATTCTTGGCAATTAACAAGCAGTTAATAAATAGCTCTTATTTCAAAAGAGGTTAAGTGCAGGTAACCTAATGTTGGAGGGAAATCCTACGAATTCAGCACATCTGCTTTGGAAGATATTGCCTCAAAAACGCGTAATACAACGTTACAGGGACGTTGTTCAATCCAATAGCAGAAATTCTCAAGTCAAACTGAATGGTCTGTATCCAAAAAGCACCAAAAGCAGACACTAGCTTCACAGCTAGTATTTAGAAATTTGTAATATATGCATGACCCTCTTAGGATCTCTGATATCAAAGGTTATCACCTAACTTTTATGCAAGGCATCAAGCACTGAGATAGACACCTCAATGTATGAATGCTATTAATAGGGAAAGGCATGGGTGCGCAATACCCGCTGCGCTCGATGGAAGACATCCAGCCAATGGTTCATGATGGAACGCAAATCCCAGAGTCTTCAGGCAGTCTCTGAGCCTGTCTCTGAGAGTGGCTGAATGAATGCATTCAGCAAAAGATGTGAACTACCCTTATTCTTCCAGTAAACATGATTATCATCAAAAAGGCTATGTACAGCCAATAATCAGAGAAGATTTGCTAGGATTTTAAGAGAGCAGCAGAGTGATAAAAGCAACTTCCAAAAGCATGGGTCTCTAAGGAAGTCTTATCGTTATAGGGTGAAAAATAACAGTACCTAGAGGACAGTTATCAGACAGCACTTTTGCCTGCATTAAGTAAAGACCATACAGCACCAACAAAGCCATATCACATACTGGATCAGAAGTTCTGAGTCCCAGTCCACCAGAATGAAGAATGAATTCAGCCAAAGGAATCTCAGCAGCAGAGACTTCTAGGCTATGTTACTGTCCATCAAGGTGACCCCAATTATGCTCTGACTCATTTCCTCAGAGCCCCTGAAGTACAGACAGAATTTCTCATGTAAGATCTCCGAGTAAAAGGTTTTTAGCTCCTACTAAAAGTTTGCCCTTGTAGGGGAAGGCCTGAAAGAACACAGAAATTACAGTAAGCATGGAAACAAATGGCATTCAGGAAGTCATGAGTGAAGTCTGATGAAAGATCTAATCTTACACATATGTCAGTGATGAATGTATATGATAGCCTAAGATGGGGCACAAACCTGATTCCCCATTAAGGATCAACAGTTTCAGAGCACAGCTAAAACACATACCAGATAATCCTTGCAAGTCACCTGTAAAAGGGCATGAATAACAAGGTAATAAAGTCCAATAATAAAAATAATGTTTCCACAGTAGTAAAGAGGAAGGTCAGCTTTAAAGAATGGTAGCATCTCATGAGGCAGTAAAAGGAGATGGGAAATTCAATCTGAATAAAGAGGACACTCATAAGAAAAATATTTCAGTTTTGTGTATTTAATGACGGCTTTATCTACAGTGAGATATTGCCAAATATAACAAAAAAAAAAGGTCTTTGGACAAACTAAAGAAGTTGTTATCCCAGAAGAAGCTTTTGTCCACTCTTCCCAGAACTGCCCTAACACCAGTGTAAGATCTGCCTGGGCTCCAGGTGGATCCTAAGTATGCTGTGTTATTTCTGTAGGACACTCTGGTTACAATCTGTATCAGATGCTTTGAACACTAATGAAGTGTGATTTGAGGTGGAAATGATCTTTACCATGAAGATTTCTCATTTCTGTTCATCTTCTCGGAGGTCTGCAAGCATGGGCTGTCTATCACAGGAGAAAGAGAAAAATCAGTGTACAGGTATATATATGACAGCTTCTATTACCTGTCTGAAGACAAGCTGGGGGGCAGACTTCATATAGGAATAAACACCTCCCCCAGATTTTCACAGTTCTTCTCCTCTTGAGTAAGCCATACTTTCCTTTGATTTCTAATGAATGTTTATAGGAACTTTATAGGAAGGTTGCTGTGGGAAGCACCATACTTAGTGCTCAGCATTTCCTTTGATAAGATTGAGACTCATAAATGCCAAGCTAAATGACTGGAGGTATTCTGAATGGCACAACACTCATAGTTGTTAATCACTTCTAGGAAATGTTTTAGGTCTTGGGAGGGGAAGCTTTGGGACTGTGTTTGTGTCTGCATGATGTCAAAGCCCAAAGAGACAAATAGAACAAATAGAACGCAGAGTATCGAAGGCCTTCCTTGTCCTCATGCTTTGAATCCTCATTCAGATGTTTCTGCTTGGAAGGAGCTGCTTGGTGCATGCTTTTTTCCCCACTAAACTCAGAAGAAAAAAAGAAGCATTTGTTTGCCTGTGAGTGCACAATTAGGGGGACCAAATGTGTGGAACAGAAGGGAGTTTAACCAAATCCTTCTGAGTAGTATGTCTGACGGTCTTTACAGCAGCTGCATCCAAGAAGTGGGAGAGCCATGAAGTCAGCTCTGGCTTGGGCTCATGGGGCCAAGAAGAATCTGCTGGGTGGGGCTTATATGATATGCCAAGAAAACCTGAATCAAACACCAGACTGGATTGGACTGAATCAAACAGCAGCCAAACACAAAATATCACACTCTGAAGCAGCATCCTAGACGAGAGTTTTCTGCAGAATAGTTACTAAAACCCAGGCTGTGATGCCTGGTGCTTGTTTGGAGAGAGAACAAGCTGCTAGACGCTTGTTATGACAAAGGTAAAAAAAAAAAGAATGCTTATTTAAATGACTAAGAGGGAGATTCTGTCATCCATAAAATTCTGTTCTTGTTGCTTCCCCATGCTAATACACAAAGGCATTAGTATAGGACCACACATTGCAGTGCTGGAAGGACAGAAAACTGCAAGAGACTTTCCACTAAAAAGACTTTCCATTTAAAAAAGACATTCTGTTGCTTTGGTCCTCAAGGTAGCACTTCACATAAATGATTGTTCCTGGCAGTCCTGCTGTACTAACTGGAAGGGAACTATGAGATAGTGTAAAGTGTCAGGGAGCATGCCCATTATATGGGTGGTGTGTGCATAAGCTTGCCTTACCTGAGAGTCTTTCCTGAAAGCATATTTGGCTGCAATGCTACTTACATAAATCTGCCTGAAAGGAAAACTTTCCGCTTAACATCCAACAACTTCTGCTTTCCATAAGACAAAGTTGTTTTTTTTTAAAAAAAAGCATAACCTGGTCATGGCTAAGACGAGGATGTGTGTGCTGATGTTACCATACCCATGGAAAGCTATTCTTATTTAAAAGAATAAACCTACCAAAGAAGAAAGAAAAAGGAAAAAAAAAGCTTTATCAATGATATAGTAATTCTCACAAGACTGAAGCTAGTACTCTATAACTTGCTGGCATTCCTTGTGCCTAGTTCTAGAGCACAAGGAACGCCAATACTGCCTGTGCTGCAGCAAGTGAAACCCAGGTGCAGAAGAGTTTCTCTGCCACTTTTAAAGCTGTGCAGAACAAGGTGCAGGTGATGCAGACCGACTTAGCACTGCTTTTTGAAGGAATCCATCTGGGACACCTGTGTGCCAAAATGAAGTTATCTCAGACTGCCTTTTGAGGGAGAATGCCAAATACTAAAGAACCATAATTTCCTTTATTTTGTGAATCCAAAGCTTTATACTCAATACCTAGAGCTTACACGATGTGCTCTGCCTTGAAAATGAAGTCATTTTCACAGTCCTTGCTTTCCTAAAAGTAGTCTTTCATCTTAAAATAGGACCTGTATTCTTTGTTCCTAACTACAAGACTTACTTGCCTTCACTAAAAAAGCACTTTGAGTAGGCCCACTTCAAGCAGTCCCAATCACTTTGTACAACTGACCTTTCCACCAATTTTTATGTTGTATGCAGATGACGTGTTTTCTTCTATATAAAAGAATAGATTAGAAGACAAGGATAAAGAAGTTGAAAATTTCACTGATAAAATATTTTTTCCCCCTCTTTCTTTTGTTTTAAATACTTTTTGGAATCTTGTCTTTGCAGCTAGATGATTAAAAAAAAAGGTTATTTCCTATGAAAACTAGACTTCCCATTTTTCTGTGAATAACTCCATGGGCACAACCATATGTTTGGCTTGAGCTGCCAGAGCAGCTTATACTTTCACTTACACTTGAAAATGCACAGGCTGAAATTCTTCACCAGGAGGCCAAATTTATTTGTTTGCCTGTCATGGTTTTGTAATTTTTGCTATTGGTATTCCACATCATAACATCATGTGGAGCACAGAGAAGAAGTACTACACATCCCAGGGGACCTCGCGGTCAGAGAGGAAAATACGTCACGGAAGCGACGCTGGCACTCTCTCTCTCTCACTGCCTGGCAGCGAGTGTGGGTGTGCTTCCAAGCCGCGGCGCCTTCAATTTCAAAGTAGGCTTCTCGGTCTTCGGAAACCTCTCTTTCTCTTATTTCACTTGATTTATTAGCCTCAATTTCAATTAGATTGTATTATAGTAAAATAAGTTTTACTCCTTAGATTGTTGCCGCTGCTCTGTTTGTTTCCTTGAGCCCAGCTCCCATCTCCCTACCCCTTTCCCTTTTTCCCTTCCCCTTTGTCAGGGGCCGGGGGCCCACGGGCCTACTGCCCCCCCTGTCACGGACACAGATTGATCTAGATAACCCCGTGACATTGCCCCACCAGATGCAGGTGCTGAACAACGAAGAGAAATAGAAGAAGTTGTATGATGGGTAACGGGGTGAAGGGAAGAAAAAGAACTTAAGATTAAAAAATCAGTTTTGCAATAGGCACAAAATGATCTATACATGTGTGCAGACATTTATAATGGATATAGCAACACCAGAGCCCTTGCAGAAATAATTCCAGATATATGTCTGGAAGGGAAGAGATTAACGAGAGGGACAATTTCTACACCACCGAGGAAAAAAATAATCTGGAACAGACAATTTCTGATTGAACTCTTGGAAATAATGCATTTCCATGGAAATTTCAATTCTTCATTTAAACCAGACAATAAATACACTGAAGTTTCAGAAAAAAATATTGGAGTCAACAGGCTGATGTGTACTAACAATACAAAAAATGACTACCTTATTAATTGGAGGCACTGTGTACATTTCCATACATAGTTTATGACACGGTGTTAATCTCAGAAACAGATGTGCTGTTGCAGACCCAAACAGCTCAAAGGTTGGCAATTATGGAATCACAGGATTGCGAGAGTTGGAAGGGACCTCAAGAGGTCAAGTCCAACCCCCCTGCTAAAGCGGTACCCTATAATAGGTCGGACAGGTAGGTGTCCAGATGGGTCTTGAATATCTCCAAGGAAGCAGACTCCACAACCTCTCTGGGCAGCCTGTCCCAGTGTTCCGTCACCCTTACCATAAATAAGTTCTTCCACATTTTATGGAGCTTCCTATGTTCAAGTTTTAGGATATTCCTCCTTATCCTATTGCTATGCACTACTGAGAAGAGACTGGCCTCATCCATTTGCCTCCCAACTCCCCTCAGATATTTATAAACATTTATCATTAAGTCTCTTCATATGCAGAGAACAGAGGCTGAGAAAAGCAGGAGACAACTAGTGGAAAAACTATAAAACAGCTTTAGGATCCACTTTGATGATGAAGATAAGTGACAGAACAGATGCACATACAGTTCAATACAAACCAAATTTTGCTAAGGACTGTCGTAAATCTGATTGCTCTTACTAAAAGGAAAACAAAATAAAATATCAATAATGGAATGAATTTAAAAGGCACAATGAAATATTACCGCCACGATCATCAGAGCATTTTGATACCTAGAATATGAAGAACCCTATGAAATTACAGTATCAAAAAACCCTTCAATAAAATAGAAAGCACACAGGATCAAGTACAATTATACTTTGCATCTAGATTAAGAGTCCTCTAAAAGTAGTATCGTCACAGTGAGTTGCAAGGCAAAACCAAACCAAATATGTTCTACTTTTTTTCATAGAATCGTAGAATGGCTTCGGTTGGAAGGGACCCTAGGGATCATCAAGTTCAAACCCCCCTGCTGCAGGCAAGGCCACCAACATTCTTTTTCATTCTTTTCTATTAATTGTGTATACTAAATACACAACGAAAAAAGAGGTTAAAAGAAACAAACAAAAAAAAACAAAACAAAACCCAAACTCTCTTGCTCTACAGAAATGACCACATTTTACAGCAGCTGTCTTGATAGTCTCAAGCCCAATCTCCAAAATATAACATCAAATTTGTGACTCGAATATTCCCGAACTTGATGGTCCAAGAGTTTGAGGTCAGTTCAGAATTCTTCTTTGACATCTATCTCTACGTAAAAAGAAATGTTCAGAATCTTAGGTCCAAAGCAAAGCAGTGGAGCTTCTTGTCTTGAGTTTTTATAAGCCTACTGTTAATACCACCATTACGCTCCTCAGTGCTGTGCTTTATAAGCTGGTCCATGGACCATTCTCATCTGAAAGTTGAAGAAACTTGATTATTGTTTTTCACTGCATGTTGTTTTGCAATCTGTTCACATGAAAATGTTTAAGTGCTCAAACATCTCCTTCAAAAGATAACAGCAGACCACAAATAGAAAAAATGACTACTATTTGCTATAATGCAAAAGAGTAATTCAGTATTATGAGAGGTTTTTTTCCCCTCAACTGCAAAGAGGCAGGAATTTATTTCCTGCTTATTAGGAAATATTCTATTTTCATGACCTAACACACTTAAGATACCTGACAGCAATTGTGAAATGTGTCTCTCATTCATTCAATATTAGTACTATCCCAGTAGTACAAAGCCACACAGAAGCGCTATGTAGCACCACGTTGCCAAAGAGAAACCATTTTATATTTCTTCTTCTGTTGTACTGCCCTCGTTTTGTAACTTGTATATGTTATTTCAACTATAAAAATGCACATTTTTTAAAAACTTTTCATGCATACATACATTGGAGTGAGATCCATAAAAGTGCTACAGTATGAGTTTCAATATTTAATGCCATAAGATTGTCTTCAACAGCAAGCCTCAAATATTTCTGAGATCTCCTGCAGCTGTTCACAAAGATGAAGATAGATGACTTTTTCTAAATGACTGTCAAATACTTACTGTGAAGATACTGCATAACGTTTATTATCCACTCGTCTGTTAACTTCCCAGCTCTTGTTATCTTTGTACACTTCAGCTGACTTGCAAGATCCCTTGATTCAATCCAACAAATAGTGTCCTCTCTGTAGTTATAATCTAGTGTCAAAATTGAAGATCCTTTTACAGGAGTTCGAGCAGACACTTTGCTTCCATTAAGATATAATACTTCTATTGTTTCAGAGTTTGCAATCAGAAGAAGAGGAGGTCTATCAGCAGGCTCTGAAAACAAATCAGAGAAAATATAAAGTGTTATCTATCTTATGAGCTTGAATGAAATTTTTACATGTTCTTACCTGCATGTTTTAACAGATAATAAATAGGTGTTGGTTTTATTTTCATAACTATCATATATTTCAAATTACTACCATATTTTATCTTGCTGTTCTAATAGTTCACATTGTTAAAGAAAATTAATTACCCTCGCCCCACAGCTTCTGTTTAATTCTGTGCAGCATTATTGCAACATTTTTCATACCTAAGTCATAAAAAGAAATGCATTTATGCAAATCATTTCTATCCAGATTACTGACATTTCTAATAGAATGGAGGCCATGAAAACCTGAGGAATTTACGAGTACGCGTGGAACGGTAAGGTACATTTGTACCTGAACCTTTAAAAAGAGACAAAAACTGAGTGAATGCTTCTACAAAGCAAAGCAAAAGAGCAACAACAACAACACAATCAAACAATAACAAAAAGCAATGAAGCGTGGCTCCGTCATGCATATGTAGGCTCTAATACGGTGCAGTGTAAGAGAGAAAGCCTTATGCTGTGGGAAATCCTAACAGCAAAAGGGAACAGAGAACATGTAGTTTCCAATGGGTTAACATTCAGGTGCCAAAAAAAAAACAAATGAACCAGAAGTATGAAGAAACAACTCCACATTCCCTTGAATCACTTTCACTGGAAATCTGCCTAGTAATGATTGAAAATACTCAGAACAATGTGTGAATACTGAAGGAAACCCAAATTGCGAAGAATATAGATTTTAAATATTAAATGTTCAGTTAAGGTGATGCTACAAGCTCATGATTTGACAAGTTGTTCAAGTTAATAATTTCTTGTTACCTTAGAGAGAAACAACTGTTACTGAGTGCAAATAAATTTTGCATCATGATGAGTGCTACTGGATGCGAATGCAGCTGGTTTTAGTTTAGGTGTATTTTTCATTGCTTTATTGGATAGTAAATCCAGGGCTGGTGTGAAATTATGCCTCAGTATGGTGAGAAGTTTGTTATACATGGTTTCACTAATGAAATTAATTGTCATTTTTTTTTCTAGATTTAGAGTACTATGTTCCATTGGTATACAGTCCCAGTCAATGTAGAAGCATCATGGGGATGTCTATATCAAAACCGTGTGCCTGCAGGTTGGCTCTGTTCTTTGTTCTTTTTAAAGGGAAGCACTCCTTCACTAGAGGCTTTGATTTGTGATGCTCCAAATGCGATTTAAGCTTGCAGTAGGTTTAAATGGAATAAAAGTGATGTTTAATTTTGCAATGAAGTATGTTCACGTGAACAATAACATCAAGTTGACAAAATTCTGGAAGTTGTATTAATTAAAAGAAAACAAAAGAACAAAAGAAAAGCCCTAAAACATAGAAACTCACACTTCCATTGCCAAGCATGTGGGAAAAAATATTTGAGCTGCCAAGTCTCACCGCAAGAGCTCCCAGCCCAAAGCAATCTGCTTACATTCAGAAAAATAAATCAACATTAAAATTAGTATTTTTGATCAACATTCTACATCGCACAGTTTTCAGATTTTTACTAAGCAATTCCAGGTAAAGAAATTGAGGGGGAAAAAAAAGGATTTGAGAAATAATGCTTCATCAGCAGGTCTGATTAAGGAGAAATGGGGCTTTATTGAACACATTGCTCAGTGATCTCACTGAAGTCCACAGAATTACATTTTAAATTCTGTTCTTTGATACTACGGGCTTTTATTTAGACATCTCTTTTGCTAATATTTTGTTTACTTTGTCACCTAAGACAATTCTTGTCTATAATGGATCAGCATGCATTCTTTCTAAAACAGATCTCATTTATTCTCCTATTGTTTTTCATTTTATAACATGTTCTACACTGTGCAGCATCTTTTCTCTCCTCAGTAAATCTCATGACGACATCTGCAAAATCACACTTATGTAACTTACAACTTTTCTAATTTACTGACGTTCCTCACTTGTCATACATTCCCTACCACTATTTGCATCCATGCAAGATTCTGAAAACTAAAAAATTTCTAAAGATTTGAAGTTTGTAAAGCAACCTCTTCTAAACTATCCTAAGACACAGCTGAAGCTCCCTAGCCATCCTTTAATTCTCCTCAGAAACGGGGGCAATGGGGTTTTCATTGAGGAATTTTACTTGCCTTTTCCCAAATAGATCCATTTGTAGCCAACATTGTTGATCGTGTATGTCAATCTTTGCCCCTACTGCATCCTTTCTTCTGAACTGCTAACCATCAGGAGAAGACAAATAGGCTTAAGAGATTTCATTCTGAGTCTCTTTCATTCTGAGAGTTTCTGTGCTGATATAAAAGGTGTATTTGTGTCTGTATCCTGCTACGTTTTTCACACGTAACAGTGATCTGCTGCTCCCTTCCCACAAAATACCATCATTCACCTCTCCTCCAGCATCAGTACAAAAAATTCCTTGCTATGATTTTTGCTTTTGTACTTCGTATGAAGTAAGATATAACAACTGTCTGCAATCTGTAAGGCCTTCAAGAAGAGGCAGATATCAGGCACTGTTTGCTGTTAAGGATCCAGCATGGTTGTTTAGTTGTCTGAGGCTGTTACAGAGAACCATATCCTTTCCTACCTTGTTTTAAGCTTGCCCACTAGAAATGGTAACAAGGATCACCAAACTCCAGAGAAAGGTTGTATTTCAGTATTAATGTCTAAGAAATTCTGAAAAAGAATTAGTACTGAAACTCCTGAGCAACGGTTTTAAATCAAACATGGCTCCAATACTCAAGACACTGCTTAGCAGCCATGACTAAATGTTAAAACACATATGTAATCTTGTAGACGTTATCCAGAAGGCAGGTTGCTGAGCTGAAAATTCTATTTTTCAAGCAGTCCATACATGAAATAATTGAATGGGTAGAATTGGTTAATCTTGCTTTTTCACTCTAGGGTGGGAGACCTGCCTATTTCAGTGCTGCTCGGATAAAGATCGATTTTATGAAAAAAGATTTCCTCTCTTCCTCCTCACAAAAACTACTTGTCTGTGTCTCAAAACAGAATGCACAAAGCCTAGAAGGTTAGTGGACAGATATGAGTTGCATGGAGCTGGTAGCAGCTTTTCAAATAACTGGACTTCATGTCTGCTTTTCTTTCCAGAGTTTTCTTTTTTCTTTTATTCCTTATTTCTTCTTTTCCTTTTTTTTTTTTTTTTCCCATTTTATAGGAAAGATAAGAAGTGAATAGCTCTCTAATCCAGGAAAGTTTTATGATTCATCCCTCTAGACTAAAGTGAAAGCATCTTCCTTTGAATTATGTTTAAGATAGAGTAGCAGAAAAGATGAAAGCCTTATGTCCTCCCCCCTTCCTGATCTTGTCTAAAATACAGATCAATAGTGATGTCATAACAAATCAGAAACAAAGCCTTTTTGCTGTGCCACCAACAGTCCTAGTTCTGCGGAAGGAAATCTTCAGAAACGCCTGTGCTGGTGGACTGGTTTGTTGGTTTGTTTTTTTTTCATTACAAAGATATGAAAGGGATAAAAATCATAAATCAGTGTTTACAAGCAACTTAAGAACCCTTTCTCTGAGGTCTACATTGTAAATTCGAAGAGCTTTGCTCTTAGCAAAGCGCATGCATTGTGTGAAAGTGTGACAAATACTCAGAAGTGCTGAATAAAATGCAGTCACATTTTATTTGGAAATTAATTTTCTGTAGTTAAGCAACGAATCCCAGAATGGACGACTTCAATTCTAAAGCCTCAAAGCATCAATTGACGAGGTTCTACAAGAAAACTATGTTGTGAGATACCTTTAGGAGTAATGAATATCAGAAATAGCTTATAACTTTAATCCCTATCTCTTTATCCTTCTTTATCTATACAACAAATGTTTTTTATCACACGGTATTTCACTGTAGATGGTCTATGAACATAAAATATATCAGGAATTTTTGCAAGAAAAACAGTTACTTTTTTTTTTCCCTCAGCTAAAGTTTTCCAATTCTGTCCTTCTGTTTCCTTAAAAATTCTTTTCATCCAGTGCAGTACAGACATACAAACTTGGCAAACAAAGAACTTCTAAAACTCCATTCAGCAGAGCTATATTTTGTTTCATTTTCACCTCAAAAGTCATTAACTGCTTCTTTATTCATAAAAGAAAGTGTGGTTAAAAAGTCTTGGAAAAAAAACCACCATGGTGTGCCTCTAGCTGTTTTGATACCTATTTTAACAACCTTCCCAAAGGTACTGTGCAACTAAAAGTTTCAAGATCCAAAGTTATTTAAATGAGCTAAGGAAGAAAATGCAGAATTTAATGAGGGATAAACCTCCCTGCCTTCACAGCCAAGCGTTCGGCTGCCTGAAGGGTAGAAAAACAGCAGCTCCTGCAAACTGCTTTGCTTAATTGAACCATCCCACATGCTAAAAGGTGCCTGTTCAAGGTGGGCTCTGAGGCTGTGGAGGGGCTGCAGGCCTCACCCACAGTACTGCATCTAGGTCTGGTGCGCCCAGCATGAGGAAGACCTGGAGCTGTTGGAGCGGGCCCAGAGGAGGAAACGAAGATGCTCACAGGGCTGGAGGACCTCTCCTATGGAGACAGGCTGAGGCAGCTGGGGGTGTTCAGCCTGGAGAAGGCTCCAGAAAGACTTCATTGTGGCATTCCAGTGCTTAAAGAGAGCTTATAAACAGGAGGGAGGCCAATTTTTTACATAGGAAAATAGTGACAGGACAAAGAGAAATGGTTCAAACTAAAAAAAAAAAAAAAAAAATAGATTAGATGTTAGAAGGAAATAATTCTGGTGAGATCTTGGCACTGCTGCCCAGAGTGGTGTGGGTGCCCCAGCCCTGGAGGTGCCCATGGTTGAGTTGGATGGAGCCCTGGGCAGCCTGAGCTGCTGGATGGAGTCCTAACCCACAGCAGAAGGTTGGAATTGGATCATCTTTGGAGCCCCTTCCAATCCAAGCCATTCTATGGTTCTATCATTTTCTGACACCTCCAAAGGCCACAACAGCCATCCTCTGGCTCCTACAGGCCACTACTCCCAGGCACAACTCCCTTCCTCTGTACCTTGGTCACTGGCCCTCCATCTAAATAAGTACTCTGCAACCTCTCGCTAATGATATGGAGGCAACTAAGACGTAGTACAAGGCTCATAGCTTGGTCTTGTGTGCTGTGCTTTACCTAGGACAATGGATAGAAGTTTATACTCTTAGAAGATCTCCTTTTATTAACATCAGAAAATTTTATGTAATGCTTAAGCTAACCCAAACCTCAGCTGCTTCTTAACTTTCAAACTTTTTACACACAGAACTGAGAATTTTGTTCATTTTTCAAATGTTTTTGGCAACTGCTTTTATGTGCGGACTAAATAGGTGGCTTGTTCTTTATATCCTTCTTCTCTTTAGGCTATTAAAGGAAATTAAAGAGGTGGGTTGTTTTACTTTTTTTTTGCTTATTTTTACCAAGAGCTTTTTTGCTTTCTCCTTTAGATATAACTTCCTGGATTCTGTTCTACTAATCAACCCATTATGCCTCTCACTGGATTTCATACCCCAGCTGAAGACGTCCCACTGTTGAGTAAGGATCAGGAATATTTTGAATGTCTTGCCAGTCGTAGACTAATTTACATACCAGGACAGTACCTCTTCCCCTGCCCAACACGATGTCATTGTCTTTTAACTTGTGAACCATTTCATCTTTTACACTTTTTGGCAAGAACAGTCCCTATTTACTTTCTCACCTATCCTTTTTGTTATGTAGGGCAGCACTTTTTGTTTCTGCTTGAACCTTATCCTACAAGACAGAAACATGTGAAAAACAGTTCATATTATCAGTGAAGCTACGAATAGAACATTAAGGCTGAAGGAAAGCTACCTTCTGGAACATGGAAATGTCACTATTTTCCACACTGTAAGCTGGGTGCAGTGAAGCAATGTAAGCTGTTACAGGTCACTACAGCTATTGTCGCTTTCTGTGGCACCATTATTGTGGCAACAATGTTTTTGACCCCTGTGCACTGTCAAGAGTTCAGCCCAATTGCTCTAATATTGATAATTTAATTCAGCATTACTTCAAAGAAAAGTTGTGTTTATGCACAAAAACAATGTAACAAGCAGTGCTTATGTCCCTGCAGCATCACGATCTTATTAGCGCTAGCTTGCCTTTCCTTTAGTTCGCGACTGAAAATAACAGAAGAAATGAAAACGACCATAAAAGTGATATGATAAAGAACTAAGAAAGACAGAGGAGTAGCTCCTCTCTGTTAATACACAGCCCGACTCATTTCACCAACACCATCAAGACACTGACACTTCATTATAACACTGAGATAGGCGTTTTGCTGTATACAAGAAAGGAAACTCAAAGGCTCATCTCGCGTCCAATACAGGCACCACGAGAATTTCCTGATCTAGAATGGAGTTATTGATTTTTATGTAGTGGAGGAAGAAGAGTACTAAAATTTTTTACGTTTTATGGACTTTCTTATCTCACAATACTTGGCAATGTATTAAAACGAACTGCTAAGCTATGATGTGGATCAATTTAAAACTTGATACTAGCTGCAGCAAAACACGTAACTTACTGGTGCTCAAGTCAGAACATACGTAGTGATGCTATTAACTTGAGATATCCTCAAAAAAAGCCAGTAGGCTTTCAAATTTTATGATGATAAAATAGCTACAAATAAGACTCAAAAAAAAAAAAATGTAACAAACAGTTGTATACTTGGCTCTTGAATCATCACGGATGTCGAAAACTTGTTCAAGAAAGTGTTGGCTTTTTAATATAAGAACGTTAAGTCACTGTGCTGTGTAAAAAAATACTTTGTACAACATTGTTTCCTTAAACACTATTTACTATTTTCCTCAAATATCCAATTTACTATTAATAATGAAAACATGCACTGACTTTGTTTTTTTAAAAAGAGTTTGGTGTGAATGTGCATATCATGAAATTCACCTCCTGGGATATTACAAGGACAAGGCAATCTCATGCCTTTTTTCATCCTCAGGGCACAATTACCTGATGATCATTTCCTCTGCCTTCTCACTACCTCTGTTGTCTTCCCAGAGTAAATAACCTGTTTTGTCTGTGTGAGGAAAAATCTTTATTTATGAAGAGGGAAGCTGGGAACTGTTCTAATTTTGGCTGAACTGAATATTTCACTTTAATTAATCATAACCATATAATAACTTATCTCCTTTGGAGTATTCTCATAGTACATGAGAAGCTGTTCTAGAGTTGTTATGTGGCTCTTTGTAAACCAGTGAAGGAAATTCCATCTCTTCTGCAGGCAGTTCTATCCATCTTTTCATACTTATCGTCTACACGGGACCAAAACAAGAAATATTTTCTGTAAGGTAAGGAGAAATTAAAACTTACCATTTTTGGCCTTGCAAGATTTGTTATCAGGCTGAAGAACGTAACCCTCTACACAGCTACAGGTGTATGATCCATCCGTATTTATACACATCTGACTGCAGCTTCCGTATCTATTGCATTCATTCAAATCTAAAGGGACATAAATGAAATTAATAAAATTTAATTAAAAAGGGAGTTAAAAAAATAATTAAAATTGTAAGAAGAAATTTTGATCCATTAAATCACGTATTCCTCTTCTCAAGCCACGGCCTTATCACTGATGTTGGCTGATGAAATTATTCCAGCAACCAAACAGAAGGCAAAGAGTTCTCAGGTTTCATTGCTATTTATTTTTGAAGTTAAAACCTTCATATTTTCAATTAACATCCGATGTCTACATTGTGGTAGGGAGACATCTGGTCCCTTGTTCTACTAGAAACCATTTCTATTAAAAATTATCAGGGACTATGAATGAAACAACATTTCAAGGGAGGAAATTGATTATCCCTCTCAACCTATTTGTGCTGGAAATGTCTTATAGTTCCATAAATGTACTGTCACAATTTCTAGATTAAACTATCATCCACTGCATCAAAAACTATATATTTCTCTAATCTGAAGAGCAGCTTCAGTACGGCATATAGACATAATGCCATGAAATCAAGACATGCTGTTTAACAGTAGTTGAGAGTTTAAGTAATAAATCGACATTTTAAAAACTGCTGCTGAAATTATTTCCTCAGCCATATTTTCAGTCACAGAACATGACAACCATAGAGCAAAAGAACTCCGAATAAATTGCATTTATGAAGAATCTGGTTTAGGACCATTGCTTGAAGAGAGGAGTGATTGGGACTGAGCGACAGAATTCCAGTCTGCTTACAAAAAGAGAAAAAAATAAGAATCAAATAACTGGATGGAGAATTAAAACATCATATATATAAAAAATGGAAAAGAACACCAATTTCAATACACATTTAATTATGCCAGAATAACATTCGCAGCTACGTTGCGTGATTTGGGAATGTTCAATTATCAAATTGTGATCTAGATGTGATTTTATGGGCAGGAGGTGAAATGCTGTAAGTTGTACTGCATTTCTAGGCTTAGAGGTCGGGAGAGTGGCTTAAACAAATGAGCTGCCAGTTTGTCTAAGCAAGGTGAAAGAAAAGGGAAAGACTTCTTTTCCACCTTCTCTCAACTTGCTGAAATTGCTTTCTTCCCAGTAAGTTAGGATAGCTACTGCAGGAGCATGTACACAGGAGCACAAAGGAGTTAGCAGGGAAGTCCTGACTGACTGTGGAGGACTCTTTCCCCTGCTTGACTCCACAAGCCCGTGCTCATTTCCTGATGAACAAACACCACTGAAGATGGGCAAGGAAGCTCATCCATGCTTACCAGCTTGCTGTTGGTCTCCCCGTATGGCTCCAAGATGAAAGCCAGTAGCCCACC
Source organism: Alectoris magna (assembly GCA_030625065.1). NCBI lineage: Eukaryota > Metazoa > Chordata > Aves > Galliformes > Phasianidae > Alectoris > Alectoris magna. The sequence continues at coordinate 1,304,568 of CM060567.1, read as the reverse complement.
ACAGCTCTTTGCACGTAACAGAGATCAAGGAGTCCTTAAGAAATTTTTGTATCAATCCTAACCCATTCTCCTCATTTACCTGTGCAGCTTCTTCCATCACTGCTTGTTTCATAGCCATCTCCACAGTAACACTTGGTGCCATTCCTGGTAATGGCACATTTGTATTGGCAATTCATCTGTTGGCATCTGGGTAGCAATTCTGTAAATAAAATTATTTAGAGCAAATGGTTACTAAGTATTATTTTCACTATTGCCAAATCACAAACTTTAAACATACATGTTTGTGTAAATGCACATCTCAGGAAGGAAATGCAATCACCATTTCCGTTAGTTGTTGGAAATGCACTTACGACACGTAACGCGTTGTCAAACGTTTGCATTGAAAATTGTATTTCTGCAACATAATAAAAAGAATAACATTCCATTTCTACCAAACACAGTGCACAAGTATATAATCAAGGCATACTGTTGTTCTGCTTCGATGTTTATTTTTTTCCACATCGGTCATATTTAAAGCAATGATTTGGGGGGAACAAAGAGCACCAAATCTCAACCAGTTAGATTATGGTTACAGAAAACAGCAAAGGCTATGGGAAAGTTTTCAACATCTACATTGTCTGAATTCGTCAAATAAACTGATATTTTGAAAGCTTGCTTTGATTTACCAATACATGTATAACTTTCACAGCAATCAATGGGCACACATTCTGGTTCAATAATTTACTGTTGGACGTTTACTGTTGAATAAACATTGGACATTGTATATGTCATTACTACTGAAATCCTTCGTAGTATGTATTGCTTAAATCCAAACCACCAATACAAGGCACGATGTTAACAGTCAGAAGAAATATAGCAGAAATAAATACTGTTATGTTTTCCACCCTGCAACAGCATGAAAACAAACTAAATAACCACTTCTCAGCCTGAAGCTGGATGAAGTGCATCAATTATACTGCTGATCAAAAGAAGAGTGTTTTGATGAGCAACACTTTTCCCTACAGGAAAAGGATTATAGAAAACAATTGTAAAAGTTTATTCCAACACATTTTGTTGAAACTATGCAGATGCATCAGAAAATAATCTGAAAATGGACAGAGAAAGGTTCCCTTATAGGACTGTCTTAAAGGGACTGGGAATGCCCTGAAGAAAAGGAGAAGTCTGTAGTTTAACATCGGCAGTTATAATGCATCTGATGCATCACCAAGTTCTACTGGAGGCCAGAATTAAAATTAATATGAAGAAGAGTCAGCATCAGCATCTGAGAACTGGCGTTTCAGTTCTGGAACATCTGCTGTTGCCAAAATAAAGCTGACATTTTGGGAGGAAAGCGGATGTGTCTGCCACCTAAAGTTGCACTTACTATACTGCAATAACCACTACAAAAAAAGTGTCACACAACTATCAGAGGAAATTCCCTAGAATTTTATAATCTACACGATCTATGGACTGACTAGATACCGATTAACCATTCACTGCCCAAATCTGCCCATTTTCCAATTGGTTTGTGGGTTATTTCTCTGCCTTGTGTGCCCTTGTGAAAAGGAAGGTAACAAATTTTGGCTGTAGCTTGATGTGTCGGTTTCTTGTCTCTAGTCCAGTCCTTAAATCTGTTGCATCCTTTCAAGAATAAGTCACATACAGAACGCAAACAAGAAAACTTCCCCCGAGGTAACCTGAAATAGAAATAGGGTTGCATACCGAGGTGTGCAGCTGGAACCAAGGCTGATTATATAGTACCTATTTATTTAACATTCCTATCTGCACAAAATCAACATATACGTTTCATTCTCTAAGCAAACATGGATCAACCATTCTTTACAACCTATAATTTTCTTCCTCAAATATTTATCTTGTGCTGTACAGCCAGTAGCTTTTACCGGATGATAACTATTTGACTCACAATTGGGACTTGGCTTGTTTGCACTCTTTCCATAATGGATACAGATAGCCAGCAGCTTAAACCGGAATAGTGAGACCTGTATACAGCCAGTAAGGGCTGCTGGAGAACAGCAACAGTAAATTGGCAAGTCAGATCCATTAAAGGAATCAAACCAGCTGATCTGCTCCTTTTCTTATAAAATCTGTTGCTATCTAAATGATTGCAGTAAAACGTAGATGGCTTTTAATGACAAAACCGATGCATTTTCTTTACAGTAAGTACAAACCAAATACTGTGCATAGATCATTTCTGCCAAAAATATTTCTTGTCGCACATCTCATCGCTCATTCTTTCCACACATTTCTATTTTTCACACTGTCTGTCACAGCTTTGCTGGTGTCCTCATCCCATCTGCTGTGCTTTTAGAAGGGGCTTCTCCAGGAAGGTATTCTGCTCATTTCCTCCCCTTGTGCAACTACTTACACTCGCTTCGGTACAAACAGAGTCTGATCCTATTGATCAAATAAGAAAATATTTTCAGATTACTTTTCTCAAATGACACATTTGACGATTCCCTGTCAATAAAGGATTGAGGCAGTAAAAACTGGAACACCGAGCAAACCCAATTTCTGTTCTTGCATTTCAGCCAGCAATGACAAGGAGCTTTACACTCCAACTACTTTCCCCAGTTTCCCTGGAGGGAGATGACTGGCCACCCAGTCAGCCGGGAGCCCTTCAAACACACCAGACTTTCCAACAAATCTGTTTAAGAAGCAGTGTCAACTGCCATATGCTTCTGACTTCAAACTAAGATTTCTTCTCCACTAAATTATCAGCTAGATTATTACAACAGAAACTGGCTTCCATTCACAGCTCCATTACTGCCTGTGTGAGAGACATCTTCATGCCCCAGCACATTTCTGCTCTACTGCTGATCTGCTAAATGTGTCAGGGGAGCTCGCAAATGGAAAAGTACAAAGTATTACAACAACACTGAGGGTAAATAAATCTATGTTCTATTTTACTAGCTCTTCGGCTTTCGTCACTTTAAGTAACTGAATCTAAAAACCTTTGGATAAAAAAAGGAGTTAGCTTGCCTCCGGAAATGTTTGAAGAATTGAAGGACATGCTTAGGAAGACAGTGTGTGCATTTATGGCTTGGTTAGATTTGTGGCAGTCTACTTGGGAAGAGGTGAGTAGGCAAAGAAAAATCATAAAGCAGTGAACATCAATATATTTAATGCTCCAGACTGGAAATTTAAAGGAATAAAAATTAAGGGCTCTCAGTTCTGGCCCTTCCATCCGCCCATTTTGGTCTCCCTTTCTCGACACGAAATAGTTTACAAAGTACACAAGTGGTGAAGAATGAGCATCACCAAGCTTTCAACTTTTACCACAGCTACAGAAACCTCTAAATTTGTCAAGCGTGGTATTTCTGCTACAAGATTTAAAGGAAGAAGCAAACTGAGGGAAAACAACAGAAGAGAGCTTCATAGCTCATAACGAGACCCGCAATTCAAGACATAGAGCTGCAGAGCCAGGCATGAGATTTGCAGAAATACAGGATAGCAGAAGTAGATGTGAATGCCTTTTGGATGATTTATTTTCCCTTGGCCCAGGGTGTACTGCCAGCACTGATTTAGGTCATTTTGTTTAGTGTTTTCTTTCTTCCACAGGAGACATTCTGGGCAGCATTTTTTTCTTCCTTATGTCCCATGAAAGCCACTCTGTAGCTGGGTTCCAGCTCTATCACAAAAGCCACCTTGCTTTCTCAAATACACCCGTGTCAATGTCATGCTTACTGACTTTCATGTTCTTCTGACTCTCAGGTATCCAGTCCCATAGGAGAGGAGTCAGTCAGGCAATGATGATGCTGATTTCATCTCCTGCAACAGAATATACCTCTGGCAATGACTCAGAGGAGAGGTAAGCTTTTTGGACAAACTACTCCCACAGGATTTTACAGTAATAAAATCCTGGCTTCATTTATTCCTTCTGTGTTCAAAGAAATGCACTGCTTATCATAGCCCATCCAAGAGGAATGATATGTGGATCTATCCCTCTTTGCATGTCTTTTTAATGAATGAATGAATGAAGCAGTTAATCTGCCTATCAGTTCTGTCAGCTCCCCCTGAACTGAAACAGGCTTCACAATAAGTTCACATCAAGTTCTAAAGCTTAGACATTTTGACTGTTGTCATTAACAAGAAAAGCACTTCAGCTTGCACTGTCTAAATGCTGTATATATTTTCCCCATTATTAGGTATTATACTGTATCAGGTACCATTATTTTTGAGCCATTTTGATTGTAATAGGGCTTTTGGGCTGTAATGGGTACCCAGTAGTTTCATAAGTATATTTTAATATGTCTGTAATATACAAATCCTGTACTGCCCTTTCTGTAACGATGCTGGAGAGTATAGACAAATTCCTATTACTCTACACTAAAATTAGTTGATTACATAATGTTGATAAGCATCAGCTATACGGAGCCGTAGTAAGTGAAAGCAATTGGCTGAAGTTTATAGTTCCAAGTTCAAGATAGAATGCTGAGGAAATAATAGAGCTTCTGCTGTCGATTCGGGACTTAACGATTTGAAACAAAGGATTCTTATCAAACAGTTCATCAGATAGTGGCTCTGAGCAACCACTGCCATGCTGCCTAGGATAAAAAACAAATGCAGATCAGGGAGCATCAGGATTAGTATTTTCCATAGAGAAAACATTGATATTAATGGCCAAGAAACCAATGAGTTCTTTTCTTTCAGAATGCAGTTCTTTGTGGTTGTGCCCTGATGGATACCATGGGGACAAACCTAGATTTGAGTAGGCCCAAGGAAAGGCTGCGAGGATCAGAGAGGGACAGAGAGCTGTAAGTCTGCCAGTCTTTGTGCTGGCTGCGTTGGGAGATGAAAACTATGAGCAATCATGGCTGCTGTCTGTGAATACATCACAGGATCAAGAGTGGGGGAAGAGAGACTATTTAAGCTAATGGGCTATTGGCAGAAGTACAAATGGGTATAAATTGCTCATTAATAACTTCGAGCTGAAAAAAGACGTTCTTAACTGTTACTGTAATCAGGCTCTGAAACTCCTCTTTGAATGGAAACAACAAAGACAGAAAATAAATAAATACTTTCCACATGGATTATGACAGATTCATGAAAGACAGCATATGGAAAGGCCCCTGGAACACCAGACACTGCTTTCATAACCCAGGAGGTCTCTTCTATTGCTGTGTTCCTCAAGCGACACAGCATCTTATGCTAAAATATTGCTTTTCAATTTGAAACTGAGATTCTTTTCCCCTTGTCTCTGAAACTCCCCAAAGGAGAACTTACGGGAGCTCGTTGCTGAATTAGTCTTCTAATTGTACTCCATACGTACCCTTATTTCTCTTAAATATTTAGATTCTTTTTGGCAGCTTTGTGTTTCCTGAATATACTTGATCTTATCGCTCTGTTATTCATTGTTTTTATGATTCAGTACTCATACACTGATGTCTAGACTATCCTTATCACACACAGGCTGTAAGCCTTATTTTTCTTTTCTAGTTCATTTTCTAAGTTTTTGAAGTGCAATTCTTTTACTTATCAGACTCTTTAATATAATTTACCCAAAGGGTCTTTTGTTTGTATTTTTTTGTTGTTGTTCCTGTTTGTTGCCTTTTTTTTTTGTTACTGTTGATGTTATATACATAAGATAAAGCTCTACACTTTGCTTCCCTGACAGAAAAGCGTCGCTTGATTGATAGAATTCAATTGCTGCACTGAAATAATACAGCCTGTTTTTATCTTACATTTGTCGGTCATTTTATTAGTTTTGACTATCGTACCATAAAAATATGACAAGAGTATAATGATCTTTGTCACGCACCCCAGGCCATAAGTCTGTTATGGTAGATACACTGCTGAGAAAGAGAGATGGAAATCTGAGATCAGATTCATAACCTTATTCTCCCATTATGGTGACCGCAGCCAAAGTTCAGCATAGAAGCAGAGATCAAATTCCAAATAACATGCACTATTTGGGGGGAACAAAAACCCTTCAGGAAGAGAGACAAAAAAAAGACCTCTGTTTGCCCCTAGACTAATGCTTAGGTAAACATTTCCTCCACCTACTTTGTGTGTCAGGTCCAGCAGCAGCCTCTGCATTGGGGCTCCAGGTGAGTCCTGCTTCCTGGCTTGTGCTCAGGAATAGTCTTGGGAAAGCACATGACTAAAGCTGCCTTTTATTAGTCCCCCAAACAACCCACTCATCTAGACAAAATAGCTAGAAGTTAGGAGCCTGCAACATTGAGACTTTTACAGATAAGTTCAGCAAGCCAGCCCCCAGGTGCCTAGCTGCAGGGATCAGTTATGTAGCATAGGATTTCTATACAATGCACAGACAGGGCAACAACCACCCTGGATGGTTGAATTGTTTATAGCAATTTGCAATCCCTGGGTATAACAGAAATCCTTTTCCTCTGTAGCCTGGATGGCTCATGACAACACTTCTTCAGTTCCAGAGTGCAGATCCTTTTCCTAAGGCTTGGATGTAAGGCTCACATTAATCCCAAGACGTAAGCAGGGAAATGGTATTTGAGAAGGATGCTTTTTTCTGGGTACAAAGCTGATCCTGAGAGAGCTCTACAAGCACAAAGTTGTCATGTAAACACCAGGCAGCAGCTTTAGTTGTCCAAGTTACCATCTGTAAAAAAAAGAAGTTTGATCTATGCTATACAAAAGCCCATCCCCACCACTACATGTCTCCTCCACTTTGGGAAGCCTTGGTACCATGTGCTGCCAATTAAACTTTGTGGAACAACTTAACATATCATTTTTAACAGACATTACAGTGTATTTGTCTATTTTACCATTAGTAGAAAATTACACATCCTGTTTAACAAACTTCTTGCCTGCTCAAAACCAGAAGTGCCTTACTGTAATCACTGTTCGATGAAAACGGTCATGTCCTGCTGAGTAACAAGTGATTAACAAGATATTATTTAAAAAAAAAGACAGATTTCTTCTTCTTCTGTCATTTCAACCTAATTAAATCAGGAAAAAATAATGAAAGAAAAAGGAACTTTGGAGGAAGAACAAAGCTTAAATAACCAAATCAAACCTTCCAAATCCATACTGCAGTCAGTGTTCCTTTTCAGAAGTGAAAATATCCATCTTCCGAGTATTAGCTAACAGCATCCCTGGACAATATTCATGAATAAATTTATATTTCAAGGATGTACTGCTGAAACTTCTTCCTGCCTAAATCTTGACCTACAATATTTGGCTGAGCTTCAAAACAATTTGCTTTATGTAGCGTTCCTCAACCACAGCATCACAAAACATTTGAAAAGATGAGATCAGCAGGTAGTAGGCATGTAGTGAAATATTAGCTTCACCAGTGGAAATGGCTCATTATTTTGACCTTTTGCTGTTTTAGTTATACCTTGGCTGTCATACACGTACATAAGCATAAGCTAAGGAGAAGTTCACCTGGGAGAGTTCAAACTGGGCAAGTGATTTCATGGCTGAAGGGAAGAGACAATTTATATGGCTATTAATCTGGATATGGGAAATAGATATAAATAATATATATCCTTCAAGAATACATACATTTAAATTTTTATAAACCAGTGTATAGTTTTAGGTATTTTCACAGCATTGAATACATACAGGTTCCCTGAGTTACTGAGAATCATCATTAAATTATGTGTGTCTAGTGAGATGTCACACACACTTACACGAAGCCTGACAACACTGAACATATTCATTAATAAATCAGAAGCAAAAGCAGTAACTAACAAAGTTCGTGCATGGTGACAAAGACTGGGAGAATGGATAAAATGCAGAGAGGACTCGAGGTCGTCTAAGAGCAGACTTAGCAATCGAAACCTGGTCATACAAAATGCATTTACAGAGGTAGCTCCTGATTTCTCAGCTTTGTGAACAAGTTGCACTTCTGTGCCTGAGGAATGCTTGGATAGACAAAATACAACTTGGTGGCCGGGGCAGAGCAACTTCTGGAGGGAATACAGTCCAGCAATGCTCTGGGGAGGAAGTTAGGAAGCTTCTCTAGGGAGCTCTGGAAATCTAAATATGGATGAAGAGTCTTTCCCTGTTAAGGTAGACCCCTCTCCTGCACCGTCCTTTCATTATTCACATTCCAGAACTATGAATCCCTACCAGTCCACCAGAAAATGCTTCTAGGACTCCCATCTGAACATAAGAAAGCACTTTTTCATCGTGAGTATGGCTAAACACTGGGACTGGCTGCCCAGAGAGGCTCGGGAGTCTCCATCATCACAGGCATATGAAAGCAGACTGGGCACAGTGTTGGGCGCCTTGGTCTGCGTGACCCTGCTTCTCCAGCTGGTGGTGACAAGAGGTCCCGTGGCCTCTGCAGGCTGTGCCCCCTCCACAAAGATCTGCCACCAGCTCTTCATCCTGCAGCAGCCCTAAGCACGCAGCAGGGAAGGGGCACAACCGGAGGCCACCTCCCAGGGCATGAGACAACGGGAAGAGGACAAGGTCAGGATGAGAGCGGGGTGGCAGGTGAGAGGAGGGTGGGAAGGCAAACTGCTCCCATGGAAGCAGATCTCACCTGCTCTCCTGCCTTCTCTTCTAACCTCGAACTTCCCTCCAGCAGTGACAGCTGCACAGAGCTGGCAGGACATGGGAGGCTGTTCATCCTTGCACAGTAAATCTCCATTTCTTCAGTCAAAGCATACAGCATGTCACCTTCGAGACTTTTGCACTAGTCAGCTATCTACTTAAGGCAATAAATAGAGCCAGCTCTGGCATCAAAATTCAACAAAAAGCAAAGTCACTCACCGGGGAAAAGGAAAACTATGCTCTATTCATCAAATGAAGGAATAAAAGGTATTTAAATTTCACAATTGACAGACACTCCAATGTAAACTCCCACGTGATGCTGCATTGTACAACTGCTCTGGACAGTTAACCTTTGGATGTGAAAAGCAGTATGCAGTTGTGGAGGAGAAATAACACACCGGCAGCCAAATTATGATACAGAGTCTTCTGCCTGCAAATTTAAAGTTACATATTTTAAAAGAGGGAATACATAAGCTTATTCTGATGAAAAGATGCCTTATGCTTCTGCTTCTTAAATACCACTCTCTTTGACCATCAAGTATTTTAATTATTTTGTTCACTCTGATATGCATATACTCAGCTTTATTTCACATTTTTTCTGACGCTACTTTGCTGTGTGCTCAAACACACTGCAGTTGCATCTCAGGATTTTTTTTAATCATGCTTCATATTTATGGTTTTTCTTTTTGTAAAAAAAAAAAGAAAAATATATGCAGATGAATATCTACATATCAATCGCGTCATTCCTTTACTGCAGATATTTCAGAGTAGTAAGAATTTTAAGCATTTTTAAATAAAATAACCTCAAACTTAAAACTACTCAGTGGAGTGCTCTGGAAATGTTAATGAATAATTGAAACCCCAGGTGTTCTGCTGTACCAGTCACCCAACGTTTAATTAGGGTAGGGTCGCCGTGATGCCATCTCCTGCGTGTGACTCCAGTTATCTTGCCTGGCCACTGAATAACAAGGACTTCTGAGAGGAAAAAATGTGACTGTTCATGTAGTTTTATAAATGTTGATGATTTCCAGTTCTATTTAACGGCAAGCCAGTTCACAGTGCCTCATCATCGCAGTCCGTTGTCTTAAAACACTCTCCTGTTGATGACTGATGTATCTGACCTCCTCACACAGATCCCCTCATTCAAAAACAATTGCCTCAAAGTCCATTTACATTAAGCAATTAAAATTTCATATAAATTTGTTTTATGGCATCATGTAACAGGTGATTTAATACAAATATGCTTCGTTAAAATGTGCTTCAATACTAAACTCGTACCATATACCCCAAAACTTTGCAATCTAGAAAGTAATTCTGATGACTTTCCAATAAATGTCACGGAAATGTTTACATTTTGAAATATTGTTTACTGTGAAACCATGGAATGAATGACTTTTTAATAAGACTCTCAAATAAAAGTTTATTTGCAGATAACTCTTCAGTGAGGACTCGCGACTGAGACTACTGTTAGCAAATCTGTGCCTGTTGCCATTTCATGCTAATCAGTTCTTATCATAAAATAGACCAGGACATTGCTCTGAATGCATTTAACTGAAGTTTTAATTGCAAAGAAATTACGGAAGGTGCTCCACACTAGCAATCTTTCTGCTCCGTGAACCCAAAAGGAAAGCTACAAGCAAGACCTCCACACCTCTCGGAAAGATAGAACTCTACAGCATCTCTGAACGCTTTGGTGTAAAGAGCAGCACGTGTGCTGGTGCAGGACTGATTTATATAAAGTTACTAAGGGAAAGTAGTAGGGAGCAGTAATCCCTTTCCCATACTTTAATAACAGCAAGTGATACTATGTGCACAGACCCAGATCATCCTAAGAGTTCTTAATTCATCCAACCTCAGTCAATTTTCTTGTACAAAATGCTTCAGCTGAAATTCTTAATACTTCAATTTTCAGTACTGCTATCTGTACCTAATGAAATCGATATAAAGTGTTTCATTTATTCTTAGTAGTTGCTGGGCTTGGACCTTATGCCATCTCTACAGGCAGTGAGGTTTGAGCCATTCAGCAAGTTGAAAGAAAGTAATATTTCTGATGTTTTCTACAACTTGGAAGACACATTTGAAGGTACTATAACCAATCTTCTTGGTTTAGATTGGCTCACCTTTTCCTGTATTGTACAAAAAAAACCCCCACAACCATCGTTAATGGTCATGAATGCCTATTGATTCCCCTCAGATTAAGCAAGGTTAATTGCCTGCTGCTCCTTGGCATGTTTTTGCCTTTCAGCCAACACCGATTACTTTCTGATTACCTGTGGTGAGATGCAGATGGACGGCAGAAAATTACGTATTATTTTACAGGGATACAAGTTACAAAAGTCCTATATATATGGATAACAAAACTGTGTCTTCAAGATTGCATTGTACATTTATGCTGTAAGGCACTTAGCTTGCTTGTTCCACTGGATACTCAGCTACTAAAGACCAAAATTCCACTAAGCAATACTTTTAAAGAAGAATTGTTTTTACTATTATCTAGCTGCATTTAGATAATACTGGCTTCTAAAAGACCAAGTTTCACTGCAAATAATCTTTGTAGAACTGAAATGTTCTAGAAATCAATGGTAAAGGTTAAAAAACAAACAAACACACCTGTAGCTGTTGTTGAAAGATAATTCAGAAATAGAAAAAAATCCCACTGTTCAGGTTTGCTAATATCCCAGGTTACTCTATATGCGTGCATCTTTAACCAGCAGAGACCAAGATCAGGTTCACAAACATTTATGCAACTCATCTTTTGTCATATACTAAACCCATCCAGAGAAGAACTATTTTTCTATTCTCAACTCCTTTGTACCCCTTTGTATCTGTTCTGTCTTCAGAGTACACAGCTGATAAGTCGTTCATTATACTTTGAATTAGAATAAAAATATCTTAAAATATCAAGCCTTTACTGAAAACAAAATTGGTGAGATAGAGTGCTGTGTAAGGGTGGTATTCACAATTGCTCTCTCACTAAAAGAACATGGGAGAAGATGCAAGCGAGACATAGAGGGCAATTAGTTGGCTGTTTAATTCACTGCTGTATGAAGATGAGATGGCAGCAATGCCAGTCTAAGTCTTAAACGAGCACAACAGGATGCAAAGGACACTTCACACAAGCTTTAAAAGTGTACATGACCTGGTAGGTTGACATTCTCTGTTGTGTTTGAAATAGATACAGCCTGGAAGTTGCAATGCCACATTCCCCTTATGTGTCACACAAAGGCATCTCAGTCCCCTTCTGGAATGACAATTTCTGGAGATAAAGGATCAGGTTAGCCTCTGTCTTTGTTACATTGCATCAACTAGCACTGCAGGTAAAGTGGTGCAATAGAGTTGGGAATGGCGTTGGAGTTTTAAAACATTCCAGGCTGGCAAAAAAAAATTATTACTCATCCCAGAAATGGGGGGGGGGAAACAATAAAACAAAACAAAAGGCTAGCATCTTTATTTACTTTGTGCCATTCTCAGTTATGTGGAAAAATATAATTAAATCATTTTGAAAGACACCTACAATAGCTTTTTCCAACGTCCAATTTCATGCCTCTTCATGGAAGCAGTACCTCAGAAATTGCTTCTCTTCAAGAGTACAACTTCACTTGACAGATAAAATCCTCAAAAATAATGGCCAAGCATAAACTTCAGGCTCACAAGGCTCTGACTGCCTGGAAGCTCAGCCAAGGACTTGGAACAATTACATAAAGGGATTGAATAGCAACAGATCCCAGAGAACCAAGCGTGTGACTCAATAAGTGAACTTCTTATGTGTACAGCTGAAGCCAGTAAAGGATAAGAGAAAGGACTTTAAGCTAGGAGAGAATTAAAAGCTATCAGCAAGGAAAAACTATACCCAAGAAATAAAATTCTTACTTGATAGTATTTTTTTTTCCCCTGGGAGACAGACATACAGACTTCAGAATCATAGCACGGTTTGTAGTAAGTGGCACATTTCTTTTTTCCCAAGCACCATGTACAGAGTCTGCCACCTAAAGAGGCCGAACCTGTAAGTTTTTCCTTTTGCAGCAAGCAGCGTTGGATTGCAAACTGGCTTCTGGAGTGTGTTTGCCCCATTGGAGGTACAAAACACATGACAAATTCCCCGTGGAGCTATACGTTTCTGCTGGAGTATAGAAGGATTCACAATTGCCAGTGCTCAAAATAATGTTGCAAGGGGTTTTCCCAACACCTTATTTATCAGAGGTCTATAAACCTGTGAGTCTTGTAGCATGCTTGTATGCCAGCGCACAGAAACGCAGACGTTTGCTAAAACTGGAAAATATGCATGCTTGACTCTCAAAACCTAGAAGATCACTGTGATTTACAGCTGCTCTCCCAATGTCTGGGAGGAGCTGCACAGCTGGTGTATGCTTGGTGTCCTGTTGTCATCTCACCTTGTAACCAGCAAGCGTTATTTAGCTGGAACTTTTCTGAAAGAACTAAATATACTATGAAAGCCTACTGAAAATATGAAAATAGCAATGAGATTGTAAAATATGATAATGTTTCTTACCATTTAACCATGACTCATCTTGCCTCATTGTTTTTCGTATATCTTACCCGACTAACAAGACTTTAGCCTTTGGCAACATGTAATTGATTCAGAGCTGCTGAGTTTGAAAGCAACAGAAGCACAAAAACTGCTTTTCATTCATTACTCTATTTAGCTGCAAGTCAGTGATCTATCCACCACAGCAACTCCACGGCTCAGAATTGTGCCCCAGTACTGCTCACATATGCTACTGGCACAAACAATACATATGAAAGCTTAATCTAATTTCTACTGAATATTTCCATAGGAAAGTGACATTACTTATTTTTTACTATGAGTTCTGCAGTTGTTGTTTCAGTACTTATGTTTAAGTCTCTACAGCCACAAAGCCCTTCCTTGAGCCCATACTCTAAACCAAGCAACCTGTAAGCAGCATACTCCAATGATGCATCTTCTTGGTGACGTGGTTTTTATTTATTGGTTGGGTAATGGTCAAATTTTCATGCAACTCTACATATATTAGCATATGAAGAGGGCCACTAAGATGATCAGAGAGCTGGAGAACCCCTCCTGTCAGTAAAGGTTGAGGGAACTGGGCTTGTTTAGCCTGCAGAAGAAAAGACTCCAGGGAGACCTCATTGTGGCCTTCCAGTACTTGAAGGGAGCATATAAACAGGAGGAGGAATGGCTGTTTAGGAGGGTGGACAGTGGTAGGACAAGGGGGAATGGTTTTAAACTGAGAGAGGGGAGGTTGGATATTAGGATCACAGGGTGGTGATGCACTGGAACAGATTGCCCAAGGAGGCTGTGGATGCCTCATCCCTGGAGGCATTCAAGGCCAGGTTGGATGTGGCTCTGGGCAGCCCGTTCTGGTGGTTGGTAACCCTGCAAATAGCAGGGTGTTGAAACTCTATGATCATCGTGGTCCTTTTCAACCCAGGCCATTCTATGATTCTATGACATACACAAAGAAGAAAATACAGTTTTTCACAGGAGAACTCATTGCTGCATTTGATTTGCAGTGACAATGCAAATGAATGTCATTCTCACAGCCCACCTCTTCAGTTTCGTTGTCCAAGGCATAAAAAGAAAAAGCTGATAAGTTGATGTAACACGACATAAAAATTCTCACTACCAATTTCAACATGCCATAGCTGGAGATTATTAGAGACACAGCTGCAAAGGATAACAGAAAATGAGTGACTCAGGTGATGCGCTTTAGAGGTTAAACTGTAGTACAAAGATCAGCCCCTATTTCTAGCTACTGAGAATAAATAAGGAATTGCCTTGGTATTTACAGAAGGGCTTCATGTATGACTTCAGCATTTGGCTACTATATTCTGGCACATTAGAAGTTAACCCAGCTCTCCCCTCGCTTCTGGAGGGAGAAAAAAAGCAAAAGTGGGGGTGAAAAGAGCATCGCTTTCTTCTTCCTTTCGTTTCCATTTCCAAAGCTTCTGTGTGTTTGTTAAAAACAACTCTGACTATGCTCAAGACAATGAGCACTGCAACAGGTTTGGTGGGGATCTGTGCTTCTCTCTCTTTTGATATATCCTCCTTACAAAGAGTGCAGTGGAATTATAGTACCACTTAGTGTAGCTATTCACAACTTTTTCAAGTAGAAACATGGGAGATGTGTGTAACTGCAGATGCTCTTGGCTCATTCCACATTTGGAAGAGAATCCAGCCTTCCCCTCGTGAAATAAATACTATGCTGGACTTAGTCAGCAGGAAGGCCTACATCCAAACTAAGAAGTTAATAAATTAGTGCATTGCATTCATATTTGTAGCTGGTTTTACACTTCACCCTCACAGGAATTGATTTTTGAAAGAGTGGATGATGCGGGAATAAAGTAATACAGCAGTTGTGTTTGTTACATTCAGAAGTTAATAGTTCTAAATAATTTATATCAAATCGTTAATATTCAAATACTGTTAAGCTTAGGTATGCGCAAAGGTACAGCTGAAACTAGAATAGCTGAGCAAAAAATAAGCCCTTATTTAGTGGCTTTTAATAAAAGCTATTAAGCTCACAATTTTCAGCACCATCTCTCCTCTAGAAACTCTGAATACACGATCACTGTGAAATAAAAAGGCAATTAAAGAAAGAGTGATTTAAAATATGTGTGGTACAATTAAATTTTTCACGGAGAAAACAGAAATTGAAAAACAAATTGGGGAAGCATTTTCAGCAGTAGATAAATTTAAGTGCATAAAGATAACTCCACTTTTCTTAATGTAAACAGAATATAAAAATTCTATTTAAATTTAGAAGAAGAAAAGGAGAAAGCATTCCACTGTTTTTTTCCTGTTTCTTCTGCCTAAGGTCAGATTTCCACTCACACGCCTATGGCAGCTGCTGAAAGCATGCCTGTAACTGAACTGATTCATAGAATCATCATAGAATCATCGAATAGCCTGGGTTGAAAAGGATCCTAATGATCACCTAGCTCCAAGCCCCCTGCTGTGTGCAGGGTCACCAACCACCAGAACAGGCATTTCATTATGGATTCATTGTGGCTTGATTATATGTCTATATTGTACAACATAATTGTATTATAATATTCCGTATATTTATACATTTACATTCCAGAGTAATAACTGGATCTCTCTTTCTGGATCTCTCTCTTTGGGCAAAACAAAACTTTCTTAGTCTTATTTACTAAAAAAGCAATCAAAGCCATAATTCTTTTCTAACTAAAGCCTTTATTCCAGGCATTTCCTAAATTAGATAGTTGTGTTCCACAGGCACTGAGCATTTTTTTTTCCCAACTCTTGCTGCTAGAAAGAATCGATTTCACCATACCTCAAGAAAACTTTTAATTCATGCATCTAAATCTCAATTTAACTGATGAATTTACCTACCATCTCTGCGAACAAAATAAAATCAGGTCTGCTGAAATGGACAAGCAAAGTGCATGCTTATGTCGTGTTCTTTTCCAGGTCCATCAGTACTCAATAGCTTTGGAACACTCCTGTCTATGGAAGGTTTGATATTTACCTTCCAGGTTTCTGGGTCTAGTCCTTGCAGCAAGCAAGCTGCTCCTTCATTCTGATACCTCTCAGTTTGTGCTGTGTGCTCCCCATTTCCTACCTGCCCTGGGCACTACCCAAATTCTCCATTTAGAGCATGCTCAGGTGTTCTGCCAAAAGCACTGTTTTCTCCTTTACCCAACGTGTCTCCCAGTCCTCAGCACAGCACAGAGAACAAAGGCAACAGATACGAAAGGTTTTTCTTTCCAACTGCCTCCAACAGTCTCTACAACTATAGAAATAATATGCAATAATGACATGACTGTGAAAAACAATTCCAACATCACATTTGAAAGAAAAAAGATTTCAGAAGGTGAGCAGGTATTCTTTTGCAGCACTGTTCCTTTCCCGTTTCTGTTAATAAGGCTGTAGGGCAAATCAGAGCAGCAAATTCATGATCTAACTCTCCTCAGTGTTGCTTGACTACAGCTATACTATTAATTGATGTTGTTTAACATACATTAACCACATCATATATTTCTATTATTGTTATTTCACGCTGACTAATGTGAGCAAACCTCCTACCCGCAAGCAGCCTCCCTTCTGCAGAAAGCACCAGCCCTGCATGCCGGTAACCACCTGTCCTGCCACTATCCAAAGCACTGCAAACACAGAGTTTTTCATGAACTGCAATCACATATTTTTTTTCCCCCTGTATGTAAGTCACAGCAACAATTCAGAGGGCTAATAAAGCAGTAACTACATCACTCAGCAGTTCTTTCATTTCCCTCTGTGAATCGATCCATAATTCTCAAACAAACTCAAAAGGAAAAGACAACTGCAGCAGTCTGCAGTGATTAAACTCCAGTTCATAAGCAGCTTGGACGATTTCATTGGTATAGAATTACAGTTTTTGTATGTGCCTTCCTTTTACTGTGAGACAATTTGTTCTCTGCATGGCAACAACAACAACAAAAATATGCAGGTTTCATTTACCAGTTTGGGTGTTAACTTACCCTTTTCATAACCCAATGTTGTCATCTCTCCCCTAAATTCTCCTTCCTCCTGGATTTTCCCCTTAGTTAGATATATACGAACACAGAATCACAGTGGTTGGAAGGGACCACTCAAGGTTACCTAGTCACAATCTCCTGCTAAAGCAGGTTCCCTACAGTAGTTTGCACAGGAAGGCATCCAGATCGATTCTGACTATCTCCATAAGGGAGACTCCACCACCTCTTTGTGCAGCCTGTTCAGTGCTCTACTACCCCAGAGTAAATAATTTTTTCTCATGTTGTTTAGAAACATCCTATGTTTCAATTTATGCCCATTGCTCATGGGTTTGTCACCAGACACTGCTGTAAAGAACATGGCCCCACTCACTTGGCTCCCACTTATTAGATATTTATAAGCATTGATAAGATCTCCACCCTTCTCCCCTCTCAAGCCTTCTCTTATCCAAGCTGAACATTCCCAGGGCTCTCAGCCCTTCTATGCATGCACCATTTTCAGGAACACACGATATGGACAAAATTAGACACAAACATTAAGAAAATACAGTAGATCTTGAGATGGATCTGCATCAAGAAGATAGCAACATAAATTGAGGGTTTGTGTCTTTCAGAGTTAACTCCCTTGTAACACACTGTGGCTTCACTATATGCAATACTCTAAAAAATATGTAAAACATCAGGAAAAAGCCTCAATGTTTTTGTACCATAAAGCTATGCTTTAATGATCTCCATTATGAAAGGATGTCATTTACTTAGTCCCATACTAAACGCTGTACCTTAAGAACTACAGTACAACACATGGCATTGTTGCACTATGTGCTAGCAGGAGTTTAATCATACTTCTATTATACAAACATTTGAATGTGCATAGGTACGTTATAATACATATTTTATATATGCTGTTTCAGAACTCCTCTCCAAGTATAACTATCTAATGAAAAGTCAGCCTTACATTTGCCTGATGCAACACACACTGGAAACCTAAACCACAACACAGCTGAAGCAAGTAGACAGCGTGCATCCTAGCAGTCACAGCCAGTTTCAAGTTACGTCCTTTAAGTAGCTGATGAATGGACATTATAATAAAGATGTCTATAAGACAGGTTTATCAGAGGAGCCTCGAATAAAATAGAGACTTCAAACACTATTAAAATTAATGAATTAGGTCAGGTCAGGTAATTCATCACCTGAGTGAGTTGGAATCTAATCTGAGGCATCCTTTAAAAAAACACATTCAAATGAGGTACTGTTCACAGGCACGTTGTGAAGATAATCATAATTTAAATGAGAAAGTGCCTGCACAGTTTTAGCAAAGCCTGACAGAGATTCTGTGCAAAAGCAGCACGGTAAGCAAAGGCAAATTTCCACAAATTAATTTGACCTTGATGAGAGACACATATTTTTTATCAATCAAATTTAACAAATATTGACTTCAGGCATTAAGCAAAGACATACATCAACAGTCAGGTTGTTAAAACAGTTGTCAAGTTCATTTTCCTCCTCAAATCACAGTTTGCTGATAAAGATCTAGCTGAACTTAACCTCTTAAAAAAAACTTGCACATGAAACAAGAGGAGGTGGATCCTTCTCTGCCTGACAGCTGCTGAAAAAAGATGTGTTGCACAGGCAGACTGAAAAACCAGAGCCACGGAGCTGGTCAGGATAGACAACCAATGGAATCTGGTACAACTGCAACTCTATAAGCCCATGACCTTGGCCTGTCCTTCACCGGCAGCATTAGCACCACTTTGGCCTGTGACACCAGCTCCTTACTAAGTTATCACTTTTGCTGGAAGGCCAACAGTGCAGCAGCCTTCAGGAGGCATATACCAACACAGCACACAGCAACTGTCGAAAATCTGGAAGATGAAAGGACACTGAGTGGTACTTCACAGTCTTCACCCTTTGAGGGACTACTGGCTCTTTCCAGAAAGGGAGAGTAGTAGTAATGGAACCTGAGCCTTTAAGCCACTCCATCAGCCACTAAAATGAAGAACTGGATATCACTGAGAACAAAAAAAACATTCCCAATACATTTTTTGAGTGAAGAATACACAACAGCCCTCACTGAGCGGACAGAAGTCCTGTTAGGCAAAGTGGGGTGGCAGTGCCAAGCAAACAGCAGGTGTCCCCCGGGAAAGGTTCCCTACCCCTGGGCGCAGAGAGATGCTGAGCTTCTCTCTTCTGCAGGATCAAAACCTCCTCTGAGCTGTCAGATTCCCTGGAAGAAGGGAAGAGCAGGAACTGCAGTAGCAGTCAGACTCCAGCCAAACATCTTCAAACATCCAGTAAGGTGAGGGTGAGATTAGATTTGAGAAGCACACAAAGGCTTTATTCTATACTACAGTATTCATACATCTATTTTGTGTCATATTCTGCCTTCACTGAAGAAACACCTTCAGGCATTTCACGACTGAGCTGACATTTCAATTATGCTGCATTTAAATAGATTTGCTTGTGCTGAGTCTTATTTCTTGCTAAAATATTTTCTATTCTAAATATAGATTTAAAGAGTTATTTATTAAGTCAAATTCTGACAGGAAACGTGCTAAGGAAGCAGCAAAGCAGAAAGTCACAGCATTTGCCTCCTCCTTTTAAAAATCCTTTTTCTCTCCTTCCTTTTTTCATCTGCTTCATGACTTGAGGTTCTGCACAGAGAGCAAGGCAGTGACAAAAGCAGAGCTCTGCAAGGAATCCTCAAAACGGGGACGGTGCGAGGAGAGGCAAAATAAGGTTTCTTTTTTACAGCTTCCTAGAACGAGCTGTAAACTGAGCTGTATTTCAGCCTACCCGCTGGGATGGCCAAAAAAGGTGCAGGCTGACATAAGACATCCACAAGCAGTTCAGAAATGAAAGTCAGTAACTCCTGGAGCCATTCAGCCAAACATGAACACCAACGCTTTGTCCTCAGATTTCCTTGGAGTTTATAGGAAGTAGCAGCAATGAAGAATTGGAAGACAAGAGTTGCTTCCATCATTTAGAAGCCTTTCAATAACGACCGGCTTCTCTACCAGCCACAAAAATGCCAAAGCCTTTGCAAGCAGAGTTTGCAGAGCTCTCATACACAGCAACACCCTAGGGACCTGAAGGCTCCTAAAACATTTAATACATTCATATTCTCGGAAGAAAGAAGAAAAATAAGAGATTACTAAGTCTCGCTTGTTTTTCCTCTTTTTCCTGAGCATGGCTAACGAAGATAAACAGTGCCTAATTCTGAGCTATCTGAATATGGGGGCTTACATTAACTTTTTTTTTTCTAGTTTTGGCTGTGCAGCTCTATTGCTCCATTGGTATTCTGCAAGTGACAGATGGTAAGGAACCTGAATATTTCCCAATATGTATTTTAAAGATTTGTACTTAATGCTGTTTATCCAAAACAAAGTAATGGCTTTGAATTCTGTTGAAAAATGTACCGCAGTACTGGCCAAGTTTTTACTAAGCCTCATTCTATGAAAAATAATAAAACAAATATGAATAAATATCCAGCAATGTGTATTACTCCTTTTTTTTTAATACACCTAGAAATATATGAGAGAATGTGAAGGTGATCTCTGGAGAATATATCCAATACCCACTGTTACCCTTAAAATCCCATGCTGAAGCATCATTGCCAAAAATAGCCTCCTAAAGGTGACACTCATACAAAAGTTGTCACAAGTTGCAGTAAGAGCTGCAATATAAGCTATATTTACAGCGCTGCCACAATTTGCACATCTATTTCTTTTTCCTATGTGATGTTCCTTCTCCTACTCTTTGTTTTGGGTAATATTTTTTAAGTGCATACAATTATGAATGTGAAATATTTGCTTAAAAATCTCATCATTATGGGAATATGAAATGTAACCAGAAAACAGTTTTGATTAGAAAAAAAGAACCTGGAAATCAAAATGAGCAAGAAACAGGAGTTGTCTTTGGCTTGTTTTATAAGCCAAAGAAAGCAAAAATTCCAACCCAAAATATCATTTAATAACAGAATTTCTCACCTAGCTCCATATGAAGAAAGTAATAA
Source organism: Alectoris magna (assembly GCA_030625065.1). NCBI lineage: Eukaryota > Metazoa > Chordata > Aves > Galliformes > Phasianidae > Alectoris > Alectoris magna. The sequence continues at coordinate 1,283,603 of CM060567.1, read as the reverse complement.
ACAGACGTTAGCACATCTGTTCACAAATAGGCTTTCACCTGTACGTACTTTTTACAGGTCAACAGTCAGTAGAGCTATTTTAATGCATCCTTATGCACATATGTCTTCCAGTGATCGGCTTAGAAATAATTTCCCACCAGTTGCCTGCCCTCCCCAAAACTGCTCGCGCACTGACTGAATCAGAGGAAGCAGATGAGAACCAATCCTTTCAAAAATATCCTGGAGTCTGACTGTGCTCAGCAAGGGTTGGCTATTTCTGCATGGGCAAAACTCATCTCTGACGTGGCTCACCTGGCTGGGAAGAGCATGGCACCTCAGGACTGCAGCAAGGTTTTGTGGTAGCATCTCCTAAAAACAGGATGCTCATTACAAGGACCATATGCTGCTGCACTGGCTTTTAAACTGTACACTTCTTAGTAAAGTTAAAACCCCAGACCTGACTGAGATTTTGGAGCACCATATATGTATATCAGCAAAAAAGAAAGTAAAATATGATGGAATACTGGAATAGAAAATAAGAATTATTCTTCTGGTGACATCAAAGCTGGAGTGGGGCGTAGATGCAATAATAATTGTCGGTTATATTGTCAGCTGTAGTGAATAGCTTTTTTTAGTTTATATTTCACTCTCATTTCTTTGGCTTGTCTCTACAGCTACGAGATGCAGATGCGCTGTAGGTTGTTACCTATTGGTATAAGAAATATTTCCACAGATTTGTTATAACATTTGAAACTTGCTTTATATATGTGAATATTACGGTTACATATAGAAAAAGACAGACCAGAACTGGTAAATTAATACTGTAGGCATTCTGTAAATTTAATTATACTATCATGTTCCACTTCTTCTTGGGGGGAGGGAAACACTATTTTTATGAACTTTTAGGGCAACCAAGGGAAATCTACATTTTACATAGAAGCTTCAAGAGGAAACAGAAATTCTCATGTTTTCCTTCACAAATAACTTGCAGTATCAATAACAGAGACTAAAACACAACTATGATCTTCCCAGAAGTCTCTCCACTACAAAATTCCTTTTTTTCTTTGTTTTAAATAGGAACACTTAATAAACACTATCATCAAACGCTGAATTGCTCCACACTGTCTTAACTTCACCAAAGTTAATAACTGTTATTTAGAAGTTTAAGTTGATTAAATTTAGAGATAATCAAGTTCTTTTTTACTGTCATGGTTGGTATAAAAAAAAGAAATACGTGGATTGTCCTAAGGGAACCCAAGAACCACATTGATGACAAAAGAAATCTGTGGCTGATGGAGCTAATGAATACATCTTTATACTCTGAAAATACACTACACAGTTAAAACTGCATCTCCCCACTCTGAGATTAGATTGTGGCAGTCCATAAGCTTTACCCATGCAGGGAATATGATGTTAGTTATTCCCTGCTGCAAAATACATACAGGTGCACTTCCTTTTGCATCAGTTTACTAAAGTGCAGGTAAAGGACATACGTAACATTTGGGTTCCCACCATGTTTAGCAAAGAAGAATGAGTTGCTGCACTTTTGTCCTTGTAGAGCTCTTCTCTTCATTAAGCATAGCGAGTTGCAATCTGATGACAACAACACTAGCACAAAAGCTGGGATCATGAAGAATTGCATCCCTATAACCATTATTTGCCATTATTTACTCTTGACCCACTTTGTTCATAAGAGAGGAGACTACAGCTGACCTCTAGAATTCACTCTAATATGTAATTAAAATTTGGTGCCTTAAAGTAAGGATAAAGCAGAAAGAAAAGACTATTTCCTTGTGAGAATGAAGCACAATATCAAGCAGAGCTGTGCCAATTCAGAAGGGCAAAAACAGATCTTTACTTCAATATAAATGAGAACAAAAGTGATGGACTACTAACAGGGCTTCCAATTAAAATCGTACCAGCAAAATCCAGCAATGTGTCAACCAGAAAGAAATCCAATTGTTCTGCAGACCCAGGCTGCCTACCAGGTTTAACTATCAAAAAAATTCAACTATGTCCAAAAGTCATTCCAAAAATTCGTATGGAGAACTTTTAAGGGGCCGGTATTATTTTACTCGCATTTTTACAATGAATAATGTTCTCTGAAGTGCCTTTATTAGTTCATTCAGGGTTTTAATAAATTGAGAGACCATTCAGGATCACAGACTTACTTTCTTTCAAGCGGTACCTCCAAAAACCCTTCCAACGTTCAGAAGTTCAAACCAAATGCTGACTATCACAGTGTGCTCTTCCTGACCTGAATATTTCAAATTCAGAGTTTCCTAATGAAAATCTCCCATCAAACACTTTTTTATTGACAATGGCCTGTTCTTCAGAACAAAGAGAACTACACCTTGAGAATAAGAAATGTGTATCTGCAACCCTCCATGTTTTATTGACTACAAAAGTTCCGACTTCATGCTTTCTCCACACACACAAAAAAAATGATAGAAAAAGCTATGCCATTAAAATCATAGGAGAATCAAGACTGCACTAAGGGCCCATTATTGCTGCTAATGAGGCTGATACCGCTGCGTTGAGTTGCTCTTTTGCTACTGCTGCTCCACAATACAGTCAGCCTGATGAACTCGGATCTGCATTGTCAGACATCAAGAACGGAGAGCATGAAGGTCACAAAGTCTATGTGGCATTCTGCACATTATGGTAAAGACGGAAGAAGAAAGATTGTTTGGAAAATAGGAAGCATGCAAATCCGTCTTTTCATTAGAGAAACGTATCTCAAGTATGGGTGACTTCTGAAAAATGAAAACAAAAAAGCCACCACTCCTCTGCTCCACCCAGGTGTCTGCAACTGCAGTATATTATAACTTCCCAGTGCCACAGCATTGCAGCATAAGGACAGACTTTTAGGAGCCTTCAGAGCTCAGTGTCACCGCTTTCCATAAGCAACCTGAGCTACAGCACACATATGCACCCACATCCACACACTGTGCAGCCTCTGCCTCAGCCAACAATCGTGCACTTTCAAATACAACCATCATAAACTTCACATTTTCAGATGGTACCATTTGTTACAGGACGGCTGTCTGCTGTGTATTTTATCACCTACACATGATAAATTTATAGATGCTCCCAAAGATGTTTCTAAAAAACTCCAAGAACTCAATATCAACTTTCACTATAAAGCAGCTCACGTAAAAAATTTCCTCTTCGAGGTAATAATGCATTAGTGCTTGGAAAGCGTGGCTCCCAGCAGCAGCAAACAGCTGACTTAACTCATAAGCAGCAGGCACAAAGTAAATTAACCAAAGGAGGTACTTGGGAAAGGCTACAGTGAAATTACTTTCCTGTTTTCATTGGTACAGTGAGACAGAAGTCACAACAGTACGACTATCGCTGTGTCGAGCCACTCAGAGGACATAACGTATTACCTGACATCAAGATCTATTAAGATATAGCTATTTATACCTAAAACATGATTTAAAACAGAATATTATTGGTAAGTATATGAAGAGCCTACACAAAATACCAGCATTTCTCTGGCTTCAGCAACTGCTTTAATTTTGGTTGAATTTTCTACTATCATACAAAACATTGATATGGAAGCTTTTTTTTTTTATTATTTTTTAAGCTATATGTTAACCATTTTATTTCATAGATAATTAATTTAAGATCGTATGAAATTATTTGTGTTCTTCAAAGATGGAGACAGCAAATGTAAAAGGTGGAAATATTGATAAAAAGCTGTGGAGAAGCAACGAAAAACTAGGAGAAAAAAAATGAATACAGTAGAACACCAAAACTCCCAAGTTGAGAGACTTGATAAGATGACAGTTACATCTAAAAAATAAAAAGCTAGTGTATTTTCTTTCCATCTCTAACAAGAATGACTATACCCCCAGATAAAATCTTCTCTTTTCCTTTAACAAAATGACATTCAGAAAGCCCTTCAAGAAGAACAACTAGCAGCAGCTACAATATTCATCTTTATGTTTTTATAAAGAGAGAAGATGACCTGATTGAAAAGTGCTGGTCAGCAACAATGGCTTTGTCCCACCTTTTTCTTTTTTATTTCTTATTTTTTGCAAGGGAGAGAAGTGTTCCCTGACTGAAAAAAGAATGGGCAGAAAGCACGTTCTCCTAATCACTCCCAGGTAACAGGCCCCAGCTGAGCTCTACCAGGCAACAAGCTTCCTATTTGCTTTCAATGAAAGGGAAAGAGCCCTCATTTAGAAAATTTAGGCCTTGGATGATTTTTTTTTCCCCCCCTTGTGAATAGAAAAGGCCACAAAATTGGCTGACTAATGCTGTAGGAGCTCATCATTGCCATATTGGTTTCATTGTGCAACAGGATGAGAACTTGGTCCCTCTCACCCAGGAAACAAACACGGGATAATGATGGGCTCTTCATCTCAAAATGGACACTTTTGCTAATTCTACAGTGACTATTAATAAACTGGTATTCTGAGCTGTTTCAAGTTGCTTGCAGTGTAGCACAGAATTATTTCAGAACAGAACACAGATGCCGTTCAATCCTTATGTTAAATAATGAAATCTGACCCAAAAAAATTAAAAAAAAAAATAAAAAGGAAAATAAAACAAGGCCAATGGCATAATTTGAGCTAGTTCGATTTGACCATGACAAGCAATAACGCATCACGGAGCCTGGGGTTAATTTGGATTTCATAACATAATGAATGGAATCTGTCAGAGAGGAAACGTGTTAATAAAATCAAATCAGGTACAAGAGGGGATTAGAATTCCTCTCTCTGCATGGGACTACAGTGGCAGAAGGCTATCGTTCAGAATATTAAAACTAAAAGATGCTGATAAAACAGCTTAGCATGTTTAGTAGCTGGTGCACAAACATGATAATCATTTCCACGCTAAGCACAGAATCAATACAGCGAATTACTTCCAAATGCCTAACAGAGTGTTTTCAATGTCACCAAGAAAAGTTCTGTCTCAGATCTCAGAGCCTTTCTCTCTTGCCAATACATCTCCCACTCAGTTCCTACTGCAGTGCTTTTTTTTCTAGCTCTGAATGTCTTCTGTCTTGTTTTTTGACATCCTGCTCCGCACTTCTTTTAAGTTTCATCGGCCGTTATTTCCTATCCATCCTCACTCATTGTCTCTGAACACTAGGGGGACCAGCAGAGTTATGTTTTTTCTTAGGCTGCTCCATCAAAAAAGAATAGCCTTGTCCAAACAATTATAATTAGCATCATCGAATAACGTTTTTCTTCATCTCCCACTGAACCAAAATAAAACCTGTGACCAGTAAACCTTCCCAGCTTTAGCATTCAGTAATTCTTTCATTAATTTACTTCCCTTTTTAATAACTGCGCTTCTCTTTTTACCTTAAGTGCTCTGTATTTCCTGGAGTCACTTCCACGCCCAACGACAAACCCAAATAATAGCAAACAAAATAACAACAACAAAACCCGACGTGCAGTCTCAGCTTAGAAGACTAAAATTTCTTTTTATAGATTAGATACAAACTCTGGTAAAAACGTCTAAGACAGCTCTATGAATCTCTCTTGATACAGCCATATCTTTCTACTTTTCAGGATTTCTGGTCTCTTACATCTTTGTTTAACTGATTCACGCTGCAAACAATACATATAAAACTTTTTGTTGTTGTTGTTGTATCAAAGAAAAGCAGGAAAAAAAGGTTCACAGAAAAATCAATGTGAAGAATAATAGAGATGGCAAAAACATTCTGATATCTAGGTTTGAACAGCATTTTTTTAAGAGAATATGCCTGCTACTAGTAGAAAAAGCTTATAAATCAGTGGAAACTTCTAACTAAATAGAATCTATTTGTCCAGCATGTTAAAATCAAAGTAGGAGCAATCCTGACCAACTGCCATCCTTATAAAGCATATAAGACTCCACAGATCTCCTAATTCTTTGGAGCATGGAGGCTCCTTCACTCAGCAGTATCCAGAACAGGAATAATAGCTGGCCACCATTACTTCACCTATTTGTTACTGTGCTCTGAGCAATGCCATCTGGTAAAGAGTGATGGTGTCTCACCCCGCCAGGACTGCTGCACCTCTATCTGCCCATGGCCATGTATTTAAAACTGATAACATCAATCCTTGCGTATGAAACAACATGTGCAGGAATGCTGGTTTGTGTGCTCGTAATCTTTTACTTTTTTTCATGTTCCAAACTCTTCTTTAGATCACCCTTTGCTTGTTTAAGCATGATTTATTGAAGTCTGCCTAGAATCATGTTATAATAGCTATCCCATACCACAGAATAATAATTACCTTCAAGGATACAGTAGTTGAACTGACACGGGAATAGAAATAGAGTAAGCGACTGTCCTCTGGGAAGATCCAGCACACAGTTTGATATGTAGTGTGAAAACAACCATTTCAGCAGGTCCAATCTTCAGACACCTACCATGCACATTTATTTTTAAATCAGTGTTCTCTGTTGGTATAAATTTGCTTCTCTACAACTCTTTACAATTGAGTTTTAAAATAAGAAGTAGGAGAAGTATGATTTTACAGCCAGCAGCTTCCCTCTGTTAGGACATATTTGGACATAAGAAGTTGAGGAAGAGATGGATTAGGACAGGGAAGAGGAGAGACTTAAAGAATAGAAAGGACAGACTGAACAGTCAGGGGGAAAAAAAAAATGCAGACGGTAAAGGGCACATTTTATCTATATGTTTAATGGCTGTGCACCCTAGGGTGTAATAGATGCGGGATGGAATGCCTCATGATGACATGAGAACGTTATATAGAACATCAAGAATCCTCATAGGAATCTCCATTCCTACAATTTGCAGATTTGGGACAGTGGAAATGCTCCATACGACAGCCTTGCTCCTCTGGGAGTTGTGCAAAAGGAAAACCTTGAGAGTGCAGCAAATTGACACGGACGGGAGCTGGTGCTGAGCCCACATGCACAGGGACAGAAGTTGCATAATGCAAATTAAACTGAAATCCACAATTCCTGCAGAGTGGCTCTTTTCTGTATCTTAGTGATGATTGTCACTCATCTTGATGAGAACTGTTATGATCCTCATGGCAAGCTGTTATTGTTTTTTTCCCCCATGTATTTCAGGCATGCTGAGTGCCAAGTCTCTTACTGCCTAGCTGCTATCCTAAGGATCATTTCCTACATTATATTTTCTGCCTTTTTCATAATTTCATTTATGCACTTGGCTCTAGCCTAGTTTCATGGCCTGTTTTTCTAACCGCTTGCTCAGTTGTCATTAGGTGTCTTTTATGCAGGGTAAGATTTCTCGAAATACGAGCATTCCTATTTCACACTTGGTACTCCAAATCCTGGAACAAAAGTCCCAACCTGAGAAGCAGCAGGCAGCCCTCTGTGTTGGCCACATCTGTTATTACCAAATAGTTCACAGTGTGTGTTTGCATCTACAGAAGGGCAGGGGGAAGAAAAAAAAAGTTCTTCACAACACCGCGACATCCTGGTAGAACTTCAGTCCAAATATTGTGCTTATATTTTTCCTCCTGGTAAAACAATTTTCCTGCCAGCACCACTCAAATAAGTATAATCGAATAAAGCAACTGTCCTTTGTTATGAGATGGCATTTTAGTGTGACATTCAGTAATTAATAACCTTAAACAATGCTGGTCACAGAGTTAAGGTCCTCACACTCAGGTACCAGGTACTATGGTGGTGAGTATGGGTACCTCATTTTCCTACTAAAGAATATTATCACTTGTTGCTGACATTTAAGTTTCTACCGAGACACCAATTAATACCTTCAAAAATTAATTCTCCCAAATAAATATTTTAAAAACATGTAATGCGTTACACTGTGATTACTCAACATTTATATAAGCTTATTATACAAATGACTGAATTTTGCTAGTAACCGAGGGCAGAATTGCCTATGACTGCAATTCTCCCGAATTTTTGATGATCCACAAACCAAAGTACAGTACAGCTCAATCTTACTTTCTGACTCATATCAAAAACATATTAGAAACGTACCTCTAGTAAAAATCAACAGATATCTTTTCTTGGCTATATCTGAATGCAGGTCAAGGTTGGACTGGATGATCTTGTAGGTCTTTTCCAACCTTGGTGGTTCTATGATTCTATGATTCTAAGGGCAGATTTAACACATAATCAGATTCCACTCATACAGATTTGGATTTCAGAAACCCTCTTTTTTACTTAGTACTATCCAGTGATGCTTCTTGGAGCTACCAGTAATTAAAACACTAATGTGGTAATTAATACAGGTGATATTAATGAAAAGAAATCATTCTGTTGGCTTAGTGGTAAAGAGAATGACAATCAGATCACTCCCGGATCATGCTCAAGAGCTCTACACAGAACTGAGCTGCACTCCAAAATTGCCCGTTGATAATGATGATGTTTGTTGGCACAAAATAAGCATGGGGCTGAAGAAACCAGGCTTCTGAATGAAAGTACTACAGGAAGTCCACTTTTCCAACTGTTCCTGCTCATATTTTACAACTATTTTTTTTTTTTTTTTAAATGATTAGAGATCATTTCCTTGTCAAAAGGAAAGAAGAGAAATTGCTCATCAAAACTATACTGCAGGGAGAAATCCTAAACTCAAAGAGCGATAGATAAAAGGAAAGGCCTAAATATTTTATCTCTAATTCCTTAGATTCATTGATAAATAACTTTGTGAGTCTATCACAGTAATTGTTAAAAGACTGCTTTATAAATAAGAAATAGACAGACTGTTACGTGCACAGAGCTACAGGGCAAAGTTTCTCCATGTTTTAACTTAGATCAAAACCTAGGAGCTGCCTATCGTAGATCTACAGGAACACACTCTACTAGTTCATAACTGGCCATTAACCACCCTGAGTGAATAATATTAACTTCCATACTGTTTGTGGTAGATTAACAGATGAAACAATAAAATATTCGGTCAATTTTATTTTTTATTCAATATTCATTCTGCATTTTGTCTAAGTTATCTGAAGATACAATCAAAATGCAGACGGATCTGAATGGAACATAATGGCTAATTAAATTTACGGCTTTTACGCACATCAATTTGCCATTTTTATTTTGCCCCTCTGAAATTCCATCAAGCTCCAGGTAACAAAGAATGCAAACGTTAACATATAGCTATCTCTTTTGCATCATATGCAACTGGAATATCAAAGCACAGGACCTACTACTTCTAATAAGAAAAACACCTTTTGAACTTGCTTGGAATATGAAACACAACCTGAAAGAAGCCAGACTTTCCTAACCTACAAAGATCAAAGACGTGTTTTACTTACAAAAGATTGCTGTTTGAAGTTTCTTAGATCAATATACATGCCACCATAAATTAAAATCCTTACAAATCTGTTTTAATGTACAATACCACCTTAAAATTCCCTTCCCCTACTTAAGTGACGCAAAAGCATAATGCACAATCTTTGCTAACAGTTAGTGATGGATGCCTCCAGGATGAACCTAACTGAAAATAAAATGTTTTGTGTATTTGACCTCACAAGTCTGTTCCTCCATGATTTTTACCCTAACGTCTTATATCATGATACACAATCTTCCAATTTCTTTTAAAGATTATCAAAACGAGCTGATGCTTTCATGCATTTGTCCTCATGATGCAAGAGTAAGTGAAAGAATTATATTTCTCCTTCACACAAGAATTCAGTGAAGAGGGCCATATCTCTGTTGCTATAATTGTTGCAATCACTTTAATTTTGCAGCCATTTTCATAGCTCTGATTGCATAAGTTTCTACTGGGTAAAAAGAAATATTATCTCTTTCAAAAAACTCATGCTTATTCAGTATCAGGATCACTTCACACCATCTTAAAGGAAACAAAGATAACCTTCGAAAGGTACCAATGACAACCTCAAAAATTATAGCAAAGATAAGGACTAGAAAGAGACAAGAAACTCTTGGGATCAAAGCAGTGGCAGGACTCCCACTTGTGCAGTATATGTCTTAGCACCACCAGTGTATTCCAGATGTAAGATTACATTACTCACATGAGTGGCTGGCATACCTGACAGTAGATGAGGGATTAAAAAAATAGAAGAAAAAAAAAGAAGAAAAAAAAAACAAGAGTTGCAGGGTGAAGAAGAGATTAACTTTTCAGTAGCTTACTCTGTTCTGCAAATATCCTTTATATTTCATTAGAAAGATAATTTCTATGCAATTTGAAACCCAAATGGAAAGATCAGGAGCATTGTTTTCATAGCTCACTTAGACAGTTTCATTCAATAAGATACTTTAGCTGAAGTCAGAAGGAAATGGTTTTGACAACGATTAATAAAACTTGGATGCTTCAGAATGCTGTGTTAATAAGACTTGAATTTGATGGAAGAATTTCTCTGACCTCACCATAAACCTTCTACATTACGGAGATGTCATACACAGCACTCACTAGGAGTAAACATGCTTGTTGAAGAAAGGAACGGATGTGTATATGTATTGGATACATTTATTAGTATGTTGTTGGGTTACACTTTTAATTTTGAAATCATTTTGAAAGCATCCTTCAGTCCCTGAGGATTTTTGTAATGTAACCTCAGTGAACATATTCTGTTATTTATTATACACTCCAGATGTGTGCCACCAAGTATGGTGAAATTTACAGCCTTCAAGAGTAATTAGTAAGTGGATAATCAAAATGAATAAACCGTACACAAACAATTACAGCTAATTGTAGGAAGATATTCATTATTGTTAAGAACTTCAAAAATTATAGCAAAAATATATGACTGTTCGTCAAAACAACTGTCAGCTATGGCTTACTTTGTTGGAAGGAGTCAAACCTACCCTGTGAGAGTTTCTGAATTAGGCAGTGGCAGTAAGTTATGATAGCAATAGTTCCAAGGGTTGCTAACATCTACTCCTTTCCAAGTGACATGAAGGGAAGATAAAGTGAATGAGGAGGGCTTCCACTCCACCTCAGAATCTGCTCAATCATCTCCCCTTGGGGTCTGCCACAAATTCTTCTAGACAACACGAGTGCAGAGCTCTAGACTTGATCTCACCCATCCAACTGCAACTACCAGCTTGACCAGTGCCATGTCTCAGTGCATGCTCCAACGGAGGCTGTAAATCCTTCAGATGCAAGGAGCTTTAAGACACTTGATATGGATCTCCTCTGTGCCTGTTCCTGTTATAACCATCAATCATATTAGTAGGAGATGAGAGCTAATGGACAAGATCACAGCCATGCTATTACGGAGGAAAAAAGTATAAAAGGTTTCAAAATGGATTCAAGAAATTCATAAAGCAATGCAGGAAAGGGTGATCCAGATGCAAGGTGACTCAGGAGATGCTAAGCTTATGAAAATTGAGAGCATATACACCCAGCCTCTTCACCAGCCCTATTTCTTATATGTTTCCCTAAGCACTGTCTCCTGGCAGGGAATGGATCCTTTGGGGTGAGAAATGGAAAATGTTTCTCCTTTGCCTCATAATCCCCCTTACATTTACCTTTCTCAGTTACTGTACATAAAGCTACTGAATTAGCCAATAAAGGCCAAGTATTAAAGCTATTATTTCTCCACTTCCAAAGTTACACTTGAGAATAGAAGGCTTGGAAGAAGTTCTGCTTGATTCTTTGGGGGAAAAAAAAAAAAAAGCTTATTTATAAAAAGTAACATATGCAGCTAGATGAAAAGAAGCCAACCATACTAGCTTAAAAGGCATAATATTTCATTGAGCAAAAATGGATACATGCAGTGTGGTTTTAAATTGCTTCTGAATTTTGAACATAGGAAATACATTTATGTAATTCAGAGTTGGAACTGACGTTTGATGTGGGTCACTTCCAACCCAGCATACTCCATGATTCTATGATAAGTACATTGAATTGTTTTGAAAAACAAACAAACAAACCTTCCCAAAATTGTGGAAGTATTTGTGCATGATTTTTCAGGGAATCGTGAAGACTTCTTTAATAAACCTGCCTCCTTCTTACTCATCTGTTATACTTCTTCAGTTGATGAAACGAAGTTTGGATGTCATAACATATATTTGAAAATGACTATTTTACACCAAGTAATTTGGACCAGCAGGCCAACTTAGCTCATGTAATTCCTTAGTGTGCACTTCACAGTGTACATACAATAAAAATTCAGGCTGAATTCAAGCAGTAAGGAAACCAAGAGAATGATATGTGAATAACAAATGGTTACAAATCCTGCTCTCTGATTTGAAAACCACATTGCTCTCTGCAAAGGACTACATACACTGCTGCCATTGCATGGCGGTATGTTTTCTGACAAGAGCACCGTGGCCTATAAACCTTAACAAATGAGGTAGATTTTAATTCTTCCATCTAAAAGCAATTTTCCTAGGTGGCTTACAAAGCCCCAAATAACTTACATTTGTCTGACAGAGAAGCAGAGAGAAAGTGCTGCAATCTCATTGATGGTTTCAAAAAGTCATCAAAAAGCTGGAATTTGTATTCTAACAAACATGCCATTGCCAACTGTGTTGCCACCGTTCCTTAAAATATCACCCAGACAAAATTAGCCTGACTTTGGCTTCTTAAATCTCACTGCAGACTCATATTATGCAGAACTCAATGGGTCTAATCTAGCACTATTTTTTTGCTAATTATCCAGTGAATAATAGAGCTCTAATTCACAGCAATACGACTGCGCTGATGGAAGTTCACAGTGCTAAGTAGTGAAAGCAGAACGATGACGATTAACATAGGTGTATGTTTTGTATTTCCAAACTGCTTTTAATCTTTATGCGCTTACAGGAACAATTAAATTTGTTCTTAGAAGGACTGAATAAAAGCCCAGAAGGACATAAACAGAAATGTATAAATAGCTGTGTTTTGAACTCAGTGGGAACAAAAAAAAATATATCTGTGTCAGTTCATACTTAATAAATAAAGACATAATGCATTACATAGCAATAGAATAAAGTAATATGAGCTGCAAGGACACGGAGTTGTGAAAATAATCTCTTTCAATGCTTATCCCAGGATGTTCATGTGAAAGTGAAAACCTATTTATTTCCCTACATTTCAAACCCGAATGCCTTTCACTAGTGCAGGTTGTTGGGTTTATTTTTTGGAACGTAATGGAAAAGGATCTATAGACTCAAGATACAAATATACCCTAAAACTTTGTAGCGTAGAGTCATCGTAACTCTCCAGTTCCCTGTGCAGCTTTGGTCTTGTGTGGTACTAAGGACAACACTTGGTAACAAAATAAACAACCAAAAGCTTGGTCTGAGCCATTGCCACTGTAAGCCTCTCAGGCCACGGGGATCCCAAGGATATTTCTAACTGAAAATAAACTTTTTTGCGTGCAATGGTGACTGAGAATTTACTATTTTTCTTCTGTATATTTACAATTTAGAATTGGTCTGGGTGCTGGAGATATTTTTCTTCTACACGAAGAAAATGAAGTACGGCATGAAAACCTACACAAAAAGAAATAAGACCTTCTGTGCAGAACCCCAGGCCCATCCATTTTCTCTAATAATTGAATGGGAATGACTACTTAAATACTTAAAATAATGGCTTTTAAAATGTTTTCCGTGACAAAGCAGCAGTACCCCAGCACCTTTTTTCTCCATTGTGATTATGTTAGAAAACAGGTAGGCAGCAATAATTTGGCGTGTAATTCCATTTACGCATAGATCTGAATGTAGACTTAAGACTCCTTCATATAATTCAGGGCTCTGGAATTGTCACATTCAGTGTATCTGTCTCACTAAAGCCCTCTATTATAGTTTGCAAATGCAAAACAGTTGTTAAGTTTCCCATCCCTAGGGAAACTGCATGCATTGCAGATTTGGAGTATTCTGTCTGCAGGCAAGAGCCAGCCAGAAGTTCCATGCATCAGCTTTTCTGTTGGCCAAGGAAAAAGTGACCTTGTTCTCTGTCCTTCCTAACAGTCTTGAAAGACACGAGAGCAACTCCATGAGAAGCAAGCAGTGACAGGGGAGAAGAAGTGCTTATATCGTGCTTTCAGGCTGTTAACACAAAATATGCTCCACACATCTGTAAGTATATGCATGACTATCTTTCTTCTTTGTGCTTATTTCACCTTTTTTCACATTCCCCTCCTCTCTCCTGCCTTTTCTCCTAGGCAGGCTGTCACCGTCTCTCACCTCGCCGTGGGACCAGGTGGCAGTGACACATAGGGGGAAGCAGCGGCGGCACCGCCAGACAAAGCAGGAGCCCTGCAGATAATTACGTGTGCTGCTCGAGGAGGAGCAGCAAAACAACTGGCACCCAGCTCGTCTGTGACTGTTAGCAGGTGCAGCAAGCATCCGTGAAACTAAACTGCGCTGCGGGAATACAGTCGCTGGTTTAAAAATAATCTGTCAATAGCCACAAAATCTACACAGGCTTCAATTTGCCTATCTGCTTCAGCTATAGCATTCAGCTGGGCAGGCTTTTATGTGGTAATGAGCTAATAAATTCATATACACGTAGGCATGTATATAGATACCTAAAGAATATCTGTCTTGCATTCATCTCTTGTGGATGCAAAGTCAGCCCTGCCTCCATCTCCACGCTCAGGTTGACCTCCTGTCTCTAAGCCCCGCAGAGATGCTCTTGTCCTCTCCAAAAATACAGACATCAGAGCAAATGTTGTGTGTCTAGTGATCTCCAGAATCAGAAGGCACGTATAAAAATACATGACATGACATCTTGGAACAGCAAAGCCATCGGACAGCCAATTTTGTTCAGTATAATTCAGAGTGGGGATTCAGACTGCAATGAATACATTGCAGGTGCTGTTATGCACTCACAGTAAGGAAGAATTTAGGTGTAATGTTAAATAAAGAACATTCCTCTTCACACGCACAGTTACATTTCTTGCAGTGTTTCTCCATTTGAACCTTCAGTTTACAATTTTTGACGCTGTTGGCCAACTGTAACCAAACAAAAGGCTGCAAGTTTTAAAGGCACTAAATTCTGACAAGATTTGTGAGAATCAATAGCTTGGAAGGTGAGAATCGTATTTCCTGCCTCCACTAACAGGAAAGCTGCAAAAAAAGAAAATCTCTTTCTGGCTTGTCCCAGTGAGCCTGGCACTCTGCCTGCCAAGGAACACTAGGGCAGCTTGCAGGGCCGTGGCCAAGGCCAGCAGCGAGATGGAAACTGTAGGCTCTGTGAGGAAGCAGGAGGCCAGCAGCCAGCTGGAGGCCATGGGGAAATGCAGTGGTGTTTGGGGATGCAGGTCTGGAAAGAAAGGTTGGGTTAGCACCAAGGAAAATGTAGACTCATGGTGTTTGGAAAGGGAAGATGATAGCAACTGGGGACTTTCTGTGGATGGATGAAGATGAAAGATGCTATTCCATTCTAAAATATAATTCAAGCTTTCAAAACAACTCTTTTTTTCTTGGTCCTTAAATAACGATCGCTTCTGACTCACTGCTTCCAGTACTCAAATCCTGCTGTTCCCCCTTCTCAGGAGGATGCTGAATTCTCATCTTGAAGACTTCAACTGTGGCTGCTCTTCCTGCCTACTTCTGCCTTTACTCCCATCATAGTATCCTTAGAGTTGGAAGGGACCTCTGAGGGCCACCTAGTCCAACTCCCCTGCAATGAACAGGGACATCACAGCTAGGTCATGTTGCCCAGGGCTTCATCCAGCCTCACCTTGAGAGTCTCCAGGGACGAGGCATCAACAACATTGCTGTGCAACCTCTTTCAGTGCCTCACAACCGCACTGTAGAAGATATTTTCCTTATATCTAACCTAAATCTACCCCAAATCTCCCAGAATTCTTCCTATAGTGCTTTGTTTTTTGTTGCCTTCGTCTCTCTGGTTTTCACAGTCCTAGCCTCACATCATCCTCTAAAGCTTGTCCCAGGCATTTTCCTATCTATCTCCTGCAGGGTCCAGATATCCTCTCCTATCTCTTCCCCTCTACCTTGCTCTTATTTTTTGTCTTTCACTCTGTAACATGAAAGCAAACAGAGGACCAATACGCTGCTACCAGTTTCCAGTCACCTCTACGACTTTGCAGGTCATCAAAATCCCTGAGTAGCTTGGTTTTGCCTTGCTTTTTCAACTGCTTTTGCAAACATGTTGAGATGATAAAGTGAATATCATTTCTCTCTCTGAATGGCTTGGAACCAGTTATTTCTTTTCTATACCAATAGGCAATGTGTATTTGATGCCTCTGACAGCTGTCTTTGTTCAGGGATCTGCTTGAAAACAATTGTGGCATGATAAAAACCTAAGAATCATTAAAAATATTAGCAGTGTTTCAACAGACAGCACATAAATCTTGGTATTAACTAAAAGTATATAAAGAAAATGAGGTTGTTTTATGAACAGGCTCTGGTGCAATTGTAATAATAAATGTGGTGCTATTAAAGAGTGGCAATTTGTTGCGCCTCCATGACAGCTGTAATGTTTCAGGATTGTACAGATCTTACATGACTGCCTCCAGCAGGTGAGGAAAAGTTTGTTGAAGGGTAACGGCTTTGTGCTTTTGAGGAAGGCACAAACTTGTGAAGGGAGTGTGTTTTCTGACTCTGAGATATAACCGCAGTCCCGCAACGTCTGCTTGCACAACCTATTGACTTGTAGATACTCCTAAAGGACACGGTGAGGCTCGACTAATATTTGCAAAACATTTAAAAATGAAATGCTAACAATGAAACTGCTATCATGAAAATCACCAGGAATTAAGCCAAAATCCTGTTTTTCAGCTATTTGTGTTTTCTTCTATTAATTCTCTTTCATATAAAAGTTACTATTTCTTCTTGTTTGTGATAGCCTACTATCTATTTACCAGCTCTCTCAAACAAAATCCTCTTAGTAAATTAGTCTGGCTTTCCCTATTAAAAACTGTTAACTCTTATCTCTCTGTTGTATTGCATAAATCCAAACCCAATTAAAAGAAAAAAGGTAATTGTGTTGACAGATTATTATCAGTATTTTTCAAGAAAAAAATATGACTTAGAAATGACTACAAAGTAGAAATACTGTTTACAATTTAAATGCAAATTCTAAGCCTTTAAGTTGAAACTTACTACCCAATTTCTGTGATATTGCTGGTAAAAAATGATACGACATTTTGTTTATAGCTTCAAAGAAACAGACGTAAAGAAATCTGATAGCCAAGTCTTTCTCTCTCAGATGCACAAAGTATTCTGCTGAGCTCTGACACCCATCAGGATGCACTATGAAAACTTACTGTACTGCTAAGAATGATTTATTGTCTGCTACGATCACTGTTGTTTCGTATTGTGAGGTCTTGTTAGGATGCTGATGTATTAAGACAAAGTACCATCACCTTCTAAACTTAGCTGTGATAATACATAAAACCTGTCTTGGTGGTCATCTAGCTACAGCATTGTCATCCATAAGAAACAGCGTCTTTCATCATCTAGGAGCTTTTCGTAATGCAGAACCTCTGCTCAGAGCTGGCAATTTCTGATCAATCCTGAGAATCCCAAGCCACAACAAGGAAAGACATCTCGTATCTTCATCAGTAAAGAGAATCACCCCATGTAACACAATGGAAAGCACAGCAATGACAGCAGAATAGCAAGGTCCAAGGTCCTAGGCTGCAACAAGCAAGGGTTTGCTCGAATGCAAGAGCTGTGGGCAATAAAGGAAAGAAGCTACTACCTTCAGAAGGGCTCAGGTATGCAAGGATCTCCAGCAAGATACCCTTGCCTCCGCTGGTAATAGGTGGATGCTGGCTTCACTACTTCTGATCACTGCATGTACCTGAGCTCCCCTGGATTGGCCCTGCTTTCCTACCAGGAGCTCAATCACTGTTTCAATCCATGACTTGACGTATCTACTGCACTCCACCTTTATAAAAACAGTGAGTTTATTGTTCGCCCAACTATTGGTTAAAAAGTTCTCGTGTTAGAATTGGCATTTCCAGGGGATTAACCAATGAGGAATACACAGGAACACACATTGCTGTGCCTTGGCAGTTCATTTCCCACTTGATATTTAATATCTAATTAACTCACAGTACTTAAATATATGAAATTCCTCCTACTGGTGCTAAGACTTATAATACAGCTTTTTGGTTTATTTCTACTTTTGAACTGTGCTTGTGTTGAATTGTGTTATGCAGACATCATAGAATGAAGGCCTAAATCTTTGTCTAACTGACATGCGTGCTTATGTACACTGGCTGAAAGGCTTGCAGAAAAAAAAAAGAGAAACAGAAAGTAGTCAGGGTGCTGCTTACGTCCATTAGTATGTTAATGAAGGAATGGCATACTAAGCTTTTTGTTTTGTTTGAATTTAGTAATCAGACTGCTACTGCTTATGTATGAGCATATATTTAGCAAAATTAGCAAACAAAGTTAGCAATCAAAGAGGTGAAAGAGATCATTCCACGCGTGCAACAGGGCACTAAAGCTTACATGGGAGGAAGATCAAGGCTTTGGGTTTGCCTGCATTGCAGTAGGAAGGCTCCAGAAGGGTGAGGAGCTCTGATCACCCAAATCTGCAGTGGCTTGCTGATCAAAGGAACAGCTAATTGATGGGAAAGTCATTTTGGCAATTATGAGCTGGTTGCTCTGATCTTACGCTGCTTTAGTCAGATAAATCTCTGCCTTGACAGATGGACAGTAGCCTGAGATCTCCTGAAGCTGAAAGGGTTGTGGCTGAAAATCTAATTGGGGGTTATAGGACTAAGGAAATAATGTTCCTATCCGTAGCTTGCAGTTTCATAATGCAAGCATTAAGTACCTAGTATCTCTGATACAGAGCAGAGTCGAGATTTATTCTTCATATGGATTAACTACTGTTGGATGAACTATTGAGCAATATTTCCAAAATCCTGTAATTTGATGAAAATGTGTTTGACTCCACTATTAGTACCCTTTAAAACACCTGATGAAACTGTCTTACTACCAAGTGAATTAGGAAATAGAGATATCAATAGATGATTGGTTATAATGAAGAAGAAAAAGGTTATAGTCAGGGGATCTTACAGTCCCTAGGATATAATCAAAGACACAATGGAGCGCTTTCACCACTAATTCAAAAACTGGTATCTCAAACACTGACTATTAAAACTGCTCAGCCAGCTTTCAAAAAACACATTACCCACAGGTAAATGTCCTACAAACACAAAAGGAAATTCTGAGCATGTAAGCAGTATCCTCCATCTTCTCTCTGTTGGACTGCTAGAAGTAAGAGATGGCAAGATGTGAGTGATATTTTTCTGTTCAAAGGTTGGCAGAATTCAGGGATTCCTCATGAATGTAGGGAAGAAAAGCTGGACCTTTGCAGATTTTAGCAGAAGAGAGCATTATGTTACGCCTATTTCTCTTTCTTATTTATCATCACCTTATCCAGACAGCTTTATTCTACCACCCTTGAAAGGCCTTGGCAGGCACACTGCAAAACTTCCCAGGAGTTCTCCTTTACCCTTCCAGGTGCTTTCATTGGAAGTCATAAGTACTGTTGTGCAGGATTTAACTCATTGGAATTTAGATCCATTGAGTAAGAGTGCAGGTATGAACTGAAGGTGCTAGCAAACTGCTAACTATTCAGCTACATTCCTAGTTGAAATCACAGTTAACATAATGGCACAAACCAGTTGGAATTGATAGTAATTTTTACACTCAAAACACATGTAAGAAAAGGAGCTTGTTTCAGTGGGAAACATAAGACTACTTCTTGTCTGTATTCTTACCTTCAGTCGACAACTATCTGTGTTAGTGACAAGTGTTCCATACATATATATCCAATTATTCTGTTCTCTGGGGATTGCTTTTTATGTGTTTGGGAAAGGAAATGTGTGAGCTAGACTGCAATCTTTCTCAGATGCAGCAGATATGATCGCTGTTTCTGCAAGGCCAAGTAGCTCATACAGCCTTAACTTAAGGCCATAGTAAAGTAAATAAATCTCATTACTGGCCATTAACTATACTCTTTTATTTACTTAGATCTGGCTTAATTATAGTAAAGCTTTCATAGTGAAAAATACTTTCTAATATATTTAACAAGGATAAAATACCAATAGAGTAAAAGTCAGTGACTTTGGGTCAAATTCTATTAATTTACAGTGATACAAATAACAATAAATTCTTTGTATTTGTGCCACAATATGAAAAAAAAAGAAAAAGAAAAAAGAATAACTTGGTTTAACACTTTATATTTTGATGCTGTGCTTCCTGAATAAAGTTAATTTAGACTCCATTGTATGTATCAACTTCTCCTTTGTCAACTATTTTTTTTTTTTCAATCTAAAACAAGGCATTTCCTCATCCATCTCCAAAACAAAACATTTCCAGGAAACAATAGGAAAATCAAGGTCCTCATTGTTTGTTGTTCAATGCTTCAAAATGCCCTTTGAGAATGGAATGGTTAAGTACAGCTCATACATTGGTAACAAAAATAGCTTATCCCATTGTACGCAACACTCAGATTTTTAGCTGAATGTGCTCCTATCAATCTGGCATTGTTCAATCACCTGCCAGAGCTCTCCCCATCCAGTGCTCCCCAGGTGTGCTGATGATACATGGGTAGGCAGCATTGGGGTCAGGAGCCTCTCATAAAGAACAATTGGATTCTTGGCTGTGCTGTGGAAGGTCTTTTAATTTCTTACATCTGGCAGCTTCTAATGGGGCTGAAATCGAAACGCCTGGTGTGAGAGGACTCGCACTAACACACGCTGCTTACAATGAGATTTAAATTATCACACTGCAAATGCAGAGATGGTTGTAATTTTTATTAACTACTTTTTTGAAAATTTGCTGAAAACAGCTACAGCTGGGGGAAAAGAGAGGAGATGCACCAGTCCGATTCCCTCTACCTTCAGTGGGGTTCGGAAAGTTGTTACCCACTGTTCCAAGAACAAGATTTTAGGTGGCTGAATCTGACCCAGCTTGGAGGTGAATCTCGGGCAGGTGCAGAGGGCAGCTGAGAGCAGGCGGCAGCAGCAGATGGGCAGGCTGGCAGGAAGGCAACCCTGGGCTAGCAGGAGATGGCCAGGGCAAGGAGGGCAGGCTACACCATCAGCAAGTGCACCAACAGCAGAAAGACTTCACCTCCTCCTGGCTCACCACCGGTCATTAATCACACCTGTTGGGTTTTGTTTTGTGAAAGTCCTTTCTTTTTTCTTTCTTTTTTTTTTCCTTTTTTCTTTTCAAGATGTTTTAAAGTCACAGCCAGCCCTTCCTCCTTGTCTTATTTTATTGGATTGAATTGACAGGGCAGAACCTGAATAATGAGTTTTCAGCAAATTTATGTCTTACTTTTGCTGGGTGACATGAATATCCTAATTTAATTCCTATTTGAGATAAAGGCTTGTTTACTGTACTTGTTTGAAATAGGAAGTATTACCAAAGAGTATGCAGTCACTGTGGCTGTACAGCCATTGAAATGTGAGATAGATAGAACAGCTAAAAACAAGGGAAGCAATGAATGCTGAGATACCATCCAAGTAACCTTCCGCAATCAATTCTCCAACTGAAATACACAATGCAAAATAGTAATGACATTAGAGCTTGGGGTTTTTAAATTAATTAAAAGAAGATTATTTTTTTACCATCTAAATTACACAAACACAATGTGGATTTATCTGAGGCACTTTAAATCCTAGTTCTGTGTTTGTTTTCTTTTTGTTTTGTTTCCCTATAGAACCCACGGCAGAGAATTTGTAGTCTTGAAGCACAGCAACCTAAGGAAAAGTGTGTCCCAGTATAGCGCTGAATTCTTATGATGTGTGAATTTGAACTACAGCTCCAACCTTGCACTGTAATTTTCCACAGAATCAAATTTTTATATTTATTTCCACTAATTGTTGAACCTACCTTTTATTTTATTTTTTTTCTTAGTGAGACTTTGGAAACATGGATGGCACACATCAATGACACGTTGTCTTTCTGGAGACCGGCCATTAATTCAGGCAGCGAGTACCCAATTTGCATTTCTATCGAAATAGAAAAAGAACACCGCTGCCAATTTAGCACCTCCTCTTGCTCCCAACCTCCTCTACCTCTCCTGCTGCCCTTGCAGACCTCTCCTGCACACAGCCGAAATTAGCCTATCATCTGCTTGCACAACGCTGACATATTCAGAGGTGCTGCTAATTTGATTTTTATCAACTCAACAGGGAAAATGTGAAACTCCACCACATCTCATTAGGGACCATCCAATTACTCTTACTTGAACTCCTGAGCAGAGATGGATAAATAATTAACAGTTTACTAGATGATCTAAGATCCCCCCCCCCTTTTTTTTTTTTCTCCTAAGAAGATCGCTATGTTCTTGTAAATGTTTTCCTTTACTGACTTTAGAAATAAACTGCTAACTATTTCTGTAAATAATTCTTGATCTGTGGTTTCCAGTTTTGTAAGGGATGCTCTGGGCCTTTGATATTCAGCACTTACATGCTGAGCTAATTGTCTGAAACCGCAGATCATGCATTACGTTTCTGTCACGTGTTTGGATGGCTGCCATAGCTGCAATTATTTTATGACGTGAATATTACATTTCTACATCTAAAGCAAAATATGTTGTCATATTATTTTAAAATCTAAGTTTCCATAAACATTCTTGTTACTAAAAGCACTGGAAGATTTGAGTGTTCCAGAAAGAATTTTTGCTTGGACTACAGAAGTTGTGCATTACTGCAGTACGCGATCTTTCTGCTATGTCAATGGAAAGAAAGGTATGAAATAGATACATCCTTGCGTTCACGGAGGTTCGTCCCATTCTGGTTCTCCTTAAGCCTCAGAGACAAAGGAGTCAAACACCAGTCTCTCAGATCTGGAGTCTGTGTGAAAGTAAAAAGGGAAAAGTCTCAAAACGCAAGTAACCAGAGCTGGGATCGGCAGAGAGGAACAAGAAACTATGTTAGAAAAGAAAAAGATTTGAAACTGGCAGGGAATGAAAGCAAGCATTCTCTGCTAACAACGTATAGAATATTTAATGTTTTTGAAACAGGACCTAAACAGCGCTCTACATGAATAAAACATGCATCTCTCTGTTTCAAACATTACTTTTCTTGGGTTTTATACTTTTCACAAGCCTTTAGTCTGTCCGGAAACCAAGGAAAAGAAGAGGGAAACAAAGATAGGGATTTGCTGGCATGTATAGGCAAGAAAATATGCATATAAATAAATTCAGAAAGCTTTCAAATTGGAAAGCCAGAAGTTGTAAAGAATGGATTCAACCCATACTTAATTGGCTCAATATTTAATTATTAAAATTCCAGAACTACAGCTTTATAAAAAATACCTGCCTGAAAACTATCATTATTTACAGACTCCATAACTATGGATTGCGCAGTATTGAACTCATCCCAACGTTGCTAGAAAAGAAATTATATACAAACAGAACATGCTAAGAATATTGGTTGGCGACTGAAGTTGTGCAAAAATAGGCAACTGCCAACAGAATTAGGAAAGCTTTCGTGTGCATCATTTCTATTGAAGAAATGTGGAGACACGCATTGCTTTCGTAGAGGAAAATACCCAGAAAGATGTGCCAACACATCAAAGGAAAAACAGTGGAATGCTGGTAGGGTGGAAACAATGTTAAGAAAAGGACTGATGAAAAAGTCCCTTTTTAAGAAGCTTTCCTCCCCCATTTCTATACCTAAAATTAGAGGAAAATAATCTATGGCAAATTTGTATCAGCAATGGAGCTCAATCATTCTTCTGGCTTTTCTGCATTCCCACACAACTATCTCTTGTTTTAAATCACTCTAATTTCTTTGAACAATTCTTTGCCCGCAGCCTATTTATAGTGGAGTTAAACAGTCAGTAATCCAAAAGTGGGCTGCTTTGATTATAAGCTTGCTATGTTCTGCTTCTTGAGTGGATGATAGGTCTCAGAATTAGCTGTCTGTGAATTCATTATAGATACTCGCAAGTATGTAAGCTGTAAGCTTCTTTCTGGAACCAGGTAGCCAAAACAATTTAAGATTTCCTTTAAACTTTGGCAACTGTCTCTATTCAGCTCAGTAGGATATATGCCGGACACGTGGGAAGAGGACTTTTGCTGGGTATTATTTCATGACTGGTTTTCTATTAATGAGAGAAATAGAAAGACCAGTGAAGCAGAGAGAAAAAGCTGCAAATTAGGCTGGGACGTAGCCAAGGAGCTTCAGAAAGCACTGTCCTTAAAAAAGCTGAGAAGGAAAACTCGTGGGCTGAGCACTGGTGAGCCAAAGCCATCATCTGTGTCGAAACTCCTGGCCAAAGAAGAGAGCTTAGGATATTCTCTGTGACTAAATAGGACCTCCAAGAGCCTGAATTTGGTTAACTGCTTAAGATAGCAGGTATCATGTAAATGGTACAGACAGAATTTAGTTTTCCAGGGCATGCAGCTAGGAATGGGTTCTCCTCTTGATCCACAACAGAACAAAGAGTGCGAATACTTCCACAGCTCATTGATGTCTCCGAAAATGAAAAATATGATTTAAAACCAAGGCTGAAGGCATAAAAATGAATTAGAGCAGTCTCTGAAAGGTTTCTAGAAAACAGCTAAGGAACATCTTGCTTTTGGAGATCAAACATCTGTTAAAGTAACAACCAGAGTGTCCAGACAGATTATGAAGTCCATTTGTCTTGCAGCGGCACAACGGATCAGGACAAAGTGACTGGTAATGCAATTACTACTGACAAAAATATTTTTCATGTTATAAGAGCAGAAAAGTTAAAGGAAACATTAAATTTCTTAATAGGAAAGCAACAACAACAACAAAAAAAAAAAGGACATGAACACCAAGAGTGGAACAAGAAGTGTTTATTTGGTAATATTAAGAATATTGATAGAAGAGAAGGCCAACTCTATTTCCAGCAAGTAACTTATGATGCTGAAGAACATGAGTCACTGATGCGACTCTGTTATCCCAGGTTAGTGCCTGGGTTTTTCACAAAGTTTCATTGGAGCAATCAGTTAAAGTTGGGCAAAGCACAGCTGAAAGCTAAAAGGAGATATAAAGAAGGAACTCTACTCAAACTGAGAGAAAACACTTGGAGACTTGCAGATTAGAGGCTTCTAGGTTAACCCCTAAATTACTCATTTTACAGCTACTATGAAATTTGTCATGGAACTTGATAACCAGGAGAGGAACCATATGCAGGGGCAGGGAAGGAAAGCTGTTTGCAATAGTCCCCAATGCACCCTGATGCCTAAGATGTCTCTGGGATGGAGGTTTCTTGTCTGAACCATGACATCCCTGAATAAATATGACCGGTTTGTAAAATAAGAAAACCAAGGGGTTTAGAAAACTATGAGGAAAGGAGCTCAGAGAGCTACATGCAATACATTGGCTCAGTCACAAAATCCATCAGCTCAGTGTCCTGTTTCTGAAAACTGCCAGAAGCAGATGCTTAGGGAAATATACTGCCAATGAGACACGTACTGAGTCACCTCTCCTCTGCTTTATCTTCCCATTTTCTGACAATCAATGGCCAGTGAACATCTCAAACTGATGACTGCAGGTATACCAGCTACTCATCATCATCATCACCAGGAATTTGACCAATCCTTTTTTGCACCTACTTATTTGTTAGAACTGTATGGACAATTTAACTATGTACTGAGTGAAAAAAACTGTGACGAGAATGGCTACTAAACTCAAATGCACCCCAGCTGTTAAGAAGTCCAGTTATACTGCAAGGCACGTAACAGCATCATAACCCAAAAACTAGCTGAAAGTCAGTTTCTCATTATGAGAAACAGAAAGAAACACGATTCAGAGGCATCAGTCTCTGTGTGCTGTTTACCTCTGGATCTCTGATTTGCTTTGCTTACTATCGAGTAATAATAATGTTAGTAATGCAATTATGGCCAGGAATTGTAGATATTTGCTGAAACTTAATAGTTATCAGATCAGACACACTGCGACAGCCTGGGGAAACGTCAGCTGTTAAAATTCTTGTTGATCCAGAGGAGAAACGCCATTCCTATTACTGCCTGCTGAATAACAGGCAGAAAATGATAGAGTAAGAAATACTGCTGCAAACCTGTAGTAGAAACTTTAGTAAGTACAGAGATGGGAGAAATCACAAGAAGAGGGTGCTCCTCTTCAAAGGGGTAAGTCAAATCTTCAATAAAGTTAAATTTAATTGGCCCAGCCAAAAACTGAAACTGGAAGAAAGTGAATATATATATATATATATATATATATATATATATATATATACTGAGCTCTACTTGAGCACTTGGTATAGAAGGAAGAGACTTTTCAAGTCTTTGCTCATTTATCGACAGTTATACTGTCGATAATTGAGCCCTGGACTATTTTGTAGGTGTTCACATAGTTAATAAATAAAGAAATAAATAAAACCCAAACGTCCTACCAGATCTTCTATACACGTTGAATTGAATAAGTATATGAATCAATTTTCCAAATACTTTTTGCCTATAATTGCTGATGTATTACAGTGTCTCATTTTTATTGGTTATACGAGTGATTCATTTGCATACAGACCAATTAGTACCAAAGCTTTGTGGTTTTTTTACTTATCTACATCATTTCTTACTCATATCTGTTTCTTGACCAACAACTCAAATGACCTTTCAGGGACATTTTTGATCATTTAAAGAAATATACAGCACTGAAATTTACAAGAACTGACATTCAACAGCACTATGAGGACAAGGAGCAGTATCTCACCTGCCCAGTCCAAACACGATTAAAAGGTCAGTAAAGAAGACTGGGATCTTGAAATAAAATGGGCAAATGTGGGGTACATTCGAAAGGCAAATAAAAAGAGTGATGAAAAATTAATAGAAAATAAAGTAGATGGAAACTTCTTATTAGTGAACACAGTTTTTCTTCCCTTGGACCCTGTTTAAATTAGAAGCCAGTGGGCACTTAGAATACATGCTTAATTCAGTCGGTCAAGTCCTAACTGTTGAAAGCACATAAGTCCAGATGTTGAATGTTCAACTAGAAAAAAAGGAACAAAATGCTTAACCATATACTCATCTGTTGCCTAAGTTTAGCTGTATCTGGCCTGTAATACGTATTTAATACAGCAATGCTCTCCAGAGAGTTCTGATGACTAAATACTACTTTGTAAAGGAGATCACATTTCAGTTACATTATGCACTCCTGAAAAATTATGTGCTTCTCTTACATAACATAAAGGTCAAACCAGTAGCCTGGAAAATTTCTGCATTCAGTGTTAGAGAGAAGAGCTGTCTGGAGCTTTCTTATGCAATGTCTATTCAAAGGTTTGGCCGGGCATGTCATAGGATAGCTCAGATACTCTCAGTGTAGTAATACATACTGTCTGACTTAGTCATAGAGCACTTTCAAGAAGGCAATATATTTGATTCTTATTTTGTTTGTTGTGAGATGTTTAAGGTTAAGCATAGCTTCTCTGTTCCAGTACTATGAACATGTTTTTCTGTATTGCTTCTGTTGATAGATTATCTACGTTCAATGATTTTGATGTCGAGGTCAATTATGTGCGGGGTCACTGGTTACTTGTACCTTTTTCTTACAAACTATAAAATTTTGACCTACCAAGAACCTTTCCGCTCTTATTTCCACAGAACCTTCTCAGCAGGAGAGAAGAAAAACAATTCTGGCTGAACTGGTTCTGTCAGTTCTTTAAAATATTCTATCACTATCTGAAGTGATTTATGTGGCACATCAGATGAATGGGAGCATTTATCAATTTTGTGATCTATGATGCGTGTGCGTCATGTGTTCTGACAAAAAAATTGATGGAACAATAAAATCTAATAGGAGCACTCAGGACAGACCAATATATGTAGGTCGCTCTGAAAGTAATACCTTCTATTTATTTCTGTGGAAGCTACAATGGATACAAAAAGCATCATAACATTGATACAGGAAATTTTCAGCTACAAAGCACTAAACTTCAATGTATTTGCCACCATTAGCTATGCATTTTCGCCAGTGATGAACAAGAGCCTGAATGCCATGCTCCTAACAGTCTGCACCAGTGGAGGCGACTGCTGTTGCCACTGCTGAAACGGACTGGCCATCATTTATTATGCTCCCATCCACTGTTTGGTCTCCAGAAACATCTCACAAATATAAAAGCACTTGGTCAAATGAGCCAGGCAAGCTAACTTGTGGATAAATAGATATTAGTATCTCAGGGAGACCAGACACAAATTTACAGAGATAGATAGAGCACTTCAGATCCTTATGGTAAATGATATTTGTAATAACAGCATATCTCCAAAGAAATTACAGCTCTTATGTAAGGCTGGCACACCTGCCAAAGAATCTGTAAGAGACATATGTCTGTGTGGAGTAACAGCTCCAGAGTGGATGCAAAATGGCATCAAATGTTTGTGTTTTGTCCTTGAATCTCCTCTCTTAGTGGGATTCTTTAGCAGCCTATAGGATGTATGCAGTGCATACTAAGAAAACTCTATGTAGTTTTGCATTTAAAAAAAAGAGGTCGAAGCCTTCTCCTTTTGCGTAACTTTATGTATGCAAATATACACTGCAAACAGCTATTATTTTTTCATTGCAATAAAGGCAGCTGGTAGAGCATTTTTAGGGGATTTTTTTTTTTTTTATGCTGGTCTCTGATTTTCCATCGAATAAAAAGTAAATATATCTATTTGTTTAACAATTATGTGAGATCTGGTAAAGACCTTTCATGACCAAAAGGCAAATTGAGGAGAACAAAACTAACTTAGTAGATGTCCAGTCAACTCTTGATGTACTATGAACTTTGCAGTCCTTACCATGTTTCCTAATGCTTCAATAATCCTTTGCTAGCATTCCCCTAGTCATTCAAAGAAATTAAAAAACAGCTAAAAAGAAAAAAAAAAATCAAGGCTGTTACCTCAGTTCTTTCCTAGCTCATGTTTTTTTTGGGGGGGAGCTTTTATTTTTAGGTAGTTTCTTAAGACTAGTGTCTCATTTCCTATGCACATTTCCATTGGTGCTTAATCCAAGCTTGATAGACATCAACGGTAGCTCAATATACGGCCTCAGTATTTTAAGCTTTATCAAGAAGTGGGGGGAGGAGAAGAAAGCAGCCTACAAACACTCGAGCTTACAAATTTGATGCTAGAGAACACAGATATTTACAGATTGACTTCACACCCTCAGTATAGTTTGATTATTACTTTAGCTTCAAACTTGGTTTTCTTCTTGATTACATCTGTAATTTTCTTAATCTCATCGTGTATTTTGGAACATTATAATTTCCTCTGAACTGACTTCTCCCAACTGTTTAATGCTATTAGCAAATGTTAGCCTCTTACTGCATCATTCTCTTTAGAAATAAAATGCAGAAGGGAAAGCTGCAGTGTGACTTCAGTTACTACTTCACCTCAGAAGTCCCATCTGTCATTAGTAGCTTTATGCACTGAAGTCTCTTCTTTCTGTTCCACTCATGATACATTCATCAGTCAGTGTCTTCCATCACATTTTATCCAAGACTTCCAAACTTGTTATCATGTAGGTATATACGCATAAACTTTGCTGCGTGGAAAACACAGTTTATGATGACAAGTTCATACACCCCATTTGTACAGGCTGTTTTCTTAACTCATTAAAAGGAGTCCCAAATAATCCACTCAGCAATGAATGTAGGTATGCAGCCAGCAAAGTTGGGCTGCTGCTTCACTGAATTAGAAGGGAGAAGATATAATTGATGAAATTATGGTCCCAGTGCTCTCATTTGGGATAAAATACACAATATTATGATAAGAAGAATAATTATCAAATTCAGAACTAATTTTGTAAATAACACAGTAACTGCAGGAAATACGGAAAACAGGATGGAACCAGGCATAAACCACATTAGGATATATCTTAGGATGTATTAAACTTTTAACGGTCCCACTTAAAAGAAAGTTTGACCAACACAAAGCATTTTATTTTGGAATATTTTAATTATTATTATTATTCTTTTTGAAATAAGATAAGAAACATTATATTTTATCTACTGGGATTTCAACAGCTGGGTTCTTAAATGCCAAATGCCTGCATGCATTTAATTTCTGCATTGTTCGTTGTGCTGACACGATAAAAGCAACTTCGTACACACTGGGATTCTTGTCCTGCTTGTTTGTGTCAGCTTTGTAAAAGCAAGAAGGGGGGGGCACAGCAGGCTCTCCTAGTCTCTAAATTGCAGTATGAATTGCAGTCATTAGGGTTCTCATGACTTATGTACAAAATAAGGTATCAGTGTCAGCACAAACTGAGGGATCCTCTGGGACACAGATAATTACTCCTACTGGTACATATCCAGCTCTGCTTCTACATGACTTTATGAGTTTCAAAGATGAGAGAACTTTTCACTTTGGGGTTTAGGAATGAAATACGGTAGAGTATACTCCATTTTCGTTCTGGAAATGAAATTTATTTCTAATCCAAGGATAAAAGAAGCATGAAACTAAAAGGAAAACAACAACAAAAACTAAACCAGAAACTTAAGTAGTCACAATATGACCTAGATCTGACCACTCTTAAAAGGAAACACAAATCAAGTAACATATCTTCCTTGTGACTGATGTCATTTTTGTCATGAATACACGGATGCATGTGAAACCAGTACGACTGTACATGTTTAAATGAGGCAACTGTGACTATGTCATTTCCATTCTACTATTTCCTTTGCCAAATCCCTTGAGAGAACTTTTTTTTTCCCCCTTAAAATCCCTCTGATATTTTCTAATTCAAAATTAATAAACTGTTCAACCAAGAGTGGTTCTAGCCCAGATATTAGCAATGACAGTATCTGATGCCTGCAGAAGTGGTATCAAGTATGTAATACTTTCCTTTAGTAGTTTCTCACACTAAATATGTTCAGGTCAAGGATTTTTCTAAGATATATTTGTTGCATATTCAATAATCCCCAGCAGATTCTACTTCTGTAAACTTATCTGGTTAGCCCTTACTCCCATGTCACGTAATTAACACTTTCATTGGTGAAGAGCTTCACAGGCTTCTTATCCACTTGCATGACTTGCAATTATGTCTTACAGGACAAAATCTTGATTAGGATGCTCCACTTTGAGAACTTTATATATATATATACACATATGTATTTAAAAAATAATAATAAAAAAAAAGACTGAAGAAATAATTACTCCAGAACTCCAGTGATCTTCCTCCAGACATCATATACTCCTAGGTTCTGTGTTTTTAACTAAGGGATATCAGTATTTTAACGACTACTCAATGTTAACAGAAATTGAGAGCTGCCCACTCACGATGTCTTGCAGCATGATCATCAAATGAACTGCTTTAAGTGACAGAGGGAGAAGGTCCAGACCAAGCAGACAAAGGATTGGAAGCAGTGCCTGTGCTTCCTGATGAAATGATTAAAGCCATTTTAGTTATCACTAAAGCCCTTCCCCGGCATTTCGTCCACCTTGAGATATCCTCTAAAAGTACGATTAAAATTCTTCATCATGTTCACACTGTTGAGTATAAAATGGAATATCAATTAAAAGTAACCAAAAATACTCACCAAGTTTTCCAGAAACAAAACACTACTTTATAAAATTCAAATCAGTTGAGAAGATTTATTCCCTACAAGGCTGTCAGCCTTTAAAAAACTCAGTAACAGGCAGCATTTCTCTTCACATGCAGGAAAACAATGCTTTCGCACAATATATTTTGCAATTCAGCAGTCAGATGTAGTATGCAAAGAAATACAATCCCAGAGTCTCTAGACCTAAGCATCACATTAAGTTTGAAATTCAGAAAGGGAATCAAATGTCAATGTTGAGTTTCGAAAAACAAGCGGCAAAGAACTGATGGATGGAGAGAACAGGATATGCAATAATTACTTAGTAAGGAGTCAACTAAAGCAAGAAAATGAAGAAATATTATCATCACTACAAGAGATACGCACAGATGGTTTCTCATTGAGGTAAACACGCAGAGCAATGTGTCCCATTGCACAGGTGTGGTTTTCAGTTATTCACCTTTCCTGTAATTAGGTTAACAGTAAACTGACAAGTGCATATTTATGAGGCAAACTACAAGTACATCACTTTAAAGCTCTTCATAGGTTTTCTATTTGTGCTCATTTACCCGTCTATTGTATATGTCAAAACATGCTGTGTGCAAATGACTACTGGAAGAAGTCTCAGAGCTCAGCAGGTGCTCCGTGTTTGTCTGAGAAAGGTATTCCCATCATGTCCACAGTCAATGATCAGCTTCCTTATGTCATGGTTGGTACCGGAGGACACCTCTCTAAACTACTTAAATCACTTAATGTTCTTCGTGCCTTTTCTGAAGGGAGGAGTATTCATGCAATAATTTCATAACCATAAAGGAAAAACAACACTCAATGTCACTGTTAACTACTGCTGTTATTAAACCACCTTCAAAATTTAAATTCAAATGCAATTTTTATTTATTTATTATTTATTTTTGGAACTAAAATTCATGTGTTTCTGACAGCTCATTTAACAGCTAGTAGCCTCCAGAGGTCAACAGTGAGAATCCCCCTGCCCACATTCAGAGAGTCCTGGCCCTACAATGCTTAATATTTCAGTGCACAAGATAGTTGAGGATAAAGAAAACACATTATCTTTTCACTTGGGGAAAAAAAGGGGGCATTAAATGATTAAATGATTGATTTATATTAAAAATACAAATTTGCATGAGAAAAGATGGGGAACCACCACAGTGAAGGTTTATCACTGAATATGGGGTCATCATAAGTGATTTGTTTGTCTTTAGTCACTGCCTGAAATCCTACCACAGTTCATAGCCAAGTTTCAGTGAGTGTCTATTAGCTGTGTTGATGTCTGGATACCAAGCAGTCATTATTCGTGTCCTTCTACACATAGCTTTGTAACTGTACAAATATTACATGGGTATTATTTCGATTTTCTTACCACTAAGAGGAAAAGATAAGTTTATGAATCAACTTATCTCAGCCTTGGAAGTTGCAGAATAAAGAAAATTGAAGAGAAACAATAAACGTCTCAGGCTTTCCCTAAGCAAGGTTTTCAGTCAGTAACACACAGCTGTTAGGGCAGCCCTTTCAGATCCTCAAAAGATGCTCTGAAATACACTGCTGTTGTTATGGCAAAGGTCACCAGATGGCACTGTTAAACATTTTAAGATTTAACAGATAAAGATTTGATTCCTAAAGATGAAGGAGGTATGAGTGTGACAGGAGACACTGCTGTGTTGCTTTTGTGGTAAAGCATCTTTGAGGAAACTCTGACAATTATCTCCAAAGTTTTCTGTCCATCTTAATTTCTCTAATTCGAATCAATAATGGAAAAGGACTTCTCCCCTGGGAGCTCTGCTTTAAATTCTCTAAGAGACAATTGCCCACTTGGGCTGCTGCTGGCTTCCTTATTTCAAAGACCAACATCTGTAGCGTAAAATACACTCATTACACAAACAGCATAAAGCTTTGGTTGTGTAAAAGTATTTAGAAGCAAGCCACAACATTTTGCTATCAGGCAACGCTTGTCAACAAGGAAACAAGTATCTGCTTTGGACTGCATAGGTAGGAAGGATCTCCCTCATTTCTTAATGAAGATTTATTTATATTTTTCTCCATATTTACAAGTCCTCTTATTTTACTGGTGTCTTCGAGCAATCTCTTATAATAACATAATAGCACACATTGACAGCAACTTCTTGATGCTTTATGCTGATTGATATTTAACGGTCTAGGGGAAAAAAAAAAAAAACACAACTACTGATAATCTCTCCATTTCACTGCATTCTCATGGGAAATTCACTGTCAACAACGACGATTTCTTCTTCCCAAAGATTAGTGGCATTCCATCAGTTTGTTAACCTGAAGTATTTATTTTCAAGCACCAGGAAGCACATTGATCAGCGCTCCTTCACAAGATGTATGTACGTTTGTCTCCTTAGATCTAATAGTAGTGAAAGGAGTGGGAGCATGTGCAAAATTGCACATAAAATGATAAACAGCATAGTCATGTTTGACATGAATTTATCACCTGGTTGGATGCTGAGGAGATTTATTAAGACAAGTTCTCTAATTGACTTGAAACGATACATAAACTCTCACTAGCTGGTCACTCAGGCAGGAAAAACCTCTCAGGAATTTTAGACCATACTTTTATACTTAGTGAAT
This sequence comes from Alectoris magna, assembly GCA_030625065.1. Taxonomy (NCBI): domain Eukaryota; kingdom Metazoa; phylum Chordata; class Aves; order Galliformes; family Phasianidae; genus Alectoris; species Alectoris magna. Next base: position 1,249,697 of record CM060567.1, on the reverse strand, counting down.
TTTCTTGTCAACTGATACATTGGTATAAATAATACCACATTTTTAAAACTTCATCCTCAGGAGTATAAAGCCATCTACTTTGTCAGCATGTATAAATCGCTACAGTAATACGCGACAGTATAGTTCGGGTGAGTCAGCAAAACTGCATTTAAAATTAACCCCATGATTAACTTCACTGGCTTCAATGAAATACGCTACATTGACAGCACTATAATAATATACTGAGAACCTATAGTCACGTTTTAAGTGTTTTGAAATTTAGTTTTATTTCTTGGTGAGGCAACCAATTTCCTGCTCAGTCACTTAAACTCTTCTGGTTTTGTTCCTTATCTACAAATTGGGAATAAAAATGTTGCCTGGCATGCTTTGGGCTGTCTTTCGAATCTATAGTATGACTATAAAATCAGACTGGTCAGTGGCAATGCCTATGAGAGTATTTAATTCAAGTACTGGAGAATTTCCAGGTATCACTGTTTCCTGCTTTTTTTTTTTTTGAGGGAGGGAAAGAAAAAGTGAGAGCCCTGAATTTAACATAATGCAGAAATCTCTCTGAAATCTCAGAAAGTGGTATCAAAATCTTTGTGTGACCTTTTGCACTGTAGATATCTCTAGGGTGGGCAGCTGGTAAATAAATAACTTAATACCTTCCATAACTTGCTACCTCCTTTGCATGCAGATATGCTTTAAGAAAAATGTATGTGTATGTGTATATATATATATATTAGGGTTGTCCATCTATATCTCTTTGCAAGAACAAGGACACAAGTTTGTAAGTTGGACTGCATTTTACTTGCAAACTCATCTAAGAAAGGCACCTGTGGTTAGGCTCAGAAGCCCATTCTGCCAAGTATAATTCAGCTAATCTCACTAAAATCAATTAATTACACTGATTCAAATTTGGACTTAAATTCTCATAAAATGTATGAATCACCAAGATTATCTCAGAATTAATTTCTATCCCTGGGTACCTTTCTGTGTATAATTTCTTTTAATCAAAGCATGGATAAACTACAAAACTTAGGGAAAGGAAACAGAGAGGAGCATGGGAAGACAATGTTATTTTATTGTATTAATTCAAAAGAGATGCCTATATAATTTTCCTTTGCATCTTTAATCAGGAAATTATATTAAAATAACTAAAATGCACAGAATTTTCACTGAGGAACACTTGTCAGAAGTGTAACATCTGCTAGAGGTGTGGAATGAACTAAATTTAATACCAGTACCTGTTAAATGGCAGCTAGGGGGGGGAAAAAAAAGAAAAAGAATCTGAGATGCTAAAATAGAAGATTTCTATGCAGGAATTTAAGAATTTCTGCTCTTTGAATTAGTTAACTCTTGTGATATTTATTTATTACATACTAATGAGGATGAAAACAGAATTTAAATGGACATTTGTGCAAGTGTCATAGTTCAACAACCAAAGTATATCTACTACTTTTTAATTTCATCATCCACATTAAAGACATATTTGCTGTCTCTCCTAAATGAATCTGCTGGGTCTCAACAGCTTCCGGTGTCACAAATTGATTATCACAGGCAAGAAAAAATCCTGATCATGAAGCAAAGCTGATTAAAACAAAATCTGAAATATATTGAAACCAAAATGGTGTTGGAATATATGGAACAAGGCAAACCTACAGTAAAAAAAAAAAAAAAAAAAAAAAGACAATTTCTCACATAAGGATTGGATGGGGAACGATAGCAGAAAAAGGCTCCCAGGTGGTGGTGATCAGGCAAGGCATCATCACCCCTGCCTTTATACACATGCATACATAGGACTATCAGGAAAAATAACTTCTGCTTTTTAACTTCAGTGTCAGATTTGAAAACGTAGCTCATTTCAAGTGGGCAAGGACAATGTTTCTTCCCCCCAAAGATATGAGTAACTCTAGAACATGGGTGCTCACATAGGTGAGCAGATAACTCACTGACTGTGCTCGGGAGACCTGTATGCTTAGACAAGAATGTGGTTCATTTACCACAATGTGAACTAACACAAAATCTCTTCTCACTGTGTGTATGAGCAACAACAGAAGAATCACACCCTTGGCCAGGAACTTGTTTGATGTTTGCTTTCATACATCACCCTAGCTCACTCGACTCTGTTTTAATTAGAAGGAAAAGCTGTTTGCAAACAGAACATTGGACAGGACCTGCAGGAGAGAAAACAGACGAAGACTCACATATGACCAGAGGTTTGATTATAATCACTGGCAATTTTAGAAACTGGAGTACAGAAGACAAAGTCAAAAGGCTTACAAATTGCCTTGAAGTGAATAGGCCAGTTTATAGGAAGAATTCTGTCGTTTCCACAACTTTTTCAAGCTTACAGAATAGGAAGAGAAGCTGGTGGGAGCTAATGAGGACCTACTGGGAATGATGTAAGAAGAAGAAAGGACTCTGAAGATGATTAAATGAGGAGAGATTTATATTAATTATCCTTCATTAGATTGCAGTCTGGAAGTAACTGAGACCTCACCAGGAAAGTGGCAAGAGGTCTTGAAGTGGATAATCTACATACAAAACAGGAGAAAAAGTCAACTTCACAGAAGAAAATAATAATAATAATAATAATAATTAAAAAATAAATAAATGCTTAGGGATGTTAAAGTTGGGAACAGTCCCTAGAAATTAGGAGAACTCATGCAATTTCAGTGGCAGTGGCAGTTTGAACATCCTGCAACATAAACATAAACAAGACTGGAAAACAATCCTCCCTTTAGAAAAAGAGCCCAGCCTATACATCCCAGTACTGGAACACTTCTCTCTTCAGGACGACAGGAATACTCCAATAAATGTACTTCATAGCCTCCTTTATCCTCACTCCCTTGGTTTTCTTTCAGCCCGAGCAGCAGATTGCACTTCATACAACGTAGGAGGAAAATCAGTGGTGAGACACTATTCGTTCTTCTTCTATTCCAACTTCACATAAACACTGTTAGAATTTGCAGCAGAAAAGAACCTGCAGTTTGTCCTTAAAGAAAGTACATTTGATACGAGTAAGCGTTGGGGTGGACATAAGAAAAATGGAGCATCGTCAAAATGGATTCTAATTTAGTGCAGTATGGAATATTAGAGCAGCACATTCCATCTCCTCTTGCCTTTGTGCCACAGGGGACGTTCACAAGGTTAACAGTCCAGTGAGGGATATTCAAGGACCGGCTGCTGACTTCATGGTGCCAGAGCACACTGCACAATTCTGATGGTCATCTGGGGCAACGGGGAGATTTGGTGTGAAGGACTGAACTGTCAAGCCCTTTTTGATAGCAGGCAGTAAGGAATATTGGCAGAATCAGGATTCTATTTTTTTAACTGGTTTTCTTATGGCATGTAAGAGTGCCCAAGGGAGAGAAATGACTCAAGCATCATAAATGACCTCACTGAATCACATAAAAAATCAGCAGGAACAGTGGAAGTAGCTAGTAAATACCTATGGATATTCAGTGTAATTTAGACTCCATGAAATACAGATTTTATTTTATTTTTTTTTTTCTAGTACAACATATCCATGGCAATAACACACCGATATTTACAACAATACACATAATTATTTCTGAGAATTGCATGAAAAGATAAGGAGCAAAACCCAAGAAAATCTGGCAGCAGATCAGATGGCAGCCGCTTTGGATGCTTTGGCCACTCTCGTGCATTTGTTACCCAGCTCAACAGGATGCAAGATCAAGAAAGGCTTCTTCTACCTTCAGGACAGGGTGGCAGAGCTCTTGCAGGTAGTGTTCTTAGGGAAGCACGTGAATTGCAATCACAAATTACAAACCCTTCTTCTGTAGAATGTTATTATTCATCCAGAAATCAACACCAAGCCTTTAGGGCTGGGACAGAGGAGGTGGAGAAAACAAAAGAAGGGATGGAAGCACTGACAGTGCAGCAATGAATAACAATTTTGTTTGAAAATTGTGTGAAAACAGACTATTATCATTTATTGTCTTCTTAACACGCACAGTTGGGCTTCTCTCATATCGGTGCAGTTTTGCCAATATCAACTTAATCCCATTGAAACAGTGCATACCTTTGTTGTACTGCTTCCAATGTGTAATTTGTTTTGGCGAGCATAATCCTGTGCACTAGAGTGAGTCAGAAAACAAATGAAACCAACAAGATGAAAGCATTTTCTTTTCTATTTGATTTCAGTGCAGAAGATTCAAATGTGTTTTGGGAAAAAAAAAAAAGCATGAAGACCATGCAGAAGCTGATGTTGAGAAGCCCTTGAGAGAAAGGAGCAGCAATGAACACGGGAGCAACGTACTGTCTTCCCCAAAACTGAAAGCAAGGAACTAGGATTCCCAACTATTCCTTCAGAAGTACTGCATACAACGCCTCTTTAGTGTGGGAAGTTAAGCAAAATAAAGGAATACAAGCAGAAATGTTAATACAAGTGCTCAGAACTTGCAATAAAAATATTCAAGGCCCTATTGAACAGAGATAGTCATCCATGCAAAGAGATCATAAAGCAATTGTAAAGTGCCTAACAGTTGTCCCCAAACTGAAGCGCATTCACGTCTGGGATGGAAGGCGGGGAATTTGTTACAGTGGCTGCAATTCTTCTAAAAATGAAACTCAGAACACAACATAGCAAATAATGGAAGTAAATCCATACAGATCATAGAATCCCAGATCTCACAGAACAAATATTGTCAAAGTATTGACAATTTTTAGCGCATCCAGTGCAAGAGGAGCAGATCTAAGCCGTTCACTTGGCTACTGCTGAGGCCGTTGGCATGGCCCTTGCTCTCCCGTTTCTCCATTTTATTCACCTACCCACTGTACTCCGTTTTCCTCTTCAGCTCATAGTGATTTGGAAACACAGGAATTTTGGTGCCTTTTCTACAACCTAGACAACTAATGCAAGTTACTTATAGGCTAACACTGGAATACACGAGATTCCCTTCATGTGAAATTGCCCTCCTCACTGCACAAAGCACTCTGTAGGCAGCTTTTAGGAAATAAATTGTGTAAAATGGACTGAATCTGACTTCAGCTTTCATTATATGAATAGGTAAATGGTTCCCAGAATAAGTACTTAAGGATCTGCATTGACTCATCAGCATTCATAACTTCTGCCATAAGGCGAAGAAGATAAAGCACAAACAAGCACTGAAAAGAAGATAAAAGAAGAGCTGTTAAAAGCAAACATTCCTCTTTCATTGTGGTGTTAATTTTCTCTTTAACAGATCACATTCCCAGTCCACCCTGAGCATGCAGTAGTCTCAGCGGTGGTGCATGCTGCAGATTTCCCAGCAGCAGCACACATAAAGCCCTACCTATATAGGACACAGATGCTTGAAATTTCCAGGCAGCCGCCAGATTTGTTTTTGTTTGGGAGGATATCCCCTCAATTGATGCACAGATGGAGAAGGCAGTTAACTAGCAACAATTACAATCATCCTCCATGACAGGCATAGAGCAGAATCCAAACCTAAGGTGAGGAGCTGTGGGAGTTTTAAGGCACAGAGACATTGCTTTGATATGCACTAGTATGCGACATAAGAAAGGCACAAACTTCCTGGTTTAGTTGGGCTAAACTGTCTGCATCAGCCTTTAAGCCCAAAGTTATTTATTACAACTGTTTATTAACATTTCTGGCACAGTACAGGATACAAACTGAAGAGAAGACTCGGTTTTACAATACTTTTAACTTTGGGGAACGGGTGAGTTCGGTAATCACACAAATGTGTTATCTTGGAGGTTATTGGAACAGGGAAGGACAGTCTCTCTCATCTCCTCATCGCTCACAGGTTGCCAACTTAAACGATACAAAATCCCCTGGAAGTTAAAGTTTTTGTTTGTTTTCCTGCACGGTTTCATTATCCTGAAGAAAAGCTTATCACAAGAATGTTAAACCCGTTATCTTATTAATTATCATTATCATAATACCAGTTATGGGTAGAAGATTGATTAGTTTGGTCCAGATTTAGATAAACGTGATATATTGTACGAATGCTTAGGAAGTTTAATTTTCATATGATGAAGAAGTCCTCTGAGATAGACTTTCCAGTACATAGAGGGAGGCGCCCCTGTCTATAGCAGGGGTGTTGGAACCAGATGATCTGAAAGATCTCTTCCAACCCAAACCATTCTATGATTCTACTTCTGCCTGGTGTACAACATGAACAATATGTGACATTTATATCAATATACCACATTAAATTCAAACTCTGGGAAAGATCAGAATTCTGGAATGCATCAAATTCTTGTTTTCAAAATGTCACATCAGCCTTCCCAAGGAAAAGACAACAAGGACACAACCATGTTGCACTCCTCCCATGGATGAGCGCTTTTTTAGTGCTTGAAGTACTCTAAAATAAAAGCAATCTTGTGCTTTTTATGAATAGCACCAAATTAGAATCACAGAATTCTACAATAGCATCAAATTAGAACAGACAAGGTGCTCCAGCTATTTGCATGTTTAACAAAAGACAAATTTGCTGTAACTACTGAAGCAGTAATATATGTGTTGTTGATTAGTTTCTAAAAAAAAAAATAAATCAAGATATAATTCCAACAGTCCTCTCACTGCGGTTTATGAGGATTTATGACAGCCCATGGGACATTTTGGAGATGTCTCCTGGCCTGCCCAAGTGGTTCTCCTGGTTAGACTGTTGGACTGTTCACGGTGCTTGGTCCCTTGCCAGCACTCACGGCTGCAACTACAGCAGAAAATCAGCTGAACTTTCGTCAGCTTAATGAAGATTTATGCTCTGTGCAGTTTGATTGAAAAATAAAAGTTTGGGTCATTTTTTATTTTAACCAAATTGTTTCAGCAATTGCGTGAGGAAAGGACAAGCAAGGTCAAAGGAAAATGAAATCATAATTCAGTGACAAAACACTGAACACAACACATGAATGTACTGGCAAATCAGGCCCAGCTATGAAACACTGGTCAAACAACAACAAAATGATTAATAGATTTTCGTATTCCTGTCAATGATTAAAATATGTAACTCATGCACTTACCAACTTTATCATTTTGCCCCAGCGAGGAACAACAGCCATGAGGTAATTGATGCCTTATGTAAGTCACCAGTGAAGATTTAATGGGCTCAAGTAAAGCTATCATTGCCTTAAAACCATGTGAAATGATTGCGACCCTCTTTGGCATCTATCAATAACAAATGGGTTTGTGGTGATTTTAAAAGATGAAGATCACTTTCTTTCACTCACTGACATCTCCTTTTTGAAGTTAACTTTATGACTAAAAAGAGAACAGCCACCTTTTGTCACTGTTGAAAGATGAATGGATTAAAAGGAGCACATATCACCATTGCAAATAGGATACGGATCTTCATCAATATAAATCCACAAAGCATTGGATGGTACAGAAAGAAACATATTCTGAAATTTTCATTCTATGAAGAAATTACGGGAACTTAAAGGCAAATGGCCATTGATTCTTACTTAGGAAGGAAAAAAAAGCAAATGTTTAAATCATTCCTTTCAAAACCTTTCCCCAACTTGTGATTCCTCCTAAATGCTAAACACTGTTAGCAATTTTGTGCAGTATGTGTCATTTTTTTTCCCCCCTCAAACTTAATCTCTTAGTTTGCAAATCAATCAAATCCCACAGAAATTGTTCGAGCTATTTTCTTCATTGGAACACAGCAGGCAACATTTTCTCTATTCTCGTTAGTATATTTTTAATTAGCGGAGCCTGTTGCATGTTCTGAATATAGCAGTCAAATTGTTGATGTTTTATTCTATGGTACCCTACCGCCTCATTGATTCTGCCTCTGCATAATAACCAACTGGTTTTCCCTTACACGCATAATCGTCTTTGAAGAGACTAGTAATAAATAATTATTATTACATTAGTACCTAGGAGTTCAAGGCACGGACCCACGATCCTCTGTAAAGTCAGAACTTTCTGCCACAAAAATCCCAGTCTTTCTCATGTCAGGAATACAGGGAAATAGGAAGGAAAGTATGATTGGCAGCAAGTACACTGCTCAGTACTATTGGCAAATACCTGATTTGCCAAGGATGCTCCCTCATATCTTCTGATTTTTTTATATATATAATTCTAGAACATTACTATATCTCCCGATTTTCTTAAAGATTCCAAGTGCCCACAATTTAAATGCAATTTTATTTTTAAAAAAACATTTCTGACAACACGTATGAATGAATCTGATGAAATTCAGTTAATTTCGAAACAACCTTAAAAGCTTTATCCTGCAGTGTTTTGGATTACGCGTCTCTTTATCCCTGAAAACATCCATTTTTAGGTGATTCTCCGAGGAGCTCAAAGAAATGTTAGTGTTACGTTCTAAAAGGAAATTACACTGCAGCTGGTGACACACATCTCTTAAAAATAACAGATATGGATTGAGATGAAAAGAATTAGTAAGCTTCTCTACAAAGCCTTGACTACATATTCCAGAGCAGCCAAGATGAAATCACAGAGACAAAGCAACACTCATCCAAATGCAGCAAATCTTCAAATTCTTAAAATATTTCATTTTTTGAAAGGCCTTAATTTCCAATTGTTATTTTAAATCTTTATCACAACGAATACATATATATATATATGTATTTCCTCCCTAGCATTCAAGAGTCTAATTATATTCCTTTACCTGTCCATAAAGACTTCAAAATCAAGTTGCAGAGAGAAATTCTGCAAGATGAAAACATTTCCTAAACTGTTGTAGCTTTTCGATGCTTCTGCCTCCCCAACATACCCACCATAGGAGCCAGTACTAATGTCACTAAGAATAAGTTTCCTAAGAACAACTCTCTTGGAAGGCAGATAAATTATTCTGGAAGCACAGAACTCCACAACCATACTCTTTGTCAGAGCCCCCTAAATGCACAGCTGTGCCTTCATTAGGGAAGAAAGAAACATGTGAGAAGCACTTTCACAGCTGAAGTTGGAAGCAAAGGCCTGCAGCTGGATCCCTTAACAAGAATTGTATTTCATTCATATTACTTTTTACTTTGCAAGATGATTGTAACTCATACTAACATGAGCCAACAGCTATTTATACTTTCGCTTACGGTTTACAGACAGAAAAGGGCTTCCTAGATCCCTTGCTGAACACTGCTGAACTGATGGCAGCTTTATTAAGACCAACAGATTGGTTTTCCTTACACAACTAATGTAGGGTAAAATAACTGAAAGCGCTGCATCTCCTTTTATACATGTGTTGGCGTGGATGCTGAAGGCTGTAGAGCTGGGGTAAAGACTAGCCCATCTTGTACATATACTACATCTCATTTACATCCTCAGGTTTGTATTTTATTTATTATATATATCCTTAGTTATACAGCAAAGGTTCCTTCAGACCATAGCAATTCTTAGGAAAGCTGAGGCGATTTTCCCATATTTACTCCCAGTTGTACAAATTTCTTTCAATCCCAGATTGAAAGAAATTTTTTTCATTAAATGTAATGAGTGGACCTTTTTAAGGTACGCAAATTACAAGATTGCAAATTTCTGAATGTTATAGAAAATGTTTGCTTTTCTCTTGCATCCCACAAATTTAACAGTTTCAGCACTGGGATGGTACATTTCTTTACATCAGTTTCACGACAATGTCAAAAAAACCTGACCTATATCGGTGGAGTTCAGAATAAGAGGTCTGTTTTCAAATAGAAGAAAGATTGATTTTCTGTTGGGATCACGTAAGGGCATTTTCAGCCTTTCATCTAGTTCTTCTTTGTAAACCTAGGTAGGGTACATATATAGAAACCACTAACTGTAAGAGAGGAATCATCTATGATCTCCATTTTACTTCATCTTAACAATAATCCACATAATGTCACTAAGAAGCATGATGATATTTAAAGCATTTTTCCATTACGCTCAAGAGAGGGAGATGACTGTTTGAAGACGACTGCTTTATCCTTTCCTAGATGCACTGGATGTTACGACCAACATGAGATTTTGTTTGGATATGCGCTTATTTTCCTTTTCTAAAAAACAAAACATCCAACTCCCACGTTAAGCAGGGCCATGTTTTCACGAGCATTCTTATGCAGCATATGACATACAGATTTAGCAAGAAGTACAAGGACAGGCTCCACGCTGTGTCCACTTAAATTCGTAATTATCTGATTATTATTTAACATAAAATGTTTGTGTCAACTCATGGCAGAATAGTTACACTCCACAAAAGTATTTCTAATTACAATGTCCTTAAATGCGAGTACTCAGGATATCAGAACAGTTTTGTTTTCATGTAGCTGCATAACCATTTGCAGCACAGATCTTATTTCCATCCTGTTTTATTCTCCTGATGCTGCTACATGCCATTACTTTTTGAATTTAAAGCTACATTCATGACTTTCCAGTAGAAATCAACTCTTGCACCTAAAAATTACCCGTGCATAAATATTTCATGCTGCTCTTGGATCACATCATTGTCTTTCAAAGAAGTAAAACAGCCCCAATTCACTAAAAGACAACTAAGTGTTTTGATAGTTCAGAATTGTGAGCTATTCTCCTAATCTGCCACTCCATGGCACTTCCTACAGTAACGCCTTGATCCTGGATGGAACTGTTCTGTCATAAATATTTAAAAGAGAACATAAAATGTGACTGCACATTCTTTTAACTTTGAAAATCTAGTTGAGCAAATAAATCAAGATCTGAATGCTCATTAAATGATGATATGTTTGTTTATAATAAATTACTAGAGTCAATAACAAAGAATACGGCTAAGAAGTGGTGATGAAAATGATGACACAACCAGACAGGGGCACAAGCTGTTATCCCGCAAGTATATTATTTATCCAGTAGGTTTTGGGGATGGTTCCTGAGATTGTCTTAAAATAAGATTGAGACAGCTTGCCATGGAAAGACCTCATCACCATGTTTAAAATTAATACACCAAATGAGATTATTCCTTCAAAGACAGAAGCTTTATTTTACAAGCAGGGAAAACACTACAAGGAACAGTTTCAAATTAGGCTGAGTCTGAGAACAGGGGGTAGAGCAACCAACAGCTCTTGTCCTTTAGTAGAGGACACTCCCCCTCTTGCATGTTCCCTCTGACACAAGTACATAGGTCACAGCTCCACGCTCCCTAACCCAAAAAGATCCTCCAGGGGTCCACAGGGACTTCTGTCACCATTAAATTTGCTCAGTGGATATACATGACTGATACAAAGAGCTGCCTTTCATACGCACAGCTGGACTCTCTTCTGATAAATTCTAGGAGATGCACATCATTAAAAAAAAGGGAGAAAAAGTCAGCTAAACTAGTGGCAGGTCCTTCATCCGATGCATAATTTTGAAAGAAGCTATCAAATATGCAAGACCATTAGAAAATAAAAAGTACCATAGACAGCAACAAATTGTGCTGAATTGCCTGCTGGTAATCAAAAAGTGCATTTGTTTAAAAGGCTCTATGTAGTTCTTAATGAGCAAGGATTCTGACCTTCAGTAGCATGGTGAAAAGATGTGTTTGGGGCTTAAATCACTATAAATGACTCTTTCATTTTAAGACACAGACATTTTCTCTCTGGCTAATCTGGCTCTGGGAACGTGACATCAGCTCTCATGGAAGATCACACGAGCTTGGAAACCAAGCTACATCCCAAAGGGTCAGAAAAATGTCACTGGGCATCTGATAAACCCATTTTTGTAATCAGAGTCTGTTGTGCTGCAAACTCCTCCTCTTTTACACTCTTATTGGCCTTCACTTCCTTCGGGAAAAATTGAAAACTGACAACAGCCCATTGTTCCACTGATCTACCCAATGTATAAGATAACTTATCTACCAAGTGGTATTTTTAATACTTTGCTCCATGTTAATGGAGCTTAAGAATGACTGGATAGAAAAGAAATTAATTTAGAAAGTTGTTAAATGTATTCTCAGGAAGTTTCGTGTCATCGAATACCTTTCTACAGCACGATTTCCCAGAGTTAAAAAGTTCAGAGAGCAGCCAATACAATCGTAACATCCTCACTCAACAGCTGAGATACATGCCAGAAAACATCAGTGTTCTGCACAGAGTGGGAAAAGGTCACATCCTGCACTTCAGATACAGCTCACTCTTCTCTGCATCTAGCACTTTCCTAGTTTCTTGAAAAATAATCATCCCTTTGTATATAGAAATGCTTAAACGCCAATTCAATATGAGCATTTCTAGAAGTTAAGCACAAGCTATTTTTTAGGTTTGGATAGGCCCCATTCAAAGGCCTACACCAACTGATACCGCCAATTGATACCGCCATCAACTGAAATAGGATTCAGATTGGATCCCAACTAAAATTTTTTCCTTGTTGAGCACTGTTTAATTTTTTTTTTTTTAACAAGTGCTTTCATAATTGAAGAAGTTAACTTCAGAACCTTGGGAACACATTACTCCCACAGAGAACAATTGAGAAGACCTATATTTTCTTTACATAATGTGTTCGGTTAAAAAAGATATTAATTGGAATCTGTCTCTTCTGCAACACACCAACAGTATAAATTATATCTGATTTAAATGTAGCCAATTTCTATTATTTTATTAGGTGAGTACTACTGAAGCTTGTACAAGTACCATTTAATATCATCTGTGAATTTTAAGAGCTTCAGTTCCGGGTGAATTTTGTCTGTCTCAAAATTTCAAGGAATGGAAGTTTGCAGAATGTAATATAGAAGAATGCACTTTCCTCAGCTCAAAATCTGTAAGAACATGATGAGAAATCATAAGATTCAACCACAGGTCTTCTTTACTAGCCTTTACATACAGCAATGCACCAAACCTCGGATTTATGGACCTCTGCATTTTCCTAGTTTTCATTCTTAATTGTTTTCAGTGACTCTTCCTACTTGCCATTTACTATCTGTATTTTGCCATGATATCACTTCTCTTTTTCACATCTCCCTACTCTTTTAACTTCTTTGGTTTCACAATATGTTAACCTGTATTTTTTCATGTGTAACTTGAAATATAGATCTTAATACTGTGAGTTAAAGATTAAGTCATTATTAAGTTATGCTTTCTTGACTCAGATTTTTGTGAACAAAAGATGACCAAAACCTTCCAGACAAGAAATAAAGAATTCTGGAAACCAGTTTTTGCATGCTATATGCATGTTCTTGCTTCTGAAAGGAAGACCAAGAGTTATTTCTCAAAGTGTTATAACAAAATTTTTCACACCACTGGATGTTATCAATCTCACTTAAGATTGCTGATGTCATCTTGACTTGTTTATCACAGTCTAAGGAATGATTACTAAGGAATGAAACTTTTAATTTTTAAGTTGTATTACAAGACTTGAAAATGACTTAGACTTTCTGATTATACAGTTTCCTGAACATAAAATTGCAAAATGCAAGAAGTGGGGTGTGGTAAGAAATTGAAATCCTTGTCTAGAAGAAAAATGAATGAGTTCTTTTTCTTTCTTTCTTTCTTTCTTTATTTTCACCTATAAATTGTACTGTGTAAAAAGGCAGAATAGCCTAAAGAAATCTTCCTGATGTATTACCTTCTGAATGCTTTAAAGTAATGATTAAAAACCAGGCAAAGGAAACCACCCTTCATCAAGTTTTCTGATTGTTTAAATAACTGACCTGAAAAGATTCAAGCCTGGCTCTGTTTTCCTTCATATAACAGACTACAGATTGCATATCAGGAAGCCTCTGTAAAAACCACATAATGCTTTCTAGCTACTGAAAAGCAAGAAAGGAAGGGTAAGAACTGTTGGAATAAAACCGTTGCTTGTTTCAATTTGCTTCTCTTTTATTCTCAAGGGAAGGAAGACAGGGGACCCAAGAGAAACATGTTCATATCTTTGCACAATTTAGAGGCACTTGAACTCCTTTTTCCAGGAGTGCCCTAAATCCACTGCCCTGAGATGCCCTTTTCATTCAGTCATTCTCCAGAGGCATGGGAATACGCAGTGCTACAGGCAAAATGTCAGCAGGGAGGGAGACCAGCCTTCCCCAGAGAGCTCCACAGTGCTTCAACACTGAGTAGAGGCTGAAGATTGCTGTCTGATTCAGTGCGTGGCCTCAAAATGATGTTCTCAGATATACATTGTGTAGACACGGCCAGGAAAGTGAATGCCTCACAGGAGCATATATGTATGCCAAATGGGAGTACAGTTACCCCACCTCTCAAAATTAAACCATTTTGGTTAATAATATAGAAATAATGGTTGAGACAGAACTAACAGAAAAACCAGACCGACTCTTCGCCATGGGAAAGAAATATAATGAACACAGCTGGAGCTCCAAGTATTTGTTATAATAAATGTTTAACTGTTTATGTCAGAGAGGAGCGCCATGAGGAGGAGCTGTATCCCCCACGCAGAACATCTTGTAGTTTGCTCGTTTGTTTATTCACCTTGGGAAGATAAGGAGCTGGGAAGTCAAATCCCCTCAGGCAGGGAGGGAAAGAACGTGAAACCGAGTCTCATAATTCAGCTTGGCTGAGGGCTCCTGGGGCAGAAAACTGACAACTACACTTCTGACAAATTATGCGATGCTAGCCCTGGAATTTGCTCTTTTCTTTTTTCCTTTCTATTTTCTATTTGATACTATTCTGTAAATTTAGGTCGGCTTTATGAATAAACTTAAGGAGACTGAAGCCACGTTTTTCATCAGATGTACCTTAAACTTACTTTTCATTCTAACTTCGAACATCGGGTTACTCACTTCCTTTACAATTCTGTTGATGTGAGCAATGGATACGCAAATAATGTCACCAGAATAAAAATCCATGGAAATTGAATAGTGATGACTTCATTGGTAGATGGGTGCTTCCAATCTAATTTTCCTCATCAGATATAATTTTATGATTAATGTAAGAAATATTAACCGAATTCTTACTCTGTAGGTATAAATTCAAAAGTTCCCATATACTCCAAAAGATACATACTGAAAAAGAAAAGAAAAAAACAAAACTTAAAGCAGAAACTTGAAAAGATATAAGTAAGATTTCAGTAAGTCTAAACTATACCTTCCTTTCCCTCCAGTAAGCAGATGAGAAACCTTTTGCTCATTCTCCCAATGCCTCGAGGTTACTACAGCTCTGTAAGCACTTGGTGTCAGGGCCCTAGTTTCACCTCACTGGAAAGATGTCTCCACGTCTGTGTTTTGAAGATGAATTGAAGATACACTCTGTGATGTGAAATAATGGACGCCAAGTAGCAGCTCTAATTCCTGCTCATGGAGTGAGTTTGAATTCCAGGGCTTTTTGCCCCAGAATTCCTAATATAGAGATTATGCCTAGAATATCTATCTAAATAAAAGAACTTTGTAATTAATTTTCATTTTCACACACACACACACAGATATACATAAACATTGTGTGAGATAACTCCTTAAAGAATGTCACTGGCTGTAACAAGAAAACTTATTAGGTAAATAATACACACTAATGAAGAGAAAGATAATTAAAATTCTTAAAACTGAAACTGAACACTGAAAATTGGGTGCTTACTATAAGAGTTTGAATGTCAGTTGTCTTTACTCGATCGAGGGCATCCTCAAAACAGTAACAGCAGGCAACAACAAAGAGCATTTAAGCTAAATCCCATGGATGCAGAACAAAGCTTTGTCAGATCATTCCATTGCATGCCCCTGCTGCACTGACTGGAGTTGTTTTCATCAAGATTGTGTAAGCCAGCTCTCCACCATGCCAGCTAACTGGTTCGCTCAACTACCATGATCTAGTTTAAAATATAAGACATTGACGTCTGTTAAGCTTTATGCATTTTACTTGGCAACAGAATCATACAAAAACTAAAATACTGGAGTTATAATTTTTAATCCCATCATATAAGGAAGATGAGAAAGAACTCCATGGTTCAAACATCCAAGAGTGCGTTTCCCACTGTAAAAATAATTCCATAACCTTGAAGAAAGGATATGTATTTCAAAACACTTTTGCTTATCAGGAAAGGTAGTCAGCAGTTACATGGAGGGAGGCCGTAGCTGACCAACCTTTGATTTTGCCAGTAACATTATTCAACTATTTCTCTCAAGAAAACAAACAGTGCAACTTGAAATGGGAATACTGATTGGGAGCAGGTAAAACATGCACTACTCTTTCAATGTACAGAATCACAAAACTCTACACAGCCTGCGTCCTATGCTCTTTAATGACCTGGTATTGCATATTATTATTATCATCTATGGTTTGGACTCGATGATCTCTAGAGGTCCCTTCCAACCCCTACAATTCTGTGATTCTGTGATCTATGGTGAGACTTTTAAATTCTATACATTATGTACGGACAATGCTGACATCTTCACAATGGTGTTCGTTTGTGTACTCTGGCCTGAGACATCTCTTTAGCAGCAGCCCATAAAAGGTGGGATGAAATCACATCACTCAAATTCCTTCCTCTGCTCTCTCCCCCTTCCAGCCACCTTTAATTTGCTTCGCTGCAATAGGATTTTGTGATAGAAAGTTATTAAATCACCAAGCCCATGACTTCTTTCTCTTGACAGCAGAACAGACTAAATGACCTTGGATAATTTCAATGAGCCACATCATACTGCATTAAGGTAAAAAGATGAGAAAGAGAATAATGTACAAGGAACTGGATAGTTGGATGGTAAAATGAGAAAGAGACAAAATAAACCCGAGCAATGCAAGATAAGCTTTTGCCCAGACAAATGTAGTTATTTACTACCAGCTCCGTTCCAAAGCAAAACTACCTATGATCATCTTATTTTAGTGTCTATGCCTTTTTCTCTTTTCTGTCTTATAACCAGCTTGCTACAAAATGCAGAGTGGTTGCAGAGGGAATAATTCTGAGCGTTACCTGATGGTTTCAGCAGTCCTGCTGGTACATCAGGAGCAGTGTGAGATTTCCTGGGGGTTCAAGGATTCAGTAACCTGATGTGACACTTTGTACATCATAGTCTTAGAGGATGATGAGTGATTTCAAGCTTGTCAGAATAAACCAAATGAGTTTACAGAGATTTCTTTTGCAGGTGTGCACAGGAAAGGTCTCATGAGAAAACGCTGGGAACATCTACAATTCCAGACTAATTTAGATTTTCTTTGTTCCTTTGAAACAATACTTCATGAGAAAGGAAAAGAGGGGGGAGAAGGAAGAAAAAAAACCAACCAGGTAGATTTGGATCTAAATCTATCACAACATTACAACATTTAGTTTTGTAATTTCTCATGCTTGAAAGGTCTGAAGATTCCATACAATTCTGAATGTGTGTTTTTGCCTCTGGTAAATGCTACTCGGAATTTCCCAGTGTTCCATCTGTAGAAGTGACTGAATACATGATTCAATAGAAGCAGCATTAATCTCCATCTTCTAACAATTGATTCAAAAACCCTAACCTGAAAATTAATACCCTGATTATAGGCTGCTGCAAACATACCAATTATTTGGCTAAATCCTTTGTATTTGTGTTTTGCGGGGCTTTTTTTGTAATGCTAAATGATCCAGAGTTTATCTTTGCATATTCTATACACTATGCCTTAGATCCCAATTAACAAAGATCCCAATAAATCCAAAAAGGATTCTATCAGATCTCAGTGAAGTTCAGTTACACTTCTAGCTTCAATTTAAAAAGTACATCAAGTGACAACTGATGTCCTGCATTTTCTTGTTTGTAATTAGCTTATAAAAACATGTTGGGTTACACCCAATTAATATATCAGTTGTTTTTTCCCACATGATTTTCATAAGACATTATTCCAAATGTAACGCAGATCGTCCCTTCTGCCCAGGCTCATCCCATCACCAGGGTCAGGTAAGGCAATCAGGGAAACATGCAGGCAGTTCCTTGATGGTGACTCTCAAAATAGCAATGGCTTTAATGGATGCCACAGTTCTGCTATTACTATTAATTTCGATAGGTGGTTGAATAATCATTATTACAAATGGGAAAAGATGCAGTCGCTGCAGCTCTGACTTGTGAGGGGAGCTGCTGTGACTCATTGTGGGCTCCCCAAGCATCCTTGGCACTTCACACATGGGGTGCTAGCCAGACACTACTAAGAGCTGACCAGTAACAGTGACTGGAATGGAAGTGTCCTCAAAAACCTGCTCACCGCTTGACACTTCAGGGGATAGTGCAAGAGCGAACCTCCAGATTGTCCCCCCAATGTTCCTCTTTCCCTTCTCTCCCCAAAGCATTGCCTTGTCTGTCCTCAAACCAAAAAGCACAGAGCATAACCTACATCATAGCTTTGACAGAAGACTATTTAATGAGGTCCCCATATACTTTGCTGTTAATATGTCCATTGGAGAACTGTACACGTAGGCTGTTAAAGCTGTTATATTGTCTTGTCAGCTACGAGGGATAAACTTGCTGCAGTATTCCCACAACAGTGCCCATCACTATGTAACGGACGGTGCAGTGTGATGCAAAACATACTTCACCTTTAATGTCAGAGCATCAGTGTGTAATTGCACTGGGCTCTTACCTGGGCCCCTGTTATTTCTGTCAGTTTTGTTCCTTGGTAATTGCTCCAAAAGTGTTCTATTTTATGACAGATTGGCACAAAGCCAAAGCCAAAGATTTTCAGACCATTTGTGCTAGCTTTTTTTTTTTTCCCCCCAGTAATCTTTTAGTATTTGCTGGCTGAAACGTCCATAATTTTAGCATAATAATTCCTTCACTATTAATAATAACTTAGTTCTTAAGCTAGTTAAGTGGAAAAAAAAGGGCATTTCTATATTCTGTAAAAGTCCTTATTTTCTACAGCTCTAAATCACAGAAAAACTAATTGTGGCACATCATCTTCAATTTCTTGCCATTATATAAAAAGTACAGATTTATAGAACTGCACAGATCACCTCTGCAGCCCTATTAAAACCCCTTTCTAAGATTCATAGGAATGTGACCGTAATTCTCTAGAAATTACCTTAAGGATATATCTAATCTTTTACCAACTCAAGGCCAACTTACTCCATCTTCCTATCCTTGATGGGTATTTGTCTAAGCCGTTCCTAAAGCCTTCAGAAAGGAACAAGGTATCTTCACCTTCAGAAAACCACGGAAGCAGAGGCTGGAGAGACAAGAAGGCACGTGACCCCTGCGGTAGCCGATCACAGCCAGTCCCAGTCCCATCTTGGCAATGCCCTAGGCAAGCTCATGAGTGCGGTGTGTTGGGATGAAGCGTGGGAAGAAAACATGCTGAGCTCAAATAGTTCAGCTTGCGGTAATTTGGCGGCTCCCCTGTGGCACAAGAAATCTCAGCGTGTTGCTTGGCTGAGCTTTAAAAGTGGTTGAAAATGCAACAGAAATAGAGATCTGGCTCTCGGAAGAAACATGAAGAATTGTGCTAAAGTAAAAAGCTTCACTGACAAGAACAGCTTCGAACCACTCCTCTGCCAGAACTACTGAAGCCTGGGTGTATATCTGCCATCAGTAATTTTTACCTGAGCCTCGTCAAGCCTCCAAACAACCAGTGCACTCATCTCCCTGACCTGGTACCAAGTTGAGTCTAAAAACATTGATCAGCCCCAAACTACACTTCAAACAAGGGGCAAATGTATACTTTGAGCACTTGTTTATGCTTCCAGCATCTCTATAGAATTCTTCAATTAGTCAAAAAATAGCTAGGAAACCAAAATGACCAGATGCAGATGTTTTACAGCTTACAGATGCTATGAGTTTCAATTTCAGTGAACTAAGGACCCCTTCTCCTGTGAAGGACATTGGAACACATAATGTGAAACAGCTATACATAATAAAACATGTTTTATTTCGTATTGCAACAACCCCTCCTGAATTTATGCATTACATTCGCCAGCAAAAAATGCATATGTGCCTGAAATAAAAGATGATGAGAAAGGAATGTCATTGTATTTACTACTATTTCCTTGAAATTTCACATACATTACCATTTCACACTGCAGATACGATCATATTTTTATTTCCCTGGGAAAGGTGCAGGCCTGAATATCTCTCAAAGATTGCAATATAATGAATGAACAAAAGAATGTTAAATGTAGAGAAAGATATTAAAATAGTTCCAGTTACAGAATGTTTGTGCTCCAATAGTTCTTAAGCTTTATTAGAAGCCTTCACCCTTGTGGAACTGTGACCCAAACACTGCAATATCTTTGCCATAGTCACACGCCCCATGCCTTGAATCAGGAGTTAATGGCCTGGTGCACACACCACTTCTTATTTTCACAGAATGACCAATGTCCCTAATAAAACACTTCAACACAGGACTGTGACCAAGCAAGCTCTTTGGAATCTGATGTTTAAAACTGCTGTTTCCTCCTTGATCGATCAAAAATATCACATGGATCATCTTAATTAAAGAGGAACATAACTTGAATGCCATTTTTGCTACTAATACCAGGAAAATTAACCACTCAACTAAGTTTCTGGGACAACTTCACCAATTTTGTCCACACAGATGATCTAAACATATCACTTACATATTCAGTGCTTAGAAAATACAGCAATAGAATGACTCAACAGTTCTCCATTCAAAGGTAATACCGTATTGCATTCAAATTTCTGATACACAGGAACATATCATAATGACATATCAGTGACAGATGTTAGGAAATTGCTACAAAATGTGAATGAGGTGTTATCCACCTCTGACATTCACAGAAATATCTATAAAGGAACTCCATCGTATGTGTGTTCTGTGATCAAATGTTTACATTTTATATGTTTTACTAAATGCTATCATAATTTATCAGAGCAGACATTAATTTTACCAGTGGGAAGTTTTCATATTCATTTATGATAATAAAGAAAGGAGTGGGAATCAATCTGAACATCACAAGGCTGGTTGGAGCACAAATGAAAAGGGAATGAATGGAGACGAGTGACTTTATGTGATGCTCCATTCTAAAGTACTGGCCACAAAATGCTACATATGGAACAAACAAACAAAAAAAAAAAAACTTAATTTACACTAACATAGGATCTAAAGTCTTTTTCTGATCCCTTTCTTCCCCTAATTTAAAAAGTTACAGTAGATATATTTATATAAGGTATTACTCAGCATGGATTTTAATCGTTTGTCACAATCCAGAGCAATTTATAGAAATATATGAAACACTGAGATCATAAATACTCTTCTCCAAAAAACAAAAAAAAGCCCACGTCTGCCACATCAGAAAGCCTCAGTAGGGGTCAAGTACTGCTGTGGCTAGCTTGATTTCTTTCTGGATACTGGAACCAGTGCTAAAATCAATATGCTGACACAAACGTTCATTTTCTGTAATGCTTGTTGAGCAAGCACTGCAACACTAGAGCCTTCAAGAAAAGAAATGATTCCCATCACCGTGAATAAGAATTGTCATATATTGCATGACAACCTGTATCCTCACCCAGCTATATAAAAACTACTATTTGTAGTCTTGTGAAGTCAGCAGTATTACACTGATTAATTGCATATGGCACTTTTCATTCCTTACTTAATTTTATTTGCTTATTTTTGGTGTAGGCTTGGATTTTATTATGACAGTTCTGGAAATCTATCCAATAGACTTTAAAATTCTAATTGAACTTTCTAAACTGCAGCATACTTCTCTTACCATTTACTGAATATTGTTACATTTGATTCACAGAATCACAGAATCACAGAATCATCAAGTTAGGAAAAGACCTAGAAGATCATCTAGTCCAACCATTACCAATACTTCCCAGCTAAATCATATCCCTCCAGTAGAATTCCAGTAGAAGTCCCAGAACCTGTTCTTGAATTTCTGTTTTTGAATGTGAGTCAAGCTAACGGTCAACAATCATGGCCTAGCAGTAAGTCTACTGATGGAAATTTGTTTCAAGTTAAAGCATTTTTTGCTTAGCAAATCTACTCACCCCGACAATGCACTCCTTCATCGTACCCATCAGAACAGTCATAAACACCATTGCAGAGCTGGGACAAGTGAATGCATTTGTTTGTACCAATGCAGGTCACATAATTCAGTGGGCATTTGAAATCTGCTTCTTCGGGACCTAAAAATAGACACAGAAAATGTATTACAGAGACTTTTGTATCTACAACAATGCAAAGAAAAGAAGTTCTACATCGCATGCTATTTCCACTTGGAAGCTAAGGGCAATGCTCCATGCATTAATCCACTTTGAAGCTTTTTAGTGCATCATCACTGCTGTAGTTTGGAAAATTAAAACCATCAAGTAAAGATTAGTGCAATTAAAAGGAAATCAGCGGGTCAGAGAGGATTAGTTCCCAAAATACAGGTAATAAAACATTGGGTGTTTTTTTTCATATTAAATTTCACAGACGCTAAAATAGAACTTTACAAACATTACAGTGTGATTGTTGTGCAACTGCTTTGGGAATCATCATGTAGGATTTCTACGCTCATAACAAGAATAGCTCAGTATTAATATTTCCTGCTTTGCTGTACACAGACAGCCTTAGCTCTCTACGAAAACACATATAAATCACAGAATCACAAGACTGCAGTGATTGGAAGGGACTGCTGGAGATCACCTAGTCCAACCCTCCTGCTAAAGCTGGTTCCCTAGAAGTAAAGCAGGCTTCCTAGAGAATGCTCTGTATTTATGGCTGCATTAGATCAGAGAAACTGAGAAACTGACCCCTCCATCCTAGAAAGGTGCTTGGAACCATGCAGCACAGGATGACAGTGAGAGAATGGGGATGCTGTGGTAGCTCCCTTGGGGACACCAGCTCCTTAACCCTGAACAGTTAAGTACAGGGATTTTTGAGGCTGTTCTGTTTATCACTTTGTGATGGTTCTTACTCTTAAAATAACTAACTAAATAAATAAATAAATAGACAGCAAACTATGTAATTTCTCATGATAAGGACTTTGGGGCTTCTAACACACACCAGAGAACATTTGGAGGTCTGAAGGGTGTAGCTCATTTAGAGGATGCCTCATAACTTATGTGCGGTATATAACTAGCTACACAGAGACTGGAGGTGTGGAAATTGCCAGGAAGCAACTTGAACCTCCTTGACTGCTCGTATTGGAGCTTTGGGTCTGTGCTAAACTGACAGCTTGTACCATTCCTCAGGGGAAATATAACCGAGGATGCACTGCGCTCAAGTGCAAGTTGCTTTCACCTTCTGCAAGGAGCAAGCTCTGAGATGAAGGGCAGAAGGAACAGAGAGAAACCAGAGAGCTGCTTCCTCCCTGGGAAAAGCTCAGTGCTGGCAGATCATGCCTCTTGGAGCCAGCAAGACCAAACAAAGCAAAACTCCAGAGGGGATTTAGGATTTTGAAACACATTCAGATAGTTCTTAGCATGGCCCACTAAATAAAAATGCTAACTTCAAAAAACTTGCTCCAATGCAAAGACATGAAGGAAAAACTTCCACTGCTGTCTTGTCCATCTGTAGGCTGCCCACCATTCAGAACGGGCACACGAAAGACCAGAGCTCAGAGGAAAGACTCCAATTGCATCCCTGCCACCCGTATCGCTGATTAACAGAGAAGCTGGGCACTGTTTCTAAGGATAAAAATGTAACGCATGCAGGGATGAATGCATGGTGTCTGGAGTGCATCATTTTTATTATAAACATGATCTACAATTTTTCAGAAAACCTGTATTCCTAAGATAAAGGGTTTAAATAACTTCTGAATGAAAATAAATGAAGCAACTATTCCCACTGCGTTTTAGGTTAAATAACTGCTTAGAAAATGTACAGACATTAAAATTCTTCACCAATAACATATTTTTTCCTATGTTTTCTGTTGAAATTCAAGAGGAAATTAACAAGATAGTTGAGAGATGACTAAATCTTGTCCTAAGTGTTCGGGCTTGAAGACAGTAGTAAGAACACCCACTGAGCAGGAGAGAGGCAAGGCAGTACTGAATGGGGGCAGTGCAGCTCTACCCCCTTCCAGCTGTGCACAGGAACACAGGGTGGAGTTTTGCCTTCTGGTGCTGTTTAGGCTTAGCTTTTTGGCATTTTCTTTCTTTCTTTTCTCCCTTCCCCAGGGCTAGGACGCTTTGGCCCAAGAAGCATCCCATGCACACCAAGCTCACTGCTATACCTGACTACTTCCACCAGTACTGGCCTCACTCTGTGGGGCTTTCAAAGAACTAAAATAAAGCAACAGAGAGCAGCCATGTCAGAGAGGCCATACAAAACTGAAACATTCCAATTGATTCCCTTTTCAGTTCCACGAGGACTCGAAGGCACCTACAGTTTAACAAAACCAAACCAGTGATCTGATTTGCCTGCTACAGCTTGTTTATTCATTGCTTTAGAGCCACTGTGAATAGAGCGTGAGGCAAGAAAAGACAAGACTTTTTCTTTAAAAAGTGAACATTCATAAAAAATTCCTTAGACCTGTGAACTATGGAAGCCATGGCAGATTGCTAGAGTGCTTTCAGCATTGCTGATCAAACAGAAGATCCGAGTCCCAGACCGAAAAAAAACCCCACCCATAAGCATATGTGCTTTTCTTCTAAAAATAATGAGTGAAAATAATGATTCTCTTAATTAACATTTAAAATCTCACCAGGAGAAAATCTGATAAGCTAAAGATTTCGGTATTTCATTTTGACTTCATGCTTTTTCTTTTAAAATACAAAGATTCCTTCAGGACACAAATATACTGCAATTTAAAGTATATTCTCTAACTTAGAATCAATAGTAGGGGGGCTTCCTAAATTACATTTCTTTCAGGAGGAATAGTCGGATGGGAAACCGAAATATTGCTTGCTGCGTTTTGCTTTCAGGACAGATTTAGTGCACCACTTGTGAAAATAAAAAGGTCAAGATTAGAAATGATTGATTTTTTACGGTGATTAAGATAAATTCATATATCTGCTGTGTTTCTTTACTAGATGCAATGGAGTTACGATACCTTTTGCCCAACTGACCTACATAAGAAAATAACTTCAGTCCAAAAGAAGCAGAAACGTTTGCAAAATGACTCTAAAAGGTACCAGGCCCCAATTACCCAATGCCGTCAATGAAGTATGACAGTGTGTCCCAAGCCTCGGAGCTGCCCCAATCACCCGTCATCTTCACTGAACAACAACAAAAAAAACCCACTTAACTAAACAACGCTGTGTGTTGCTCTGCCTTCAATGCAGCACAACCTTTTTCCTGTGGAATGCTACCCTGCTGCTGCACTTTCTGAACAACCTAATGCAAATAAAGATGAGCAGCTTTTTATCTTGTTTACTCCTCTCCCCTTTTCCTTTAACAGACAGCCAATTCTGGCAGTTTTATCAAGTGAACTTTGGGAACTGAAATTTTAAAGTGTTCTTCTTCAAAATAATCTCAGTGTATTTTACATCAGTGCAAGAATGCTAAGAATATAAAAGACGGATGGTGTCTTTTCTTCCCTTCAAAAGACACAATAATTCCTAAGCCTTGCAGGCTGGTGAAAAAATAGTCAAAAGTAGTGGCTGTAATTATGGTAATACAGCATCCCCGTGCTTCAACCACTCATATCACATTGGCATATAGAGGGTGGGGAGGACGGAAGGAGCAGTGCAGAACTATAGATTCAGATTTAGGAAGCAGAATATGTAGCCATAGTCACCCCACAGTAGGTGCAGGTTAGGATCAGGTCCACTGAGGGTGCCAGGCTCTGACACAGCAGGGATGTAGGGAGTGTGTCACTGTTATTTTCCCCATGCTAGGCCTTGGGAGCAGTCAGGATGATAGCAGGAGGACAATGATTTATTTCAGATCCAGATGCCTTTGGCTATTTGACCAGAGTGACCATTTCTGATTTGGCCACACCGTGCCGAGTCTCAAACTACTTTTGGAGCATGTGATGAAGAATGACAAGCACACTGCATTGTGGTTTTGTTCAACCTGTGTAGCATGCAATGAATCTAGCTAATGGCCCTACAGCCCAAGTGTCCTTCCTACACAGGGGCTGAGAAGAGTCCTTGGGCGAGGACAGTCTCTAGCAGCAGGGTATGTAATTGAACCCTCACAACCTCTGCTTTCCCACCAAAGACACACCATGAGAAGGTATTAAAGCCCACTGCAAAAACTGGAAGAGACATTTTATCATGCAATTTGATATGGAATCAGTCTTGAGGAGTATTTATAACCAACCCTCTATCTGTGTTGCTTCATGCTCATGCTATATTAAATTTCTAACTAGGCGATGCAACTGGGAATGTTCAAGCTGATTATTTCCACTGGGTTTTGTTATCGCAAGCAAGGTAAAAATGTTTTCTCATCAGCAAAAATTATGGATGAACATTTCATTGTGCATGTTTCTTTCTAGAAACATCCTCCAAATTTAATTTAGGGTACAACACTCAATGCTAACTCTACAGTCACAAAGTATGAATAAAAGATATTTGGCAAAGCCTGTAGAGATAGTCAGACAGAAGGAGGCATGCTATAGTGCTTAACACAAATTCAATGTCTATAAAAATTTACTGTAGTCAAAAACAAACCCTCACTTCTCGCAGACTCATTTAGAGATGCTCGTATGTGACAACTGTTTAAAAAAATGCAGCACAGCTGCTAGTTCTGAGTTTGGTGTTTTTACCTTTGTCTTTCTCGGGACAGTTTTAACAGAGGTTTTCTTTTTCTTACAACATCTCAGATAAGCAGTTAGGTAGCAGCTTGCACTTTTAAATAACAGACGAGGCAGAGGAAAGTGGCACATCCCTTTTATAACAATGCATTGAATTTACTGGAAATCCAGCAGTTTTCTAGCAGCTCTAACCCTGAGCTATCCTTAACCACAAGGAACAATTATTCCAAATCATAAGATGTCTTCAAAATTTACATCTGTGTCGTACATCAGCTTTGTTGACAGTGAGCAACCACCTACACAGAATCTTTTCTGCTGATTCAGTGCTGTGTAGGTGGGACGTCTGGAAAAAGAACATTGTCCTGGTGCCCACCTCAAGCAAGAACCCAGCAGTGGACAGAATCTGACCCAAAGATAATATTTGTAATAATGCAAATCCAGAGTTGTCCAAAATGACTTTTCTTGCAGCACATATTCCTCTACTGAAATTTTAGCATAGCAACTACTAAGGTTTGCTCTGAAGTATTGATGAATGCACTTGATTAATGACTGTAATTAAGCCAAAAGGGCCCAATGTTTAAAAAAGAATAATCCATATGACTGTTTAGATCTCCCTGCATAAATACAGGCTAGGATGAAAGTACTCCACCGTAACACAACACAGTGCATGGTTAGTCAAACACGCTTGTAGGATTACGAGTCCTGTTTCCCCCCTTCCCCCTTTACTCACCTCTGTAGCACTGCTGCCACTCCATTTCTACTGTGTACTTGAAGTGCAGTATAGGATTTTTGAGACTGAAGTATTGATTAAAAACCTTTATGCTTATTCTTTAACATAGGTCTTGGCAACAAGAAACCACCTGCCACATGCGGCCAAACATGAAACTTCTGGTATGGTATTACAAGTCACCCACACTGTGTTTTCATTTTCTTGTTGTCCATTTCTTTGTCAATGACTGGATTTTAAAGAAGTGCTTATATTTTACAGAACCTGAAATTACAACATTGCAAAGAAATGAGATGTTTCTGGCCCTACCAGGACTAGGTTTTTAGGGTTTAGGGCCAAATTCTGGCCAAAGTAAGATGCTGTTTTTGTGGAAAAACTAGAACTCAATGTGAACATGTGACTATTCTTCATACTTTTCATAATTAATGTCTGAAACCTTCCAAGAGATTTATTTCCTACAGTTGTAGCTTGATGTGTACACGCATCTTATTCCAGGATACGATAATTGCCTGAAGAACTCATTCTTACCCAGATATCATATCTATAGCACAACCAAATCTACAGTTTAAATACCAAGACTTAAAAATACCAGCATAAAATTATGGAAATTACTTAAAGCTTTTATTCTCTGGTATACATATATGCAAAGGACTTTATATTTAATAAGGGCTTATGTATCATAAGTTAGTCCTCATTCATTATTTGCTTCTCTTACTTATTCTTGTGCTTTATTCATTCACAGAGACTGACAGTAAGTTAGAAGTAACCTTCAACTAGCTTAGGCATTCAGATGTCCATAAGAGAATAATAATAAACACTTATGCTAAGGTATAGACAATTGGAAAGAAGAAGAAAGCAGGCTAAGTATTGTGGTATTGGAGGCAGAATACTAGCTGCAATCTCTGATCTCACAAACATAGCATATCCTCTCCAAAATAATGCTGAACTAAGAGAACGGGGACAGCAGAGGTGATTAGGACTGCGAATGTGCAAATGAATGAGCATACTTACTGCATGCCGTGATAACTTTAAATGTAAGAGGTGAGGTTGCTAAAGACTGTAGAAAACAATACTGGGAGGGGGAAAAGAGAGAGAGAGAGAGAGAAAGCAGAACTTCAGAAATCAAAAGCTTGCTTTGAGTCATCTCTGAAATCAGGGCTCTGTATTGATTCACAGCCCCCCCCCCCACACACAACACATCTAGCTTTGAGTGTGTCTCCCTAAAGGCATAAGCACGGACACAGTCAGCCCTCTGGTACCCACCTCCCTCCCTTTTCAAGAGCTTTGGCTCTTTGCGCTTTGTATAGGAAGAAATACAGCTATCCAGGCCCAAGTTTCCAAAAGCCAGTCAAGTATTTGCCTTGATCTTAGTCTGCATTTCATGTGCCAAGATTTAATTTAGTCATTCAAGAGCTCATAGTAAAAAAAAAAAAAGAAGAAAAAAATGGAATTTGCTTCCAAGGGATGATCTACAATTTGTGTGCTATTGTAGACTAAATAGTTCAAAAGGTTATCCATCTGTAAAGCTTAACAAGACCCATTCTTGCACGTAAAACTCCAATTTTTATAGTCCTGTGATGGGCTTTCACTAGCAGCAGTAGTATTACATACAAATGAATGCAGAGGTGCAAAATGCAGCATACCGATACTGGGTTTATACAACTCTACAGTTTCATGCCTTTTCCTTCTTATCTGTGTGCTTTTTGTAAGGACTAGAGAAAAGCAAACAGCAGACAGCCAAAACCTAATATTATACACTAAGTTTAATTGTTTAAATACTTCTTTCTATTTTAAAACAAGAGCACTGTTTGCATGTTCTCATTACAATGACTCTGCCTGTAGCTGTATTTGAGACGTCTCTCCAGTAAACACTTTTCCTTTGGCTGTGTTTTCCCTGATCACTGCTTTCTGTATGGCAAACACTTGCTCACCTTCAGTACACAGAAGTAAATAATTAACAGAGCCACAGGACTCATACCTTTCATTGCAACGTAGCTGGTAGCCACTGGAGAAAAGTAGGAAAATGATGTTAAAAGATTACACAAAGGCTGACAGAGAGCTAAAAGAGGTAGAGAGAAAATCTTTATAAAATAGCTCAGCTTTGGATCATTATCCAAAAACCCCTCTGGGCACGTAGGGGCTTGGACAGGGCTGAAGTCAGAACACAGCTCTTCCGCTGATCGCACCAAAGGGGCCATCACAATTGGGACTTCAACTTAAAAGCAATTTTTGCCTAAGAGGAATCTACCTACTGAAGCAGTAATCTGACTGATAATAGTAAAATCAGCTCATAATAACAAAACCCATCTAGATTCCTCAGTGCAGCTGGGCATCTTGCATCCTAAAATTACCTCAAACAGAAATTTCACCTGCCAGAATACTATGCTTGTGAATAAAGCCAAAACCCATCTGATGCAACAATTCTACAAGACTGGACATCTTTTCCATTCACTGAATATCTCTTAAACTAACAATTTCAGGGTTCAATCACTTGAGAACATGCTTTTATAATTTTATTTTTTTAAGCATAGTTAAAGATGGTCAGAAAGATTAATGATGGTAAAGGAACACAAAAGCTTACCTGCCTATCAACTTGCATTATCTTAAACAAACTATTAAAACAAAACGGAAATCCCTAAGTACGGTCAGAAAATACTAATTAAAGTATCTGGTTCTAGAGAAAATAGATTGGTGTCTCAGAGAAGAATGAGGAATCCACAAGTGGACCCAGATTCCATGAACTCTATGGAAAACCAACTTATTTCTTATCTTGCAAGACTCAGCGTGCCAGCGGTGTTTGATTAAAGGCAACAATAACACAATTCTCACCATTACAATCTTCCATCACAACTGCCCAGCATAATACAGTCACGCTTCAATGAGTTTTAGTATTTTTATATACTTGCTCAATGACCGCAGCTTCAACTTCTGCAGTAAAACTTACCCACACCGACAGCAAGAAAGAGAGAATTTATGTTCTTTGCTACAGTCCCTAAAAATTCAAAAGCTAAACACAGTTCTACTAAGCTAATGTATGTAAGATGCATCAAAATATACAGGAGGATTACTGTATGTGCCTATAATCAAGCAAAACCATTGTTAATACATATTTCTTGACTATTTTTGGAGGACAGTCAAATATTTGTCAAGACAGGCTGCTGGAAGAAGTGTAAAAAGAGCCCTCCGTTTTCCAGAAGCAAAAATAATTAATATTCTTTGTATGTGGAGATACAGAAAAGCTTTTAAAATGGATTTTTGGTGACTTCCTGCAGCACACTAACGCAATACTTCATGATCAATGAAGAAAGAAATGAGTATTTTCTTATGAAGATGGCCACAGCACATTAGTTGTAAGGAATCTATTTTTAATATGGAGATTTTTACTTAATTAGTGTCACACATCTCAGGGTTGTCTTGTGTCAACTCTTGTAATGACTTGACATCTATGAGTAATAAAGAATGGGTTGCTAACGGAGTCTCGGCTTGAGAAAAATGATAATGCAGCTGAACAAAGAAGTGTTAATTACTTACACAATTAAAGTACCCAATATCAGAAATACTGTAACAGATCAACATTCACATTATAGATATTTACATATTCAAAGTGTATAAATTTCGGTAGTTAAATGCACAGAGATGGTTACAGAGCAATACGGGAGTGTAACACAATGGCTGCATGCATCACAGAACGATCTCTGAATCTCTACAGAATACCCGTTCTGCCAGACATTATTAAAACCTGTTCGACTACATTTACACACATTATCCATCTATATGCGTTCCATTCTATCATGTTCAAGCTCAGCTCTTCATTAGACTGTGGAAATTCTATTAAAATAAGGGAATAGTAAGAGTTATTTACTGTATCATAGCTGTAACAAGCTCTGGAAATGTGATGAAAATCCTTCTATGCCACACATCTTATGAGCATTTATGCATGCACACACAACCTCAGAAATGTCTACGCACTGAGAAGGAATTTACCAAGTTCATATTTGCATCAGCAGAAGTGGAATTCAAACCTAGAAATAGTTCTCATATCATAAATAGCATGAAATATCCCACATCCACCCAGATTTATCATGTAAAATACGAGTGTTTTGAAAATACGAAAGGATTGGAGCATACACTGATTTTAAACAGCAAAAACAAAGTCTATCTTTCTCGCAATACATTAAGGTTCTTTAGTAGATTATGTTAGCATCTACATGCATGTTTTATTTATGATTTTGGGCTGGAAATTTACCATTAAAATGCATAAATGTGTTTTCAAACTACATGAAAATTTAGCTTAAAGGGCCAACACTTTCTAAGTATTTGAGCTTTTTTTTTCTTTTTTTCTTTTTTGAAAATAATTTATTAAACCTGCATTACTTATTCATTTTAAAGTTTATCTTACATGTTTGATTCAGCTTTACCGCAGTAACTTAGAAATGCATCTCATGCATTTTTTAAAATGAGCTAGGTAGCATGCAATCGAAGTTACTCATTTTTATTTTGTACACAGGTACACAAATGTAAATTACCACTAATTAAAATAAATTGTGCGACTTGTTTTTTTCTTATGCAGTCACGCACTGAAATGATGGCAGCCAATCTTAATTATTTTGAGTACAAAATTTAAGACTATAAAATAATGAGATTTCTTGGGCAATACACGGTGTCAGGTTAAGAATTACAGGGTTTCATATTGCCCGGATACTAAAGGTCCTATTTGATTCAATCATTGGATTATAACTATAAAATTACCTGGAATGTTTTATTTTCAGATGAAAAATCATGTAAACCATCATGGATGTCAAATGAACATGCTTGTGTTGGACTCCTCTGATTGCTGCTTCCTGTCACTCACCGCATACCTACACCTCCGCTTCCCTACAAACAACCATCGGTGAGCCAAAACTCATTCAGGCCAAAAATTAGGATAGCTGGTAAAAATATGTATATATTGTGTATTACTTATAGGAAACATGAAATTAGCATTTTGGAGAGGCAAATAACAGGCTTGGAGAGGCAAATAACAGGCTTGGAAGTATGGTATGTACTGCTCAGAAAGAAAACAAGCTTTATGTGTTTACCAGTGAGAAAATAACCTTCTTCCTCATTTCCTACTCTTTGAAAGATTTCTTATACCCCAATGTCTTTTATTTCCTTTCAAAGTAAAGAAGGTTGTCCACAGATTTTTTTCTTTAAAATCAATCAGGACTTTTATAAACATTTAATTTTGTGCCTATTCACTATTGCGCCTCTTTGCCACTGCAAATCTTCAAAAGCTCTTAAGTCTCAATCCAGAGCAGATGAGGCCTGTGGGGTGAAATTAGGAAAAAGCTGGACAACCGAAGCCAACATTGTGCTTGGAAAGGCCAGCCAGGCCCTGCAAGGAACACCCATTTTCACTTCCAATGCCTAAATGCATGAGATAGCTCAAACCAGAGAAGTTTGCACAGCACACCAGGTAGGGATACCAGCTCAGCTCCCACAGACTTTAAGTTCATTTCCTTTGATTAACTCCAGCAGCGATAAACCTGAGCTTACAGAGATGCAACTATATTAAAGCTGGTTCTTAAGGGCCTAAGGCAAAGAGGAAACTGAATATAATTTCTGATTTCCTAGCCAAGAAATGAATTGCGGGTTAAGAAGGACGTGAGCTGCTAACAGACTGAAGAATTTTCATTGTATTCCTCTGCTTTATAATAGAGGTAGGGACATTAACACAGTTGTCTGATTGAGAGCTGTCCATTTGCTGTACAAACCCACCCAGCAGAGCTGTTTGCGTGTGCATAATAGTTAAGAAATAGAAAGCCTGCAGGGATCCAAGCCTCTGCCAAACTACCCATTTTTGCCTTGTTAATCTTGTGTAAAGATGAAAAACCATCAGATCCACTCTCTACTGAACTCTTCATTTTTCTCTGACTAAAAAACCGAGCCCAAACCCAACAGGGTTTGTTCTTCTGTCACTGATTTGTCTGCTTCTTGTGACAATTTTTGGATGCCTTCCTAAACCTAACATCAGTTAACAGGACGATTGTTTATCTCTGATTTACTCTTTCAGAAACGATGTTTCACTTTTGTGCTACTGAAGTTTGTTTCAGTTTTAAAAGAAGGTCGGATATCTCTTGCTTCTGCTCTCTGATCTATATGTCTCAACTACAGAGAGTATAAGTAAATAGCAGAGTTGGAGGGAAGTAACTTTTATTCTTATTTATTTTCACGTAAGTTTTCTGCTTTCCCCATGATTGTGATCATTAAAAATAAGAGAAGCCCACACCATAAAGATTGGACCCAGACTCTGGAACTCTGTGCTCCAACAAACACTTGAAAAGTGATGGTTTACCCTTTTTCTCTGCTGTTGTCCTTTGGATGCTTTTATCAGGGGGAAATATATCAGTGTGCTGTTGGGGGGCTTTTTTTCTTATTTTTTGCTTTCTTCGCCTCCTGGTGGTTTGGGGTGGTTTGGGTGGTTTTGCATTTATTGTACATCTTAAAAAGAAAGGCATTGAAGCTCACAGTGTAAAAATATTGGACCCATTTTTCCTTGCAAATACGGTGCCTAACTTTCCAATCTGTTCTTTGGAATCTTAATTTCTCCAACTTTGCTAGCATTGGGCATGCTTCCAGGTAATTCTCCTTTATCAGGGGAACAAGTAAACCTCCTGGCCTTTGTACCAGCATCCAAATATATTTCAAGGACTTTATTTTATGTTTAAACAGAAGTGCCTTTCCCATTTACTTTCAGAAAACTACAGTTGAGAGGCTTCTTACTTCAGGCAGTGGTTTGTGTGTCTTGGAACATGAATCTTGGTTTAAGAAGTTGTTTCCAGTCACGCTGCCTTCTGAATAGTCACAAAATCCACCCTCAAGTACTGATATTAAAGATGAACAAACAACGTAACGTTTGTACCGGTACAAACTCATATCAGCATAGTCAAAATAAAATTGAAAGTATAGAACAGGATCTCAGATAATAGATTAGGAAATAGGAGCAAGAAGCAAATGGGGGAAAAGAAATACCAACAAGATCTATAGCTATTCTAAAATCACTGTGATTTTTTTTCTTACAAATTTTGCTGAAAGATTTTGATTAACGATTACAAAAATAGCTTCTTCTTAATTTAAATGAGCTGAAAATGTAAGGTCTTACATATTTCTCTACAACACTTAATAACTTTACTTATATGTCTACAAATTTATTTGTAGAGCCCTGTAAAAGTTCCAAAAACGTTCTAAGTGCTCACATTGCTCCCCTGGCAGACACAAGCACCCTTCAACTGAAATATTTTCAATCCATAGACTAAGTAAACTTCAGTTCCCAATTAAGCCCTTGAAGAAATTGCCACGTTTTCTGAATAAAGACATCCATAGATTTGCATACCTGAAGACAAAACCCTGTTCTGAGTTTCCAAAATCCCTTTATTCTTATTCAGAATATACATTTTACACCCACAAAATCGATGCGTCAGACTGTTGACGCTCTGGACATCCACTGCCAGGATTTTAACTGGTTTAACAAGTGGATCTCAAGACAAGCACAGCATTTTGCTCATCATTCAGCTTCTTTTCCAGGGGCGTTCCATTAGTTGATGACTAACTGCTGTGTTGAACATCCTCTTTCCTGTTACACAGTTTGACTTTTACACTGGTTTGGGGAAGCGTGAGCCAGCTTTGCTATAAGAGCTGCTGTGCCATAGAGGTAATGGAATTCATGCTTGGCCTATTGTGCAGAACTGTCAATTTCACTCCTGCACGGCTATTTCATAGAGGGGCTTTTAGTTCACAGTAAATCTCTTCCCTTTCTGAACAAGAACCGCAAATTATACAATTAGTGTCCTTTTATAACCGAAGAAAGGAATCTAAATGTTAACTAAAGCCATTTTTTCTTCTTCATGCGCATTCACTATAGCATCTCAGGCTTCTTGGGCCACATTATTATTTTTTTTCTTCACACTTTCCATTTCATCTCGCTTCTATTTACTACCAATACTTCATTTTTCTTAACAGTTTTACATTTCTGTTTCCACCAGTATCCATAAGCCCCTGTGCCATAGCAATTCCAGTGACAGAGCACATTTCACCATGTTTCTCTCTCCAAATGGAGATTTCCCAACAAATCTCGGTAAATACAAAGACTGTAACAAAATATGAAGGAGGACTTTTACATGAGCCCTTTCTTCAGTTATGGAGGCTGACGTCCTTTTCCATTTCCCCTTTTTTTTAATAAAAATTATCCTATATTTTCCATTACTAATCTTCATTAACCATTTTGCTGCAGTTCACTTTTTCCTTTCAATGTAAAAGTGCACTAATAAGAAGAAAATCCTTTTTCTATTTTGTCAAAATGCCCCCAAAATACTGCAAGCAAGCTCACATCTCTCACCTGAAATGCACGTGGACTTAAGGCTTCCACAGCTTTGATGAATACTCTGGCCATTGGATTATTTAGTTCTCCCTTACACCTTAACTTTCTTAACTACATTTAATTAAAACTGCTGTCATCCACACACTGCGTCTATTTCAACAAGCATCATCTCCTGCTCCCCAGCAAAACTAACAGATTCCAGCACAATTCTTTGCCTTATACAATCCGTACTTTTCAGATTACGTCCTAAATATCTGCACTGTCCATGTTTGTAGCTCTTGGCTCACATCAGCAAAGATCAGTAAATACAGTAATTTTGTTCTCCTTTGTTTTTAAGAGGCAAGCTGAGAGCACTTTAGCTTTTCATACACCACCTGGTTTGAGCTGGACACATGCCATAGTTGTATAAATACCTGCAGAAAGAAACTTATTTGGTATTGCTATACTTTATCCTTTTACACTCTCGGTCTTTAAATCACTTGTCTTTCCTGGTTTATAACCCATTTTACCCTCATTTGGAGGAAATCATCCTCTTTTACCAGACTTCTTTCACAATTTACTTTAAATATAGCATGTATGTGAACTGAAGAAAACAAATAATCAGTCTCCTAAAGGGCCTGGAGCCTTTTGCTACCTCCCATCCCTTCTCCTATGAACAAAGGGTAGCGTAATCAGGTAGGTATCTTTTAGATCACAAACAAGTGATGCAGCAAGAGTTATTTCAGCCCTGACAGGCAACTCCACCCTCCCTGTCATGCACACATTACAATTCAGTGAAATGAAAAGCAGTTTTCAATGGGGAGAAATTGATTTTATGCCTGCACTGAACTTGGCAAAACTGATTCATAAAGATAGGGGTAGTTTTGTTTTTTGTTTTTTTTTTTTTTTCCCCCCAGGTTTTGAAATGCCTTAAAATCATTTTATTTATTTATTTCTATCTATCTATCTATCTATTTATTTGTTTATTTATTTATTTTACCCACCATATCCCCCTCCAGGTTTTATGAAGGATAGTTCTCGCTATCAAAGACCACTTTAAAGACAGAGGCAGAGTCCTACAGATGCACTCGCAGGGCTGGCAACCAAACATTTCAATTCTTTCCATGTTCTCCTTAGAAAACTATAAGTAATTAAAACCACTCTCCCCAGCTGCACACTAGCTTGCAGACATGATGTCTAAGCATCATTTTTCCTTTTACAGGAGCCTGAGAGGATCAAAACATAGTGGTGTGGTGATGCTGAGAAACCATAACAATCTCCACCATCCCATTGTATGGCGAAGTTTGATCATTTTCAGCATGTGTTCCAACACAACAGTGTACTGCATGTTAGAGGAATGGATTCTTGTGCCTCCTATTCAGCCAAGCATATCATCCTTCCAATTTGCATCTTTTTCTTTTTTTTTTTTTCAAGTGGCGATGCTGTAACCACTAGATGAAAATTTCTCGAGCTAGAATGCTTGTTTGAAGGCTGTCTTGTCACAAGCAGCTACGTTAATTAAAGTAGAAAATCCAAATGCTCTTATACTTATTGATGCTTTGAAGGAATTGAAGATATGACAAGCTGCTTTTCCAGCTGTTATCTCACTTTTTCACCTAGCTCTCACTGTGTCTTCCCACAAGTGTTTTTCCTTTGACCTAAAGTGATATACAACTTATCTACGTTCAGCAACTGAGAAGACTGCTTGAGTGACTTGCCATCTGTTTCCATGCAGCTGGAGATCTCTCCGTCACCCTTGATCTGAGGACAGTTGTTGACATACACAGAGATGCAAATGATTGTCAGACCCGACTGTAATCGGTCTTTTAAGAGCTTCAGTGAGCTGTTGAACAGAGATATCATCTCGAGAGAGAAAGCCCCTCAGTGCACAGCAGTTCACTGACATTTATTCTTCGGGCCAGCAAAACAATCTGAGACTTTTACCCTGTTTGGTGTTTAATAAAAGAAAAAAGAAAAACAAACCTAAAACGAAAAAAAAAAGAAAAGGAAAAAACACTGCAATCTGAAACCTATGCCCTCACCAGGAAACAAAGACAAATGAAAGTAAACTAAAAGACTAAAATGAATTCTAGAGATAAGCTGCACTTCACCAGACTTCTCAGTAAACAAAAGTGCTCCATATCCACAACCATTAATTTTATTATCTTAATTTTATCAATAACTCTCCTAATTATCATTAAAAGACATTTTTATATAT
The DNA here is from genome assembly GCA_030625065.1 of Alectoris magna. Lineage (NCBI taxonomy): Eukaryota > Metazoa > Chordata > Aves > Galliformes > Phasianidae > Alectoris > Alectoris magna. The sequence goes on along the minus strand of CM060567.1, from coordinate 1,212,055 downwards.
ATCAAAAGCCTGCTCTGTCCCTTATGAAATGAGTAAGATGAATTTTAGACCTTGACAATTAGAAGATATAAGTGAAGACAAGGATGTCTCACTACTCAATAAGGACACAAAATGGATCTTTCCATTCTGGTAGGCAGGTGGATAAATCAGCAGGCAGAATGGCAAGCAAAGACAAATGATATATGGAAGAACAGTTTATATTTTTCTTCTTTTTTTTTTTTTCTTCTGAATTTCTGTTTTTCTACTACATGAAAGCTGCACAGAAGGACAGACATTATGAAGGGAATGGAAAGCAGAGAGTGAATAGAGAAGTATACCCATCATTGATTTCTCTGTTCTGCATTAGATGAGAAAAAGAAAAGAAAAAAAAGGCAGACAAAAAGCGTATGAAAACACCATTTACACTGATAGAGATAGATAGGCTTCAAAACGAAAAAGCCAAATGTTTGGAAAAAAATACAAAATAATGCATGTGAATTACTTTTAAGAGGATGAAGAATAGCAAACACAGGAAGGATGAAGATCAGTAATCGCATTTATAGGAGAAAAAAGCTTTGAGAGTACTGGGTTGAATAGTATTTTAGTGGACAGGTCTTCAAGAATAGCAGCTGCCTTTATGTTGCTGACCCTTTAATGAGGCTTTTAGTCTGGAAACCTCTTCTGAAAACTGTTACGAAGCCACAGAGGTGAAGGCCATGGTGTCTAGAGGCACCTGATCTGGGCATTTAGCAGGAAGGAAAATCTTTCATTTGAGCAAGCAGACAATGCAATGAAATGATAAAAATCATTGAACAAGAAAAATCATTCCACAAATAGAGAAATAAACAAAAACAGCCAAAAAAAAAGCCACTGTGACAGCAAGCAGAAGGCACAGCAACAAAATACAGACGCAAATAGCACAATTATCCAATACCAGCCTGATTCAAGTATCCAGGGTTTCACAAACTAGATCATCACATGCTCATCAATAACGCTATTTCAAAGATGTAATTATTGCGGTGATATTAAAAAAGCATGAGACTTCATATGCAGTTCTTGGTATTGCTACTGAGTACATGAGGCGCATTAGGTATTACAGTGACTGCTTACACCAAATAGACACTTTCACATAAGAACTGATGCATAATATAGGAAGACAGACTAAGCAGCCACCAAAAGGTAAAGTCCAGACAGGGAATCCTACACACCACACCTGTGCAAAAGCTCAATTAATGATTTTATTTACTCAGAACTATTTTAAAATGGTTTAAAATGATCAATTCCCATTTTGGAAGCACATACATAATTACCAGATAAATCATTCACACACACACACGGAGCACAGACGAGAACCCAACCCCAGCAGAAGCACAGCTCATTTGCTAGTAATTATATAGTATGCAAGTGCAACTAACAGCGCTCCTTCAAAATCTTTATATAAAGATTATACTCTGTGGTAACCTCCTCCATGGAACAAGAACAATCAATACGATTTAATAAAATTAGGATCCTTGCAGTCACCATTTGCTTCAAATAATAATTAAAAAAGAAAAATAAAAAACCCTTTATAGGAATGTGTATTTCCCTGGAAACACATATAGCTATACAGTCCAGGAAATAACAAGAGAAAAAAGTGAAAGTTTGATTTAAAATAAGGGTAGTTCAGATCAAGATTTGAAAATTATTGTCACTTCAGTCCCTGAATTCCTGGAAGAAAAGTCATTAACTGATATGTCCTTCTCGGTTTTTTATGAGATATATATTTAGCTCCATTTAACATAACTATTGAGGCTTTGATTTGAAAAGTGCCAGATCAGGGTCTCATGGGTTTGCTAATGGAAAGACAATAAGTAAATTATTAAATTCAAGCAACTTATACAGGAAAAGGGGAGGGGGGGAAGGCATGGAAGATCATGCACAGTTGATTACATACTACGTGCATGCACAACACATTTTTGAGCAGGATGTTTATCAGACCCATAATTGAGATTTTTTTTTTTTTTTCCTTTTTGGAGCCATTAACAATCTCTCATTTATGGTCTTTATTCCAGACTTTCAAGTCCAATACTGAGAGGCCAATATAGCTAACGCCTGCATAATTAGGTGGGGATTGTGTTGCTATATTAGGTAATCAGTCCTTTTTTTCTTTGTTTACTCATAGATACATAAATCATACACGTTCCCAGTCACAGTGCTATGGAATATATGCAAGTAAAGGTCATCTATGCCAATCAGTACTTGGGTTCTTTGTGCCTGCTTTTGAAGGAGGAAGAGTTAATTGACAGTGGGGTTGATTATCTCCCGTGAACAACGTGGCTGTAGGTAGTTTCTTGTGAGCCTTTTGACTATTTGTGTGTCTTGTGGTGCTACTCAATCATCTTCTGAACTCCAGTGATGCTCCTTACAGTCACAGAATCATGAAGGTTGGAGAATACCTCTCAGATCCCCAGGCCCAACTCCAACCCACTCCCACCATGTCCACCAACTACGTCCCTCAGTGCCACATCTCCATGGATCCTGAACACCTCCAGGGACAGTGACCCCACCACCTCCCTGGGCAGCCTGTGCCACTGCCTCTGAGATAAAATTTTTCCTAGTATCCAGGCTAAATCACCTCTGAAGCAACTTAAGGTTATTACCTCTCATCCTACCACTAGTAACCTGGGAGGTCTCCCTGTTACCTCCTTCCTTGGTTTCGTCTCTTTTAAGTCAATCTATGTACGAACATCAGTTCTCAGAGGTACCCGTCACTTCCATCGTACATAAAAACCTGTCTTTGTGAAGGTTTGCAAGAAGAAAATAAAAGACCTCATTAATTTAAACAAAGCCAAAAACAAATGCATGGATTTTATTGCAAATTGGACTGGCAGCATATTGGACTCTTCAGCGTATTTGCAGAAGATTGCACTGATGGGTGAGTCGGCTGTCAGACTTCTCTGTGCTCTTTTTTGCTCTTTCCTTTGTTCCAGGGTTAGGCAGCCAGATATTAACCTTGACTTTGATCCTGAAGAAAGATTATGTGTGTTACTACTCAGATTAACAAGAGGAGATGAAAGGAAATGTCTGTCTTCTCTGCTTCCTTTCCTTCCTCCCAAATTTTGTAAAACTCATTACATATGATAATCGCAAAAGATCATTACCTTCAGGAACCAAGATAATTCGCACTATTTTAATGCGTTCTCTCCCTGTTTAAACAAATCTAAGTGAGGAGGATACACATTTTCTAGAAAGGAAAGGAATAGTCTTTGAAAATTGCTAATAATCAATTAGATTTGTACAGATGATCAGAAGATCTTCATTGACCCAAACGCACATTCTTGTGATGAACTAAAACATCACTCAGCCTGGTACTAAGTCAGAAATACTTTTGTCTAGCAGAAAACTAATACAGGGGGGAAAAAAAAATGCAAAATTGAATTCTGGCCCTAACCATTTGGCAAGACTTGTCTAGTATTAAATGTGGAGGTTGGTGGCCCTGCCTGCAGCAGGGAGGTTGGAGCTTGATGATCCTTTAGGTCCCTTCCAACCCAAGCCATTCTATGATTCTATGATAAGACGAATTAGCTCCAGAGAGAGTTAACACCAGCACAGAAACTTTTAGGGAACAACAGTTATCAGCCCCACATCGGATAAGCTAAAAATGGTACAGAATGGGTTCGCCTAATGTGGCATGCTGATGTGCACAAAGCCATGGGCAGGACAGTTTGCAGTCAGAACAAATGCTAGAGAGCATTTTAGAGATATGCAGGAAGTACGCCTGAGAGAACCACGGCTAGGATTCAGCTGCATGGCCTTTGGGGAACACTTCCAAAAGGAGACGTTAGAGTATCATATGGAAATGAAATACAGAACTGATTTTTTCACTTTATGAAGTGTGAAGCTCAATTGTGTAATACAACAAAGTATAAATAGCAAGGTGAGATATCTTTTACAGTATTCTTAAGTGATTTTAAATCTGCACTTTCCAATACATTGACATTTTTTCCACCTTCAGTTTAAACAAAGTTCACGCTGCTGAAATCTAAACAACCTCTCTGCACATTACCCAGGAGGTAAGAGAGAACTGAAATCTACATCCACCTACACGCTGACATAAAATGCATCAAAATATTATTTTTCGCTGATTTTTCTTAACCCGAATTCCACACGCTCAAACAGGAAGCTTTTTACTGACATTGGGAGACGTCAAAAAAATTAACTACAACAAGAGCCTGGGAGAGAGTTTCAAAACAAGATGTCTCCTGTCCTACACTCAAATTACTTCAGAAAATGGTGCGAATGTGCCGCCATTTTAGTCCGATAAAAGGTGTGCTTTCAGCTATTTGTGCCATTCTTTTCCCTAAAATACACCAGCTTTAGTCTTTGGCTCTTATGCTTATACCCTTTTGTTTGCTTATTTATTTTATATATCTGTATAATTATTATATATTTTTATGACTTGGTAATCTACTGTTATAGCAGGTATTTTTTCCACCTCCTTTTATGAGTTACCTGCTTTCTTCCTTTAGCAAACTTTCTTGGTTGCTTCTTAATTTTTTCTTCTCTCAGCTTTTTCGAATCAAATCATTGCAGTATTTTACCTGCCCAGAATAAACAACATAAAGGAAAGTACTGCACGTACGAGATAATACTGCCCAATTACAAGGTCCTTTTAAAGATGTTCCAAGAACCTCCTTTTTTTGTTGTTGTTGTTCCTTTGGAATTGAAAAAAGTAGTGAGTTGATGACATGTTCTATAGTTGATATAAATTGCTTCATTAATTGTTACACAGCTGCAGGAGAATATGCCATATGTGGCTTCTATTTGACATATTTTATTAAATAGTATTTTAAAGTAGCTTGAAAATAGAGTTAGAGGGAAAATTCTTTACAGAACAGGCAGGCCGTTGTGTGTAGCTCTTGATTTCAACAGTCAACCTTTAACTACAGAATCAATTGCTAAAAACAAAAAACCCTATGAATTTGTTATGTCGGCATTTGCCTCTCATTTCACTATTTATTTATTTTTTTAAGTATCAACTGGAATACCGTTTGGTTCCCATTAATGTTTGCAGAAAGAAAAAAAATTGCCTCTTTTCAATGTTTTCAAAAGCAAAATTTGTTCAATGAGTTTAAGGCGCTCTCCACCTTCCCCCCCCCCCCCCCCCCCCCATTTTAAAAATGTCAGCATTTCACAGGAATTAAACATCTATTCACAGTTCGTTATTACTGCAGACTAAGAGCTTTAATTGGTCAAATAATTATTTTCTAAGAAAATTTCAGCCAATTATCTTGAATTACGCTGTTGGTGGAGGAGGAGGATTATTCGTCAAGAGGATGCAGCTGCAGAATGTATTTCAACAGAACATAAAATAATCTGATAATGTCTGGATAGGCTGAAGAACTTGTGTGGGTTTTTTTCATAGCGTAGAGTTATGGAAGAGTTCCTATGTCTTTTATCTACCCACCCAACTACGTTTTAGTCTTACAAAAATTAATAAAGGAAAGATTGCCCAGCTGGGGAGTCTGTCCAGTCTCACTGTGAAGTATGAGGAGTTCCAGAAGTGCTGCAGCTCTATGAAAGACGCCTGCATATCATGGTATAAAAGGGAAGGGAAAACATCCTTTTGATGCACGTGTCCCACAGTGTTAACCAGCATTAACCCTACTGAAGCTCAAGTAACTGTGTACGCAAGATAACAAAGAAGCTCTCAACCATCAGTTACAATCCAAATCTAATTTCATTGGAACGGAATCCTTCTATACCTGAGACTATGACCTTATCTCTGCAGCTTTGTTTCTTTCTCCCATCGATTTATATCCAGAGAATACAACTTATTTCAGTGATAAAACTTCTGAACAATACAGGCCCAATATTCATCTTCTGACCTCATAAAGCTTTTCATTACAATCACATCTTCCAAATATTACTGATTTCCTAAGATGTGCCACACTCAGTGAACATGTTTCACTTCAGGAGACACATTGAAAAGTTCAGATTTTAAAGAAAAGCTCTCAACTTTGAAAATATTAAGATCTTGCCAAAGAGTAATAGGGGAAAATCAATCAGAACAGTATATAATAATTTAGAAAGCCAATTTGCCACTCATTTGCTCTACTATGAGCTTTTCTGGGGAAGTTCTCCTAAATGACAACAATTTGACTGGCAAATTGTAGAGCTGCAAAAGCTCATCTTTGGCATCTCCATTAAAAGGCTTTCAGCTCTTCCTTAGCTTGCTGAATGTTGTTTTGTTTTGTTTACTTGTTTGGATGTAATTGCATGCAATTTGTAATTGTGCCTTTCCCTATAATTACGTTGCCACTTTTTCTGTAGGGAAAACATGATGCAGTAACCACCAAAGCACGGCAGGGTCAAGATATATGTCGTGAAAACTGGTAGATTTTCACCACTACGTATGTTTTTAATGCATACATATATCCTGTAAAAGCACGAAGCCCTGCTAGTTACTGTCACGCTTACAGTTCAAAGCTGCACTGTGTTTTCAATAGCAATCTGAATATGAATTAAAATGTTCAACTTATTGATAAAACCATGCAACACATACTTTGCTAAACTATAATCCTCTCATATATATATATATATATTTTATTTTAATCTTTTTCAGCTACGTAGACTCACAATGCTATAATTAATAGGGATATTTTACATAGTTCTGTATGGTGGCCAGTGATCCCTGAGAGTTATATAGTGAATTTAATATGCTGAATTTCATTCATTTCTAAACATTGGTCCAAAAGACAATGGCATCAAATGAATTATTTGATAACCACTTCAGGTATTCATGGAAGAATCATAGAATGGTTTGGGTTGCAAGGGACCCCAAAGAATCATCAAGTTCCAAACCTTCTGCAGCAGGCAGGGCTGCCAATGTCCAAATCTGGTACTAGATCAGGCTGCCCAGGGCTCCATCCAACCTGGTCTTGAACATCTCCAGGGACGGAGCCTCTCTGGGGAGCCTGCTCCAGCACCTCACCACTCTATGAAGAACTTCCCCCTGACATCCAATCTAAATCTCCCCTTCTTGACCTTAAAACCATTCCCCCTTTTCCTATCACTACCTACCCCCCAAAAAAGTGGATTCCCCTTCTTTTTATAATCCCCTTTTATATACTGGAAGGTCGCAACGAGGTCTCCTCACAGCCTTCTCTTCTCCAGGCTGAACAAACTCAGCTCCCTCAGCCTGTCTTTGTAGGGGAGATGCTCCAGCCCTCTCATCATCTTCATGGCCCTCCTCTGGACCCTCCCCAACAGCTCCACATGAGAACACATTGTTTATGCAGAAATGGGGATAAAGCACACAGCAGAACTGTACAGTAACATCAACTGACGTCAGAGCAGTTCACTGAAATGAAAAGCAAATCCAGAATTTAAGAATTCCAAGTCTACATCTTGAACTGAATAAGAATATTTCAACGTTACTTTTTTCCTAATGTCTTACATTTGTCACTCAAATTTTGATCCACAGGCATGAATTTACCAGTAAAATTATGCAATGATACAATGCACTTGCTTACTATCACATTTTTGCAATGCTGACATAACAGCAAAATATTTAGATTTCCTTACAGAGAAAAGGTGCAAAACAGCTGAAGTGACTGGACAGAATGAAAATAATGTAGTAACTTCTCTAAATGGATGGAACTCCAATAACAGTTTTACTAACATCACATAAAAATAGTGTGCATAAACCCTACTTACTAGCAATGACCTCTGTGCACCCTGTCCTAAACGTTCTCCTCTGGCATAAGAACATCTGCATACGAAGAATGACTAAGTCAGAAAACATGAATTAGGAAGCTAGCAAGAAGTGTTACAGTTCTGCATACAAATCATTTATCATGGGTACATGGTGACAGTTAAATTACAGTTTAATTCTCAAGTTGAAGTCATTAATTCTCCATATATGTGTGTGTGAAGACGGACGTGTGTAAAATTACAGCCCACTTCCCAAGCATAATGCACAGTGGGATAAGCTATCACAGCGTACTTCAAAACAGAATAGAATATTCATACATTTTTTTCCTGCTCATTTGACAATCAGTAGCTTCCTGACCTATTGCAATTTCTCTACATAACTGGATTATCACTAGTCCACCCAATGCCTAAGTCCTATTAACCTCATTTTACAGATAGAATAGTAATAGTGAAATGCTAAGATACACTTTTGGTTCTTCATTTCTGATACAACTTTGTTGTTTTCAAGACATAGCCATTCTTCAGTGCTCTTCTATCTTTGTCTTTTAAAAGGTAGTTTTTACTACATTTTCAGTACTGCAACAACTGCAATATACGAAAGCAAAGGTCCGGCTGGAGAACTGCAAATGCAGGGCCCATAGCACTGAAACAGTGAAGGCACCGATGGGACAGCACAAAAGCCTCTAACTGCACGTAGGCATTGATGCCAGCATGACTGGCAGAATTCTGTTATCTCCATAGAGGCCTTTTCTTCACAGCATGTGCAGAGCAGAAACACTCATGCCTTCCTCCTTAGCGTGCATTATCTTAAAGATTTTTAACTCATATTCATTTTTACCCTTCTTTCTCATCTTCCTCTTAAACGTGAATAGCTATTCAGCTACATTCTAAAAATTGACATTATAACAAAAAGAAGTCATAAGTGAAACTGCTATTCCATATACCCACGGCTTGTAGCTCATTTACAAGCAGATAAACCAGCAAACCTACGAGCAAAAGAAAGCCTTGAAGTTTTGAAGAATTGAACTTGTCACCATATGGCGACTTGGAGGCCACTATGTACCAACTACTATTCTTCTTGGAGAAGAACTAGTTCTACTGCTGCAGAGATTTCCATATTAAAGATGCCTATTAAAAAAGTAAGAAGTTTGCAGCAGCATTAGGTCATGTTTTAACCCACGGCAGTTCTCTCTATGGATGCATACAGCAATGGTTGTGAGCATGACAGTGGAATACAGGGCTGCAAGTGCTGTATATATTTTTTCACATAAACTCTGTAATTTTTTAGAGAGCTCATTATGTCAAAATAAATGTGTTACTATCATTTATACCCTTCTGAAAAATATATTACTTTATATATCAAGAAAACTAATTAGAACCAAGAATATCGTTTTCTCGTTCTTTCTAAATTGTACACAACCTTTTTATTGGCATACTGAATTGTCCCTGGTTGAAAGTGATGATTCCTTCAGAGCTGAACACCTAAATCTTTATTTAACACTAGAGCGAGCCCTGAAGAAACAATATTCCCATGAGGCAAGGTCGTATACTCTGAAAATATTGCCTCTTGTGAAGAAAAATTTCAATTACACTTCATAATGCTTAAAATATGATGACCTCGTTAACTAATTCTTTTTTTTTTTACCTACTTTATACCTGTGGAATATATAAGAAATTCACCATTAATGCTGCAGGCTATAACCAACACCAAGTATTTCTGAAGTTGAGAAATCAAATGTTACATGGTAAACCTTGTAAAATTGACTTTCTCCACTCACAAACGTCACCAGTTTCAACCATGCCACAGTGATGACAAGTTACTATGGAAACTAATGTATAAATTATGTTTTGCAATAATTGAAGTGTGCATTTACATCAGTGTTAGTGCATTTATTAGAGCTATGCAGAAAACAAACCGCTGTGTATAAAGGCGTCTGCTGTCTCACGACTGACTCCTGGCCCCCATGGAACTGTGGAAGAATACATCTTTCTGTCAACAAAATCCTTGACAGTTTATCTAACATATCTGTTATCTGGGCTTTGTATCTCCATCAGGCACCAAGCAAAATGTACAAAACAAGCTGTGAACTCGGCCATATTTCACAGGAATACAATGGCAAAGGGGACATCAAGAAAGAAGAGACAATCACATCGGATGCTCTGAATTGTGGCAATAGTAAATACTCCTGAAGTACATGTAGATACAAATGCGTCTTCCTGACCTTCTGCATCTTCTCAGAACGCAGCAATGGAGCTAATCATTTTCCCTCACATGTTAACACATTGATAAGCAAATGAAAAAATGCTAGCATCTTAGTTCCAAAAGATCAAACCCTTTGTTCTGCAGAGCATGACAGAGTAGCTGTAAAAATATCTGCAAAAGGGATGGAATTAATTGCTTTGTGAGTCCAATGCGCTGTTAATAGAAATTTCTTCTGAATAAATAATGTAGAAATAGGACTATTAAATAGTTCATGATTTTCTAATTTACCTTAATTTAAACTCATCTTGAATTGCTGGGGCAGTGTTCTGCTTCTTAGCTAACTAAGGAGTGAAAAAAAAAAACTGGAGATGTGTGGAGGTGGGGATCACAACAGTGAAACTCCTGGGATCCAGCAGTAAACACACCCTGACATAACCATGCTCATGTCCAGGCCGTGTTCCTTCGTTTTCTCCCAAGAGGGATATGCCTAAGATCAAGTATCCCTGAAGATATGAGCAAGGAGTTCCCATAGCTCAGAGGTGTAAAATCCTCAGCCTGATGGAATCCCAGGTTCCCATCATAAGACTGAGCAGGAACGGGTTCACTTCTCACCTTTGTCTGGGGGAAAATGGTAAAAGGAAACATCAACCCTTTAAGTGGGACTTCAATTTCCATTGTTTTGTGCACTGTCACATCCCAAGTAACAAAGGTCTTCCATGCCTGACCCTTCTCCGCTTCCCTTAACCAAGAACTGACACAATACCTGCATCCCACACAGTTTTACTCCAAGTCCCACATTAAGCAATGTGAAACCACAGTCAATACTACTACCCCATTTATAGTATGCACTACTCCTACTTTTTAATGAATTATTTCTTTCCAGTGATTAGGATAGGACCTAAAACTCAGGATTACTTGTTTCAGTACACTCACTTTTGTCTTTCTGGTTCACAGCATGAGCTTGGGACAAAACATTGCTTTCGCAAACTCTTGCTTAAAACAAATTACACACTTATAATTGCAATCTGCCAAAGCATAACTAATTATGTGCATATAACATTTGAACTCCCTTGTCTGGAAGGTGCTATATAAGTGTTATTTAACCTTGAGTTCATTATCACTACTAAGTCTTCGAATCAGAAGAACAGAACAATCTTACTCGCACTAAGTCATCATCTAAATATTAATCATTCAGGAGGTTAGAAGTATTATTAATACCAAATCTCATTTTTTGTCTGTGTGGTAGAATTTATAAGGCGAAGAAATGGGGTGGGGGGAGGTAAGAGAACTACATCTTTTCAAGAACAGCATAGAATTTCCCCCCTTCACATCTGTCCAGGAGCAACTGAAGAAAGCAAGAAAGGAAACTGCCTTTGAGGCAGTAAGTAGTGCCATTCCAGACAGTTTTGTGTCATGAAAGCTTCTGTTTGAGAACAGATTTCAGTGTCAAAGGATCATCATTTGACACTAATCTGTAATCTCTGGCTGCTGGGAACTTATCTGTGAAAAACAAAATGTATCAAAGTGTTTTAAGCTGAAACCGAGGTAAGTTTTCTGGCAATAAATAAATAAATAAATAAATAAATAAATAAATAAAAATTAAAAGGAAACATCAACATAATATTGCTCTACTGGTGAAAATGAATTTTAAAGACCAGCTTCTATGGAGAAATGGAAAATATTCTTTAATGCAAAATCTATCAATCAGGACTTTCCTATTCTTAGTGCCTTGGGGTCTGCAAAGAGTGTCACATTTGAACTGTTAAATAATGAATTTTCTTAATTATTTTTTTTCCATCCATATAAGTTGATTATGGAAACTTCATTAAGAGATGGATTGAGATTTTCTAAATGAGTTAAAATTCTGTTTCATTTTATTGCTAAATTTAATCAGGCTAAATTTATATAGAACGATTCTTCAGAGGCAAGTCATTCTCATAATGTGAGCCTACCAAAAGTCCCGAATAATAATTAAAAAAAAGAAAATGCTCAGGGAACCTCTTTTTCCTTTACTTTCTTCATGCAAATACTAAAAACAATCATCAAAATTCCAGGCTTATAGTACGCGCTCAGACATGGATATTCGTCTTAGTTTTTTGCCTAAAAGGAATTTAAAAAATAATAACAACTTGTCCTTATCTGCCCTTTCAAATGCTTCTGTACCTGCACTGCAGATTCTTAGGTTGCTCTGTTTTCACCATTTGGTCTCATCTTTAACAACGAGATTGGTTGTAAACCAGATCAGAAACGCAGGGTGGGTCTTCAAAGTAACATTAGTCTCTGTGTCCTTTTCAGCAGAATGAAGCACTGGGAAATACGAATGTATATTAGTTGTCTTGACCTTGGCTCACTACAGCAGAAATACGTTACTCTTCTTATGTAAACGGGAACAAAAACCCTTCCATCCCTCTTAAGAAATTACATCCCTTGAAAGCAAAACCGAAGCACTAAAAGAAAACACAGTATTTAAATCCTTTTCATTTTTAGGAATGATAAACAACCCCCACATGACAGATCTCCTGAAGTACTTGAGGTAGATGCGATATGACAGCAATCAGCACGATATCTGTATGCACATAATACAGAAATTTAATGGTTCAGATGCAAAATGCGGGTTTTGTTCTTTGAAAATGGATCCAAACGGTATTTAAATTAAAAAAATAAAATAAAATAAAAGACAAAAAGACAAAGAAACCTCTTGCAGTCATTTAATAGAATTAGCAGAACATGAGGCACTGAAAAGGTAAGAAGCTTCTGGACAAGAATAATTAAAACCTGCTATATCTTGATGATAAACTCTTTTATTAGACTCCCTTAGTTAAATCTCTTTAAGTAGCAAGACTGAGATAAGAGAGAGGATCATATTGTGGACTGAAGATTCATTGGAAGACAAGAAAAATATGGTAGATTTTTTTTTTTCCCATAAGGAAAAAATAACCTACATCTCCATAAGGTTATTTTAAGGATCAGTGCTGAATATCTCTCGTATTCAGCATTTAAGTAAATCATGTGACAAGTCTGAAAGTTTGCACATAAGTTTGACTGAAGAGATGCGCACGCAATAGAGAACATTTAGGTGATAAAAAGGCAGATACAGCCCAATGGCAATGAGATACACATGGGTAAAAATAACCCTACTGAGCACAAAAATAGGCCCTAGATAATACTTTGCCATGCATAAAAGACATCTTCGGGCCATGTCAGACAGCTCTCTTAAAATGTCAGCTCAATGCTTAGAAGCACTCAAAAAGGCAAATAGAAAACTCTTAAGATTATATCAAAAAAAATCATTAAGCCATTGTATAAATGCATGATGCACAATGTCTGGAATTCTTCATGTAATTCCAGACACTTCACCTCAAAAAGGATTGAACAGAACTACAGAAAAGTGAAGAGGGGGAAAAAAATGGAGAAAAATACTCTGTATAAAAGTTTCCACAACAGCAGGAGGAGAAAAAAAAATGGAACTATTAGAGCAAAACTTATCAATCTGATATAAAAACACAACAAACAAACAACAACAACAACAAACAGCTACTAGTGGCTATAAAATAATCAGAGGAAAAGGCAAATAACTATTTAATTTTCAACTATACTGCATATAAATAAAAAGGAGGATAAGTTTAAAGAGAGCAGAAAGAGTGAAACCACCATTAGAAAACCTTGTAAACCACCTGTTGTGTAACACATTGTAGGATTTAATGGAAGCTGATGGATTAAAAAACAAATTGGGACCAGTCTGTCACTTTCTACTGGGTATGATGGCACCACTGTGGATTCCAGCTAAGTGCCTTTGTTTTTCCCTTGGACCACCAGAGAAACCTAAATGGTTTCCCAAGGTTGAGTAAGTCTGTACTTGTCCTTTATCTTTCATTTTTCCCCACTGTCTACTTAAGACTACTGAACTGGTTGGGTTCCTTGTATCACCGGCTTGGCTGTGCTTATGCTTCTGGATTCTTAACTTCTGAATCCTGAAGATTATTGTTACTGGTACATGCATGAGCCAACTAAACTTTGATTTACTTGCTATTGTGTATATATATATATAGAGAGAGAGAGAAAGAGAAATATAAATATATAAATATATAAATAAATTTATACAGTATTTTATATATATATATATATTAAAAAATATATAATATATAATATATATACAATATAAATTTATATAAATATAAATTTATAAATTTATATATATATATATATATAGAATCAGATAACAGTTCATAATAAAACTACTTCCCATTATATTCTCCCTTATTCCCCTTCTTTTTGTTAAATTTATTTTTATTGTAATTTTGTGTTCTCATAGCTTTCCAATAAAGTTATTCAATCTTCATTTTACATCACGTGGCCAAAGGAATGCGTTCATCACCCGCTCTCACAAATCAGTCTGTGCAAAGTGGGAGTGAGTGCCCTGTGGAAGGCCAGCAATGAGGCAACATTTAAAGCACTCGGAACTTCATCAAGTAGAAACGTTGGAAACTGAGTGGGAACTGAAATTGGCTGTTCTGAAAATAAAAAAGGGGAAAGACTACTTAATGACAAAGGTCAGGGACTAAAATCAACACAAAGAGATTCTAGTCAAGCCATCGGACCCACCGTATCTGGTATTTTTCTCTCAAACAGCAACGTATCCAGAGAATTGCTAAATTCTACCCATTCAAGACACACACCATTCAGACAGTGCATCATGACTACAGTCCTACAGCAATTTAAAATACCTGTTTCAGATCTTCCTCCAGGCCCTCTTTTTGCACACCAAAACCAGCATTTGCACAGCCCAAGACCACTTTGAAAGCTGGACAAGGCAAAACCAACCTCACTTACAGATTAGCTCCCAAAGCAGCTCACTGTGCAGACGAACAGATTTCAAGTGCCAGCAACAAAAGAAACAACAGAAACCCTTCTGTTAGAAGAATCATGTCCAAATAGCATGATTCATTCTATTATTTTCTTGATTATCATTATTATTGAGCAATATAAAACAACAACCCACGTTTCCATAAGCCATTATTTTCCTGAATAAGGTCCTTACTGAAGATGATTTTTTTTTTTTCCCACTTTTCATGACTGAATTGTCAACAAGGAATTGATCCTGCTGCTTGTCCAGTGACATCAATAGAGCATAGGAGAAGGAAACAAAGGTGGTACTGTTAAAGTACCGTATCAGGTTTTGTACTGTTATTATTGCCAGAATATCATGGCTGTCATGCAGTTAAATATAATATAACATCAACATATAATGTAGCACTGTCAATCTTCATCCCTGACGCCTTTGTTATCTTTTTGTGGAATGAGGTCAGGACTCAGCAACCTGAGTTAAATATCCCCTCTGAAAAAGAAGAGCTGACTCTACCATCAGAACCCATTACAAGCCATAGGAGACCATATTTCCCAACAACATCCCAAAGCCATTCCCCTGATATTTATGACATGCACACGTCATGGTTTTATGATTTGTTATCAGTATTTCACATCAGAACATCATGTAAAGCACTGGGAGTTTAAGAGTTAATGCTCCAGTTCCATGGACTGCCGATTCTCCAGTTACCTGGTTCTCAGAAGAGAAGAACAACTATATCACTCAAAGGACTTTGCATTCAGACAGAAAGATAACACTCCTGGCAAGTCACGAGACTATGTCTTTTTTTTACTGCTCATATTGGCAGTGCATGCTCCCTGACCATCTCACCTTTAGCTTTAGAGTAAGGCCTTCAATTTTGGACAATCTCTCTCTCGTTTCATTTGATTTATCAGCCTTAATTCCAATTGTACTGTATTACATTGTGTTATCTTGCATTCCAAAATCATACTTAGTAATTAACTTTCCTCCTCAGATCATTGCTGCTGTTCTGTTTTTAGGCCATCTCCCACCTCCCTGCACCTTCCCCTTTTTCTCCATTCGGGGGCATGGGTCCCCCTGCCCCATTGATCAGAAAACCGGGCTGAACCAGCCCGTAAACCATTGACACTCTCCCACCTCCCCCCTCTTTTTCAGGCCGGTCGGCCTGTGAGCCTGATGTCCCCCAGTCCTGGACATAGATAGATCTGGAGATAACTCCATGACAGCACAGTCATGCATTGCTGTGGCAATATGTTCACTGCAGATTTAGAACTTCAAAACTTATTGTTGTTCTAACTTGAGAAAAATAAAGCATGTTCTAATGGTCACCCGGCGCAGGCAGGTTGAAATGCCTTGTTTCCAAATTCAGCTTTCAATCTTTGCCTTTGAGAGCTGTGCATGTGTGTAAGATGGTATTTATGAGGACTACACAGTGCATCACAGACCATGCTCAGGGTTCTGCTCTCAGACACAGTGCTGTTTGCAGCATAGTTACAATGATGATGTTTTGGGAAGTCTTTGTTTCTCATCCCCTTTTCACCCATTAAAAATACCCAACTGTCAAGATTCCTGCAGAATATATTGGCTTTGTGAAGCCAACAAGCTCTCTAGAAAATATTTGTTGTTTTTCAGCACCCTGTCAGATCAGAGAAACAAAACTATATGCTACGATACAAATGCTCCTCTCCTGTCAACTCCGTGTAGTATGCAGCAATGAGGCAGCAAACCTAGCTGCTCCATGCTTCTGCACCAACCCAACCATTGATCATGAGCACGATGTTTTTAACCACATCCCAACAAACCACCCCAGACAGCAGCAAGATTAAGGAATAACAACCATGTCCCAAGAGGGGATGCAGTTCTTTCAGAAATAATCACTTTTCAAAGCATTGCATTTCAATATGTTTCTTTTGGAGTTCTTTGCCAGTTTACTCAGCTCACCGATTTACTTTCTCATTTGCTCAGAGCAGGATATCCTACATCTAGTAAATTTTATTCAACTTCTCCAAAGGGAATTTGTGCATTAATTTAATTAAAGCTTCCTTTTCTTCAGCTAACCTATCTGGTTCAGGGGATTACAAGCATTCTCTGCCCAGGTAGGATTGTGTTCATATTTAAGGCACACTGATGCTGAATTACAGCATAGGGACGGGGAAGACAGATTCTTATGTGGACTACAAGATTGCATCAGGAACATTCCATTTTTAATTCCCTTTTATAAAGAATGGCAGAAAATTGAAAAATACTTCTGCTTTCACCAAAATATTTGCTTAATACCAGTACAATACTGAATTAATTGAGCCTCTGTCTCAGTTATGAGAAGGTCCTTGGTGTTTCAGATCTTCAATAGACTCTTCTGTTAAGACAGAAGATTTGGAAACTCAAGACATCTGCCCCCAATGAAAGATCTATAGCATTCCTCATAGTTCTAAGCACAGCACAAGGAAAACTTAGATTATTTCCAGTAATTTCTCCCTCACATCAAAACCAGGTCATGAGCCAAAAGTACACAGTTGTATAAGAAAGAAAGTATTTTAATTCCTCCTTACCGTACTGCTTTGTAAATTGTCTAGATATTTAGGAACTGTTCACCATATTTCCTTAAAGCTTATCTGAAATTGTAGTTTGGGGGTTCCTACTGTTTTGTTAGTCTGTCTGCCCTCAAGATATCAGAATTTATCTAACTCAATAGATTGAAGCACATTGCACAGTAAGATAATTTATATAGATAGATAGATAGATAAATATAGACATATATATCAGAAGCATTACTATCTGGAGAATGCACACTACACGTAGGGGCATCTACCTGAGCATTCATTTATAACACTTATTATTTAAGCATATGAACAGCAAGTGAACTCTATTTCTTTTTATGTGCCCACAAAAGTAGCAACAGAGCAGAAAAACAATTTAAGTGTGCCAAACTAGCTATGATTTTTGAATGTCATTCTCTTCTGCCTATAGGAGCAACTGCTGCCACTCTGTCCTCCTGAAAGCAGCTCTTGAAATTCTACACTAAAACTTTATACATGATAACAGTATTAAAATTGGAGATTTGTCCTACATTCCATCTTATCTAGCCATTGAACTCTGAAAACTCCAAATCTACTTCTATCAGAATATTTACAATAAATTAAAGTAGAAAAATCAAGGTGTTTTTTATTTCTTGAAGCATTTTAGCTGTTTGTTTCTAGCTGGGTGTTTTTGTTTTGTTTTGTTTTTTGATTGAACACATGAATATTCATAGACTACTTAGTCAAGGAAGATCAACTGTAATGTTTTTTAATTTGCATTATGAAAAGCTGACAAAATTTCAGCCTTCTCTGTCCTGTTTCATTACCCTTCCTCAGTTTTTAACAACATGTGCCATGTCAGCACTCTTCATTTATAGCATATTTCTCTATTCTCTCTGACTGATATCTAGCTAAAAATAGAATTGGGAATTTGTCTCACATAACTTGGATCTGAGAGTTGTTCTGCATGTCTTCCACTCTTTTCCCACCTACCAAAACTCAACATCCTGTCATTTCTTTCTTGAGGCTTCTCAAATTATATACACCAGTAAGGTATGCATTGCTCACTCTTGTCAGTTGCTGGTTCCTTAGTAACAGAGTTTTGCCATCCTCTTACAAATCTTCAATTTGTGCTGGATTATTCTTTTTTTTTTCTCCACGTCTTCAGCTAACAGCAATTTCTACTCCATAGCTACAAAGAAATACACTAAGAGAGACTTGCACATTTAGCCATACTACAGCGACTGAAGACTATTGCAGGACCAAGTTTTGATGAGCTCACTTATAAAAGCTCCTGGCATGTATCATTTAATGAATGTTCTGTTGGACAGTGGGTCAATTGGCCTCCAAAACACAACACTACCACCACCATGAAGACAGCCCTCCTGAGCAAAATGGAAAAGATCACTGCAGCTCTGTAACTAACGCTCAAATAAATGGTTTGAATATTATGCTACGTAGAAAACCAGCCAAAGCCACGTACCCATGGTTTCAGCTTTTAGCTATTATTTGTTTGACAGCAAAACACCCTTCCCACTCCAATTTTCTAACAGTGTACTGTTTCCCATGCAAAACAAAGTCAGGCTGTAACTTTTATGCCTATGATGCCTCGTACGGATTTTATCTTATAGTTTCTTCCAGCTTCCCATCACAGGGAAAGCATATAAACTTTCATCTTTCTTTTATGAATATAGTTTAAATTGTCAACACATGCCTTGAATTGTGGACAGCGCTAGATGACTTTCTGATAGTGTTATAAATGAACAGAATTCAGACATATCATTTTTCCATTCCTACCTGGTATACCTTGTTTACATACGCGAGGGGATAGCACTAAGAACTCATATTTAATTCATTTCCATCAAACAACAGCCTGTAAGCATAATGACTTCCAAGTAGGATTTTCAGTTCTCAGACTGTGACTTTTTCAAAGGCATGGGCTTTTTTTTTTTTGCATGCTGTTTTCTTGTACATAAGATATTCCAACCATTCTGAATCCAGTCTGTCGTTGTCATCATTAACGGCATCCTAAGGCCTTGCATAATCAGAAAAAGTTATGAATACTCTATGTATATTTTATTATATGTGATTAAAATGTTAAATGCTAGAGAGAAAAAAAAAGAACCTAAAAACATATCTACGCAGTGATGCCATATATACAATAGTTTTAAGACATACTAGTTGCTTACTTTCATCTCTGGCAACATGTTGTTTTGCCGTTCTTCTTTCCCAAACTATCCCGCACCAGAGAACTTTATCTAAGGCATATGACTAATGTCAACATCTTTATTTTATCAATCAGACTTGTAATCTCATCAAAGCAGCATCAAGGTAGCTTGGTAGAATCTATTTTCTCTAAGCCAATACTGTCAGGCATTAATTATATTACCTCCCTTAATTTTTTATTAAGCAAGCCTTGTATTAAGCGCTGAATTATTTTGCTCCAGATCAATATCAGGCTAACAGGCCAGCAATTACCAGGTCTGTTCCATTTACTCTTTTAAAATATTGGCACAACATTATCCTTCTGTCTGGCATCTGCACCTTCCCCAGATGAGTTGTTTTATTTATTACTAGGAACGGTTTTACACAAACAACAAAAATGCCACTGCCATTGCTGACATTTTTTTGTATAAAAATCTAGAACCTATTTTCAAGAAGCCCGAGGCATCTAAATCCATCAACATTAGAAGCCTGCTTCCAAATTTCTAATGCCACTGCCACTCAAAAAAATGCTTAAATTTTGGGTCAACGTCTACACTGATAAGCTCTGATGGGTACCCAGAGTTCCTCTGACACAGCAGGCACAAAACCCAAGCCTGAAAATATTTGCATTCATATTGGAGATGCATCAAAGCAAGGCTACACTCAGTTCTCATTGCAGGGTCCATCACGTAGATGTGCTCTGATTATTTCAGGAAAAAGAAAAAGAAGAGGTGCCTCCTGCCTGTTCCTGCCTCCCCCGCTGACACCATGCTCCCCAGGGGACATCCTGGTCCATATCCTTCTCCACCTGAGGAGGCTTTAATCCCTTTTTCACATCTCTTTGGAGGGCTCCCAACTGTTATGATGTCTGGTACTATGCAACTCCATCTGTTCCAGTTAGTATATTTCATATGGATTACATATACAGTCACTGAGCTAAAAGCGGAGGCGGGGGGGGGGGGGGGGAATGTAAGCTTGACTGTACTGTGTGGATGGAGAAAAGATTGGGCACTACTTCTGCTTCTTCTTCAGTATTATGGTGGAGAACCCTACCCAGTGAGACAGTGAGGGGAAAAAAAGGCTTGTAAAGAGTATTACATCTAATTGATTGCACAACACAGTGTCAGACACTGTCTAAAATTACTGCATGGTAGATAGCATCAGAAAGCTATTGAATCAATTTTGAAGGAATTTGTTCCTAAAATTTATTATGCTGTGCTTTTATGCATATATTCATACCGTTCTTATGCTGTGCCTTTCTCACTACTGAAAGCAGCAATATTGAACAAGTAAATCTGTAATTGTTTTTTCAACTCTAGCTCAGAAAATCTCAAGGAAAACTGAAAATTGCCCTGGTAGGTTTCCCAATGTAATAGAAATGCTTATTTTCTAAGAAAATTTCTGTAGTCTTATCAAAAATAAAAAATTTACCCTTAGCTCCAATCTTTTCATTTACCCAATATAGTGACGATGAAGCGTTTGCATTGAAGTTGATGGTTGGACTAGATGATATCAGTGGTCTTTTCCAGTTTTAGTGATTCTATGATTCTAAGTGACACGCAGTAGGGAAGAAATATCACCACATGTGAACTCTTTTCCTCATTAGTGTGCTCTGTGCAGTGTTTAAAAAGCCACCTGTTTCTCTTTTCACTCACTGCTATCACAAGTACACATAAATAATGTACCGCAAAAGATACAGGCACCAAGGTTCTTCACGGAAACCCCATGTTAACTATTTTTATGTTGAATTCTTCATGCACAGTGAAATGGCCAGTTTCTCTCAGATCACTTTGCTGCTCAGCAGCTGACCTAAATAAAGCCAAAGTGATGTCCTGTAAAAGAAAACAGGAGAATTTTCAACAAGCCCTCATGGAGAAGATGTTTGTTGGTTCGTTTTGTGATACCGGACCAGGGGAGTACACTAAACCTTAAAAAAATGTTGAATTCAATCTCCAAATCAAAATACTAATTGAAATCCTGCCCAGACAATGCCACGCTGTCATATAATTTATTATTTTTTTTTCTTAAGTGCATCATTTAGGAGGATTAGGGATGGGAAACAAAGAGAAAAAAAACATGTAAATGAACAAATGACATTATCTAACCCACTGATTTTCAACCATAAGAAAATAGAAATCAAGGCATGGAAAGAGAGAAGAGAAAGATTTATTCCAGGAAATCTTGTGAATCACTTATCAGATCCCTATTAAAAAAAAAAAAAAAGAAAAAAGAAAAAAAAAAAGAACCCTATCTAAAACATATTTCCCAAACATTGCTATAGCTTAAGTTAACCAAACCTAGTTATCCTAATCCTACACATACTTTATATATGAAGTCTTGTACCCTTTAAAAAATGGAATAAAATGCTGTAGCCTAAAGAATTACTGCTAACTATCACCAGCTACTCCTTTCCCAAAAATATTCAGTTTAGGATTCAATGTGGCTTAAGAAAAAATCCTGAAAGCATTAAATGTTCCCAAACTCTCAAATTCGTTCTGCTTCGAGTAGAGTCGTGCACAAAGTTCCTACTGGATGAATAGTTTATTTTGCCCATCCTTAGCTGTCAGCCTGCTGTGTTCTCAGTATCTGTGTTTGAACATTTTCATCAGGTTCAGTCTAGTCAGAAAAGTGCCATGCTGCATTGCGTTCCAAAGCAAACAGTTACTTGTGGACTCATTACTGCTTGTTTTTAACTAGCATATCGAGTTTTTAACAGATTTTTAGAGCACAAGGTATTAAAAGTAAATAGTGCGTACCAGGCACGATGTTTAAAGTTCCTGCTGTGAATACCAGATTTCCTTGTGCCCTCATCTCAATTTTAAAGTGTTGCCTCACATACAATTCTATTCTGAATGCAGCACTTCAGCAGCACACATACAGATAACACAAAGGAAATAAAACCGAGTCATTAATTGCTGGCTAACAGTTCCCTTAGCTGTTTTTAAGAGCTGTGGCCTGCCTTTCAAATTCAGTTTGAGTGATTGTAGTAACTGCTTTAAACTTCCTTTTGCTGTCAGCTTGGAAAAAAATATATTATTTCCTTCCCAAATAGCATACTGTACTGCAATCATTTTTACAGCCTACCCATACCAGACGTTATGTATCTCAGGAATGGCCATGCTTGGTCATTTCCTCTCTTCTTCTGGCAACCTTTGTCTTAAATGGAATAGGACAAAACCAAGCCTGGGGATAGTGCACTAGGGGGAAAGAGCAGAGAACCTGTTGTCTTGTTTACTGGGAATTCTAGAAACGCTACAGAAAGCAGGTAGAAAAATGTTCCTTCTACATCCCTTGTGAGAAGGTGAGCAGGAAAACACACCCCTGCAAACAAGGCATGGCAGAAATTTCCCACATCCAAGGTGACCCAACCTCCTCACGCTTCCATCCCAACCGCTGGCCTTTCCTCAGGTCTATTTTCTCACAATGTTCTGTTTATTTGGAAGATCTACAAAGATTATATTAAGAACGCATTTTAGAATCTGTTGACTTGCCTTTCTGTAGCAGGTCAAGAGGAGGCAGAAATTCAAAGACGGCTCTTCTGGCCACAAATGCACACACGCAGAGGTTCCCTTCACTCGTGACACCAACACATCAATGCTGACAGTACTCCATATGGACACTCTGCTTCCTAAATCTGTCCTCTAAAGCCTCAATTGCATCGAAAATCTTGCCATTTGCTCACTAACAAATAAATTGCTGGTAAGCTGTGGGAATTCCAGATATTTGCAACTACCCAAACGGATGAACAGGTTCTCAAACAAAGCTTAGCAGTGGTAAAAATCAAGCCAGACTGAGGATATCAGAGCATTCAAGGGCTGCTGAATGTCTGAGGTAAAACGCGTTCTAAGGTACAGCTCCTAAGACTGCAATAGGACTAGTTCAAAACTGCTGAAAAGTACAAATTAAATAGCTCTATTGCTAAGATGATTCTAGAAATTAATAAGCATTAGCATTATAAGAAACATGTCACAGTTGTGGGCTGTTTTCTTTTTTTCCTGACAACTCTGGAAAAGAAGGGCAAAGAGGAGATGGAGAAGATAAAAAAGGAATGAATCATCTTAAATACTAAATGCACTTTAATAGGAGAAAAACACAAAATCATTGTACCTTTTTATCTGAAGAAAACAAGTGTAGAGGAAAAAAAAACCTGTAATTTGAATTCTTAAACTAATAATTAAATAAATTTATAATCAGAAACAAGACTCAAATAAAGTTTTCTACTCTACGGTCAGTCCTGGTCGTTTTTTCCTTTTAACAGATAAAATTTGAAGAGTCATACTTATAGCCCCAGTGGCAGTATTACATGCTGCCATTTAACCTGCAACGGAGAATTAAACAATGCAAAAAACTAAGTTTGTGTGAATTTTGTTCAACAATTAGCTGGGTTTATGAGCTCACTCATAATGTTATTCTGGAAATTGATGGGGAAATAAAAAAAAAAAAAAAGCCAAAAACAAAAAAACCTAAAGAAAAACCTGTTATTTCTTTCATGAGCAGTTGACATTTGTGAACAACAAGGCACCAGACCATCAGGTGCCTAATTTAAGCATTAACAGTCCTTGGCAGGAAAGACAGCCAGACTGCACGCAGGCATTTATGACAGCATTTCTAAATGTAGGTTTTAGTCTGTAATCCTATAAATGAACATTCTTTTGTGCAATATTTTGACAAATCAAGGGAAAAAATGCCAGGAAAAATCCAGTAGATAGTATGAGTCACACCTTTCCTAAATCATTTTGGGCATCTGTTACTATGGGACCATATGGATAAAACAAGACTCAAGTACCTTTTCCAGTCACAAATATTCTACAGATACGCAGATGGGAAGAAAAATGTTTTGTTTTTTTTTTTCCAAAAGAGAAAAGTGACCCTGATTTTATTGTCTGTAAATATTCCAAGTACTGTGCTTACAGCGGCTTTTCTCCTACCACTTTTGCAATTAATTATTATTCATTGACACTCTTTACATTCTCACATTAAAGTGCCAAAATCCAAAGAAAAACACTTCATTTTTAAAGCTTTCTTGGGGTAAGGGATTTGGTTTTGTTGGGTTTTGTGTGGCTCTTTTTGTTGTGGTTTGGTTTTTTAACCACCACGATTCCCCATTTATAATTTAACATTTGATCATTTTACTGCATGCTTATTATACTCTTCGAAAATGAATTAGTTCAACAGAACAGGCTTGAATTGTATTTATTTTCCCCATATTAGAAGGTCACTGAATGACAAATGTGAAAGTTAGCTGTTATAACACAGGTTAATGGATCATTACCTACATTTGCATAAAACAGACTTATTCATCAATGTTCCTTCATTTTATAGCCAAAGAAGATTCAAGAGATATCACTGCTTAAAAAAAGAAAACAACAACAACAACAAAAAAAGTAATAAAAAATTTCACACATCTTAAGTCCTATAAATAGCATTTGCTTACCTCATGTATTTCTCTGTATGGGTTCTGAAGTGTTGGCAGACCTACAAAGAATCAAAAGCTTGGAGGCAGCATGGCTCCTGCTGCTACTACATATGTCCAAGTGTACTTTAGAGAGAAATGCCACAACTGAAACCCCGAAGTTTTGAAGGCAGGTATGTGAATCAATGCACAAATCTGGAGCACTTATTCACCTTCTACATAAAGATCATAAAATTCAACTGGCCAATGCAGAAAGTTACAGTGCATGATTTTTTCTTCCTAATTATGATTTTTGCCATTAATTCATAGTATGATGTAGCACCCTATGACTTCTAGAAGTACCTGCCAGTTTTACTACTGTTTTTTCCCTTTCAGGTATCAGGAACATTTCAGGAACAGACTGATAGGAATTTCTCAAGCTGTCTTCAAGGTATAAATGAACTTGAGCTATTTCCAAAACCAGGAGATTAAAAAAAGAACCTAAAGAAAAATACCATTTTGGGGCACCTGAGGAGCTATCAAAATGGAATGCAAAGATCAAAATAATATACTTCTTAAAATGCAAGATCACATACACGTATACTTAATTCTGTATGTCAGAGTTTGAAGTCAGCTGGGCTAAACTGATTGCAGAAGCTAAATTAAACATTAACAGTAAGGGAAATTATGACAGCTTTTTGAGGAATATCCAAGTCTTATAATACTTTATCACTACTTTTTAAAAATGTATACATATATATACACGCACACACACATATAAAGTCAGTGGTGCCATTTTGAACACTTCTTTTGCTTTGATCTGAGTTCTAGTTCTTTGATTTGCTGGCACTCTTTTGGCCATGATGCCAATCCATGGTGATTTAAATCCAGCTGAAACATGAAGAGTCAGAACTTTTTCTTCCCTTCTCTCTTCCCTACCCCTTCCATCCTGAAGGATTTAAAACAGAGTATTTCCTCTCCAACGTCCTTATCAGTGAACCAAATGCGGTGCTTGTCATGAAAGCTGTATTCCCACCTTTGGTTTTCCCATGACACTACTAAGAGAAATCAGCTTAAAATCAATTACAGCATCAATCAACCTTGATTCAGCAAATTCAACAGGATCTTGCATTTGAAAATATCCACCAGAAAGAGAGAATGCAAATACACACATGGCTGACTATCTTCTTTCTCTCTGTTGCAGTATAATTTTATCATAACGACAAGCAATGACACTTGAAATAAAAGTGCTTGAAATCTGAATCTCGAGAACAATGTCAGGGTCTCAGAATGTTAAAAAATAAAAATAAAAATAAAAATCGAATGTTGTCTCTTATTTTCTGTGTTTCTTCCTGATCAAGAAAATAAAAACACAACTTTGTAGAATACACAAATAGTAAAGAACACCCTTTTTTTTTCCCCTCTATATACCCCTTGTTGTCCTGCACTGAAGGCAGTTCTTGTTTAGTCAGGAATTGCTTTGAAATAAAGGAAGAAGCTGCAATTGCAAGCATAATACAAAGGTGATAGTATTCATCCTCCAAATGTGCTCTGTAGCAAGCCAGCATGCTCACATTTATTCCTTTAAAGTTAGCTAGAAAAAGGTTAATTTTCTGTTAGAAATCATTTTCAGATCCAGTTTATAAATATGAAATATATATCTCAGTATAGGCAAGTTTTATCTGTCTCTGCTCAAGTTCATACTTCGCTACAATTCTATTTCTCTACTTTTTCTGGTTGATAGTAGAAACGTGTCAATGGCTACTTTCAACCTTCATAACCCTAAGCGTTCTGTCACAGTATTGCTACGACAATCTTGGTACCATTTACAATTCAAATGCTACAGGGAACATTATTAGAGCTAAACATACTTCACACGACCATTGGAATGCTCCAGTCATCCTTCACAGAGTGTTTTTACGATGTCCCTGCGGATTTTCATGTACGTAGTCAGTATACGGTACATTTGAAAACAAGCAGAATGTTAACAAATATCCAGGTGTATAGATGTAGGACTATTTTAATCTTATTTCCTTAAGGGTGATCTAGAGGTAAATGATTGTCAATGAAAATGGATGGGATTTTTAATCAAAATAAATCAAGAAAGATTACATTTCCTCCTCTCGCTATTTCTCCAGAGGAAGCAATCAAGTTCTCTTTTCAAAACTAATGGATATTATATTAAAATTATTTTATTAGGTTTAATTAGAAAATAATCTTATTTTCAATTGTCAGTAGGAAATATAACGTGTTATTACTAAAACATTAATTACATGCAATTTAATTATTACTTAGAATAAAAATAATTCCTTTATATAAGCCAGAAAGTTTTTTCATTACTTTATGACAAACGATTGCAGGTCATCTGTCCACCTATGTAACTAGAAAAGCCCTTGATACTCGGCAAGGTACTCAGAGGCGTTTGATAATGAGGAATAGAAAGAAGTCAAAAATGGATGCACAACTCATGGTTTCTATCCTACAACAAAAACATTTAAGAAAGTTTTCTTTGATGAGAATGGGCTGACCTTAGATTTGTGCAAGCCTTTGTCAAAAAAAGCCTTGTTAATTGAATTAAACATGGTAATACCCTAACATACCTGCTTCTCATCAACTAAGAGATGTCAGATTCAGCACTTGCGTGTCTGTGGTTGGAATTTTCTTTGTAGTCCAAATCAAAATGGTAGATTCAATGAAGCAACTGTCCTGCTTTCTGTATGCACAGGTTAGTGGTATTTTATTTACTTTATACATGTTTATATGAATATATGCATATATTGTGACAGCAAGAGAATTTAGGAGAGGCAGAAATCATTGTTATTTTTTCTCCTCGGGAGTAAGAAGATAACTTTGCTTCAGTCTTCAATTTTTTCCTTTCTTTGCAAGAGAAGGTCAAGGCTGAGCTAAAATATGGATAGAGTTAGTTTCAAAATTATTTCATAACTAAAATAATAATGGAATTCCAAGGTAACTGCAAAACAAACCCAGCGACTTTGAGATAACAATGGGAGACAGCACTCTGGAGAGAACTACTGAGTTCATCTAAGAACTTCTTTTACTAAGAAATAAGAATGTGATCTTAGGGTCAGGATGCACAGCTCGGCTGCCCTGCTACCCAAGTGGGCATGATGCTGGTGCTCCCAGTCTCTACTATTCCTCCTACCTGGAGCCTCCTTGGATGCACAAGCTGGGCAGATTTATCCAGAGAACTGGACAGATTCTACTGTGCATGAAATAGTGATGCATTTCCAAACTGCTTTGACACAGGAACTCAAGAGTTTAAAGGAAATTTCTTGTTGAGGACAGCCTCCACAATTGCAGGCAAAATGTCAGTTTTATAATCGGTTTAATATTCTACTCTATCTTAGAATAAGTTATTTTTGTCACCTTTGTTTCTAACTAAAGCAGCTCAAGAGTCTCATACCTATGGCAGCTAGAAGTTTATTTCTAGAAATGAGAAAATAATAGCATGGAAAGAGGTTCCACTTTGAGCCTTTAACCAAATCTGATTCCCAACTCAAACTGAGGGATTTGTAAATATACCTCAGCTCTTGATGACCACTATTTTACACACCTTTGATCTTCTTTTTCTTGTCTTCCCCCACTCAAACAACTTCTAAGCGTCAAAGTACAGAGTCCACAGCCTTGACACAATTTCTCGGTGCAGAAGCATTAAACCTTCTTGTACCCTTTTGCATAACTTTATTTTCCACAAACATCTTGGCGCTAGAGAAAATTCAGGCAAAACTGATATGAATAAATATGTTTAAGAACTATGCGGATTAGCATGTAAGCTTCAAATTTGTTTCTGTTAAGCTTGTTTGAACCATGGTAATGATGGCACATAAACTTCATCATATATTTTAGTGATTCTTACACGCAAAGATAGCCCTCCTTCTAACAGAAACACCCCAACCAGACATCTTTTCCATTCTGGGGCATGTAACTAATAGTTACTTTTCTCTATAATGCTTGTAAACTGATGGTTAGTTTGGGATTTTTGCAAACACAGTTCAGATAGCACACTTTTTGTTTACTTGACCATCTACAGTATTTCTTGACAAGACTTTCTGCCTTGTTTTACCTCTGTGTAAATTCAGGCATGTTCCTTTCAAGAAGCAAATAGAAGCTTATTGTAGAAAAGTAAGAAGTTACACATCTTTATAGCAAGAAAAGATCTTAAAAAGAACATTGTATCCTTGCAAAGGCACCAATTACTGTTCATTATCTTAGCAGTCTTTCCTTAGTAACAAATAGCACTTAGTGATGTAGTGTATTTAGAATATGAAATCAGCAAAGCATGTAACCATGCGCTTACATTTAAGCATGTGCCAAGTCCATCTCTGCTCAGAAAAGGTGCCTGACCCACACTCAGCAGAGCACTTATGAATTTTTACATCAACCTGAAAGCACACACATTTGGGAAAGTGGAATAGGTGTTACAGTTTGGCTTAAAAAGCAAGGAAATCTCCTATAAATAAGTGCTATGCTTGTAAAGTATTCTACTTCCTGTTCGGTCTTATAAATTCTTCTCCCAAGAGTTAATAGTTTAATCATATTCAAAACTGTTAAGTAAACTGTATGGAAAAGGAAATGCATAGAAGAAAGCAGAGTATGACATATTCTGCACTGATACTGTCTGTTTGTTTGTTTTTACAGTTTTTCCTCATTTCTGCAGCCGATTTCACAACACAGTTTCTCCCTGGACCATGGCTGGACATTTAATGGTTAAATGGTTGCATGCATTTGCCACCTACCATCTTGGCTTTAGAAAACCTGAAGTGAAATACATAGACAATATGTAAAATACACTATATTTCACATTGTGCATGTTTAGACCAGAAAAAATATTTACTGTTCTCAAACAAAGACAATGACATAGATGCAAAGCCATCCTATTAGTCTTAATTCTCCCAGAAAGTACCAATCTTTAAGAGAAAATACACAGAAGAGAGAAAACAGGTATAAGATTCAGCTTAAGGTTTTGAATGGCACCCCGTATAGATCAGAACGGCAGTTTTGGTCTTATGGAATCTGCTGATGCTTTCTGAGTAGTCAGCAGTTTGGTGTGGGTGTTTTTACATAATTTTCTAGGATGATTGAGAAACACGTTGTATTCAGCTGAGAAACCAGATTATGCTTTGTCCAACATTCATCAGCGTGCAAACATAACAGTGATTCAAAAGCAGATGCACTGGATTTGTCCTCCTATCTCCCACTACATTTATCATACTTCGTACTGATTTAGTTCTTTATTTTTAAGTTATTTCTTGATAATTCAGTAACTTTTACAAACAGAAAGTATTTAAGGAACTTCCTTTGAAGAACTTTATCTGTCGATTACAAAACACAAATAAAAATCAACAAGCAAAGAATCTCCCAAATTCACTTCTAGGAGGAAATGAAAAATATATTTAGTAAGTGAGGTCATTGAATAGAAAGTCTGGAGAAGTCTGCATTTGCAAATCAGACAGCATTTGAATGGCATTATATGAGGGCTGTTTTCTGAGAGGCAGTTGTCACCTAGAGGGGTCTGTGATGCGAAGAGCAAATCATTCTTGATAGTCTGTTTTGAATCAGGAGAAAGAGCACGGTTACAGCATTTTGATCTTATGCTAATTGTTCATGTAATGGCCACAGGGATGAATAGCAACTACCTTTCAACAAAATTGGGTTTCCTGTATAGGTGTCAATGGTACGGTAGCTGAAGTTTAATCTTTCCCTTTGGTCGCGACAGAAGGACATTGACATCAGAGATGAGATCTTAGAAGTGCCAACCCCGACTCTCAGGTTTTGTACCTCCATGATAAGATCTCCGTTTTACTGGCTAAACTGAATTGCTATTCCACTTCTACTCATTTGCTTCAGTACATACGGTGATCTAATGTAACCTAATTTTTAGCCTTTTTCTTTTTTAATATTGAATTAAAATGACGCTAGGTAGCAGTAAGAGTCTTAAGGAAATTACATCAATTGATTCAACCATAAATTATTTTTCCCACTGATCTTGCTTCGTTTTACATTTAAAGAAAATAGGTGTTGTCATTATTAATCGACCATTAGAACCACAAGGATTTAGCCCTGATTCTTTCATATAGCTGTCTTGATGGGCTGTTACTACACAGAATGCTCTAGCGAACACGCATCACAAAACACAACAGAATTAATTGTAATTAAAACTGTATTTGATGATTCAAGTAATAATTTGTGGCTAATTTTGACTACTGCTATTAGAAAGCAGGCTGTAACCGTATGCTCCTTATCTCTCTGTACTGGGAACAACCCTTTTCCCTTGATGTCTTGGCAGAAGTGCAGCCATTATGACCCCATGGTTTGTATTGATATCCTTCAATCTAGGAGTGAAAAGAGTTGACCTAAAGAGCATTCTCTGTTATTGTCTGCTTACTGTTTATTTTCCTTGCTAAGCATTTGGGCCGCAATCAATATTGCTGTAACTTGCTATTATCTCAACTTTTGTCTCGAGATAAAAGAGTCGAGAAAAGAGAAATGGTGAATGACAATTGTTAGGTTTATGGATTACACTTATTTCTATCTACATACTTTCTTTCGGCAGGCCTTACCATCATGCTGCAATGAGCAGAGATCAGGTACCAACCACTTGAACCATGCTGCAGGGCTGGAGGTGGACAGAATATGCAGGGGAAAAGGGGTATCACCAAGATGGTCGATCTTTGAACTATCGGTTGACAACCAGTGAAGAGAACGACCAAAAAAGATGCCTACGAAAACCCAAGAGGGATGAAAAGCAATCTTTAAATATCTTCTAAAAAGGTGATGTTAAAGAGAACAAAGTAAAAGGCTCTGTTCTTGGAACAGCTCGTACCCCAAAGCTAACTTACCTTTATTTCATGGCAAATAAAAGCTGTTATGAATCACATAATAACATGTCATGGCTGCTGGCACAATTAATTTGAGAAGGAGGAGAGCACAACTTTCACCTCAAACAGAAGCATCACATCGGAAAAAGAAAAGCTGTGAAACATTGCGACCGTTTCCAACTAATTCAGTACAGAAATTAGGAGATGCTGAGAAAATATTAATTTACATGAATTAAGAAGAGTGTGTGTCAATGTAGCATTCCTACTACAAGGTAAAATTCATAAAGCATTTCTGGGGATTGATATTATGATGGCAGTGCATCAGAACTTTAGATGGTAAATGTCTTAATTTCCCCACTGCTGCTTTTGAGAGAAGAAAAGCCGCATTTTCTTCATGGACCAGTTAAGTTCCTATACTTTTGGGGACATGAAACTTCCACAATTAAAGCAGGTAGCACTGAATCCCATCTCCACATTCACAAATCTTTCTTCCAAATTTCAGGCAATTACACTTTTTTGAGCGTTTTGGGAACAAAAATTAATCCAAGAACTGTTCAAGAGTAGCTGCTGCAATCTAAACCCCATTGTGTATTTTATTTGTTTCTGGGTTCATAGAGAACCAACTGTAAGTAATTAGAATTTATCAACCATTTCTTGTTAATCCGGACAAATACTTAAGGTATTAAAACATAAATTGTCACAAAAGTGGCATTTTTAATCAAATGCAAGGTTTCTTTTGTATAATTCAATGAAACTGCATTACGAAAAACTAATTCTGCCAAAATGCTAAGCAATACAGAAGAAACACTACTGAGAATCCCCAACAAGCCAGAATCTTGAGTTCACATCTAGCACTACTATGCGCGGCAAGTTTTCCATGAGTATTTCTCTTTTTATCCTCACATATTAATACATATTAAAATAACTCCGTGAGAATTAATATTTCTTCATCTGAAATTCCACTAAGTTTTTAAGGTTTCACATTAGAAAAACTACCATTTTTTGAAAAGTAGAGCTTTTCCCAGAGTGAGGAAGTCATCCTTTCACAGCTTCATACGTTGACCTGAACAGCACAAAGACTCGGGGATTCCTCTCACGATACCATATAGCAATAGTTCTCAATCAACGAGATATATTTTCCAAAGAATATGTTTTCCAAATAATATTTCAAGTACAAGTAGTACCTTATCTGTCTGCTAAATATGTGTACGCTACTTAAGAAGCTGCATTACTTCTTTGATGTAATAGGAGACAAGTAAGCTTGAGGAGACAAGAATAATAGCACTCAAGAATTCACCAAAAAACAGTGATCAAAACATTCAGTCAGACAGTCAGCCTGAGCAGCATATCACTGTGTGGCTTCGTGGGTGACAGCCGAGGTGTCAGCTGTAACCGCTGATACCTGATGATGTCAATTAGAGCACACACTGTTTTAGAAATAGTGGTATACATGATGTAATGTGGCGGCATGTGGTGGGGTGAGATCCAGTTCTGACAAAAGCAGACAAGTATTACAGGGCTCAGTTCTAACCCCCTGCACGTGTCAATTCTAACATTTAAAGACGCCTTTTAAAATACCTAGAAACTATTTAAATGATGTGAAATAATTACTGAGCACTTCTTAAAGTTCATTTCATTCTGGTCCAGTTTCTTTAAAGAAAGAATTAGTGTTCGCTGTAGCATCCACAAAACTTCCTGCTAAACAAATAAGACTTCTCTTAGTCTTATCTTTTGATATTATGGTTTGCGTGGTTTGTTAGGCAAGAATTATGCTCTGCAAACTCAATGCAAAATGTAACACCACACTTACACACGCAGGGATTTCTGCCTCTGCCTAACCTTATTAACAGTGATGATTGACAAGACACTTTGTGTCTCAAAAATGAAACAACTGGGTTTATGCTGTGATGTTTACCCATAGGCAAAGAGGAAAAACATATATTCTTAGTTAGACTTTTTCCTTCCTGCATGTAAGAGGAATACCGTTTCCCTCAGGTATACATCCTTCCATGTTCATGAACAGTTGTAGGAAGGAAGCACAGTTTATGGTATACTAATTTTAAACTGACTTATTTGTGATTTCATTAAAATGCAGAATTAATTTGATATCCCCAGGCAATATTTCCACAGAATTCTCTAGGCTAAGCCTTCTTATTTCTCTAAAAAAGAAATGTTCTAGAGAGCTGCTGATTTTACGTTTCGTTAGAACACTGCTGAGAGAGGAAAAGAGAACAGAACAAATTGTATTCCTCAATATTCCCCATTACTTCTTAAAACAAAATATATTTCATGAATTCCAGTGAGAAAGTTCGGAGTCCCACTGGCTGAGTATCTATGCAAATTCCACATAAAGGCCTTGGCAGCATAAATCACACTTTTGACTGCCGTGCCTTTTTCTTCCTTTCATGTTACATGCATTTATTTCGGATTAATCCCACCCTTTTTTCTTTTTAGACAATAAACAATTAGAACAGCAGTGACACCAAGTCATATAAAGCAAGAAACTACAGTGTTGCTCCTTTCAACTCAGGTGTCTAGGAGATATGGATATGAAAAGGAGCAGCAATCCTTGGGAAGGTAATTTCATTAAGAGGCCAGAAGTGCTGTTTCCAGTGACGGAATGGAATCATAGAATGGCTTGGGTTGAAAAGAACCATAACGATCATCTATTTTCAACCCCCCTGCCATGGGCAGGGTAATCACCATGGACCTATCAGTGTCACTTCATTTTAAAAATATTGAGCAGTTATATATGCTCATTATCATTACCTCAAATGAGGCAAATGCCTGTATTCTGAAATAGCTGTAGAAATTCATAGGGAACTGCTGCACTGAACTGATGGCCATTTACATGTGTGCTGCAGGCTGGTTTGCTTTGCACAGAGCCTGGTATCCCCTGCACAGAGCAGCATCTTGCTTTGGGAGGAAGCAGCTCTGGTGAAATCACAGCCACATCAAGTTCTGTTTTTCACCGTGACTTTCAAACACTGAGATGGACATCCATAGATGAAATTTAGCTAATGTAATATGGAAAGCATTCAGCATGCAAGACTATGTTTCCCCTTTTCCTTAAATTCAGAGCCCAGTCATTTAGGTCAGAAGGGACTGCAAACAAAGCTGAATTAATCTTACCAAGATACCTATGGATATATTTCCCAAACTATGTGCATCAACCTAAAGAAAGCCTCTATATTTTAGCATACTATCTGCAAAATTTAATCTTACAAACTACAAACTCGATGACAAACAATAAACTGTTTAATAATAACAAGCAATAATGAACTTCTGATTAAATATTCATTAGGTCTAGGGTTTGGTTTTTGTTTTGTTTTTTTTAATCTTTTATGAAGTTTCTATTAAAGATATTCAGGTGCTTTAGTGGCCTTACAAGCAATTCTTGGACATTTTGGAGCTACTGCTCGAATATTTGGCACACACCGTGCGCATCTGAAATGACAGGATGAAAAGACAAGATGAAAAATCATTTCAAAATTGTCTGGGGATGTTCTGTCACAACCAATTATTCCGAGGATTTACACATATAGTAAATGATAACCCCAGATCTGCACTGAAGGTGATCAAGGGATATCTTTATTTGCAGAATGGTGCTTCTTCAGTGGCAATCGCAGCTCTCCGCAAAGATGGTGACAATCACATCCTCTCGATGGAGCAACCAAAACTCACAGCAGATGATGCGGCCTCTGTCAGCTGCAAGCTGACTCCACTGGACTCCATTATCTGCTATTTCTTCTTCACTCTCCCTGCTAATAGTCTTCCCTACACACTGCAATGTACTGAAGCACCGAGTGTATGTATTTTTTATATCAAGTGTGACTTTTGTCAAGCTGTAGTATCTTACTAAAGGTTGCACCTTAAGTTTGCTACCAGGAATTGTTTACTGAGTGTAAGCATTGCGGCTTAGGCTGGAGCCCATTGCATACAGGTTACTGAAAACATCTTCTGTCCAAGCACAACTTTTTAAATTCAATATAGCCACAGGCAAACAATACACTGCAGTATTTAACCTACTACTTTTATAGTGAGGATATAATATAGAAGAAAAAAAACAAAAGTTCCGCTATTCTTCCATTATGTTTCCACCTTACAGATCTGTCACCACAGCTATTATTCTGTAAGGGAACAATGAAATACAGTTATAGCAATTTATAATTAAAGTTCTTGGCTTTGTGACAGAGCCAGTTCAAATCTGTTTACTCCAAACAATCTCGCTACTCCCTTCAGCACTCCTGGTGTTTGACTAGTAGCAGCCACGTAAGATATATTTAACAGACCCTTCCACTGAAGCTCATTCTGATGGAGATTAGAGATTAACATGAATGCCACTATTCTTGGTCTAATGTACAGCTGCAATGAGTGAAATTATCTCTGTGCAGCATTTCTGCCAGTTTGCCTTTCTGTAAACCGGCTACTTGAAATTCCTGACATTTGGATTGCTGCAAACTATTTATTGAGTGAGGACAAAGGAAGCGGGCTGAGGGAGAAGGAAGGTCAAGAAACTGACTCAAAGTTCACTCCCCAATTAATTTGATCCGCTGGGAGTCCTGAACTCTCTAAAAATTGGAATTCAGAAAGAAACATGCAGCATGACCTACGTATCTGTGACTGGCCTGATTTAGACTGCAGGAGCTATGGGGATAGCCAGAAAAATACTTTCCTTCCCTGCATAATACAGAAGAGGCAATGTAAAAGAAGGCAGCATTTCCCAAGGGGTCACCAGAGGTAAGTGTTGCAACAGAGGGTTTTATTAATGCTGTCTTAACTGCTTATCTACTGGAAAACCATTTTCTAAGCAAGATGAACAGTCCATTGCAAAGTTAGCTAGCAAGGTAAGTGCAGCGACGCACTGGGAACCTAAGGCTGGAAATAGAAGGCAACACCACTAAGTAGCAAGTTCTGTTTACTATATCAGGATGTTTCTTTCGGTTTGGTTTTGTGTTGAAAAGCTGTAAAAGTGGGAAAACTGGTTTCCAAAAATCTTAATTGACAAATAGCTTTGTGCTGTAGCTGGAAAATTAAAAACTCAAATAAATAAATAAACAAATAAAATTGTCTTGATTAGGTTAGAACTGTTCTGAGAACCACATAAATGAAGCAAAAAACAACTGTGGGGTACAGAGAGGTGCAGGGAGAGGACTATGGCTTCTCTGAATTCAACTCATTTCAAGTACCTTTTGGTTACATATTTCCTCCCCTTAATGAGTATGTATCTTTATTAGATACATACTAATAACGGCCAAATACCTATGGGCAGAAGCTGCCTGTAGGCCGGTAGAGGCATATCAATTTTGATGGAGAACTGAGTTCTGCCGGGTGTCCTTCTCTGGCATGACACATAAGACTGTGGTTATATTTCTCATTATTACCTTGCCTGTACTTCTCTCTGCCAGTAAAATGGAGTTTTATGGGTACAAATTGATGGAGTAATATGGGTTTATACCTGGTCCAAATATGGAAATGAAAGTAAGAAATACTGGTATATCTCATGGCAGAAAGAAGAGTGGGGTGTAATTACAAACTTTGCTAACTGGAGTTTGAATGAAGACAGTCACTGGCAAATTCAGAGAGGAATGGAGGGATAAAAGAATTTAGGACATGCTACCTTACTTTGTTCAATCTTTAGAGCAACTCAGTGAAAGGCTATACCATTGATAGTTAAAACTCAGCTCAAGTATTTATTTTCCCTTAATCTCTCTTTTAAATACTGGACATGCTTTGTAAACTGAAATATCCTAGCATTTAGCTTACCCGATAGAACTGACATTGAAATTTCTGCCAATATATTTAGAGCTTAGCAGACGATAAACAACTGAAAATAGAGTTTGATGTGGGAAAGTGCTCAACAACCTGAATTGTAAACAGAGCTGCAAGTTCTTCCAGTAACAGATATCAAGCAGAATCTTTCCCATAAACCTCCACAGATATTACGTTAGATTCTTTTCAAGTCAAATCAATGGAAGTGGTAGTCTGCTACCAAATTACAAACGTGTCTGAATCAACTTATCTGACAATTTGCTCCATCTTAGGGGGAGGAGCAGAGAGAGAACTTGCAGGAGCTGGGACAGACAGTCCACTGACATCTCTAATATCTGCTTAGAAGAACACAGGACAATTAGACTGTCTGTACACTACTCAACCCAAAAAGCAATTTACATAACAAAACAAAATACATCATTGATTATGCTTTTAAAAGAGAAAGGGCACTCACAAACAAATTATTCAGCAGCACGTCTATTTTAATTATAATCACATGCACAGAACATTGTAGGCATGGAAATGGATGGCAATTCTCTTTTGCTCTCCATCCTTGACCTAATTTCAAACAATTAGATAAGACGTCAGGAAACCATTTTGAGGGATAGTGAACATTTCCACTTCAAGACTTATATAATATTATTTTTTCAATATTTCATCTGCCTGTCCTAAGCCTTCTTAGGAGGAATGTTCCTTATTAGCCTTCACATAGCAAGACTGAGTGCCAAACATTCAAGCACTCTAACTGCTCAGGATGGTTCTCTTTTTTAAATGGTAAGTATAATTGAATACTACTTGCCCAAGGAGATTAGAGTTGCAGTATGTCTTATATATCCCAGTTGATTGAATAATATACTTAATGGAACATACCTGGGAAGGTGAATGGCTTATCTGGTTGCAGCATATGTCTCCAGGAAAGATAAGACACTTGACTTTTTTCTCCTCCCCAACTGATAGCTCTTGATAATTCACATTCGTTCATTTGCATAGAACAACTGTTTTATGGAGTCTTGCTCACACACACATGCAAGAATAAAATGAAGAGAGGAACAGCAAGCAAGCAGCAGCTCGCTGACATCTCTGCTCCCCAGCCCTCTTCCCCAGCAGGGCTCCACAGATAAAGTAGCAAATGAGAAGACCTTGTGCACATCCAGGGCTCTGTATCAGGGAGAAAAGAGCAGGCAAAAGCTGAGCTAAGTGAGATCAGCCAGC
Organism: Alectoris magna; assembly: GCA_030625065.1. NCBI lineage: Eukaryota > Metazoa > Chordata > Aves > Galliformes > Phasianidae > Alectoris > Alectoris magna. Next base: position 1,173,396 of record CM060567.1, on the reverse strand, counting down.
CTTCCAAGGGGCCTGCCCTGAACTGCCACCCCTAACATGGTGCTGCAGCATCCTGCCATAAAGCTAAACGAACAACAGATCCCTCTCTAACCCTGCAGCTGAGTCCTCTGCTGCTCATCACTCATCAGCACAAAGACCACTGAGATTTTTTTGTTAATCATCAATAACACCTAGAGATCACATCCGTAAAAACTTGCTTCACAAGGCAGGGTCACCAAGGACTATGTGCAGTGGAGCTGGCCGTGCAGGCAGGGTAAGCCCTTGTGGGGCTAACAGCAAGGGATGATAGCCCACCAAGGCAGGCCACAAAGCACCCAACAAACCAGCATCCTCATGCCTATGGCCAGAAGAGTGAGTGCAGGGCAAAACTGAGATGCACAGTAAATTTTTCTCCTGCAAACTCTCCTTTGCTAATGCTTAGCTGTCTCAGGAAGAATACTGGCAAAGAGTACCGGGCATAAGCATTTTATTTTATGATCCTTCTTTTCAGCAAATCCTTCTCTTTAATGAACAGAGATGAGAGCTATTGTTCCGTGAAAGGATGCAGTCAGCCTTCTCTGTAGCTGCTTTGAGTCATCACGTCCCAGAGCTCTGCTGAAAAGGAAACAACAAAGTGGGCACTCGGAAAAACACACCAGATGGAAATGGTCCTGAGCAGGACAATCTTTGCCTAGAAAAGGGCACTTTTGGTCCCAGGAAATCTGAGCAGGGTGCATAAATGCTTCCGTCTGGTGGTTTGATGCGGATGCTCAGGGAGGCTGTGTCCTGTTTGGCTCAGAAATGTGGACAGGTGGGTACCCGTTAATAGCACGGCTCTCTCCTGGGACATAATGGCAGCGCTTGCATTAGCGAAGGTAGAAAAGTTGCTGACACAAGAAGCACTGCTGCTGAAGCCATTTGGCAGTCATGACCAAAGTCAGGAAACTAGTCACATGAAAACATTTATACATAAACATATATATCTTACAGGTTGTCTAAAGGAAGCCTAGGCAAACCTCAAAGTATGCAAAAAAAAAAAGGTCTACAAAAATCAAATAAAAAATGTAATCCTGAAGATAGGTGTGATGCAACAAGATGAACCAAAACAAGTCTTCGCCTACCTGGACCCAAGGACAGGAGCACAGAATCCCCACCCCTGGGGCTCAGGGTTCTGTAGGCAGATCTACTTCAGGAAGGCAAAAGGCTTCAGAGCAAGATGCTAATAAGGATGGATAAAAAATGAGTTTCAGGCAAACTCCTTACTGCTTACATTACTATGGAAAGGGAACAGATGCTTTTTACCACCAACAATCTCACTAGTCAGTGGCTCACAAAGAAATGACTCCACAAATTTAATAGCTGAATCATTTCCTAATCGGTTACTAATAATTATAAATATAGCAGCCAAAGTATCTGCTAGCAGATCAACCTGGGGCCACATTTCCTTATATTAGCTGGTCCCTGATTTATAGGTCAGCTTTAAGATCTCAGTTTTAAGAACACACTGAGTCATCATAAGCACGGTTGAAACAGCTCACCACCCACAGACGTCACATCGTTTATGACAACTTCCGACCATTCTTACAACTTTAAAAGAACTTAAAAACAGAGCAAAAAGGAGAAAAGTGGTATAAATGTACCTCCAGACTTTCACTTGGTTGGCGCAGTGCTGAACTGAACACCCACTGCAAAAATGAGCTGGTGTAAAGCAACACAGTCCCACAAAAAATCCACCTGATTGCCATTAGGGATGGTGGGAATGGTGTAAGAATCCGATTTATACCATACCAAAACTTTCTTGTACCGAAGAGATTCCTATATGATCAGGGAGTGCTCTCCTGATACTTTAAATTCTTTGACTTTTAAGCATTTCAAAGCATTTCCTGTCTGTTTGCTGCAAGCTATCTAATGCTGGTCAAAAAAATACTTTTGATAACGAGTCTAGAAGATCTAAAATGTAATGTCTTTTTTTAAATACAGGTTAGATTGTTAGAGCAGGAAAGAGCCTCTGACAGAAACTCCTTCCTGTGCACCGCCTTGAAATCTCTGTAGTTTATTTTAATAGTGTTTTATATAAAAATATAACAAAAGAAATGTTTTTTACAGTCTACATCTAAAAACACCTTTCAATAAAGTCAATCCACGGGTGCAGTGCTTTGAAGACACTAACTATCCCAAGTTGGAGAAAACGATATGATTTCATCACCATCAAGAATTAAGAACAAAGCCAAAAAGCATGGGGAAAAGAAGCCATAGACATTAAATCAGTTAACGGAGGCATTAGGGTGGGACAGTAAAAGAGATAAGAAACAGTATTTGGGGGGAGGGGAAATCCATGCTATGGTGGCAAACCCTTCGTTTGGAGTTGTTTTTGACAAATTATACAAGAAGAATGTTCTTAGAAGCACAGAGCACTTTCCCCCTCCATATTGTTTAGTCCCAATATGTAGACTGGAAGGGCTGATTCACATATTATCTTACCCATCAGAGTCAAACAGATGGTAATAAACAGCATAATGTTACTTCCATCTATGAATAGAAGATTAAAATGCTTCAAAACCAAACTGATACACGTACACTTCAATATTTAATATTAGCATTAAACAGACGGGAGCACCATAACTGACTTAAAACTTGTAATAAAATGTCACTGTATAATTGTGGCCCTGTCTCCGCCCAGACACGGAGCCTAATTGAAAGATAAACCAAACGGTCACGTGACATAATAAATAATAAAATAATTATCAAGTTGCTTAAAGTAATTTCGATCCTGTGCTTTTGTTTGGAACGGTCAGCTGCACAGGCAGCACAAGGATATGCCTGTCAATGAAGCAGTCAGAATATAAAGTGCAATACCCATGAATGCCTTCAGCCTTGACGTATGTATTTCCCTGCAACCAAACTGCATAACTGATTTATAAATTCATTCCTTCGTTTTCCATAATAAATCCTCAAAAATGACTGAAGGGAAAAAGTTCAAGGTCCAGCTGCTCTTACCAGCATCTTTTTCTTTCAGAACAGTTGGAACAAATTAGGCTGAAATGATTATCTTGAATTTTGCTGTGGTAGGGGAACATGCTGTTTCCAAGCATTTCAATTAATTACGTCCCTTTGAATTTCCATAGGCCATGTTGTGGTAAAAGTAGCCCATATGTTCTAAGCGTATTTGTATAAGGAGATATATGCTAAGTTAGGGGGAAAAATCACATCTGGAACTGTAAAAGAAACAAAGCTTCTGCTGCTTTGATTGGGCAAACTTCACCTGTTTGTCTTCATGTCTTTCAGTGACCACAGACAGACACATTCAGGTTTCAGCTCTGATATTTAAGCAAGGCTTTGGAGCTGGAGATTTGATTTTCATCTAGATTCTTCCTTCCTGGCTAAAAGCTATGAGCTCACATAATTCTATGCGTCTTGACAGAGCTTTTCAAGTGTATTAAAATAATTTGGATGAGCTTGATTAAGAAAATCCTCGAGCCTGAGAATATTTCATATTGATGGACAGAAAAGATAACATACAAAGCAATGTGCTAGAAAAAAATTGAGCACACTGTTGAGCTGACAAGGAGCTTTCCATTTCCATTCTTCTTTTTTTTTAATAAATGTCCTCACGATTTAACCTCTGTCTTTGCCTTCGTATGAATGTGTATGTACCGCCCTGCTCCGATTCAGTAGAGTGTAGTAGGAATGAAACACATCCCAAAGAGCTGCCATTAATTTTTCATTGGCCCACCTTTAATTCCACGGTAAAATCTGAAGAGTTTGGAAAAACTCTCAGCATTGACCTGACTGAGCTGGGCAAGAAACTTTATTAATGACTTCGGGGGAAACAACAACAGGTCAGCTTTAGAAATCCCTTATCATCAGTGCATGGCATGCGGCAGCTGCCATATACTTCTAGTCATTAGAATAATTACACGTTTTTTTAAATGACAGTATTTCTAAATCGGTTTTTAAGTACTATTTTAAAGTGATTACCTAATCTGAAAAACACTAGAAAGGAAAAGTAATTTTAAAGGCTTGCACATGGCTTATCGTGGAATCATAGAATGGCCTGGGTTGGAAGGGACCTCAAGGATCATGAAGCTCCAACCCCAAAGCTGCAGACAGGGCCAACAACCTGCCCATTTAATACTAGACCAAGCTGCCCAGGGCCCCATCCAAACTAGCCTTGAACACCTCCAGGGACGAAGCATCCACAGCCTCTCTGGGCAACCTGGGCAGCATATTTCAAGTTCTACCATCTGTTTAATGTTTCCATTCATCCACCATAACATTGGTTTAAATCTATGAAACATTCCCGTACATTATCTGACTAAAAAACTTGTTTCTGCTTCTGTTTTTAAAAACACTACAGTGTTTTACAGGACTTGAACTGTGAATGCTGAATCACAGAACAGCATTTGCAGAATCCACCAGATCGAGTGGAATATTTGTTCTTTTGCTGCTAACTTGACAAGATAAACCATAAAGTAATAGAACACGACTCCAGAAACCTTTTCATCACTTGTCACTTTCATTCGAAGATTAAAGCTTCACAACAACGTGTGAAGTTGAGAAAAAATGTTTAGGGGTCTACGTAAAGCTACAGCAGCCAGTACAGCGACGCCTACAAGGGTACCACCAGAATGATTTAGAGGGCTGCTCCCTCGATATTTAATGCCACAGATCTCTCACACTGCTATTACTTCTATTTTAAGTTTTCTGTAGCAAATTACTAAAGTAGGATGTAAGCTGTTTTTGCCGTAATGTGATTTTAACTTGTCAGGTTTGTTGTTTTTTGTTCTTTGATGGTAAATTAAGGTGGATATTCAGCACCTTTTAGGAGCCTACCTCTATGTATGAGCAACAAGATAATTATAGGTAATTCATTTTAACAAAATTAAAGGCTTACACATTTGCAAATTTCAGCCCCAAAATGATTTGTATTTATTCCAATAAGACTGCACATCATGGAAAGAGGCCAGTACATTCCTGATTGCCAGCTTACTCTTGGAGTTTTACAGGGATTTCAGTTTTTAATTTTTAAGTCCTTTTATTAGACTTCCACACCAGAGCAACATCTCAAGCTTTTGAAATGAAGCCCAATGTCAACAAAACCAATGCAATCAATTTCTGCTTTAATGAGGCAGTCCATATCTGGCATTCAGCAAATACCCTTGGTAGACTCTGAAGGGGGTGGAGGGGCTCGTAAGTGGCTCAAAATTGCCATGTTGATTTGCAAATGAACTGATGCCCTGCAAAAGCGACTGCTTTAGCTTGGTTGCCTTCCTTTAAGACCTTCCATGGTAAGGCATACACTGGAATAAAGCCATGCTCTGTTTTTTCCCTTTTGAAAAGTTTTTCATATTTGCCATTCAGAGTGAAAACCTAACTTTGTCATTAATGTCTTGCACAGCACTGATTTCAGGTAGATCCATAAATGTCCTGCTTGTGGGCAAGCACAGAACTCACTGCTTCTGCCCGAGGATGATGCCACTGCAGTCAGGGCACACACCAGAGCTAGCCCTACTTCCCACATCATTTTAATTGGCTTTTTGGTAACCTCTACCACCGTATCTTCCTTTCTAAATCAAAGAAGCCAGTCTGAATATCTGGTGAAGAAAGTTGTTTTTGAGGAGAGACTTGGTATAAAACGACACCTTTAGGCCCCCTAGCTATTTTTGTTTTTGCAACCTCATTAAAACTATTTCTGCCCTGCATTGCCTCACCAGAAATACATACACACTTGTGTAGGTCACCTTCAGTGCATCTTACTTGTCTGGGTTTAAAACTGAGCACAAGAGTTGATCTATTTGATTACTCTCTGGATTTCTCCAATCTTAACAAAGCGGTTGATATCCAAATACTATAGCATGTCTGGTCTAAAACTTTCCAGTTCCAACAGAACAAGTATCACTTGGAAAAAGACATGTGCAGGGAAATAGTGATGTATGCCTCATGTCTACCAAAGTACAATGCAGGGGGAAAAAAAAAAAAAATCACTTCAAACATATTTTTTTGTTGGATAACGTCAAGCTATACTATATAATTTTCATTAAGCAAAAAAAGAATCAAAACCAAAAGCAAGAATCAGAAAGAGCTGAAGAGTATAAAAATACCGATTCAAAGACTCAAAGCTGAACAATAAAAGCAGTGCAGATGAAATAATTCTCCGACGTTACACAAAATCAACACAGTAAAATAGTAAAAATACAGTGCGTGTTTAGGCATCTATACGAATCCCTAAAAGATTTCAGTTGCCATTAATAAAGGTGGCACATTTTTCAGAACAAAATAAACGACTTCTTTAACCAGTAAATACATATTGCTTTTTTGCAATTATTGGTAGCAGCAGCATAGCCGAGACTTCACCTCAGCCACTGTAATGGTCTTCAGCCTTCAATTAGCAAACTACTTATTTCATCAATAATCTGTTGTTGAAGAGAGCGCTCTATTTTTTAATGGGCCTCCAATTCCAACAGTGGACTGAAGCTCAGCTCTCAGTCAGATGCTGGCTTTCCATGCATTTTCGGCACAATATGCACTTCATTTGTCCCTAGATGCTTTTATTCCCTTGCCTCCAACGATTGCTTTTAATTCTCATGCTCTACCAGGACAGTTCAATGAGTCAGTGCTATTTGCTTGTGTCATGACTTTCTGTGGCTCTGTATCTTTCCGGTGCAATACCAAGTTTGACCTCACTAATCAATCCAAATTGATGCTATTTAATTGTTTGGATAGAACAGACACGGCTTCTTAGGTAAGTTTAAGACTTCCTAAATATATAACCTGAGAAAGAAGCTCCTAAGGAAAAAAAAAGAAGTGGGAACACATTGTTTTGGAAGCATTAAAACACAATGCAACAAAATCCATTGTAAATACATCACCTGGAACACTACTGCCCTGAAGGGAAGATTAACTTCTCTGTCTTCTCTCCAGTGAGCCTAAACTCATTTGCAATGTATTGAGCTTTGAGTCATGTGCTATTCAAATAAAGTTGGAGGCAAATCACTCATCACTAATTGCTATCTGTTCACTATGGCATAAATACGCACACCTCAGTTTTTAGGTCACTTTTTCCTTATTTCATTTGTAATTTAAATTGACTCTGAAGTCAATAGGAGATATCCCTCTTTACTTCACTCACACGCTCTTAATTATTTTTATAGTTACAAGTGCTATAAAAATCAATGTTATTATTAAGACAAATGCACTTTACGTAAGGCACAGAAAATACTATTACGGACTACACCTTTTAAATGTGTTTTATCTCATTAGTATTAAAAAGCATATATCGAAAGCACAATTAAGTCCATTCATAAATTGCAAGCAACTAAGAAAGTTTTCTAAGTGAATTAACTCAACTTTAGGACAATGCACAGATTGACTGGAAAAGTCAATTTTTTAAGTACATTAATATGCCTTTTTGCTACAGCAAATCCATCTGAAGAAGCCTGACTAGCACCCAACTTCAGTAGCATACTTACATTCACAAAGCACACCTTTGACGGTAAATTTGAAATAGTCACTGATTTTTCTGAATATTAATTTCATGTTGCAGTTACAGGTGGCAGAAAAAATACTGTTACTCCATTCATTATTTGGAATTGACTTAGTCTGCTGTGGTTCTATGACTAAGAAGGAAAAAATCAGGAATCTACCTCTAATTTTTGCACTAATAAAGCAACAGTATCAAGCAAGCATGACTTATATTATTCATCAAACCTGAAGACATACACTTCTGGGAGAAAAAAAAACAAGAGAGACAGATGACAAGAAGTTAATAGATGAAAAAGCATAAAATAAAAGACTGGAAGAAAAAAAAAATATATATATATATTTTTATATATATTTTATATATATATATATATATATTTATATATATATATATATATAAAGTGACAAAAATAGAGTCTAAGTGCCCAGGCAAGGCTGGGAGATTGGCTGCATTGCCTTTGGAGACTTTGTCCTTGAGGCTGGAGATAATCATAGAATCAGAATATCCTGAGTTGGTCCACAGGGACCACTGAAGACAACCCCTGACTCTGTGTAGAACCACTCAAAACCCAAACCCTATGGCTGAGAGCAGTGGCCCAGTGCTCCCTGAGCTCAGGCCATGCCCACCACCTCTGGGACAGAGCCTTTCCCTAACACGCAGCCTGACCCCTTCCCTGATGCAGCTCCAATGCCATTCCCTTGGGTCCTTCTTTCCGTTACCATTTAAATGTAAATCTATTTGGGATGTTTTATGCTAGTAACTCTGCCATTTACTACTGCAATACAGAGTCCATTTTGTGTACTAAGTACTCCCAAAAGATATCTATCATAATGCCGTATTTTATTATGTTCAAGACCACCGAAAGGAGGGAGAGGAAGAATGTTCTCATATTATGATGCTTTATAACAAGGTTGTTTTCCTGATTGTGTAGGAAACTGCACAGCTGTGCAATTTTGGATAAGTTCTAACTTACACTGATATAAATGCCAGTTTAAAAAAAAAAAAAAAAAAAAAGTAATTTTACTTCTAGGGCTATTAGTACAGTAATGTAAGAAATTTGATTCAGGCTACATCCTATTAAAGAAGTCCAAGTTGTTTAAATTGATTTCTTTAAGCACCTCTTTCATCTCACAAAATCTCCAGAACACCATACTTACGTTCATAATTTTCCAGCACTGCGTTTACGGAGTTGATATACCAATGCAGTGCAACTCGTCTTGAGAGAGAGGAGCCACTCCCCATTAGCCAAGAACTCCTATCGAGCCTCACCATTGGCTTTCTATTAGCCATTTTTAAATATCGTCAGCCACTGGGGCTGCAAATAATATTCAGAGTATCCGTTGCATTGACTGGATGTGCAGCGTGATTGCTACAACATCTCCTTTGACAAAGACCTTGTGCTTCTTAAGCTAGAAATGTCTTTCCTGTACCATGCACGATCAAAATAATAATTACACGATCAGCAACAAAAGTAACAAAAGCTGTGTTTTGAATATTCCAATGGTAAGTATCACATAAGTATTAACATGTAAATAGAAATGGGTTGATCCTACTTGAAGGCTAATTTCATGGGAATAAAATATTTCAGGTAGAAATTTATAGTGAACAGTGGAGTTCGGAAGTGCCTCTCTACAGCTGAAAATACAACAGATAGAGCCTGCTGCCCACCTCAAGCGTACACTGTGGGAAAAATTGTTGCTGTAGTCAATATACAGTTCAAGTTTTTGAGAACACTAAACATACACCATAAACTCATAGATAGGAGGGTGATAGCAAGGAGATTCTTGTGCTTTTTAATGCATCCGTTTTGCATAAAACAAGGAATCCTCTTCATGAAGACCTGTTCAAAACATAAGTCAAGGCAGCAATACAAAAGCTATTGCAGTAATGACCAATATGATTTATTTCTCATGAAGTGTAAATGATTAGAGAAAAATCAATCACCATTTAGAACAGGAAAACAACTCAGCATAGGCTTATATCCCATACTTATACGGTACATTTGTCCTACACGGAAGGCATAGTCCCTTAAAGACAAATTTATTTTGTAAGGTGAAACATATAGAACTATGTTGTATGGAAAGACAGATGTCTGCAGCATCACTGTTGCTCACAAGCTCGGTTGCATTTCAGCCTCTTTGCTGTCTGAATAAAATGCAAAGTCAGGACAATCACGTGCAAAACCAAATAGACCTGAGCCCAGCTCTCTGTATCCTCTTGCTTTCCTCTCTGTGCTTGGATCTGCTGTGCAACCTCCCAGTACACTGTCACACCCAGGACAGAAACCAGAGGCATTCAGTCATCAGCATTTATCCCTAATGCTTTCTAGCAGATCCTTGCAGTAACTTAAGGGGGGGGTCGGGGGAAAAGAGAAAAAAAAAATTTAATCACTCTTCAACAGACATTCAGCAAACGTCAGCTGCTATACCTGAAGTGAAAGATATACGATAGGGTTTTTATCTTTATAAGGTTCTATAAAAACCACACGCAAGATTGCTGTCTGCCTTTTCAATCAGTGCTGACATAGCAGGAGGTATAAAGCAATCACTTCCTGCTTTACAACTTACAGTCTCTACCTTTCCTAATGAATGGGAATGAAATGGCCGTGGTGGCAAAGAGCAGGACCTCCTTCTCCTCCCGTCTCCTAAATCAGGCTGGGCTGGACACCACCCTCACAGGTACAGAAATCCACATCCCCATGCTTCTGAAAGCTCCTAATCCTCCTGTTCTCCTGCTCTCTTCCCACCTTCCTTCCTACACAGCATTCTCTCAGTAAACAGCTGTATTTTAATGCTACCCAGCAATGTAGATCTAGAATCACACACAGTTAAGTGCCAGGGCTGCTCTCAAGTTTCAGATCTTTTTCACTACTTTAATATTTATTTCTTGGCATTGGGAGAGGCGGAAAGATCAGAAGAATAAAAATACACATAGCAACAGATTTCTAACTTCCTCAAAAATGCATAAAGAACACTCATTTGTTCAGAAAACATTAAAGAAATTAATTTGTACAGCAAACTGCTAGTAGTAGCTTGAAACAAATTCGGCTAATTGTACTTCTTGGGGAAAAAAAAAAAAGCAAATGCAGTTGAGATAACTAATCAGATGGGAATATTAAAATCTGGCAAAGAAAACTGTGAAGTGAAGGAGGAATTTTTATCATGGCTTAGGAGCCAGAATTAGGACAGCTTCAAATTGTTTCACAGTATTTGGCAGCATTTGAGAAAAGGCTATGTTTTAAGTAGGTTAAAAAAGAGAGAGGAAAAAAACCAAAATGAACTCAAATGTATTACTAACAAAACAAGACTTTGAGGGAAAAGTTATATATATAATGCATATTTTTAGCACCACTATATATAGAGACATCCACAGTACACACAACTAACAGCGCTAAAAATCAGGGCTCCGGTGCCCATCGTGCTCCTAAAATCCCTACCACTATTTTCTTGTCCTGGGTTTTCCCTCCTTCGTTTTGTCCCACGTCCCATTAGAAGCAGCTTTCTGGGGCAAGGAGGGGAAGTCTAAATATCCTTGAACGGGCGTTCGAGGAGATCAACAGACTTCTAGTTACTCAGTAGGATAGATGAGGTATTTGTACTCAAGGCTAATAAGATCATCGAGGGAATAACCACTAATGATTAGAAGTCAGAAAACAAAATTTACAACACTGAGTGGTACTCGGGATGAATTGATCTGGCACATTTAGAGAAGATCACATACGAATTAACAAGCATATTTAAAGAGTTTATGGAAATGTGCAGTTCTGTTTCCTAAAAGATAGTAAATAGATTTCCTGTGATTAACCACTGGGGCATTTGCCTGTGTAGATTTTATTTATTTAGAATTAACTATAGGATTTATAGAAAAACTAAAAGACTAATGAAGCAAAGCTACAGCTTCCAAATTAAAGAAAAAAGTGAATAAAAGATGAGAGAGAGAAAACTAACGGGTTGCACTAAGTAAAAGATTTGCATTGGTGCGGGCATAAAGGAAATGAAGAAATTCGCTTCAATTTCATTTATTTCACTCTAAAACCATAACGTAGATCCATAGAAACAAAAATTATTCAGACTGGAGCAAAGGTAGCGCCAAGCTGCGCTCGTGTAACAGGGAAATGCTGATTAAAGGTGTCCGGAGGTCATGTTCTAACTGAGGACTAATTGATCCTGGCCCACCCAAATCAATGAGCCCTTTGCCATCGACTTCAGTGACAGACTATGGGATGCAGCCATTGAGCTTTATCTCCCAGGGCACATGGAGGCTGCAAAGGCTCCTTCTTACAGCTGGAGCAGTGAGTGAAAGTCATTCGTAAACAGTGCTTTGTATATTACGGTATGTAAGCCTTTAAGCTTGGTAGGCTGACTTCCAAAATTACAGAACTGTGCTTTGCAAAGTGTCCAATTTCAGATATGGCATTCAGAAGAATGTACAGAGTGTTAAAATGCATATTGTGTTATTATAAATAATAATTAAAAAAACACGTATTGTTCTGACACAGATACAAGTTCAGATGCAAGATGAGTCTTCACAAAAAGCACCTATTAAATTGCATTTTATTTTTTTTTGGCTGGCTGTCCCAGACATTATCATGCTCTTGAAAGACTTAGTTTAGGACTGTAAAGAAACTATTAGTCACTCATAATCCTATAACCAGAACCCTTACACTAATTATTACACAACCCACCTCTTTCTCTTCCCTTTACAAGTGTGGATTTGACTGTGTTTTGGAGTAGGCTTTTTCCAACCACACAGCTGCCATTAAAATGAACCCATGCTGCAAGGATGTGTTTGTTGCTGCTCTCTCCGAGTTCACTTTATTTCTTATTGTGTTGCTGGTGACAATTTGTGGAGCAGCTTTTGGCCCATTGAGCCATCACTGCAAGACTGCTGGACACTGCACTTCTACAGAAGAATGCCCCCAACTTTCAGACTCCAGAGGGAAACAAACTTAGCACAGACTTTAGAATCATAGAATCACCAAGGTTGGAAAAGACCTACAAGATCATCCAGTCCAACCGTTCACCTATCATCAATAGCTCCCACTAAACCACGTCCCTCAACACAACATCCAGTCGTTCCTTGAACACCCCCAGGGTCGGTGACTCCACCACCTCCCTGGGCAGCCCATTCCAGTGCCTGACCACCTTTTCTGAGAAGTAATATTTCCTGATGTCCAGCCTGAATCTCCCCTGCCGCAGCTTGAAACCATTCCCTCTAGTCCTATCACTAATGACACAAGAGGCCAACCCCCAGCTCACCGCAACCTCCCTTCAGGAAGTTATAGAGAGCAATAAGGTCTCCCCTGAGCCTCCTCTTCTCCAGGCTGAACATTCCCAGCTCCTTCAGCCTCTCCTCATATAGCCTGTGCTCCAGACCATAGGAGCACAGTTTAGGAAGAAGCCCCTGAAAATTATGTCACCACTGCATTCAGTTAGAATTTCATTTTGTACTGTGACAATAGGAGCACTTTGTCCTTGAAAATGCTCTCTCCCACCCGTCCAGGAGGAACCCTGCTCCCCTCCATCTCCTGCTCCGACTTCATGGCTTCATCTCCTCACTCCCTCCAAGACTCTGCCACTTACCAGATCTTTCACTCCATCAGCCATCTTTCAAGTCCCATAAGTAAATTTCTATTAACAAAAAAATTCTTCATTTGAGCAAGTTCAATATGCTCATGGAGTGGTTTTTGGGCATGGGGATGCATTCCAAATGATTTAGTACAATTCTCACTATAAGAAGGTTTCTGGAGATGAAGGGGGGAAAAAAAAAGTTGAATTCTACTTGAAAAAAGATGTTTGAGTGTAATTCTGTGAAAGGAATTCTTCCGCAAACCACATTCCTGCTCCATTAACCCTCATGCAGTTACAAAGAATTATAATGTAATTATTAATTTTAATAAAGATATTTTACTACAGAGGCCTTATGAAATTAAGATGAGTAGCATGATTCCTTTTTTTTGAAACATACTCACTTAGTAGGTTCGATTCCTATTCAAAAGATTTAACCTGTATAACATAGATATTACACTAAGAATTAAGAAGACACCAAGTATATTGCAAAGATACATGAAGGGAAATGCCAGAGGTTGGAAATACAACAGTTAGGGTTGGAATTTAGAACCTATTTTTCTTTATGTTTTCAAATTACAGTGAGAAAAGCTTCTTAAAAGCTAATAAATAACAATAACACTAGCCAGACAGAGATACTGACTGGATCTGCAGCAACCTACGCATGGCTCTGCCCAAGCTATTCTTGAGAAAATGAAGCCCTGATCTGCCTTTGGGCCATTCCCACCCCCTTGCCACGCAGGGAAGGATGAAGGAGAAGGCAGGACACATTAGTTTAAATTAAAAGATGGAAAGTCTGTCATAACTGCAAAGGAGAATGGCAGAAAGCGAGCCGAGGTGGTGAAGCAGGTGAAAGGCCATTTATGATTAATAAGATCCCGTATTTTTCATCTTTCTGTGACTTTAATTAAAACACGAAAAAAACAGATAAGAAATACTCATTTTACTCTGTGGGACTAAGATGAAAGCACACTACTGCTGCCAGTCAGCACTCTGTGCCCTACCACCACACCTCAGCTGGAGCTGCTCTCCAAGATCTGTCCCAGAGCGCATCAGAGGGGTCTGAGGGAGCATCTCCCATCTCTCCTGTTTCATATACTGCTCCGCAGGCATCTATGAGTGAGGTGTAGCAGTCTCCTCCTGCTGGCTGGCGCTGCTTCATCCCACATGTACGACAGTCAGCAGTGTAGAGGCAAAAGAGCTTTTTGAGGCAAGACTCACACGCAGGTATCATCCCGCCAGGACATCCCTCTAACTTGCAATGCCACTCCAATAGATGCCAAATACTAAATCTACAGATGCCACTCAAATTTCTAACATAACCCAATCCATCACTCACGCCCTACAGAGCAGAACGTGATTCCCCAAAATGCAGAAGTGTCCGGCGAGAGCTGCCAGGCTGAGTGGCAGCTGAGAGGCTTGTTGCAGATCTGAAGCTCGGACTTATGCTTCCTAAGTGACAGGCATCTGACTGCACCTTGTGGATGGAGCCTTTAATTGTTTTGGTGTCTGGCAGCCCAGACAAGAAAATAGCCATGTGAATGTCCTGCTCAACAACAGCATGCTCCCCTGAACGCGTCAGAGCTCTGTGCTACTGATGGCACTGTGAAGCCCAGCCTGCCAAGCATGAAATAGGCAGAGAATTTCACTGCCAGCTTAAATTGGTACCTGTACTCAGTACAGAAGGTGAGTCCTGGGTACTTGGGCAAGCACTCTGCACAGGGAAGCAGGCCCTATCGTAAGCAGAGAAACAGCTCCAAGCTGAAATCCAGGCTGGATGTGGCTCTAGGCAGCCTGGTCTGGTGGGGTTGAAACCAGATGATCTTTGAGGTCCTTTTCAACCCAGGCCATTCTACGAGTCTACGAAATCCTGGTAGAAAAAAATACAAAAAAATCTATTCTCTGGAGGTAATGTTTTCCCCCCACTGCTTCCTTTTAACAACCTGAGAGATAAGAAATAGCATAAGAAAGAAATGTGCAAGAAATGTGAAAATAAAGCTTCAAAATGAAAAACTGCAAAACTATTTTGATCCTACAACCCACTCTGGCCTAGCGCTGAAGGCAAAACTTCTCTTTGCATTTCAATCTGCTACTGGAGCTAGGACAGCAGCTTGAGAGAAAGCAGTTTTTGCAATAACTTTCTTTCCAATAACATTAGTCTTTGTATTTCTTCAACATAAAATGAATGAGCACACTGGTGAAACTGGAGAAATTCTTCTGCAAACCTGAGGTTTTTCCATTGTACTCGACTACTGATACCTGGGAGCTCTGCCTAAAGAGAGGAAGGAAAAGCACAGCCCCTCAAGGGAACATTACTGATGTGCTAATAGAATCCTTTATGTGAAAACAGAAACAGACAAAGAAAGAATACAGGAAATTTCAGCAGGATACCTACAAACAGACAAAACTAAGTAACACTGTGAAGCAGTCTTCTGTAAAAGATATGCTTTCAGGCATTTTCTTTCTCTCCACTTAGTTAAGCAAATGAGCTAACTAGCAGAAAACCAGAACTATGCCCTTTTATTTTTTTTTTCTTTAAATAAGATTGATGGTGGATTGTTCAGGTGGTTGTTTTTGCTCAATGCGCCCATTTAATACAAAAGTATTGAAGCAATCAAATACAGCTACCGAAATTCACCCCACCACGTTATATTAGAAAACTCTGGAAACATACAAGATAAAATCTGAAGGCTAGAATTACAAAAATAAGGGAGGAAGCACTGCTTTGGATTCACCTAGATGAGAAACAACCACTCCTTTATCAGCACATGGGCACACACTCACTTGTAGATACTCTGGCATAAGGCAGGCACCTATTCCCAACCACAGAATCACAGAATTATCAAGGTTGGAAAAGACCTAGAAGATCATCTAGTCCGACCATTACCAATACTTCCCAGCTAAATCAAATCCCTCAACGCAACATCCAAACGTTTCTTGAACACTCCCATGGTCGGTGACTCCACCACCTCCCTGGGCAGTGCATTCCAATGCCTGACTATCCTTTCCGAGAAGTAATACTTCCTAATGTCCAGCCTGAACCTCCCCTGGCGCAGCTTGAAACCATTCCCTCTAGTTCTATCACTGATGACACGAGAGAAGAGGCCGACCCCCAGCTCACCACAACCTCCCTTCAGGAAGTTATAGAGAGCTATAAGGTCTCCCCTGAGCCTCCTCTTCTCCAGGCTGAACAATCCCAGCTCCCTCAGCCGCTCCTCATATGGCCTGTGCTCCAGACCCCTCACCAGCTTTGGCTGTGCAAACCACAATTGGCACATATGGTAAATACCTGGTCTTCTGAGAAGTACATAAACAGAATAGAAAGGCAGAATGGTTTGGGTTGGAAGGATCTTAATCCAAAACCCACCCAGTTCCAACCACCTTCTATCAGACCAGTTTGCACTAAGTCCCATCCAGACAGGCCTTGAGCACTACCCAGGGATGGAGCACCCACAGCTTCCCTGGGCAGCCTGATGCAAGATGATGGGAACAAGATCTATTTTTATGTTTCATTTCAGATTAAAAAAGAAACGCATTTAGAACAAATATCACAGCCAGGAGTTAACAGAAGTGATGATAAACCCATGTAGATTCTGGGATGTTTCCAGCAAAACAAAACACCAAAACCCCAAGATATTTCATCTTAGTTTCCAAAGCGTTCTGTCTTTTTTCCTTTGCAGATAACCTTAAGTGTTTCTCTGCGTGGAACATTAGAAAAAGGATTAAAAACAAAAAGCTGATTTATTTTTTTTAATCAAATTAAGTGATTTAAGTTGTCCATTTGCCTCGTCGAGAAAAATAAAACCAAAGTTATTTACAGCCCTCTTCCTGTGATAAACGTGTATTTTAATTTCGTTCTGGAAGCAGAATAGAGATGCGGAAGAGGAGGCTGGTGACATATTTCAGAACTACAGAGAAGTCATAATTTCTGAACTGATGTTTCAGTCACTGTCTTCTATACAAAATCCAACCTGCCAATTTAGGAGCGGTTAAAAGCCATCTATTAAGAAAGTTTCGTGTACTTTTTTTTTCCCCCCCCCATATGATTTAATATTTTTATTCCTTGGAGCAGTGTAATAATGAGCAAGAATCTACTTAATTGGAAGTTTGAAAGGAATGTATGCATTTATGTGTTATGTAAATCACAACAAGAGATTACAGTGCTTGTCTACAAGATATTTTTTTTGCAGTTTCCAAAGGCTTGAAAAGACACTTTTCTAACACACAAAGCTGTGAGAAACCATCTGGCTACCAAAGATTATTTTGTTTTCTTTTTAAATCCTGGGAGATTTTAGAAAGCAAGTAACTTTCAATCATAAAATAGTGTTCGCATATCACAGCCCACAAAACCAAGGACAGTATTTCAGAGCACAAAGAATATGACAGCATCAAAAAACCTGCAAATACCCACGATTTTCAAATATTCAAACTCTTAACTATTAATTATAGTGAATGGAACTAAATGCATGTTTGCCTTTTTAACCTATTACGTAGGTTGCCCTAAAAGCAATGCGTCCCGTTTATTTCCATGGAAACCACAATAGACACAAAAAGCACGATAGCAGTCTGACAGAGCAAATTCTCAGCTATAAATCGCTATTTGTCAAAACAGCCATACACGCGTTCACGTCAGACTCCATTCTGTCACACTGCCCCTCTGCTGCCATCTATCTCACAACAACAAAACAACACGGAATATTGGTGGGAAGGTTCAGTCTCTACTGCCATCGTAACAACATCCACCTCCGACATCATGGGCCAATATCATAAAATTGGTTACTCATCAATTTCCTCACGTACAACCAATTCGCACAGCAAACATTACTGAACAGCCACAGCAATAGGAAGGGTCAGCCACAGTAATTGTTAAGCGTTCGCGCCACAAGAATCTATCCCCATATATTTTGTTCTATTATAGGACAAGTGATAATGACAGGAGATCAACAGAACTGATCACAAAACTGATGAAAATCACTTTCCCGCCCTGTGTTCCCTTCTAACATAAAGCAGCAATTTCTACGTGTTAGATAATCTAATAGACCCGTTTCTTACAAACCCCGAGCTTTGCTTTTCTTCTCTGTACTTAAGAGATGATGTGTGAACAACTTCCTCTAATAAGAGATATTTTTTTTACTCTGAGATGGTGGGGTGTTTTGTTTTGTGTTTTTTTTTTTCTTTTAAACACTTTTAAATCAAAGGAGAATGTTAAAAAAGACTATAAATTATAGTGAAGTCTCTGGCATTATGCTCCTACTTTCCACAATTCTTCAACAATTTGTAAGTCACACCACAGCCATTAACAAGTCAGTTTGCACGTAAACTTGGATTTGTATGTGAAAGTTACTTCCTTCAGATACTAGAGCTTCCAACTAACTAAAGGTTATCCGCACCATTTCCCTCAAAAATACATTTTCTTTTGTTCTTACACAGCCTCAACAGACACTGCATATCCTGCTTGTGCTTTTCCTCTCTCATAAAGAACAATTATCCTGATAGAGAAGGCAGCATCTTTCGTTGGAAACAGGTTTAAAACACTTGGAAATACCACTCCTTTGAACTCAGCTCTACCTTAATGCTGGACTGAAGATTTTTTTTCTTTCAACTCTCTCCCAAAGCCATGCCCTCTTTTTTCTCTTTTCTAGTCTCTGGAGAATCCTCCCATTTTAGCATTCTGTTCTTTTTATACCTCCCTTTTATAGATAGCTCTGCAGCAGTGGAATTTCAACAGCTACTAAGCACATGAAAGACAAGAAATACCCAGCAACAAGCAAAAAGTGAAAGAGCTTTACTATTTGGGTTCCATCTAGCTAGGATTGAGTGCTGCCGCCGGTTTCGGAGGAGCAGAGATATGCCAAGGAGGTCAGTGGCAGCGGGGAGCTGGGAGCTGCCCATTGCCTTTGGGATGTACAGCAGGGAGCCTGCTGACACGAAATCTTGGCAGAAGCTCCAGAGGCAGCTCAGGAGTCCCATACAAGTTGTACAATTGCTCATTTGCCTCTCTTGTGTGAGCTCAGTATCCCTTTCCCAGTGCAGCATTACTCTGCTCCACTGGAACACTAAGAATCTTTGTTATTCAAAGGCCATGATCACACAGAGGTCAGAATCTTGTCTAGTACATCCTCATTCTGAAAATGAAACTCACTGCTAACTTCCTCTGACTTTTTAATGGGACAGACAGCAATGTTATACCTTTCTACATTATTTAATAGGAACATCAGAGTGGACCAGTAACTCCCAAAGGCTATTCCAAAAAGTACAGGGGATTATGTGACACTAAAGTTGAATATGCTACAACTCATCACAAAAGTCAGCCAACTTGGTATTGGTCCATATATTAGTTCAGAGAAACAAAACTTCTGACATATTTTTCATGTTATCACATACCTTTTGGGTGTAGTTTGCTATACAGTTAGGAGATCCAGTAGACATAGTATGCACTTCCCCCAGTATACATAGTATGTATTGCCCCAATACCAACAAAATCTTGTTCTGAACCACTCGTAGACAAAATACGTATTATACCCATTGACCATAGTCTGCTCCAACATATTATAAACAATGAGAGGCTATAATTAGCAACTGAATGTCTAGGGCTGAGTTAAAATTAATATTTGTTTAAGGTGGCATGGTGGCTGCAGATGATGAATCACTACACGTGAATTACAGTAACTATCGTACAACATTTCTGGAGCAATCAATTCAAAATAACCTTGTAAAGTTTAATTGCTATCTAAAATGAGTAATGAATTGAACAAATGTCAGATCTTAGTAAATGTGTCTTTTATCATAAATCAGTATTTCACATACAATAATTATCCCATTAATGCCAAATGAAATGCTTATTGAGTGTATTTAGCACGCGGTGTAAGTAGCTGAAATGACCAGGTGTACAATAACATCCCGACAGATCCAGTTATAAAAAAATCACTTTGAAGGACAACTTATATTTGTTAAATAAAAATACAATGCAGAAGACAATTTCCAACAGAAGCAAAGGCATCCTAAGTTTTCTGGAACAGGTAGAGTTAGTTAAGTTAGTTAAAGCGCCCCAGAATTGCCAGGTGTCAACTACCTTCTGCTCACGGTTGTTATAGGGCACGACAAAGGGATTTGTAGATTGAATCTTAACTTTATTTGTGATACATTCTACTGGAGTAAAGCTGTAAAGGGCTCTTAGAAGAGGTTTGGTGTGAAAAATACAATTAGAAAGGTAAACAAACAGCAAAACATTGGAAACATCTAAAGCTTTAGAAAAGACTTTAAAGAGAGCTCGATGCTTTTATGATCACTGAGAAATGTCATAACTATGATCTTTCTGCTCTCTTTCTGAACATACACAAGAACGCTACTGTCTGAATCAGATGTGCTGAGGAAAGAAGTCCTTTGCTGTCATATGTAAGAGGAAATTAAGATAAATATACAACTAACAACAAGCCAATTCAATATGCACTGCGCAACAGTGTTTGCTCAAACTCTCCAAATCCTCACACAAAGACTCCTGTTGGCAGATTAAAGGCACGCCAACAACACTTACAATCTACTCTTCTTTTTCCATTCCTAGGATCAAACCAAAGACATAACTATTTTACATACATTTCAAAACAAGAACTCATCCTCACGGTTTTCTCTTTTGGCAAAGCACTATGGCACGAGTCTCCCATCCTTCTGACTCCGTTTGCCTGTAGGCCACTACAAACACGCAGCAGCTTCTTTCAACAATCAAAGCAGCATAAAAGCACTGAAAGAAACACATGCATCTGTATTTGCTACCTTGTTAAAA
This sequence comes from Alectoris magna, assembly GCA_030625065.1. Taxonomy (NCBI): domain Eukaryota; kingdom Metazoa; phylum Chordata; class Aves; order Galliformes; family Phasianidae; genus Alectoris; species Alectoris magna. Next base: position 1,152,590 of record CM060567.1, on the reverse strand, counting down.
ATGAATATATAAATAAGCAGACCTGCTAAAAAGCTTAGGAAAGCATAAGAACATGCCTCTTGGAACAGTTGCAATTTACATGCACCAGTAGTAACCATCATCGGTTGCCTCCCCATCCTTTAAGCAAATATAAAAAGTTTTTTTCCAGCTCTTTCAATGTATTTTGCAGCACCTGCCTCGTAGGTCACCTCACCTTGCAAGGCAAGTTTTGACTAAAAAGCAAGGAGATGGCCAGGTTAGTAGGCAGGCTAATTTACTTCCCATCCGCTACAAACCACAGCTGTTTTCCAATCATCTCATTAAGGAGTGGCTCTCAGCTGACAGCTTTAATGACCCCCCAAACTGTCACATGAATCTTGAAACACCTCATAATTACAAGAGAGCAGGAAATATGTTGACTGGATTATTAGCGAATGAAGCTCACTAACTTGTGACTGGATTCCTGATGTGATCAATAGTTTAATTATCGTATCATTCTGTCATCAACGTGACAGAAGCCTGGCAGCTGTTGCAAAGCCATCCCCTAACAAACTGCTGATCCAGAGCCCACATAGATTTGAAATCCAGCAAAAACAAATGTTTACCTAAACCTCTGAACAAATATGGACGGGACAGAGAGCTGGCAAATATCACCAGAGGCTCTACTTCTGCACACTATTTGTGGCATTCAATATACTTTATTCCTGCATTAAATGCTTATAACATTTTAAACACTGATAAAAAAAAAAAGTAATATAAAAACAATTTTAAAAATGTAAAAATAGAAGTAAGCCATTTTAAAAGGCATCGCCAGAACCCTTTAATTTCAAGTGTGAAATGAGAACATTTAGAGGAGAAAACAGATTGGCCAACTATTTTACTGCTTCTGTTTCTTAAACTCACAGAGAAAAAAAAAAAAATGAATCAAAGCAACAATGACAGAAAAACAGCCTTAAGGAGCAGCACTCCTTACAGTGACAGTATTGGCACAAGGTCCCTGTGCAAGGAAATGAAATGGTTCCCAGCCAGATGCACGCTTTCATTGCTGCTTTTCCCTGCCTTGGTTCATAGACTCCTGAGCTCTCTTGATAGTTCTGCTGCTGACTGAGGTTATGTGTACAAGCGATGAAGTATTCTCCTTTATTAAATCCCCAAATACTGGATTTATTCAAACAATTAAATGATTGCAAGTCGTCTCTGCAAGACAACTGGTCACCAAGAGATACGGCCATTCCCAAAGTTGTTGCTCTCCCCAGTTCAAGCTCAGAAGCTCTTTTAACCTCAGTGGGAGCTCAGCTTCTCTAACTTCCATACAGCAGTGGCACAAGTTTCACAGCTTTCCAGTTTTCTACTAGAACTACGAAGAAACACAAAAGCTTTTCTTTAATGTATATATATATGTGTGTGTGTGTGTGTGTATTCTTTTTACGTCCCCTCTCCCTACAACATTCACTATGTGCTTCACTTGTGGTACCATTACAAGTGAGAGCAAGAGGATCTTTACCCTAATTTTCATCTTCAGAGGAGGCAAGCAAAATTATTTATATTTTGGCTGTGTTATGTGCTATTGGTGATATCTGTTTACAGGCAGAACTCCACAGGTGCTATAGAGATAAGCTATTTATAATATGAGGTTCTTCCACGTATCTCTAATAGATATTTATCAAGTTCTGATAGGCTGATAAACTTACACCATTCACACCTACACAAGAGCTGATGGCATAATTTATTTCATCTTAGGCTTAAACAAAAACAATAAGCTGACATAAAGAGTGGTAAAAGAAATAATACTATTTCCTCAGTAGAGAACAGATAATCCTAGAGATAACATATCTTTCTCTTCAAAAAATTTCCATTCTATGTACCTGTATTTTTTAATATGCCACTTTGTACTTCAAAACCAAGAAAAGGTTACTTTATCCCACCTATTCATGGTTCTTGTTTTCCGGTTCATGCTACAACATACTTCAGAGAGTGAAGATGAAAATCTTTGTTAAAGATGGGGCTAAAACATTTTAATCTATCACCACGCCTGGAACTTCTCAGATTGGCCTCGGTGTTGAGACAACCTGTATATTTAAAAGCCTCTGGGAGGACTGTGGAAGTAGTTATTTTATCCAAAAGTAACATTAAGCTATGCTAGTCATATTATAATGCCACATCTAATTACCCACTCTGAGACTCCTCAGGCCTGAGCAATTACGAGATAACATTTGTAACCCTGCTTTTTGGGCTTTTTTTCTTCTTGGAGGGACTGAAACAGATCCTATTACAGCGTAACTCTCTTAAAACACACAGGGTGAAAATTCTGTTGCAATAGCAACATATTTCCAGTTGACATCCAATGGGGGGGGGGGGAGGGAACAAAACAAAACCAAGCTATGAAATGCAAGGACCACTGAAGTATGACAAAAGTCAGGTTCTGCTGTGCTTCCACCACCCAGAGCATCACCCTGCAGTGACTGGCTGCCCTGGCAGCAGAGGCACACCTACAATCAGGCCAACCCCATGACAGACAGCTGAGGCAGCATCTGGCATCTGCCAAAAAAAAAAGAGATGAAAGAACTGAAAGTACATTACTTTGTGAGAGTTTGCACGGCGTAGAAAAGATAACAGAATCACCTCCTCAGAAAACAAATTTGTCACGGAAGTAACAGGCAGCATTTCAGCACAAAATGAATAGACTATTAGCTTTCAGCAAATGGGGTATTTATGGGTTTTAAATTGTACATTAGTGCTCAAGCAACAATGATATTTATACTGCACATCAACTGGAAGAATAAGAGAATAGCGAGCTAAAACTGAGGACTCAGATTAGCGATCGTGTATGCCCTGAGGGAGTATGAGATCTAAACAGATGCACACAAAGCAAGCAAGATGCAGTGATATTAGGGGAATGATGCCAACTGAGTCAACAACACAAAAAAGCTGCTGTTCAGAGGTGTCCAAAGGATATCAGTCTGCAGTCCCAACAGACAGTCTGAAAACTGAAGGGGTTTAATGAAAGAAGAAAAATAAGAGTCAGTGGAGAGATAACACCTCCCCAAAAGCGCTGCCCAGTCCTTTTACAGCATCACGGGCACAACAGAAGCACACACAGCAACATGTGTGTAGCAGTTGGAATGAACTGGCATTCACTGCAATGTTATACTGTCATTTCATACTAGTGTATGGTAGAGGAGTTTTCCTTAGAGAGGCGTAGGCTGAAACATCAACAACAGTATTAAAAATTCCCGTTTTCTTCCCGTAGCGTTTAAGCTGTAGATATTAACAGAGATGAAATGCTCATCTATTCAAATAGAAACGCAATTTTGACCCCAGCACATCGCTGTAAAGGCAAAACTTGTTTTGATATTTACAAGATGCCAGAATTAGCTGTGCTTCACAATCAACCACACGTCATCCTTGCTGAAATAGCGCTGCAAAAGCCCCTCTGGAGGAGGGAGAGAAAAATACAAATTAAAAATATTTATATATCAGTAACCAGCAGATTTGTAAATCAAACTTGAAAAAACATTGAATCGTTGCACTTGAGCTCTGGAGTAAAAGGACTCACGAAGCCTAGAACTGGAAGCAGACCCTGCATATGTTATGTTTCCATGCACCAGGTGAGAAGCATCCATTATGTTTCTTTGACTGAATATGGGACAGAGAACTGTAAGTTTAAGATGCTTTAGCCAAGTCCAAGTGAGGTTACAAAACCGATTAGCAAGCAACACAACTGCTTAGAGATAGACACAGTCGTCTGTTAATATAACAGTCACTACTTTTTGCAACAGAAAAGCTCCTGCTTGCGTTCAGGGGAGTATAAAGGATGCAGAAGACCCAACCCTGAACCCTGTGAAAGCCATTACAGTTCTCCAGCACTAATTGGGCTGATGCCAGCTCAGGTTATTACAACGCCTTTGTTTGCCTCCCTGAAAGCATAATGCTACAGCAAACTAGGGGATGGTAACGTATTGCCATGCCATGCTGCATTTGTTTTTATTGCCAAGACTCAGTACTTAATATAGCTGATGCCTTCTACTAGGGTAAGGCATCTTAATGAGCTCAGCACATCCATAGAGTCCTCCACCTAAGATCACTGCCTCATGAGTTTGTTGGGGAGGGCACGGATCACTGTCCAAATATTACTGATGCCATTTTAAAAAGCTAAAAGCATCTCACTAAAACGAATTTGTCATTATAAATAAACGACAGTAAAGCGGGCACATAGCACAGTACATTTACCAAGGCTATCACATAGTGCTAGGAATTAGCTTTGGTACTTAGCATGCTCCTGGGCTGATAACAGTTATGGGTTTTACATATACTTTTTTACTCTGGCAATTTCAGTTTCTAAAAAAAGAGATCTTACTGTCAACTCAATGCATAAATTTGATATTAGCCTTTCAAGGGATTTTGTCTATCCCAATATCATTAAGTACTACCAACAATAAGCCTGTGTCTCAGCCCAGACACACTAAGCTCAGCAATAAGCATATTACTGAGCCCAGTAATAAGCCTGGGCAGTAAAACAGCATTTACCTTGGCAAGCCCTCAGCTTTTACAGGTACACCCAGTACAATACTGGAGGAATTATACCAGTGAGTACCACAGCAATGACATATAGAGCTACAAGATTGTTCCTGTATGTTCACCCTGTATACGACTCATACTGTAAGGGCCAGATATACATGGCCCATAGCAGAAGGGGCTGCTATATATGTCCCATACTTGAAGGGGAAGCTATGCAAGAAATTAAAATCCAGAGTAAAACATGAAACTTTAAGGAAACCGTGGGTGTTTCATCATTGCTTCTTCTATACTATTGACTTCTCAGTGGCAGTTTTACACATCCTTTAGCATACTTCCCAAAAATGGAGAAGGAACATTCTCCTTGACTACACATGAATCTTTTCAGCTATTTATTACAATAAAATAAAGTCAGCCACAAGGAAAAGAGTTCCATTGAAGAATCACACAGTATTTTTTTCATGCATTCAAAAAAGTAGGGCTGCTGGCAAGTCACACGTGAGAACACATACAGCTGAGTCATGAAAAAATTGAATAAACACACTAAGATTTAGGGATGTCTGTTTTACCACAAGAAAAGCAACCAAGCTGCATGGATGAGTGCGGTTTTCACTTCCTTCCCAGGCTCAGATTGCTCCCCGTTGGAATGAAGTGTTACAATTATGTTGAAAACTTGTTTAAAAAATAAAATAAAATAAAAAAAAATCTATGCTGCTGGCAGGAAAAGATAAAAGTGATTGACTACAAGAAAAGGAACTGAAGAGTTCTCAACAATGCTCTGTGGCTGAGTGGCTGGCAGACTCAGTAAGGACAGGTGAATCACTGCGGGTGTTACGCAGCCTGGGCTGAGATGCAAAGTCTGCACGGTTTGCACTGACCTACATAGGCTGCTGGAAGACTTGGGAGCTGATCAGATCCTGCAGCTCTACTGCTGCCCCTTGCGAGGCCAGGAGCTGTTTCTCAAACACTCATCCCACTCAGCCTTTCCCAGCTGTACGAATGGGCAGCTGCAGCAGATCATTGCTTCAGCAGTAGCTGTGCTCCCACAACACTAAGCCCTGCCTGCATTATCGATGCTGTCCGCATGAACTGCTGCATGCTCTCATCTTTCTGGGTACCAATCCTGACAGCAGCAAGCCAAAAAAACAAAGAGAGTAGACATTCAGGTCAGGGAACATTATATATATCATTTCAACCTATCATAAGCGCAAGTAAATAAATACATCTTTTTCTTTACGTGTAGCTTAAGTCAAAGTTACCCCTGCTCCAGCTTAGCAAGAAACATTTATCTATTCACATTTTTTCTTTACTTCCTGAATTTGAGCTCCAACTTTTAAGAGACACCCGCTGTGAATGCACAATTTCTCTGTCACACAGTAAGGACCATTTTGGACAGGTAATTCACAACAGCACCTTGCGTGGCCCAGACACAGAAAGCATGGCTAAAAGGCCAAAGGCAATGACTTGAAGGACCAAACCTTCAAGGAGATGGGTAGATAAAGAACAACCTGTTCAACAAATGAATTGTTTCAAAGCCAACCCTTTTTCTTCATCTGGAGACAGCTTGCTCACATTGAGCCAATTTAAAGATCAGGCTTCTTAACTTGATACATTTACCAAGGAGGAGGCTGTGGATGCCCCATCCCTGGAGGCATTCAAGGCCAGGCTGGATGTGGCTCTGGGCAGCCTGGTCTGGTGGTTGGCGACCGTGCACATAGCAGGGGGTTGGAACGAGATGATCATTGTGGTCCTTTTCAAAGGTTCTATATTATGCGGTTCTTCCACACGTTTTGCTTGCTGTGTCAATCAATCACCAACAATCTTTGCGCCAGGTCCAGATTTAAAAAAAAAAAAAAAAAAGCAAAAAAAAAAAAAGCAGATTTCTTTATTTTTCTCCTGGATTTAAAATCTTTCCCATACTCTTAAGCTTCTTTTTATTAAAAGAAAAAAATCCGGCTGCTAGAACTAGTAATATATTAATTATGTAACGAAAATAAATGCTTCTGTTAATGTGTTTGATTAACCATACAAAACACTTTATTTGATTTTATTTGTATTTAAGATTTCCTGTTTTCCCTGAAGTATTTATTATCCAAAGCATGATTCTTTTAATCTTAGTTATACTCCGGGACTGAAGTACTCTTTATATCAGCATTTCTCAGATGCTTTTATCATGGATATATTACAACCATGTTAATGAGCTGCTTAGTATTCATATATTAGACTTTTCCTCATTTTAAATGGAAATAATACTATAAAAATTCTAAGAATACTAGTTTTATGTGCACGATAATGATGAGATGCAAAGCAAATAAGGAGGAGAAAAATCTGTGGTGGCAGTGAATATGAAATGGATTAGTACATCATCAATGTGCTTTACATTGGTATAAAATTATTAAGCATGTAATTAAGTAGGATCAATTACACTGTTTGTTTTTTAAGGTAATGTTTTAAATTCCAAAAGATAAAACGTCTAAAATATCTAATTTCACACTTTAATGACCTTCTTGTAATTTCCCACTCCTGCTATGAAGTCACACAGTCAGGACAAGCACAAAACCCGCTACGTATCAGGAAGTGACTGGGGTGGTAAGGCCAGGCCAAAGTCGCTGCAAAGGACACTAAGAACAAGGGAAATTAAATAATTTTGTAAACACAAAAAATAGTTCAGTTCATCTGACCTTGTTCGTCAGATGAATTCAAATTCACAGGATCGTTAGCAGGAAAGAAATTAAACGGTTACTTGCAGCAACGGCAGACCTGACTTGGCTGACCTCAGAGACAACTCCAGTGTAGCCGAAGTGCAATGAGATGCGGCTTTATGGGATCCTAATGAATCAAATGGCTGGCCTTCAGCACACTGCGAGCTGCGTGAAGATCGTAGGAATAAATAAACTAAAAACATTACTGTGCATAAGAATCAGTGCCTTGAGTTTATGAATGTTCAATGATAAATAGGAGTTCAGCAGCCTCACAAGGAAATATGCACACAAACGTGGGTCCAATTGTATAAATGTATGTTCTTGTGAAGAGAACTAAAACGGTTTCACATTGGGTACATCCAAGATTTACACAGAAATTCACCCTAAGTTCTGAGGGCACAGCGCAGAGACCTGCTAAGCCAGAGGCATGTGGGTATTGACGTTTCTTTGAATAACATAACATGAAAGCATCAAGCAGTGCAGAGGCATGAAAATGTTTCCTTACTATCAGTAATATTTCACCTAAGAAGCACTGGGACATACATAGGAGCTGCTAAAACAAGGACGTTCTGGATTAGAACTGCGCATCCAAAGATAACGTAAGGAACTCAATCCTGAAGGATACCTTTGGAATGAGATCTTGTTCATCATTTCCTGTTATCACTTATTCAAAGAGTAAAATGTAGTGCTGTCGAATTCAGACTTCTGGCTACCGTGAGTTATACTTTTTTCATAGCTACGCATTATTTGTGAACAGAGCTTTTGTCTTGCATTATTTCTTCACCCATAGCAAAGTGCCCTCTTTGCTGACTAAATCTACTGTGCGTTACAGTGCTAAAATCCTATCTGAATTCTTATTTTAAATCACGGCCCTATTTTCAGAAAGAGCAATTTTACTTCTCTTGCAGTAAGCCATCTGCCTGCTAATGAGAGATGTTTTCATCAGTAATTTTGAGAAGAAAAATGCTTATGGCACGTTAGCATTTCCAAAGTGACAAATAAAGAATACCACCCGGCTCGCTATTTTAATACACTACATTTCTCCTGGTGCAGGATCTGCAGGCCAGACGTATCATTATAATTATACACATTAGTAATGAGTCTCGGAGCCATCAGGGCCCACAATGACGCAGCGTCACCTCAGATAAAAACCTTTCAACAAGAAATTTCACGTGTAATATTGCTGTAATTTATATATCCTTGCATTATCAAAAATTACCTTCTTACACCAGCAAAGCCAAAAAGGGTTTTGATGATGCTTTTGACTTCTCTTTTTTCTAAATATGTTTTTAAATTTTTTCAATACCTACTCAATAGGCCAGGCTGTGTTACAGTAATTTCTCTACCTCCATTCTGCCAAACCTATTCCTGGTACAGAACGGAATGACATCCTAACAACCAAGACTATCACAATCACCTTGATATTTGGCTGAATTATCACATTTAAGGTGCATTTCACCTTTCCCAAAATACTTTCTTCCTGATGCTGAATAGTTGACAAGTTGGCAAAAGACAAAGGACTGCTCAGGAAGATAAGAACCAAGGCAGGAAATGAAGGAATAAGGATTAGAGCACTACTGAAAAGAATGAGACCCAAGGGAGGAAAGGGAATCTGTTTAGGATGATGTCAGAGGAAAAGTAAAGCAAGTAGAGGATGACAAAGAGTTTTAGCAGTTTTATCAGCAGAACCACCACAGCAGAAAACATAGGGGAAAAAATTAAGTGCCAGCAAGAGCTAGGGACATATATTTGTGGGAAAATGCAGAACTGGAATAAAAGGAAAAAGTCAAATACAGAAGTCCCTGGAATGAATTCACCCATGCTACAATTTCACATCTCTCCCCTCTCAGTCACTAACATCAAATGGTCAATAAACTTGTGAAAGCCCCCTGTTTCAGTGATGACAAAAGGGGTTTTTTTGCCCCCCTGTGCAACTTAGATACTTACCGGTGCAGTTCCTTTGAACATAAGAATATTGCTTAACTCCTCAATGGGAACAAAGAAGCACACGCATCCCTCGTGTGAAACTAGAATCCCTGCATCTGCACCTGAAAGACTGCCCATGCCCAAACTGTGATCTACGCTGAGACATGGATCTTTTTTTACAGCCAAATAGCGTGAAGAAGGTCAGAGCTGCAAAACATAATGTCTTTAGGTTAGGACTAACAGCTAGCACAACCTCACGTAAGAGAAACTCTGGTGTCTTGCCACTTCCTTTTTCGACATGTTAGGAAAATAAAAATGTTTTGGGTTAAAAACTTGCAAACTTGTTTAAAGTATGACTTGCTTTTATAAGCTTTTCATAAGATTGCTATTTTCTTGTCTTATGAGTGTGTATCCCATTAGAGTTCCTTCTGTGTAAGAAGTGAAATTTTAGCAAGCAATTAATCCATAAATGAGCTGTTTCAGAGTTTTAGGTACTGGGTATCATCCTTCAAAGGCCCTATCCTGCCCTTGTGTTTATTATACCTACGTGTTTTCTCAGACCTTAAAAGAGGCTCATTTTGCCAGCAATGATATGACTGAATTCCCCATGAACCACTTCCAGAAAGCCATGCAAAAGATAATCAGCTAAAAAAGCAGTGTATTTCTAATGACCATGTCACTGTGAGATGCAATGACCTCTAAATCCTCCAATTCTGAACTTGCAGTTGCATATTTTATTCCAGAAATTACAGAGAAGGAAAAAAAAAAAAGCAGCTGGTGAGCTACAGAATTTATACCTATTTGAACTTAAGCCTCTTGATAGCAAATATACAGAATAGAAAAATAAACCATTAAAAAGAACTTGCGGAATGGATTTAGGTTTTTACAATTATGATTATCTTTAAAGCAAAGGCAATTAATTCTACTGCCTGCCAAATTATGGTGTTAACCTGACTGTTGAATACCACCTTCAAAACAGTCATTTCAGAAAAAATATATATATTTTTTATTCAACAAGGAGAAATTACAGCACCCTACAAAAGAGATGCTCCATGTTGCTAACCCTTTGAAGAGAATGCAGCATGATCAGCTGGGTCACCAGGAAGATTTTATGTTTCTGATAATAGCTGGGCAAATTTACCCTGTTGTCTACTCTTTTGAACATGATCTGATCTTCCTACCCTATTCCAGCTCCCTCGTGTAAACATGCATATCCATAAATCCATCCTTCACTATTAAAAAAATAATAGTGCATCATAGCAGGCCTAACCTTAAACCTCCCATATTTCAGATTGCAGAAGGCAACCAAGCTCCAACCCAACACCACAAAGTCCTTTTGGTGGGACCTACCAGCTTGTGCTCAGAGCTATGCTGGTATTAAGTGTTACACCAGCACATTTGCTTAAATCTTCTGCACGGGGTCCCAGGCTGCCTGCAACCATTTGTACACACCCTAATAACATTAAGAATAAGAAAGTAGGAGCCATGCTATGTATTCACACAAAAAATGAACAAATTGGCTGTATTTGAAGAAGGATAATGCACTTCCTCCAGTAATTTCGCATCCTGCTTATGTCTTCTGTAGTTTTACCAGTCACTGGGAAAGTATAAAAAGGAATTGCCTCCAAATGTTCTCTAGGGCCTTTGCACCATCGCTTATATACTGTCTGGGACTGAAGGCACATGAAACAATATCACCCCCATCCCAGGCCCATTGCAAGCACTTATATGCACCCAAAGACGGGGCAGCACAAAAGGAGAAGGAGCAGAACAAGCAGCAAGAAATGAAGGAACATTTGCACCAAAGTGTCACACCTTTGTGAGACAACTGGGCCTTACCGATAGCTGTCCCAAATGCCACAGTGGATCAACCTGAACTCCTCTGTAATGCAGGGTTTCTCTCAATGGGGAGCTTCTCCATAATCTTTACTGAAGTCTCTGAAGGTATAAGCACAATTGACTTCCATCCTTTCCAGTCTGCTTGCTCTAATATTCAGTTGACTACCACCAAATCAACAATCCTATCACAGCAGCAAAACACCCTTTCCTGGAGAGGCCAAGCATTTTCACAAATGGTAGAGAAAGGAGAAAGAGGTCAGAAGCTGAAGCCCAGGCAGCAGATGTTCATCTTGGGAGAAGGGGCAGAGAACAAAATATCTGAGCAGGACCAAGCACAGCAGGCCCAAGTGGCTACACGTCAGAAAGGAGTATGGCAGAACAGGTCATAACAAACACATCCGTGACCATCTGTGGTTACCAAATGCAGTTGTTTCGCTGGAGGAAATCACAAAGAGATCCTCATTTGCAAGTGTCTTTTCTTCCAGATCAGGAAAGTTTGACCTGCTGTAACGCATCTGTTTTGCACTGTCAGAAGCACTTCTCTTTACCAGTTAACATAAAAATATGGCAATACTGTATTGTTATGTTAAGCATTTAACTTGATTTTACATAAACTAGCAAAAGCTTCATAAGATCTGCTAACATTTGTCATTTTGTTGTTGTTTATGTCCTACAAGTGCTACGGAAGTTAAGCTTCTATGCTATTAGTATGAGAGATCCTGACTCAGAGAAGAAAAAAAATGAGTAGCAGACATTCATCTCCTCAAACAAATCAGTTTAATATGACTACTAACACAGTTATGTGTCTTGCTGAAGGACAGATACAAGCAGCTATTTTACACAGACTTCCTTGTGCACAAAGCAAAATTAGAATAGATAAGAACACAAGATCACATTTTTCCCTTCTGTCCACTATTTTTGACATTTACCTTTAACAGCCTCATGACACCTCATCTTGAATGCACGTTATGCATTTATTGATCTGGGATTTTCCAAAGCTACTTAACAGTGGTTTGGGAACCTGACTTCTATTGAACTTCAATGGCTCTACACGTAAAGGAATTAAGAGCTTTAGGAAATCTTATCTTCGTTGTTCCATATTGCAGGAGCAACGCTGGTTCTATGGTACTATACTAACAATACAGTATAGGTACTATACTAACAATTTTTATGCTTGTAAAGCTAGCGTCACTTAATAAGCAGCTGCACAACGACAAAAAGTACTTTAGCATACGATGTGAGACCCCAGAAAGTTATTTCTGGTTGCTGCCTTTCTTATCTTCCTTCAACTATAGTTTAATTGTTATTATAGAAGGTGATATTCCCTCAAAATCCTAGAGAAAGATTATCATCAGATGTCATTTCAACATCTTATGATAAAGCTCCACCTACACAAACTTCCAGATGGACCATTCAATGTTGATTATTTGTTAATGAAAACTGAAATCCTTCCAGTTTACAAATAGCTACAAATAAATTACCTAAGTGGACTGCATTCAAATATTCATTTGGCTAGCATTTAAGAGAGCTCAAATAAAAGGGCAACGGGGTCAGGAAAAATTATAGTTGGGGACAGTATGAGAAAATTGCTGTCTAATGATGCAGGGTGAATTGCTTTTGAAACTGTATTACTGCTAGAATAATTGAGTATCAAATACTTTCATGTCTTGATAGTAGTATTATCTGATGTTGCAACTCCCTCATAAGACATTCTTTGTACTCCAGCAAAATTTAGCTTGATAGGTGGCTCTAATGGGCACCTGCATGGTAGCAAACCACAGCCTGGAGCATGTCACAAAATGGTATAAGAGTTCTGGGTATACTCATGCCAGACAAAGTCTGCACAGAACAAGTATCAGAAAGTACTATAGCATCTTCCTCAGTTTCATGGCAAAGAGACAATAAAACACTCCTTGTACTGATCATCACAAAACCCAAACACAATCAGTATGTATCGCTCCAGAGAGATGCTACAGGAAAAGTAAGTAATTTTGTTGCCTCATCTGTTTCACCTTTCCTTAACATGATATGCTCTGGCAAAGAACAGTTTGTGAGCTCAGGTTAGAAACGAAACATGCAAAGCAAACGAATTCTGACGCTGATCACACAAAAATTTCCGTGTGTACTAAACAGATGGGAGTCATTTGCAAATAGACCTTTTAAGTCTCATTCTGGTTAGTAGGAGGTTGAGGGGCAAACCTGGCAGTATGGTGTCAAATCTCTCATTAGGAAGCAGTGTGCAGATATTTCTTGGGCAACCACAAAGCTGGTTTAGAGGAAAACGTGTTAGAGCCTCAACTGTAACACAACACACACCGGTATCCCCAAATGGCAATGCATTAAATTGGTGCTTTGACTGAACTTTTGCACTTCAGATATATTAGCTAATACAAAAGGCTGTTACAATTTTTGTTTTTTAAAACTCCATTTGCTTCAACAGTATTTTTGATTCTTTTGTGTCTGTCCCAGCAGCATAGCTTAGCAGAGGACCCTGTAGGCAGCAATAAATGGTAATTAGGAGGAAAAAAAAAACCTTAAGAAAGTTTTCTAAACATCTGTGTCAACCTCCAAAGCATCAGCTATCTACAAAGTCAAGCATGCCTGGCCAGATTCTGGGGCGCCTGATACAGCTCTATTGATTTCCAGTGAGCTTGCTGATTTAGCCTACTAAAGAAACAAGCCTCATCCGATTAGGTTAAGTACATTGATTTCTGAATCCTGAGTATTTGCAAAAACTTTATGAACAACTTGGAGACTTACCACCCCAAGAAAGGGTAGAAATTACTTGGTCAAGTATTTTATTAGTATTATTTTTAGAAATCAATTTTCTTACGAACAAATCATTAACAGTAAAGCAACAAAATTCGTTCACTAAATTATTTATTCTGAATTACTGAACCACGTCCTTTGGTATTAAAAAAAAAAAACACATAAGCTCCACCGAGAGCAGAATGAATTACTGTGGCTGAGAAACAGAGAGAACACATGTAGATGCTGCAGGGAATCACTTCTGCTTTTACAAAGCTATTGCTGCGATGATTTGATGGAAGCTGAGAAGTGGAAGAGAGATGGATGCTGTCTTTTGACTCAGAAAAACACAGGCCATGACAGGACAGCTCCATTACTTTTGCCCAAAGCCAAGGAACGTTTGCCAACATCAAGTACTGCCCAAACCTCTTCCAACACAGTGGCTGAATACAATATTAACTGCCACCTTTTTTTCCTTTCTAGTCCAGTCCCAGATCTTTCTCCCCCTTTATTTTTAATTAAGATAGTAAAGGGGGCTAGACTGCACGATTCCAGGCAGATTCTTGGGAAAAATAGTTTGTGCAATGATACCACATGTTTATACCAGTGAATTTCAAGGTATATTGTAAATCTTGGTTAAAACGCTGATAGGAGAGAGGCCAAACAGATTTTTTTTTTCCTATGCGTTTTCTGCAAATAATGGTTGAGAGATGAGACCAACAAGACTTTTCATATTCTCACCATGGGAAAAAGTGCAGCATGAGGATTTCTCTCTTTTTAGACACCTTGACATCCTCATGGGAGAGAGGCTAAGAACTGCCACTTGCAGGAAAAGCTCTGATCGATGTTTGCACGTTATTAGAACCCAGAAAACCCTATTGCTAGGCACAAATCTGCAGAAAATCAATCATACTTCATTTGTTTATGGCTACAGGAACCACTAGCAATATCTGTCAGGCCACACCAAATAATTTAGCTTACGTAAGTCATCAAGGAGCTGAGAAATAGAAGCTGCATTTGTCTATAAACAGACAGAAGATGCACTGAAGCTGGAAGGTGCTGAGTTCCTAGCCCTAAAAGTTATCAAATGAGTTGTCAAACGTCTCATAAGGGTATTTTAAGGTGGTTTGTAACTCCTTACAGAGTGATACGAAAGGTTGGCATGAAAATTAAGGAATATGATATTCATCTCCAGTGAGAAGCAACTTATGTGATGAAGCTGGAGTACAGAAGAGCAATGATGTTAATTGCCAACTCGTGACTTCAGACAGTATAAGCATTGCATCCTACTGAAATTGTTAGTGTTTGCAAAGGAAAAGTTGTTTCCAAAAGGATCCAACTGGCTGGTGTCAGAAGATAGCAGGCTTGTTCTCCCACTCCAATTCCCTTTTTTTTGTTAGTTATCAATAAACTTCAGAGGTTATATTTTTAACCTGCTGTGATTTTGAATGGCTTTACTGAACGCAGATCTTATGATCCAGTACAATAAGCATGCAGAGTTCTTGGGAGGGAAATAGCCAGAAATCTAGCAGCTTGCTGGATACAAAACTACGTGCAAAACACCTGGAAGCAAAATAAAACCAGTGCTTGTGACAATTTCCATGCTCTTACCACAGTCTTCATTAGGAAGCGGAAAGGTTTTAAACTGTCAATACGCAATGCTTCAATGTCATCTTTAGAAATATCAGCTTAGAGACAACAGCGATCGATCAGCAGCGCAGAAATAAAATCCTGAGTACACCTGAGGCTTCCAAAGGCAACATTTTGTTTTTAAAAATCCCCAAAAGTTTCGCAAGCACTTCATCACAGCACCCTCACCTCAGCCCCAGAAGCAATTTCCCTATCAATTTCAGAAACAAATAGTGGAAGGTTGCAATCATCAGTACAATATTTGCCAACCAGAAGTGCTTTGCAGACATGTCAGCTTTCTTCCCGCCGTGTTAAGGATCAGGCTCTTAAACACCACCTGATGTTTGATTTTTTTCTTTCCTATTAGCAGTAAACTACATTTCTAGCCTTCTTGATTGCAAGCATTTCTTTGATGCAAAATACCTGTTTCTTCTCTTACATTAAATGATTATTCTGTGGATAAAAAATCAGGAATTTCCCTCATTTTCCCCAGAAAGCAAGAAACATATTAAGATTTAATATCACCTAATCAGTAGTCTACAAGGCAGATAAGAAAAATAGTCTGTAAGGTTGTTGCTCTGGTCCTCAGAATCTCTTAGCCACATTAAAAAAATAATAATAATAGAAAGACCTTTTATTATAATTAACATGTTTTATTAAAGCTTTCTCTCCTTTTCTTCTTCTCTCCTCATAGTTTTTACGTCTGCTTTCATTTCTCCCTTTGATGTTTGTACACTCTTCACAGTTTTATGGAAAACACTCTGCACTATTCATTTCCATCCAGCCGTTCCTCTTTTCAGTGCACATTTTTCCCGTGCCTGACTTTGCCTCCACCCTCTACAGCTCAATGAGAGCATAGAGAACATATCCTTTAGTGACAGTGTTCATTATAAGGTGGCACACGAACAAAACACTTTTCATTTTTTCCAGCTCTCACCTAGATACTGGAAGAAATGTGTTTCATTGATATGAAAAAATTATTAATTAAAATAAAAGCAGAGCCTATACCTGTTATATAGTTACTGCAAATACGAAGTACCTTTATGGGTAAGCACCTTTAAAGGGAGGATAAAATAAGGTGACAAAATTGGCACTTCCCTTACTTACATGTGTCTACAGACTCATCTGAATCATCAGGGCAGTCAGGTTCTCCATCACACAGCCAATGCTGGGAGACACAAGTGATGCGATCACGGCACAGAAACTCTCCTACGTCACATAACTGATGTTCCTCTGAAAACAAGAATGTTTTAGAATGAGGTAAATTAAAAAAATGGAGGAAAATAAAGTGACACAATGAAAATTAAAAGCGGAAAATAAAGTGATATTGAAATCAGGCAGCAAAACAATGAACGGAAACAACATGAAGCAATAACTTAATGTGATGTCTAATGGCAATGACCTTACTTAGGCTGGATAGCCCTAAAATCTCGGTCCACCCCATAATCATTCCAACCAGACATGGAAAGGATTAGCACTAACTACCTCAAGGAAGAAGAACGTTAAGAATCCCTATTCCTCAGCTCTTTCACTATTAAGTAAATTTGTTAAATAGATAAATTCAACAACCTTTAATTCATGCTTCCATTTTTTAAGCCTGGCACACACAAAGTATCATCTGACTTCCACCACCAAAATCTGATATCCTTGAGATATGGAAGAGCTAATTAACACAAGATTACTCCTCATTAACTAACTACTCTATCATTAATTAAAACTCACAAAGCCTCTATGCAATATATTATATTCAATTTATTGATGCATTAATTGTAGTAATTCCATCCACAACGTTGCAACTGAAGATCTCTGGAAAGGCTCCTTGCGGAAACAACAGAGAAGCAACTTCATTGGAGTCAATGCTGTTAGAGAGATAGAAAAATGAATATATAGGAAAGAAAGAACTAAGCTTAATTCCACCTGTAGATCTGCTCAAAAGCTCGGTTCACAGCAAAAAACAATGGGTACTGTTATGTGTTACTAATCATTGCTAGCATACCTCAAGTCATTGTCCTAGTCTGCTAGTTCCACCAACTTTTGGACTGATTTGCTGCTGTGCAAGACCAGCTTTGCTACAGCTTGTGATTAAATGTTTAGTATTATCCAGAAGCCTTACTATGCTCATTTCTTAGCTCTGTTAACTAGCAATTAGCATTACAGGAAACACCCAACGTTCCTCCAAATAACTCAGCTGGCTTTCTACAAGGAAAACAAAACATACTTTCCATACAAAATATACACACTGCATTCTCTAATCCTTTGAAGATACGTTTCTAAGCACGCTTGCATAGCTGACTCTAAGCTTCAAAAGAAAACTTATGGCGCAGGAAAGTTCTTTAAGAAAGAGCTAAGAATATTTTGTTAAATTTAACCCATTCATTTCCTATGCACACTTCTCATTTTCAATGTCAGCCTATATATCAGTGGATATAATTTCAAATGAGTCAGAGCTACAACTCTAAGGTAGATACCATTTGTATTAGTTAATATGGCTACCAAATGGCTTCTGTAACTTTATAGGAATTTGCATTTACAGTAAGGAGCTCCATTACACTCATCTTTGTGCAAAACAAATGACTGCATAGTCAGAAAGTTTATATGCTCGAGGAAGCAGCTTTGCTTCCATCTCTCAGGGAGATGCTTAAGGCTTCTGCTTTGAAAGCTCATCTTGAAACATTTGCTGGAAGTAAGAAAGAGGGAGGGAATTTGGCAAGTTCTAGCATTTTGAGGTTATGCAACAATATGAACAGATCTGTATGATTTTTAAGTATACTCATAACTGTTTAAAAATCCATAGTAGAGCCGTTTTTCTCTGGGGGCCTTGTAGCACAATGTGAACTGTCAGCACTACGTGACTGACCCTAACGGACAATGAAAAGTAGCCCCAAACAAGTTACCATAGAATGGAATGGTTTGGGTTGGAAGGCACCTCAAGGATCATCAAGCTGCAACTCCCCCATCGCAGGCAGGGCCGATCTACCATGGCACCGTATTTAGAGCTCTCAAGAATTATATTATTTTCCCTCAAGAGGGCACATGGGTGGTCCTAAGTATTAGGTCAGTGGATTTACTGAAATGCTCACAGTATTCATTCAATACTTTGGAATTAAGTTGAATTAAGGTTGATAAAAATCAATTTATTTTTTTTCTTTTCCTACACTGATAGCTAAGTGAGGGGAAAAAAAACCCATTGCTGAATAAATATAAAAAGTTCAAATTTCTGAAGATGTGTACATAATTGAGTTTACACACCCAATTATCTAAATGCAAAATTCGTATCGAAAAAGAAATCTCATTTCTTTTCTCATTCCTAACTGGCAGTAATTGACTAGAAGGAGAAATCGATGCTGTCATTTATGTTGAAATGTAATACTCCAAGTATAATCGCACAGTGCAGCGAGCGGAGCCTCCGCATTGAGAAAATCACATCTGAAGGTGATGATGAACTTCAGAATAGCTATTTAAGTTTGTTTACAAACCTTACAGCGACACTAATAAAAGGAATTTCACACTGATTTTAGGTGCAAGGTGTGTATTAAATCGTGGCCATAACTCCGATGGCCATCACTGAAGAAAACTTGGCACTAAGGGAGGAACCACTCCCTTGGATGTGTCAGATTTGAGGCAGAATGATAACCAGCATGGCCATGCTGCCATTAATTTAGAGACTCTTCTCTGCATCGTTCCGTTATGGTCTATACTTTTATCTGTAATAAAATACCTTTTCACTACTCATTGTCAACTGCCAGTCAAAACATACCCGAACAGCAAAACAGCAAACTCAGAAGAACGCTACGTGCCCAAGTGAATGGCATTCAAATGTGGAAATATATGGAAATGGGACATATCCTATCACTGTGCTCAAGGGTAATGAGAGTTTGACACGCAAAAAAAAAATGGTAAGACTGCTGACGGGAACTGGTTTTTTATTTATTTATATGAGGATCAGCAGCCAGCAAGTAGTGGTGTAGGTGATTATCCCATGACTATTAGAGTACCAGGTTGCCCTAAATCCGCACATGGTCACTTATGACTGCATAAATAAATATCATCTTGTTTTGGATGAAGGTTAGGAAAATGAGCCTAACTTGAAGTGAATGAGATTTAAAAAGCTACTTCATACCTAGCTCAGATATGGGCAATGCGTTTGGAGAGAGGGTTTGTCTGCATCTTCCCTATTTTCCTCTAATTGAAACAATTTAACTATTTCCACGCAATTACACTTTTTGTATTTGTTTTATTCGAGACCAAAGAAGTTACAGGGAGATAAGCCTTTCATATCTTCTATCTACAGATAAACCCAGCAGAGTGAGAAGAAATATAGCTTATTAAAAAAAAACCCACACTTTGAAAAACAGATCTTGTTTTGAAGAATGCAGCCTAATATTAGCTCAGGGTTTTATTGGCTCTGAAAACGCTTTTCCAAACTGTTTTCTTTTGCGTATCTATAGAATTATCGCTTATTTTCAGCTGCTGTCTTTGAATAATGAATCGGACCAGATAATCATAAATACGCTGCAATTGGCTTTCTTTTGAAAAAAAAAATAAAAGAAAAACACATCCTAAAAAATGGGAGTCTAAGATGGCCTTATTTCTCAGCAGAAGAAAACAGTGATTTTCAGTGGCACCTCTCCGCACACAGTTTCCTTCTGTATCATGAGTGCTGAGCTGGCAGGCTCAATGAGGATGAGAAGATTCACATATTTTTAACATACCGATTCTGAGATATGGAGCAGATGGTTAGAAATCATCTCTCTACGGGTAAATGAACGCTTTTGTCTCCCAAAGGACAGCACTCCTACCCTTGGCTGCAAACACCTGGCAATGCCTCTCAGAAGGAAAGTTTCACCAAAAAAAATACATCCAACAGCGCCTTTGTTTTAAAGTCAGTGCTTCTGGAGAGGAAAAAAAAGGCACAGTCTGTCAAAAGACAAGCAACAGGTTTAAGAGGACAAAGCTCTAAATCTCCATTAGGAAGCTAATTAGATGTGCATAATTACAGTAAAGCTGGAAAAAATAATAACTCTGGGTTAGACTTATCAATCCTCGCACTTTCCAAAGGTTCACATACTCCTATATGCAGCGCACTGCAGGTCATCAGGGATCTTAACAAGGACTATGCAGGAGATAGTGTCTATGTAATCGAGTGCTTCTTCAGCTCTACAGCAAGAAGGTAAATGATTCACTGCGAATCTGATTAGTATCTGCTTTTATCAAAGATCCAGGCACTGTGACAGTGTACTCCTTGCCCTCCCACGCAGCCTGGTGTCCTGGGACTGATACCAATCAAGGTTTCACCTGAGACAGTTAATGAGCATCATACTGTCTCAAACTGGGTGCTCAGAGACCTGATAACAGACACTCAGTTCAATAGATCCAGTTCCGGGTTGTAGAACTACGAGTCAATCATCTTACCCCACAAATAGCAAGCAGCCTAAGAACCCCTAGGAGAGTTGTCCGAGCAAGAAGCTGGCTGCACACCTGGATCTTTCCCTGAGCAGGAACACCTCTTGAATTTACTCAACACCTGTGCACATTCACCCAGTGTGTGGTGATGCCTTGCCAAACGGATCTGCTGTAAGGGATTGCTTGTTTTTAAAGCTACACTAGCTTTGCTAAGATTTGAGCTTAGATTCATTATGCGCACCCACCCTCTGTGTACCAAATAGTGAAGGATATCAAGCCATTTTGAATCGTGTTAAGTCACTGTCATCGTTTAAATTATATTTTATCTACTTCATTTAAATTAAATATCTGCCTTCCTGTTACGAGTGAAGCATGCAGCTCTCTAGCCTCCATCCATGACCCCTCAGATGGGAGCTGCTCCTTGTGCTGCTGTCCTCAGAATGCCTCAGTCTCCATCTGCTGAGAACACCCGAGAGTCCCCGAAAAAAACAAACCTCCCATATGGCAACATTCTTCAAAGTGGAAAAGAAGAAAAAAAATCAACAAAAATAATCAACCTAACGGCCTTAAACCATTATAGAAGGAAGCTTGCTCATTAAGGTTTCTGTACGTATTCATAAAAACAACACATGTTAACTAATCCAGAGATATATATTCAAACACAAGCTTCTAACTGATATGATACACCAGCAAATAAATGAATGACTAAGGGAAAAAAAAAGATCATAATGTTTAAAATGTTTTGTAAAACAAGCTTAAACTAACTTAGGAACTAACTAACTTAAGAAGTTAGAGGATTTGATGCATTCAATATTGTGAATTTTGGTACCTAAAAAAGGCACCTTTCCTATGATTCTAACAAAATTTGGTGATGGAAAAACTGAAAAAAAAAGAAGAGTGCCACCACATTTGCCCATCCTATTCGGTAAATGCTCAAAGTTTAAAATGACAGCGTGGCTCCATGTGGCAAATAAAAGAAAATATAGAAAACAAAACAGAAACATATACCAGTATTGGATTCAACAAGCTTTGCTGAAGCTCTTCCAACCAAACTCACGTGTTTTGTCTCTAACTCCTTACACAGGAAAAACTCCAAAGAAAGATAGAGACATACCTGCCCAAAGAGCACTTACTTCAGAAGTAGAAGTGCTGGAAAACTAAGGAAAATTAGGAAGGCCAATGGCAGCAAACACAAAACTGGGCTTCAGGTGTATTTTTTACATTCTGATCCGCTCAATGGAGTCTACATTACATGTGTACAACTATGGGGAACTCGTATCGATGATAATACAGCAGTTCTGCCATGTTTCAAATTTATTATGCAACCATAAACTTGCACTTTAAAGTCCTTAATTAGCTTCGCTTTGATTTTAATTAAGTTATCTTCATTACAAGAGCTTAAAAACTCAGAATTTCCCCCCCCCCCCCCAAAAGCATGTTTTCCATTTGGGATTTTCTTTGATCTCTCACTCTGAAACATGGAAGGTTTTGCAGATTAATTTCTGCAAATTCTACTCAGAAGTTGGAAAGTATATTCTGGTAGCAATTTATGACAGAATTCGTCACATGCTAAAACCTAAATTATTATAACTGAAAGAGAGATGGGAAGAAAAAGCATGCACTGCAGTTCCTACTTAGGACTTCTCAGACTGACATTATCCTTTCCCAACCTTTTGGATTAAACCCACATTATTAAGAGCCCAACTTACAGTAAAACATGCAGGTTTTGGCTGCGCTGAAGTACAGATAACATCCTTGGTCTTGCAAAACGCTAAGCAGAATTTTACACTCAGAGTCTAAAAGAAGTGCTGTTATCACTGGTTTCTGTCCTGCTCAGTTCTTTACAAAGTCAGAGCAGTTGTTTTGGTTGTGGGATCTCCCCTAGTCAACTAGGCTTTGATTACCTGCACTGGAAAAGGGCTTAACAAGCAACATGTTTCTATACAGACATACCATCCACAAGAAAGAATGTATATGTTTTATGTATGCTTATTCAGTTCCCAATGTGCTAGTCATCACTTAATCAGCAGCTACTAATCAACTAATTGATTTAAACTCATAGCACATACACGAGCGTCAGTCATTGGCATCACCATGTGTTCAGCTCCTGCTCCACACCTTCAGATGGTGCGTGGAGGCATTCCCCAGTCTGCACATTTGACCCCACCATTGCACCACTGCAGGCACTTTGCTTACTGTTTGGTCAGTCTTCTAATTGCCATCAGACATCATAGTTCGCAGTCCCTAAGCTCATCTATAAAAATTCATACTCAGATTCCATATGTACATTATTACACAGCTAAAATAATTCTTCACGTTTTTCAGGCTTGTCCAGTGTTAGAGATCAAGCTGAGCAGGTAACGTTAGAGATTACTATTAACAAGAGGACCAGAAACATTCACTGCTTTATACAAATCATATTTTGGCAGCAGGGAGGTGATAAATCTAGGGGTAGCCTTGTCCCTCTCATTTTTGCTTTTCCTTTGACTACATAGTACCCATTAAAGAGGCTGACCCTGAGTCCCCTCCTGTGGATTTGAACCACAGAACATTATTATTCTGCCTTAATTTGGCACACTTTATGGATAGAGAAGTCTAAGAAATACTCAGATAATGAGAAAGACCCAAATATTCCCAAGATGATTTTTACCTAATCAAGAAAGGGTCACACAATACTACATATCTCAGCAAACTACGAAGTGACATTTTAGCAGTGTTCTCTAATGACACAAAAAAGCTACAGAAGAGCATGATACCATCTTTATTACAATAGAGCTATACTAATAGGAAAAGCATTACCTCTAATCTTGTAATTTGCCAAACCCCACTCCAACTAGTCCTGTATAAAAAGTTTAAAGTCCTAACAAGCCCACTGCAAATCAGTTCTTTACAATTACCTTTTATCTTGAAAACTGGAGGAAACAACCATGTTCCCCAGTGCAAGATTGCCCTTCCCCCAACAAGTGACTTCAAGTGACTATTAACTTCAAGATGAAGGGTCAGAGAGACCATCACTTATTCCCTTATATACAAAGAACAACAAGCCCTATAAGAGTCACCACCACATCCCTTCAGCTGCTGAAATCCAGACAGTGCCAAGAGAAACAAAAGTAAAACTGCTCATTTGTGAGAGGTCCTCAAAGGTTTCCAGTGGGAAAAAAAAAAAAGTCCTCTCTCTTCCTCGTGCCACAAAAGAAAATGTCTTTGAGAAAATCATTTATGTGGAATCTGTAAGCCTTTCCATCTTGGCTTGTATTATCATATTGTGTTCAAAGTATGATGTCATTTGATGTGGCGTAAGCCTCCCCATCAGGAGGGAATGGTTGCAAGAGAAGACCTTATAAGAACTACATTTTTTTTTTTCCCCTATTTATTTTTAAGGAATGATGAGGATCTTGGCAGGAACCTTACAAGGACACTCAACAAACCATGACTCCTATCTAAAATAGCTGTATCTCAATAGTCAAGGCCAATGTCCACAAGCAAAAAATTCAGGAAGCATCCAGGAGAGAGAGCCTGCATAATACATTACTTTGTACACTTACTCACTCTGCTGCCTCTTGAGGAAATTCACCAGAGAAAAGACTAAACCTTAGTCTCTCAGCTACTTCTTCCAGGATTATATCTCCAAAAGATCTGAAATACACACTCCTGAAAAGAAGAAATGAGCAGAAGGACTGGGACTGAAGAAAAGTCACCCTGAGCCCATTTCAAGACCATTTCAGTGCAGTGCACTTTTATTTTCCCCTCCACTACCTGCATTAGCTGTTTTAACCAGGCAATTTCCAAGTACAATTTCAACTTCTTTACCTTCCATATTTAACTGTAATGTTTCCAAGGTCAAATTGCTTCTTAACAGCAGAAGGAAATCTTGAGTTAAGACAAAGTAATTAAATAAGTGACAGACACAGGATTTTCTCTTCTAAAAGCTTAGAACATCCATTACAAAGTTTAGTACAATATCTGATAGATTCTCTGTTCATCAGATGTTCTATTAGTAAATAGTGAAAGATAATTAATTTAGATAAGTTTCCTATGTCAAGGGGTACTCAACAATGTCATTGTTTTAATTATCAATGGTTTTAATGCAAATAATGCTTCAAATGCTCCCTTAAAGTGTTGATAACTCTACGAAACATAAAAACAGTTGGACAAGATGTCAGTAATACAGATGGCAGCACAACAGAAAAAGCAATATCATAGTTAAGAATAGTAACTAACCAGTGAATTTTCATAAGGAATGAATAAAAACACATTATGAAAGGAATTCTACAATATCTGGATTGAACTGAAGAGTAGTCTTTGCTTTCTCATCCATTTCCTTGCAAGGAGGATGTTGGGGGTTGTGCTTATCATTGGCTGTTGATTTGTTTGCTCTGCTTCAGGTCTCACAGTGGTTTCAATACCGGACCAGATAGGTTAATCCTGAAACCGTTCGGTCTCCCAACAACTAAATGGCAATGGCTCATTCAGGTATTCCGAACAGAGAGAATGTTTGCAATAACGTGCAACCTAGCTGTCATTACTGCAATCAGATCATATTTATCCAGCTCAGAACTGCTGCTTACAGCTCACGTTTAAGTGCAGCAACCCAGAGCCATCCATCTCCTCTATCTACTTTTTTGTCATTCTATTGCCAATCGCTTACTGCTAACTGCTCTGCTAACCATGATCATGTCATGGAGATAGTGGCTGAGTTTGACAGATAGCAAAGCTGGTTTCACCCCCAAGAGTGATAAATGCAAAGGCCTGGGGGAGACACATGCCAGAACTTGCAACGTACACGTCATTTAAACACACAAGCATAGTGCACAATGACATGCAGAATGGCAAGACATGAGCAGAGAGAACCAAATTCTTGGGGGAAACCCCAGAAGGCGCTCAGAATTAAGACATTCTTACGGTGACAAAAGAAAGGGCTCTCGTGAAGCAAGGGTTACGGATGGCAGGCTTCTATCTCAGAACAGTCCCATTTAAAATGACAGAAAATAACACTGAACAGGCTTCGACAGCAGATGGAATCCTATTGCATAATTCAATTTTAATGACTAAAGAAGTCTGAAATATGAAGGTTTTGTTTTGCGAAACAGAAGACTTAGATGAAATTAGGCAGCCAAATCTACTACTGTAAGCAATTACGTATGTTTAATAGATGTTAATTTTATATTGGAATAATTAACCTACAGGGAAATAGCGTTAAAAAGATACCCTTGTGCTAAACTCAGTGATTAAAAGGATGGAAGAACCAGGAGAAAACCAAGCTTCCTAAATACAATCTACATGCACAACTAAAAGGAGTCTTATTACCAAGGTTAAGTATTCCATTCAATTTGGATACCAAATAACTTTAAAACCAAAGAAAGAAGAAAACAATCACTAAAAAAAAGTAGGTAGTAGCATTCAAAAACTACAATGAAAAAATAACTATTTTTATATAAATCATTTTCACTTTGACTCCATATTTTTCTGGGCCCTACTGAAGCCATATCCATTATTTAAATAGCTCTAATCAACACGTCTAAGTTAAACAGTACGGATTAAGCCAATGGCACACCAATGGGTCGCCTAATATAAGCCTTACTGCAATTTAACAGCTAGGAAATTAGTTAAAATTGTGGTCTTCCACAGTTCAGGTCTATCTTTTTTGATAGCATGATGAAAAACTGATAACTTAAGATGTTATTTAGAAACATACTCATTGAATAACAATTTTCATACCAGTGGAGCGTTGTGATTTTAGGTACTGCTGTCAGTAGATCTTGAATGTGAATATCTGAATACAGATACTCAGAAGTAGTAAGATGTAATATTTATCAAGTCACTACTAGAAAGTTTTAAACATTGCTTACAGAGCCAGCTTGTATTCTCTCCAAAGAGGTGATGTTACAAAGATGGATCATATTGAAATAATGGCCAGACTTCATACCCGCAGCTTTATGCATTGTAAATATATAGCCAACATAAACGCATATTGCATCACTTAGAACAGCACAGTGTCAGCTTGCTGCCAACAAATAAGTTCTGAAACCACCCCCTACTTGGATTTATTATCCCATGTAGGACAGCAGGAATAGCACTGTGTTGAGTTATAGGAGCACTCAGTACAGGGACACAGATTAATGAGTACACAAGCAATTCACACCTTGGGCATGAAAAGGAAACAGTCAAAGCTTTGACGCTGTCTGACCTGGGAGATAAACTGATAAAAGAACAAGGAGACCATCACAGGCCTTGGGTTCAGACCCATATCAAAAACCTTTATTTTTTCAAAAAGCAAGCTAGGAATTGCCCATCTTCTAGAACAGAAAAATCACCGTGATGTACTTAATCTTTTGTAATGCTAACACCTTTTAAAAAAATTAATTGGTAAAGAATAGTGAGAGCAAGGCACAATCATATATACAAATTAAGTATTAAATTACTCAAGAGGAAAACAAAACAAAGCATTATGAGCTGCTTTCATGCATTTAGATGAAATTCTATTAGCCTTATTAAAGGTTAACTCGCATTAAAAAAAAAGTCCTGTAGATATAACAGATAGAAGGAAAATAAAGAAAACGTTTGATAAAAGCTTTGTAAAAACAGAATTAAAAAAGAGATATTGCCAACATGTTTGGACATTTGAGAAACAAAAAACCCAATGCCTCACTCATATGGAAGTAACGTTTAATTCAACAGCATAATTCCTATCAAGAGACTGTAAGCCATCATTTTTTCATATCCCTGCAGTCCCCAAAGCTACCAAAAATCACATGAAATGGTCAAGACGATGGAAATGGGCAATCGGGATGAAATAATTTCACTTTTTAACCTAACTCCTTCCTTAAAGGTATCACATATGTGAGGATTGAATGGTAGCCAATACAAACTTAACTTTTAAAGGGTTCCAAGGCAGTCACGGAAATCATGATCATAAGTCTGATGTGCTGAATAAGGAGTTGATGGAAACTGTATTAATGTGCAGGATGGACACCTGAATAAACACAGCACACCACAGCTCTTCGAGTGGAAACTCCCATCTTACCTCAGAAGCAGGCTGGAGGGCAACTAGCAAATTAACTCATCTTTATCCCTACTTTCTTTGGTCCAAAAACCTTAAAACTACCCTGGAGAGCTTCCACATATGGGGAGCAATAATTAAAATTCAAGTGAAGGCTGAGGAGATGGGAAAGGAAACCAGTAACTCCATATTCAGAAAAAATAGGGCAGCTTTAAATAAAACCCAAGACACCTGTAGTTAGCAAGCTCAGGACAGAACTTGCAGATATCATCATTTTAGTAGGTCAAAAGGCTGATCAATGTTTAGCCTGTGTTAGCAATAACCAGAGCTCACCTTAGCAGGAGGGGTGCTGAGGGTTCTATTAGCAGCTTTGTGAGCTACTGAGACTGTGCTAAGAAAATTATGTCTCGGTTTTCCCACACAAAAAGGGAAACAAAGACTCTCTGTGCATAACACAATGAGCTACTTGGGCTCTAAGTGCTTATTACTGCTTACCTTTAAGTGATTTCATGCATATAAAGGCGAGCCATGCTGTATATTGTAAAATAAGTAAAATCTTGTAAACTGTCACTTTCTTGACACTGTTAGCACAGTCGTTCCCAGCTACCTTCAGGTGATGCAAAAGCATATGCTTGAACTGTCTCTGCTGGGACTTATTAAACAAACAGTATGTTCTGTAGATTAAACCATAATTAAGTATGATGTCGGTATCACAAAAGCTCAGTAATTATGCCCCCATTTGTTCTACTAATTTCTGCTGCACTAAACTACGAATACTCACAAGTTAGCATGAAACTGGTGGTTCGCAGTTCAGAAGTCTCCCTTCATCTGACAGGCAAAAAGACCTCTGAAAAATTAGTGAAGACAGCGGGCTCCTCCAAATATTTTTTTTTTTACTTAAAGACATCAATGGACTTTGGATCAGACCACAAATAAGGAGATGCTATATCTCTACATAGCATGGTCCGCTTCATAGAGTCACTAACATTTATCTTTATACTATGTTTTCCCTTGATAAAAGAATAATAGCAGATGCTAACACGGGAGGAAAAAATAATAATAATAGGAAGCACATATTTTTAGCAACTTTAATTATATTCTAGCAGCAGGAAAGAAAGACGCAGAACCATATGAGCAAGCAGTTCTCCCCAGAAGACAGACATGGCTTTGGAGCATGTTAGAATAATGATTTCAGTTGTGAGTGATTTTGGAGTCAAGGAATTACTGGCAAGGCTGTTTCTTTAGAGCTTCACTAGTTATTTTTTTTGCAGCTGTTCTACAGCATCTCAGCTTCCAGGCTAAAGCACTGAAGCAGACTCAATCCTTATGATTCTAATGAAACATATGTGTATATATGCACATGCTCTAGGAAGAACTAGTTTGGTCTGATCTATGATCACACTGATAATACTACTTAGTTTTTCACATATTATTATACATACCTCTTATTCTCCTGTTACTTTTGTGAACAAATTTCTAAGGTGCCCCCTAGCTATAGATTCATTAAGAGCAGTCCAGTGTACTTAAAAGCATGGGGAAAAAGCAGCATTAGCTCTCAAATCTAGAGCCGTTGAAGGACTGAATGCCAGCCTAGAATGTGCAATATTTTCTATATGCATTCTAAGCAACTGATATTACACTTTTATTTGTTTGATTTATAATGGTTAAAAAACCACCTCCGCTGGTGCAGATATTTGTGAGCTCAGCATGCAGGCTCTTGTTCATCACTGGCACAAATGCACAGGTAATGGTGGTGACCACACTGAAAAACAGTGTTTCGTACCTGAGAATTTGCTCTCCCACAGCACTCTTCCTATCCGTTGTAGTTTCCACAGCAGTAAATAGGAGGCATTACTTTCAGAGCAACCTACATACATTGAATTTCATCGAACCATTTTTTTCATTAAACGTATTACTTCTGCAGGACACAAAGCATGACACAATTTTCAATTTCATTTAAGAAATAAGTGAATAAAGAGCTTCATCCCATTCATAACTGACAGTTTTTCCTGCTGCATATCCATTATCTCTTAGCGCGCAGTGAAAAGAGGGGCATGATTTGATGGAAGCCCAGCTTAGAAAAATACCTACATCACAAAGGTAAATGTTTACTTTGGTGGTTTAGTACCATCTTAGTTAAGGGGGAAACAAAAGTTTATCTATTGGCTGTGAAGGGATGTGCTTGCAAGCTGGTGGAGGGCACCTGCTTTCTCTTGGCAGGAGCCAGCAGAAGCCATGAAAGAACCAGCCCCAGAAGCCGCTGTTTTTATAGTTTGATTAATTAATACCATATCAAGCCACAGAGCACCACACGCATGTTATGTTTTCTTATATTATTGACATGAACAAAATTAGACTAGCAAAGATATACGGCAGAAATAAATAACGGGTGAAAGAAACCCTGCTCAGAACAACGCTGTTTTATGGAAAGGCATTTAAATGAATGAGTTTTATAACACCTATTAAAATAAGTGTTAATAAAAACTGCACGCTCCTATTTATCACTGCTTGGAGAGCCAGGAAAAGCCCACTTACAATGTAACACCCATGAAAAAGGGACATAAGGAGGCTGCTTCACTGCCTCACAGGCACTGTAATGATCAGTTCAACTGTTGTCACAGTTAGGGGAACTTTAGGGGAAGCACCCATAAGGATGCATTACCACTGACATCCTTTTAAACTTAACTGGAAAGAATTTAAAGCCCAACCCATCAATAATTCAAGGGTAGCTTTAGCACAACTGTCTTAGTACTGTTGGTGCACTTCAGCACTGAACCTTGGTATGTTCTCTAACAATCCAGGAAGATCATAATGGTGACTATGAGTTATTTGCAAATGAAAATGGGCACGTCAAGAAGAACACTGCCCACACAACACAAAGGTTCAACTTCTCCTCTGGTGAGGCCACATGTGATGTACTGTGCCCAATTCTGGGTTTGCCAGTTCAAGACAGGCAGGGAACCGCTGAAGAGAGTCCAGCAGCAGGGCCATAGAGATGATACAGACCTGGAGCATCCTCTGTATGAGGAAAGACTGAGAGACCTGGGACTGTGCAGCCTGGAGAAAACTGGATGGGGTTCTTATCAATGCTTATAAATAACTAATGGACAGGAGTCAAATGGATGGGGCACTTTTCAGTGGTGCCCAGCAGTACAGTTGGCCAGGGCCAATGAACAAAGGCTGGACAACGGGGAGTTCCACATGAACATGAGGAAAAAATCTTACTTTGAGGGTTAGGGAGTACTGGAACGGGCTACCTAAAGTGGTGGTGGAGTCTTCTCTAAAGATACTCAGAACTTACCTGGATGCTTTCCTATAGAACATTCCATAGGGAACCTACTTTAGGAGTGCATTAGACTAGATAACCTCTATGGATCCCTCCCAACCCTTACGTTTCTGTGCCTGCTCAAGAATAGTTTTTTGTCTAAATACTTGCCAGGAACACATTCTCTCCCTTACTGATTCCCTTGGTACGTTAGTGTTGAGTCCTCTCCAAGCACCAGCTTCTTTAAGCCAATTCCTACAAAGCTTTATTATTTAATCAAATCACTGCTTATTTTATGACTGCTTATGTCCTCATTTGAAAGTTTGTGTAATAACCAATTACATTTTTTTTTAAATAATCGCAATAGGTTTTATTATGGCATGACAGTGAAAAATATTAATTTTTGTTTTGCTTACTGTATTTGCAGAACAAATCCAAGCCTGAATTAGGGCTCAGGGAAAAGAATATTTAGATTGTGCAATCTAAATATATCTCCCAGGGAAAAAACAATTAATTATCTTTGTTACTGCCTCTGCTGCAGAGAACAGCTGCAATTTCTGACTTGCCAAGTTCACGTCATTGAGGGTTATTCCTATTAATATCAATTAAGAGCTAAACTGTTTGAGTCTCTTCAATAATGATACTCAAGTAGGTTTAAAGTGCCATTTCACGGAATGCACGTCTCATCAGAATGAGGACACTTGTTTTGTGGTGGTTCTGTCTTCATCTAAAGATTTATTTTTTAAACATAGATATGGATCAAAGGAATGCGTCCATACACCTGTAACGAAGGCACACCGATCGCTAAAATAGCCTCAAAGATCCACATATTCATTTCTGCTCTGGAATCAAGGTGAAATACTTGTTCCTCAATTCAGAGATAACACTGCCCTTTCACTTGTGGACTGTAGCTAAATCAGCCCATGAAGACAAATCAAAGTGATACTAAGCACATTTCAGGACTTCAGTGCTGAGGGTACTTCAGCTGGTACTCCACCCTCACCATCTCAGCCATGCCTTTCATCTACTTGAACTACAAGATCAGCAGAGACAAAAGTTTATCTTCTCATTTCAAGAAAAGGCCATGATTTCCCTCACACAGCTTTCCACTTCTGTTCACTGTTTTGCTAAACTGACTGAAGATCTTTTAATCGTTGTTATTAGGAGTTGACAAAGAAGATAAGTAAAACAAAGCTGGTCATAACCTCCTCATTCTCTACCCTAACTTTCCCCAAGATCCTAGGCTGTGTTCAGATCTCTGAGCACCATTCTCATCGCCAAACAGCCTTAAGCATAAACACGCAAATTACGTTATATTTCTAAAAAGTAATTTTTTAAATGCCTTGACCGCTGGTTCACATTTTCCAGTATAATCGCTGCTATCAACGCAGCAAGAGATGAAACGATCTACATCAGAACTGTGCTGTTACCTTGGCCTGGACCCTGGGCAGCACTTTCCTTTGCCTAAGTTCAATCAGAAGTATCACACTGTGAATCCATTTTCAGTAAAAAGAGCATAACATAATGCAGCCTAAGGATTGAGGAGGTAGACTTGGTCTGTATAGTTTCCCTTCTTTGGTAGTCGTATGACCAACTTAACCTCCCATGGAGGTTTATCCACCATTCCAAATGAATTTTATGTTCTGCAGCGGAAATACTTGTGAACTCATGAGCACTGGGGAGAAAGAATAAAGAAAAGCCCCCATGCTTTACAAATACGAAAGAGTTGCAGATGTGCTTCTAGAGACTTCCTTAAAGTGCTAATTTTCCCAAGGAAAAAAAAAGTTACCAAAGCCCAAACCTTTAAGGTTTTTACTGGGCACTTCTTAAACAAGACACTCTTCTCAGTGTTTCTGCATTAGCTCAAACACACTGCTGTCCAGCACCTCCCCTCTCATTTCCTCCAGGTGACACTACTTAATGATGCTCCAGAAGTGGTGCTGAGAGGCCCCAAACCAAACAGTAACATGGGACTGTTGATAATGAAGCAAAAATGAGATGAAAAGGAAAAAAAAAAAAAAAAAGGAAAAAAAAAACCCTAAAAAATGAAAACAGAAACGTACATATATATATCAGAATAAATGCAAAACAAAAGCAGACCATGGATTTGCTAGATTTCATGAAACATCTTTCATACATTTAGAAACTGGAACTTCACACAGCCAAAAGCCACAGAGGATCCACGTGAATCAGAAGGAACCTTTCATCAGCATTACACTCAGCTCACATCAAGAGAAAATAACCTTTAAAAGTGAAGTCCTATTCATCATTCAAAACCAAATGCAGTATCGCTCCCATTTAACTCAATGCTGCTTCTAATAAAGTGGTTTAGACTCGCTTTATCGGCTTACAAGTTCATTTTTATTCTGATCAGATTCACTGATTCTGTTCTGCTTTCCTGTCTTGTCAAAAGAACACAGGACCAAGGCAACCTCAAGGTTGACATTTTAGTACATAATAGTGCATTTATCATTCAAAAGCAAGCACTGTATTTCAAAAAGTACGTAATTCAACGAGCATCCTCCAGCAGGTAAAAATTCTTCTAAGTTTTTCAAGTAATGGCTTGTTTAAACACCACCAACTTAAAAGAGACTACTTCATGAAAAATCCCTATCTTCCTCCTCGCCATCCCTTAAGTTATCTGCTTCAAGCACAACATAAATTAATATTCAGGAAGATGGAACTTTACTGTATGCCAGTTAGAAGTGATAAATACCAGAAATCTGCAGGAACACAGAACGCAGGAATGACTTTTTAATGAACATTCTGAAGTCCCAACCTTTCCTTTGAATGAACTCATGTTTCTTTTTCATCATCAGCTACCAGAAATTGGGCAAAGTTACGTTTTCAAATGGCTTGTGAGAAATTCCATTCATTCCTTAGAGCTTCGATCAGACTTTCCTTCCTATAGGCATACAATCACATCATGTCACATAGACATGTGACCTTCCCTTAGCTTTTGGGTGTCCTCTCCATGGAAGAACGTAAGAGCACTATTTCTACTTCCAGTAATGCTAGACTGGTACCACACTGGCATAAATGAAACTAATTCATGCATAACATGAAATAGAAAGTCTCCTTGATTGTCAGAATACCAATATAAAATATTAATTCTGGCATGCTGAAACATGACCTGGGGAATAGAGATCACCAGGAGAAGAGATCAAATGAAATTTACTTAGCAGAACAAAACAAAGCCCGGAAGGGAATATCGTCACTGATGATGAAGATGTCAGAAGAGACAAAAACAGAATTGGTTGGTTTGGTTTCTTTCTCCTTTTCACACAGGTATTCTTGTGCATTCGTACATCAACTGGTCGAGATTTAATATAAAGAAAATTACAAAATGCAGATTTTTGAGAGACATTTCAATGAATGCAAAGATTTAAAAATAAGATACAACTGCTCTTAAAGAAAGTCAAGAACGGGACACAGAAATGCTACATTAACTTATGAATCAAGAAGTTCAGGAATGTATAGTCCTAATTTTTCCTATAGCCTGTACTAATGAGTGTGTGGCATTCAATTTGTTTATTGAGAGCTGTTAAATATCATGCTTTTTCCATTGCATTACAATGACCAGAAGCTGGCACCAGACCACTTGCATTTTAAAACAGCAGCCAAAAGGAAAGCATAATGTTACCCCATGCCATACCCTTTTAAAAATCTCCATCCTCCACTTAATTACAGTGACCCTAAGGAAAAAGCATTTCCTGCAACATCCAAACTATTCTTTTTTTTGGTCGAGGACAGAATACATTTGGTTCCTAAATTAGATGGAAACCTACAGATGTTGGCATTAAGTATACTGATGGGAATCATGATAATCTGTCAGAAAAATGTGTAAATCCTTTGGGATCTATAAAAAGTTGACAGCATTCCTGTGAAATATTAACAAGGCACAGTGCAGTCGTTGGCATTTAACTATTTCCACTGTGTTGTTGGGCTTTGTATTTATTTTTTTTTTCCACTCATCATTGCTCTCTCCAGTTTTCTCAGGCTCTGTATTTTATAGAAGTGACCATATGCTTCGATTTGTATTTGATGACATAACTGCAGAACTGCAGAAGGTGAACAGCTAGATCTGCGTGCGTTAGCTGGTTTGGGGCCGTAGAGCTGAAGAAACCTCCTGCAATGCAGTGAAAGCCAAATCTCTGCAATGAAACGGGCATTTGTATTGCTGGCTGTGGCCTGCATGCAACCAGGAAGCCCTTGGTACAATCTAGGACCCCCCGCTCCTGTTACAAATGTAATAAGGGAAACAAATTTGAATGCTAGTTTTTCATTTGTGTGGAGAAAGGAGTTGGCCTTTCTGCAGATCTATCATCATTTGCAACACAGCAATATGGTAAGACAGAAACTTCATGAATGTTTTATGAAGTTGTAGGTGGTAGCAAACTGCTTCTTGCTCAAAAGAGCAAAATTAGTTAGAATCATCTTCTTGTAAAGAATTCCTTCATGAAGTCAGGGACCCTATTCTTAATTAAAAGCTCCACCAGAAGTGTGTACATGGAAAACGAACCACCAGAAGTTTCCCTTTTGACAAACAGGCTTTTTTTTTTTTTCCTGCTTAAGCCTACTTAATTGAAAAAAAATTCCCACAAGTAACATCTGAAGCACTCAGAAGGCAACACGGTTAAGATCTGTCAGCAGCAGAGGGGGGAATGTAATGGAGCTGCAAATACCTGTGCTGCTGTCTCATGAGCAACTCATTTGGTAGTCCCTGCAGAAGAGCTCCAGAAGACATCAAGTTCTCACATGCAGGACAATATTACACTCTTGAATCACAACACAGCTCTTAGAGGCTTCCAGCTCTTGACAGTCTTAGCTTAAATTTCTTCAAATACCAGAGGAAGCCAAACTTTTAAATCTTTCATGGAACAAAACTTGTGTCCACTGCATTCTTCTCACCAGAAATACTTAAGTAATTAAAAAATCACCCAGTGGAGCTAATTATAATTTCAACAGAAGCAGAGCCAAGATTACAGAAGGGAAGAACTATTAGAAAACCATCGCAC
Source organism: Alectoris magna (assembly GCA_030625065.1). Classification (NCBI taxonomy): domain Eukaryota; kingdom Metazoa; phylum Chordata; class Aves; order Galliformes; family Phasianidae; genus Alectoris; species Alectoris magna. The sequence continues at coordinate 1,116,566 of CM060567.1, read as the reverse complement.
AATCAACAAAAATTCGTACTCTAGAAAAACATAACTGGCCTAACTTGATAAAGAAGTACATTAGTTCTTGGATGCAAAAAGCAAAGCTTGATTACAGCAGTAGAGAAACCTACCATGATTATCCTAATTAAAAATTTGCCAAGTTATTTATAGTGTAACACAAGGAAATGACATTCATTAGCCTATAAACTATTCAACAAACCATTAAGCACTATAATAAAAATCAATTGGCAAAAAGAGGTGCAATTATATTTATATTCATGTAAACTCCTTAGCGAACTAAAACCAAAGCATCGCCCAGGCCCAGTATTCTTTACCACAGAAGTGTTTGAGAGATTTAAAATATAACGGTTTCATTCAATTAGAACATTAAGTTACTTAATCAGTTAATTTCTGATTAAGTAGCTCATCACCAATCACACATCACATTTCCAGAGATCAAAAGAAAAAGAAATTAAAAAGCAGTTACCACTCAAGAAAACATAAATAGAAGTCAAAAAAAAAAAAAAAGCTATTTTACCATCTTTTAAAATGTGTTGATCTATTCTTAATTAACTGATGAAGCAGCATTCTGTAGTCTATCACTGCACACACAATTAACTCATAAGCAATCAAGGAAATTAGAGGAAAATTAGAAACAGGATTGTCATAAAGCATTGATCATCCACACCTGCAGTACGCATCTGCTGGAATTTACCTTGCACTACCAAACAACCAGACAAGGCTAATTTCTGTGGGGGAAAAAACAAAACAAAACCTTAAGCATAATGTTATTCACATGCATAGGGGTGGAAGTAAAGAAAATTGTTGCCCTACAGGTTACCTTTTTGATTCAAGGTAAGTCAAAACCAATTTAGATGAACATGACTAAATTTCACATAGGCAGAAATGAAAACGCCACGACTTGACAGAACCTTTTCAGTGCCAATCCTATTTAAACCCACTTAGAATGGAGTCCCACTCCTATACTATCAGATCTGCTGTCCTATCAGTTTTTCATGCCGGAAAAGAGTTTATCACGCTTGTCTCTATCCATATCTCCCATCAGCTCACAGCCCAGCCCAGCCATGACCTTTGGCTATGCCAGCAGGGAGCCTCTACCTGCCAGGGTCCCTTTTCGTATTAGCTAAGCTGGAAAGAGTGCTCTCAAATAACTTGGCATCAAGTGCAATAAAAGGATATTTTTCCTCAAAGCTCAAAGGCTGGTTAAGCACCTGCAAAAACAACATGACTCTCTGTGGTCTGCCAACATATACACCTACTTTGGAAACCCTGTTCAGGAACGCATAGGGAAGCAATTACTATTTTTCATGTAGTGCAAGGGGAACTCTGTGCATTGATCTCACCAGTGAGAACGAATCAAGACTGGAATTCACAAGGGTAAATAAACCCAGGAAACTGAACTCACGGTCTGCTACCACAGAAACTGGAGAATGCTACTAGGACTTCTTCACAGTAATGTCTTTCTTATTCAACAGATTCATCCCTTCATCCTTAAAACTGTCCCAAAAAAGTGAATAGCTGTATTATATTATTTCGCTGTTTAGGTAGACTATCTTCACCTCTTTGGCTCCAACAGATCAGAAACTCATATTTTACAGCTTCAGTTTTCAAAAGAAGGCATCAGGAAATGCTTGTACCATATCTTAATCCCATTTAGGTCATCTGAATAAGAGATGCAAACCAGTTCGTATGTGTTACGCTACAGCCCCTGACCCTCTTACACATTTACTAGAGTTCCAGATGAATGTTGCCTCAAGTTTAATGGATTTTGTCAGTTGAACTTAATTACACAAATGAAAATAATAACATATATAGAGTCAAGAAGGCACCCACAAATGCCAGCTGACCACCCACAATCTCTGGCAGCAATGCATTTAAAACATGGCAGAGCAGAAGGATTACGGGAAATATGTAGCTAAAGTTTGCAGAAGCAGCTGTTTTCTCTCTGGTAATGTAGAAACTAAGATTCACACCACTTTTTTTTTTTACTCCCATGAGAAATATAAGCGATGAAAAACCCAGATCGCTCTTCTCATTTTGGTCTCCAGTTGCAAAAATGGACATCTGCTTGGGCTGCAAACCCCACCAGCAGCTGACACCTTAAAAATACCCAAGGGAGCAAACACCAAGAAGCAAATGTGGATGCATTCTTTCTTACTAAATTTGCTTTATTTTATTCCCAGCATTCACTGAGAAGAGACAGCACAAAGAATTTAACCCATGTTAGAAAAGAGGGGAAATCTAAGAGCAAGATGTGTTCTATTAGCAGAGAAATCCTTCAGGTTTATAACATAAGCAGGAATGTATACTTATGCTATCAGACCAATTAAAGTACTAGCATCTTTGCTTACTCTTCTGGAAACCATCAGTGGTGCCATGCTAGATAGGAGAGGGGAAGAATTCAGCCCCACTCTCATCTCACCAGCTGCAAACTTCAGTGTTTTATATTTACACCTGGAGAAGTGTTTCATGGCTTCAGTGGTCTAGCTTTGACATGGCACATCCCATGCAAAGCCACAAGAGAAAACAGTAATCAGGAAATACACAAATGGTGCTCAAATACACATAGCTTGGAGCTGCTGAATGATAAGCATTGTATGGGAAACTGTTAATCACAGCCCAAACCTGTGATTAACCATCTGAGGCAAGTGATGGGTCAGCTGTGGGAGCACAGGTGAAGGGAATTCAGCTGTGCTCCCGGAAGGGGTGAAGCTTGACTCCACCTCTCCTAGATCCCATTTAAGGACTGACCACCACTAAGGCAGCATCTCTTTTGGAGATTGCTCCTGTGTGGAGTTCTTTGTGGTGAGCATCCATCCTAACTGTGAGCCTCAGTGTGGGTGAGTTATTCCTCTATAACCTCTGGCTATCCATTACAACCTTGTATAATTATAACTATACAACAACTATACAAGCATGAAGTCAGGAATTAAGCTAGATCATCACTCAAAAGGCCCACTTAATTTTTAACAGTTTTTCTATAACATGGAAAAGCATAAAGAGCCAGATGCAACGAAACAAGTCCTCCACCTAAGGAAACTGAAGTGCTTTGCTTGTCTAAGTAAAAACTTACAGTGCCAGCAAACGTTTTTAATTCTAACAACTGCACATGGTGTTTGGTTCCTTATCCCAGCAAAGGGATGAAGGAGATGATGAAGAGGAGGAATAACGTATGCAATAAATTCAGCGTGAGAACATACTGAGAGTGAGAAACCTCACTTCCTCCAATTGCAACTTTGTCAATCCAGCACTTGCTCGCTATTTTTGTCCCACACAAACTCCACATCTTAAAACAACTGGTGACCCAGTCATGACCGCAGCTATTTGTCACAAGCCAACGAAGGGATCATGCAATGCTCCCTCAGATTAGACTCATGAGAGGACTTCTACAAGCAATAAGTCCCATCATGGCTGCTACAGCAGGTTTCTTCTGTTTGGTAAACAGAAGCCAGCTGCCTCTTTTAAATTACTCAAGTGCATAAGCATGTAGCCAGGCTACATCATCTTTTCCTCTTTCACAACCCTAGAGGAGGGGCTCAGTCCCTTATAATAATATATACACGCACATATGTACATGTATCTATATATCGTATCTATATACATATATAGAGAGTGTTTACTGAATATTATTCCCTTTTTGCTTTTCCTCTTCTTAGGTTATTTCAATTTTTATTTAAATGCAGCTAAGGATGAACAGCGTTTTTCAAAAGCAGCCAGCTTGTTTGACATCCTTATGAAGCGACCGCATTTTTCTGAAGGCTGAGTTTAGTAATGGGAACAGCTCGAGGCCGAAGCTCTTCAAACATGTAGACCCCAAATTACCTGCTGCTGTCTCTAAACCTTCTGAAAAAAAAAAAAAAAAGATAAAGAAACTGAAGAAAGGGAAAACATTTCATCTTTCATGCTATCTTCCAGTAGAAATTTCTTCCTATCTTTTAAACACATTTAAGGTAAGTCCTGAAAGTAAAAAACACATGCAGGTGAAAGTAATTGTATGATACCAGAGAAGATCTGGCTTTGAAGAAAATTGGAATTCTTCAGCATATAACTAGTACATGTACTGCATTTCCCCTGTTTTTAGTGCTCTGCAAAACTTGTGGGTATGTAATGAGGTTTAGTCAAAGTCACGGGGAAAGGTTATTTACTTGTACTGGCTTGTTGATACATGGAAGATTTCAAGGCTGAACTCTTCAGTGGCATTTTGCCACTGACTTCAAAAGGGTTGGGAACTTCCCTTCAGCAAAGTAACGTGCATAAGAACCATAAAGTTGTTATTTTCATAAACCTTTTATATTAGCATAAAATAAGAGCAGAGCTTTGCTCAAGATGGCATTAGCACTTGCCAGATTTCTGTGTAAGAACAGCAGAGCCCTGTTTCCATCCACTTTAGTTGAAAAGGTGCCCTAGAAAGTGCCAGAGAAAACAACAGTGAAAAGAGAAAACAAATCCATCCCTCACCACATGCTTACTGGGTTCCTAAAATCACCACTGTCTTAATCAGCAAAGCAATACTACGACATTAAAGTTAAAAACAAACAAAGAACTTTATTATTTCATTTCAGTAGGTTTCTTAAGGGAAAAAAAAGAAGAGTGAATAATAGAGGAACAACAAATGACCAATGCTTTCTAAAAGAAACTATAGGATTAACTGTGCTTGAATGTTATAGGAATTAGTTACCCAATTGGGGGGTTGTGGAAAAGACTCCACAAGAACACTACAAATCTGGCAGTAATTTGCTACAAGCTTCAATGAAATCAATGATCTGAACAGAGCAAACATCTGATGCTCCGTAGATCATATTAGCTTCTGATTTATGCTGCCGGTAGTATTAGGGATGGCACAAAAAGGGTCAAGATCAATGGAGATAAAACCCCCAGCATAGGGAGCAGGACCGAATAGCACACAGGAAGACCTGAACACCACCAACAGCTGTAGGAATGCAGATAGCAGAAATAACAGCCCAGAATTAATGTTAATGAGAAATGCTGCACATGTGGGCTTTAAGTCTCACTCCTTCTGGCACAGGTACTTCTGATTTAATAAAGTGCTCTGTATCTCCACCTGCACAAAAGCCACAGACTTCTTGAGGATAGCATAAATATCCACTGCATAAACAAGAAAAAAAAAAAGTTCTTTTAAACCATGTTGGAGGATCATTTCTATCACAGGCAAAAGATGGCAACGTCACCTCACACCCCTCAGCTAAAACAACACCACAGAACTCAAAGCTTCCAATTCACAGGGGATGTCTGAATTAGGACAAAACAAGCTTGGATCTTTGCTTGTTTCCCCCAAAACCACATCACCAGGCAGCCACAAGCATCCTCATACAAAGGACTATATTTGCACCAAGGAACCCACTGCACCACATACCATTTGGCAGGGTTGGGCTCCAGCCCCTTGTTCTAGGAGGGCTGAACCAGTTTCGCATGAAACAGTTACTGAACAACAGTGAAAGTCACTCAATTACCTCGAAACATCTGACTTGTTTTTCCAATTACATCTTTGTCATCTTTCCAGAAGGATTCTCAAACCTCCCTGACAGTAGTTAGTAGAAAAGTTTAATAAACCTGTGAAATCTATTCTGAGAAATCACCAAGAATTAACTGCCATGGAAAAGAAAAAAAAAAAATCCTCTTCTAATAAAGATGGAATAGAACAAACCACTTGGGCGCAGTAGGTATATTTCAGCAATAAAGATACCTAATCGGTCTTTTTGGTCATTACAACAATGAAAACATAAGCAGTAGCTAACTAAGATAAAATGAAACTCAGCAAAGGTAGAGCACACCATTACGGTTAGTGTCCTTTCCCCCCGCTCTTTTCAATATCTAAGCCATGGGGTTTTTTTCTATAAGAACTGTCTGAAGTTGAAAACTCCAAGCCTGGGCCACTTGTAGGTAATACCTAGCAGTAAATCACCACTGAGTCAGTGATTCTGTAAAGCTATCCCATCCCCGTTACGAGTCATTATACTTCACAGTCAAACTCTTAGAAACAAATCTAATAACTGATTATCTCCTAAGCGTTAGGACAGCATGCTGCTGATTCCTCTCCTAAAGCTTACAGCCACGTACAAAACGTAACGCTTCCGAGCAATGTCCAGATTATGTAGTAACATCAGGTCTATTATAATCAGCAAACAGGAACATGGTACCTCGCACTGCATCACGCTCCCCAAGGACCGGCTGATGAAAGACGCTGGCAGCTGCTGAAAGGAGAAAAACTCAATGAATTATACAAGCTGCATTAAAGCGGCTTTCACATTCACTTCACAACTGAGGGACAAAGATTTTGAGGAGGTAAACAGAATCTTAAAACACAGCGTTGTCATAACGTCCAATATTATAGGGACATCTGGATTATTCACTACTGCCAGCCTCCTCCTGTTACATTAGCTCTGCAGATGAAGCCTCTATTTTCTCTTCGAGACTTCAATACTTGTCACTTGCTAATAAGCTCTTACCAGATTCACATGCCAGCTACATCAAGGAAGAAACAACTCCAAAAGGAGAGAGCCCAAGGAGAAGACATTACACTGATACCATAATCCTGGCACCACCTTATCCACTGGGTTGGTTATTTTGTACTCCTATCTCACTTGAACTTCTCACAGCTGCTTTTTGGTTTTAGTAGTTTAACTACATGACATGAGATGGCAGGAAACCTGGATGAAATTATCTGATATATAACAGAATTACACGTATTATCGTCCTGTTTGGAAATATCATTGGGTTCAAGCCAAATAATCAGAGTTTTAATTAACGGCTAATGAGAAACATGGGCCTTCTCATGGAGACTCCCAGTAATCTCTAGATATCTCTAAGGATGTTATCATGTCTTTTGCAACAACTACTGTGCACTAATTGAAGCGATACTTCTTTCCCCACCTGTCATGCCCCACTCTGGCTTCTCTGGGTACACCTCCAGCACATTGCAATGAAGAAGTTTGGTCAGAAAAGTCCCAAGAGTTAAATTACTCTAATTACAATACATAGAAAATGTTGATTTATTTTTCCCTAAAACTTAAGTTATATTTATTCTTCTATTTCATGAGAATTGGGATCTGAAAGCTTAATAAACTCTCTCAAGTAAAAAGAGATACAACTGTATTTGAATGATGTTCCACTTTTAACTGTATGAAAGACAGATACATCAAGGTTTTCATATATTTCGGTAAAGGAATTTCCCCATTACCTCAGCTTGAAAAGAAAATATCAGTCAGTTGAGCTTCTTTAAGAGGAAGGAAGTGGTCAAGGCAGTATTCACTTTTGTCCCTTGGGCAAACCTGTTTTTTATTACCTTCGCCCTACCGAGCTGAATAGCGCAGGTGGAAGAAGAGAGACAACTGAGATTGTTCCAAGGCTCAAGGGAACACTAAACCATCCAGAGACATACCCCTGGGACTTGAAATTGCTCGGTATCACTGCGGCTGTCATCCAGCCACAATCACAAGACAGTGTTTCTCTATCGGTATGAAGAAGAGATCTATTGCACAACGCCGGCTACACTGATACATTCTGCTGACATTGCCAGAAACATTTATTTTAATATAATGGAGGAAGTAGCCGAAGTAAATGTAAGTTTGACCTTGAAGAAAATAAATAGTTACGCAGCAGATAGAATAGGCACTGAAGGATATATATGGAAATATACCTACTTAAAAGCAGTTCACCAATAATCCAGCGTTAACACAGATGCTACTTCCATCCAAGTCAAAGTGATTTACCCTTATTTAACCCAACTCAGATGGGAATACGTGGGCGCTGGCTAATGTGGATGCAGGCAGAACATGATGGATCAGCTCATGTCCCCAAAATGCTTTCTGGAAGCATCAGCAGCAAGCAGCTATCACGCTAATTACTCACCAACTCCTGATTCTGGTGAATGAGAGGGGTAAATCCCCAGCTCCCTCACAGCGAGCCCTAGGGCAGCATGTGCACACAACGCACATTATCCTGGTGATTAGGATGCTTCAAGTAGCTGACAGTCTGTATTCCTGCTCCTTGCCTCAGCAAAGTTGCGCTGTGATTTACCTCTGAAACACCACGTAAAGAAACACGCCAGGCACTTTGCTGGCTTTTGCTATTTGGATAATTTAAAACACCTTTGAGTTCTACCTTTCCGTCTTCTCTAGCATAAAAGGAAATACGAGATCTTTTTTGGGAATCTGTATAGTTATTATCCAGGCACATGGAGGCACTGTGCTATGCCTCAAGCTAAGAAATACGGGATCTTTGCTTTTCAAAGTGGCTGAATCAAGCCTCAGGAAACACTGAATTGATACAGCCCAGACACACAAATCATTTTCAAGTAGACAGTCAATCCCATTTCTCTATCCATTTATATCCAAGAACCTAAATGTTTCTCCTCTGCTTTGACCAGGGATATATAGCCTGGCTTGGTAAAAGCTTTCTGATGCAGCAGAACAATGTACATGGATTTTTACAATCTGAGTCACTGAGAATTATGCATGTCTGACACAGTTTGATCCATATTATAGACAGAAAGGCAGTACTTGGATAAGGAGCCTTATCATTACACAAGTAAACTTCACAGCTAGTTCTGTGTTACACAAAACGCACCATGCTTTCACAGCTGACTTCAAAGGAACGATCAGGAATGATTCCTGATGTTGTAAACAATCCACTCTGCAAAGCATTGTAAGCTGTTAAATAAGCCAAAGTCAACTCTAGTTCTAGTCCACACCTTCCCGCTGACTACAAGACAACATTTTTCTCTTCCATCCTTATATATCTCCATCTGTTAACCATGCCATGCTTCTGATCCTGAAACACTCAGAACTCATCCAGTTACAGATAATAAACACACAATTGGACCATTTCTCTGTTTTGTATGGAAACTTTTCCAGGCCTTCCACAGAAATAGCCTACAGCCTACCTCCTCGTACTCCCCACATCCTCATTCTCTTCCCTGGACCCCAGGTTTGTGAATTTATCCTACCAACAGATCCATACAGACAGTTACTTCCAAACACCGAAAATAAGCTTTACCCGTACTTCAACTGGTGACCTGTTCCCTAGAACAGTTTAAAAGATGAGCAGCATGAGGGTATTAAGCTCTCAACCAAACAGTTCTCTCAAGAAAGATCACTGAAGCCCCTTGATTTTTAGTGTTAGGAATGTTGGAGTTCTACCACAGAAACGCCAACCCTGCCTTACCTTTTTTCTCTCCACAGTAACCACTGTAATCTCAGTGCTGTAACTGTCTCAGGACTTCAATAATTAGGTTTCCTTCCCCATTTCACTCTTACCTCTCTCACTAAGCACGTAAAACAATGCACTTCTCCCAGACCTGCCCCTAGCTAAGAAAGTTTTCTCTTTTCATAACTTCCAACTTTATTTTTATCTTCAAATCTTCACGCTTCTACAACTCACCCCGTTCATCCTGCATTGTTCAGAACTTCATTTTTCATTATTCATTCTTCACATAGTAAATCCCAGAAGCAGTTCTATTAATACAGTAGTGAAAAAGCTGCTGCTTTTCTTGTTCTGCCTTTTCCACCTGCATCTCATAGGATCCAGGTGTTTTCCATCACATCCAATAAGAACACAACTAAATAACAAATCACAGCTGAACTGAACACTTATCCCCCTTAATCATACCTGACCTGAACTCTTGGTGTCTTAAAAATAAAGAAGGTAGTGTTAGATGCTATGTTAATTCATCTGTAGTCTTATCAAAATTGTATAAAACAACATGATTATATATGAAATGTAACTAAAACATCTGGAGAAAGTAAAACAGTGGCTGGTGTGACACCAGCACTTGCATGGTTTACTATGCTGGGGAAAGCTTATACTGCCTTTGAGCCAGGCATCTCTTTCAAGAGAAATGAGGTGCTTCTACAGGTATCTGGATAACGTTCAGCCAAAGCGCTGCAGGCGGATGGTGGTTCTTAGATCTCAGTTTTAGAGCAAGTGCTTAAGTACTTCATAAATTTCAAATTAGTGTCTAGGTCTTATGGAGAGGATCCGGTGATAGAGTTTATAAAGTTATAACCACTGCCATCAGATAAAGCTTAAAAGAAAAGGATGGATACGTCCAGGTTTTGCTGCCAATGGGTAAATGAGGAATGCAACAAACAGAACTGGAAATGGTATCAATATAGATTCTGTTGTTTTCTTGAAATTTCTTGTTGCAAGTTTAAGCTGGATACTAAATAAGCATTTGTTTGAATACTTAAAAGTGTCATACACACTGAAACATTGAAGTTCTCAAGACAAATATAATAATCGTCTACTTAGCTACATGTACTACTGCTGCAAACAGAAACACTGCTTGAAAAATATTTTTAGGTTAACATACTGGAAAATAGTACAACAAAGCAAGTGTGACAAAACTACAGATCTGAGAGCCAGTATGATCTTATGTCATACGTAGTAGAAAACCAATACATAATAAATGAACACTTTCCAGGCAATCGACTGATACATTTCAGTGCTCTGAAAGGACTCCCACCACTGCCTGGGCCAGATCTCTAATGTGTTTCCTCCAACATTTATTTTTCCCTCTTCTGCGCATCTTTTGTTTTGCTGATGGTGAAAACAGATTAGGGTCATCATTTTTTTCCTTCCCGTATACTTTCCAGAAGCATGGCATACATCAGATATGAAGCAGAATATAGTGAATAGGTCTATAATGTGACATCATAATTTTGTCTTTTATTTGCATGTTAATGGCGCTGGTGGGAAGCACAAATTGAAAGCAATTATTAAAATATGTAAGCTGAATTTTCTTGCATAAGCCATTTTCATATCATGTCACCATAAAAAAAAAAATTGTGATGAATGTTCCCCCTGAAGCTGACAAGTTACAAGGGCTTGTACTAAGGGAATAATAACTCCTAGATTCATAAAAACGGTAATTACTTTATCAACCTTCTAGTCACATTGCAGACACATATACTGAATCACTCCAGAATAACAGTGACATAAAATTAGACTTTATATTGATATTATTCTTTTTACCTGAGGTGGCCTTTAGAAGAAAAAAAAGTCCAATATATGACGAATTACCCTAGAACCAAACAGGGAGGTTTGTCTGGTGTATCTGAAAAGTAAGGCTGGATTGGGTGAGGTAGGGAAAAAAAAAAAACAGGAGATAGCAGGAGGAAAGAAGTATTTCAAGACTGCAGTGGCCAAGAAGTGACTGCATGCTATGGCTATGAATGGCTGAGGTTAAGAAGTTGGAGGCCCCTAAGAAGACACCATCTTCTTGGACAGCCTCCTAGGAAGGACAGTAGGGGTCAAAAGTACTCCACAAACACAACCAGCTGAAAACAGAGCAAAATTAATCAGTTAAAGACATTATGTGTTTGTGCCATGACCCAGGAAGGTCCCCACTCTCCTACATCCTACCTGGATCCATCCATCACCATCCCAACTGCCAAGGGAAGCAACGGGCCCGGAAGCAGAGATTTGGTTGGTGGGGGAAACAAAGAGATTCAACATATTTCTATGCAGTTTCCATTAAAACACATGGAATTGCAACTGTATGTGATTTGAAATGTGTGAGATTAGACACATAAATACAATTACAATTTTTCAAGGCTAAGCAGCAGAAAACATCTTCAAAATAATAGTGCTTTTCTTTTTTTTTTTTTTTTTGGTCTTAGGTATAAAGCCATTGTCATTGTCCTTTCTGTATGAGAGTGCACTGCATTTATTAAAAAGTTTTCATTGCATTATTTTAATTTCTAATCAGTCTTTATACCAGGGCTCCAAAACAGCTGGATGTTTTCAAGAAGAGCCTTTTGGAGATGGAAATCTCTGCAGAGAACTGTATCTCCCCTGTGAGCTACCCGGTTAAATCCAGCCTGAAAAGAGGCAATAGCTCAGCCTTTGTTCCAGCTCAGTCCTTGACCTTTTTGTTTACAGTGCTAATAGGAATAGCAGTTAGTCAGAGTCAAATTGGCATTTCTGAGATGTGAATAATCACATGAGAAAACAGAGCGAAACAGTCGGCACATTCACAGTGCCTGCCTCACTGAGCCATTAGCTCCTTATGATGTTCTGCCACTAGCGCTGATCTATATAGGAATAGAGACAGTGACCTATAGGAGAAATAATCTGTATCCCATTACCAACTCTCTGAGACATTATTCCTTCCAAAGCCCGATCTTTTCAATGACATCCTTCTCAAAAGGCTCTCTTTCATGTCGCTTTTATCATCCTGACCTTGCTCTAGTGGGAATTTCAATTCCATCCTTTGAGACATGCAGATGATGCAAAATCTCACCCTCTCCCTTTGCTGCACAAAGAGCCAAAGTCCAACTCGCGACGTGGGCTGTGCCCCTGTGCTGTGTGACCACCATGAGATGCCTGCTCCCGGTCACGAGGCTGTGAGCGTCTCCCAGCCATACTGTAGGGAAGATGGGCCTTTCTATGGGAAGGTCACACACTTTCTATTTTAAATAGGTATTATACGCAAAATAAATTTACAGAACTATTTTTTGCAGAAGCATAAACTATCTCATTGCCCAAGGAGGCTGTGGATGCCCCATCCCTGGAGGCACTCAAGGCCAGGCTGGACGTAGCTCTGCGCAGCCTGGTCTGGTGGTTGGTGACCCTGCACATAGCAGGGGGGTTGAAACTCAATGATCACTGCAGTCCTTTTCAACCCAGGCCACTCTATGATTCTATGATTCTGTGATCTCATTTGACAGTACTGTGGAAAAATGTGACATGCAAGACCTCAAAAAACTGCCTGCTTTTGTTTTATTTTGTTTTGTTTTTGCTTTGCAATTAAAGGTCACTGATTACAATCCTGGAGATCTTAACATACCTTTTCCACAGTACCCTGGAATACAACTTGAATGAGCACACTCTGCACTGAGCCACTGTGGCCTGGACTTCCTTAATTATGCTGGAATAAGACAAAGATGTCCCCAAAGCACAGCAGTAGCTCAAAAGCACTCAGGTTTGCTCAGCTAATGGGGTCAAAACCTCTTCAAATGTCAGGTTCACAGGTATCATGACTCAAGGGCTACGGCCTTAAGTACAGTGCAGAGAGGAGAGTTGTAATTGTGACGCTTAAAACTATTCAGAAGAACAAAAACATGCATTAAGTGAAAACGGAGAGTACAAAAAGAACTGCTGAGTATGGACTGTTTGCTACATCTACTCATGGTCTTAAGTTTCCCAATTCATTAACTCAGTACTTATCATAATTCAGGCCTGTTACAAAAAGGCAGCTATTTTTGATATCTTGGCGCCAGCAACACACAGGAAAAGAGTGAACTGCACCCGAGGAGATGACAGAAGTTGTGTTAAACTGAATTTCTGATGCCACATTACTGTTCATCATTAAGGCTTTGAAAAACAAGACCCTTGAGTAGCGGAGGACTAATTGAGTTCCTGCACAATGACGGGAGCATAACAATGATTTTAGCAAAACAAGTCAAATCTGTTGCAAAAAGAGAAGCGATGATTTTTGTTCTGCTTCGTTTTTGAAGCTTTGATCAATAAGTATTAAAACATCTTGGAAAGTTCATAAAGCATTCTCGGTGTATTGGTGGAGTCGTGGCCCTTTCTAACTTGATTCGTGTCCTCTATAGATCAACCATTTGTTCTTTCCGAGTCTCACTTGGATGTCAGAAAAAACCTTATTTTGATTTATCAGTAAAGTATATAAAAACCTTAAAAAAAAAAAAAAAGAAAATCCACAAGAAAAAAGGAGTTGCTGCTTCACTCTTAAATTCCCTGTAATTTGAATGTATTTAAATTTCAGATTGAGTTGATACAAAGAAAAGCGACATCACAAAAATGCTGTTAGCCATCTGACTTTCTAAGCAAGGCTACAGCCATGAAAGATTACTAGAAATCATGTACTGCACTGCAAGTACAGAATGGAGTAAGCAAGGTCAAACTTGCAAGCAAATTCGTGATAAGAAAGAGCTGCTTTGATGATTTTTGAATTCACCATAGTCATACTATTTGTGTCACCCACACGGGCTTGAATCTTTTTTCAAGTTATAATAAATTGAAAAATCCAATTTCTTGGATGAAATATTTTTATTTTTAAGTCAAATTCAAGCTTGATTGAAATGTACTTGAAGGATTTGCAAAGTAAGCCAAGTCTGCCAAGCAATCAAGAAATGTTGATGTAGGTAGCTGTGGGATAACGTGTCATACATGCTCTCCAAGTTTCCAAAACAAAGGGTCACTGAGAAGTACAGAGGAGGGGAACTCCGAGTTCAGCATATCGGGTAGATACGTTCTGTTCTGGTGGAACTGATGCAATTAGCTGCTAAAACTGAACAGGAAAGATTTAAAGGTGTATTTGAGTAAGGATTAATAAAACTCTGAAAGCTCCACCTCTGGATCACAGAAGGCTGAACTAAAATAAAGATCCCAAACTTACAAATGACTTTTAGCAGTTGTTCTGCTTTTCCTCCAGTCGTGCACTAGCTTCTATGCACACACCCATGTAGGCAGCTTATGGTGACCACAGCAATCATCTGGGCCCAACCAAAGCAAATTCCTGCATCTATTTCACTGTGACAGTGAAGGACTGACTCATGATCCGGACACCCTAGCTAGCCTGGGACACAAAGACAATATACATGTCCTATTTGTTTCAGAACACATTTTGGGAAACCGACTAATGCATCACATGGTGCCTGCATGGCTATGTAAAACCTCATATAACCATTTGATTTTAGTCCAGACATCTGTACACAACAAGGGTGCTCTCACATTTTGCATGCTGGTATCTATTGGCTGCTCCTGAAGGACTTCTGGATGTCAAAGTATAATCAGACTTTTTGCTGAGAAATAAAGTATTTTTCTTCTGTCTCCTTCTGGTTGCAATGTGATTATCAGGAGAGGAATTTGCTATTGTTTTATTCTCTGGCAGCTTTGAAATAGAATTAAGATATGTAATATCTGTTTCCTTGAAAGACCTTGCAAGATTTTGGCTTTGCAAGCATTTGAAGATGCACTGCCCCTGGATCTCTGATGTGAAGAATTTGGGGGGCGGGGGAGGTGTTAAAACAGAGAGCAGAATGATGGGCCATGAGGGAATACACACAGCAGGCTGTTTTGGGGTGAAGTGGGCTGAAACAATATTGTCCTATTTTCTCTACTCCTTTCTTTGTAGGATCAAGAATAGGGAACTTGGAATACTTAGGCCTGGACCATACCCAGTGTATGGGAAACTGTTAATCGCAGCCTGAACCTCTGATTAACCATCTGAGGCAAGTGATGGGTCAGCTGCGGGAGCATAGGTGAAGGTAATTCAGCTGTGCTCCCAGAAGGGGTGGAGCTTGACTCTACCTCTCCTAGATCCCATTTAAGGACTGACCACCACTAAGGCAGCATCTCTTTTGGAGATTGCTCCTGTGTGGAGTTCTTTGTGGTGAGCATCCATCCTAACTGTGAGCCTCAGTGTGGGTAAGTTATTCCTCTATAACCTCTGACTATCCATCTATTATAACCTTGTATAATTACAACTATACACCCTTGTAGCTGCGTCTTGTGCTTCGTGTGGTATTGATTTCCATTGCACACGTTATATTGCAGGACACAGCATGCTCACACCACGAGGCGATAGAAGGCCAAAAAGGCAATTCTAAATGCAACTCACCTCTACTGATATTGTTTCCTCTATACAAGCTACCAAAGGGCAAAGCAGTTTTAAACAAATCTTTCATTTCATCAAAGAAATGCTTGCATCACTGGTCATTTGCTGGGATAAAAGGTATCTATCTGCATATTGCTTGAAGGGATCTTTCCTCCTGTTTTACTGCATCAGCAATGATAATTGCTTCCAGAGCTCATGGCAGGTGTGACAGCAACAGCATTCCTTGTACAACAGAATCAACAGAAGTTCTTCACTGTTTTCTACCTTTAAAATTATTTTAAATTAGCTTGTTGGGACCAAACTGAATTTCTCCAAACCACGTCTCCATTTCTGCTCTGGCTTTGGAGATGAGAGCTGGCAAACATCACAAAGGCCCTGCTGTGCACACAGGCTTTCTGCAAAGTTTGAAGCAGCCTTTGGAGCTAGAAAGCAACACATCTCAAGGGCTTCCTCAGGCACTGCATGCAGTGTGCATGCAGACGGTGCCCTGCGCACACCCGTTCTCTATCAGAGGCTGCTGATGAGGGAGCACATTATGTTGGACAGGGTTAGGGTTACATCATTACTCCCATGAGAAATATCCTATGAAAGAGGCTAGGAGATTTCTCACATCTTCAGCACTTTGCAAGGTGCCCTGGGAAGGAAAGTTCATGTGCAAAGAGCATCAATCTGGCAGCTTAAGCTTTAAATTACCTGCCATGTCATTGTAATGATACGATTACTGGCATCTATTGGCTTTAAACTTTCTCATATGTTGATGATCTTGCTGCAGAAGGATTTCCTTAAGTTTTCATACAAAATGAGAACAGTACACAACACCTTCCCCTTAAATAATTTCAGTCAGGATGGATATTAGAAAATACTTATTTTCAGAAGAAATGGTGATGCATTGCCACAGGCTGCCCGGGGAGGAGGGGGAGTCACCATCCCTGGAGGTGTTCAGGAGCCACGGAGATGTGGCACCAAGGGCTGTGGTCAGTGGGCGTGATGGGGTGGGCTGGGGCTGGGGGCTTGGGGATCTCAGAGGTCTTTTCCAACCTTAACGACTGTATAATTCTAGATGCACCTGATGAAAGTATTTCTCTAATTGTGGGCTTTTTACATCTGTGTGCAGTTCCTTTATATTTTAGTTGCACGACTGCTCCCAAATCCTGTCAAATCCTCTTGCACTTACAACTAATCTGGAGCAAGCAATGAGCTCAGTACTGATAGGAATCTGCTATGAACACATGAAAAAAGCAATGGTTCTCCTCCCAGAAAATTCACAAAGAGACAGGAATGTGGAAGTATGAGTAATCGTATCAAAAGGCAGCCAGACTCCTGCCATGCCACCAATATCTTTTTAAAATGAACAAACTTGAATTAAAAATAATCTAAAATCTGAAGAAATAATATAATAATGCTATACCTTAGTGAGGATGGACACTAACAAAGGGCAGTGAGCAGCACTGCAGAAATGTCATAGAATTATAGAATCATTAAGATTGGAAAAGGCCACTAGGATCATCTAGGCCAACTGTCAGCCCATCACCACCATGCCCACTAAATGTCAGGAGCAGATGCAAATGCACATTGCTAAGGAGCTGCAGAACCAGAAGCTGTGAAACAATTCAGTGTGGGGAAAGCAGATGATGGCTGGTATCTATTTTTATTATCATAAAACAGTAAAATAGAATTAAGTATTACAAAGCTTTCTAAATGCACTAAAGTGATAAACTAAGTATGAGATTGCAGTGAGCATCTAGGCAATATTTAGATATTGCACATAGGAGAGAAAGGCTGCTGAAAGATATGACTGATGCCTCTAAGTGTAGAAGATGACTTATTAGAAAGTAGTAGTGATATATATTAGATTAAAAAGTCTGATCCTATATTTTTTTCTTAAGTTTTGACTTTTAGTGCAAGGACTTTACTGCCATACACATAAGCTCTTTTTAAATAGAAGCCTTAAAAGACAGTATTTCAATACAGTTCCGTTATTCTGCCAGTAACTAATTACAATAAACACAACTCTTTAAACATTGCACCCACAACACCGTAACTCTTAAGAATTCCTCCTTGAGGTGCTCTGTTCATTTCTATTTCCAGGTAGGACCACAGGAAAGCATTAGAAACGGGCCCTTGCCAGAAGCGTGAGTTGTGCCACAGTGCATCGGGCACCTGAACTTTATTTGTAAGTGGCTCCTGATAAAATTAACTCATGGTTGACAGCCAGACTAGGTGAACTTATAGGAATTTTCCAACCTTAATGCTTCTGTGATTCCGCTTATACTTTTTTTTGGAGTGTTGCTATCTTCTACCATGGTCCTGTCCAACATTTTAATGAGGAGCTAGGAAGTATCTACAAAAAAAAAAAACCATGAGGTAACAATTTAGCTTTTTGCAAATAGTTTGTAAACCAAAAGCTTCATTACCATCTGTACTGAAACCTGACATCCTCTGATGATAGTTCCGCACGAATGTGCGCAAGAACTTCTTTATGGTGAGGGTGATGGAGCACTGGAACAGGCTGCCCAGGGGGGTTGTGGAGTCTCCTTCTCTGGAGATATTCAAGACCCGCCTGGACACCTACCTGTGCGACCTGCTGTAGGGAACCTGCTTTGGCAGGGGGGTTGGACTCGATGATCTCTGGAGGTCCCTTCCAACCCCTACAATTCTGTGATTCTGTGATTTCTCAAGATAGAGAAAAGTGAGCTATAATCCATCAGGACAGTAAAAAGACACTCCAGCTACTGGTACCTCAAGCCAACTCTGTATGAATGGTGGTGGGACATTTTAAGCAGGAGGCCTTCATTTGCAAAACCTGCTCTTGTATTTTGTTGGAGCCAGACTGGTCTGATTTTGGGATGCAGGGCAGGTACATTCGTTCTGGCAGCCTTTTAATCGAAACCCGTCTCTGGCAGAAAGGCAGTTCTCGTGTGTGACAGTAATGTAGATTTATGGAAAATAATAAGGCAATCAGCTGCCCCGCAGAGTTATTATTTTGTTTCATTCAAAAAAAATAAGACACTGAGACTAAAGCGATGCGGTGATGTATGCAATAACACGCGACGCCCGTTTCACAGTTCAATGATGTTAATCGAAAAACTCTCATTGCCTTCTCTTATGAATCACCCAAGAAATTTAAAAACAAGTCAGAACAAAAACTTAGGAAAAAAAAAACCCTACTTCTAGGTAAATACCAGATCAGCAACCATTCTATAAACATCCAACTTGTTAAAAGAATTTCTTCTGACTCCTTTACTGTCTCTTTGTGTTCCCTTGGTTCCGTACTTGAGCAAATTTAAGGCAAGATTAATCACTAAAGCAGTGAAATTCAAATTAATGCCCCAGAATATGAATAGGGTATTATTAGGATGTGAATTTTAAATTTATAATCGTGTTTATACAGAAATAATTAAGACTTTTTTTTTCCTCATCTGCCTCCTGATTATAATCTCATCTTGATAATAAACTGCCAGATCAATCCAAGTTGTGTTTCTGACTTTATTGTGCATGGGAGAAGACATGTAGCCAGACAATAAAACATACTATGTGATCTTCTGCATCCAATTAAAGCCACTTCTGTTTCAAATATCAAGAAGTAGAAACGCTTAACGCTTCTCACAAACAATCCTTTGCAAAAACAAAATCCTGGGAAATGACTATACAGCAATGAATACTGATGAAAAAGCTCATAGGGCAGAAATTAAGATGATGTAGTTGCTCATACACTCTCTTATCTTTCCTGCTACCGTGGAAAGGAACATCAAAGTCAGTAACAAATGCTGTGTCAGCTTTGAGACGAAGCGCTGTGGTGAAATTAGAGTTACACACAAGACTTTGTGTCCTCCTCCTGTTTTGGTTTTCAGGTCCAAGATGTTTTCAGGAAACCTGATATTTTCAGCGTTGTAATTAATATTTTCAGAACTTCATGCAAGCAAAATTGTTTATGCTGAAGTGGCTGAAATATTTTATTCCGGCTGGGTTCAAATGCAATTTCATAGTGGTAAGAACTGTGGTTTTCACCAAAGAGAGTATCAGCTAAAAAGAAGAAAAAGAAAGAAGAGGAAGAAGTCATTCATTTAACCACAAGCCAAATAGCAGGTCTCAGGCAGGTCAAGTTGAAAGGAAGAGACTTTTCCACCAGGATACAGACCAGCCAGAAAACAGGATGCATTACACAGTGTCAATATTAACACAAAAGAAGCCCAGGAGCCTCTTAACCAGGTGTTTCTCCACTCTGATTGCTTTTTGCAATGTGAGTCCCTGAGAGGAAGCACTTCTGTCACTTCTTTTAAAACCAACAGCTTGATCTTGAGCCTTCACAACATTGCATGACCTGATATCAGGCATCAGCTGGTAATGGAGGCTGTACTTGGCTATGTGCAAGTAGGAGCTATCCAAGACATTTCTCAGAAGAGAGAATACCATGACATTTCTGATTTATATCTACCGGGGCTCATCTTCATCCTGGTGAACGCAGCTCCAGGGCAGACTGCTGCCAGCTCAGAAAACATTCCAGTTGAATGGCGAAGTCATGCCACAGCAGCTGCATCCCTACTGAACTGCCTTATTGGTACAGGACAGTAAAACCATTCAATACCGCAATGTCTAAACTGAATGATCCCTTCAGCCTTCATAGATTGGAAAGTTATAACTCAAGAGAGCACAGCCTTATCACTATCTATCTGATACTTCCATTCTCTCGCAAGTATTTTTTTATTTTTAGAAAACTTGTTTCTACCTCTGAGTTCCAACAGTGGGTTTTTTTTGTCTTACCAAGAGATCAGTTAATCTTTCTTGCCTGTTCAAAGCATCGACTGAACTGATAAGACTGTTGGCAAAAAAAAAACCAAAAGGCTACTGGGATGACTAAAGGTGCTGAAGATCTCTGTGGTAGAGCTGTGCTGGAGACTTTGTCTTCTCTGGTCTGTTGGATGAGCAGGGCCAGCACCACGCAGTAACACAACTATGGATCTAGCCCTTATGTATTTCTCCTGCACCTTCTTACACCTGGGAATGCTTAGAATTGCTCTTCCGAAGTGATGGAGCAGCCACAATTTCTCCCCCAAGGATGCAGGAATGGAACTGGGATGGTAATGGGTGGAACTGGAAGCACGTTTTTTCTCCCTCCACATTGGAGTTTTGTGCCCAGTCCTGACACTGATCAGCTCACAAAACTCCAAGTGATTTCAACAGGAGTTCAGCTATAGCTCAACAGAAAAGTGGGATTTATTAACACGCCGTCGGAGCTTGCGGGCTGCTGCTGCTGCAGTATTGATCAGATCCTGTGAAACGGCAAGTCTGCTCAGGGAGATTATACAAAGAATCGAGTAAGGGGCATCAGACTGCCTGATATTTGTAAAAATTTCATAGTGCTTACTGTTTCCCTGGTGCTGCATGCAGGGAGACAGAGGTAGCAAGAATGCAGGAGGGAAATAATCTCTAAGAAGTGAATACAAAATGAGGTTGCAAAAACTAAACGGTGTTTACTCAAAGCAGGGAAAGATTTTATCTGGACCTTATCAGCAGTACTTTTCAAGGTATATAAAGAAGTTCTTACAATAGCTCTTTCTGCTTCGGGGTTATTTTCTCCTCCCTTAGCCTTAACCTTTCTGGCCAATCCAGCCCTGCAATTTCTTTCTGATGAAAAATCCCAGCTGACACTGCCCTGAGGTTTGCCCAACCATTCTAGGACTTGGAAACCAAGTTTGCCTTCCCATTGTATACGCTCAAGCTCACCGCTTCAGGTGGACTTTAATCAAATTCACATTGCCCTTTGCTTGATCTGAACAATCGGCTCAGAAAATTATCATTATGGCTTTTGTAGGAAGAAATAATGGCCTGTCTTCTTGCAAGCAAACACAATTTGAATGAACCAAATTAACAGCTGTTTCCGTTAATTTCTTCCTCCTACTGATGCGATAGGTTGTACATGAGGTGTAATTACAGTAGTGTCACCGTCCCTGCTGAAAGAGTTAATCTGCTAGGAAAAATTCCCACCCGTAAAAACAAAGTCTGTGTTATTCAGATGAACTGTTTACTCGGTAGCTCTTCTGTGATCAAAATGACGCTAAGCTGAACTGCTGAAACAATAAAAGTAAATTGTTGCTTGGGGTTTGCAAACCTCAATTAAATAAATATGATGCGGTAAACAACATTCTGGATTTTAATTAGGATAAAACAACTGCAAAAGGAGTTACCTCTATTTACCTTTATCTCACAGTACCCTTCAAATACTTCTTATCTTACACAAGAGTGCATAATAAAGAGGTCTATCTTAGAAAACACGCACATAAAAGAGAAAACTTCCATTTTACCTTCATTTTAATATATATTTCTGCTTCCGAACAGTTTCCATGACTTTAAATCAGATAAATATAGGTATTCATGGGGGTTTTCTGGCCTCAGCTTTTCATTTACTTGAAGAAATGCACAACATTTTGAAAACAACATGATCAATTTGTTGCACTCTCTCTAACAAGACAAAATAACCATCTAATTATCCAGGCGTATAGAAGTGAATGCTAACTGGGGGGTAACTAATTTTAAGTGGCAGGTACTGGGATAGAAGATCATAGCTGACTTTGCATTTTTTTTCTGGTAGGTATAATGCAATGTGGTACAGAATTTTCAGTATCCATTTGCTTTTTTGTAATGCTGTGCACTTTTTAACAGTTGATAGGCTTGTTCAGTTGCCAGCGTGTCTTTTGCAATGGAGTTAAAGCAGATTTCTACCAAAACCAAAGACATCACACATGCTTTCATCTCCGACCAGTTTGTTCCATCCCCACAACTGGCCTCCTACAGCAAGTCAAAGCAGACTTTTCCAACATAGCAATGGAATAAGAAGTGTAAATTGTATCATGCATTTCTATGGCCGAAAGGAAAACAAAATGCTGTGTTACTTCTTGATATAGCAGTGATGTCTGTGAGCTCTGCGAATAAAGGTGGTGGCTCATTCCTTCACACTGTTGACTTGTGAGGCAGCCCCCAGGAGACTGAT
This sequence comes from Alectoris magna, assembly GCA_030625065.1. NCBI lineage: Eukaryota > Metazoa > Chordata > Aves > Galliformes > Phasianidae > Alectoris > Alectoris magna. The sequence continues at coordinate 1,093,968 of CM060567.1, read as the reverse complement.
GGCCGATATTGGCTCTATCTGCAAGGTACCAGTCTCCTCCCCAAGTGCTGAGGATCTGCAGGACCAGCTGAACCTGCATTGCCTCTGGGATTTCATTTTGGAGGTAGAAGTCAGGATGCACACCTCTCCCCTGCACCAGGTGAAAAATGTATTTATGGATGCAGTGTTTGAATGTCTGTTAATGTCACTTAAGCTGTCTTTAAAAAGGTGAGGTTCTATCCTCCTTATAAATATTGTTCCATTATTCAACAGCAAGACAGCACATTCTCAGTGGATATAACATCATCAGTCTAAAAATGAAACCATAAGCTAGTATAGAAATAGCAATGACACTCCTAAGGTACACTAATTGGCTAATTACTCAGGTAACATAATTTTGGAGGATAGCTTAAGCAACAATTTAAATCGAAGATTAAAAAGCTTGTCCTAAAGGCTTGGATTTCTATCTTCCTCTTACACCACAACCTCTAAATTAACAGGCTCTGTTTTTGTGTGGCATGAACCAGAGCAGAGATGAGTGCCTGACTGCTGAGTCCCTGCCTGCCGTGGAACAATAAGCACAACTGCCATATGGTCTCCAGCAAAACTGGTATATTTTGACTTACTTTTCTATTCCCCAGGATACGGTCTATGTCCAGAAATTGTTTTTTACCACTCCTCTCTCTCTCCTCTTTAGCATGCTGCTAAAACATTTGCATGCACACCTGGAGCAATGCAATTGCTGGGAAGCACACAGAAAGCTCATGGATTTCCTCAGCATGAGAATCTTAAGAGAATGTTTTATATTGCACTTGTAGGTGTCAATGCCTTCTTCTGTAGAATGACAATTTCCTAAACCAGCTTTTAATTCCACTTTATTAAGGAGTTAATGCTTTATGAAATGTCATTACAACAGACCTCAGCTCCTGGGTAACCTTCACCAACAAGATATCCTGAGAGAGAAGGTTTGGATAGGAAAAGACCTTTTTTCAATTATTATCAGCAATCTGGAAATGAGGGGATTTTTTTGTTTCGTTTCGTTTTTGTTTTTCTCCCCCAAGAAAATGGCAGGATGATCTTTAAACAGCAGGCCAAAATGTCAGCTCAGATTTTCAGTGCGGGTCTCCAGCCATTCCCCAGCCAAGGCTCACATGTTGCTCTGGCCAGCTTTACTCTTTCCTACAGAAAGCTCCATAGAACAGGGGTCGTGTGCCTGCAGCAGGGACATGGACCCTGGCAATGTAATCCTGTTGCCCAAAGGATAGCAGCTGAAGGTCAGAAGGAAAGATTTCCACCGCCCTTACATCCATATCGCCTTTGCTTCCATGTGACCGACAGCTTCCAGGTTCAGAGAAAAAAGACTGACAGCTCTGTGATGTGGAACATCAAGCTAAATCCAACTTAATTCATTTAAAAGAAAATCCATCTTTTAACGCTTCAGCTGGTTGATTTTTTTATTATTTTTTTTTTATCAGCATAACACAGAGCCCACAGCATAGCCGACTTCAGAAGTGACATTGGGGCTATTTTATTCTCTCCTTGCTCCCAGTTTCTTGGTAATTGTCTGGATAACGCATGCAAAGAAATGATGAAGACAGCAAGGGGCAATAAGGTAGCTCCGAGCTCACTGGCAGTGCACTGCGTTGTATACTCTCCAAAAACCAACTTCCATGTTCTCCAACGGTACTGAGTGTGAGAAGAAGGAAATCTGTTTAGATGATTTAAAGCTCCCTAATTACTAACTGGTTCTTTCTACATATCTCTTGAGGAATGCTGTTTCCTGTGTACAACATTTCTTTCCAACTCTCACACCTCGGGGAACTCCACATCAGTGCTCAGCCAGACGCAGGCTCCTCTGAGCCTTCTGTAAATGGACAACAGGTATCCCGGTGCCATCAGATCTCCTTGGCTGGAAGACTTTAAGGGTCTTATTTAAACACCATTACTAGCTATATTCCTTAATGGAAAGCTTATGCAAGAGTATTTAGATACACAAAATCCACAAAAAGAAGTTTATTAAGTTTTCTTGCCTTCAGCCCCAGCCCCATCCCTGATATTTTCTTCCACCACTAGAGGAAATTTTAGGGGACAATAGACAATGGGATGCACTTGACTAAAACCTCTGTTTGAGCTACATTCAGCTGGTCTATGGTGCCCCTACTGAAATAATTCTAATATATACAGAGTTCTTTCCTACAGTACCACGGAACTGAGATTTAGGGAGCTGCTATTAGCTGGCTGATGTCTTTTAACCAGACTTCCCTCGCTGCAGTCAAGCAGAAGCTCACTAAAAGTATCTCAGCCAAAAACTCCCTGTTCGGAGTTGTGGAAGTCATTTTCCAAGGCAGAGCAGGGTACACAAGCCCTGTTTAAGGAGATGAAAGACAGGCGAGTTTCACTTCAAATGCATATATAAAGAATGCTACATAAAACAAGGTATTTGCAAAATGAAACATTAATGATTTAGACAAACACTGTGATCTCATATGCGAAACAGAAAGGATGGGTGCCTGTGGGTTCAGAAAACCAGGAAAGACAAGAGTGTGGATCTGGGAGAGCACCAATCCAAATTTATAGGAAATCACTGAAAGCTCTCAAGGCTGAATTTAAAAATTGACTTTCCCCCTTAGAGTCTCCGTAGATCTCACAGTGACATCTTATTGCTGCTAAGTGAACAAAGAAGCCCTGAATATATAGTTAAATCACACACAATAGCAAACATTAATTGATATTTGAATAGCGTGTTGAGGGCATAACGGTTGTACAAGTGGGAATTGGGAAGTAATCACTCACATTTGACATCTCTTCAGTATTGTCAGCTCTCCTTCCAGCTCCTGCGAGCTGTGAATTCAGCTGCACCCAATGCTTGGTGTCAGAGTTCTGCAGGTGGGAAGTTAAGGTGGGGATCACTGTCCCTCTGATTCTATCACCGTGGCTTTGTTCTCCCATGCTCCCTCAGCTTAGTGAGAGGATGCAGGTGATCTTCTACCTTGGAAAGTTTTGAGTCATCCCTGTTTTTATTCAATTTTTCTGAAAGCTCAGTACTATTCAGATCACTCATTAGTGATGCTTCCTCACCCATGTGCCATTTTTATCCTGGTGCATCGGTTTTCCTGGTTCAACAGTCAGTTCCTAATAAAAGAGGATGACACACATTGGAAGTAAAGAAAAATAGCTGTAATAACAGTACTCCAGAACTACTTATTTGTCTCTTAACCTCTTTCTTTCAAAGGCTCCCACATTGCAGTGCTCAAAAGAAGGTTACCATTGAATTATCTCCCAGAAATCTGTTGACATCTCTCACTGCTTTGGTGCAGCGCTGTGCTGGGCAACAAGAATAGAAAACTCTTCTCCAATCCCAGCCCCTCTCCCTTCTGGGTCTGGAAATGAAACCTGTCGCAGAGGCTGGAGGTGTTCTAAATGAAGCCTATGGTTGCAGGAAGACATCAAGCTCCAACTGACAGCTTGCTTGTCCCCAAGGACACTGCGCTCACCCCATTGCCCCCCTGCTCCTTACAGGCATTATTCTGTGGAAGCAGTTCTCAAAAATTCTCACTGATCATGAAAGCCAAATAAACTGAATCCCAGAAGCAAAGGCAAAAGCATCAATACAGCTTTCTCTAGCAGCCCACTGCTATTTATACAGGTGACTGTGAACATTCACACATCAAAAAAGTGGGATTTTGGCATATCTTCTAGGAGCATTTGTCTCCCTGATGGATCGCACGGTAAATATGCTGTCCCCAATGCGGTAAAGATGCCTGAATCATTACAGCATTAGTCTGTAATGAAAAGGATGCAGATTCAGTTCCCTGACACGTATCCCAATATGAGATTTTTTAGAAATCTCACAGGGTGCTGTTGCATTTCAGTGCAAGGATCTAGGTGCCTTTTAATGCCACAATTAAAATCTTTGTGCTTTTCCTAACTTCAGAGAGGAATTATCAAGATTGATACATTAAAGAATGAAGAACTCATTAGGGAGCTGGTAGCACACAGCTTTGGTATCTGAAGTGGATGGAAATTGGGACTGGACGAATCAACATTCTGACCTAAAAGCAAACTGTTTCCACAAATGATGGGTTCAGCTGGGAAGAGGAACGGCTGGGGTCTGCTCCCTTCGGAAGGCATGGTAGTTGTATTACTACCGAGCCATATCTCTGCCAACACTTCCCCTTTCAGGTGCTTGAGAATGGGGAAATCTCTCTCCCTGCATGGCATAATGGCAGGGCTCTCCTCATTCACAGCAGAGGTGGGACAATTTAGTGCTTTCCACAGAAAGAGAATTTGATATATATATATATCAATATATACATACATATACATACATATATATATATATACACATACATACATATATATATATGTAAAGTATTTTGCTGATATTGCACCCTGGGCACTCGCAATGCAAGCTGTGCTATCTCATTTCTAAGATTAAGCAGTTAAATAGTCTTGGCCTGGTTCTCCTTAATAACACTAACACCACTTTTACAATGATTTGGGCTGAAAGGTTTAGTATTAAGGACAATTGCCCTCTTCTTTTATTAGCCTCAAATGCTGAGCCACTGCATTTAATAAGGAGAATGCCATAGGCTTGAGAAAGAGCGAGATCAGGTTTGGAATCATACTGGCATAGAGACAGTCAGAAATCACTATTCAGAAGCGTCCAAGCAATGAAGTTCATCTGAATTCCTCGTTCATGTCTTAATGAAGACACTGCCACAAGTTCAAATTCGGAGCTTCTTTCTGTTGAACATCGATGCTAAAAACAAGTAAGACTGAAGACTAACTGGAGTCATTTTGGCATCTAAAAAGCTAGTGAACTGCATGTCCTTGTCAGTGCTCCCCAGTGTATACGGCAGGAATAGCTGCAAGGACTGGAGAAGCAGTAACTTTTGGATAGGGCTATATCTGCTACAGAAGCATCACATTAAGTAGACCATTTCCAATGAATCCCAAATGCTCGTGTTCATTAGCTTTTTGTGAAAGCAGAAAACCATGTAAAATGCACATTGCACAGCACGGCTTGTGCGAGTGCTTCACACGGTGAAAGAAGTCAAATCTCATCCCCAAATCAAACAGCCACGGCAAAAGATACTATCCGAACAAAAGAAAAATTATTCAGCAGGACTGCAGTCAAACAGAACTGAGAAGACTGCGATTTCTTTACACAAGAGCACAAAGTACACGTATTTTAAAGTAATATCTAAAGCTAATATCTGCTTTGTAAATCTATCAAACAGAAAATAATTTATTTTGCTATTACTTCAGATAAAGAGTAAGTACATGACGAGTCAGAGGACTTTGTTCAGTGTGGAATAGGATATTAAACAGCACATGTGTCTGTTATATTATTAAATCAAAATCACAACGTGTATATATTAAGTTTTTGTTGTTGTGGTTTGTTTGTTTTTTAACCACAGCATAAGCATTTATATGAACAAAGATCTCCATAAGCAGAGGACTATGGGAGCTGATGCTGAAGCAACCAAACATAATCTTCAAGGCTTTACTTAGAGGTAGAATGCTGGGAGCGCTCCCCAGCTCCTGGGACAAGATAAGGCCAAAAAGCAGCTGCTGCAAACCCCCTACATCCCCAAGGGACAAAGGGACCACCATCGAGGGGTCCAAAAGGATCTCCAGCCTGCAGACCCCATCCCTCTGCACACCACAACGCATCACAAGGCACAGGTTGATGGTGTAAGTGGAGAGCCAAGAAAACCCATTTTAAGGCAGTAGGAAAGCAGATTGTTAAACTGCCTGCTGGGAAGCTTTGTTCTTTGGTGTTATGTATTTCTGCTGCTTATATGCATGAATCAATGTGTCAGACAGCAATGACTTTACAAACAGCACTTTGAACCAGTAAAGAGACGGAGTTCACTAAGCAGGAGACGACAACTGTCACAGTTGACTGTAACAATTACTGGCCTTCCTCCTATCTTTCTAAGAAGTGTCACTTGTCACAACTGGGAAACATATTGTTTTTTGTCTTTTAGGTGAGATGGACCAAAATCCAAGTATTTAAACTGAAATATTCACTTGGTTTTTTTGCCACTGTAATCTATCCATAAATTTTTCACGTGGTGGCCATCAGGATGTCCTAGACGGCCATGTGATTATTGCTGGTCCGTTTTGTTCATTTATATAAATGTAAAAAAATGAGCAAAAATATTATCTAACACACAGGGAAGTTATGAACTGTCACTCTTATTGATAACAACAGGAAATGAGATCTATGCCGGTTCCCCTTGCTCAGCAGTAACACAGAGTCATAAAGCAACTGGAATGTATAGAGCTTGTGTTACTGAGTGCAAGGCAAGGAAACAGCTCCGTGCTAAGCCATCCCAATTCCTGCCCACAACTCCTCCATGTTCCAGTCCACCAAAGAACTTGGCCTATGGCACTGCGGCGATACCTTTTAGATGTCTGTGACTTTCATAAATGCAGCTTGATGTCTGCTGAGCTGTGGTTCGGTTTTATCACTCCATAGAAAAGGCGACAAAAGTCATTTACTTAATCAAATCTTAGGCCACAGCCAGGATGCTACACTGGCTGGACCACGGCCAAGAACAAATGCTTCTTAAGGAGGTGAACTTTGCAAAAGTCCATTTAAATTTGATATTCGGATAAAAAGTAATGCTTTACTGTGGAAATTTCTGGCAAATTTACCTACAAGCCAAGATATATTTAAGCAGTATTTTTGATGACGCTGACTGCCTGTATGGCCCACTGGCATTTCCCTCCAAGGATGGCATCCTGCATGTTGCTGCTATCTGACCTCCCCTTATCTGATTGCAGTATTTAAAGATGGCACCTTTGGCCCTGGAGAGCTGAAGAAAGGTCCTCAGAGCAGCCCCTAAAAGCAGCACTTCCAGGACCTCAGTACTCTTCTGTCCTCCAGGAGGTACAAAAAGAAGACAACTGAGGAACATTCACTAATTTATCCTGGAATACTGGCAATGTCTGACAACCAGCCAAGATTAGGTCTGCAGAAGCAGGAGAAAGAAGCTTAACAGACGTGCTAGCTTATGACAGCATTTAACGCTAAGTCCCTTTAAGTCCTCCAGCTTCATCACACTCTTTCAGCAAACTTTCTTGTCACTGAGCATTGTGGAGGAAATCACCTTCCCATGGTCCTTCTAGGCTGGTCACATCAACAGGACCATGAAGTTAGAGGCACACAATTGTCTTCTTCTGGAAGAAAATGCCAGAGCACAATCTATGAAAAACCATGGCAGCAAAGTAAAGATCAGCTAAGATCTGGTATCGATCTTCAGAGCATTTCCATTCTGGCAGGGATTTCTATGAACCTGACCATTAATCTCTTGATTACAACATCAGAGCTCCACCTACAACGCAACGAATCCTCGCTTTGCAAAAGCACAACGTGTGAGTGTGACTTTTACATTAATTCTTGAAAAAATGGGTGCAGTCTACGCAGTGTTAATAAGGCAATTATCGCACAAGCAGCACATTTTTTCTGTGATTTCCTAATTAACTTGGCTATCAACTGCTTATTAATAAAGCGGTTTCCTATGCTTTGACTCGCAGCATATTGTAAACAAATTTAAGATGCCATTTCCTGCTTTGGCATTTACATTACACTCTTCATTCGCACTTGCATTTGCTTTTCCTATTTGTTGGGTATTTCAGAGAAAACTGTACACCGTAATGGGGAAGAAACACAACAGTAAAACAACAGCAACAAAAAAAAAAACCACCAACCACAAAAGCAGATTGGTGGATTATGTCCTATTCAATTATGCACCCAGGGAATTTTTCCACAGCATGCGAGACCATGGTAAACAGGATGAACTGCCACCTCCTACCTCAGTGTTTTATGTGCCTTTTTCCAACAGATGCTACCGTCGGTGTACTAAATAGTGCACCGGTTCATGTATTTAGTAGAGAAAAAAAAGAGCATTTATTTTCGTACAAATTAGATCATGCATGAACCCATGTTTACTGCAGCATTCAGGGAATGAAGGTTTCAGTCCAGTAAGTGAGTCTGTAAACATGATTTCTTCCTGTTGTTAACACCAAGCAGCTTCCAATGCGCTCCTCTGCTTTCTTGCTCCCCCTAAATGCTGCCCTGTGGCTGAGTTTTCCAAAGTCAGCAATTTCAATATCCATCCATTGAAATGACATCCGTTTGGTGGTGCGGCTGCCTGCAACCACAGCGTGACTTTGATATACACGGTGTTATAATAATAAGTGTGTTGCTGTTGTTTTCTGAAACCTTTGCACATTGCTTTCTAACTGGCTGCTTAATGTGAGAATGCATTTCTGAGTGAACTTGTGCAGAAGGTTGTGCGAGCATTGAAAGGCTGGGGAGATGATTTCCTGTAGCATATAACCTGCACTGCAACAGCTTAACTAATGAGTCAGAGAGTACTGAAACCCTCTGGTCCCATAAACATCCACTAATGAGATGAAACAAGATCTAAAGTGCTCAAATGTTGATAAGTACTGAATGCAGCTCACAATGTACTCTTCACAAATTAGTGACGGGTTGCTATGGCTCCTTAATGAAACATTATTATGTTTTAAAACTGAAACCAGACATCTGGGGGGTGCTGGGCGGGGGGGGGGGGGGGAGGGGAGGTGGGGGGGAGGAAATGAGAGAGAGTGTTTGAACACCATTGTTTTTAGGCTTCCTTTCATTGCCCAGCTGAATTTGCTTACTTGTCCTGAATGAGTGGCTCCATTCCTTCAGCCTCATGAAGAAGCTGAGCAGTGTGTGCTGTCTTCCGCTCCCTAGGAAGTGAGAACCTCACCAGCCCCAAACTAAGTATTGAGGATCGCTTATTTTAAGCTGAACTCTGATGTGGAGATATTCATTTTAAATAGTTCCCTATAAAACACTGTATCGACCCTTTCCTTAGCAGCCTCAGTATACATGAGCGTCTATCAATAGAAGGTTGTATATATAAGGTATATACATGCATGCTCTTATACATATATGTGTGTATTTACACAGACATATACAAAACATGGTTGTGCACATACATAGTTGAGTCCAGCTCCAACTACAGCAAGCACCAGGACTTGCTACCACCTGGTGCACAGACACTTGAAACAGTGCCCTGCACACTCACAGCTATTTTCCTCCTGAATTACAGAGTTATAGAGCAATGTATAAGAAAACAACACGGGCTTCAGCAAATACGCAGCAGTCCAGCTGTTACATCAGAAATGATGTGGGAGCCACCTGGGTGGTGAGTAACACAGGTGACGCTGAGCAGCCCCCCTCCAAGAGCAAATCTTGGAAGCATTGCTGTAAAGACATCCTTTTACACTTTCTTTTCAGAAGCTGAAGCGAGGGAGGAGGCTGACAAGGATTAAGTGAACTGATATTCACTCTCCCGCTCTCTGGGATGCAGAAGTCCACAGCAGGTCCCACATACCAACCGTGTGTGTGAGCTGCTTGGGGTCCTGATTCCATCTTTTCTGGCAAAAAGCAGGCAAAACATATCAATTTTAATTCAAATGCAATTTAAATCCACTCCATGAATCAATTTAATTCTCCTCCAAGTTTCTCCTGCCTTACTTGTGGCAATATACCCCAACCGAGCCTCTTCCCACTCCTGGGGATGGTATTCGATATTCTGTGTCGTTGTCACCTTTCCAGGGTCCCTATTTTCCAAAGTGAGGAGAGTTTTAATATTTCACACTATCTTATTCTGCTGGCAACTCTGGTAATAGCTCTCCAGGGAAAATATTTAAAAATTTAGAATACAGCTGTATAGTTCAAATGCTTGATAGCTATTCCCAGGCTTGGCATAGCTACAAATGACAGGCGAGGGCCCCTACGTGCACTTAATGACTACCAGCCCAAATTGCAGGACCAGGTTCAAATACCTTTGTATCAATCATTCTGGCTGCTGAATCAATTGCACTAATATCTCGGAGCAGAGGCCTGATATACTTCTCATTACAGTCAATGAGATATTTTTCACACTAATTACTGAGTCTGCCCCATAGATGCGAAGCAAGCAGACGGCTCTCCATAACCCACGTTTTCCTGGATGCCAATTTAGGGTCCTCTGGTGATTTTCCCTGACCTTAAAATCTTGAGTACAACTTAACCACTGAAACGCAACTATAAAGTATAACATTTCATTCACACTACTCAACAGCACTGGGTTCTCAATTCCTGGGTAGCCCCTGGTGATACCATACAAGAAAAATGGATCAGCATCACCAACAGCAGTGGATCTGATGAGACTTCAACACATAGCTTGCTGGGTGAAAGTGCTGCACAAAAACAAGCAGTTCAGCATGCAGAGTGAGGAATACATCTTGCCAGTCAAACTAATCATCGTAGTAAAAATAATGGGCTGAATTAAAATCAGCTCTACTCTTTACTAATTATAGTATTTTCTTTCTCTAATTAGAGTTTAAATCATATCCGGCTACACATGCATTTGCAGCATTTTAAAAAGAGAAAGAAATGGAAAGAAAGTTTAATTACAGTTGTTTATATATATATATATATATGTTCTAATTATCTTCGAGTCATTCAAATATTGATCTCAACAACGTGGTACTGGAAACCCCAGGCTGGTACTACAGTTCTGTAATCACCACTCCCAGAGTAATTACTTCATACTTCCGTGAGGAAAAAAAAGAATAAAAAAGATGCAAAGTGATTATGAAATAAATATTTCAGATGATACATTATGCAATTTTTTTTCATCACTACCCACTCTTCCTGATTTTTAATACCAGCGTACAGGTCTCAGGCCAAGATTTCCAACCAATTTGGTCATCTTCCATTTGGCAAACATGGTGTCTAATGGAGCCTGAAATTAAAGCAGCTTTTTTGGTGATTTTCTATTTTGCAAAACCCATCAGCGATGAAGGGCTGCCCTGTTGGTTTGCTGCAGCAGAGGCTGAGAGAATAGTTTTCTTCCGCTACTTCCACGAGTACAGAAGTGCTACTCCACGAGGTCAAAGTCCATGATGAGGTCATTAGGAACAACCACTTTAAAAACAGCGCCAAAATAAAAGAATACATAATAGTACGCAGTGTTCTGACGCTGGCTAAAAGGAGAAAATGACATCATTTATCTATTTTCATTGCCTGCGTTGAGACAAATGTAAGTGACAAACAGCCATGACATATGCCAAAGGAGTAGGTGTTGCTACCATCCCACTTGGAATTATCTCGTTAGGTTAGCAGCGCATGTAATTTGAGACTTCTTCAACTTTTATTGAGTGTTTCAGTCAGCCAAATGTACACACTCACAGGTCTGTTTAAGCCTGTCCTCTTCTTAAGCGTACTTGATCTTTTCCTGCATCTCAGAAGCTGTTTGGGCATCTAATGTGCTCCAAGAGATGAACAGTCACCCCAGTCATTTTTGACTATTTCTTGTCCATTTGGGAAATCGTATTGTATTTCAATTTGAAGATGCCCATGCTTGGTGCTTAATAATTAGCCTTGCTGCACATTTCTAGTTTTTGCCTCAGAACTGATAGTGACATCTGCATCTCTGCATCAGCTACAGCCACAGAGGATATCTCACTTGGGTTGACATCTTGGCAATAGGAAAATAACTCTTCTATTTTTTCCATTTGTTTACTCCATGCATCTGTTAAATCAGCACAAATACTTCATGTCACTGTTTTCTAAACTGCAAATGTCTCTTTTTTTTTTTTTCCCAATACCCTGCAGTTCAATGTTGCAAAGGGGCTGGGCTTTGCTGTAGCCATTCCTCATGGAAGCATTCAGTCACTGAATTGGCCAGCTGTGCTCTTTCAAACAATAAAAATTTGCTGTGGGGCAATGACAGATTGACATTGCCCAAGATTTATGCTCTATTTTTCCTAACATCTACTGTGAGATCACGACCTTGTTGTGGATATTCTTGAGAGAAGAAGATTAGAATTATTAAATTAACAGTGTATGTAAATACACAGATCAGTGTTCCTCTCGGAGCGTGATTGCCGAACTATTCGATGATTGCTTCTTTTTTTTTCGTGTCAACTTTTTACTGTCAACTCTTTACTTTCCTAAAAATCTCCTCATAAATGTGTCTGAGGGCAGATCATTAAATGCTGAGCTGTGACATTTCCCTAAAGATATAATTATAAAGCTATGGTAGGGAAAGAGACAATGTTTTCAACCACTCTTCTTCCTTTACTGCTGTGTAGTTCAGTGGCTAATGTGTATATCGAATTCAATTTAATCACTTCTGTTATTTCTTCCAGTTAGAAAGCAGTCATTTCATACAGGCATATTATTACATTATTTAGATGGGACCTTCTACTAGCTCAACTTCATTAAGCTGGAGTTAACAGATTATAAACTCAAAAATAGCATGACTGTCTGAGGTCACGGCAAGAAAGAGCCAATCCAAGAACTTCAAATGACTACTCCAATATGCTCACTATTGGCCAGCTCCTAAAATCCCATTGCATGCAGGAGGAATCTGCAGGGCCGCACACCAGAGAGTGGAGTCAATCACTCCCCAGGGATCATTGGTTGCATCGATCCGGTCCCCACTGGCACAGCAGATGAGACACACTGGCTGCAGGGAGACACTGACATTCAAGCTAGCCTCATATTGAGTCCCATCAAAAAAAAACAACTCTGGAGTTGAGTCACTGCCTTGGAAATTCTGAGAAGTTTTGCTGTTATTGTATGATTCCTTCCACTGAATCTTTCTGAACAGATTTTCTTCTTTCTCCACATTAACCTACAGACGCATGAAAGGACATTCTGAGACATCATCATCCTTAACAACAGTGTTTAAATTCAAGATCGGTGTATGGGTGACACTGCTGTATTCATTTTAGTTAGGGGCATCGCAGACTGTTTCTAGAAGCTCATGAATACTAAGTTGCTAATTCAGGGATGTTAACCCATCCCACTTACGTCTAACATTCAATTAATTGAACAAAGGATTACTGATCTTACCCATTTGATCTTCCACTATAATTTTCCCACACTTTTCCTCAATTATCCGTGCTGTTGTCTAATTTCACTCCTCAGTTCTCATACACTGTACAGTACCTATCTCAAACCCATGAAGTGTCTCCTGGACACACTTGAACCCAGTCAGAGGGCAACCCAAGTTGGATCAGTAAATACTCCATATGCAGTGCCAAGACAGACCTCGTCCTTGGCAAAAAGAAAGCCTCTTTTCTGTACAAAGGGCAATGTTGATCAGCCCTATTCAGCACTGATATCACTATCCATAATTTCCACAGGGTAAGATTTGTTCCAGAATTACCTCCTTTTAAAGCTTAACTAAAAATCAGATAGGCTCAGTTCACAGTGCGTCCATATCCATCAGTTTATTGCCACTGTATATGAGATTCAAGAATCACCTGTGTCCCAGCCACATTCTACCCATCACCCCATGCACTGACTCGGTAAAATATGTGTGCAAATCTCCCCAGAAATGTGAACTTTGTGTGTCAGGTTTATACTCATAATTGAGGAGTTTGGCAACAACACTGATAAGGAGCAAATCCATTTTCATCGTCCAATGTGGTATTACTCCAGTCAATTGAGTTGCACCCAGCTACAAGAACAAGAACAACATTTAGTGCCCTGCATTTTGGGTGTCAAAGACAGAGACGTTTCCTAGCCATTTAGCTGACTTGCAGGTGGTTACTTTCCATAGGGTTTAGGTACTATAATCAGCACAATTGTTATGACAGTGAGCTGTGCATATCTTCTTCCAAAACCTGCCCATCTCCTGCAGCTGCTGGGGAAAAAGTTCAAAAGTTCTTACTGTTAAATTATACCAAAATGTGTCATGTAATATATATAGTCTTCTGAGATTATAAGAACAAGGGACATGTGAACAAGAAAGATAGTAAAAAGAGTAAGGGCTTATCTACCACAAGTCGTTATTTGACTTAGCATGATTTTAAATTAATCTAGCTAAACTAGTGAAAAGACTTTGTAAACCTTATAAACCAATGTTACTGTGGTTTAAATCAATTAAAAAAAAAAAAAAAAGATTAAAGTCTTGGACACAGAAACTCGTTACCATGAGAAACAGATTTCTGCACCACAGGCAATCTGTGGTAAAGGAGAATATGTCATATAAACTGAAATAACACTGTCTGCACAGACACTTGTTTTAATTTATCTGGATCACCTCAGCCCGTATGAAATGGTGACCTCATGTAAAAAGAGATTAGGGGACGTGAAGCCATGAATGTGCAAGAAAAGAGCATGGAAATTACTTCAGATAATAGTCGACACACATGGAGGTCACGAGATAAACATTAGCATAACAAATTTATAGTCCTACTGAGGGCTCTTCATAACAGCATCACACCAGAAGAACAAAGCTGGAGTATTTCCTTGCCGAAACAGGATTTTCTAGCACTTTGCTTGCTTCTACAGAACAATTGGCTCAATTGACTAGTTTCAGTCTTTCTGAATTGCGCCTTCTGAACCCAACCTGCAGGAACAATGGCATTTGGAAACTTGGTTGAACATTGCCAGCCGCATCAAATATCCCTGCAGTCAGCTAACGACCACGATTAACCTCGGTGATCTTTTGCACATATGTCCAGCACATGAAGCTGCCACTTCACAAAGCACTTCGGGAGATTAAGAGAGGGAATATGAGAAATGAGCTGCTCTCCAACTCAAGACAGTTGCTTCAGATTAACGATAATCATATTTACTGGGCGGGATGGAAAAAGTAATAAAAATGGGTTATGTGTTGATGATCAAAAGTCTTCTGTAAGTCTTTATAAAGTGCCACTAATGTTCTATTAGAATTCTACTAGTAATAGACTTCAGAATCGAGCAAGTCAATTCAAAACAAACTCAATATTCTGCACTGCATGCGCCAATCTTTAAGGCTTGTGGATATTTGCTATTTATTACCACAACTCTTTGTTGCCGTGCACCTGGCAACCCATGTTCTTTTAGCTCTGTGCCTGTGCTGGACTATCGGGTAAAACCTACCCGGGCCAAAGAACTGCACGTGAATACCAATATGGTGAGCAGGAAAATGGCGTTTATTGCGTCGTGCAATTTACCTATATACCTATCCTAATTCATCTACGCCCCTTGTGCATACATTAACCCTTCGACACCAAGCAAGGGGAGAGTCCTACCACGTCACATCCCGAATCCTCACTGTCGCCTACTACAACTCTTTATACTCTTATTTTTAAACAATACCAATTTACCAAAATCAGCACCTCAGGAGCCTGGCATACTTTCTGCTTTCTAATCTTGCACGATAAGCTTGAAGAATTTGAAGCAATTTGCACGACATTATGGGGCAATGCCAATGCGTGCCACAGCATGTTTTCCTAAGCAACCCCCTCCCACCTTTTGCCATAGAGCTGCATGACTGCATGTTGAGCTTGGAGAAGACTTTTCTTTCCGGTTCTCAACTTCTCCATTTATGAAAAGAAGTATAACGATAATTTGCCACGCAGGTTAGCTGTATTAGGGATGTGGTTAGTGGGCATGGTGGGGATGGATTGGTGGTTGGGCTTGATGATCTTAGTGGTCTTCTCCAGCCTTAATGATCCTACGGTTCCTATCCTATGGTTCTTTACGACAGGTGTGAGTTCTGTGAATCTCATCAGAGTCAGGTTTCTCAAAAAAAAAGTTTGCAAATAACTTTTCTCACACCCTCCTCGCTACGCTTCCAGCCCTGAATCCACTTCTCCAGGGACTTCAATGTGCCTCCTTTGAAGCAAGCACTGAATACAAGATTTAAAAAAACAACAACGAGGGAAATGGCTCACTGCCATGAAAGCAAGGGCACTGAAAATTAAAAATTACATTCCTGGTGTTCTATCACGCTGCTGGTTTCTTTCCCCATCTCACGCAGCAGCCTTGTTTTGTCACTGCCCTTTGTAGTGCTGGAAGACGGAAAGGCTTGACACGATAAATCATAGTGCCACTTTTGGTGTAATTGCAGAATTCCAGACTATTTTTTTCTTTTTCCCTTAATCAAGGTGAAATATGGCACTGGCCTTTCTTTAGTAGGCTCAAATAAACCCAAAATCCCAGTAAAAATTAATTTTCTTGGCCTAATTGAATCCCCAGTTGATCAGGGATTGCTTGTGGCCAAACTGTTTGGCCTAAGAAAACAAAGGAAATTGGGTGCAGGGTGCAGCAGGGAATGAGACAAAACTGAGCACTGTTCAAGCCCAGCCTGTCATGTTTACTCACAGTAATATGCATTTTCAAATGAAATCCTAATATACTTAGGCCTAAGATTATGAGCAGCTTCGTACTCGACATGGTTAGTTCAACCATTTTTGAAGTTAATTATGTTATTTCTGAGTCACAGTTCTGTTAAATCCCAGAAGAATTCCACCTTTATGGGATTATAAATGAATTGGTAGAAAGGTTGTGACCAGAACTAAATTCAATTTGTCCTTTAACATCTTCTTAAGTGTTTTATTCTATGAATATTTCACACTAACTTCTCTCTCAGATGAAGAAAAGCATTATTTGTGCATGCCAGAAAATAAAGGTCTCGGGGAGATGCATCGAGACGAGACAAGAAGGAAAAAATTACAACTTCTCACTGGTGAGGAAAGAGGGAAATTCAGCCCTGCGAGCAGACAAGCACAGTGCTGCTGCACCACCAAAGCCCAAGAAGATCAATACTAAGTGGGTAATTAAACCACAGAGGTGCTTAAGGAAGCACGTGTTTTGTAAATACAGCGAGTTTTGTTGCTCGTTTGTATGTCAGTTTTCAAGACTGGATCTCTGTATTTAAACCTCAAGACGAGAAGCAAGAGGCAAATCAGCTGCCCAATGAATTTCAACAGGTACTTCAAAGTTGAAAGAATATTTCTAATGACAGCAAACAGAAAAATGACTACAAGGGCAATGGAGTGTTTTTTGCGGAGACGTAAGTATCAGTGGAAGGCTGTAGGTGTCAGCCTGCCTTAGCCCTCAGCCAGTAAAGTGCCTGTTGATGTGAGGTCCTTGCACACCTCCTCCAGGAGAGAACGGGCTGCATGCGTGTGAAGGGCTGTTCCACACCATGCGGACACTCCAGGTATCCCTCATTTGATCCTACTTTGATATACTTTAATAATAAGAATGCTACAGCATTCTTATTTCACTCTCCTAATAGATACAAAATAAATACGTTTTTATACTTATTAGAGAGGGGATGTGAGCATTTATCAAACATTTTTTGAAAGCTGTTTGTATATTTAAGGAATCAGCAACCGCCGTCATCTTTTTAATTAATAATGTGTGTCGCGGCCTTGATGCTTATAGGTACAGGTTTTTGCAAGAAAATGTTAATTATATTCACCAGACACGAGCAGAATGCATAAAAAACCATTTATAAATTAAGCATAGTAGTCTGTGCTTTAAGGAAATCAGAGCAAGACTGAAATTGTGTTTGGATTCACAGATCAGAAATACGCATTTTGTTCACTACGGCATATCAAAACATAATCAACAGATGGCAGAACACCACTGGGGTTTGTTTAGTTGTTGTTGTTGTGTTTTTTTTTCCTTAGAACACATTTATCTACATTAGATTTATAAGACAACAGTGTCAGAGCTCAACAAGGGTTTGGGAAAAAATGTATGTGCTTTATAAATGCGGCAATTAGAACACATAAGAAAGAAGAAACAGGTTAACCTGTGTGCTAAGGGTCTGAAAAAATGGGATTTCTAACTGAGAAAGATTTGGAGACTCCGGAGTAGAAGGCGGAGAGATGCAGGGCAAAATGCAATACGAGAGCCCACTGGGATGATTTGCTTTTAAATTGGAAACACTGCAAATGAACGGATTAAAAACCCGCAGCCAAGACTAATTAATGTCCACGTTTCCCTCATTCACTGAAATGCAGTGCACAGGAAAACAAACTGTGGAAAAACACTCCGTGTGCTGAGGCTAGAACTAACACTTCTTTACAGTCCTGCCATGAATGGGTCAGCATCCAGTATGTCATAGAATCACAGAATGCCCTGTGTTGGAAAGGACCACAACGCTCACATGGTTTTGACCCCCCTGCTATGTGCAGGGTCGCCAACCACCAGACCAGGCTGCCCAGAGCCACATCCAGCCTGGCCTTGAATACCTCCAGGGATGGGGCATCCACAGCCTCCTTGGGCAACCTGTTCCAGTTTCCCTCTGGGTGAAAGAATTCCTCCTAATATCTAACCTAAACCTCCCCTGTCTTACTTTAAAACCATTCCCCCTTATCCTATCATGATCCACCCTCATAAACAGCTGTTCCCCCTCCCATTTATATGCTCCCTTCAAGTACTGGAAGGCTACAATAAGGTCTCCCCAGAGCTACGTCCATCCTCCCTTTGCAG
The DNA here is from genome assembly GCA_030625065.1 of Alectoris magna. Lineage (NCBI taxonomy): Eukaryota > Metazoa > Chordata > Aves > Galliformes > Phasianidae > Alectoris > Alectoris magna. The sequence continues at coordinate 1,075,697 of CM060567.1, read as the reverse complement.
GCCCCAGGCTCAGAAACACCGCTGGGGTTGGTAATGGTGACTGTGGCCATACTCAGGACAACTTCAGCCTCTTCTGGTTGACCTGGTTCTGCAGGCACTGATTTCCACTGTGCTCAGGGCATTGGGGTTTGAAGAATATTTCCTAACGCTAGCAATATTACGTCTACCATGCTTGAATTTCAGCAAGCATTTGGCTGAGGCGAAAATAAATGAATCAGACTTCAGATCTTGATCCTTAAAAGCTGTTTCAGGGTATTATTTTTTAAGGTATGAACTCAGAGAAAACAAACCTTTGTTTACGAGGGAAGTGCTCAGCAAAGCTAAGTCCTTCATCTGATGATGTACATTGGGGAAAAAAAAAAAAGAGAGAGAGGGAGAGAGATCAATCTACCTGCTCCGAAGAGACCTGCTGCCAGATAAGGAATGGCAGGTAAATGGACCTGCTCAACACGTATAATGAAGGAAAACGTTTTTTTGTCTCCATCTATTGGTCAAAAGTCAATTTAGCTGCTGTTTGGTTATATGATGTTTTGTAATGCTGTTACTGAAAGGACATCTGTGCAGTGAATACCTCCACATCCCCATCCTTTCTATCTTGCGATGAGCTTTTCTGATGCAGTGGAACACATTTTCCATCTGCCTGATAAAAGCCTTTTTGTACAGAATGCAGGTGTCCAACTTTATTATTTGCTACTAAGGCTGAAATAATGCAGCAGTCTCTGACAAGGCCCTTTCCTCCCCGAGAAATAAAATATGTGCCTTTACAAAAGGAGAATATTACAGATAGCGTCATAAACCAAGGAAGTAATTCGGGTTTTTAACTAAACACAAGAGTTGGAACAGCATATAGACAGCATCATCTTCATTTCTGGTGACCTGGAAAGGGATCGTTTCTTTGCTATGATACACACAAATGTGAAGGTCTGAACTGAGAGGAACTAATGATTTAGGAATTCTTCAGTCGGGAAGGAGACAGTAACACTCCAGGGAGACACGGCGCAGGGAATAAGCAGCTATTTAAATGTGAGCAGCATCCTCCCTTCCCTTTTTTTTCTTTCTTTCTTTTTTTTTTTTTTTTTTAAACATTAGCATCCACAACAAAACAACCTGTATGTAAGTTAATATTGGCATACTGTCCCTGCTCAGAAAGCATTCCTGCTGCATTACAGAAGGCAGCTGGGTGGCACAGTAAATGTGTCATTTGCTATTTAACATCGCTGTGACCTGGATTTAAATTCATGGGAGCACAAAATGAGACTTCAGTTCCCGCGGAAGGCACACACAGGAACACTTGTGAGGGATCCAAGGCAGCGGGAATGCGCTCCCCGTGCTTGTCCCTGTGGGTGCACACCCCGAGGCTGCAGGGGATGAAGGAGCTGGTGGTGTTTATTAAAAAGACGCCTTTAGTTTGCAGGAAAGGCACCAACTCCTGTGAATAAATCTTCTGTTTATTTACAAATTTACCCTCATCGCCTTCCCTTCCCCGTGAGAAAACGCGCTCGGTGTGTGCTGCCCATCCTAGCGCTGCATCAGGGAGCTTTAGAAGTCAAATTGTTTTCCTATCCACAAAGAACAAAAAGAAGAGCTGTGAAAAATTCAAAAATGTTCCATTCTCTCACTGAAAGCATCATTACCCACAGGCTACTGCACCACAGCACCAGCCTGCCTGCTGCATCCACGGATGAGGACAAATTGCCTGCCTCACCCTTACCAGGTACGACAAGTGCTTACGGCTATGCTTATCTTTAAATTAAGCTCCAACCATTCTTTCTTCATCAGGATTAAAACACAGAACTTCAACACAAGACCATTTTTCACAGTTTGGAGCATAGCTCTTCTGTGAAGTGGCCCAGCAAGCCCTGAGCATCTCTCAGCTGGATGCGTACAGTGGGAGCAATCACAGGATCACAGAACCATTAAGGTTGGAAGAGATCACTAAGATCTCCAAGTCCAACCGTCAACCCACCCCCACCACGCTCATTAAACCACGTCCCTCAGTGCGACATTTACCCTTTTCTTGAACACCTCCAGGGATGGTGACTCCACCTCCTCCCTGGGCAGCCTGTTCCAACACTCGACCACTCATTTTAAGAAGAATTTTTTCCTAATATCCAACCTAAATCTCCCCTGGCACGATTCAAGGCCATTACCTCTTGCCCTATCGCTATTTAACTGGGAAAAATCCTGCCTTCCACTTCCAGAATTCCCTCCCTGCAGCAGCAGTGTATCAGCATCTGGCCACATCCAGCCACTGCCCCAGATGAAATCTTCTCCTTTGTTTTACAGGGGTTCTGCAGTTCAGTTGCATCCAACCTCTGGTTCCCTGAACACCTGGCAGCAGCCCATAGCACAGAGAAGGAGGTACAAAGAGTATCGCCTACATACAGATGTAAGCTAATCCTAAACCATCCCTACGAGCAAACGTTAGAAATCCATCTGAATGCTCTGCTTGTAAAGTTTCCAGTTAAATGAAGTTTAAGTAGAGTTTGATTTTATGCCACCGTTTCCTTGCAAATTTGAAACAAGTAATTTCATTTCAGGCTGCTGACGTTTAACCAAAGTGTCTCAATTTGTCAATCTAAATCAAGTCATCCGATATGAAAGTGTACCTGTCTGAACTGCCACGGGGTCTTTTCACTGTTGTTAAAAGTAAAACACTGTGAAGTGTTTCTTAATACAGTGCAGAATAAACTAAGTTGTGATTATTGCTGAGAGATCCTTGAGTAAGGAGCGATAAAAACCAACTGTATTTCAGCATACTTGTATCGATCCTTTTCTGCCCGGAAAGCAGATTACAAAGAGAAATTTAAGCAGGATATGGATATCTGTCTGAAGTGTGCTGGATCAAAATTAGGAAGGCTGCTCTGAAAGTAACGCCTTTTATTTTATGATGCTGGCCCGCCATGTTGGAGGTTGATGCTCGTGGAATGGCAGCCAAAATTGAACCTCTCTGTCATTTTCATGGGAATAAATAGGAGACATTACTTTTGGAGCAACAGTTCTTTAAAACTCTTGGATGTTAGGATTTTGCAAGATAACCATGGGAGGAGGGCACCTGTGGTTTACGCCTGGGGGAAGATGCAACCTCTCTGGGTCTTGTTCCTCCATCACTGTTCTCCTATTTTCTTTCACTAATCATTTCAGTGCACTGTGCAGAACAGCTCTCAGCAGGATGCTCCATCTCCAGCCTTTCACCTCCCCAGCTGGCAGCACAAGCAGATCCCATTTCCCATGGACCTGATGTGGTCACTCCCGCAGCTCCCCACATTTTCAGTTTACACACAGATGTAGCTTAACCCACATACTTCTCTATTTACAGCCTCAGTTTTATCTGTACTTTGCCACTGCCATCAGGTGCTAAAACACCAAGGAGCCCCAGGTTTTATCAAGCAGCTCTTGCTGGCTCAGCTTCTTTCATTTTTGACATTTTTTTTTCCATTTCCCTCCAGAAAATTCTCACCGGGATGTTAGCCACTGCCTTATTAAGTTGTAGAAGGACTCGTCAGGACTTGGGAGAACCACAAATGGAATGCTTTAGAATAAACCAAAGCATAAAATTACATCGTCTCTGGTAAGAAAAAGATTTGATTATCCACGTTTCTGTACAAAGAAATTGCAGGAGAACCTACATTCAAGTTTAAAGGCCTGACTTGTTTCCAATTGAAATGTAGCAAGCAAACAGGAACGTATCTCCAAATCTTATCCTGACTGGAATCAGCTTGAACTGATTTGTCCCCTCCCTGGTGACAGGGAGTGAATGCAGAGTGTTTGCTATTGCAGATGTAGGCTATTTCAGGTCCATGCAGCAAATCGGCTGGGATTTTATGTGTATCAGGAATTGAATTGTGCATCTCTCCCAAATGAAGGGAAAATCACTCCCCATGAAGGTGAGGTCACCGAAGGAATCAAAGAACAGTGGAAAGCATGCAATAAATAAAGGTCAGACCCCGTATTTTCACCAGAGAAAGACTGAACTTGAAGACATGTGGAAATGAGATAACTGCATTGTTTGATGCATGTTTGTAGGCTATGAAAATCTGCATTTCAAAAATATCATCTGAGCTAAAAACGGGCTATATAAGGATTAGCTATAAAAGTCAGTAGTTAATGATTCACCATAATACATGATTTAGCTGTAAGCTAGAAAAAAACATAAAAATAGCTTGAGAAACTAATTTCTTATGCCGTTTCAGGCATATGGATGATTTAATCTCAGGCATCTCCACATTTTTCAGATCCCTGAGCAATGGCATCTGATGAGAGACCGATCTGTTTAGGCATTCTCTTTCTAGGGTAAATAATGACACTTTATGGCATCCTAGAAAAGATTGTGCAGTTCCATAAGTGGTAATTTTGTACAGCTTGCATGAAGTCTGTCTCATCACACAAATTTCACGAAGAAAGCCACTGCTCTGAATGGGTGTTACACATGATTACACAAAATTGCTGGGAAGGAGAGATGAGCACACCATCAATTACACTGATAGAAAATGAGTGGGACCAAACAGTGATCTGCAGCAACCACAACTGAACTCCTAACAGCAGAGATGGGTACAATACTACTCTCCTAGGCTCATGGTTAAGTTACAGGGCAGAGATCCTGGCTGGGATGAACCAGTTGTTTCTCATGAGGCAGTTTTCCTCAGGTCTGCATGGCTTTACATCATGAATGGTTCATGGTTGGACTGGATGACTAGAAGGTCTTTTCCAACCTAAAAAGCAGAGAGTTCAAATGTGAAGCTGCACTCAGAGTGGGGTTCTCCTGGCTGTCTGCAAGCGATGCCAGCTGGAGATCAGTTTTGCTATCAGCATCTTTACTCTTCTGTTTTCAAACTTCTGCAAACTTGAGATCTGTTGCTAAATTCCCTAATGCTGCACTTTGTGACTGAACGAGATCTTCAGCCAGTGAGTTCAGCTCCTGTCAGATTTATCTCTACCTGAGCTGAGTGCTTTTGATTCTGCAGGCTCAGCTGACGAAGCTCAAATGAGCTCAAATGATTTTCCATATGCTGCAGTTGAAGAGGGCCTATTCTGCCCTTATTATTTCGCCACAGAAGCTCAAGTCACGTAAGGAAGCTTTCTGCTTTCCAGCTACAAGGAAGGATGACACAGCAACAAACTTTCAGTTCCTTCATGTATTTTGGATCAAATCTACACCTAGATCCTCTATTTGTAGGCTTTTTTCCTTGATCTTCTGAACTGACACCATTGATCACTGGGTGCAGTTTGGAGCACTGTAGTATCAAGCAGCATATAAAACTATTTGGGAGCGTCTGAAGGAGGGCTACAAAGATGAGGAAGGGTCCAGAGGGAGGGTGAGGTGTATGAGAAGCAGCTGAGGTCCCTGGGTCTGTGGGGCCCAGAGTAGAGAGGATGAGGGGAAGCCTCGTAGCAGTTCAGTGCCTCATAGGGAGCTCTGCTCTCTGGTGCCAGTGACAGAGCCCAAGGGAACAGCGTGGAGCTGCACTAGAAGGGTCAGGTTAAAGAAAGTGGTCCTGTGTGATGAGCGAGGGCCTGCTGGCCTTCAGTCATCACATGATTAATGAGCAGATCTCTGCTGGTAAACTAAAGAAGAAAATCCCTAACGAAGAAAGTTCTTTTTATACCAAAGCATCTCAGACTGATGTTGTTGGCAGGAGCCATGCCAGTTCTTGAACTTGGATCCGAATGTTTTTGTAAACACCACAAAATAACTCAAAAGTGCTTTCAACGTCAAATTCCTATATCAAAACAATTTTATGTAGCTTCAGAGTTTCCCATAAACACACTGGGCACAGTCATAAAAACAACAGTCTTCCAGGAACTACACTGTAATGACTTTTTTTCTGACAACGGTCATCAGAGAATCTCTTTAAGATATTCGATGTGGTAAGATATGTAAATGGCATACAGTTGCTAGGAGATAAAAAACTACATAAACTTGTGAAAGCATTGCAATCAGCCTTTGGATCTGCAAGGTCAGCTCTATTTGTCGTGATGATAACTTATTACTATTGTCCCACAGTAAAAATGAGGTTCTGCATACAGGTTATCTCTTTAGCGAATGCTACCTGACCTACTGTTCTCATCAATTGGTATTTATTACAAGGCTGGTTAACTTCCTCAGAGTTTACAGCCCTTTAATTATGTTTTGCCAGGCTAATTAATAAACACACCATACAATACTCCTTTCTGCTGAAACAAGCAATGGCTCTCCATTCAACAATTCTGCATTCATTTATTTATTTAAACATTTCATTAAATGCTAGATATGTCTCTTCTCAATGAAAAATGTTGTAACGTGAGGATGAAAATGTGGTTTACTGCCCAATTAACAAATCTAGTAGCTTACTCTGTCACTCAATGAATGATAATGCATTGCTCATAAATCAGGAAGAGAACTACTTAGGCATAGACCTCGTAATCAATGCTACAAGTATTGGCTGCTCTCCACGTAATCCAGCACTAAATGTGCAGCATGATTTTATTCCAGTAACACATTAACAGAATGTACAGCCATTCTGACTTTTGTAAATGGTCTAACAGCGTCACAGCAAAAAGCATTTGTCCATATTTTAAAATAAATGTATCCCGATGATGAATGTGGTTAGCAAATTTAGTGATGAACCAGCAACGTGAACTAATTATGGCCTCTCTCTGCTTTTTCATCCGTACGTTTGTGATGGGCCCTCCACCAACTGAGGCACGATGGCTAGGATTCCGTTTTTACACTGACCTTAATTTTTCTGTGCCTCCATAGATATACTTGAAATTCCTTCACTTTTGCATCTGTGTTGGAAGATATGGATGCTGCAGGCAGCATCAGTTGCATTGTTTGACCACACGAAGAGCCAAAATGCTGCAGGTCATTGGGGCAGTTGCCAAAGACTTTACAATATCATTATGGAAAGCTCAGAATAAGAGCAGAACTTCTCTCACTCCCATCCCCACAGGTGACTTCCAAGCACTGTCCTGCTCCAGGAGTTTGCTACTGCACGGCAGAAAAACGGCAGTGTTTCACTTATTGGGCTTAGTTATAAACCTTTTCTGATGTACAGCTGTTGTGTTCTGAATACGCGGAGGGTATTAAACAGGATAAGTGCTAAAAGCATCTCACAGGAAATAAAAAGGGAACGTGCTAAAAGACTTCACAAATACATCGATAGAAAGCACAGGGCAAGATATACAGCTTATGTCACTTTTTGGTTGACAACTCATTTTTGCTGACGCAGATGCTACAAGAGAGTGAAGCAATTGGAAACCCCGGTAAAACGACGTGTGGTACTGATATGTCAAACATAAAAGCCTGGTGAATCTAGCAATTTTTTTCTAAAGTGAGCTCACTTATTTGCTAAGCAGCTTTGCGTGAGCTTTCACAGCCAGAGCTGCAGAGGAACAGTAACTGAATTATGAAAGATCCTCCTGGGATATTTGAAAGGGTGAGAAGGTTCCAGAGCAGTGGAAGAATAAATCCTAATTCGCATCCAAAAGAGAGAGAATGGGATAATCATGAAAATATTAGCAGGATAAATGTGTTGAATAACAGCCAGAGGATCTTTACCAAAGTCATCCTAAGTAGGATTGAGGAAACACTGAAATTAATAATATGTGGATTAGCACCGTTTCAGGATGAAGCGGTGTTTATGTATCAAATCTTTCTGATTGCCCAAGCTGGAGAAATGGAGGGATTTTGTGTGGCTTTTATTTTTGCCAAAGTTTCTCACTGAGAGAAATGATCGAGATGTGCAATAATGGAATAAATCTGAAATAAAACAGGTATACCTGCGACTGCTCTGCTGCACTGGCTACATGTGCACTGAAGCAGATAATTTAGACTACTGAAGAAATATAATAGATATATATCTTTTTTTTTCCTAGTTCTTTTTCTTCCAGGAAGAATTAATGCATTTCCTCAGGGAAACAGCTCATCTACTGATATTGGTGCTACCAGTAAAGAACTATCAAAGGATGTTATTGTGAGAACTAATGGGAAATGGGAGGCCAGAAGAAAAGGAGATACACCTGAAATACATCCGAAAGAAAAGAAACGTTAACAAAGAGGAAAGATATGCTTCAGAAAAAAATCTGGATGACTTTTGAGATGCAAAATGGAATCAGAGAAATTTCGCGACGGACAAAATCTTGTTGTTAATGAATGACAGAAAACTCCCCTCTGCAGCCACTCAGATGCAGGGATTTAACACACTAAGCTGAGCTTTTACATTTGGACAAGTTGTATCCAAAGAAGATTTTAACTTGCAAGGCCAGGAAAGAACAACTTCACTGAGGCTTCAGGAAAAGTTTCTATCGCTCCAGAATTTGCCTTAGGAATGTTGCTGGCTCTCAATTGCATCAGTCAGTATAGGAAGCAAACATAAATACAAAAGAATTATGCAAAGACTGATAGACTGAAATAGGAGAACAATTACTCATCATTACGAGACGAAACACAATCCTTCTGAATTATTTTAACAGCATCAGCATTGTTGGGGGAATGATCATATTGACAGCAGCATGCATTTGTTTGTTCTCACGTAATACCAGGCTTCGTTAGAAGCTCTGGCTAAGAAGGCACTGCCATGAATTACAAATGAAGAATCCAACCAGTACGCTCCTTTAGAAAACTAAACTTGGGGGGGAGCCCAATAAGTCTCCCTTTCTCTTCCCAAGATGCTCTCTGCCACTCTGTTCTCTTATCTCTTATGCTTTGTCATCTTGCAGCTCTTTCAAAGGGATCTTGTCCTACAGATGCTCCATTTGGTGGACATCGATACAGAAACAAAATATCTGATATTATTCTGCCTCACATTATTTTTATTCATCAGGGCACGGAACAAACATGGAGCAAGAGTGGTTATTCGGTTCAGGCGCTGCTATTCATCACCTGCAGTTTGCAGTCTTGTGCGTACATCCTGCAGTCCTGTGAGGGACTATGTTGGAATTCAGCACATTTAGAAACCAGCATTTTTGTTTCAATAGGATGGCAAAGTCAGAAAGAAAAAAAAACAAAAAACTCAACAGAAAGGGAAAAGCCACACATCCATCACGTCCTTTTCAGTGCTTTTCCCTTGACAATACGTGTTTAAAACCTGTTTGGATGTGGTGCTCAAGGACATGATGTTAGAGTTAGGGTAGTGTGGTTAGGTTGCGGTTGGATTTGATGATCTTGAAGGTCTTTTCCAACCTGGGCAATTCTATGATTCCGTGATTCTATCATCAACATCAAAACAGTGTCAGCACGTGGTAACATTTCTATTAATGTCTTCCAGCATGTTCAAGTTGGATGGGTCTTCTCCAGTGCACTCTCTCCCAATTTACAAACGCTGTAGTGTGTGCAACATTCATAACTGATCAAACTAAGGCCTCTGCAACACAGATGCAAGCAAAAATAATAAATAAGGAAAGATCCTTGGACTTTTGGAACTCATCCACCTTAGTGACGGCTAAACTGACCTGAAGATTCGTAACCTCCCCTGACTTCACACAAACAGTCTGCAAGGTTTAATGATGTCATTTTTGTTTCCCTATTTAAAAAATATCAGATTGAAATAACCATTATGTTTAGAACTAAAAAGCCTAAGAAAAATGATTTGCAGAATTGTATACAATTGACTGTGTTTTTCTAACTGGGTCACTCACCCCCAGGAAAGTTTGTTTCTTCCCGCACCTGCCTTCCTAAGCAGGTCTGAGCTGTTGTTCTTTTCACTATTTTTGAACAAATGACAGATTTAATACTTTACCTGAGCAAGCTAATTAGTTGGTTAAGATTCTTGTAGGCTGACTGCTGAAGGAATAAGCAGACTGAATTTCATTAATCAAAATCAGCTTTAAAACCCATAACTCGTGAAACATTTACATTTTACAAATCAGCTGATACATTCAGCCTCGCCATTAGAGCATTGCTTGTGTTTCTCACTGAGGCTTCTATGTGTCTAATGAGCACGGTGTGGTCCGGTGACCTCCCCAACGTAAAACCACCGTCCTTGTTTAGACCCAAATTGTTTTTCTCCCTTTTACTTGATCAACATGAAAGTGGTTAACATACGACAGTGTTCTGCATAATTTAATACTATATTTATTATTTTCCAATTCTGCTTGTATGAGCAGAGGGCAGACAAATTCAAAATTGATGTACTAAACTCAAAGATAACACTGGAAGAAAAGCCATAACACGGGGATATTAAATAAGAGGCAGTTATCTTTGCAAAGTGGTTATGAGTATATTCATGCATACGGAACTTTGCATCCACGAGAAATAAAATGTGAAAGAATTTAAACAGCAGTGTTTCATGAGTTGAACTCTAAAACCAAGTATTTCCAAGAAGCAAAGGCACAAAGCATGGCTTAAAAAAGCACTGGAGCTAAACCACAGTGATTGAAGTACCGACTGGATTTCTTCGCTTACCGACAGCAGTGCAGAGCTCTGCCTTAGACTTCCCAGGAGCCATTTCCCAAATTGCTTGATCTCTCTAAATCTCTAAAATAGAATAATAACAATTCTTATCTCCTGCTCTGAGAAGCTGTGAAGGTCTCTTGTCATGTGCTTGTGCAGGCTTCCCTGCTGGCTTTGAGTTTAATTGAAGTCTCCGGACATTGCTGAAATTTAAATAAAATTATTACTGGTGACTATTACTACTGATCACCATCTAGCAAAACTTAACCATCAGCTGCCACTTGAATGTTCAGTTTAAACATGGCAATTGTAATTCACCCCATTCCAAAAGCGATTTCTGTCAATAATTTATATTGCTATAAAACTTAAATGGCTCAACCTGTCCTCATCCGAACTTGTGATTCACCTGAATGGAAAGACACGATACACCCGTCATCCGAGGGATGCTGTTTCACCTGCAGAATGACTCTTCCAGTATTACAAGGGTTCTACCCCAGAGAAGCTGTGCTGTTGCTTTCAAAGCGTGAAGGGGAAGCAGCATGGGCTTTATCCTGGGCTTTATCCCTTGTGGTGCAGCGAGGCTAACTGGATGAATGTTATATCCTACTACTCCCTGATATATATGCACCATTTCCACCTCAAAGCCAAGCAAACCTTGAATTCATTACAATACCACGAGCTTTAAATAAATTAACACCCAGCTTGTGTCAGGACTTGCTGCATGCTGAGCAATTTGCATTTTCTGCTTCCATGGATGTTTCCTCAGCTTTGTGACTTTCCCGTCAACAGAATAACTCAGGACAGAAAGGATTTCACCTGATTCTAATCCCTCATCCCGTTAACTTGAACACTACTTAAAACTTACATGAAATTTGTAAATTGAAGTTTTAATAAAAGTTGATATTAATCAAGGCAAAAAATCAAATAAATCAAGCATGACAGTAGGCCCATCAGACTGGACTGAGCTTGGCTGTCCTCATGTCCTGAGTTAATTACCAGTCCCTGTTTCCCCAGGCAGCCTGACTCATGCACTATGAATCACAAAGAGCCAGTGACTTGCCAGCAGCATGGAAATCAGAATGACCCTGAGCAGGGCTGGATGCTGGAGCATCCATGGAACTGTGTATTCATGGACCATTTCTGCAGCATGCTTTGGTGCAGGCTGAATGTGTGAAGTGTATCATCCTCTTTCAATCAGTTCCATTTTCTCACAAAGCAGTCCTGTCATAATCAAGATACAATTTAGAACTGAGCTTGCCTGAAATTACTTGTGGCATAGTTTTTGTATTTATTGCACTCAAGCCTTCTCCACTCTAAATGCTTTTACTTGCCTCAGTGCTGGCTGTGTCACCTTGGTGCCCTATTGCAGAGGAAGGAAAAATGCACACGGCCTTTTCTTCCTGCAGGACATTCACACTGCACATTGTGCACAGGCATTACCATTCTCCTGAGCTTCTGGGATGAAGTTATTGATGAAATGTTTTCCAAGATATGAAGAAATATGTTTAAAAAGTAATAATACGAATAATGCAACGGTAATTATTCATATTAATTTAGGATGCAGTGTACATTTTAGAAACATAAGCCCTAAATAAATACCCTTCTTCTTTTTATCGTCAGAAAGAAATACAATTCTCCCAGTATACAACCAAACAAAGTACAAAATCATGCAGGTAAGTCTCAGTGTTCCTCTGATGACTCATCTGGCACACTGTGCCCGGTACTTTACTGATGAAGGAACTGCAGCTGTCCAAAAAGAAAGCCACGTCTTCAATTATTACTTATACTTTAAGGCTAAAAACTGTGCAAAACCTTCCTTCCCCATTAAAATAACAAAGGCGTTTCATATTTCGTATTACAGAAATATGAGGCTGCAGCCCGAAGCAAATGAGGAAAGAAAGAGATATTTCTACTGCTCCCCTTGACAAAAAGACAATAATCACTGCATAGGAGAGCTGCTCAATTGTGGTAAAATGCTGCTACTATCATCAAGGTTTTCCTGTGACGCCAAGATGTCCTCCATCACCATTAGGTCTTAGCTGGGGTTTTAGGAGAGTATTTTCTGATTTATCTCGGTTTGAATTTAATTGAATTCAGTTATTTATAAACTACATTGGCCTCCACCCTCTTCACACGACTGTACCACGGGTCTGTTGATTAAGGATCCATCTATTCCTCAGCAAGGTCATCTGGCCCATGAAAGCTATTTATGTATGGGATGCAAGCTCAGGACATATTGATCCATAGGATGAAGAGAGACCATAGGGCAAAATGCCCTGACTATTTTTAGTTGGGTTAATTTCCCCCTCCCCTATCAGATAAGAGGAAATGACTGCTGCAATGCATTGCGCTGGCTCCCTCACTTCTCAAAGGAAAAGCTGCATATGTCTGCACGTGCTGTTTCACCATCACTTTTATTATTCCACAGGCTTTATGTTAGCAACATCAAGACTGGATGCGGCCATTGCTCAGACTGATAGCCCCACTATGGGCATGGCTCCTCTTGGTGACTGCTGGGATGGGTTTGGGTGGCTGTGGAGCCCAGCACAGAGGTAAAAGGGAGAGGGGTTTTTGGCCTGGACCACTTCCAGCCCTGGACTTTCAGTGACAAGCACAGCATGTTATACTGCTTAAGAATGGCATCTGGAAAAACCAGTCTGCAAATACTATGCAGCCATAGCGTGAAGTCATCTAATAGAAAAAATATATTTGGAAAAAAGGAAAAGCTTCACTTCTCCCATTTACCTTCTGTTTGCAAATAAAAAAACACTTCAATTTATTTGCTGAAGCATTTCCATAAAATATTAAAACAACCACTGGCATCAATTTCTCTCCTATTGCATAAAAAAAATTTGCATCTCTATACAACTCCAGTTAGAAAGCTTTTATTGCATTTATTTCCATAAGATAAAATCAGAATCTGCTCTCTTTTACAAATCTGATTGCTTTTGCCTTCTGGTCTGGTTTCTCTCTTTAATGTTTATTCTTCCAGTCAGCACTTTGCAGCACTGATTGCTTCAGCTTTTTTCCCCATTAGACAAAACTTTCTCCCAATTCACACACTTTGAGGTGGGCTCAGTGCAAGCAGCAGTTCTTATCTGCATAATGCAGGGCTTAACCATCTTCTGTTCTCAAGTAATCTATTTCCTAAATATCTTGTCATATTTGGATGGCACTGGCATTTATATCGGCATTCCTACTTTTTCCCACTGATGTACTTCTGGTACCTTTGTTTGAGTAGCAGACAGAGGCTGAGCTGAGCCCACAGTTAACCTTCCAAAGCAGATCCTCGAGAGCAGCTGCAGCCAGAGATCAGACGGGTACAGAGAAAGAGGAATCACAGGGAGGAATAGGGCAGAGATTGTATTGCCACCCCCAGGCTGATCTGTTGACAATATTACTTTACGCTCAGCAGAAATTCAGAGTTTTAGATTTCCTGCAAGAAGCTTGTTTTTGAACCAACACAAAGAAGGAAAACGAAGAGAAATGACAACCAGCATTGTGAGACTTCGGTGTTTTGGTAAGGGCAGGGTAATGTGAAACACACCGTGCCTTGCAAAAAAACCCCACAGCACGTTCCCAAAAGTTATGCCCATCTAAAGGCTGCAGCACATGAAAAAATGCAGGCATTGACTGCAGTGGCATTCAAAGAATGATACGATGGCTTGGGTTGGAAGGGACCTCAAAGCCCATCCTGATCCAAGCCACTGACATGGACAGGGTTGCCAATCACTAAATCAGGCACTAGAAGGAATACAAGTGCTTTTTGGCCCAAAAGAGGTGAAACAGATTTCCTCTTCCTACTCATCCTGAACTTTATCTGTGCTACAGCTATTTAGGGAAAAGCTTTTCGTGATGAAAGGTTAATTGTCTTTTTTGTCATTAGCCCAAATGAAATCAAAAATAAAAGTTCTCAAGTTGTTAAGAACTGAACCATCTGTGCTCTTTATGCTCATGGTAACTGATTGTTCCCTCTGCTTGAAGGGAGGATAAGACAGTTTCTAGGTCATCCCTGTAACGCTGGTAGAAAAAAGGACAGGGATGAATGGAGCGGTTGCAGGCCCAGCACATGGGATGGGGACTGATCATATCCAATGCAAATCCAAGCACTCTCGAGACTGTTAAAACCATGCTTCATCTAGGAACAGGCTAAGGGAAAAGTAAGAAATATAAAACCTTCAGTCACGCCTCTTGTCTCTTACATTCCAAGGAAACAAGGCAATACAGAAGAGCTTGCTTTGTTTTGTGAGTACAAAAATGCCTGGCGTTGAGGAGCCAAGAACACGCGAAAGGAACGCCAAAGAGCATTTTAAATGCTCTGCTAAGTTATGTATAGCAGAGACTTCTGCATTCATTACAGGACACCTTTTCTCATGCATCTGTTTTGCTTATTCGTAAAATGAATCTCTATTTAAAAAATAAATAAATAAATAGGTAACAATAAAAGTATATTGCTTTCTTTGCACCTGCAGCGTTAAAATCAGCATAGCCTATGTAAGTTTGGTGTCAAAGCCCTTGCTGTTCTCTGTGAATATACCTCAGAAGCTCTTTCTCACATCATGCAGCCAGTGATGTTGAAGAAGAAATATCGCCTTTGAAGGATGCTTTCATTTGTTTTCATTTTCCCCTTCATATATGAAAGAGCTGCTACACGCAGATGACTCAGCACACACCCCATTGTCTTTCAACACTGCGCACCAGGCAAACTCACAGCCCACAAATCTTTTCCAGTATCAAACTAACATACGTCTCGTTGCCCAGCATTACTCTCTCCATTTAGGCCTTCCAGTTCCATTTGGAATCAGAAGGGATGAAATCACCGCGCGAATCTCAACATTTGTTTCCATGTCTGGGTTTCAGCATGGGTTGCTCACATGATGGCCAAGGTGGAGAGGAGCCCATGGCTTGTGGAGGAGCTCAGAACTGGCAATGGAATTGCTACATGCTGCGTTAAACTGGTCTTTCTTACTGGAGAGGGTCTTCTCATCAGTCAGAATTTGGATGAGGCTGCTTACTGAGCAAAGGATGCCCAGGACTAGATGTACATATGTGCATACGATTTATAAAAACACTCGGGCATCGGCTTCTGAACAACTTGGCCAAATTCCTCCAACAAAATCTATAAAAATAGGAACCGTTGATCTTTCTGATAATTGCAAACTGAAAAATAGATACGTTTGCGGCTGCAGATTGTGCCAGAACTTGCAATCTGCTCACAGGAAATATGAAGTCATGGAATGGAAAGTTCTGTTATTGTATCTGCATTGCCCTCTTTCTGTCACAACATTTCTGAGCCACCGTGATTTTACTAAACTCTAAATTCCCGTTCCCCTATTACCAGCCATAAAGAGCTTAGCTTCATTATGCAACTGTAATTTTGCTTAATTTTTCTGAGACTTCAACATAATTTTCTTCGTGCAGAGTAAGAGAAGTTATTGAAAATGACAATACTTTAGTTGGGTTGAATGAGCTTATCTCCATTGCTAGCATTGCTCTTCACTGTCTAATATGGAAACCTACCTG
The DNA here is from genome assembly GCA_030625065.1 of Alectoris magna. NCBI lineage: Eukaryota > Metazoa > Chordata > Aves > Galliformes > Phasianidae > Alectoris > Alectoris magna. The sequence goes on along the minus strand of CM060567.1, from coordinate 1,059,802 downwards.
GTTTCTATCTAAATAGAAATGGAAGGACAATTCATTCTTGCATTCATGTATGGATTTGAGGTAAAATACGAGATATTCTAGGAGCAGTCACTCCGATCTTCTCAAAGTTAATTAGAGCATGAGCTGATTTACTGTCATAAAGGAAACTAGATTACACATATTCTGAAAACTTTTATGTGTTTTGGGGGAACATAAACCTCCCCGGTGTTTAGAAAAATAATTATTGTGACAGGTTTCTGTTATTTATGGGGACAGTTAAAATTTCAGGTCAGCCATGGGCAACCTGATTATTGAAGGCTTGGGTATCTGGGACAAAGTGAGGTGCTCAGGTCTGTGCCGATCCATCTTGGCAAGCTCTGCAGGAGCCACCATGACACCTTCTGCCATGCTCTGCAAGGCACTTCAAGGTCCCATATAGAACACCCCATGCCACAGGCTCAGAAAGCACCGTGCTTATGGGGAGAAGTGGGATTTTAACAGAATGAAATGTAATTCCTTTCTTTTTCCCCACGCTATGGACATGTGCAAGTGTTACCACGTGCATATCCTTTCCAGTTCTGTTTATTTCCTTTGTTTATATAGGTGGGACGATGTTCATTTCAAGGCAAAATTAAACAGCAAGAGGGAATTAAAGCAGTGATGTACAAAATAAGCTTAGTATAATGAAAAATGATGAAAATTTGGAAACTATCTCATGAAGAAGAGGCAAGGCAAAGCCAAACCACTGCTCTCCCACAGACTTGGCATGCTCTTTCTCCCCTCTTTGTGTTCCCAGCAATTTTTAATCCATTAGAGCAGAAAACTGATGCTTTCCCGTCTTTAATGCATCTTTTCCTTTTTGTTCTGAAAAAAGGCAGACAATATATTTGGAATAGCTACAGGCTAGCAGTTTAACTCCATTCATCTGCTCTGGTTTTGAGCTGATATATTTTGAATGAATATCACCTATGACTGTGTTGGTAAATTGAGACAAATTACTTTAACAGCCAAACAGAAGCACTGGGATATTGGGCCTTTCTTTTTTTTTTTCCCCCCCTGCACCTCTCCAGAATTCAGATGAAAATGTGGCAAGAACTAATTTAAATGCTCGTATCCCACTGGGTAAGTTCTATTAATACATTTAATACAATTAATTTATATTACTGTTAAATCAGAAACAGTGTTTATTGATTGCTCTTTTTTAGATGTGATCAGTCATCATTTGAAGGACCTTGTATTTGTATAAATGTAAGACAGACCTTATTTTAACAACACAACATTTTTCCTTATAGAAACACCATTTCCACTCTAAAATGCAAGAGGTGGAATGTATTTGCTTTATCAACTGGAACTTCTGAAGTAGTTGTATGAAAATAAGCGTGACTGTTCAGTTTCCAATAGCAAGCTGACTCTGTAACTGCAAGATCCAGTTTTACCCAGTTGCAGTAAGTACCATCCTCATTTTCTCCCTCACCTGAACTCTGAATCCTCAGAGTTCAAACCCAAAAACCTCCCCAGGATTGTCATGGCTGTTGTCCTTGCCCAGGTCTGAGTTTCGCAGCTCAGATGTGAGCTGGTGGCTGAGGAAAAACATCCCTTGACCAGCAGCTTCACCAATCCTAGCCATCTTGCTCCTCATCCTCCTGGACGAAGGCTGCTCTTCCTGCAGGCCTCCCAAACCTCTCAGGGCAGGCAGAGGTACATCAGCGTTCTCCACAATTATTCTGACTGCATTGTGAAAAACTGCTACATTGTAGGAATGCAAGTTTGACCTCTCAAGTCCATTACGCTTTGACTGTGGAAAGGTTGCCAGCAGTCAGCATTTGCAAGCAATTAATAAAAAGCACTGGGAGATTCAGGATACCATTACTCTTCTGTCATTAGACTTAAACACCTACCTCTGACAAGTCTGTGGTTGGCAAAATCTGACTTTTAAGAGCTTCTATGATACGCAATTTTGCATAGTTTTTGTTGAAATTTCCAAAGTGCATCTTGAACAAAACAATGCATCAATAGCAAGGAGCAACCCTATCTAACCTGAAAGGATTACTTAGGGAACGTGGAGCAGGTCACGAGGCCTTATTGCAAAGCCTGATGTATGCAATTAGAGTGGTCCTGGAATACTGTGCTGGTGGGAGACACAGACATGCCTTCTCCCACAGAGATTGATGGTTCTCTAATACTTAAAAGCCCATACAAGAAAAAGCAATTCACGTGTGAACATGTGCACAAGTCCATCATTAGTGAAATGGAAAAACATCTTTTTTTAAGAAGGACAGAGAACTGGGACATTATTCACCACCTTTCCCATCCCACGCAGAGGCCACGGTAGATTAAAACAAGCAAAGAATGTAAACACATTGTTCCACGGTCACCCAAAGCTTTAAATTCTGGGAATATTATGCTTGTTTTGCTCTTCTTAACCTTCTAGAACCAGTACGTTATGATTTATTATTAATGAAAATAAGCTGAGATATGTCCCTTCAGGGAGTATGGATACTCTAAGACCTCAGTTCCAATCAGCACACTCACTCTTTGAAGTACGTGTGATTATTTAAGATAAGAAGTAATGGTACAATTTCAGGTCCTCTCACAAATTGATATATTTTATTGTTATTTTCATTAAGTAATGAAGGCACTGGTGACAACAGATAATGCAAGAGGCACTGTGGCAATAGGCAGTCACTACTTCTGTGTTAACATTCATCAAGTGTGATGTCTCACAGAAAATTGCTCCAGATCCACAAGGAAAACAAGTGAATAACAGTTTAAGAATCTGCATTTATTCCCCAGTCTTTTGCTTAAAGAAAGCCCTTTCTAAAAACGCCACAATCTATCAAAGATTTGTGAATCAGAAGAATTCAGTCTTATTGGCTTTCCAAACCAATGTATCCTTTAATTAAAAGACATTAGGACTGCAAAGGCCAACCCTGCGCATGGGGGTGCTGGAGGAGCGCCAGGCAGGGGTGAGGAGAGATGCTTCAGTTTGATTGACCACAGAGGAGATACTGATGTGTGACCTTGAAACCATGTCCAGGAGGCTCAGAATGCTGAAAGAGCAAAGCACAAGCTTTGAATGTTAGAGCGTGTCCACGGACTGCTCTGTAACATCATTCCCGGTAAAAATATTGACAGGTGAGAACACTTGTACATATAGAATTGCTCCCTCCTCAAAGACTCACTGCAAATTTGTGCTCCTGCTCAGAACACCTCCTCACCTGCCTGCTACTATCTGCCCTGTGGCTGCTCCTGTCCTCTTGTTCGTTTCTGCGCAAAGCCTTAGCCCAAAAACCTGACTTCATTTACGTCTTCAACTGGCCCAGATAGAGACCCACCTCAGTTCACCGAGTGACAGATTGCCATAATTCTTCATTTCCACATTGAAAGATGCTTTAAGCGCTTTACAAAATTTGCAACCTGGGATGGCATTATCAGAATGCAGACCCTCAGCGTGCTGCTTGGCAGCCCATAACCGGCACAGCAACACCCCTCCACGCTGACAACAACCAAACAGCAACTGCCTGTGTACGTTCCTAATGGCTCGGTGCAGGCAGAACAGCAGGACGAGTTATTTTTGGCAAAACTGGCTTATTTCCACTAATATGTTTGTATTATTATGTTCTCCTTTGAGGCACAGATAGATAGATTATGATCAAAGGCGGTGTCGGGAGATTTCACCCTTTATGCAGCTTTCCGTTTCACCACTTACAATAGAGATGTCCATTTGTCCACAGCTGAACAGGGTTTTGTTGAATCATACTAAGGCTGATCAAACTTCGGCTCAAGAAGAGCACTGTGGATAATAGCTCACTGCCTCCTTCCCCATCCCTGAAGAACCCGATGCTGCAGATAAGAGATTCTCCTCATCTCATCTTAATAATGCTTAGCACTTTACAAGCTCCACTTCAAAGGGTTATACAGACGTGAACTGTCACAAAGCCCCAGTGAGATAGCAAGGTATTATCTTCATGTACAAGATATCAAAAAGAATACCCCGAACCCAGAGAGCCTTCCTGACACCTCGTGATGGACAGGGGCACCGGGTCAGAGATGGCATTAGATCTCAGAGGTTCTTTGCTGTCAGTTTAATCTCTAAATATAATTTCACCCCATCTGTCTCTGAATATTAACTATTCATAGAAGCATTGTCTCCTCCTCTCTCAACCCAGATTCTTCATTTTCAATGTTACTAGCCTGATAATTACACAAAATTGAACTATTAGCACCAATTTCTATACAAATCTACAAACTGTGAAGCATAGCCTCAGTGTCACATTGTCCAGAGGAGAAGACGGGCACGATTTAATTGAATATGACTTTTCTTCTTTATCTAATTCATTTCCTAACAACCTCATGACACTGGTAATATTTCTCCCCTTTAATGGATGGATGAAGTGGCATTTCCTCGGCTCCCATCTCTGCTGTGCTCTCCTCTTCCTTCAGCCACTCGGGCTCTGCTTGAGCCCATATCCCCAGAGCTTGTCCTCAAAGCAGAGATCCCATAGGTTTGCAGGGAGCAAGCAGTTCGTGCCACCACCGGCAGCATCCTGCACCTGGTGCCCTGCCTTGGCCACCGAATTTATTGGCACTGGGGAAGAGAGCAGGAGGATGATACAATTCCCCAGCCATCTGGCTATGGTACCCATTTTCTTAACCTTGTATATGCTAAATAGCGTAATAAATTTTGAAATAAGACTTTGAGGTGGCACAAGGGATCCTTTATTATGACAGTATGAGTCTGTTACGAACAAATATTATCGGCTATAGTTCATTTCCAAATGTGCCTACATCCTCTTATTTTAGCTTTAGTTTTTCTAGGTATCTTCATCGGTAAACTTTTCTCCTGTGCAACCTTGCTCCATGCACTCAGAACTACAGCAGTAAAATAAATCCATCAGTTGGGGAACTGTAACCACATCGTATACAGACAGCAGCCTTCACAGGGAGTTGGAAAACTTGAAAGCAATTTCAGCTTTCCCTGCTGGTCTGACCCTATTACTTCAGCAGATGAGAAAGTGAGAGAAATGAATTCCCTGGCACGGTGAGACTTGTTTGGGGCTGAGGTAGGCTGAGGGGCTGCACTGTGCAACTGCGGGGCCAAGAAGTGCTGCAGCTCCAGTCTTCCTGCTGACTCAACACACACCCTTCGCTTGGGGAGGGACCCAAACCAGCACCTCATTTTCCAAAGAAATTCTCCTTCCAAAGGCAAAAAAAAGAAAAAATATAAAAAGGCTGCTCTGGGTTTTACTACCGATCTTAATCTAAATAGATTTGCTGGTTTACTGCTGATTTCAATCTCAAAAGAAAGGAACTAAAATTAGGGGACAAATGTCTTTAAAACTTGGTGAAACACATGGGCACAGATGTGTCCTTTACACATTTGCTGGTCTCAGCTTTCCTAATGAAAACATTTTATTCTTTCCACCATACTGCACAGCCACTAAATTAATTCTCCACTGTAATTATATTTGTAAATCGTCTGAGTTAGGTTTGCACACCGAACCTACAGAGAGGGGAGGCAAAAAAACACAGCTGCAAGATCAGGATTGTTCCATATGGATTTTTCCTTGTTTCTTTTTCTCCCCCACTATTAAATTCAAAGCTATTGTTCATTGCTATAGTAGTTTCCAATTAACTGCAATTAATTAACCTTAGAGGAAGCCTGTAAGTAGCTATTATATGCTCCTTTTTCTTTTTCCCCTGCTTTTCTCTCATAAGACTGTTTTGGGGAGATGTTAGGTTAAAGAAGGATTAAAAATCACCAATAGTAAGACTGAATGCTCATTTACTTGAGGTTTCATCTGAACTTCCTAGTTTAAACTGCTGTCCTTCACCTCTCTGAAAACATCCTGCCCCCAACACAGCACAATCGGGGAACCTGATGCCATTAGATGCCAACAGAACTGCGGACACACACAGTGATGTGTTTTCCATGGTGAGACTACAGGAGCAGGGACACTTCTTTGACTTTGCTGAACGAAAACCTGGCTTGCAGCAGAGCAACTGGAGCTTAAGGGCTCCCAGACATATTTTTTATGTAAATCAGATTCCATGTGTTATTTGAAGACACATTTTGAAATGTAATTTATTAGCGGGTCATTTTTCCTTAAAGTTGAGTTTCTATTTCACGGAAGACTGGCTTTTGTCAAAGCCTTTCTATGTATCTCAACTTTCACTATGGTTCTACACCCCTATTATGAACAGAAGGAGATGAGGGATCATTAACAAGCACAAAGAAATTACACGAGACAATGCTATCAGTTTTAAACTCACCAGCCATTTCACCTAAGCTTTTAAATTGTGGTAGCCTGCAAAGTATTCTTCAAAACCCCAGGGAAAACATGTACGAGGCACTCACAGATGCGCAAAGAGGAAGGAATCCTTTACCTAATATTGCTGGCTCAAGGACCATCCATCAGCACAGACTTCTCCATAGGACTTCACAAAGATGGGGAGGTGCTGGGCTGAGGACCTCAAAGTGATACCAAGGAGTCATAGAATCATAGAATGGCCTGAGTTGAAAAGGACCACAATGATCATCTAGTTTCAATCCCTCTGCTATGTGCAGGGTCGCCAACCACCAGACCAGGCTGCCCAGAGCCACCTCCAGCCTGGCCTTGAATTCCTCCAAGGATGGGGCATCCACAGCCTCCTTGGGCAACCTGAGTCTCATGAGATACATGGAAGTTGCCCCTCATCTCATGCCCACCACTGCATGATGCATGGCCCCAGAAATTTAACAGCAATAACCTCATTGGGAGAAAGGAGTGCAAAAAAAAGCATGGAGGGCAATCAAAGGGCACGAAAATAGATAGCCTAATTCTCTGTGAGTGAAGGGCATTGGCACAGAGGAAGACAGTCAAAAGGCAGCTTAAATTTGTATAACAGCCGGCCTGACCTGGTCAATGCATTTGTTTTGCAGTGACAATTAAAAGCTGTGGTTTGAGATCGGGACTTGAAAATGCTAACTGCTATACAGTGATCCCAGAAAGAGTCCTTACAACAACCGTTGCCCAACCAAAACAGAACAGAGGCAGCAGCAGGGTCCAACAAAAGGTTAAAGCAGCACGTGGTGACAGTGAAATGATGATAATCAGCGCCACAGCCAGCCGCTACAGCGTGCAAATGCATAGCTATTATGGGGAAGGCTGTAAAACTGCATGAGAGGCAAGTGTGAGGTAAGGACCTACGTGTGAAGGTCTAATTGTTACAGCAGCTCTATAGAGCAGTGTAGAAAGAAGAGGAGAATTGCTTTAAGACAAATTGACTAAGCCTTGCTGGCAGTGATGTACGACTGAAGACATAGGTGGTAGCAAGAGAGAGATAACGACAGCATATGGGTAGTGTGGGAACCTTTAAAGATGAATAGTTTTTTATTTGGTGATCCCATTTTCCTCTGCTATCAGGATGTGTTCTTACAGGCACACCAGCCCTTGCAACCTGGTGTCTTTTATCCACAATGTTTTAAGTGGAAAATGCATGTTTCTTTCAATATTCAGGAGAAGCTGCCAATAATCATAGGAAAAAAGCCCTAACTGCTCTGGTGTAGTGGTTGTCGTTCTTTGAGACTCGCATAACACTTGTCTAAAAATCCATCTAATAGCAGCACGGTTTAGTCCAAAGGAGACCATAATTCTGTGTAATCAATGCAACTATGCTTAAAACTCAGTCTGTCGATACATCCTTTCAAAAAAGTATATCCAAAGGCTGCGTTCTGACTGAGGGCTTCAGCACTTAACACATATATGCCTTTTTGTAGATTTTCTCCAATCACAGCTCCGCAATGCAGCCTTCAGACGTACAAATCATGCATTTATCTACAAGCATCTGTGCTTGATTCCAGCCTGCCTTTTGCAAGAGACTGCAATTATCATCTAGGGGAAAAAAAGAAATCTACCTGTCACTGTTTTTAAAGAACTAAAATAACCTTTACATATAACAGTCATTCTCTTATCCTGCTCACGTTAGAAGCCCTGAAGAAAAGAGAACCACCGGCAAGAGAATCCAGCTTGGAAGTGCTTTCAGGCAGGATGGGAAGAGGTGATCCTCATCTCTCACATACCTCACCATCACATCTCGGTTCCTGCACTCCAATTGCCTTTGCAACTCCCTAACACCTCTCCAACTTGCACTTATAGCAGAAGAGATGGCTTCTAATGTCTTCAGACATCAAGTTTGCTGCGTACTGTGGAGAAGCGGGTGCTCATGAGGAAGAAGCACAACCACATCGATGAGGGATGGGGAGAGTAGATTGTCATCTACTGCAATTACACGCAAGGCCACTGGCCCCAGTCTGAGAGCAGAACTGCTCCTTTGGTGCACGGGAAAAAATTTCCAAACTGCAAAACCCATGAGCAGTTTCTAGGTGTGCATTCCCCCAGCCTAGCTTTATTACCCTGTATATATATATATGGAGTTCACACTCCTCAAACGTCTAGCTCAGGGAATTTTGAGGTCCGTGCTGCCTGTCTAACTTAACCAAACCAGAAACCTACTGTTTCCAAAGGCAATCTCAGTGGCATCTTTTGCTCAGCTGGTGAATTGTGAATAAAGGCAGTTTAAAGGGAGGAATTTCGTAATCAAGAGTGGATTCCATTTCCTCATGAGATCTACTACAAAGGTATTACAATCAATTGGCTGCTTTCTAATCATTCAGGACAAGAGCTGAAGGCTGCTGAAATTATGAGCATCCTTGCACCAGTGTTGAGCATGGTGCAGTATGTGCAGGAGACACAGGAGTGGCCGCTGGCCACAACAGGAGGGTCCAAACCAGGGGGTAGGGGAACGTTGGTCTGGTGCTGGAAGTGATGCTGCCGTTCACATCGAGCAGTCTGGGAGCACAACCTCCTGTGACCTTGCACTGATATGAGCATTAATTGGCATGTACCAGCCCAATAAGGAATGATAAGGGCTCAGATTTTATGTGTTGCAAAGCAGAATTAATCTTTGGGGGAAAAAAAAATAGGTAACTTTTCACAAGGCCTTTCAATCCGTACCAGTGTGAATACCAACCAAAGCCTCTGCCCGGCTCTAATGGAGTAAAGAAGAACCTCCCTCACTGGATATGACGATGCTGCATCTCTACATTGCTTCTGCTCAGCCATCTCCATCCCATGAGTGACCCTGTGTGCATCCACAGCCCTTTTACTCCAGCAGTCCCCGCTGCCAACCCTCGTATCAGCCAGGACAGCAGAGCTGAGGAGATTCAGGGCCAGAGGTTAAAAGACGGGGCGGGAGGTGTGAAGACACTTATATATGGACCTGTCACATATCTTGGGGGACTCTCATGAATTTCTGCAGCTCTGCTATGTACTTCTGCAGAAATTGATGAAATATCATGCTTTTTCTCCCAGAGCCACTATACCCTCGACTCTGACGAAAAGAGCACCGAGGTCCAAGCAAGGAGACCATGAGTTATCATCTCGGCTCTTCTGCTGACTGCCCATAATATTTCTCTGCTCTTTATAATTCTTAATAACCAAGGTCTTCAGTCCCTGCTAGGGGACAGATAACCGTAATTTACCAAATGTATAGCTACGGTGGCAGAGAGGTTGGGCAGGTCATTGCAGGCAGACCTGGGAAGAGAGCGTGCTGTCTCTCATCCCTTTCCTCTTTCAGGAGCAGACAGCAAACAGTAAGACTGTTGAAGGGCCGGCTGTCTGGCTGGCAGGTCACCTAATGATCACATAATGAGATCACAGGAGGAGATTTATCAGTCTGGGTTTTTTGGCGTGTGTTTTTTTTTCTTTTTAATATATATATACATATTATGCACTGTATTTGACAGCCAAGATTTTAAGACTGGTTCACAAACACCACCCAGAACAACATACACAATCAGTTTCTTTCCACTGAGTAAAAATCCCAGAGGACGAAAGGACTAGAGGGAACATTGGCTGATCACCCAATTAGCAAAAAAAAAATTGAATTTACATCAATGTGATGAACCAGGCGAGCTATAAAAAGGAGGCTAAACTGCAAAATGAGCTGCATACAGGAGAAACTGGAAGCTTACGGATCTTAGCACATGCTGAAGAACTTACCCTATGCCACGGGTGATGAAATTAGGGAGGACAGTACACGAGTTTTTATTCTGTTTATAGCAAATCAAAGCCTGCTTGAAATTGTCTTACAGCAGTTCCGTTCAACCTAAAAATTGCATCTTTACAGTGAAGAAGCCACTTTCTTCAACACACAATAATAAAACTCGTTAGAGAAACCAGGCTTCCCAAAGGCTTTGCATGTTTGAAGGTAGAGGCCTGAGTCCAACCCGAGCAATTAGGAAGTAACCTCCACTGCCATCAAACAGATGGCTCCAATAAGAAATAAGTTTTCTGAAACTAATTTGCTGGTGGATTTCTTTATAGCAAAGGTACAAAAAGCTGTGTGAGTGAACACTGATCTATTCCCCTTAGCTGCATGGTTTAGCAGTAGATAACTCAAAGAGGCAAGCGCTCAGCAGAGTCTGACCATCACCCAAAGCACTCACAGCACAGAAGGCAGAACACTGTGTACCCTTCTGCATACCTCGGTTTGAGAAATGCAGCTAAGTCTTAGTTGGGTGATTAAGGAGAAAGAAATTAGAAAGAGCTTGGTCTGTTTAGCCTAGCAAAATGAAGTCTGAGAAGGGATACAATCATTCCCTATAGGTACATTTGGAAATAAACAGCAGGGAGGGAGAAGAATTATTTAACTTTGAAGGCTGACAAACAAGATTGAGGAGCTATAAATTGTTCATGAATAAATTTATATTGGAATTTAGGAGATTTCTGACAACTTACAGGCCTCCCAAACAAGCAATATGGTATAGGCAAATTGATTTGCAAGGAGGCTTGCTATCTTCTTGGAAAAAAAAATAACATAGGGCAGGTGTGATCTTGGAGACAGAAATTAAAGCTTTTGATATAGGACTCAGGAGTATGAATTGCTGTGATTGTTGTGATTTGGGTACAGGATGACTTGATAGCCTTGTGTGGCCTTTTACAAGGAAGCCCCTGGGAGTTTCATCTTGTTGGGCATGCCCCACTGCAGCAATGAGTGCTAAATGCTCAAGATCAAGAAATGGTTTTCTAGGTGAAATGCTGTTTCCGGGATGAAAGTGGCAGATTAGTTTTTGGGGTGTTGTTTGCTGGCATTTAGTATTTGTGCTTCCAATCTTTGTAAAGTCATGATTTTATCCAGAGTAAAAGGAAACATTCTGCATTAAGGGTTAACAAAGACAAACCAGAGAGCTGTGGTCATTTCTGGATAATATATAGAGAACTGTCTTTATGGTTATATGCACACTTTCCAGAAATGTGTTAATTAATGCAGGCAGTTGAATAATATCTGGGAATGTTACCTCTGTCGTTGCATGACGGAAATACTCGTGTATTTTTATGCTTTGTTCCCATCTCAATTTTAGACACACATTCCACATGAAAGTTAATTTTCCTCCTAGAAAAATGCCTGTATTTGTGATGTTTCACTATAAGTACTTCAAAGTAGCCTCCCCCTTTAAAATTTACCACCAGTTCCTTCAGCTGCTACCCGCCGTAAAGGCTTTTGCATGTTAGAGAACCACTGAGGTATTCCCAAAGGCTGCCAACATTTCTTATGACAAACGGCAAAAATTAAACTACAAGAGGGATATACCTGAAAAAAAATGTCACTTTTTATAAGCTCATAGGCAAGTTTTCAGCTGGCAATTAATACGTTTGTATAAATTCATGCTTCTTCCTTGTAAGGCAGGAGTGCTGGAGCTCGATGATCTTAAAGGTCCCCTCCAACCTACGCCATTCTCTGATTCCAGTGTCCCTTCTACATCTGATATATTTTACCAAAAACCTTTAAATATTCTTGCATACCTTTGCACTAAAGCCTCTTTCTTTTCCAATGCATTTCAAAACGGGCCATTGCCACAGTGAGGATTTTAGTGCAATCCATCAATCTCACTATATTAAGAACATCAGTAATGACAGAAAAACCTTCCTGGAATATTTTCTTGCTTATTTGGAGAGGGGAATTGATGAATATCACGACGTGTTGAAGCACAGTGCTGAGGAATTGATTAAGGCAAGCAGACAGAGAGGGCTGACTCAGGTGTGCAGCCCCTTTGCTGACCCTGCAAGGGCTGCGGGCCTCTTCCTCCGTGCTGGAAATCCCAGCAGCACTCCAAAAGTTATTCTAACATAAACCATAGGAGATCCTTTGGTGATATGCCATGAAAGAATCAAAATCCACCCCAAAGCCTCAGGAACAGGGGCGAATGGCACCGACTTAGCGCATCCCCTGCTCCTACAGCAAGATGTAGGTCACGCTGCACTGAAGGAGCACTCCTACACCAGCAGATGCACCGCTCATCTGCCTGCCCAGGTTTACACAGCCGTAGCTTACAAGTCTTGCTTTTGCAAATCTACTCTTTTTTCTTACTATTCCTCCAGATTCTTTAAAAGAAAGAATAATAATAACTGGAGGCATAGAAGGATGGAGATAACTCTTCGGTAACCTCCGCAGCGCGTTCGGTAGCTATCACTGTAAGGCTGTGCGTGTTCAAGGTCTGTGCTGCAGTGATTGAGTAATGTGTCTGCTAACACCATCTAAATATGAAATTATCTGTCTACCTACTTAAAGAGTTCAGCGTTAACATGCCGATAGCAGAATCTGACTTCTGCACCTATTAATGTATGATAATGTTATATGCTGGCTCCTACTTGAAAATGTAGGCATGCCCGCATATTTTATTTACAGACGCGTCTGGAAAATGCACAGCCCTCTGCTATTATTTTAGTACAGTAAACCAGAGCCTGTGAATTTAGAATAGAGCAGAAGAGAAGGGAGGAAAAAAAGTTATGAAACTAACTTTCACTTCAAATAAGGTATAAATAGCTGTCAATCTCTCCGCTGGGATACAGGGGAGAATATATTTAACATCATTTACTCCCCGCTGCAAAAGAAGCAGCAAATTAAATGCAGCAGTAACAGTATTAAAACTGCAACAGTTTCCAAGAACTCATCGTTACAGAAAGTGCATCCCTTTCAAGTGTCAGCCCTTCAGGTACTTACATCAGGTTGTTGTTGCTAACCTCTGATCCTCCTGCATTCAGCATCACTATAAAGCCAGCTAAGTTACAACAGACCCATAGATATTTTCTGTCATCGTGTTTAAGATGTGACATCATGCCATCATTGTTTAAGTATGTGAAATGAAGAGCCTGACCTCCTGGGCTCTGCAATAGAGAACAGAGAAGATGCTGCGAAGGACAGCAGACCAGATTTCTACTCAGAGTATGGTAGAGAAGTGGAAAATGCTGAAATGCCAGCACTGTCCTGCCTGCCTTCCCAATTCTCTTTCACGTTTTCAGCATCATTAATATTAAATACCCATCACAATGAAAGACAGGAGTTGAGACATTTGCTTTAAAGTAACTACTTAAATTGCTTTGCTCCTTCCGTGTAATTATTAATTACTCTTAGAGAGCTGTGTTTAAAACCATCGTGATACAGCTTACAGCAATCCATCAATTGCCCACAAGCCCACGATAATGCGAGGATGAGAAAGCCACACAGGTGACCCCGAACAGCCACTTGAGAAATGGAAATTCCTACAGAGGATAGAAGGAAGAAACCAAGCAATTCCGTCCAACTGAAGAAAAAGTATGTAATGCAGGTACATTGATTTTCTCTAAATGCTCAGTCTAGCCCTTTATTTGCAGTAGGAACCTGGAAGGAAACACATATAAAGCTCCCAAAGCTGGGCCCTGTACCTCTGACCTTGGCAAACACGCCAACAGCAAGGGGTTGGAACTGGATGATCCTTAAGGTCCCTTCCAACCCAAGACATTCCGTGATTCTATGATATCCAAATGCAAAGCCCTCGTTTTACTGATTTTCTATTTAAAGCATATCCCTATGCATGCCATCAGTAGTAAACACTAGCTGTGAAAACCCACTCAGAGCAAGCACATTTCACCACATTTTGACAGATGAACAGGTAGAAAATAGCAGCTGAACATTCAGAGCTCATCAATAGGACACAGCTCCTGTCGGGGAGAACTGACCCACCACACTGGCCCGCTGATGGCATTTCCCACACAGGGATCAAAGAAATACTGAACTAAATGAACTGTCAACTGCCATTCCTGTTGCATACCGCTAGAAACTACTTGTTTTGCAGCCGACTACTAATATTGGATTGCAGATGAAAAGGGCATTAATCTAGAAATGGTTTTAAATGTGTAGGACTATAGGTTCTGAGCTAATGATTCATACAATCATTTGCAGCTATTAGACGACAAGGATAGGAGCTGCTAGTGCTTTTATTTCCCTGCTTGGTGTGGTACCATCAATTTAAAATCTATCCCCGACATCGTGATGGATTTATGTGTGCTGTGGAACCCATAGCAGCCTTGTCAGAATTTTAAAATCTAGATTGCTATATACAATTACAGGTGTCACAATATGAAATAACAATCGAAGACACTTAGAGGAAAACTCTGAAAATTCCTGTGCACACCATGAGAAGGCAGTTGCTTAATATTCCTCCATCACACTGAGATTATCTCACTCGGTGGAAGCGATGTATTTTTACATAACTTGATCTAAGGTTACATCTCTCCTGAAAATGACTTGCAGTCTTGAAATCCTGGAGGAGAAGGAAAAGTACGAGGGATATTTTTAATGGGCAGATGTCATCTCCATGAACATTTCACCAGCTGTCAATACAAAACCTTTCGTCTGGACTCTGCCTTGAAAAGGCACTTAAAAAGACCTGAGTTGGCAGATATTTTCATTCTTAACCTTTCTCCCGAGTAGCTTACAGAAGAAATCTGCAGCGTTAGGCATATGTAGCAGGGTTTGGATTCTGAAGGTGAAAGCAGCAGCAGAGCTGAAAGCAGTGGGCCCTTTGGAGCCCCTTGGCGTCCATGATCCCACTGGATGGGGGTCAGCCCTCCCAGCCTACAAAGCCCACAGGAGCTCATTTGCTGCCTCTCCCCAACGCAACCTGACAGCAGTACTTCCATTTCCACCACCCTAATGAATTAGATAGAATGGCTGGGAGACTCACAAACCCAGGGGATTGCTAACACGATGAAGACAACTTTATTTTTAAGTCACTAATTGACATCCAATCATGGAAAGAGTAATGAAGAAATCATAGTTGTCTGGAGACCGCGTGGGGCTGGCAGACACACTCAATCCCTGTTTGTAGGACAGGCTTGAGAAATGCGGTGCAGTATTATAATGTGCACTATTATACTGGGCAATGGAAGAGCGATTGAAGGGGCAGAGATAGATGAGCATCATTTCAACCTTGTCAATGTGATGACTGTACAACTGCTAGAGGGAACAAGTTTTCTTACAGCAAGAGCACTTGGCTCCTCCGTTATAAGGGAAAGGGGCTCTCAGTGGGGTTTGTTGGGTAGGTTGGTTTTCTTTGCTGTTCCTATTCCCTGGCATTTACTTGAACTGAATGTGCCACAAAAAAAAAAAAAAAATCTCTAGAGAAGACTGACAGTGTAAGTCTGGATGTCTGGCAGCACAAAAACAGTAAACGCGGTTCCTGAGGGCTTTAATTTAACAATGTTTAAATTTAATTAAATTATTTGTATTGTACAATTAATTATGCTAAACCTCCTAAGCCTTGAATGGATGTACTTTGCCTTTTAATCTAAATAAAACACACACAGCAAACCAGCAGCATTCGAGAACCACGTAACCTTTCAATAGCCATCCTGAAAAAACAAACAAGCAAAAACCCCAAGCTGCTAAGAAACCAAAAAGCACACCAAGACTTTTCCCCAGACTGCAGAGCAGTCTGAGGACGTCATTCAGTCAACCAGGAGAGCCACAGGGACTATACCAGACACTCTGAGTTGCTGCCGAGTTCTTCCTACTGACAGTTAAAGATATATTGGAGAAATCAAAGTTTCTTCTGAGGTTCATCATGTCTATCCCTTACAAGTCTCCTAAAGAAGGGAATTCAAAAGGAGAGAGCTGCTGAGCTGCCTGGTTTGCAGGGAAGGAGCCACAAAGTGAACCAAGAACTCACCTGGATTACGAGGGGTTCGATGTTTGTCTAATAGCAAACGAATGATTTGGGAGGTCTCATCTCTGTTTGAGCAGTGGGAAGGAATCAGCACGTGCTGCCAGCATCAGATTTTAAATTACAAAAGGCCTACACGCACACAGACACTCATCAGTCTTTTACACAACTGTCATTTTTATTCCAGTGTTTTGACTGGAATGCTGTGGCTATTTAACCATTCTGATATTTAACCACAGAGCACAAACCATAACTGCTCTGCTTCTAATACGTCTCTGACCTCTATCCTCCCGATGACAAACTGTATAACTCATTTCCAGAACACATAAACGTTCACCAAATTCCACATTTCCCTGCATAAAAAATATGAAAATCATTTATGAACTTACATTAAACCTTCCTATTCAAACACCTGGCAAGATTTTGAGTAATACATGAAAATGACAGCACATTTTTAAGACTACTGATACAGAAATGCTGTTTGCACATTGAAACTGTCCATTTCTATATAGGCAGTCAGAGAGTGATGCTAAAACGTCCTCTCATTGCTTTAGAATGGTCACCATCAAGTTTAATCTAAAATGTTAAGATTGAGTAAAGCGTTTTATTTTCATAGGCATTCTTAGGTCTTGCAACCAGCATCGATTCTGTGTTTGTGTAAAAACCTAACGTCTCATTCACTCAATAGGCCCTTTGGGGTGTAGTATTGTTCCTTCTGCTATTCTGGACCATTGCCTTCAAACACTCTAACATCTGTGTTACGTGATTACCAACTTCTCAGGCTGAATGAGTCCCCGGTGTAACTTCACTGAAACCAATCAAATTATGCCAGGGTGAGTCCGACTCTTTGCCTTTCCACATTTCTTCTCAAAAGTTACAGAGTAAATGATGCAATCCTTCATCTAACTTTTTCTAGATAAATAATCCAAGAACATTTAAGTGGCCTGCAATGAATTACTCAAGAAAAATCCAGGATTATTATTATACTTTTCTATGTCATTGCTAGTTTTCAATACTGGAGCAGTCATTCTTAATTTCCCATACCTCAGAAAGATATAAAGTCAAAAAAAGAAAGGGGAAAAAAACAAAAAGAAAAGAAAAAAGAAAAAAAAAAAAAAAAAGGAAGTTGTTTAAATTAATTGGAACCTGGCTTTTCTTTAAGCACTTTTGGAAAGAAGCCTGATCCCCAGCTGTGCTTTCAAGCATCGATTCCTTGCAAGACAAAACAATGCACAGAAGTCCAGATGGGGAAGAAGTGGAGATGGTTCATACGTCCTTAGGGAGTCTTATGTGTCTCTTTAAATTATTATTATTATTATTATTTTCTTTTTAAAAAGGCTATATTTGGAGCCACACAATAACTTCAGTTGGAAGGAACTCAAGAGGTGTAACCCCAGCCCGTGCTGACTTCAGCATTACACTGGGTTGCAGATCTCTGTCCCTGCCCTTCAGTCTCCTCCTGGGTTAGCACTATAGATAGCCAAAGTACAGCAGGAACCCTTAATGGGGTTGTAACTGTCATTATTTGCAACAGCTACCTCATCAAGAGAGGTACTTCCACAGCTGGAAAGGTGTCAGAAAATGGGAGTTCTGGCAAAGCTGAAACACAACAGAGCAGCAGATTGAGGGAACATGCTGAGAGGAACGTAACCGGGGGAAACGCAGGGGAGGTTGGAAAAACTGGGAAATACAATGTGGTGGAGTGGGGGAAATTGTCAGAAGTTGCAAAGAATGATCGCAGAGGAAGATAAAAGACCTGCGTATAATCAGAAGAAACAGATTACTTGCAAAACATGAACTACAGATGCACTGACCACTGACTTTGGTCCTACTTTCTACTGATGCACAGCACCAAAGATGAAAAGACAATAAGAGAAATCCAGGACAGCATAATTACCATTACAATTAATCCAAATATATATATATATATATATATATATACATAAAGCAAAATATGCCAGACTAAAGTGGTATCACAGGTAATCACGATCACGATTCTACCCATCACACAGAGATGAACTGGATCTTTCTAGGAAGTCATTTGAGCAGTCATATATAACCAATAGGTATCAACATGAATATTAAAAAGCATTCAACTCTAGAGTGCTCTGAATTCAAAGCAGAAAGGTACCAAAGGGGAGATTTAGGTTTGATGGTAGGCAGAAATTCTTACTCACAGGGTGGTGAGGCTCTGGCACTGCTGCCCAGAAAAGCTGTGGGTGCCCCAACTCTGGAGATGCTCGAGGCCGTGCTGGAGGGGGCCCTGGGCAGCCTGAGCTGATGGGGGCACCCAGCCCATGCAGGGGGCTGGAATCTTAGAGGTCCCTTCTGTGATTCCATAACCCTGTGATGACTCAGTCCTGCAGTCACTATGCAGGGTGTCTCCTCAGTAAGCACAGCAGGGTGTGGAGACTTCCAGGCAGGGATGGCATGCCCCCGGGATGGAGAAATTGTTCCTTCTCTCCGACCAAGTGATTTTCAACCGAGTTACAAACTATCTGTACCCATGACAAAATCAAGCTGACCATCAGTAAGTCCAAGTGGGCAGACAAAAAATGTTTTTAAAATTCATTCGTGCTACAGTTTTTTATACCATAAATTATCATAATACTTTTTCTTCTCAGATAAATACACATTAAACATCGCAAACCGCAAAGAGATTATATACATATTCAAAACATGTATTTTGCCAGCAATGCTCCCTGCCATATTTCCAGTCAATATTATTTGTAATCCCTATTATTGCTGTGAGATTTGGGGATCTCTCTTTTGGCTGCTGTGATATTTTAAGTGTTAGCAACATAAATGATCATTGCTTACATTCACTGACAAGACACCAGCTCCCCGTCGTTTCCTAAGAGTGCTCCTATCTGTATTATTTAACTGTCGGGTACTTTCAGAGAGGATTGGAAGTTATGCACTGCATTCCATCAACGATGGATAAAAGTAAGCTATGATTGAGTAGGAATTATAGAATTATTGACTAAATCAGGTTACTCAAATCCTACGATTCATTTTCTTCACGGTATGCAGAAAATAATTTATCAGTCTCACAATCTTGTCATTTTAATATCTGTAGCGTAGTTTAACTATCATTGTTAGCAGGAGTCTTCAAGAGCACTTTATGATCTTGGCTAGCTAGAACGAGAAATAAAACCCCTTAATAATAATAAAAGTAAATTTGTTAGAATTTACATGCTTCTTCTAAAAATAGATTATTTGCTAGATGATGTGCAAATCATATGTACTGAAAATGATTAAGCAACACAGGGAGAAGAAGGAGATATAAAAGAGAAGAACTTTCAATTAAATGAAAAAGTTGAAAGGAGAAATTAACTTCTGAAAGGTATGGGAGGTAGGACGGAAGTCCAGAACTTCCTCACAAGATTTTATTCCTGAGGCTTCCATTAATAAGGCATATAAAAGGATTAGGGACACGGAGGAAACAAGACTGAGTTGTCTTACCAAAAATTCAAACGTGTTTGGGATTGATTGAATTTTGGGCAGCGGTGCCAGCACATCCACTTGCTTTAGTAGATGCTCTTGATTTTTTTTGACTGCTCTGAAACGAGCATCTCATTTAATATCATTTGAAAATCTAATTTCATTGGCAGCAAGCAAGAGTTAACAGGGTAAATTTTTATACAAACATGAGGCATTTGCTTAAAATACTTCTTTTTTTTTTTTCACGACAAGAAGTTTGTCATACTTTTGGCAAGGTTATACATGATTGCCTTTTTATTTTTGGCTGTTACAGAGGCTAATGGCATACTAAAAATCTTCTTTCATGTACAAATTAATTATGTCCTTTTGCAATTCGTATTAGCCTGCCTCGCTCACCATTCAGAGGCTTTTAAAAGGTTTATATGGAACCAATGGAAGTTCTCGTTTATTGTGCACACAACTTCAATTACCCACTTCGCCCAACTTGAAAGCAGAAAGACTAGATAGATCCCTTTGTCAACATGCAGTAATTTGGCAAAATATAAAGTGAAATAAAGTTTTCTTCAAAATAATAATAATAAAGAAAAGAAATACTCTGAAAGCTTGGGGGATTGCTGGCAAATTGTTTTTATGTTTAGTTGCCACAGAGAAATGTGGGCTCCCTAATGACAGAACTGCATACTAGCAACGTGCAAAGCTCTGGGTTTCACTCACGTTTCTGTGAAAACACACCTGAAACATCCATCCCTCACCATTACCTGAAGACCAGAAAGGCAATTTGTCCTGCTTGAATTCAAAAGATGACTTTTTCAGGACTCCAGTTAAAAGAAAATTCAGCCCTTCCTTCCTAGATATTACTATTATTTATCTTTTTTTCAGCATTTGGTTAAAAGATATTGATGTGCCCTACAATATCAGTTGCAGTCTGTTACAGAGATGAAGCAAGCTTACCTCTTTCCAGTCTGTACTGCTATACGTTTTGAGCAAGTAATTTGGGAAACTGCATTCCAATGGGAGCCCTGTGCTGACCAACACAGAGAATTATACATTACAGTGAAAGACCTTGAGTTACAATGAACATGACTTAACCACTGCTCCATTACAACAAGCCTGAAATGGGTTCTCTCATTTTCTACCCAATGGAAATTTTAAGGAAATAAATATTTATGCAATCACAGAATGGCTTGGGTTGAAAGGGACCTCTATGATCATCCACTTCAACCCCCTTCCATGGACTGGTTGCCACCCACCAGCTCAGGCTGCCCAGGGCCCATCCAACCTGGCCTTGAGCACCTCCAAGGATGGGGCACACACAGCTCTGTGTGTGCCCCATCAGGCTCTTAAGCAGCAGTGCCAGGGCCTTTCTACCCTCTGAATAAAGACTTTCCTCCTCACATCTAACCTCAGTCTCCTTTCTTCTAGTTTAAAAGCATTCCCCCTTGTCCTATTACTATCAGACCGTGTAAAAAGTTGTTCCCCCTTCTGCTTACAAGCTTCCCCCAAGTATCAGAAGGCCCCAGTGAGGTCTCCCCAGAGCCTTCTCTTCTCCAGGCTGAACACCCCCAGCTGCCTCAGCCTGTCTTCATAGGAGAGGTGCTCCAGCCCTCTGAGCATCTTTGTGGCCCTCAGAGAGTCTTTATATCCACATACCATCCCTTTCCTTCTTGTTTCCTTTCCCCAAAAAAAGTATTTTTTTTTCAAGAACGTTGACATTTTTAAGCATAGGAAAAAATATATATATTTTCTATTTCATTCCCTCTTAGCATGTCATGCTTTGTGTCATTTGATAATATACATGACTAGGTTTAATAGTCAATCGTTTTGCAAATCCAATTTGACTACCTAACAGGGTTTAATTTACATGATGATACAATTTCTCACACCAGAAAGCATAGTAACCCTTCTTCTTTGGAGGTTAATGGTGATCTAGCTTAAAGCCCAAAAGATAATTACAAGGAATGTGCTTCAGGTGACAAAGTACTTTTGACAATCCCAGCCTGTTGATAGCTTTTTAATTATACTTCTTCTCACCATAGGAAACAGTATGCTTTCTCCTAAATAGTCTGAAGGCATTTCAGCCTTATTTATTTATTTTTCCATAAATTGCTAAGCATTGTAATCAATACTTTTAACTGACTGCTACCCCAGGCTCTGCTTCCTTGCTCTCCTTTTTCAGAGGAGAGATTAAATTTGGGGTTAATTTTTTTCTTCCTCGTGTAAAATGAAATAAAAAAGAGCATCAAGAGAAGAATACAAACATTTATTGACTTGCTTCCTGTCTTCTGCACCTATTTGATATTTTGTGACATTTAGAAATTGAAACTTTGCAGGATTTTTAGGTGTGAGCTTTGCTAACAGAGAAGGTCAGGCTCTTAAGTAACAAGGCAGCTCATCATTATTAAATATGACCAAAAAAAGGGGGAAATCTAGTGGTTGATTTTGCATATTGCTGTGTTTTCTGGATAGTTTTCTGCTCTTGCTTTACTCTGCAGATACAAAAAGGCTGTTCTGGCCAAGAGAAGAAAGTAATTGTTCTAAATGAATGTGGTGCACGGCATGAGTAATAGCACAGAGGTCGGTGCTTTTTCCATTTACTTTATATGCAAGAGTTGATTGTCTTTTATGCCACTGAAATTAGTTTCCAACTAGTATTTATGTGTCTTACAACAAATTGTTTATCACTTTCTCTGATTAAATGCGCTCTTAATAACACCCAACTTTAAAAGACTTTTCAATTTGGAGCCTGCAACTCCACCATGGCCCCCCTCCCAGCCCCTCCTGCTCTCCTTAAATAAACACCTCTGATATTTAACGAGGAGCAGAAAAGGGAAAAATGAGACCTGGATGTAAGAGTTTCTCAAAAAAAATGGAATAGAAAAAAAGCTTGCAGAAAACAGATTTATTACTTGTAGGCATCAAAACCACAGCTGATGGAAATGAATTAAAGGAGTAACATCACCTCCGCCCCCAGGCTTTTGCTGCATCTCCATTAGGAATATGCATGTAAAAAAAAAAAAAACAAAAACCAAAGTCCTCTAGAGGAGCCTATAGGAAGTGAAGAAAATGAAACAAAGCAAACCACTGAATGGTTAGATTTAGGACTACTTTTAGTTTTGTTTCGTGTACAGCTCACATTGTCTCAATGAGTAAAACCTACCCCTAGCCGGATGAGCGGCCTTTATGTTGGCCACCACATAAGGACAGCTTGACAGAGCTACAGGCTACCTGCTCTTGCAAGCAAAGCAAATAGGAAAGAAAGCTCAGGCATACTGCTTGATTTCTGAATAACACTGTTTGTTTATAAGCAAACCGGCTGCTCCACACTTTTAGAAGCTAAATTGGAATAACCCCCAACAAATGTAAAGGCACATCTCTGCTAAGGATTTACTGTGTATTTACATCCTTGTCATAAATGACCTTTTCATTCATTGCATGAAGTTCGCCCTTATTTAAGCCCAGTGACGGTGGAGTGCAGCATATTAAAAGCGTGTCATAGTTGAAATATTCCATGTTTCTATTTCCTAAGAAAAAATAGAGCCTTGTGTACAGTGATGCTTATATACTTCAGTTCCTTCTATGATGACTCTGATTCAAAACATGTGCTATTGTCTAAAGTACAGTTACGCAGAAGTGTGTTATCACTGATGTTACATTTTAATCCAAAATTAATAAAAACCTTCTGTAACTGCGTTAGAGTCACTGCAGCCAGAGCCCTGCTACTTGCTTGCTGTGGAAAACTACCACGTTTGCTGGTGGAAATTAAGAGTGGTCTTATTCTGTCTGATTTATTTGAAGTTTTGAGGACAGACTGAAATAGCAAACAGCATCTTGGGTTTGCACTCGTGTTTCCCACTATAGATGTATGTAGGTTAATAGATAGAGCGATTGGGACCAAAATACATTATGGAAGTTAAAAAGAGCTGAGCAGGGTGGGTTTTCTCAAGGCTCCAACAATGGCATACAGGTGGCAGAGGCTGCAGTTCAGGTTTCCCTCCTGGCTCCACACAACGAAGACCTCCATTAGCTTGCCATAATCCACAACTACTGAAATACACGAGCTCAGGTTTATGCCAGAAACCCTTTTTTTTCCCCCCTACTTCCTAGGTATGCTTTGGGTCCTCCACCAAACTTTCTTATCCTTGGTGAATCTCAACAAACTGTGTGAAATTCAGGAATTGTGAGCTTTTTTTTTTTTTTTCCTTAGTCTGACATAAAAGCATCCAGTCAGAACTGTAAGCATTTTTAATCATCCTTCCAGTTCTTCCTTTCCTCCGGGTGTTGTTCCCTTCATATATCACAGTATGGCCCTCAAAGGCATTGCATCTGATTTACTTCTCTGTAATTGTTTATTTCTTACACAGGTCAACACTTTCAAATTGATTTATTTTTTTTTCCTGCCACGTTACCCTTGTGTTTTCAAATAACTTAATGTCAATAATTTCAGTGTATGATTTTGCCCCATCAAAAATCCATCCTAAACCAGGTTTCAGCTGTAACAGCTTTCAGTGCCACTTCGAGTACCAGACAACCCATGCGGAGTGCAGACTTCACAGTCATTTTCATCCTCTCCGTGTAGCTGTATAGCTATTAAAATAAGCTGAGAAGCTGCATAAATAGTCTGAGTCAAAGTATGATGTACTGAGTTTTATGCACGATGCAGATTTCTCCCTACGTTATTTTATCGTAGGTATTTGTATAGCAGCATTGTATTATTTACACCCACAAAAGAACTCGCATTACCTGAGCTGTGCTGATGACAGATCCCTGATATGTGCCACTTTTTGGAAGCTCTGTTGCAGGCTGTGCCCCAGCAGCCCCACTCCAGCCACAATTCGGGCTCCCGGAGCGCTGCTTCCCAATGGCTCAGCTACGGCACCAAGTGGCCTAAGAGCTATGCCTATTACAGAGACCAGGGGATCACTCTGTAGTCTTATTAAAAACAAAACAGCACGTCTTGAGGGTGGACCAAGCAGAGAATGCCATGAGAAAGCAAGTGTTTTGCTCAGGGAAGCCAAAGAAGCATAACCCCTCTCACCTAACGTGTGAGCAAGAAGAGGCCATTGTGCAAGCTTTAATAAAGGCCAATTCATATTTTTCAGAACATAAGGATCACAACCAGCAGGCTGCGATCCTTCTGTCTGCACAGACCCATGTTCCCACCCCGCCATCCCCTTTCTTTCCCTGTCATGTGCCCGCCACAGTGACAGCTGAGCAGCAGCGGGTTGACATGTCCACTGCTTGAAGGATGGCCTGCTGTCATCTCAGTTGAATTGGCCTAATTAATAAGGAGGGGTAACATTTTCTCCTTTCCTGGTGAAAAGTTGTAATAATACTTGTGTTTCTTTTTCCCTGCCTTCTTGTAACAATGTAAGATTAGCTCACTAGCCTGTCTCATTAAGGTATTCAGTGTCAGGGAACTGAAGACTTTACAACAGGCAAAGCAGCAAGAGGAACCCCCAGGCTGCTCCTCAGCAAGGGAGAAATGCATAGGAGAAATATGTCACGAGGTGATTTTAAACACTGCTTCTCAAAGACACCAGGCAAAAGGTGCAACACACTACTATTCAAATGGCAAAGGCAATCACAAGCCTGTTTTCAGGTGTACCATTCCTAGAGCTATTAACAGCAGGAAAAGGTCATTCGTCAATGCCCTATCCATCCACACATCCTGTCCTTCTAATAAGAAGGATTTCTTTCCTCCCATGACAGCAAAAGACAAACAGAGGTACTGCATGAAAATTGCTCAAATTGACAGTAACTATGACTTTTACGGGTGCTCTCAGACTATGATCTATACACTTGTAGTAGCTGGAAAAGATGGTGTAATTCATTCGGTGCAGCAGAAGGTCATTCTTTCCCACATGGAGTTGGTTCCATACTTCCTTAGGTATGCACTATAATAACTTTGTGCATACACACACAGCTAGGGGTATTGTGTATATGGCATTCATGTTATACATAAGATATATTGCTACTGATGATGATACATGTAATTCTGCATGAATATAAATCATAACTAATTCACGACAGTACGGGTTGAAAGGATAACAGAAATCAAAACCCCATATTACTTGATAAAGCAGACAATTGATTACATCCTCAAATGCAGGAAGGTTCTGAAATGTCAAGTTAGATGTACAATTCCTTATACTTTTGGCTTTTAAATTAAGTAGTAATTCAGTCCTAGCTCTAAACGCTACAATGAGTGCAGATGTCAGACATGACTGATGATTTCTCTTCTTCTTGATCAGAAAAAATTTAATTTACATAGCACATTCAGTAAAACGTTAGAACTGCATAATGCTTGCAGCACTTTATTAAACTTCCCCTTTTTCCTGCACAGTGTATGTGTGAGAACATTTGGATTCAAGGCAGACTAGCTTTAGTCAAACAAGATGCAGAGCACAGAACCAACACCGTGCACAGCACAGACACACACAGCCTTCCTTTAGCTCCAGTTCTAGAGAAGCCCTACATACGCAAAATACCCATAAATTAATGTTTTAAACAAAAAGTTATGGGGGTCCAAACGCTCTGTTTTAAATCAAGTCTGTCCTTTTTGCACCATATTGTCTTGTAAGTACAAAATAAAGCATTCGACAAAAATAATTTCAAATTGAAAGCCAGAAGGATTCCCAACAATGATTGTATGGGATATTTCAGTGCTGTCACATAGAAAAACTTGGCAAGGTGTCAGCATCCTGACAGTGTAAGGTTAGCAGAGACGGTGGCAAATGGATGCAGTAAAGGTATTTGGCTGCTCCTCTAACAAAGTCCATGCTGGGGTGGGACATGGGTGTCACCTCAGCATTTTTGCTTCCCCTCATACAGCTGGACAATCCCCAGACTGCTATCTGCAGCCTCTTTCCCTGCCCTAGATCTCAGCATAATGCTCTCTCACTTCTTCCTGAGCACTGCAAAACCAGATCAAGTACAGCCAGTGCTACCTGCTGCAGCGTGACACCCAGCTGTTATTTCTAGAAGCAGACCGCATTAGCTCTATATATGGAACACATGACAACTCCTCTGGGGTGCAAAATAGCCTCCTAACCTAATCTCTGTAGTTCCCAGCACGTTAACAAGGCACGAGCATCCTCCTGGAGCCATGCTGAGTCCACTTAAGGCCTGAGCCGAGCACAGTGAGCCTCCACAAATCCAGATAATGGCATCTCACACTGCCTCCTGCCAAACAGTAACAGGTTCTCTTATTCAAAACTGAGAAAAATCTGCAATTTGAGAACCAGACTTCCCATCTTCATTGGTGAAATTGTGAAAGTTTGCAGCTGGGCAAGATTAGATGGGAACTAAGGAATCTAAGCTGTAAGAGACTGAGGGCTGGACCCAAATTATAGCTCTCTGAAATGGGTGACCCAAGCTCTTCCAGGGCACAGTAAAGAGTTACTGGGAAATAAATTAACTTGTTCGACTCCTAGAATCTACAAAATCTGCTTTTGGAGTCACTTTCCTCAGTGGAATGAAATTAAATGCTAATAATCATGCTAAGAGTTGGGGTACAGCAAGTTTAATTTTCTTTATGGTCCTTATGTTTGCTTATTAGCTATTTCCTTGGAAACTGCATCAGATGCAAAGAGCACAATAACATTATTCGATAGACCAAGTCCTCAATCACATAATGCTATTTTTCAACGTAGTCACCACCCGCCCCTCACTGTGCTCACATCGACTGTTCGGTCAGCAATCACCAGTGAATGTCAACAGGTGCCATTTTTTCCACATGGAGTAATTCAATGACCTTTGCTTCATGTGCACTTCCATGTCAGACTCCATCCTCTCAGGCTGCCTCTCGGCTGTTCCTGCACCATCACATGGCAACAAAACATAACTAAACATAGGTGGGAAGGTTCCGTTTCTGCTGCCATCCCACCAACATCCACCTCTGCCACCGCAGGTCAACACCATAAAACCGGAGGCATTACTGCTTTAAAGACTGAGCATTAGTTAATAACATAAAGATCTGAAAATCTAGGACTGCAGTCTTGCAGCAGCAAACGAGACCCCATAGCCTGAACCAAAAGCAATGAACGTGGTAGGTAGGAACAAGGCTGTAGTGGACTGCTATGAAATAAGCCTCAAGCACTACAGCATACACCGCTACTATAAGAGAAGGACAGAACCAAGTAATAGGATGAACATTTAGAGCTTAGAAGGAACAATGTGAAATTCTCTCCTCTCCCCACACTCCCAACAAAAACTCATAAAGAACCTTTGGCACAGCACTGCATATTAAGTCTATTAACAAGTCCAATCTTAGCTTTTCTTTCTAATTAAATGGAAAAAGATTTCCTCAGGAAGCAAAGAGCACAGGGAACGCAAACAAAGAACTGACAAATACAGCTAATGCCTTATTTCCACAGACATCAAAGAGCCTCCTAAGTGCCATTCTGCACACCGAGATTTTCTGATGGTTGTATCAGTTTACTACTCTTTCTTGCTCTGTTTTATGTACAATTCTGACTCTACCTGTAAAGAAGAACGAAAGTCAACAGGCCCAACTTGCAAGCAAGCTGCCTCCAGCCATCCATCCCATCTATTACCAGCAGAAGTTTCCAAGAAGTGAAATGATCTTGTACTTAGTTTTGTGGGATTTATTTCCTTATTCTACAGGACAAGTATTTTATTCCTCACTGGAACAATGCTCATTTGTACATCTATTTAATCCATATTTTTGCACCACTGATACAACATTTTCGTCAACTTAGGATTTTAGCTCTACATTTGGCAACTTCTAACCTCTACCTGAAAGGATAAGTGTCTTAAAAGATGACTAGATCCTGTCAGTGCAACCTACTCTCTACATAGTAGCTTTTGTGTAGTCGTACATTAAATAATGGAATTCTAACACTCCAGCTTCTAAGTACAATTCCAATTATATCACGCACTTGGAGACTCTACCTTCCTTTTAACAGATGCTGTCATATTTGATCTCCAATCCGTACACAAGAAAAATGGACTGCAACATTTCAGCCTTTGATGCATTCTATGCAGCACTCTGCAATCCCAGCATCCTAATCATCAGCTCTGATTGACAGTTCTTTAAATTAATGGCATTTGGATAACAGTAATGAATATGATCAATTTTAAAAACAACATAAAAGTTAACTGGCAGAAAGTTCAGCCTGCTGTAAAAACCCCTAAGTGTCCCGTAATGGCCAATATAAGCTGCTTTGTTTCGGCCCTGTTTGAGCTAACTAGCATGTTAATTTATAGACCGTTTTGCAGCATGGCATTTTGGCCAAACTCTGTCTCTTTATGGCTTTCCTTCTATGACATCTTTTATTTACCATTTAATAAAATGCCTCTTCTCAGAGGCCACTGGGAATTTCACTACTCTTCCAAAAAGTTCCTTGATCTCCTTTGCCACAAGAGTAAATCATGACGCTCCTCACTGCTAAGATGAACAACCCCATTGCATACAACAGTATGGGGAGAAGTCAAGTTCTCCTTCCAAGATCTTTGGACAGACAGAGGAACAACCTGTATTTTTTCAGCTTACGTTTTTATATAGCTCATATCTATTCCAGCCTAATTCCACCCTCAGAATTTCATTGGTGATTTAAGCTCCGCAAGGTCACTATTTCCTAAAGGGATTTTAATTTTTAAACCTTTACATATGGTTACTCAGTTCAGACCTGTGAGTTCATAAACAATTTTCGGAGTTACCTGGTTTACAGTTGTGTTTTAATTGTAGCAAGATGAAAGAGGAACAGGCCTGACTTCTTCCTAGCTTCAGGCACTATTTTTTCCTTTCAGCTATACATCTCGGCCTTTTTAACAGCATCTGAGATGTAAGAAAGCTAACACAAATAAGATTTGCTCCCTACAATCCAAGCAGCAAGTCTTTCTACTTGCTGCCAGATGTGTCATACTAAAGTTTACAGTTATTTTGAAAATATAACATCTCTCTTTATTTTCCTTGACACCAACAGGCACCTGGATTCATTTTTTAATTGCAAATGCTTTCAGCTGAAGTGTCAGCACGTAGGTGTGAGCGATGATAAAGCAGCATTAGCTGCACCACTCCGGGAGCTACGCTTATTCCAGTTGCATTCAGCATCCCTTCCATTTTTATTATATTTAAAAGTAAGGCTGGCCAGGAGATAAATGACCAAAGAATTCATCCATTAAAACACACTAATTGCATCTACATTTATTCAATTTTTTAAGGTATTTTTATTATTTTTGCTGAACTGGTAATATCTTAATTAACTGGGAACATTTACAACACTCTCCCTGGGTTCCATTTGCCATAAGAGGAACGCTATTATTCAGTTCTTGCTCACATCCAGCCAGCTGAGGCACTACTCCCTGCTAAAGAGATCTGACCATCGTGATTTACAGCCTTTAATAATAAATAATCTTTTACTACTTCTACTTTTCTTGGCCAACATCACCCCAATTCTTACAGGTGACATCATTTAATTTCCATTAGATGGAAACGTGCTATCCTTTTGCCAACAGGCCTTGCAGGTCTGCATCCTGCTTGGCACGGAGACACAGAACTGGGTGTTTTCACAGTGAAACCTGAAGTCCTCTCCAAGTAACCCCATGGCCATTAGTTGCAGTCGGTTCCTTTAATTTTAATCCAAAACTTTGTGCTTTTAACAGCACTTTGTAAATGTATTACTACATTAAAAATACACATGTAGGAAGACTTTATACTTCAGCACTTTACAGCGAGTCACCAGCTTCCCGGTTGCTGCTCTGAAATAATATTTTTAAGCTCCAGTTTCTCCAGCTGTGTCCAAGCAGACAACTGCTCCTGTGCTAAAATCCTTTCACTCTAATGGGCGCTATGCATTTATTCCCAAAAGGGACAGAGTCTCAGTTCTGGCTGTCTGTTGTATGTGTTGCACTCCCAGGGAGCTGCAGATGTGAAAAATGAGAGAAGCAGGAAAGTGACACTGTCGGAATCCCAGAGAGAGCACCTGAAAGTTTGTTTGGAGCACTGCAAAGCTGCAATTAATTAATTGGATTTGAGTTTGATGCCTCTTAAAATAGTCAGAGCAACTCCTCCTCCACCTAAAGCAAGTTGCTGCACTGATTGCCTCTCCAGCACTCCTTCCCTTGCTATGACGAGCAAACTGAATGCAGAGCCGATGTTTGCACGCTGCCTTCCTCCCACAGAGGATGAAATACAGTACACAATAAAAGTCAATGAGCCTGCGTAACACAAGGCCAATTCCAGGGCTGTCTCGGGGGAATTCAGATTGACTGGAGCAATTGGGGATGCTGATTGCAGAAACTTGCACAGTCCACTAGGAATATTTACTCTCCATTTCATATCTGCCACAAAAGCCTTAAACCTGTTTGCTGAATGTCACTGTTCCAGTTCATCAACTTCCTACCACAATGATCTCGTATCTCCTCTGTTGAGCAGCATGGGTTAATAGACGGCAAAACGACTCCTGACATCCTTTCTAAGAATAATAATCTCCTTGCCTTTTAACATTTTTAGTTTCCAAATTGAGTAGAACCATTTATTTAAATAAATATTCGCTCAGAGCCTTCCTGTTCCCAAGCAGGTTGAAATATTCCTTACTTTTCCATTTCCTTCTAGGCCACCAAATCTATTAGAAGCTGTCTAAAGCAGACTGTTTTGACAGCTGCTTTCTTAAAAATAAATGTTCTCAGTTTCTACAATTAAAAAAAAAAAAAAAAAAAAAAAAACATTACCAGACTTAGTCTCAAGTAAACCAAATAGAGCTATCAAGTCATCTTCTGTTCTTTGGGAAGCTCCATGAGAATGTTAATTAAAAAAATAATATTTTAGGGGATCAGGTTTTACCAGTGAATGTCCAGAATTTCTCAAATTTCCCTATTTATCATTTGCACTGATTTCTTAGGAAAATCTGACATTAAAGCTCAATTACTGTGTGAAGGACTATCGTGGAAGCACAGAAGGTTCCCTGTGCCAGCACAGAAGGTTCCCTGTGCCAGCAATGGCTGACCCTGGGGACGCTCTGACACTTTATCATTCACCTAAACCCCTCTGTCACTGCCTCACACATGCCACATCAAAACAATGTTATTATTAGCACGTGTTTTGTTGCTGCCATTTGGTTTTAGTTGGTGATTTGGTAGCTATGAGCACACCTTCTGTCAACAGCCCCATGCTCTGACGTGTCTCGGCCTATGTTGCTGCCAATCGGGTACGCATATGCAGGCAGATAAATAAGAATACTACCAACTTTTCATTAGAACGATGACAAAAAAGCACCTTTTTGAGCCATCACTAAGTAGAACAATGCAATGATGCCTCCTTTTCTATTACCTTCCCCATCAATATCTGAAGATGGTATATATTAATGTTAACTTTAAGCATCTGCTTCTGTCACACCACATCCTTGCCCAGCCCAGTGCTCTGCATTAACATGTTCTTGTTGCCAGGAGACCCTGCAGAGCACAGGAACTGGTGGGTGCCAAAAGCACGCTGGGGCACAACGTTCCCCGGTGGGAATCCTTGGAGAGAAAAGGTAAGGGAACCACAGGGGCTATGCTAATTGATTTTCAATGTAAACAAATAAGCCATGACATAAGCAACTCAGTGATTTTACTCCTGTGAAGCTAATGGCTAAATACTCAAATGGAATTACATTTAAATCCTGGTTAACTCTTTAATCTATATCTTCCACTTATTCCCTAAGCTAACATTTTCTATTTAGAAATAACAACAAATTAACATCATATTTACGTGAAACAAAAGCAAATGGAGCTAACAAAACTAAATGTTTCAGAATTAACAAAGCCAAGTTCCAACATTTTAGATTTTTTGGGTGAGGAGACTTCAGTAGAAGACAGGCTGTACCTATCACATTTTCACCTGTGCAAGAATTTATGACTTAAGTGAAATGCAGTCTACCAGAGAGGAGCTTTGTACCAGCCTGAGTCTCTACTGCCCAGAAGATCTCTGGAGTACAGAGGAGCGGGTAGCAAACCCAAGCACTGAGGAATCTTCACCAATGCAGTGGGACTTGATCTATTCATTGAGACAAGATTCTCTTAGATAAACTATAAACTCAAACTGCTAATACCATTGTTCGGCACAGTGTTTTCCTACTAAACGCCTTCCTTCTTTAGGTCTATGGCTCTTTGTTTTTTTCTTTTAACATTCAGTCCTCAGTGCCTCATCATTTCCTTTTCGATACCCTTTCCATCCACAACCAAGTCCCATCATGACAATGATGAAGTTCTATGACCAGCTTTCCCATGTTATTCACCAGCAGATTTCCTTTAACTCCGCATCATCTCAACACTTTGTCACTGCCAAGATCTCAGTGAGGACCCTTCGGAATAAGGAACAGTTTTATTCATTGATGGTAATCAACCTTCTACAAGACTTCAGGAATAAATCAAGCCTCTTATTTCTTGCCAAGAAGACTGGAAGAGAAACCACAGAGATACAAAATTCATAAACATATCTATTTAATATAAATACAATTTTAAAGAACAGCTGCAACCTCCTGATATCTCCTGTAGCCCAAAGCTCAGCACCTGCACTGGGAAGCAGAGCGATGCTCATGGACACTGCTGGCTTGAAAACCTCCTACAGACAAACTTCCAAAGGATGGCCACTCCTGTTCTCCATCATGAAAAAACACCTTTATTTTCACAAATATTGAAGAACCATAGAAATCAGAGAAGTATAGTATGCAAATATTAATAATTCTCATACTCGATGCTTTACTGACATCCCAAACTCCACCACTTTCCCTAACACAGCTAATACTCCCCAGCTTTATCCTGTGTTAAGCCTTACAAACTGTGGCAACGTGTTTCAGAATTGCAGAACAAACGCACAGAAAATGAACACAAAAAGCAAAAAGTCTCTTTGTTTCAATGTCAATAAAGTCTCCAATAAATGTTTTAATTCCAAGTATCTCTAGACATTAACATTTAACATTGATTTGTTTGAATTGTAAATTAATGTAATAACCCTCAAATCTTTGCTAATTTCTACTGCTTAGCAATTTTGCATTACTTGAGTACATTTTTTCTTTGACTGCAACAGCAAGAAGCTCTTATAAGTTTTGAAGTAGCGTGCTATGGGATTTTGGAGAACTAAAACCAAGTGAAGTATCTTGGGAATGCTGCTGAAACTGTTGCTTGGTCACTTCTAACAGAAGTTTGCGTAGGAAGCGGATAGAAGATGCTTTTAAATTCATTCAAGTCAGTACAGAGTAGAGTAGAATAGAATTAAAGATTTCCCTTCAAACATCAGTGCAAATTCTTGCAACTCCAACAAGAGTAGAGCACAAAACACCCAAATTCCTTGTTACCTCAGCTGTATTAGCTTGGTCTTCATGCATAATTTAGAGTCTAACAGATGACTTAGAGTAATGATGGTAAGTCAAAAGTTGTAAGGTAACAAAAACGTAAATTGCATCTAGCCCCAGAGAATTACCCTCTGCTACGCAGCCTGCCAGGACGGCTCAGCAGCTCAGCACCAAGCATTGCCAGCACAGCATCGCTGGATCCCAACGTCCATCCATGTGTGCTGCCAACAGAGAAGATCCCCAAGAGCATTCGTTTGAGACAATCTCAGACAACAGACAGCTAAGGAAAGCTTTCTTAGAGGTTCAGTAGCCCAGAGCAATTTTCTCTGGACTCGATGAATTCACACGAGGACAATTCCTTAAGCAAAATGTGAATTTCAGGTACCTATGGAGGTTCACTCACCATTGGTCTCAACACTTTACAGGGCTGATGCTCTTAAGCAATCATTCTTTCATTTCATAGGCATTGCCTGTATTGTATATTCTAGTAAATGCTGTAATTTACAGGTTTTCATATTCCTAGCAAAGGAATGTTGCACAAAACTTGAATAGGTCTTTTCCTTATTCAGTCACTTAGTGTAAAAATGGGGGCAATATGTCAACTTTAGTATATCAAGGATAAAATTCAAATTCTGCTCTCCTTTGAAATCCTGAGGTACCTAATGGACTTGAATGGCAGAATAAGAACCACAGAGAAAAGCATAAAAAAAATAGGGTAAAGAGTTACAGTATGATTTCTTGTACATTCAGTTTTATTTAACAGTCTATAAATTCTGGCCAAAAAAAAAAAATCTATCACTTCAGTGTTTTGGATTTTTGGGAGGTTGTTTTTGTTTTTTATTACTTTAATTAGTTTTTAAAAGATTGCGCTACACAGAAATTGTAATGAATTACTTTTTGGTTGATCTCTTTCTTCGTTACCTATCCCAGATTTTCTGGTCATTAGGTATTTCTCATGCATGTCGGACCTTTCATTTTTAATGCTCAGAACGATCAAGGAGCCTGATGTTTTGTCATTTATTTTAAAATTAAGATGACCGTGAAAACTAGCTCAGTTAGTTATTTCTGTATAGTACTCCCTTATCATTAAAGCAGCAACATTTTCCCAACCTCCATAATTAACCTTTTTGTACAACCAAAAGCAATAGCAGTCTACCCTTTGAAAGCCCTTCTGGGGCTACTTAGCACACTTCCTTCACAACTAAACAGAAATAAGCCAGCAAAGATGAAAAAAATCCACCCTGCTTGGAGTAAAATTAGACACTTTGTTCTGTATCAGTCAGAAAAATATCACAAATCAGAATTAAAACCTCATTAATTTTATTTTTTTTTTTCCAGGTCATAAATGCCCCGCTTTATTTTTTATCCCGATGAACTCATCAGCTACGGGTAAAATGTGTATTATTTGATTGCTTTCAGCATAAGATTATTTCCCCTTTTATGCAATTGTTTGCTTCTACTCACTGTTCTAAAATCAATTTTTATTGATCCAGCCAGTGGCTTGCACATTGTTCCCAACGGAAAGGAAAACTATGTCGTACAAATTCAAGACACTAGAGACAAGCAAGTTCCACAATTGTATCCAGCCTTCTTTTTCAGAAGGAAAAAAAAAAAAGCATGCCTTATACTTTTCGGCTTTAGGTAGAGAGAGAAGTTGATAATAAACACGAGCTTACTTCATAAAACCAAATGTAACGCTAAAGGAAAAAATCGCTTCAAGAAAACTTCAGCTCACGTCAACAGGTATTACAACAGCAGGGCTGATGTACCCCAGAGCTTGCCTCCACAGGTGAAGACATAATTATACTGCAGAGTTCTATTTATTATTCCAGACCTCCTTGGTGTTTGGGATTGCAGAAGAGCTGCTGAACAACAGAGATGAGGTTCATGCTGGGCAGCCCACGAGCACGTCGATAAGGATCCCGGCATCACCATACGTGATGCACAAAGCCTCTTCCAGGACACAGCAATCCTTTTAGAATTAACAGAATAATTTTTTCCTTTTGGACAACAAGCCACTGCAGATGACACAGAGGAAACTATAGTCACCCTCTACATAAAGAGGGCAGTATTTAAGGTTAGTATTTGAAGGTCTAGCCGCTGCTTCTGGTTTGGCTTAGAGCCTCTATTTCTGTCATTACAGGGAATGGAAATACTCAGTGTACAAATGTGCCACGGCAGCAGAGATGGAACACGTGTTTGGAGGAGGAAAAGGAATCAGAGCCTTGGCAGAAGGCATTTTGTTTGTTTGTTGTTAGCTGTTTTCCCTTTTCTGGCAGCTATCTGAAACAGTTGAAGAGTTTTGAATGATAGAATAAATCTAAGTAGAGATACAGTGAGTAAAAGCAGGTGAAGTGAACAAAGCTGAAATTTAATCACATTTCTGTTATAATCAAATCTGTATTCACAGTTGTGTACAACATATTATAAAAACACACAATGAGATAAATTGTGATTTCAGCAGTGTAAATAGCAGAGAAAATGCATTGATCTCAAGAGAGCACTTCTGGCTTCACGCTGGCATAACCATGAAGGATTTTGAACAACATATGCTAATTGTATACAATATAATCTGGCAATCTGTACAGTCGTTGCTGAAACTAAGCCTTACTCATCCTGCCAGAATGCTCACTGGGCTGAAACTTTTGCTACAGAAATATCTGCTTGACAAAAATCAGAAGGTAAGTCAAACCTCAAGTCACATTGAAAGACAAAACTTCAATTCATCCTCAATTTATAGTTAAATTCTAGTCTGTTTTCCCTATTCAGCCCGTGGACAAGGTATGATTCAATCACATAATTACTTACCAGAACTGCAAAGAAAAATATCCTGCACGTTTATTTTTCCACTGTCAATTTTACATAATTTGTCATTTGATTAGAAGAAGAACATAATTAAAAACAAATCTTGGGTAATTAAATGCATTTAGCTAAGTTGCATTCATGGTTAGAAAGTCAGCAACAAAACTTGGTCTGCAATTGGACAGAGCATTCGTGTGGAAAAACACACTAATAAAGCAGCTCAGAGAAGGGAGGCCATGGGCACAGCATTTTCTACTTCATTTTCCTCTCAAAGTTGGACTGTTTGTCATGGGTATAATACGCATTTAGTCATAGTTTTACACTATATCCATCTCATTGGTCTCCTTGACCCCAAACTGGCCTTTCTCACTCTTATTCAACGCACTGACTCTGATCACCATTGATATTTCCCCTACAGGTAGCTGTGCAAAAAACACCTATGCGCATTTTAACATCCACCCGACGAACTCTTCCCCAAAATCATCATATTTGAACTGGAGGTTACAAGTAAAACATAGTATATGTGATCATTCGTTGCTCTGACACCTTCCTTTTTTTCCTCACTTGAAAAATTGATCAGCATAATACCAAAGAAAGTTTGTATTAACATAAATCTATTCCACTTAAGCACTGGCTTGGACAACGAATTATTAAATCTTGACAAAAAGAATATTTATGAGATAGAGAAGAGCCTTTTGACATAGACAAATCAATATATTTTTTTTTCCCTCTGAATTCTCGGAATCATCAAAAAGATAATATTTATATAGAAAAAACCCCAAGGCGGTGACAAGCACGGTATCGTATTTTTCCTAAGTCAGTGCAATAAAATAAACAAGAGAAAAATCTAACAGAAGACCCCACAATATGTCACAAGGACGTGATGTTAGATACACACCAGGAAAAAAAAAAACCAAAGTTCACACAGTGCCGGAGGATTTCTGGCACCAGGAAGACAGGAGTTGCATCTGCACCTTCAACATTAAACGGTACATTGTAGTGGGGCACGCAAAGCTTCTGTTCTAGGATGTAAATCATTGTGTGCTCTCATTGGACGCTAGCACAAATATTTGTTGTAAGAATGGATATCAAATAATCTACCAAAACTCTTCCATTAACTGTTTTAAAATGCATTTTCATAGATAGATACAGTCTGTAATCTAACAACCACATACAACAGGCAAACAAAAGCAGTCGTTCTGCACCAATTTACCACTTCTGTTATCCCACTGCAGTGGCTTACCACGCATAGGACGGAACGTGGTACTTTAAGCAATGATTCCAGTTTTTCTAGAGAATTTTTACATGTTAAACCGCACCCTAGGATTTGAGGATTTCCCTTTCCTTCATCTCCAACAGGACTCCATCACTTTCCGAAACATCCAGTTACACCCATCTTTGTATTCCAGTTATCGCAAGCTGGAACACGAATACTTACATCTATTTTTAAAGGTTAATTAATGTTTGTACAGTACTTTGCTATACGCTTTGATGACTAAATTCTATTATTATTGATTATCTCATACATCAGCACACAAGGCAGCATGATTGACATTTACTATTTCCAACTGATGCGCTACTGGCATTAAAGGCTATCGATGGTCATGGCTGAGATGCTAGAGAAGACCCTGTTGAGAACTGCAAATATTGTCTGCCTCGAGTAAAGCTGATCCCAACCAGCACTATTGATCTTCCATTAAATTTACCTCTTACAATCAGAAGAAGAAACATACCTAGCTTCCTCACTTCAAATTTGTTCTGTTCCTTTTTCCTTTGACCTATTACACTGCAACAAAGCTGTCTGGAGCACAAGTCTTACAAGGAGCATCTAAGGGAGCTGGGATTGTTTAGTGTGGAGAAGAGGAGGCTTTGGGGAGACCTCATTGCTCTCTACAACTCCCAAAAGGAGGACTTAGCGAGATGGGAATCGGCCTTTACTCCCAAGTAAGTTGCGATAGGATGAGAGGTGATGGCCTTAAGTTTCACCAGGGAAGGTTCAGATTGGATATTTGGAAGAATTTCTTCCCTAAAAAAAGTGGTCAGGTGTTAGAACAGGCAGCCCAGGGAGCTGGTGGAGTCACTGTCCCTTGAGGTTTTTAAGGAGAGAATAGATGTAGTTCTTAGGGACACGGGTTAATGAGCAATACTGGCGGTAGGTAGACAGTTGGCCTAGATGATCACAGAATCATTAAGGTTGGAAAAGACTTTGAGTTAAAGTAACCGGTATCCAGACTAGGGCTATTTAAATAACTCACTGATTTACGTATTCTGGTAAATTTAAGTACAGCTTTCCTCTGGGAGATGCAGGCTTCTGCAAAATGAAAATACTGCTCCAGAAAGAAAAGGCAGAACAACAATCCTGCACAGCCATCCCCCCACCAGCAAGGGAAATAGGCTTTTTGTGAAATAACAAGTTAAATGTAAAATCAGATATCTAAAATCAGATAGACTGAGATGGCTGTAACTTTTGAACTTGAAAGGTAAGGAAATGAATTTCTCCCGCTTTGACACAGTAGAGTGAAAGCATTCAATTGCTCTACTAACAACGCTTGGTTTTATTCCTATATTTACCATTCACCACATTCCTACGGTGCATTAAATCAAAACACAACCTTCATTCCCAGCACTTAGAAAGGGACAAAATCATGCCTCGCTGAATGGGATATTAAAATAAGCAGCAATGAGTAATTCTTTAAAGAAAAAGCCCTTCCACCAAAAGACATCCAATGCCAGAAAATATGTGTTTGTGTGCATTCATCTGCCATTGCCTTCCTTTTAGGCAAGGAAAGTTCAGAGGAGCTTGGCTGACCCAAGTGTTAACATATTTTCCTCTCAGGCTCTTTGGTTTTGTTCAGGTCTGTTATGTAACTTAAATGCTGGTTGTCGCTGTTCACAGGAAACAGTACTTCTGAGATGCTTCTGATAGGAACCTGTTTTCATTTCATTTGTGGTAGTTTGAATTCTTTGCCAGCTGCTTTGTATGTTAGCCGATACTGAGTTTTTACACTGCAGTGTTATGGGAAGGACTGCAGGAGAAGATCGGCAGCCTTCATGCAGCACAAGGACGCGTATTTCACTTGACAAAAAAAATGAGTTATTTTAAAGCTAAATATTAATTTATAGCAAACACAACGTCCGTGTTGTCTGTTTGTTTCACCATGTGTTCTAACCAGTCCCCTGGGATGATGCCGTGCTTTGTATAACACTGAACTGACAG
Source organism: Alectoris magna (assembly GCA_030625065.1). Taxonomy (NCBI): domain Eukaryota; kingdom Metazoa; phylum Chordata; class Aves; order Galliformes; family Phasianidae; genus Alectoris; species Alectoris magna. The sequence goes on along the minus strand of CM060567.1, from coordinate 1,020,042 downwards.
TATTTGATTTGGGTTTTTATTTTATTCTAGACCAATCCAGCGCTATATTATTAGCCTCAAAAACACTGCTACAAGATTTACTAAGACAGAAAAACATAACAGAAGTACCAATGATCTAAAAAAAATAAAGAACAAAATATAATGAAACTGTTAGGAAGAATATATTTTAACTAGATGTCCAAATGGATAAAACCTATGCTTCGCTCTCTCTCTTCAAAGAAGGATCTTCTGTGACACGAGTGTTTACGATAATCGTATGTTCATGATTCCAAATTAGCTCAAAGTAGAGTTTCACCAGCTTCGGAAGCATTATTCCAGCCAACACATTAAAAAAACATTAGCTGAGAGCCAGGCACCTACACAGGGTAGCAGGTTATCGGAGCAGACAGTTGTTCCCATTCACTTAATGAAGTTTCCTCAAGTTGCTAAAGGGTACAGCTGCTCTGTGCCCTTTCAGAGCTTTAAAAACCTTCCCTTGGAGATCATTTGCTGTTGCTATGCATTCAACAGTTTCGGAAATCCAGCCATCCATCTTCGCATCAAAAAAAAAACCATATGCCCAGAAAAGGTCCATGGAGGGAAGCATCTGAAATTTTGACCTTCTAATTCCATCTTTAAACCTAGACTCAAATGATAGCAACAACTCCAAAATGAGCACTTGATTGATAATATTCTGACTGCCAAATATGCATTCTTTAAACACCGATGAACCTGCAAAATGTCTACATCTGCCTCCATTTCCAGACTGATGCTCAACGCTATATGAAGATTTGCTCCCCCCCTCACAAATATATACAAAGAGGAAAAAACACATTTGGATCTGTGACTTTAAGCAGAGCCTAAGGTTATGATTAAATAAACCTTCAAGTTTGTATATTGTTTCCTCCTCTATGTTGTAACTCTTTACTGTTATCAGTGCTTTGAAACACCACCAATACAAAGCCCAGCAGTGAAGCAGCCACTACAGAATTGGGAGGTTCGTAACGCTGAGGAAGAACAACAGCCAGGGGAGCAAATCACCGATTTAGGCTAGAAGCAAGATGCAAGGGTGAAAGGAAGAAACTCTGCATCTTAGGTTTTCTTCTAAGCTTGTTTTACTTTGCTTCTACCACAGTTTGTGGCTGACACCGTGGAGGATCGGCACGTTTCAGATACAGAAGCCTCCCAAATGTTCAGAGGGCGCAGCTACTCTTAGTACCACTCAGTACCCCTTTTCTGGATCCACCTCATGTTCAACACTCTCCAAGACCACGCACCCAAAAGAAAGAAGGCTTTCTTGAGAGGCTTTCTAAAAATGGGCAGAGAAACGTTTTCTGTTCTCCTCTGAGATGCATCCTTCCCACAGCGATTAACAGAACCGCTCTCAGCATGGTCAGCAGAGCTGGCCTTACGGCAACAGATTGATCTTATTTCACGAATATGAAGAGCAACGATTATCCCTACATGAGAAATTTTACTCCAGTTGTAAACTCTGATGATTCTAAGGAAAGAACCACTTGTTTTGCACCAGTGAAAGCTTCCTATTTCCTTGAGCTATCCCTAATTACACGTGTGGAACTGATGGAAGACACGGGATTCATGAGGACTTCACAGAAACAGGCTCTTAAACCCAAAACGTAAGAACAGCTGAGATCAAAGCTATGCATTGCACTTGCAACCTAGCACAACATGACGCGGGTCAAGCTTCTAGCTACTTGCTCCCGCTTTCCAGGTTAAAATTTAGGGCTGGCATCTTTAGTCAGTGCCTTCAAATCACAGCTAAATGAGACCTTTCACTAGGTATCAGCACCATGCAACACAGCCACCCTAAAGCAAAAACATCTAATGGTCACAAAGTATTGATAGAGCTCTGCAGCCGAATGTGACACTCTCTTCCAAAAAAATCATTACCATATTTTATATAGAAGTCATTTTAATATGCACGCTCCATGATTAGAAGGTAAAAAGACAATCATGTGAAATAAACATCCTATATTCATGGTAAATGACAGCAGAAAAGCTGCACAGATTCCCAGCAATGAGCCACTCTTCTTCAGGAATGTCTTTAAAAGGATTGACAAAGCAATCAAAAAAATAAACATCGTTCATACCACAAGCCTATAGACATGGCAGCTTTCTAGTTATTATGCATCACACAAACCCTTTTTAGTTGTTTCTTGACAATAATGAGCCTGGCTGCCATAGAACAGGATCCCATTTTCCCCATGTCCTCCCGCATGCCGATGGCAAGACCGCGTTTCATAACCGCAACACAATGATTTCCCCTGGGCCGGATAAGATGCACAGTGCTGAGCACTATGGGGTTCAGCATTTTCTCTAGGATGTGAGTGCCTCTGGGAAAGCTCGCTGTGGGGCGCCATGCATCCAAAGCATGGATTTCATCATCTCCTTCTGGAATCTCACAAGCATCTCACCCAGGAGTCAGCTCTATGGCACGTATGTTGCATTGCCTACAAGGGTCCACAAGCACCCCAGTGCTGTTGGTAAGGCACAGCAAGAAAACATAAACCTAAAATGAATGCGCACCTATGCTCCTTGAGTATTTCAATAACAAAACCATGTGACTACTATCACATTACAAGGACAATCGCCTTTGAGGGGAAGCGTTCACCTGAGCCTAAAGGACACCCTGCAGTCACGCCACTCGTGCCATGGAAGGGAACGACAAGCATATCCCATGGAGGCATTCTAGCAATGCCACTCCAGCTAAGCTTGGCGTGATAAAAAACAGACTTGGATTCGGACAAACATTGCCTACCAGAGGAGAAAAAAATATGCTGACACCAGTCTCATCTTGCAGCCATAATTTCCATTCTGTTTTTACACGGCAAAGTGACTTCATGAGCCAAAATACAGTATTTTAATAAGTCACTGCATGAAAGCTAAAGCTGTTGAAATCCAATTTTTTCCTTTCACAACTCAAGGACTCCAAGAGCAGTCACCGACTCACCTGAAGAGTCCTCGATGCTCGATTCAGACATTTCTGATTAACTGAAATAAATGCTAAAACCCAGGTATCGTCAAGATCTGAAAAGGAAAGGCTCAGAAATGTAAGGAAACAGAGACGAGTATCCAGTCACATCGCATACACCCACTGTTTTGAGAGGCGCTCTGAAATAAAAACCACGTTTTCTTCAAAAAGTGTTTTTATCACCTAAAAAAAAAAAAAAAAAAAAAACACCACATAAAAAGCCTTGGAAAATACAACCAGATTATAATGCATATCCTCATCTCCACAAAAATGTCACGTGACAGATGAAAGAGAGAACCGAAACACAGATGTCTGCCACAGCACCTGAATTTACTACAACAGAGAGATAAGCAGCATTATTACATCCTATTTGGGGATTCATTTTTGGGGCTTGTTAATCATCCCAGAGCATTCAGCAGCCAGAGTTCAGAGCTCGCATTTGATTCCTGCAGAGATGAGTCAAAATTGTACATTCAGAACAAGTACAGTGTATGCACAAATTTATCTTCATTACCAGTCTGTTTTCAATGGCCAGAACAGTTGAAACAAGCCAGATTTTGGTCTTTATTTATGACACTCATGAGAATTCAGATATGCAACAACACATTCACATCCAAAGGTTGTGAAGTCTGAGAGATGCATTTCCCCAGTTGTAAAACGGGAATAATAACGCTCAGCGGTCCACATTACTCATTTGATGAAATAATTAACTGGAGAAAATTTATAGTCCAATTTAGGCCCCCTTAACAACTACAGCAGAAAAGAGAGGATCTCACAGTGAGCAAGCTGTGGCATGGTGCTGCCGAGGACATGAGGTGCCATCGTCACCCACTGAGGATCAGCAGCTGCAGCACAGGTTGTGACTTCAGAGAAGAAAAGCCAAGCCACAGGAGGTAGCATGCACAGCTTCTTATCAGTGTGAACGTTTCTCCACAGGCAAATTCAGCAGACGTTAAGAATTAGCAACTGGTCAGCAATTAGTATTAAATGTGGAGGTGGGCAGCGCTGCTGGCGGTGGGTGGGGTTGGAGCTTGGTGATCCTTGAGGTCCCTTCCAACCCAGGCCATTTTATGATTCTATGAATTAGGATATTTCAGACGCCATTCATTCTGCAAGAACCACAAAGCTCACCTCAACCAGCACAGTTACCGTACGCTGACATACTTTACAATAGCCAACAAGCTATCTGCAGCTCTTTATTCCCAAAGGCCTCCAGAGAGTTCGGAGGTACATATCTCTACAAATACAAATCTTGCCTTGAAAGCCTGTTATTTATTTTTCAGTGTATAAGTATAGCCCGGCAAGGAGAGAAGCATCAGAGGTGGGAGGGGCTGCAGATGTCAGGCACAGACTGCATGCAGGCTGCCACTAAATGAGCCCCAGGGTAAATTTACCCTAATGGCAACCAACAGGAACACAGTACTTACTGGAAAAAGGTTAGCGCTCAATGTTGCTTCTACTTCAGCTTTCAAGATCACCATGACATACATTAAAGAACATTTTCATGAACTTTTTCTTTGTACCAACAGTCAGTGGAGTACTTTGCTGAGGGTAAAGTGGAACTCAGCCACTTAATGATGTATACTTCAGGTTCCATGTGAGCCATTTAAAGCTCTGAACTTTAACACAGGAGTTTAGGGTATTTCAGGAGCCATTAGCATAATGATCCCTTGTTAGAATCCTCAACTGCTAGAATTCTCAACTCAAATGGGCTTTTTCCAATTGTAAGGTCAGAACAAACATGCTATCAAGTTGCAAAATATGACAAGCACGGATGTTGCACATCTGTGTTCCTATGGAAACTTTCACTTCTGTTTGGTGATGTTTACTTCTGTTACTTTACCATCTCAAAATTCACCTATTCATCCAACACTTTCAACTTCCAAAAACTGCTCTCAGTATTGGAAGCATTTTCTCCAAAGCAGACTTAAAAACATGACTTCACATTCACAAATACCAAATCAACAGTTTGGTTGGGATGGGTTTACATGTCAGAATTCAAAAGGAAACCAAATGTCTGAAGCTTGAGATTCGTAAGCCTCAGCTGAGTCACTCCTGTCCTTCACACGTCTCCACATCCTCAAGAAGAATGCCTTTGCTACTTCACCAGTCAATCTACAGCCCCAGCTTCCCTTATTTTTATTGCAAGATGTCTGGTTAGTCAGGACTTTTCCCCTTGATATATCCATCTTGTCTGATTTTCTTGCTGCATTTATGGAGATGGTCATAGACACGTTATGCTTCACAAAGCTTTCTTAGACGTGCAGCAACTTGTATTAAAGGAGCTCAGGAAGATGAAGCCAATTTAGCAAGAAGAGAAATTGACCCAAAGTGCTGTCAAAAACTTAAAAACTGAAATAATAGAACAGCTTAGAGGAACGTATCACTTGAATAAAAAGCTGCATTCTTCTCAACTTCTGTATTGCATTCCTAACCAAAAAGGAAAATAGCTATATGAGATCACGGGTATAAACAGAGAAAAAAATGTGGAAACAGTTTTGATACGGGTGACTTCATGCCATCACTCATAAAACAACATAATTTCACGTAAATAATTTGCCTGATCATCCAAAATCATAAGACATAAATTTGACAAATCACATAAAACAAGGTCACTGCTAAAGCCAGTCTACTCCAAAGCACACAGATCTGCTATTTCATTTCTGTTAATTTTCAGAAAAGCATTTATTAGAATTTCTCCATCAGCAGCTCTTCTGCCCTGGGAGGAGCCTGCTAAAAGTGACGTTATCGCTCACGGAGATTTATCCATGTTATTTCAGTCCCCAAAGCAGCATTTTCTCCTCTCAAATCCTGAGGTCCCTGAAGCAGTCCCTGTAACTAAGCAGCGCTGTAATCTTTCAGCTTTTGAGTACCTCACAGCGATTTGCTGGCCCTGCTGAGCACTATTTCAGGATCATTTGTTTTACTCTCAGTCTCCACTACTTCTGCAATTAAACCTCAAGTTAATTAATAGCACTGGTGCAACTAAGAGGTGTCAGAAACCACTTAGCTCCCCCTTCCGCTACTGCCTTCTCCAAACAAGGATAGCTTTTTCTGTGCTTTCCCCATGTTACTCCTGTAATTTGTCACACTCAGGTTTCTGGGACTGGCTCAGCTCCCCCAAATCCAGTGCTGCCATTCAAATCATTGCAGTTGCTGCACGTGTGCACTGACTGGTTGCTCTTTGCACTGAGGGATGCTTTTCCAGCACAAAAGAGCATCAAACATCTCTGAACTATTTTTAATTCAGAAGATAAATTATAGCAAGCAATATTAATTCTTGGACCCTTTACGAGGGAAGAGCTGTAGACAACTTCTCATTCCACTTCCACTGCATTGGCTCAACTATTGCACAGTTGTCCAAGTGCAAGAAGTTTATGTTGCTATGCATTATTTAATGCATAGCCAGCACTTCATCTCCTTTGCTTCTCATTTATAGGTCTCAATGAAGCTGAAACATCAAGTCTACCTTCACCTGAGGATCAACACTTGTCTGGTTTAGGCTGAAGTAAGACTTCTGAAGCTGAAGTTTCTCGGCCCATCTCTTTCCAGTCTTTTTTTCCAAGCATGATCGATGCCACTGAGCACAGCTAAACCTGTCAGTCTCCACTTCGTCAAGCTGCTCATCATATTTATCTTAGACAGCTCTGCAACCCAAAAGTTAGTTTCCAGCAGAAGCCCAACTCTAAGATCAATATTGCACGCATCACCCTCACCGCATCGGTAGCTACCCCACATATGTTCCATAGCATTTACAGTATTGACTAGAAACATTTTCATTGACAGAACAGCTTCTCAGAATAAAAATCTTTTATATGCTGAAAAATTCTGTTGCAGATTTACATAGTTGCTCCTCTTTAACTTCCAATATTCTGTGCTACCTAACAATAACGATTCCCTCAAATACCTGTGCTTTTACAAGTCCTTATAGGAACAAACCATGATGTAAGTTAAATGGAATTGAGTACACCTCACCTTAACTAAGTGACTGTCTTCACAACAAGCCTGTTATTCTGGTGCAGTTTTCAGATAAGACTCCTCTCACAGCCTCTATGTTTTCTCAGATGCTGACATGTGCATCTTACATTTTAAGTACTTGCTGGGAAGGAGGTCTAAAATTCTTAAATCCATTTTACTGCTTGGGCCCTCCTCATTTCGAAGTTATGCACTCATGTATATGGGAAGAGATCCCTGGAGGATGATTCTCATTCAAAGCAGACAAAAAAAAGCGTATATCAGACATAGTTCAGGTTGCACTCAGCTTTTCTAGGAAGCCATTGAGTACTTCTAGAGATGGAGATACCACAGTCCTGCTGTGCTCCTGCCTCACTGCTAAACCTTAACATGATTAAGACGTTACGCACTTCCATTTGTAGGAGTTTCCCTTTCTGCAACTCATGACAGTCTCCAAACATTGTTCCACCTCTAAGACCAGAATTAGTCTTCTCCCATCCCCTGTGAAAAAAATGCCACTCCTCTCTATCCAGTCACACAACTGGATTGTCACACAACAGCATTCAAACAACCAGATTTCGTATTTGAGATCAAGATGTAACAATCATACTTCTTACAACTGCAGACAGGATGTTTAGCACATGCAAGCCCTTATTGCTTTACTTAACCATATGAGGCACGGGTTACCAAATCATGTTGAGATGATATCAGCTTTATTGGACCATCTCTGCCTGCTGCTGGTTAAGGGAGACTGGGAAAGACCTCATCTGTTTTTAAGCAGACTTTCAACTCAAAAGCACAAATCCATCCATTATCCAGGAGTTCAAATAAATGGTACATCTAATTGTTGATACAGTTGTACAAATAAAAATCATGGTATATCATCATACCATGCAAAACAGATACCTTCTTTGATACTCTACTGGCCTGGCAGAAGCGAGACAACAGAAAACTTCAGTCTGTGAAATCCAACATGTCCGAATATTAAGTTCTCATCCACCTTTGTGGGAAGCATGGGAAGCTCTGCAGTATTGATAAGATCCCTTACTTTAGTACTGAATCAGGCAGTAAATCAAGTAATTTAGCTTAGTACAGGAAAAGTCAGACAAGCTGGGGGTGCAGAGAAAGATGCATGTTCTGTCTAGGGGGAAAAGAATTGAATTTTAAAACTCCATGAGATGTACAGTAAAACAACAAAGGATATAACTTTGTAGTGAGCACTAAAGACAACAATGGCTCTGAAAGCCATTTGACACAAAAACAGAAGCACAAAGAACAGTAACACACCATGCATTGTTGTGTTCTAAGCAACATAATGAGTTTCCAGAGTAACCTGCATATAGACACATGCTTCCTTAGGTTTTAAAACTAAGGGCTTGATAGATTGAGGGGAAAAAAAAAATGTGCCATAAAGAGATTTTTAAACAAGGCACATATGCACTGTAATACTTTAATTGTATACCTCTGTATTTTAGAAACATCTGACCTTCTGTATACTAAGGATTCATTGATTTTCAATAATTCTCAGTGCTCAGCAGGATTCCTTGATTCTCAGAGCAATCTGACAGATTGTGAACATTTGTAAATCTCCTACTTGCTAAGTGCCTTAATAAAAGGTGACTGAGGGCTTTTGTTTGTTTGTTTTTGTTTTTTTAAAGCAAGTTTATCTTCTTGAAAATACCATAAAGCTGCACATACAGCAGGCACTGCTGGTGTTTGATGCTTGTGGTTAACAGTCCTCTGAAAATAACCACAACAGAATCACCAAAATTTGTTTGGTGATACTAGAAGTAATTCCTGTTATGATCTCACTACCAGAAAGTGGTCTAAGCACAGAGCTTATTTGTATCAAAGTAGATGGAGTCAAATTAAATACAGCTGAGTGAATGAGCTCCTTGAATAGCGCCAAAGCATTCCTCAGTGACTTTGGGCTGGGCATTACACTGCCATCTTTGCTTTGTCACATGCGTGTTATCTCAGAGTTCTCCTTTAGTCCTTGTAGGCTATGATCTGCCTCCTGGAGATGTGTCTCAGTAGTAATCAATGACTCAACTTTTCCCCTAATGACCCCATAATTCCAAGTCTGGATCTCCCTTGAGCTTAAGGGCGACCACACCACAGCTGCAGGACTGCTCCTAGAAAGGCAAAAAGAACTGGGAAGAGATTTTCTTTAAAATTATGATGTTAAAGCGTTCCCCTTATTTTTTTTTTTCATGTTGCATTCTGTTCCCTTGATTCCTTACATCAAACTATAGTTCCTCCTCTTGGTTTGATTTGTTCTCCATAATGTATATCCTCACAGAGGGAAAACTGTCATAGGAAGTTTTCTTGGACTTAAAGACTTCTTGTCATTTTTTGAAAGATACCCTTGGTTTACATAAACTAAAAATGAACGACACAACAGCTCAAAGAATCCACAGCTTTAAAAGGCACCAGCAGCCTTCCTGTAATCTTCCATTCTCAGAGCTGGAGCAAACTCCGCAGTGAACATTGCAGAAGGTGCACTTGACTAAAACGAAATGAGATCAGAAATGCCAGGACTGAGTTGGGAGCTGATAGAAAGGCACGTGCTTCAGCATCTACTTCTCCAGTAGGCCACAGTGCATACTGTCTTGTGAGTAAACGCACCCGGCAGTCATCTGTACTTCATTAGCAAAATGTCACATTTTTCTACCAATTAATAAGAACTGTTGTAGACTTGAGAACACTTACCTACTAGTGCAAACAACAAAGCATGAACACCTTGACACTGCAAGTATTACACCAAAAGAAACCCGCAATAAGACTGAAATCCCATTTTTTGCTCTCCTGAACAGCAGCACACATTACTCCCCACAGCTACCAAATAACATCAATTAGGAGCAGAAGCAAGATGTGCTACTATAAAAGGACATTATCTCCCCTTGGCTAAAATGACCTTTTTAAAGCCGAGGTAAAATTTTTAATTAAAGTCTGAATTGCTTCTAGGACTGTCTTAAAACCAGGAACTTTTTCATAAAATTGAGGTAATTATCAAGTACCAAACATGTCAGAGTTTAAAATAGGTCGTATATATCACACATCGATTCATACAGGTTACATAAATTTGCGTAACAAGCATATAGATTTAATTTCTCACTTCTGAAATAAAATACGCTTACATCAAAATCCATTTATTTCTTATATATTGGTTTACAAATAAAGTACACTGTAGCATGGCTGTTTTATTTACTTGCATACAACACAGAGATTCATTTATGGCAAATTGATTAATGTATATAATGCGTTGGTTTGCAGTTGCAGAATATTAGATGTAGCAGAACTGCTTTTGGTTTCTAAGTCATTAATTTGCTGATAAGCCACAGTGGTTGGATTAAAGTATATAAAGGTCTATTTATCTTTAACTTTGGATAACAACCGCTCAGAGGTAGTGGGACTTCTGTATGCACAACTCCTGCAGGAAAATGAATCCTATGCTTACATGAATACTCATAATAGAATTTGAATATTCATCTACTAATAGTATGAGATTTAGGGATAGCTGAGCACCAGAACACAGAGAAGAAAATAGCTAATTTCACAAGGAAGATGTATGTAAAGCAATGTTTCCACAACACTTATATGACACATCTCTTATTCATAGGTAATCAGAAGTAGCATCAAACAATTTGATAAAAATGAGGCTGGCTTAATAACACACATTTTGGGTGGTCTTTGAATCTCATGGCACTCTGGGCACATACTTTCCAAGAGGAAGGCAGCAAGAGGAGGGCTTTGCCACCCTCCGTCACATCGCCAAGCATCACCAACTGCAGCAGCCCAGAGCTGTATCGCTTCCCTTACAGAAATAACAGCTCTATAAACCTGCTTGCTTCACTCGTGTCATAGCCTGACCAGCCCACTGCAGAGCAGAGGAACACAGAGCACAAACAATACGTTTCATTTATAGATGTGGGAGCAGGGCTCGGCCAGCAAGGCCACTTTGGGGTTGGCAACAGGACCGAAGTCCAGGAGGGCTCCATCTGCTGACTTGGGACACTCAGCTCAGACAGAATGATCACATCTGTAATTCCCACAGATCTGTTACCTCTGACATAAACCTGTCAGAAAACTGAACTACAGAATAGTCATGGAGAAGGGGGCAAGAGCAGCTCCTCCTGATGGGAAAAGGCTGGTGGAAAACTGGGGGGGGGGGGAAGGGGGGTAGCAGTACAGAAAGTAACTTCAGATTGTCTATCACAGCCTTTTCCATAGATTTCAACATGAGAGGGGAAATATCCATCTGCCTACATATGTGCATTGTTATCTTTTATTTGCTGAGGACCACAGCAAAAAAAAAAATCCAGATATAATTGCACATGAAGACTAACTTGTCGGATAAGAAGCCAAATAGTCATCAGTACGTGTATTTGGTCTTGATGCTGGTTCAAAGGTGAGAGCCTCTCTTATGCAAGGGGTACTGGTTTCTAGTACTGGCTATCAAATTCACTGTGTGCTGATGACAAAGAATGCTACTCCTTATTCTATGTCATGATAGACATGAAAAATAGTTTAAAGGCAGAACAAGGAGGGACAGAATTGAAGACAGTAACTTCAGCCACCAACGGCTTTGAAGGGGTTACACCTGGCAGAAGTGATGGAATTCCATGTCAGATCAATAGGTGCAAGTGATTACCTGCTATCACCGATGATGCTGATAGCACTGCTTCAGACCAAAAGCTTGAGGGCTCTTGTTTGCTGGGAGGTTAAACATGCTGCAGTCGCATCTCACTCCAATTACATTGCACAGGTAAGAGAAATTAAACAGGTATTACTCAATCAACCTCATTATCCCTGAGTTAAGGCAGGCAGAAATCACCGATTCAAACACTTAAATAAAGCAAACGCATGACAACTGATGTGCTATTATGTACATTAAGCATAAGATTAATGGAGTAAGATTAGAAAGAATGCTTTCAAGAGTCATGTTTCACACATTAGAAGAAAGAATGGCATGTTTGAAAACAGGATGCTTGACTAACATCCATTTAATCTTTTCAAATGTTCAATTTGTTTTTCAGTGGAAACTTATCTGTTGAAAAAACAAGAACTCTGACTCCAAAGCACTCCTACAAGAACAACTGCATCTACTCCGAAACAAGCACTTCAGCCAAAAAAGAAAATCAATGCATTTTAACACAAGTCAATAAAATCATAAGAGATGGAAATATTTTAACCCATAAATATTCCCTAAGATGCATATGGCATTAATGAAATAATTGGAACTCCGTTAAATTCAACTTCAGTTAAACAGAGGGAGATGGGTGAAAAAAGAAAACCCACTAATAGTGGTAGCAATCTCTAGAATTATCATTATCTAGCATAGATTTTCCATAAAGTGACCTTTACCTTTCACATGCTTTCCCCCTTGATGAATTACCCGAGAAACACAAACGTGACTTCACATCATCCATACTCCTCCATATTGCTGTATATCGTTGCCAGATTAGATCATGCTTTGACGGGACAAAAAAAATGTGTCCCTTCTGAAAGCAATATGTGCTCCCTCTAGCGTCCACAGAAATCAAATCCAAATGGTGAGTAAACGGTGCACGGAATCAGAGTTGAATCATGTCCAGTTTTACAAAGGCATATAAGAACTAATGTGACTTAGCAATTAGTCGACACTTAAGTAAATCACAGGACTTAAAGCATCAACTATATTTGCAAGAACTTGAATAAAGACCTGGTCAGGATAAAACACTGAACCGGAGAGAGAGCAATGTTTCACTACTTATCATAAAATACATCAGCTACATTACTATTTGTTCAAATGTAGTGATTTGGGACCTGAATCCCCAGTCAAGGAATTGGCCTCTTTGAAAACAGCTAAAACTATAAATTTCACAATAAGATTGAAATCAATTATTTAAATCAAAGTCTTCTGCTCATTGGTTTAAATCACAGCTAAATCACTTCGATTTAAGTCAATTCACCTTACTGAACCCTTTAATCTTTAAGTCAATGACAAAGCTCCCATTGACTCGAAGAGGATGCTTCAGGAGAATTCCCTTAGGCTGAGCAAACCAAACTCCTGTCAGTTCCTGCCAGAATCCCATTAAAGCAGCTATTAGCCACATCCAATAGATTTGTCTTCCAGACCAAAGGGGCATCGGGAATTACACGACCTCATGCTGAGAGAGTAAGGAAACAGAGCTTTTCTCCTCTCCCTCCTTAGGTATTTATCTTTCAGCTAGCTCTGTTTCGGAGCCAACTTAGTTTCTTCCCCAGGAGCGCTGAAGCCCTGATCCAGCAGCACGCACGTGGAGCTGTTTGAGACATTGCAAAACTCTTTGCAACAAGTCAAGTCCTATCTGTCCATTCCCAAAATACATTGGCTGATCAGGGTTGGAGATCTCTAGGCTTCAGGTGTTATTTTTAGGGGCATACGTACACACGCAGCATTTTTAATACAACACTGACCAATGTTTTACTGCCATTGCAGCAAGAGAAAGACCCTGCATTCATTATTCACAACTCTCTCTGAAGTCATGGCCGGATTCTGCCAACACATTAATTCTCACTATTTTCCTGAGGAAAAAAAAAGAAAAGATCTTTGGAGGAGAACCAAAGCAGTGAGCGCACACATGCAAATCCCAAATAGAAAGCGTTTCCTTAAAAAGAAAAAAAAACCACAACAGTTGCATTAAAACCAGAAAGGCAATTTAAACATTTAAATTAAATAATGCAATTAAGAGAAACTAATTCATACGTTCCCACGGGTGTCTTTATGAGCTCTGAGCATAGGACCATATTAACTGAAGTTGTGTTATTAACTTCACCTAACCACAAAGCGGTCCTTGCCCCTCCCAAAAAATGGCTGTTTCTCTCAATATCCCATACACTTATGTATTTCAACTATTCCTTTCTTAATAGCTATTTCTGAGCATCCAAAGGGCTTTTATGACTGCTTACAGCTTTCTGGGAAACCGCATGTCGTTCTGATAAACACTGATATAAAAAAAATCAGAATCTACAGCTCATAATGAGGCAATTATCTCACAAGATAAATATGAAAAAAAATCCAATTACGTGATTTTATTCTAATGCTGACCTGTGGGGTTTTTTTTCCCCCCTGCACTTTTTACTCAGAAAATGTGCACATGTCACCATATAATTTGTACCTTGAAGCACCGTACTGCCATTATGCATGTACACACATTCGGAAGCTAATTTCGCATTTCAGACACACCTTTAGGAGCTGTAATTCACTAAATACCACTCTTGCATTTTCTCTACCTCTTCCAGAGAAAGGCAGCATTTACGTATCCCCAAAGCAGTCAAGAAATTGGGAACTTACTACCCACCATCACACCCAACCACAGAACGATATCACTTGTATCTACACATCGCATCATGGTGACTACGCTCACATGGGGTGAATATCAACACAGACCGTGTCCCCATGGTTACACAGTGATTAATTCGTGGATTCTTTGTAGCACTTCAGCATAAGCAGCTGCTGGGCAGAAACCCAATGTAAACATGGCACCCTGCTTAACTGGGATATCCGACAGAACTATCTTATGTTTAGCCAACAGAAAGCTATTAATAGTGACATTTAAAATAAGCTGAGTTTTTGAAAGCAAACTAGAAGTCACCAAGTGGGAAGGTTTTTACCGGGTACTGCTACACCACTGAAAAGATCTCTACACCATTAGATTTCTAGAAGGAGAAATTTCTTCCATATACTCTTCTACAACCACACTCAGTGTTAAGTCTTGGGGGTTTGCACGAGTCTCAGCTTACGTTTCCATTAACTTAGGACTCCCTTGCAACAAGCGGAATATATTTATTACAAAGGTAGCAGGATTTTTAAGACAATCATGAGAAGAAAATGACTAACCATGGAACTGAAAAGAAAGCCCTGGGCCAGAACAAGAGCATCAGCACTCACCCGTGGCAGACTGAGTACACAGCATGGGTTTTTGGTCAGAACAAGCTTTCAAATACTGAAGTTACTGGTATGGCATTAGAAACTAGCTTTTATAAAGGTTCTCTTTAAAATAGGCATGGCAAGAACGTGATACAAAGAGAAGGCTCATGCACTAGAGACACCGAGCATCTCTGAAACTCGTGCTTCATCAAAAAGCGCACGTACTGAAAGTATTGGGGAACAGGGGGGCAAATAGAAGATGCAAAGAAAAAATGCACCAGCTAGATCACGTCTACTGGATGTCCTCCCACTCTTTCAAGCAGGTTTCGCCCTGCGTCTATGCGAAAGTCAAATAGATGGCTCGGGACCTAGAAATACACGGTTGTGATCTTATTGAACAGTCTTTATTGGAGGAGAGGGCTTGCTGAACTTCAGCTTAGAGGTTGTTATATATATATATAAAGGCAGTTTAGTAAAAAAAAAAAAAAAACAAACACTGAAAAAAAAAAAACCCAGCTACTGAAAGGTAAATGAGAGAGCTTCGCAGATCCAGAGAGAGTCTGCTTATGTAGAACAAGGAAAGAAAGAAAAGGCTCAAGAGACATTAAGGACAACTCCCACCCACCATTCATTCTTTTCTTTCACAGAACCACCTCACTGCGATCCTTTTGGCTTCAACTTAAGGACTCCTATTGCCCACTAAGCTCTTCCCAAGTGCCCATATCCTTCTCTTCCATCTTATAACAATAAGGTTTAACTCTCCTTAAGCGTCTACTCCAGCTGCTTTGTCATCAGTTCACCTCTGTGCCCCCTTCCTTAATGCTCTGCCCAGTTAAAATAAGAGCTGGTATTAGAAGCGCAGCAATTCCTTTTGTCTAAGGACAAACCCCAACTTATCTGCTGTTTCTATTCCTAATTGCACCCCCGTTCCTACACCAGGTGATGATCCCTGGCTCAACATACAAAAGAAGTCTCAACATTAATATGGGATAAAATTGAGGCACTTCGGAAGAGGTGGTTAAAAAAAAAAATCTGCAAAGGCAATGTAAAAGAAAAATGTACAATTCTCGAGAAAGCATTTGGTATATAACCCTTCACTTACAAGATTATGCACCGCATAATAACTTCGGGAATCTCTCATGCAGATCAGTTTCACACGAGCATTAGTTTCTGCACTCTCAGTGATCCCAGACCTTGTCACTCAGCCCATTTTCCCATAGACAATCCCTGTAATAGCAGATTTGTCCTAGATAGCTTTTATTCCTAGCCTACAGCACAAGACAAAGAAGAAATAATTCTTAATCTACTTTGCCTAGCTAAGAAGAGGAAGTAATATAACTCAGGCACAACGAGCTTGCTGTAGAGCCCCAGCCACTTGCCTGCAGCCCGCAGACCAGAAATTAAGGGACCATGGGGAAGAGCTCTCTTCAGCCCGGTCACAAACATTAGGATACCAGGAGGTAGGGCAGCTCAGTGGCACCCGGGAGCACAACATACTGTCACTATATAAAGACTCGGAAGAGGAAAAGATGAGAGCTCCCAGGGAGCTGTGGGCTCACCGGAGCAGGTCAGTTCTGCCTGACCAAGCGGCACAGCTCATAATCACCACCCTACCTTGAAAACTGGTCGAGTTTGCTTATTTTTTATTACATATATTTATTTTTAAATTCTTGTTCTGGCCTTGTAAGGAACTGAAACGAACACAATTTCCATGCACGCAGGGTGACACTCCTGGTGGCAGCGGCCAGTTCTCTTGCCTGAAAACAAGTTATAAATAGCAGTATTATTCATGCATCAATAGCATATATTCAAACACGTTTCAAAGACGGAGCGACTGTAAACCAAGCCAAAGCAATACATACAAATCCATATTGCTCCCAAAATAACCTCTTCCACAGCTCTCAGCCAAGGAGCTTCCGCATCTCCTCCTGGTACTGAAGTGTCAAAGGCATCTTCCTCTTGATCCATTTGGATGAACCCGCTAAGAGAAGCCGTGCTGCTGGAGCAGAGCAGGAACACGTTCAAACAGAGATTAAGTGACTTTCACAAGTGGGAAAGAACACTGGAATACGGGGTCTGAAAGGGAGGAAAGATTAAAAGAAAGGTGAAGAGGTGACTTCCTTTGATGGAAAATGAACAGGTTAAAAAAATATATGGAAAAAAAGCACATCCGAAATCCAAAAGTTCAAACCCTTCCAGTAGTATTGAGACAAACCCCAAATAGGAACACATTGTGAAGATCTGTGGAATTAGCAGGCATGATTTTTGCTAAGCAGCATTTAGCAATATTCAAAGTTTTTTTTTACACGGTTGGGTTTCTTTTGGGTTGTTTCTCCTTCCAGGTTTTAGGGGAAAAAAAAAGTGCAGATGTTTTTAGAAGCCTACCTACTAGTATATACTTCGGGTAAGTGAGACAGATTTATGAGAACCATTTCTCTCATTAAATAGAAAATCAACAGATGGCATTCTATAGGCAAGTCCCTATTTTCTTAATTTAATATGACTTGGATTGCAATCCTGTATGATTTCAAGAGTCTGATTTGAATATAACGGCTCTGAAAAAGCTGCGTGAGAAAGACATTCGCAACCCACAGCAAGCATAACCACCACCTAGCTAACCACCTTCTGTAACCCTTGGCTAGAAAGCAAGATTGTCTGGGTCTGACTTCTGAAATGCAGCCTTGGACAGAGGGAGTTTTGTTCTGAAAAACACAGGAGACAGGATTTCAGCAGAGTATTCTAGACGAGAAACAAGCACAGCTGCAGCACTGGAATAATCCATTCTGAGAAGATTCCCTAAAAGATATATTAAAAAATAAAAAAGGTATTTCAGGCCCTACTTTGTCTGAAGTGGGAATTTTTAGCCGGCACCAAGTTACCTCCCCTCCTCTCTTGGTGGGAAACAATTTGAGCAATCTCAATATATTTTTAGTTGGTTATCATAAAGACGTTCGTGTTGCCATTCTGAAGAGCAGATCACCGTGTAATTTCACGTTTTTCATCCTTGTGCAAATAAGTCACAGTTTACTGTAGGCTGATTTTTCCATGTGTAATATCTGGATTAGCAATTAACATTTTAATTAAAGACGGATTAACCAATATTAGGAAAATTAGGTCTGGAACTGTTCAATTTAAAATCCACCACATACGTACAGATAAACATATATTTGTTAAGTACAAGTAATTTTCTGGTCTGTGCAAGAATGATACGATTTAGGACTCTGAGAGACAGTATAGTAATTTGATATTATTACACATGGAGATAAGTACCAAATATAATAAGTGAAAACTAATCTTTTTTTCCAAGAAGCTGCATGATTACCATTAAAATTAAGTGTTAGATGTTCACTTAGTGAGGGTTTGGACCGCAGCTCAAGAAGCGCTGCCTGTAGACCAGTTTAATTTAGTTATGTTTAAACCAAGAGTAGTGGAGAAGGAGGACACGCTGTTCTAAGTGTAAACTGTATTAACAGAGATTTCTGTACTTCTTGTTCCACTTGCAGTTTTCTTGCTGTGTGAATAAATCACAGCGCGTTTTCTCTTCTTTCAGCAATCTTCATAGTGAGAAGCCGGAATTTGTACCATGTGCCTTCTTGTCTGCATCTGGTCTCATTTTGTCAGTGCACACCCTGGGTGCTGAGTTCTGTTGGGTTGTGCTTTTGTTTTTATTCGTACAGGGGTGAGGCGGCATTGTGAAGTTGGGCTTTCTGGGGGGAAGAGAGGGATGGATTACACCTGTTACCTGAACACCTGCTAATCTTCAAATCACTTGCTTTGCAAAGGAGAAAAAACTAGGTGGCATAATAGCAAAAGCAGCCAAAGAACAGGAAATATTGTGCCAGATATCCAAACCTATCACCCATCATTAAAAACATACGGCATTGCACTTCTCCCCTTCAGTCACAGAACTGAGACACACACCCTTATGGCAAACACCATTATCAGAACCTACAGAGAACTGTAACAAATGTTCTCATCAGCATCTTTTGATGCAATCTGGATACAGCTCAATGATTTGGCATTTACAGAAGTATTTAGTATACTTGCAGACCTAGTAAGCAGCATAATAAATACAATGAAGCCCTTTCTATTCTTCAGCACCAAGGTATTTTACTTACAACAAAACAAAAAGAAGCCCAGATCTTTACAGCACACTGCTTCTAAAGCAGCAGCAAACCAAAATCTTTTAAGCCCATTAACTTCAAAAAGGCAAAGCTTTTGGGGGTTGAATAATCAGTTCCTAGGCATCTCCCTGGGTTTCATTTCACTGAGATTAGGAGTGACACAAAGAGTTTGTTCCCAACAGCTAGTGAGATGGCCGGGCACCATGGTGGGTACAGCCGCATGGCAGGAGAGACACAGTAATTCACAAGTAAGCAGCCAACAACAGTGAACACAGATGGAATGGGAATAAACTTCTTCATCTATAACTGAACTGCTGAACTCCAGGCCAATGTTTAAGGCAACGTATATAGGTCATGTCAGATTTGTGTAGGGCTCCTTTCTGTGTGATGAACTCAAATGCTCATTAAGAATTAAAAATAAATAAATCACTTTCAAAGGTGAGTGAAGAGGAGGCAGAAAAGTAAGGAGTAACTCGAGTTCACAAAGCAACCAGAAATCAAAGTAGCAGAAACATTTAAAAGCTGCTCATTTGAGCTTTAACATGACATCCCCTTATTCCATAGATAAGCAGAAGAGGAATATGTGCAATAGCAACTTCTTCCTTTGCCACCATACCTCTTGAACTCTCACAACCTGAAATATTTTCATGGGATTACATTGTAAAATAGCAATTCAAACTTACTTTTTAAGCTACAAGTAGCAGGACCACATCCTGGACCCCATCAGGATTCAAAGCCTTAGGCTTGGAACTCCCTTACCCAAATTTAACCTTACAAAAGTTTGTATTAGAGAAGAGAGCCAGAGAGAAGGGGATGGATGGAGGGAAATTACTTCTAGAGAAGACACTTACTGTTCTCCTGTCCAGGGAGGTACATGACAAAGGCAGGCAACAGTGGTAGAGAAAAAACAGCCACAGCTCCAGCCCAAGAATCCTCCATGGCCCACTCCTCTCTGAACTCTACAGAGGGGGGCAGGAAGGAGCTGCTGCCACTCAGCTGCTGCCTCCCATGGTCATGCCATCTCTTCAGCAACCTACATCAGACCTGCACTGAAAGCCTTCCTGAGAAACACAACTTCCTGCTTTAACAGCTTCAGGAGATTGAGACATCATATTACACTGCAGACCACAGGCAACTCCTGCTGAATGCAGATAGCTGTACCATCCTGCATGGCTGCAGCATAGTGGGAATGCTTGTTTACACTGTAGCCGGTAAGCATACAACTCATTTCATCCATTGAGATGTTCTCTGATGTGAATTTAAGAAAGACAGGCCCGATATTTTTCCACTGCAAACAGCGCAGTATTTGGGCCTATTCTTTCTGTAAATCTGATGGCTTTGTCCTTAGAGCATCTTTTGAAATAACTGCCGTTAACACCTTGTTGTTCTTTTGCTTGTCAAACCACGCACTACTACTAGCATTTCAGAAATAAAAGAAATGAACAGCGTGGACTGTCAAATCCTTGGCTGTGTTATCGGGAAAATATAAATACAAAGTGCTGTAATTGAATCCCACTAAGAGCAAAGTTCTAAAAACCCAGCACAGAAGTTGCTATAATATTTGAGGGGAGAGAGGGTGTTTCGAGGTAGCACATGTGCTGCCTGGAGCTGAGCTGTCATAGCAACAACCTCATTAAATGGTCCCTCTTGGGAGTGCTAACCTGCATCCCGACTGTTGGAAAGATGTCATTTATAATGGGACTTAATTCAGTTAAGAGTCAAAGTACAGTAGACTTACAGAAAAGTGAAATTGCTAATTTAAAGAATTCACAGAAGAGCATGAATACTGTATCAAATGGCTGCAAAAGAAAAAAAACCCACACCTTGGCTTTCGCCCTCATCATCTCCACTCCCCAAAACCACCACCAGTATCTCCGCCTCTTAGGCATACAGTTTGCACCTTCTCTGTGACATCCTTATCTCTGACAGGGGCTCCGAAGGCACCTGTTTCTTCATTTATTGCCCCTACATGCCAAGCATGACCAACACATTTGCACACCCGTTCTAACACCGAGCTCTGCCCCACCAGCTAACAACCCACAGCCAGTGGCTGTAGATGCTCTCCTCTCACATTTTTCCACTCTTAAGGCTCTTGCTTTCAAGAAAAGAACAACAACGCAGGTACTCCCAAAGAAGTGGGTATCTAAATTAATATCCTAATGGTGGCAGAGATAGCCACCAACTTCCAGAGCTGCTTCGATACCACACTTGTCAATTCCATAATGGAGTGGCAATAGAGCAACAGAAACATATTAATGTGTATTTGGATTTCATTTTTAAAGATGTATGATTTAATAACTTTAATTGACAGCAATAACGCCCGAGTACAACGCCTTTTGGAAGTGCCTTTCAGTTTTTAAAGCAGTGGAGATAATTGTAAATGAAAAATGAAAGAAAACTGCACTGCTCAGAAAATGAGTCATTAACCTTTCAACTCGAGAGCTACTGCTGGAATCTGGACCAGCAGGACTGCAGGAACAGCAAGAGCAGTTACGGAGGCAATTCAGTACTTTAAACTGATTTCCTTCATTTAGAATCATAGAATCTGATAGTCTTAAACTCTTCCCATAGTTGTCTTAAACTCTTCCAGACTTGGCCTCCCATCTCCCCAAAACATGATCACTCTGCAGATCACTAACACAGAGATGTTTGCTAGGTCTTTAAGAGCAGCCAGGCCGTATATATAATAACTACAAATGTGTCCTCAGCTTTTTCAGGTAAAAAAATAAAAACATAAGCTACTCATTGAACACCAGTGCTTCCAGCTAAGTGACATATGCAGAACTTCCTTTACTGTAGCAGCTCCTGTAGAAATTGCTCCTGCCCCTCTATTTTTGATCAAAACTTGCAGTGTCACTTAGAGCAACAACAGAGGAAGATGTTATACAAACATCTATGCAGTATCAGCTGCATAAGACACATTTACATCTGTCCTCCAGTATGTCTTAATCCAGTAGTAAGGTAACTAGTTAAATCCCATGAGAGAGAGAGACCTAAACTGCAGAACTTGAACTGGAAATCAAATCAGCAGGAGACACCTCATTTTAATATGCAAAATGAGCTAATAACATCCATAGTACTTCCCATAATCTAAAGAAAAGTAATCCATTAAAGCTTTTCTCCAAACGTGCAAATGGAAAAAGGAAAAACTCAATTTCAAAAACAAGTGGATCATAAGTTTAGATAAAAGCCCTGCTCCTGTTTGCACTGCTCTTTATTGTCCCACGCAAGACACTTTAAGAGATATTCCATCTATGCTTATGGAAAAAAAAAAATGTTAATTCTCTTCTAACAAATTATTTTCATTAAACAGGCAATTATTGCATTCTGTTTTGAAACATATATATATATATATTCTTTCGCAGCTCAAGGTATGATTTCATTTGGTATGTGCAGAGCTGTGCAAGGCTTCCTGTATTTTAATGTATTTATTCTCTGGCTGTTAGCAGAGCTGTCCAAGAGCAAACTTGAAGGTAGTTACAAAGTACAGATTTTCCAGTAAAAAAAAGGGAGAAATATTGGCCAGACAGTTAATTAAATGCACCAGGACATTTTTTTTCCTCCTTTCACAAACTCCAGTTCGTATTCCAATCCTGTATTAGGTAAACAACCACACCAAATATAATAAATCTCCATTTATGTCAGTAGATTTCTAATCTGGTTCTTTTTAAAAGTCTGATGAACACATTTTAGCAGAACACATTTAATAAGGACAAGATTGATGGAGCCTCTCCTTTTGTTGCTCTGTACAGGGTGGGGTCCAACTGCAAGTACTTACAGAAAGAAACCCCGCAGTTTTTTCCTTTTCAACAACATTTCACTCTTTTCTGGGATACAGATTCTCCTCTCCAAATCTCTGCAACTGGGTGAGCTCAAGCATTAGCATCACTCAAGGGATGCAACTTCAACCCCTATACTGCCACAGCCAAGATCTGCTCAAGTCTTTCCTCATTATTTTGTTTAAACAAAGCATGGTGAGCTGCCACCTCCAGCACAGAAGGCATTCTGGCTCTTGGGTTATCTGGCAAGCAAAGGGTCACTAAGGACAAAAAAAAAAAGGGGAAAGAGAAGGTTCTTCTCCCACTCTAACCTTTATTCGGGCATCGCAGCCCTGAAAAATAGAATTCTCCCCTGTTGATGAATTACATACATAAGCAGCCCTTCCACAGCCGTCCCGCTCCATGTCTGCCATCAGCGCACAGCAAAACCCAAATTCAAACCTCTATTGCAGCACTCTACCTCATCCCAGCTTGTCAGATATTTTGCTTTTAAAGAAAAACGTATTTCATTTAAGAGACGATGGGAGTTCCTGCAAAACCTTAACCCAGCCACTTCTGCACAAAAACCTGCAAAGATAAGGGAGAAGGTGCAACTCCATCAGTTATACGAGCCCCACCAGGCCAGCAGAAAGCACAGGCTTTAAGTGGTGTTCCTTCCCAAGTATGGGGACGCATATTATTACTAGCTAATGAAATTCATATGCATACCTCCTACTTATTGCCTTTGAAGGATAACCTTCTGGATGTTTGGTGGCTCAGCAGACTGACATCTCTGAAGATATTAGTTTTCTTGTTATCACTGGAACCGACATTCGTGCCATCATGAGCATTAAGATGATTATTAATTAACAATGAGCTTCCAGAACTATAGTGTTGGACAGTTTCAACCTACAGCTGGAAAATTCCCCGTCCGTTTCCTAGAGTACCTTTTTATTCTGTCTTAAACACTAACAGGTTTTCCAGAAAAATATATATATAGTTTACCCATGCACTCAAACTCACCCATTTTGAAATCTGTTTCTACAGATAATTGTATCTTGCTGCTCTATAAAAAAAAAAAAAAACTAAAAGACTAAACTAAACTACAAAATACAGTTTTAGAAATGTGCTTATTTTATATAATTCTGGTTGCTTTAAAGGGCAACCACTTCCACAGCACAAAGTTCACGTAAATCTCCCTGCAAGTCCCAAATGCAAACACTATCTACAAAGTCCACAATCTTTGTATTTCACAAAAGCTTCGCAGAATACATTTAACATGAGGAAAAAAAAAGCTAGATTTCATTCTTCATCTTCTTGACAGAAAGGTGTCAATAGAAAGATGCTGACAAGAAAGCAAACTGAAGCCTGTGTAACTTTATTACTGAAGTATGGGCAGATTACTACGTGTTATTAAAACATCACTGCAACACTGCTGACATTTGTGCCTAGCAGTGGCAGCTATTCCTATTGAGATGGGCTGTTTTAAGCCTCGGTTATCAGCCACCAAAAAAAAAAAAAGTTATTCTTTAAGTCTACAGTGAGATAGTTGAATGTTAAATACATCTATACGTACCTGAAGTCCCAGAGGGCACTACCATTCATTTCTATTTAAAAGAAAAAAAATAGATACAGCTCATAGATGAGTTCTTCACTAATACGTTCATTACCAACAACAACTTTGTTAAGGAATCCTGCAATATCATGAAGAAAAGAAGGATGCTTGATTTCCCTGTGGCTTACACAAGACAATACTCACATATGCCAAACACTGCTGCCTATCTCCACTCATATGAATGCAGGTTTTATTTGGTTCAGAAACACAGTGGAAACTTGGTAAAAGTTGGAGGGTTTTTTCTTTCTTTGTACTGGACATGGCCTTCTTGCTCTCTACCAAATAAAATAATCCAGTAATTTAACAAGTAGCCCTCCTAGCCTGTTTCCATTACCTACTTCTAGGCTGTTTGTTTCCCTCAGGCTGCAATTCCAAATGAAAGCAACATTCAACAGGCACTTGAATCCACAAAAGCTGTTACTATCTAATAAGCTCTGCAGCACCTGGACTCCTGAAGTCATAAGAGGTTTTCCCAGGCATGAGGTTTTGGAAATTTGATAAGTGAGATATTCTACTCAAGGTGCCAGCGTGCAATCCAAGGTGAGCAAGTGAACTTAACTACTCCATTTGCTCACAGTATAAATGCAAAGCTCCTGGCCACCGGATGCTTACCAGGTGTCATGTTAAACAGAGTCATTCAAAGATTTCCACTTAGATGCAGCAGCTTTTCTGTTAAGCGTAAAACAGAATAGAAGAGTGGAATTAAATGCAAATTTAGAAGTCCTTAGAATTAGTTTTCCCTTGTTAGTTTACTCATGCATGATCAGCCAGTGGTGACCGCTTGGAAATGACCATGCTCAACACATTGGTATTCTCCCCAAAACTAACACAGCCTCAATAACTGGCTTCAAGAAACAGCTCTCCAGAAGAGCTACTTTGCCCCTAGGACCACCAAGGACATGTCGTGCTATCTTTGGCAAGAAACTGCCCACTGTGAGGCCAAACAGACCGTCGATCTGTTGCACTCTCACATTTGTCATTAAAATAAATAAAACTTTGAGAGGTATTCTATTAATTTCTCATACTTACATTGTGCTTTTCAAACCTATACAAGCTTTACAAAAAAGCCTTTTTAAAGTGCTCAGACCCAACTATCAACTTCCAAACGAAATACAGAACTCAAGTTGTGCTGTACCTACTACTTCTTTAGCACTTATTTCACGTAAATGATTTTAGTTGTGCTCTTAACTCTCCACAGCCACACATTAAGCACTCCTGCAGTCACTGGCCACCTCCTGAGCCCAGCCAACACCGCAAGAGCAGCAGTCACTGCACGTTTAGCTGCATTACCTTGTCTTTGCAAGGCACATTTGTCACAGCGTGATACCATTGTGAAAAGACAGGCCACCAATTAATGCAAATCAGTGCAGTTTCATTGAAGAGCATTTAACGATTCTCACTGACAAAATCATAGCATGGTTCAGAGTGTTTTACTCATTGCTGAACACTACTAATTGGTTAGCAGTTAGATTTCAGCTTTTTGCAGTAAAAGAAAATTTATCACAGAAATGTACGAATTGTGTTAAGAATAAGCCGCAGCAAAAGTTGCACTGCATTAGAAATATAAGCAGTTTTATTTGCTTGAATGTGTTTTAAATACGGAGCCTCACAGTTTCTATCTGAGCAGTATTATAGAATTTCATCATTGTGTTGACATCCATCTGCTTCCAACCCTCTTCTCACCGCCCAAAGATCAGTCAAACTTTGGTATGACAGACCAGATTTCTGCACAGAAGAAAAAGCTACTCATAGGACAAAGTAAGCAACAAAGGCTGGAGATCTGAGCGTACCTACCTAGCATTCCGGGGAAATGAAGTTACAGAAGCCTACATCTGATACTCTCCTGCCTTACTATGGTATACGCAGTTTGCAGGTCTCTGAAAATATCAAAGTGGCAGATCAGCTGACACCAATTCTCCAGCGGAGTATAATCTACAGAGTAAACGGGTAATATTGTGTACTGTCAGTTCCGTTTAAGTCACAGTCCCTTGAAACCCAGAAAAAGAAATGTAACGTAACAAGCCAAGAGAAGGACCTCACTGATAGCTCTGTATACACGCGTTGATCCAGATACAAGCTCCAGTGTAAAGCACTGCAGTAACAGGGCCATCGGGGTCAGGGTGCAAGACCTCGTTTGCTTGGCCCTCTGGCACTCTAGTTTGTCTGCACTTTGCAGCAGTATCTCTCCCTATCTAATGTTTTATATATCCATGTATATACATGCAAAATATCCCCAAAGAAGTGGCTCATACCAGCTCTATATGGCTAGTTGCTGCTACAAGTCAGGCAAGCTTCAGACAACTCCTGCAAGGTACACACAATTGCTTTGTTGCCCACAGAAGCATAATAAAAGCAATCCAACGTGACCAGCTGCAGGCACAGAATAGTGCCTTAGCTTTTTCCACACTTGCATAGTCTCAACTTGCTTCAGCTCTCTTCCTGGACTGAATAGAGAGTAGTGGTTCACCAAGTATTAGAATAGGAAACCTCCTAGAATATCCCAAGCTGGCAGGGAACCAGAAGGATCACCAAGTCCAAACCCCAGTTCCACACGGGATCACCCAAACCCTGTAGCTGAGAGCAGCATCCCAACATTTTCACGTGCAACTTGTACGTCAACTGATAACACCACAAAGACCCTTTGAAATGCTGAGCTGCTGAGAAACCACAGACAACGTGAACTTCGAGGAATCTTACTTAGTGAAACTGCAGTAGTTCTTAAATCATAACTGCTGGCTTTCCAGCTACGCTGATTATTTCATCACCTCCGCACATCAGCAGAAATTGGGAAGCTGGATGGTACATCAGCACTGAAGAACAGACTCTTCCATGATTTTTGGATCACTGCCAGAGTTTTGTTTACCAGAAGACTACCTCCATGATTTCAGAATAGAGTACTACTCACTTCTGACCCAGGTGCCATCTCATTACTTTTACTTATCCTGCTCATGCAGTGGGAAGCAAGACGAACTACAATTTTAATGCTATGTTAAACATCCCTGTCACTGTACTTCATTACTCTAATTCAGCAGATTTTTGTGTTCTAAGTTTCTTTTAATGAGTCTTAGGTACTTGAAATGAATGAAAACTAGCAGTAACTAAACATCATGAATGATAAGTACAGTGCTTCATCTAGAAAATGAGCCAGTCTTGTCTGCATCGCACAGAACTAAGTTCAACAGTAACCTAATGGCTTCCAAGCAGCAGATGATACACATCAGCATACTGATCTGTGTGGAATTTTGTCTGTTTCTCTGACCTCAGGAGAAGGTGATCTCCCCAAAACAAGTGGGTTTTTTTTCCTCCTAAATGAGAAATTGTCAGCGTAACATTTATTGAAAATGAATAATTGATGCAATAACTCATTCTCTCAGGTTGTAATAGCCGTTTAGAAAAGCAATCATGATTTTATCCAAATATTTTAAAACCAGATTTGGGAAATACAAAGCGGGCTTAATAAAAGAAACCCAGGCAAAAGTGAATCTAACTTTAACATAGAAATACTGCACGAAGTAACTATTTCTTGCACAAAGTCTCTAATGCAAAACAGAAAAAAAAGTAACTTGTCTTCCAATTAAGATTTTTTCAGTGATATTCTAAATAAAATGACCCAAAGATCCCCGCATTCTTAAATCCTGGCCCTGTTACCACTAAGGACAAAATCACAGAACATGCTGATTTCAGCTGTGTTAACTCAGGTCTGTGGTCTATTTGACAGCATAGTAAAACAAATTAAGTAAAGCCATTCCTTTCTGGAGAAGTTTCACTGCTGAACAGCATGCTTTCCTTTCATAAGCACGGTCTTACACAAATATCAATATACTTCAGATAAACCAGTGTGTTTGCACATGCAAAAGAATGGCAGTGAACTTACCTTGCTCTTCCCTCTTTCATCTTCATAACATTTGCAAGCAGAAAGAGGCAGGTGTTTTGGGGAAACCTATCTATCAGCCACAAAATTACTGCCTTTATTCTCGTGATCTCCTTGTATTAGTAACTACTTTATATGCATTTTCATGTCTGCACATCACCACAGCATCTCTCTAATGATGTGTATGCTGGAACGATATATCAGATAGTAATCTTTGGGTACATCTTCCAGTGCCTAAAAAAGTTATTCTAAAAACCACATTTAAGGAAGATGCTTGGCTGCATGTTACAAAAGCAACAGGTGCAAACCCAAGTGCTCTCCACCAGTATCAGTAGAATAAACGGCTGCCTAAACTCCCTGACGATATCAAAACCGCATTTAAAGAACTGTTGACAACAATTATTTTTGCTAGTTTGCAGACAGGCAAATTGAAATCACAAAGCATTTTATGAAAACTGACTGGGTACTTTTTGTTTTGCTGGAGCGTGTGCTCGTGCAGGCAGATGAATTCATCCTTGACAAAACAGCCCACAGGAGAAATACTGCATTTGCAAAGCATTGCATCAGCATTTGTCTTGCACATGGTCTATTCCCCCTCCAATATATCATCACACGACTATTTGAGAAAACAAAACTGCATGTTTTCATTCTCCAAGATTCCTTTGTTCATTCAAAGGGGGAAAAAAAAAAATAGTGAAGCTTCTGAACTCCTACTAAAAACTCCGTGTTGGTGAAAACCTTGAGGGATTATACATGTTTTTCTTATTCTCAGAGTTCAAGATTTGTCTCTGCAGCACTTATCCAATCACACTTAAAGCATAAGTCATTCAGTAGAGTCACGCATACCACAGAATGTCCTACTGACAATAAAGCAATAGATAATTCTAAATGCATCAATCTGACAAAGAAAAAGCACATTACTTTTGAAGCGAAGCTGTGTTTCAACTGCTTGGCTCCTCTGGAAGGCCATGTTAT
Source organism: Alectoris magna (assembly GCA_030625065.1). Classification (NCBI taxonomy): domain Eukaryota; kingdom Metazoa; phylum Chordata; class Aves; order Galliformes; family Phasianidae; genus Alectoris; species Alectoris magna. Next base: position 990,880 of record CM060567.1, on the reverse strand, counting down.
TCAGCAGAAAGCCACACACAAGATGTTTAGGAACATCAGATGACACTGAGAGCACGTTTCAGAACACAACGTGCTGTATCTACAACTCTTACTACCATCATCTCTACTTTTCCAACTCGGAGACTCCAAATCTACTTCTAACTGAATAGAAATTAAAGTCTAAGAGTGTATCTCACTACAGGACAGGCATTATGTCATCTTTTAGAAGACCTATTACTTAGCAGTATGCTATATACTGCAATGTTTGGGTATTAACACACAACCACAATTTATTACAAACTGATGGAGAAAAACGTGGTTGCCAAAGGGACATACAGTCATCTTTTTAAGTGTCAGATTCTATACTCACATTGGAAGGGTTTGTGAAAAATACAAAGAGCCCCAGTCAAGTTCCATGTTAACATTATTGGGTTGGAACTTGATGATCCTTGAGGTTCCTTCCAACCCAAGCCATTCTATGATTACAGATGGGAAGCACTGACACATATTAAGAAAATAAAAGCAGATAACTAACAAAATAAAAAGACTTTGCCTTACTGCATTAGCAAATTCAATGCAGCTTGGGCATTTGTATCATTATGGTCACCAAGCAAACATCAGAGACAATACGACTATACAGTGAATTGAACTTATTTGTAAGCAGTGATGAAAATAAGACGAAAAACAACTTGTGTAACCGCAACACTAGTGGGCTGGACAGAAGGCATGTAGTCATTGAGTAATTATATTTAAAAAATCCAATTAGGATTTAATTGCACTCACAAGTTTTGGACCTAGTGCTGCAATTCCTACACTTAGACAAACTCACACTAACCACAGTAGTCATCGTGACTTGCATAAAAATAATCACGTTCTGGTAATTTTATCCTCATTGTTTATGATTAGAAATGTTTTAAGTGCCATTAAAATGACTTTAAGTATTTTTTAAACACTACATTTGAAGGATCTTGACTACTAAAGACAGATTAATGCATTAAAACTACGAAATGACATGATTCAAAGTATGCTACAGTAACACAACCAGTGTCCTACCACTGAGCTTACCGGCATCTCTACAGATAGCCATTACTCTGAATTCTTAAATTGAATTTACCTACGACCTTTACAATCAATAGAATAAAGAGAACCCTATTTTATTCAACTCCAAATAGCAGATGAATGGACATAGCAGAACTCTAGAGAAACAAGCACTTTCAAGCTGCTGTCTTATATCATCTTTAAATGAGATGAGATCCACGTGAGCGCAAAGGTACGCATATGTATGCTCACATCTAAACATAACTCTTCATAAAAAAAAAGGTACTGTATGATGAAGGGTTTTTCTGCAGGTCTTTGGAGATCAGCTACTTCAAACCGCAGGAATACCTGCCAAAGCTCTATGATAAATTAGTAAAAGGCTTGCTACAGGACAAGTTTACATACAGCTCTTTCATAGAGAACACCTTGTTTTGAACTGCAAAACGTTACCCTTTTAAACTGCTTGCGCATTTGCAGCACTTTTCCTTTTTATTAAACTAGAGCTCCAGAGTCACTGAGCTAAACTGAAAACAACCTGCAGAAGGGAATGCGTACAGCACTTCAGACATAACCACACGGCTTGCTCAGAAGCAACGGGATTTTGTTCATGCAATCACATACCCAATCGAAGACAAACATACATCACCAATTGCCCAACAAAACTGAAACCGCACTTGTGGATACCTCTCACGATTTCTTTCTTTAATTCTTACTGCACATCCTTTTAACTACTGTCCTAAATCCCCTGATATATTTCCACCCTTCCCTGTAATTTTGCCTCTCCCATGACAGATAAGTTCTTAATAGCAGAGCGTGCTTCCTGCAGCATTGTTCTTTGGAATAAATAAATAGGAATGTCACTGCGACCTTGGAAGTATTTCTTTCTCATGCACAATTCTAGTACTTACTACCTATGTTCAAGGCACAGAAGTGGCATTAAGAATGAGAACACCTCTGTAGTACAGCACAGAAACGGGTCTTTTTAGAGAGTACTTCCCAACAGATTGCTAAGCCAGAGCTCAGGCTGGTGAAGTGCAACAGCATTTGGTACACTTGGTTTCAAGTATTTTGCTACTAATAAGGAGACTGCTGCAAAACCACCCAGCATATCCAGCTGCTTGCTGTGACACCTTGATGGAGAAGGAAGGCCACCAGCAATCACCACCAGAAGACAGATTGATTTCACCTGCTTTCTTTCTGTTACCAGGTAAGTAATCCAAATTAACATCAGCTGAATCCTGAACCAGAGAATTCCATTTTTAAGTAATTCATCTCCAGCCTTTACTTAAACATAGTCAAAGGACACTGTGAAAACAGTAAGTTCTCTACTAAGTGGAACCACGGTAGACATTTTGAAGACTTTATGAATCCAGAGTTAAGCCACTTCCATGAAGATTTGTCTTCCCTTTTTTAAAAGCTTAAAATTACCCTAAAATATTAACTGAATACGTGATACACCATCACTCAGCAAGCACTGAGTTCCAGACAACATTTGTCCACTCAGTAGAGGACTACTACCTGACAGCCTTCGGGGACAAGTCCTACAGCACACCCAACCCTCTTCCTCCCCATACGGAGATAAGACTTGTGAAGATCCATAGAGGTTTCTCAGGCTCCTTAGTGAGACCATTACAGCTTCTTTGCCAGGGAGCTGTGAGTTTCCTCAGGAGATGGACTGAAGCACCAAGAAGCAAGTAATACTTCATGACAGAGGTGGCATAACCCAGTTGTTATCCTCATCACCTTCCCTGCTGTATTCCCCTCCCTACATGACTTACTTCTATTTTCCTTCATCTCGTTTCCACCCCTTTGTCTGTCTTATTTTTTCTTCTTTTTATACATACACTAAAATAAAGCATTTGTAACCTGGATAAGGACAGAACTGACCCAGTGAAAGTCTCCCAGCCAAATGCAAACCTAGAGAAGAGGTTTCATTACTTCAAACTTCAGCGGGTTTCTTCTTTTTTTCTTCCTTTTTTTTTAATCCTAAAATCATCCACCAGTCTAATAGGTGTTACCTCTCCCTACAACACTCACTAATATTTAGTATTACCATGGCTACCACAACAGTGCTATTAACACAATCCATGACATTTTCCCAATTCTCTATTACCTACCAATGGTGAACCGCAGTGCATTCCAAATTTCAGTGCCTTTCACATACATTAAGCCTAGCACGCTTCAGTGCCTCAGAATCTCCTCCTGTGAAGGAGGATCAGCTTGGTATGGTCAATAATTTTAGCAGTATATCATGAAGTTTATCTGATGTGCAAATGCAATTTGCTGTCTGGATGCCTCAACCTTTTTAATGCTGAGACCATTTGACTTGATTTTTTTTTTTAAACAAAATGCCTTTTAAGTCTCGATTTGTACTCCACTCGGTTTTGATAAGACATGACATTATGATATGATGAGTTAGTTGATTTTAAGTAAATTTGATTTATCCCACTTTTTGGGCTGGTATGCTTTACAAGGATGCTGTCTTTTAAGATAGGATTGATCTTAATGTAAGCTGACAGCACTTTTTTTAAACATCAAGTCAGAGCAAGGTAATGAAAACAAGATACCAGGAAAAAAATGAAGTAAAATCCACACAACAAAAATTAACATTCAGAAATATTTGCTGATCTCCATCAAAGGAGATAAAATGATAAATCAGTTTCCGGAACAATTCTGCAAGACGTTAGCGAGTTTGATTCTTATTCATGAGATCAGACACAGGCTACAGCTGCTGAAGCATAATCTGACCGTTCTGTGAATATCACAGAAAGTTCTTGAAACGTTTTCCATCAAACAACATTGCCACAGCCACGAATCTTCCCAGACAGAAGTAAGGCACAGGTACCTTTTGTAAAGCTTCAAGGTTTGCTAAGAACCTCTCCCATCTGGCTGAGCACACCGCTCAGGTGCCATTAACACCCTCTTTCCTTCGCACTATTCTCATAGTTACGATGCAGCGTTACGAACACGTAAGTTTGGGATGCTGCAGCAATGCCTCCCTCTCCCATAGCTGGTTGTTTCTCATTTCTGCTGCCCGAAATCACCTGAGCTGTTTTGATAGCTGGGTGGGAAAGGACCGGCAGGGTTCGGGAGTTGAACTGAAGCACGAATGCATACCCCAAAGAGCAGAGCCCCCTGCACTCCCCCCACCGAGTTGCAAGCAGTTCGTAATCACTTTGGTAGGCGGTGTGGACGCGATGGAGAGGAGCTGGATGCCTAATAGTGAGAACTGAACGTTGTGCAGAACTGAATGCCTGCTAAAACGAAGCTAAGTTCGACAGGCTGGGTACAACAGCATTCCGCGCAGCCACGTTCAGTTTGGAAGGGCTGCCAACAGCCCCTCAGCCGGTCTTCTGATTAACACCGTTTTGCACGGAGGGAAGAAACCCGAGGCAGCTCGGCACACCTGAGACAGGAGGGGATCCGCTACTTCGAGAAAAGCTCCATTCCACGCCAACCTCTCCCGGGAAAACGAGAGCTCCGAGACCGCTACAAAACGCTACCCCCGGCGGAGGCTTTGATCGGAGACTCGTTAAGGAAGGGAAGAGTTGCAACTTCTGGCGCTGCCCGCGGCCCCAACGCTCCCTCCCGCAGCGCTGCCCGCAGCCCGAACGCTCGGATGAGAGGCAGGCTGCAACGGGGCAGCGTTACCGGAGGGAACTTCGGCTGCGCTTCGGGACCGGCGCCTCCGCATTAACGCTTCTTCACGGGAGCACCGACCCCGGGGGAACACAGCTCTCCTTTTCCTGAGGCTCGCTGACTCTCCACAGCGAAACTCCCCCAAGTTCCCCCGCAGCCGCTCAGCTCAATGTCTCCAAACTTCCCGTGCGCGGGGACGATACCAACACGAGTGGAAAGTTGAACGCGATCCGCACACCCCTTACCTCCGCGGGCTCCCGCTGCCAGCACCTCCGCGACGGGCGGTAATCCCCAGAGCGCTGCCAGGAGAACCAGGAGGAGCGCGGACATCGCGGTGGAGCTCTGCCCGCTGTCGGGCTGCGGGAGCGGAGCGGCAGCGCCGCCGTGCCGGGAGACTCTGCGGGAGCCGATGCCGACGCCGGCACTTTTCAACGCGGAGCGCGCCGGGGCTCGGCTCACGCAGCGAGCGGGCAGCGCGGGGCGCCGCCGGTCGGTACAGCCGCGCTCCGCCTCCCGCCCTCGGCCCGCCTCGCGCCCCGCCCCGCGCCCGCGGAGCGCCCGGCGTGGAGCAAGCGGGGAGGAGGCTCTGCGCTGCTGCCTGCTTTGGTTCTGGAGGGTTTGGAACGCTTTTATTTTATTATTATTTGCAGACGAGCTTCGTCAGAGGTGACTCGGCAAAAGAAAAGATATACAAATACGTGTTCTCCCTGCCTTAGCAAGCTGCAGAGATGAAAGAAAGTAGCATGAGAAAGCAACTTCGTGCATGCACGAGCTTCAGTTGCCACCCAAAGCATCTTCAGCAAACTTCACCTCGGTTTCTGGTGGTCCTTGAAGTAGATCCCGGTGGGCACTGAATCCTGGAGTCATAGAATCATTGAATTGCAGAATACCCTGACTTAAAATGGACCCGTAGGGATCATCGAATCCAACCCCTGTCCTCACAGCACCACCCAAACCCTGAAATGGGTGAAAGCGTTCCTGAGCTCCAGCAGCTCGGGGCCGTGCCCACCGCCCTCTGGTGCTGACCCTTTCCCTCACCACCAGCTGCGCCTCCCCCGGCAGCTCTATGCCGTTCCCTCGGGCCCTGTCGCCGTCACAGAGCAGAGCTCAGCGCTGCCCCTCCGCTCCCTGTGAGATGCTGCAGCCGCCATGAGGCCTCCCCTCAGCTCCTCTGCTCTGGGCCCAACAAACCATATTGAGTTGGCCAGCTCTGGTATCCAACCTAACCCTCTCCTGGTCTCACAATTCACGTTTGTTCACCAGTCGGTTCAGCAGAATCATAACTTCTGCTTTACATAAGTGCATTACCTTGAGAGTGTCACGCAACATAACCATGCTTTGCTTATCTCAGTTCTGCAATATTTTATTTAATCCGATCCCTTTGCCAGATGAGAGGTGCTAAAGCTTTCACGTCACCCTCAGATATGAATTTTCTCCAAAGACAGCAAGGTGCTAAAATTGACTGCTGAGACCTTTACATTTCAAGAGTAAAGCCTCAGTCCTTTTAACTTCGTGTTTGTATTCCCCAACATGGAACCTAATGCCTTTTATATGAAGTGACACGGCCAAGAAACTGCAAGGGGCAGAAAGACCAAGTGATGGCAGAAGGAACAGCTCACAACCCAGGAGCAACGTGAAAAAATGTGATTATTTCTGCTGAAATGGAGGAAGGGCCCCATGATACAGCCGCCCAAGAAGGTAAAACCCCCATCCTGGCCCCAGTGACTGCTGTGGGGTAAGCCTGGCAAGACTCACAGATACTCCAAATAATTTATAGCTGAGGGGAAAAATCCAGCTGGATCAAATTCTGCATTTATCTACTGTCCACAGAGCCCGTATAATTCCCTTGCAGTCAATTAGTATATATATGACCATAACTGAGCAGGGTTCTAGATCTCAGTGTAGAAAGCCTTTGCTAATACGGTAATGACCAGACCTGAATTAAACAAAAGGAAAATCTGGCATTGTCTGTGGGCTTGGGAATGGGTGGCTTTTCAGTATGACAGAGAATGTCATACTGAAACAATACTCCAGGACGTTGGCAGGGGAGAACCTTCTGTAAACCACCGGAGCCACCTCTAAGGCTCTAGTGCATTAAGTGTGATTTCAAACAACTTCTTCTATTTCAGATATGAAAAGTGGGCAGATATCAGAGCAAAGTGAGAAAATGTGTAAAGGAGAACCATGGAATTCCAAATTGTCAGGAATTCCTGCTTAATATCAGTGGCATTTCCCACATGCCTTGTCTGTCACGTGTTATAAGGAAATGGGTGCATGCAGATGAGTTTGGTGTTGACCCATTCTTGGGCTATGGAAGTATGCTTACAAAATCTTAGGATCATAGAATGGTTTGATGTGGATGGGACCTTTTAAGACCATCTGGTCCAACTCCCCTGCAGTGAGCAGGGACACCTACAGCTCAATCAGGTACTCAGAGCCCCATCCAGCCTGACCTTGAGTGTCTCCAGGGGCGGACATCCACTGCCTTTCTGGACAACCTGTGCCAGTGAACTATCCTCCTTCCATCCTGGTTTCTTGCATCTTCTGCAAAAGCCTAAAGATCTGCAGTTACAAGTGGCCATGCTTTTCCCCAGACGTTACTTGTTAATTGGCATGATGGGTTACCATATTCTCCCCTAAAAACACCTCAGCAAAAGTCCTATTTTCAGCCACATGATGCTTTATTTCTAGTTTGCGTCTTCGTGGTCTTATTCCACGTTTATCTAACAACATTCCTCAGTGCTATTGAATAATTTGCTTTCAGAATATGGTACTCATTTAAAACATTAACATTTGAAGAATTAATTGATCTTGCTTTCAGTATTGCAGATCCCACATGCACCTAAACTTATTAAAATATTTAAATAACATTTGTAATAAAAGTCAATGGTTTCCTTGTTTACAGGAAATAAAGTGTCATACGCAGTCAGGATTATGATTAAAAAGTGCAATTACCTGTAAGTAAGCATTTGTCAAATTGAGGCCTAAAAATGCGGCATGCTTTAAGCCAGCACTGAAGCAATAATTATCCCGGTAGCCTGCTTTTAAAATGCAGGTTGTTGAACAAATAGATGTTGACCTTTGATAAATCATTCCCCGTTTCATTTCCATTGAACATCACTGGCTATGAAGTCACATTGGTGTGATTGAGTTGGATGACTTGAGCAGTGCAGTGCAAATATACAGGAGCAGAGGATGTCCCGTGTTTCCTTTTCAGCTCAAATAAAGCAACAAAAAGCTCCTTCGTATAAATACTGTCATGCATAGCTTCTATGAGTAAGCCTAAAGTTGTTTAATGAAGTGACCAGAGGAATAATCCAACCCTGTATCTAGATGCATGTATGATGCAAACTCTTTAAGTGACAACCTGGTCTATAGTGTGTTTTGCTTATACCTCAGAACTGAAAAAAAAGAAGGCAAAAAAGGAGGCTTGAGCTGGATACAGTTGCAGCATTTCCAGTTGAAAAAGAATTGAATGTCTTTTCCTAACTACAACCCCAAAAATGTAATTATATAGGAAACCAGGATGAACTGCTGCTGAAGACAAAATCTGAAGTTAAAAGTACTGTTAGAGATCTGTTTGCTCCTATGCTGCTTTCTAACTCCTTCCTCCTAATCAGAGAAATTAACACTGACAGGTTAAATAAATGAATTCATCAAGCTATAGAATATTATGAAATCTCTTATTGAGATAAATTAAACAAAGTAGAACCAATCGTTCGTACTCGCTGGCGTAACACAACACGGGAATATTAATTATCAGCCAAAGGTAATTCTGACATTAGGCACCACGAAGCTACCTAAATTGCCTCACTGCAAATTGCCTTATGGCTTTACTAATTTATTCCCCATCACCAGGTGGGGAGGTGGTGTCTGTCACCCAACAGTCCCTGCAGTGCCAATGTCACTGCGATGCTCGGCCCTTTGCAGGGGTTGCTAGGGGACGGTGCTGGCAGCCAGGCTGGAGGCACTCGGGTGTCCTGCCCTGGCCCACCAGCCTGAGAAAAGTTGCCAGGCAGCAGCTGACCCAGGGGCAGAAAGAAGGAAGAAAAACCTGAGACTAAAAAAATACCAAAACCTATCCTGTCCAAATTCACAGCTTTGCGTTACAAGCCGTCCCTAGCAGAGAAAACATCCCTGAAGGAATTTTTCATTACTGCAGTGCAACAGTGGTTTCATTGCTTAAGACTTTCTGAATGTGCATCCTCAGCTGCCGCTGGAAAAGTTCTTCATGTGTGAGCTGCTGTATATTTGCACACTGAGTGCCATGGATGGAAATCACTGCCTGGCGCTCGAGAGGTTTTGGCATGGCTTTAATGCATAAATTGAGAGGTATTAAGGAAAATACATGAAAATAGATCAGTATGGAGCCCTGCCACAGAAATGGAACAAAAAATGGAACAAGAAAAAAACAACCTTCTAAACACAGAATCGTGATGCCAATCATGATACCAATCTATGCATTCCCAATCTATGTATTCCCAATCTCCGTCTCATAAAGACATTCACTTGTGCCATCCTGCTTGTAAATACCCATGGAGTCCACGAGACCGCAGAGCACTTCAGGTGAGGTGCAAGGAGCTGATGCACGGTGGCTGAAGACAAGGCAACAAAACCCCTGTTTGTGGTTCACAGCACATGGAGGTCTGCTTGGGACAAGGGACATTTCACAATTAACCAGGTGAGCTTCAGCAAAGACGTAAATGAGACAGAGTGAAATGGTTGATATGACAAGAGGAAATGGTTTCAAATTAAAGGAAGATTTAGATTGGATATAAGGAAAAGTTTTTTACAGCGAGGGTAAAGAGGCATTGGAACAGTTTGCCCAGAGAGGTGGTGGATGTCCCATTCCTGGAGACACTCAAGGTCAGACTGGATGGGGCTCTGAGCACCTGATGGAGCTGTGGGTGTCCCTGTTCATTTCTGGGGAGCTGGATCAGATGACTTTTAAAGATCCTTTCTGATTCAAATGATTCTATGATTCCATGATTGTACAACCTTAATGCTGATTGCAAGGTTTGTTTCTCATAAAAAATAGGCTCGTAAAAGTTATCAGAACAGAAAAGAGCTCATCACCTTTTGAAGTCTGCTTAAAGGACAATTTTGCAAAAAAGGAGAATCTCTTTCAGAAGAGAACTGTGCTTCCACATCATTTTATTACCCAATAAATTAAGTTGCTCATGTAAAAATGGGGCCAAATTTCTTACCTGGCACCCTGCTGCACTCAGAGGTGCATAGAGAATATTTCCAATAAATAGAGCAGAAACTCCTTGTCCACAAAATAATTTTCATAACTTACGCTGAGTAAAGATATTAACAGTAGGAAAAAGCAAGGAAAATATGTAGTGAAATGTGTTTCAAACTGGCCTGGTCAGACTTGTGTCAACACTGCATGGCATATTAACCAATACAAGCTATATTTCTCCCCAGTTTATCCCCCAAATAATTATGAATGCCATAATAAAATTACCTTTGTTAAGAAAATGAGTTTCCAAGGCACTGTACACTTTGACTTCTTCTCACACATGCCCAACGAGCACGTGCTTGAAATTAAAATGCAAATATTCTATGTCCTTAGTACTGAAGATCCAGTTACTGAAATGATTGAGGTGTGAACACCAAAGTACCTCTATGGTACTACCGAGGGGTGGCAGAGGTAACCACTCCTTCCAGCAGTAACTTTGGATTGATTTAATAGCATATAACATTCATACAGGATGTATTCAGAAATATAGAGGAAAATTGCCAAAGGAGACAACTCATCTCTTTTTTTGATTATATCTCAATGCAACTAATGTGTGAAATCTTCAATTTCATCATGTAAGCATTGGGAAGTAAAGTACACAGGTTTATTTGTCTCTTTTATTTCCTAAACTTTATTCCTTTATTATTCCTATTCCTTTATCGGGAATAAACTAGTGAAATCTTTCACAGTGATAGAGAATGATTAAATAATAATAACACATAATGTATAATGTAATTCAACAGAAGTCATTATCCATTTCCACAGTCTCTATTAGGTTTCCTTATTTTACTGTTCTCCGGGAACATCCATTTACTATTTGCTAAAAGTGCAGAAACTGGAAGTAATACTTTAGAAACGACTCTTATGACTCACCTACTGAAATCAGAGATAAACCAAGCTCCTTAATAAGTATTGAAAGTGGGTCCTGGTATGACATATATCAACACATAGTTGATCAGAGTATCATGATGGAAAAGATGGCACAGTATATACTGACAGATTTGGGAACCTCATGGCTATCTAACTGGTCCTGGAAATACATAAATCACTTCTTCTTGTGGCCAAAAAAATCAATTATAATGTCATTATTTTTTTCAGTCAAAATGGGAAGTTGTATCTCTGCTTGGAGCAAAGCACTGCTATCACTTCATATTTCAGATTCTTCAGAACTTTTCAATAGTTTTCATAGTTTTATTTTCTATGTGTTGTTATGAGATTAAATTATAGGTGATTTTCCCAGGGGAAATGCCCTTCTGCATCCCAAACATACTTGCACAACTCTCGATCAGTGTTACGAACTGATGGTAGAATTCCCCCATCTTGGTCAATATTGGACATATGCACAAATGAAAAGGCTATTTAAATACTTCCTTTCTTTCATGCGTAACATTTTCCTCTCCAGAGAAGCTACATTTGCCAGTTGCACAGAGGTTAGCCCTACGGCTGCTCATATATCATGTCGGCCTCTGCAGCCTGATTGCATTGCATCAGCATCACCGCTGCCTGGACAAGCATGGGAGTTTGCGTGCATAAAAGTTTACTACTCAAACTTCCCTTAGCAGTTCCTTTAGGAGGATTGGATTGAAAACTTATGGTTTACAAGAGCCCTCCCTTATTGGGTGATGGCAGCCAGGTGCCATAGTGCATTCTTCCTTCTGGTTTTGGACTAAATCTTATTAATCACAAAAGAGATTAAACAAAGGAACATCTGCTGCAAGGATTTTGCCATCAGATAAAGGTTTTGTGGTAAAAGTCCAAACGCAAACAGCCATGACTGCAGCAGCAAGCAACATTTCCTTCGCTGTAATAGATACGTAAATAGAATCACAAGTGTTTTGAATAAGTAATTGTTTCCCTCCAGAAAACAGTGAACAGAATGCATTACTCTCATTAATGTTTAAACAATCCCAGGAACTCGCTGAGCAAATAATAATTGTACCTGCTGTCGAAACCTGATGTACGCAGTGCCTTGTTTGGAACGTAAAAAAAAAATGCATATGCATTTGGCATAATCAGGCTCCGAATGTCACTTCAACGCACCTTTTAATATCACTTAGTCTTTCGTCGGGGAATGGGGAGGTTGCGACAAAATTTGTTTCCGTTTATTTTGCTCACTTTTGTTTTCTTTACAAAAGGTAACGTGGAAATGTGCCCCGGGGTCCACCCCATCTCAGCAAAGCACGGTCTGAGCGATTCGGGACGAGGAGGATCTGTCTGCAGTACGTGAGTGCCCCCCATAGGATATTCCTCAAATCATGGTTTCGGCTTAAAGCCGAAATTCCTTCGGGGGAAAGGAGCCTGAAACCTTAAAAACAAACAGCACTCCCAATAGACGTAGAGCTCACAAAGAATAGTAACGGCGATTGACGTCGTGCCCATCGGTCTTTAGGCTGCAGTGGTTTATTTTGTGTGAGCTGGTGTATATGGGGAGGTCCAGGAGATGCGAGTGCTCCATGTAAGTTATTTTAAATAGGCGATTTAAATTGATAAATTGCCTGGATAAAATGCATTTTTAAAAGTAGAATATTACTTTTCCAACTGAATTAACAGAAATAGAAACTATAGCTGGAGATTGTAACTTGCGGTGACCTAGTTCTCAAATGACAGACTTGGCATCAATTCTTACACACTATTAGAAAAGATAAAAGTAGTCAGTTGTGGTGCATAGTTGACGAATATGAATGTAAAGTTATGCAAACGTTCTGTCTTTATATCATTGGCGGGACACTAAAATAGATTGTCCCTTTGCCTGCTCTCTGTCGTTGCAGTAAACACTGCACTTCACAGCTAATGAAAGTTCACGAATATAACCTTTGAGGTGTCAAATACCCACTGAGGTGATGGAGTTGACATTACTCTTCAGGCAGCACACTCATACATTGGAAAACATGCGCTGCCTCTTAAAGGGAGGATGAAAAAAAAGATGACACCAAACTTTTCTGAACCCATGTTGTGCTGCAAATGCTGTGGGATGGGACATCCTGCAGTAAAATATATACAAATGTGCTTATGGAGCATCTTATGTCTGCATAAGTGTGTTTATGGAGCATGAGGAAAGAAGGTGGATGAGTGGCAGAAGGGGTAATGGAAAGTGCTGGGAGAAAAACAATCTGTGATATATATAAAAAAAAAGGAAGTTTAAGAGGTGTATTTACATTACAGCATGCTTCACAATAGAACAGAAACCCTCTGAGGGGTTAACTCCCCCAGGCTTCTTCTGCTAATGTTGTTAGAGAACCACAGCATTTACTCTTTAGTGTCAGTCGATGGAATAACAATGAAACTCAAAAATTGCTACATGGAGGAGAGGGAGAGCTAGAAATGAGAAAACACAGTGAATGATGTTGAATGAAACAGTAAGATACTGAAAATTCAAATTCACCCTCTAAGCAAAGATCACATTTGTCTTTATATATCCCCTTATTCGTTAGAGCAGAGCGGGTAGGACTGCTGTCTGTGTGAGCACACAGATGGGAACAGCGCGGCTCTGTGCATTCCATTCAGTCCATCCTCAAAATGAGGCACTGGAATAGGTTCCCCGGAGAGGTAGTGGACATCCCATCCCTGGAGACATTCAAGGTCAGGCTGGACTGGGCTCTGAGCACCTGATGGAGCTGTAGGCATCCCTGTTAATTACAGGGGAGTTGGACCAGATGACCGTTAAGGATCCCTTTCTACTCAAATGATTCTAAACTGCAGAGTGACTCTTTCCATAAAATGATTTTGACTTTCCCTGGTTTGAAGTTCAACTCATTTCTGTTCTTAACCAGAGATGAGGACACATGCAGTGGTAGTGGAGAAAAAGGAGAAAGCTTCAGGGATTAAAGTCATTTGTGATAAACTGATGTCTTGTTGGAGTGATACTGGTTCATTCAGGTCCTCACTTCATTAAACTGAGAAGTTCTCTATGGCTCTACATGTCTAGCTCAAGAGAAAGCAGCAGTAGGCTATGCACTCAGACAGAAGTAGACACCAAGTATGAGGCAATGTCTAACATCAAGTGTGTGTGAAAAATAGCTTCAAGGGCTTTGAAATTTTTGTTCGACACTGGAACAGTAACAAAGGATGGCAGAGGTGTGTACCTGTGTCTGTGAGGGTTCTGGCCTGAGGTGCTGAGATTGCACTTACAGGTCTTCTCCTGAGGTTCTGAATATGGCCCTGATGATCTCCAGTCTTTTTTCCTCGATAACAACATGACAACTCCTCTCTCCAAGTGCAGGAATAATGGGGCTCAGTTGCTCTTCTTGCCCAGGGAGGTGATGGAGTTACAGTCTCTGGAGCTTTCCAAGAAATGTGGATACATGGCACAGAAGGATACGGCTTAGTGGACATGATGAGGATGGGCTGATGGTTGGACTTGGTGATCTTAGTGGTGTTTTCCAATCTTAATTATTCTATGATTCTCCATTCAGGAAGCTTTCAATGATTCCTGTCAAAGTTAAAAGACTTAAAATTGCAGCAGGATGAGAGAGAAAGCATATTCATAGTGGATAAACGCTTAGCAGATAAGAAACAAAGGATTGCTCGAAATGATGATTTTCTCAGTAAAGAACAGGGAAGTCATGACTGGAGTCTCAGAACAGTCTGAATATTCCTGCAATATCCTGTACAAGTCAGGAAGACAACACTTACATTGCCGTTTACACTTTGTCTGTCAGAATACCTGCAGAAGCTTTGTATGCAGCAGTAACCCTGTGCCCTTCCTCTGAATAAGAATACAAGAGTTTAAAGAAGAGTGAGTAAATTGTACAGGAAGCAAGAAAATGTGGAAATGGCAACTCAAGAAAAGAACAGAAAAGAGAAACTTGCTAGCAGCTGGAGGAGGTGAGAATTTGGAGTTCTGGTGAAATCCTACTTCTGTTAATAAGTTAAAAACTTATTCCATTCAAAAACAGGGAGGGAAAGGCAGGAATCACTTATCTGACAGAAATAGGAGGTAAATAACAAGTGACCCACGGGGAAATTATTGAATGAAGCTGTCCTGCAGCTTTCAAAATGAGGACTCATTTACTAGTTGATCAGTGGGGCTTTTACTTTCTAGCAACATGCATCCCCAGGCTGGCACTTGGCCAATACTTTAAGATGATGAAAATAAAATTACAATAACAGATTCCCCCCATCAGCTTGTACTGCTCATTATTTCATAGGGGTACATGTGCCCGCAAAAAGAAGTAACAGACGCCAGCAATTTATTTATGTCTTCTCTCTAAGTAAACAAAAGTATCTCTGCAAAGCCATAAACAAAGCAGGAGGCAAAACCACTTAGCTAACGCAAGTATTAAATGCACTTTGATGGAAAGGTTTTCTCTCTGAAAAATCTACAAGGCTAACAGTATGGCAGGACAAACAAAAGGATTGTTTGAAATGGAGGCAAGAGGATCATGTAGTACCCTATGGCAATCCATCTGGGGAAGATTTCAAGAATATCCAGCATTTTCTTTAATATAGTCTGTCCCAAAGGCAAAACTATTTGCTTTTCACAAGCATTTTTATGAGCTACATCTTAAAAGTAATCACTGGCAGAGATAATTTATTATTAGCCAGAGAGGATATTGAAAGGCAGGGGAGCCATTAATCATCTATGCAGATATGGGTGAGATCCTGGCCCTATGGAAGTCGATAGCAAAATTCCCATTGACATCTGTGAAGCTGGGCTATTACTCTATGTGCTTGTGGTTTAAGTGTTCCCTCTAACTCCCAGGTCAAGTTTCTTGTTTGCATAATACTGCTGATTTACAAAGAGCGGCTCTCACTGTTGCATAGGAAATATCTTCACATGGCTGAAATGAAGGCTTTTCCGCAAGAGACTTGCTGCTTCTAGCCTAAAGAACTGGAATTGTTTCTGTATTACAAGGTCCAGGTACGCTGTGAAAGTTCACGTCTAGAGATACGGTTGCTCTTTGTAATGAATTGTAAAGAGGCTGCAATTCAGATCTAGCTGGTGAGACACTGCACGCTGTCTTCCTGGCAAACCCGACTGCATTTAACTCTGATTTCCCCAGAAGTCAGCAATAGACCTATCAGCTATTACAAACCAGCAGCGAGTTCCATAAACAATTTCAGAAATGCCCATACTCAACATACTAACATACAATCACACGTGCCCTTCAAAACTATCCGTCCCTTTCACATCAAGTGGGTACATGAGCCCCAAGAGTTAACTCTGCAGCAAAGAGCAGGAAGCCAGAAAAGAATATAGAGTTTTAAGGAAGCTTTTCCCTTTTCTGCTGTAGATGATATGTTGCAGAGCAGATCACTCAGTGACATTATGCCACTTTGATGTCATGATCAACGCACTCTCACTTTTGCTCGGTATTTGGTTTTTTTTGTGAAGTATGCTGCTGGTGCTTCACACAGCTCCATCTCCTCTGCAGCCATAAGGGATGAGATCAAATTACCTCTACCTGCTTGTAGACAAAGTGCTCCAGAGACATCATTTTTAGCCTCAGCCCAGGGGAACAGAAGTGATTAAACAATTGCTGCTTAAAAATAGCATCGCACATCAGCAGCGGTCCATGGCGAAGTCAGTTGCAAACTATCAGCAGCAAAGATGTTTGTTTTTACCCTCTTCTGGGCTGCCATGGCAGCCAAAATATTCCCTTCCTCTGAATTGATTTGTTCTGAAAGCCCAGGTATATTTGTTTTCCCGAGCAAATCCATATGATTAATAATGGTAGGTGAGAGTTATTTTGTGTGCTTTCTTTTAATGAATAAAAGCCAGAGCATAGAGAGGTTTGTGTTCAAACAAGGCTTGAGCAAAATTATTTGAGGGATTTTGGCTTTTCATGCGTCTTTTGTTTGGTGTTCGGGATTCAGACCCGTCGTACCACGCTCCAAATCCTCACGGGGGAATAGAGGAGTCTGACCCTTGTGATGGATTAAATCATTCCATCAAGGATATTGGGAACTGTGACTTTTTGCTCAGAAGCACCAGGCTGATGCGAAGAATGATACCTTTATATATATAATTGTTTTCATGTATATTCAAAACAAGCTGAAAAGGCTGATCTCTCTTAATTAAATCATGAATAAAGATGAGATTTCCTTCCTTCAAAACATAGCCTGCTGCCTAAGCTCTGACTGTGCATCCTGGGCAGTTTGATCCTCCAGGTTCAGCTTGCTGAACCCTGTTGTCAGCAGCCTGAAGGATACGCTCCAAGTGCAAGATCTGGTCTGGTGCATAGAGAACGAGATCTATTTAACAAAACCCTGGCAGCCTAGGGCCTTCTATTCTCATTCAAGAGACACACTGGACTCCTTCCCAGGGCTGCGGCATGTCAGCCCTGGCATTCAGCACTACGAGCCTGCTTCCTGGGTCCTCATTACTGCATCGAGAAGGAGCATCTGCTCCTCTCCAAGGAGATGGATAGCACAAGGTCAAACCCTCAGAGAGGCAGCCCCACTGCGTTTTCCCATGGAGCATCCATGGAGCAGGGATAGACAATCTGGCCCAGCACCAAAACCCACAAGGAGCACTCCCAGACTTTGGTGATTTTTGGCACACGCTGTTCTCCTTACCTTAGGTCCCACTTATGAGCTGTGTTCTGTCTGTCGCCTGTCACACTGTGGCTGGTCACACATCCATACCAAATTTTGGAGGGGGGATGCTCCTGATTAGGGAGCATATGTTGTGCAGTACAGAAGGCAGCCAGCTCAAACAGAGGTAGGGGGAGAAGGCAGGGAAGAAGTGGGGTGATGATCCAGGAAATATGATCTGTTCTCTGCGTGCAGAGAAGCATCAGATGCAAAAAGCATCTTAATTATTGATATTCAAGGCAGAAGTAAACTGCCCTCCTAATTTTACAGAGCACTGATGGGAAGCATGCAATCCACTGAGGCTGAGCAAAGATGGAGCTGGGACATCAGCATTAGGGTAATGTAAGGGGATGGGGCGATGCATATGGGGCATCCAGTGGATGTAATATCATCAGACATTACCTTGTGTTGCCCAATTTGTTTACAGGTTCCTCCAAGAGAGGTATAAGAAACATGAGAAGTAGGTGTCTCTGGATAAAATATTCTCCAGTTGTCTGTTTATAAGAACAGCTGATGTCTGTGCCTATTGTGGCTCTACAAAGTGCCTGCAGAGGATAAGGGAAGGGCAACAACAATGGGATAGTACATCCCTCTGTCTTTTCCATGTAATGCACAACAGACTTTTTCATATTACCAAATATCAATACCCCATAAGGGCACCAAACGCCAATATTCATGCTGACTTCCAATTGTCTCAGAAGACAGAGCTCATTCTGCTGGCTGGTAGCGAGAGGGTTTGTGAGCTTGCCAGAAGCTATAAATGCTGGCACCTGAGCAAGAGCACCAGGACAGATTGAAGAAGAAGATACGATGACAACCTGAAGAAAAGGACTGAATAAGGAACATACATCTCTGATTGAAGTGGGAGTGTGCACGGTGCATGAGGAATAGGCACAGTTCTGAATTCAGGCTGCTAAATATGTGCTCTGCTGCTCGCTATGCCAATTTCAGGTGTCTTAAAAAATGCCACGGCCTGACTAAGTGTATGTGTGTGAAGCGTGGATATACATCCATATAAGTACAATGTATGGCAGAAGTGAAGGCAAGGAGCAAGGCATTAGCTAAACGTGGGATTACATGAAACTGAAATAATGAACATCAGGAAACTGAGGTCATATTTTATGCATGTATTCTTCAAACTCAGACCGGATTTACTGACTTAATTTAGAGTTACTTTCTGCCCTTTACTGTTCTTGAGTTAGAAGTCTCACAAACTAACAGGTTATGTAATGGTTTTATTTTCATGTGAACAGAATCACTTTAAGCAATCACATCCTGAATTCCCCATTCCACCTCACTCTCAGAACACATACACACTGTTGTGATATTCTCCACATTAAGTTGTATCTGTTAGGCCAATTCAGGACATTCTCTGTTGGCAGCATAGAACACAAATGTCAAATAAGCTTTCAAAGTAATCAACCATTTATCATTTATTTATGCCTCCTCTTTATATCTAACTTAACATTTAGACATTAAGTTTAAAAAAAAAAAAAAACCTTTGACTTTGCTATTGCATTTACTCTGCATAATTATATAGTGTGGACCTGTTTAGTTTGATATACAAAACTCTTGTGATGGTGAGTATCTCAGCTAACGTTTCAGCTTCTAGTACGTCTCTGTCCCATATTTCACTGAAGGGAGTGGAGAAAGTCAATTTGTGTAATACAGTGCTTTTTACATTTTGGAATTCATAACCCTCATAGGACAATAGCATAAATGATGCATCATCACGTTATGCATCATCTGCTGCTCGTACCTGACACTGAATGAAAAGCAGCTTTCCTGCATAATGTCTTCACACGGCCAGGCTGGAGGGCTCTGTGCCCCAGGCAAATCTCCATTTTTACCAGTCACCCATAAACAGCTCCTGTATCTCTTAGAACAACTGACCTCAAGACCTTAGAGTTCACCCTTTCCCTGCCATCCACGTTACTACTTCTTTCCAGCTGCATGGCTATTGCTGCTGAATGTTATCTGAACACTGGAAAAACATCAGTTTTGAGCTCTTCCTCTCTTAATTCTTCTTGACCTTTCCTACCTACCCTGGCTTCTGTTCCTTCCCTGCAGGACTAGCAGAGGCCATCAGCTTCCCTGTTACCAGGGAAGAAGGATGTGAAGGTTTGCTGCCCACCCAAAATTATCAGGCAAACAAAGCTGCTCCTTGTCAGCAGTTCTTTGTCAGGAACCATCAAGATTCAGCATTTGTCTGAGACTGTCTACCCAACAGAATAGTTGCAAGAGCAGTAAGAGTGGTTTGCTCTATGGATTGGTGACTGCTGACAACAGAGGAATTGCATGAAATTCAGAAATTTTGAAGTTAGAACATTTCCAGAGAGAAAAGAAAATCTTGGTGCTTTTACAGGTTAAAAGAAAAAGAAAAAGAAAAAAAAAAAAAAAGATCATGGAGGGCAATTCTTAAAATAAATACCTAGGAATACCGGGTATTAGAGAGTTATTTGGTGATGGAGAAGAAAACTTATTAGATATGAGTTCCAGTAATAGCTTTCTATGGCAACCATAGAAATATGAGGTCTGGACAAAAGGAAAAAGGAGAGACTTCTTTTGACTCTGTGGATGAAGTCAACAATTTTTACTTGAATAAGGCTGGAGAAATTTATCAAAAGCCTTTATTCATAATATGCTCAGCAAGGGAATATGAAAATATCTTCCAACGTAATAAGCAGGTGTCTTATTCTGCCCAGTATTCTCTCGTCTCCCACCTAATGATGGTGAAGAAAAAATGGTTTAATTATTAGTTTTGCTTCTCTACTGAATAAAAATAGGCTTACTGAGAGGGATTTGCATGTTGGGCCCCGTTAGGATGTCAGAACACACCTTTACAATAGCATACAGACGGCATTAGATGAGAAGATTAAAATGTGCACGATTTTTGAGATAGAATTAGAATATTCTGATTTTTAATTACAAAAATTATAGGCATGCTTAGCAAAGTTTTGGTGTTTTTTTTTCTTCAGCAAATGAAACAATTAAGTATGCAAAGAGAATGGATCCAGAAGAGGAAAACAAAATCTCACGTCTCACCCAAATTAGGCAAGAGTGTTGCTGTTGTAAAGCACACAAGATGCTAAAATAATAGCTCTGTTTTGAAAGAAATTTTATATTCAAGGATATATTTTGTTTATTTTTTGTACTTACAGACAACGCTTAGTTTGGGTCTAATGATTCCTAGTTTGCTAGGAATAAACATCGGATAATTTTCTCCCTTTTGTGTTTAAACTTTCAGAGGAATTGATTCTAAGTGTGAATAGGAAAGCAAGTAAAGGAAATCCTGAGACAAAAGCTGAGCGTGCAGCTTTGCACTGATTGCTTATAGCTCAGATGTGCAAACTTTAAATCTTTGCCTAGAGACAAAGATTGTATCCCTAACAGTTTTTCTGCCGCCTCGTTCCATCCTGTCTGATCTCTCCTTATCTAAGTTAAGTTCTTGTACTCTCTGCCATGGTTAGCATCTTCATCAGGTGGTCTTGAGATGCCACTAATAATAGACATGAATACTGACAGTAATAAAGAACAGCAATGTACAGGAGAGAACAAGGTATTTTCCTTTTCTCCTTACATTTGAATCTGTGCTGTAGCCAGAAGCACCAAAGGCTTCAGTTTTAGCCCTGTGCAAATGTACCTGTTTCAGCTGAAAGGTAACACTATCAAAGATTTACTCATTGCAATTATAAAGTATTATTTTTAGAAGTTTCTCCAGCATTACAACATTTCTGCCAAAATCTAAAGTTTCATAAAAGAGCACTCAAAATATAAACCTTGAAATGCAGTTTTAATAGCGTCCTCAGCTTGGCAGCAACCCAGCAATAAGCTCTGCTCCTATACCAGGAAAAGCAATAATGTATGTGCAAGCCTATGGGTTGGGGAAGACAGGCAGGAAGCACCTACACAAAAATACTCATTTCTGCATTCTGCCCATCATGAATGACATCAAGAACATCCCATTCACAGCCCCTGTAGTCAAAGCTTTGATCCACACTCTTGTATAATGGTGTATCTCTATATACGTCAAAATCATTTTGGTATGTTCGTTTGGGCATGATCAGCTAAAAATTGCTAGATCTAGAATTGGATTGGTCAAGGGAAGCATTATGAGTTTGTGTATTGGCAAAAGTGGTTTAGTTTGAAGCTAAACTACTGCCTCTGCATGGGAGTTGTGATCAGTTTCCAGCAACTGAGGAATACCAGATAAAGAGCAGTTACTACAGTCACATCTCTCTCCTCCCCTAAATGCCTCAATGTCTGTACGCAAGCATACATACATATACATAGATATAAACAAAGTTAAAAAAAAAAAAAAAAAGGTAATGTTTATTCAAATCACAATTCCTCATATTTTTTTTGCTGTTTACTTTGTGCTGCAGAATATACTCTGGCAGCAGTTGTTCCATTTGTGCAGAAGTAATAGACTTACCTCACTCTAGCCAAGTATTCATGAAGAAAACAAGCCTTCCAGACATCTCAAAATGCTGTCTTTTTGTTTTATATTTTTCCCTTATTGTGGTGTTCTCCTTCATCTCTGCTATGCTCTGTTAACCAGAGTTATTTTCGTATATGTCTGATAAATATTTATACTACAGGCAATAGGAAGAATAGGATCAAGGTATGGAATCAGAGCTTCTTCATACCAGCAGAGAGCCCTGAAAGTTAAACTTAGAAAATCATGTTCCTCCCCACTCCTAATCCTCTGGCAAGAACAAGTAGTGATTGGATTCAATAGGGGACCTGGAGGGCACAGGGGAAGGAGAGTTCACAGCTCCTTAGGGCAGCTCTAGAAACCACTATTTTGGACAAATGCTCTTACACTGTAGATGAGTCAGTAGTACCTCATCATTCAGCACGCAAGAGCACTTGCAGATCATATGTGTTTGCATGTAAAACCAGTTTCTCAGAATTCCATTCTGCTCCTACATAACGGCTTCTCTGCCCACTGTTGTATAAAATTAACTTCAAGGTGAGAGCTTAAACTGCGTGCATCAGCTCAAAAAGAACTCCCCCCCAATCTCCCCTCCCCCCCCCCAACCAAAGTAATCAGCAAGAATATATTGTAAGAGATTATGCTGCAGAAAAATAGTGGCTGCTGCTCCTTCCATCCCATCTCTGATGCAATCTTGTCTTGACTCACGTAGCTCAAATTTGTTTAAAGGAATATAAGGAAATAAGATTGTATTAGAGATACATGGTCATGATTCAAGTTATGCCTTCGTCATTGCTCTGTAAGAGAACCAGCAAGTGTTAACAAATTATTACCTCATTAGCATGGATTCAATTTTATTGACGTATTTCCAACTAATGCAAGTTCTTTCTTCTACAGACCTTTTAGATGTCATCCATTAACAGTAACAACAGATTCTTGCAAGTCTGAATTTCAAGACTGTCCACAAACAATGGGATTCTATTGATAGAATAACGTTAAATTTTAAAGTAGAAAAAGGAACCCGTGAGCATTGCATTTTTTTAGTGCTTTTCTGGAGAGTATGAGAATGTGCAAATGGAGAAAGTAGGTTTGGTAATGGTGATTTTGAAAGGCTGCAACAGTAGATTTATAGAATTACAGAAGTCTGTACCGAGCAATGACAAATATAGCTCTCTACATAAAACGTTGTTAGTTTGTCTTGTCAGTCTGCTGATGCCTGTATACTACTGCATTTGGCACGAAGGGAAAATGTGGGTGTCTTGCTGGGATAATAGTACCACAAGTGAATATTCTAGCAATTTTAGAATGATCATTTTTCTTCCTTTTCACTTTAAAGTTCGTATGTTTCTTTGAATTTCTTCAAAGCTGACTGTTAGGACAGTAAGGTTTTTAATTTACTATCATTTCCATCCTTTCCTTACACCCTCTCTTGCTTTTCGTGTCCATTATCCAGAGATTTCAGGATATTTTCTTTTACCACCCCCTTCTGTCTGTAGATTTTAGAAGAAACTCTTCTTACTATCTAGGTTAGTGCCTTCACACACTGAAATAAGCATTTGGTTTTGTATCAAGTTTATTTCTAATAAACACCAGCGACTTCTCATAAAACTCAAGATTTGAAATGGAATGTTGGGTTATTTTACATGCATTTTCTTTGAAGGCTTTAACAGCATTAAGAAGAACCCCAAACTGAGAACCATCCTATGCACACACATATTGCTTCTTTAGTTTTGGTTTTAAAAGTCTTTCTATTTTTACCCCAAAATTTAATTTGCAATTTGACAGCTCTTATAAGATCAGTTGTTTGCCCATTTTTCTTTTCCTTTCAGTTTGTATGAAATGGAGAACTGTGGGTTTAGACCATTAAGCGATGATATCTGCTACATGAAAACTACAAATATTCGGAAGTTTCCAAAACAAACAACTCCAAACCTAAAAATTAGCTTAAAAACTCAGAAATCAGCCTGAGGGAAGCTCAAGGAAATGAATAAAAATATCCAGAAGGAATTAGAATCAACACTGGAGAGACAGTAATTGGGTTGACTTTAGGCTAACTAATTCACACTGAAAGTATCTCTTATGATTTTTTTTTTTTTTCCACTGCACTGTCAGACTTGCCTTCAAACGATCTCATTCTTGGCACTTCTGGAGGGTTTCCACTTACACTGAATATTTTCTACCTTGCTTTTTCTCCTTGCCATAAAGCGCATATATATACAAATATGTATGTATATACATATATATTGAATATATTATCTCTAGATTTATATGGAAAAGATCTTTTAAATGACACATACCGGAAGCAAACTAACGCAAGCCAGGACAGCAATGACTGCCTGAGGTTGGCAAGCTGCAGTTCTCTGCTCGTATGTGATGTTTCCTTGTCCAGTTGTGTGGCTTGGGAGCTAAAATCTCCCCTTCCAACACAGTGCTAATGCCTCATTCTGCATCATTAAAACATGATTTACAATATCTTCGTTTTTTTTATCAGGAAAAACGCACACTGGAGCAATGTGGCAGAGTGGCTAAATTTTGAGCATTTAGCCCAAGGTAACAGAAAAATAAATCCACCTTTTTTTTTTTTTTTTTTCCTTTTTTATTTTCTTCTTCTCTCTTTTCAATAAAGTAATTTAAAATCTACAGTGGAATAACTGAAAATAAGCATTTTTCACTTGAGCTCAGAAATTCTTCCTAACTGAATTGTTCAAGGAAAACCCGTATTTTTACCCAATACCATATAGAGAGAGCTTTCTTTCCCTTTGAACAAAATAAGACTTTTCCTCGCTGTATTAACTACTAGATATCCATATGGTCAGCACAAATTACCGGGATGACTCTGCCAAAGAGGAATGTGTTTGCAGTCAGCAGTCTCTTCTCCTCACATGTTAGTGTTCATATCAAGAAAGTAAACAAAATTATAAATTAGACTGAGTGGGAAAATAGCAGCAAAATACCTCTACTTTGGTAGTTTAGCACAAGCTCACTTTCCTGGGAAAATTACTGGGCTCTTTGTGTAGTTTTAGCATGGCTAGAAGACCTGATGCTAAATATATAAAAATTTAGATGATAGCTTCTGGATGCTCTCACAGTCAATGTTAACAGACAAAGCTTGTTGGCAGCTTTAAATTGAAAACAAGTTTCTATCGGGTTGGTCAAACTAACGTGAGAAATTAGAGGCAGGAAAAGGATTTTTACCCCAATTTCTGTAGCATGTTGCTGGTCCAGAAAGCAGTGATGAGGGGTCACGCTGTAGGACATCTGGAAACCTGGAGAAAAGAAAGAGGCAATACTGACAAAAAATGAACTGAGATTTTTCCTTTAGAATGAAAGATGTTTGTTCTCCAGATGATAGGCTCACAAAGCTACAACTTACAGTTTCTTAGTTCCTGACTAAGATATGTTCAATGTAAGCCTTCATCTGAACTTCCATCTATTCAAACTACTACATTTCTTCCTGTGAAGCAATATTGTACCAATGCAGAACAATACACTTTGGCCTCTGGATTGCTTCAGAATGATTATGAGCCAGTATTTCTACTCCTAAGGTCTGTGAGAGTCAGGATGTCTATCAGCAAAGATGATGCTGTGATTGCAAAAGAATAAAAAGAACCATGAAGTTTGCACTGCTTAACCAGAAAGCGCTGCTTAAAAGGAATACAATTGCCAGTAAAAGTAAACATATCCATTTTAATCCATTTTCTCATATTTTTTGAGATACGTAGTAGGATGTATAATACGATATCCAGTGATAATGGTAGAACGAAAGGTTAAAAAAAAACAAAAACACATTGCTAGAATGTCTTTCTCCAATATTTTTTAGTACTGGAGAGGTTACAGTATCAACAAATTTTCTCAGTGATATGACGTCACCTGTAATTATATCTTCAATTTTGGCTGATTCGTAGAATGCGTAACACAAATACCAAGCAAAAAGACAAACTATAAAAGAAGAGAGAACTCTAGATGAATTTGTTGGTGTATTTGGATGGATAGGAAATAATAAGATGTCCTCTCTTTGGCCAAAGCGATAAAAGGAAGCATAAATAAAATCGTACGTGCTGTATATTACTTATCAGGAGGTAAACTCTGAGGTTGTATAAAGTTTCCTAATGTAAGCAGGATAAAGCAGTCAATAAAACTGAAAGCTTTCACCTTTCAAACACATAAGAAAACATAAAATTGTACTTCTTCATTCCTACCCTCCTCCCACGCTATTAATCTCTGGAACTCAACGTTAGTCGTTAAAAATAAGGCTTTGTATAGATAACAAGCGCATCCACAGTCAGACATGTCACGGTGACTTTATAAGAAGCTCATATCTCATTAAATTAGTCCACCACATATTAGAGTTAGAAAAAAGAAATAATTCTCTGTGCAACATCATTGTTCCTTCTGAAGAGCCCTTGCATCTTTCTGGCAAGTGTTTGAAAGAAAATTCCCCCTTTTCTGCACATTGTAAGGTCCATAGTGAGATGAAAGCTTATCCTGACTACAAAACATCTTCACAAAAGTGGATCTGATTTTTTTTCTCCATCCAGAATATTTAGCAACATCGGACAGGATCCCTGAACTCCTATGAATATGAATGATTTCCTGTTTCGTGGAATTCAGATCTTTGGTTCCAAAAGCCACTCTAATGTTAAGTACTCAAGAAATTCAAATAGTTACAGAAAAGATATGGTTGGAATTTTATTTTGTATTTTCTTACAGATTGTTAGCTCTAGCCTGCCTTACCCTAATGTTCTTTTGGTGTGGTTTTTTTTTCTGCTGATGTCAGGGAAAATATTCTTCATTTAAACCAGTACAAGCAATTTCCAGCGTTCCTCATGAACAACAGTATTTACATTTAAAATAGATTATTAAAAAAAAAAAAAAAAAAAAGGAAAGCAAAACAAAACAAACAAGGAAAAAAAACCAATCATCTTTTTTTTATGTAGAAATATGCACAGGCTCCCAAAGGAAAAGCAGAAGAAAACAAGTGAAACAATACTCCAAACTTTGCTTCAAGGACAGTGGAAAGATACAGTCGGAAGAAAAGTTTATTTCACCTGAGATTTTGAAGTGGTGCAGAAACAACAGAGCAAGAAAATGCGTAAAAGTAGTTCCACATGACTGAAGATTGGGGAACGGGTATCGGAGTGAATATAGAGAGGAGATCAGACCAAGTGAGATGTCAGAGAAGGATGAAGAATATTCAACCTCCTACATCTGCCAATAGAAGTCCCTATGTCCTCCACTGCTTTATAACATAGTATGCATAAAACAGAAACAAGCTCATCTTTAGCTCTTATGTATGGTAGGAAAGGGATTACTTTGGGCCCTTCCTCCATGTTTTATTCTACATCTCTGCCTCTTTCTAGAGAAAGCTTACCATTGCAGATGGAAGAAACCCCTTAATAAAGATGAGATGCAGTTTTTATTTCAGTTTGTTTTTGGCACCACGTTGCTTCAGTCTCCGTGGCTCTCACACAAGATGGGCCGTTCACCACTCTCCAGAAAACATTATGTTAAATACACAGAAATGATCTCATACTGACCTATCCCCAGCTGAAATAATTCTCCACCTATCTATCTGTTGGTTTTCTTATGAAAGACAATGCCTGCTGTAACCAGGGTTCTGGGCAACGAGCATCCTACAAATGCTTCTAAAAGGCGGGGCAGAGAGGATGAAGGGAGCTCATGTTGTAGTTACACAGTGCTAGGTATTGAATCATTTAAAGATTTCTCACTTTTCATGAGATTGTTACCATGGTTTGATACAACACGATACATCCATAGATGTACACTAGGTCACATCAGCCAAAAAAATGCCGCATCCAACATCTGAACATTTCTAACATCTGAATGAAGAATAATTAGCTCATGCAATGTAACGAGATGGTAGGTCAACAGTGCAATCTGAGAAGCTTGGTTTCATGATGACACCCGTATTTTGCTGTCTGGTGACAGCAGGATCTTACTGTCCCCATCCTCCCACACCTGCAGCCGTCTGCTCCGTGCCCAAGGCATGAAATGCAGAAATACATCAGTCTGCTGAAGGGAGTGTCGAGAGACCAGGGAATAATCCTCTTGGCTGGGGCGGGCTACACAAAATTTATTTTCATTCACGGTCATTTCCTTTCACGCTAGTAGATAAGTAATCTTCCTCTTCTCAACTACACCCTTAATTATAGCAGACAGAAGATTATTTACCACATTACAGTTTCTTTTGGATCCATCCGTTTGTTCAACATACAGCTAAACATGGCATTACTTTCTTTTGACAGTGTTATAGCAGAAGGCTTTTGGTAACACACAATTCAACATGCCAGTGTAATAACATTCAAAAAAATAGCATCTACATAGCCTGGTTTTAAAGGGTTAAGGAGATATAGGGATAACAAACCTTAAATTAGCTCAATCCAGCCCATAGGACCATCAGAAGAGTATTAATAAGAATAATTGATACAATAACCTTGGAAAGCACTTTTGAAATTGGAGTATATTAAGTCTATTAGCATATAACAGAACGATATAATAGGTCAAGTCATTAATTGGAATATTGTTATAGATTGAAGAGAGACCTGATTAAAAATAAAGAAAAGATTATTCCATTATTTTTCTTTTTACAATCATTTCAGCAGACAAATGTCTGTTATAAAATGTGCCTTGAAGTATTTGAAGATGAATTTTATATTCCATTCAAAGTAAACACATCCAGAACCAATAAGCGAGTTACTCTCACATCTGTCTAAGCTTTTATCAATAGCCTTGATAGTAAAACAAACAAACAACAACAAATGTTGTTTGCTTTTTCTTTTTTTTTTTCCCCCTCCCGCTTTTAAAAGAAATGCTTTTCAAATGATTCCTGAAAGCAGGGCTTTTAGACCTTCAAAAATAAGAGCTCCCGTCACTGCACGTTAAGCACCAAGGATGGGTGCAGTGGGCAAGGCAGTGCGTTGGTGTAAGAATAACTGGGCTGGGCAGGGGCAGGGGGGAGGTTGGCACTCGGGGTGAGGGAGGCAGGGAGCAGGATGGTGGCCGCTCTGTTCTGCTCATGCTGTCCACTCTGCCAGTAGCAGTTCTCCTTCAAACTTGCTCGTCAGGTTGCATTTTATATCCTACGTCTACTTTCAAACAGCTTCTGAATACCGTCAAAAACTCAAGAAAGTCCACAAACATACCTATAAATTCTCCCTCAGATGATATCCTTTAAAAACACCAAAAGAAATCTGCTGCCATTTGCACAACCTCAGGAGCCTGTTCTCCAAGCAGAGCTCCTTTCCAGGTGTTCAGTTCTTCCCTTGGGTAAACCAGCACAGGTTTTGAGGATGCCGACATGCTGCAATGCAAGGCACATCTGTAGGCTTTTCCTCTGTCAGCAGAGACTCTCCTTCACTACTTATGGCTTTCTATTCTTTGCAACACTGGAAAAAAAAAGAAAGAAAGAAAGAGAAAAAATGCTTGCACAGTTGTATTATTTTTGTTTGTTCTTTTTTAAACCCACTAATAAGCATCTATTTTTATACAAGAGTTTTGCTCTTGTATGTGGCAGGAGTTCAGGTTATAGATTAGTTACTGGGGCAGAGAAATTAATGAAATTTCATCTTCTTAGTCTAATAATAACAGGAATATGACCGAAGGGGATGTAGAATGGAAAAAGAAAACAGCGTTCCTTTACAGTAACGGTTATGTTGTATACTTTTATATTGGTTTGAAACTCGCTGTTTGTTTAGGTCTTCACACATTCAGTTCACTGCCTGCTCTTACCCCAGGGTTTGGCATATAAAAAGCCTTTCCAAGGAACATCCCTGCTTTTCACAAACACTACGTCTGACTTTCTGAAAACTCCTCGACTTGTTCATGTGCCATCTTACCCTCAGGTTGCTTTTTCAAGCCCTTCTTTGTATCCATCATGACTAGCAGCAGAACATTTCAAAACCAGAACCAGAGACTCCAGAAAATGATTTCCCAGCAAAGGACAGTTCTCTGTGCAGATTCTAGTTCAGGGCTTGGGCAGGCATTGCCTTATTTCATGTGATATTTTCCTTTGAAGCACGTTGAAAGAAAGAGATTTCAGGTGACTTCAACAGACTGTGCTCACACCCTTTATTACATATTTGCAGTCTGTATGAGCAGCAAGCTTCTACTCACACTAGCCCTAGATTCCCTGATTATATGCAATATTTGGTAGTTACTGACTCACTATTTAAGTTTATTCTAAGCCTAAACTTAGTTCATCTAACATCTTAATTGAACTGTCAAAAAAAAAACTGGAAATCTATTTGAAGTAGCAGCTGCTATTAAAACTTTGAGGATAATTTTCAGACAGGGTTCTAAGAAAAAATACCGTGCTGTTATATCTGACTTCTGATTTTCCTTTCTTTTTCAAAACACAGCTTCCTTTTCAAATGTCTTCCTTTGATAAGCCTCAGAGCACTAACCTTAGCAGCAGTTCTGGATCAACATCTCTGTCAGTGATTTTTATTTTATTTTTTTTAAATGAAGCAAATAAATTAAAGATCAAAATGAGTATTGAAATGATACAACACCTTTCTTCACGTGAGGGAGCGACCTCATTTGCCACTGCTTTATAGCAGTGATGTGCCAGCAATGCTAATAAAGTGCCGTCAGTTCATGCGCCTTCTCAGTTAAATACTGTTGACTTCAAGAAGCGACACGTCTCAAATTGTGCAGTACTGTATAACACACACACACACAAACGGTGTGATAGAGGGCTCGCTTGCTCCACACAGCACTAAACCAGGAGTGGGATGGAGTGAGGCTCCGGGACCAGGGCTCTCAGATGAGTGATGCTGCTGAAGCTATGTCCAGTACTGGGCTTCTGTATACAGAAATGTAAGGATCAAGATTCCAACTCATGAAAAGAAAGCTCATTTCCATCATCATAGAATCATGCTTGGCCCCTGATTGCCCAAGATAAATAATAGGGAGCTGCAAAGAATGCAGAGGTTAGTTTCCCATGGTTTTTTGTTTTGTTTTGTTTTGTTTTTCCTTTCCAACATATGGACTCATAGCAGCAGACTGGGAGGCAGACAGCAGGGTGGGCTTCACTAGGAGCTGAGAGTTGCAGGTATTCAGCTGCACACGAAGTTGCCTGTCTTTCCTCCTCTTACTACCAGTGAGCTCTAAATTAAACTGGGTACACCTTTTATGCTGAAATTCTAACTTAGATTCTCTACGTAAACACCCATTTAGTATTTATACATCCTTCCTACCTTTGTAAAGTTAGATAATAATATTCCCCTGCCTCATATGCTGAAATGAACTTTAATATATTAAAGATAGTAAGACACTAGTTGCTATAGTAATAGACTATTTAAATAACTAAGAAAAAATCAAAATGAAAAATAGAGAAGCACTGCAAGAAACGCAGTTTATTTGAAGGCTACTTGTTTTGTGTGAAACACCTTTGAGACGGTGAGTGAAATCCCCAAGGACAGGAGCTTGGTGATAGCAAGTGGTGAGCACAGTGAAGGCTTTCCCACCCTGCCCGTATTGAATCATGGAGTACCCCAAGTTGCAAAGGAACTATAAGGAGCATCAAGTCCAAATCCATGCATGCTCCAGCCTGCAGCCTTAGTGGCTTCATCTTAATCCCGTGGTCAGAAGGAGTGAACTCTGAGTATCCCTCAATGTACTGACAAAGGTTCAAGGCTCATTTTGGGAAAGGCCGGAGGACATGTCCAGTGTATGTTGAGCAGCCAACTAATTTGAGCATTTGTACAGATGGAGAAGCCTGGAGTGCAGCTCCTTTCTTTCTCGGAAGCAATTAAAGTCTTTGCTGCTAGATTAAACAGACTTTGGCTGGTCTTGAGATCTGTAGCTCGCAGTGTAGTGGTTAGGAGCTATACTGTGATTGGAAATGTGGGCTTGAACTTTCCCTGGCAGAAACTGAGACTAGATGTACGTTCTCCATTTCTTGGGCAAAAGCTGTAAGAAATAGCTAGCATATATAACACATATGCACTACTACCAATCATGCTCTCAAGGGCCAAGTTTTAAAAATAAAGTGACTTCATCTGTATTCTTCACATGTTTGTTGGCTGTGATGTGTGAGCAGATATTAGATCAAATTGCTTGGGAATTTAGGGAGAAGACAACTGATTTCTGAGTCCCAATCAGCCTGACAGGTGGAGGAGGCACCACCCTGCTGAAAGAGGATCAAAGAGGCCAAACCCTGCATGACAAAAAGCACCTAGCAGGCACTAGGTCTTTCAAGCAAACCCTTTGCCTTGGATGCTCCAGTTTCACCTAAATCACACTTTAGGCACTTGCAACATTTATAAATCTTGTCCATAATCACACTGAGTGATTTCCTCAGCTGGGCCAAAGAGGAAGAAGAAAACTGAAACACTACTTCTTTCTGTAAAGATATTTAATTGCAAAGACAGGTATGATTACTTTCATTCTATTTCTCGTCATGATTCAGAAAAGGTGAATATAAGAAAGAAAATGGGGTATTTGTATGAATCAACCTAGGAAAAAGATAGAGTCATTATTTAGAATAAAGTAGTTAGTCAGCCTTCAAGTAGTTAGTCAGCCTTCTTTCTTTACCATTATCTTGTTCAAAAACTATTATTTATCTGTAAAATGTAGGCTCAAGCAAGAGAAGCACAACACAGGTATAAGCAATGGGCTTGCAGACAGCTGTTTGCAGCAGGAGCCCCAGACTGAAGTTCCTGAACCAGACAGCGAGAGAGCTGATCTTGGCTTGAGCATGTCTTGGGTGAAGGCCTCCAACACCAAGACTTTGCAATTTGACTTCATGGCCAAAACTTCTGAAACCTCTTGCTTATAGCTCACTAAACAGGATTTTTTTTTTCCAAGCTGAAAATGCTTTATGGGATGAGGAAATTACTTCCTGTCTTGGGCTGATTTTCAAATTGGACCCGAAGTGCTGTTATTGAACAGTTTTCAGGTTGTCTTGGTTGATAATAGCATTAACTCTATCATGATGAAGCTTTTATACCTTTTCAAAAAAAAAAATATATATATATATATACTCTTATATATATATATATATTTTTTTTTGCAATAATTACCTGAATAAACTGAGGGGAATTTCAGCCCTTGAGTGCTCTCATGTTGAACTCATATTGAATAAATAGTAGCACTATGTATTTATTTATTTGTTTGTTTATTTATTGTAGAATTCTGCAGGCATTAATTAGTTAGGAAAGAATATTAACGCTTTATTCACATTCTCAAATATTTGCTCATTCAACTCCCCATTGTCATCTCCTTTTAGCATTTTATATACTACTAATTTACTGTCCCTTCATTCAGGTCAAGCGTTTTCCCTGTTTTGGAGAGAAATGGTTGAAACATTGCAGGGTAAAATTAAATTATTTGACTGAGACCATGGAAAGGCACTTTCAAAGCTGAAATCATAAGGCAGTAGACCTTACTGAAATCACCTCTACAGAGGTTTAAGCTAAAGTGTTATGCTTGTCATCATAGAAAAAGCTAAAACTATGTACAAAGTCAGCCCCAGTCATTCAGCTAATAAGTGTAATCTGTTAAACTGCTCTAACTCAGACATTTTGGATTATGTGCACAGCAGTAGTGGCTCTAATGCTTTTCAGCTGGTGGGGTTCTCAACAAACAATTGCTGTGGACATGTGCATGTGTGAGTGTGTGTGCTTGTGTGCAGCATAGTTTGGAGAGAACAGCACTGTACAAACCAAAACGACAGTAAATAATTATTTTTCAAGATAATCTTGGCAAAAATAAATAAATAAATAAAAAGGAAAATTTAGTTACAAGTAGTAAAACAAAAGAAGTGGCCATTTCTTTGTGAATGTCCTTGAGTCTTTCTCCTCTGCAACATGTTCTGTGGCTTAAGCTAGAGTTGCCCCATGCTCCACTCTCAGCAAGGTTGGTTGGGACTGTCTAGGAAATCCCTCTTTGGAGCTGGTGCCCAATGTGTGAGGGCACTAAGAGCCGCCAGGGCACTCAAGGAACTTGCTTCCCAACACAAAAATTCATTATGAGTAGGAAAATTCAAGAGCAGGGATGCACAATTAATTCCTGCAACAACACAAATATAGTCGTGACGTGGAGGGGAGGTACGAGCTCAGGCTGGTGCATAACACTAGCTCATCTAAGCTGTATTCTCACAAAGCCCTTTGAGCTATTTTATTTTTTAACTGAGTTGAGGAATTCAGGAAGGAGGACTGCTTGCATCTGCCTCAGTTTTATCAGAGGTGAAATGACTCAGAGCTGATGTACTCAGAAAATCAAGGTATATAACATCATATTTTCCAAAATTTCAGAAACTTCTGAGAGCTAATGTTTGGCACAATTGGTAACTTTGCACCACAGCAATTATTTTACACAGAAAAAGATAGGGAGGCTTTAAATTGAAGTTCTCATTGTTCCATACGCAAAGGGTAAGACTATTAATTCATAAGCTCAGGGGACAAGTGTATGAATGGGAGTTTGTCTGGCTGCACTCTGACCTTACCCCCACATCAAGATCTTTGGGATTTGATGACAGAGTTATTTTTACCTTACATAAATACTGAGAATGTATAGAATTCCTTATTATTTCTGTTAACACAGTTCTGATTTTTTAATTTATTGAGGAAGATAAGGAAGGTATACATCTAAAATCATCTGTCATGTCTCCTGTTTGTAAGGAGAGAAAGATAAGTGGAGATGATAACATGGAAGAGACCAATCTGTGTGCTTTTATGACCAAAATGCAATCTTCTTCCTTCTAGAATATTTTATATCAGTTTTATGCCAAATTTAAATATCTGTGTAGAATCCTAAGTTTAATATAGATAATGTATTTTATAAGTTCTTCTGATTTAATTTCCTGGCACTCTCTTTCAGTTATACAGTGCAGGCTTTGTTACATAACAGGCTCTAGATGATGGATAAAAATAATATTATAATGAAACGTGAATTAACACTAATTCAATTTGGTGGGCTATGGAGGTTGCAATTATCAATATATGGATTTTCTTGCTCCAAAGGAATACACAATCAATAGCACTAAAATTAGGATTGATCAAGTGATCAATCATCTCTTATTCACATGCATCTACTTTCACAATTCATAAATTTCTCACAGATTCATAGATTTTAAGGATAAAAGTAATCACAACAACAGTGTCACTCTACGTTATTGTGGCTGCGGTTAGAATCAGTAGTGATTTAGCTCAGACCTTATCATGGTTCCCATTGGGCACCTGAGGTCACCTGAAGAAAGGCAGGAGTGCATGGATGGGAATGAAGGAGAAAGAAAACACTGGAACATGCAAACCATCATGATCAGGGAGCACCAGACACTCATCCCAGACTGCATTGGCCACCTGCCACAGCAACTGTGTCATTGCAATCTTTTTGCAGATCTATAAAATCTGACTTCCTACATATTGCAAATGGAGATTAAATAAACATGGAAGATCAAAAACAGGAAATAGCATGAAGCTCTTCCCTTCTCCTCCTTCCTCTTCTCTTCCTTCCCCATTCCTTCTCTCCCTTTCCTTCCCCATCCCCTCTCCCTTTCCTTCCCCATCTCTTCTCTGCCATTCCTTCCCCAATCCTTCTCTTCCATTTCTTCCCCATCTCTTCTCTCCCATTCCTTCCCCAACCCTTCTCTTCCATTCCTTCCCCATCCTTTCTCTCCCATGCCTTCCCCATCTTTTCTCTTCCTTCCTTCCTTCCCTTTCCATTTCTTTGATATAAATGGTTACAAATTTCTGTAGTGCATCAGAAATAGTAGCAGAAATAGTAGCAAAGCAGATTCCAGGGAACACAAAACAAAAATGTGCAACAACGCTATTTGCTCCCTGATTCTGTGAATTGCTTTTAAGATATTAGTGTCACTGTTGCTGGAAAGTAAATAAAATGCACAGCTCAGAGAGCATGCAAAAGGAAAACTTCCGAAAAAGAACAAAGAAATCAGATCTAACAAACTAGATGTCACAATGCACTGTACAGTACATTCAAACTTAAAAATGTTTCAGAGTCTTCTAGAAAAGGCATTTATCTATGAAGAAAAAAAAAAAACCATAGCAAAATCCATCAGTATTAATTGCAAGAGTCGAATATGAATAAAAGATTGTGAATGCTGTTTATATTATCTTCAATTAAGGTGTTTCAAAATGTGTTTGTAAGATGGCAGAGTGGTGTATTTCAGACTGAGGATTCTTTCCAAGGACCTCTGAGACAGGGTTGAAGCAATTCCTCTAGAACCTGACTGTTCCTCCAGTAGTTGTTAAAAGACAGCAAAGAAGAAACAAAAATGTTACAGCTTAATGTTTTGGCTAAGAACAACAAGTTGCAAGGCATGTTATGAACAAGGGACATGAAATGTTTCCATTAAGCCTGTGCCTCCAGCATCTCCTGGGGTGGGGAAGAAAGAGAAAGAAGAGAAAATAAGAGAAAATTCCACTTGTTTGGGGTTTTTTTTGTTTTTCTTTTTTCCCCCCTCCAGTGGAATCCAGATGGTATTTACAGTACAATCCAGCTGGAAAGATGCTCCAGAAAAGCATAAACTTTCCAACCTCATCTGTGGGGGTGTGAGCACCATGTCGTTTACATGAGCCTTCTTCCTCCCTAGATAACTTTGGTAATTACTTAGAAGTCATTAAAAGTGTAAGCAAAGTCCAAATTGATTGAATGATGACATTAAAGGCATCTGCGAAAGGACTAATTTGAACCAATCAGTACAACACATCGCAATCAACTCTTGAGGATCAGCAGTGTAGTGCTGTCAGCAGTGGTACTGGTCTCGTACAGGGCTCTCCAGTGGGTCATCCTTTTTGCCTTGCCCTTTTTGACCAACAGGAGTTGGGAAATGGCTGCTGAGAAGGATGACCAAAGAGCTGAACTGTTTGCCCTACCCTATGTGGTTCATTGCTTAGCTGTGGTCTGATGATGTTCCAGTATCTGTCCTGGAAGTGGGTGCATGTAGCAGTGCAGAGTAGCACTGGACAGATAGATAGTCTATGGAAGTGGTATCCTCCAGATAGTTCTGTTTCTTCCTTTTTCCCAGTGGGTGGTATCAGACAGCTCCTCCTCTCTCCAGAAGGGGAGACTGGCTTCTGAAAATGAGGTGGTTTTGCTGCTGGCTTACTAGCATAGGGTTGTAAAAAAAGGAAGAGCGTGGAGCTTACATCCACTTTTCATCTTTAAATATTCACTTTTTCATGCCTCTTCTCATCCAAACCATTTTCCATTTGTTGGATGATTTCCCAAAGTCATCACGACAGAAAAAAGACTTTAAATTAGGAGATTTTTTTTAAAATTTTTTTTATTTTTTGCCAGATCAATACAGGGTTGTCATTTAGTATATAAGGGAAAAAAAGTGCAAGTATGAGACAATTGTGAGGGAAATGGGCAGACAGTTAATAGTTGAGGGGATAGCTAACAGGATGAGGAGTGTTTTACCTCATAACTGATGTCCTCATCCTTCCAGTTACAATGAACTATATTTTAAAATGTGAGAAATCTGCCAAAGTCATAGCTAAGAGAACATCTTTAGGTAATTTCAGCTTGCAAGAATAAAGGCAGAACTCCATTCACTCAAGCAGCTGTCGATCCTCCAAATGGGTATCCATGTTCAACCCTATACAGGTACATTTCTCTCAAGACCTTCTTTAAATCTGGTCACTGCTGCTATTGATGGAAAGCCATTATCACTCCACTCCAGTGGATCTGACATGTTCTCCACGGATGCTCACAGTCTGTGCTATAGGAGAGAAATATTTACACCGAATAATCACTGGTGGCCAGCCTTGCAGAAAGGGAAAGGGCAAGAATTTCATAGCTTAAATTACTTTCTCCCTCTTAGAGATGGACCTCATCGAATCAGTGCTGTGAGAGGTAAAAGAATTTGAGGTGGTCTTTTATTGTCACTGAACAATTCGTTGCTGTCCTTTGTGGTAAAATTGCAATACTATCTCCAGAGCCCTCAAACAAGCCAACATTCCTCCTAGCACTGAATCCCAGTTGTTAGATTTTATTTTATTTTATTTTATTTTATTTTAAGGAAGTTGATGGTAGTGAATAGCTAAAGGACTGAGCACAGTAATTTGGCCAGTAAAAAAAAAAAACAAAACGGACATTAAAACTGAACTGCACACTCTTGTTTCACACAGAGGTGGAGAGGATTAAATACATGGCTCAGGCAAAAGCAATGAGGCAGCAAAGAAACCCCTGATGAGATTCGGTGGGTCTAAATCATGCACAGCCGCAGAACTTTTAAAAGGATAATCACAATTCAAAAGGTTTTCAGCTTCCTAAATAACTAAACATTTCTCCTAGGAAAAAAAAAACCCTCCTTCTGAAGTATCGACTTTTTTTAAAGAAACAAAAATATTTGGGGGGGGGGGAAAAAAGAAGCGTAGAAAACCTGACCCAGATCCATCATAATCCTGAATGTACCAGAATAATAATGTCATTAAAAGCCTAATTGACATTGTTTCTTTATAGATTTTTATGTCCACTAGACTTTACCCCGGCAGATAAATCATAATATCATTTGCAGCGTACTGAAATATTCTATTAGGAAATAAATAATGCATTATTGTCCCTGAAACATCTATACAAGCTGCTATACATCACAAATTAGTAGTCAGTCAAACATACCTTGCTCCTCCACCTCATTCTCAAAACCTTCCTCTCTGCAATCTGCTGTGCCACATTGGGGAAAAACATAGCAAGTGGTTTAGGTGTGAATCTACTACTTAAAATCAGTGGTTTACTAAATTAATTCAGGAAATCATGTGGGCGTCCAAGATTTAGAATCACTTAAAAATACTGAATTTTTATTTTCTGCTATGTTATTGGATAAACTTATGGCACATCACCATAATTTTCAGGAAGAGGAGATATCCTGTTTATTAAGCAAGGTCTACCTAAATCCAGATATTGACTGCTGATTTGCCGTGCTCCTCTAGGAGATTTCTAAAGATTGAAAATAGGAGAAGGGACTATAAAATTTGTAATCATTTAGGACTGGTCATATCCTTGATTAATGAGAAGACAAGAAGATGACTTCTAAGAATAAGAAAAAAGCTCAATATTTCCCCTCTCCCCATCCCAAAAGGAATGGAAAATTATGTACATGACAATACTCAGCTCTAACAAATTTTGCAGACACATAATAAATGCGCAGTTGAAATGCACGTCTGGAGATCCCAGGTGTATCCACCTGTAAAACTAGTCATCTGCACTGAACAAATAAAAAGGTGGTTTTCCTGCATAGTTTTGAAATATTTTCTGTCACTTCATTTTGGTTTTCTCTGTGTAACTTCTACAGATGATACTTAAAACTCATTATGCATTTTCGCACGCTTGTATTTAGACTGAGTACAATTTCAGACATATTATAGATAGCAATGGAATTCATTCTGCTGATAGTTCTGGTGTAAGAAATGAAAATTAATTTGAGGAATATACAACTAATTTTTGCTGTTGTTGTTGTTCTTTCTGGTTTTTAGTTTTGAGTAGTTTCATTATATATACAGAATTAATGAAAAAATGCTTTTTTACATTTCTTTTTCCAAATCCATCTGTTTATAAAGAACAGTGAACCCCATTTTGCAGAAATAAACTCAATACTACATACAGCTGGGTTTGCTGGTTTGCCTCTTTCACCTAAATAAAATTTGTAAGATTTTCTTCCTTTTATTTTTTTTCTTACTATTCTCGTAGTGTGTTCTACTCTGGAGAGTATTATAGTTTATCTTGCTTATCAAAAGCTCACTGACATTTATTGAGCTGGAAATGTTGTTTGCTATTCGCTGTCAATCAAAATCTTGACTCCTATTTCCAGCTATCCATTCTGCTTTATGGTTCTGATTGGTACTGGAAATAAAAAAAAATCATTACCAGATGAAACTTAGCACAGAAGTAACTGGTTGATATGGTGTTACGTTGCAGAGACAGCACGTGTAGCACTTAGTGTTAGAATTTGGAAGTAAGTCACTAGACTTAATAGCAAAAAAAATAAGCTGTATTACTAGAACACAGGGATATTTCCAATTAAGAAAACTTAATGAAAACTTCATGGAGGGAGAAAGTCAAAAGAAGAATCAGTAAAAATAATTGGCCAGATTCACCTGCTGTTGGTTTTTATGGGCTCCACAGAGAATCCCTTTGCTTAAATCTGGAGAGCATTAAACTTTCTGTTTGTTATAGTTCCAGATATGAGTATGATAGAACAGACAAAGAATCATATGGCAGATGTATAAAGAGAAAAGAGTGACGACATTGGGGAAGAGACAGCCTTGATCTCTGAATAAATTGGATGTAATGGCTGGCCAATAACATTTATATCCTAGAGATCTAATATTATATACAATATGGATGTCTACATCTTGGGCACTTTGCTTAGTTTCTCTGAGATGATGAGTTTGACTATATGAACACTGTAATGCAATGGAAAGTGTAATGATGACATGCTTTGCTGTCATCATCAGGCTGCAGCAAGTGAAGATTTGCTCAGACACAATAGCAGTGGGCACAGAAACAAGGGAAAGAAGCTGCTTACCTTCGGAAGGCCTCACATATGCAGGGATCTCCAGAAAGACACCTTTGCATCCACTGCTATCCCTTAAATGAGGTCTGGAAAGGGGTAGATCCTAGCTCCAACCCTTCCAGTCATCCAGGTGCATTGCGGATATTCACCCAGAACGATCTTGGTAGTGAGTTTCCCTTTCAATAGTGTCACACTCATCTAGAGCTCTGAACTCTCTTCTGTTACAACAGCATTTTCCCATGGAGACTCACGATCTAAGTGCATGAGCTAAGATGAATGTTTTCTCATTCCTCTGTCTTGTGATCATAGGAAATGACTTAGCTGATCCTTCCATAACCTTCCATAAAAGGCAGAAATAAAAAGGAGAAATGAAAATGTCTTGGCAAGAATATAGCCACTTTACCATCACTTTTGGTTTACATTAAACTTGTCCTCAGCATTTTTAGGTTGGAAATTGAGTCACTGAAGAACATATTAGAGAGCAGGTAAATCAATCAAGTTCTATCATGCCCAAGATATGTACTTAAAAAGCAATTAATACTCATGATAGATATGACAGATGTGCAACCTGGTAGATTCGAATCCTCCAATCATCTTCAAGTCTCTTGAAAAAGAGAGTGGAAACTTCACTCCAACAACCAATGAATAAATAGGTTTAGCCCTGACTTCTTGGCTTTACAGGATGAAGGGGAGAAGTAAAGTTAGGGAGCATATCATTCTTAAAAGTCAACAGAATGGGATAAAGCAAGACATATTTCTCTCTTCTGTAAACACTAATCAAGAAAGCAGCAATGCTTTTTGAGATAAAGGCATATATTCAGCTGGAGATGGTCAATCCACTCTATGATTCTTTGAATTGAAAAGCAGTCAGTCTGTGAAGGGCTCCTTAGCTGTGAAAGACTAGGACCTTACACATTTTTTTTCCAAATCGGATAGCTTTGTTTATGCAGTTCTATTTCATTACTACCGGGGTGACTTTGAGGGTCACTCTGAGAAAAAAGCTAGTAATTATATTAAATAGGAGAAAAAAAAAAATAAAAATAAAAACAAACTGACTGT
The DNA here is from genome assembly GCA_030625065.1 of Alectoris magna. Taxonomy (NCBI): domain Eukaryota; kingdom Metazoa; phylum Chordata; class Aves; order Galliformes; family Phasianidae; genus Alectoris; species Alectoris magna. Next base: position 949,444 of record CM060567.1, on the reverse strand, counting down.
TCTGTTTACTTGAATTCTGCCATTCTGTCATTCCAAAACTGTCCTTGAAGTATAGTACAACTTACAAAGGCAAACAGTGGAGCTAGTTTATATAAATCAAAGCGGTGTCATACGATCCCCAAGCCCTGATGTGTTTCTATAAAGTTAGAAGCAAACTCTATTTTAAGCACCAAAGAACTATGTGCCATCTTTTCTTTTTGTTTTGTCATTCACCAGAGGCATGAATCTAAATAAAAGGTATATTGTAATCAATAAGGGCATTCTCCGCATGGAGATACTCAGCCCAGGCTGAGCTCTAATAAATGACCTGCTCATAAGTCATATGCAAGCGGAAAGCCTAAGTCATTCAGGTGTCACACCTGACTCTTACACTGAGTGATACTTCCAGTGGAGAGGCAAACAATTCGTGCATACAGTCTTGAAAAATGCAGATCCTAAAAACTCTTTAGTGTCAGCAGCAGGTTATGCTATCTACTCTGTTGTTGTCAAAGGAAAAGATGTTGGACCACTGTGTGCTTCACTCCTGCTTTATATGTAAAAGTACTACTAATAATATATTAATCTTAAATGAGGAAGTTTTTTATCCAGAGAAAAGGAGTTATTTTGAAAGGATAAAGAGACGTCTGTTCTGAGCTAAATATTTCATCCAAAAGTTGAGGAATATCAGTTTAATTTGAAATAATTAATAATAACGAAAGTAAGAAGAAAACAGAAGTATTTTTATGGCCAGCTCCAATTTTCTCTCATTCTCACTTGTACTTTCAGTCATTGTTGCTCCTTCTATCTCAATTTCATTATTAGGCATAAAAGTGTTATTATTAAGGTTTCCATTAAAAAAACCTGTGTGGCATTAAGAAGTACAGGTAAATATTACTTGTGTATCCAGTTATGCCCTTAGATATGGACTGAAAAGAAAATCTTCCCATAGAAAAAAGTGCCCTTATCTGTCAAGGTTCATCAAATAAAATGTCTAGTCTCCTAGCTGTAGAAGTATGACCACTATACTTTACATTTTTTTGAGAAACAAACATTCTGAGCACAACAAACACCTATTATCTGATTGACACTGGTTTCTTTATCTATTAAACTGGGTGACCTTGGCTATAAAAACCTGCTATCTGAACTGTACAAAAATCCCCATCCCATGGGCAGGGTTTGAGGGTTGTAGCTTGTACATTCCTTGCCTTTCCTACTTCAGCATCTCTCTAAAAAGTCCACTGAGATGACACTCCCTTGTGCACTGAACGCATTGGTTGAAATTCACATTTGTTTCACAAATAGAATTAAAACACATGCACAAACACATATATTCAATATATACATGTATATGCATGTATTTCCTTCGGGTTGCATCAGACTCTTTCTTAGCTTTAGTATGAATAGTCTCTGCTGGTAACCTTTCAGTTACAAAGAATTCAGCATTCAGACCTATCAATCTTTTAGCACAGAGCTGCCAAATCTCGTAACACAGGAGTATTTTGTTTGAAGGGCAAACCAAATTGACTCGTGTTTCCAATAACTATAATGTCCGGCTTCTTATCAGTATTAATAAGAAAATGCAAATTGCATTCCTGTCAAAGAACTGCAAAAAAGTTGAAATGAGAAGTACAAGCAGTAAATTGCTCGCAATAAACCATTATGTTCAGACTCTTATTTTCAGCTGTGCAGTGGTTTACTTGAGGTGAGCAAAAAGAGCAATCAATGTAAAAAAGGACAAAAGTGTTCCTTGTTTGACTTTTAAATACAAGGAGACAGAAGAATAGAATGGGTAATTGTACCAGAAACAATAGAACATGTCAGTATGTAGATCATAAGCAATTTAAACATTAATCTGTTTATTGAGATTTTTATTTAAAATATAAGCAAGACTATTATTAAATATGTAAGCATTTAAAAATCTGAATTACCCGTGGAAAATGATCAGCATTTATTGAATCAGTTTTCTGTCTGCTTTGTAAAAACATCTTTCCCTTTATTACTTTTTGGAAACCAAATTAAAGCTAAGCCTTTCAAAAGCTATTAAGTGTGAAAATTTGTGGCTTGCAAAATATTGCCCCTCTGATTAAATTACACCATTCTGATTCTTACTTTATTGCCCAGTGTTATTCTGAAAGTGATTGGTGTGCTCGTTTTTCACTTGGTCCACTTAAATATCTGTTAGACTAAAATTCAGCCTTTCGTGTGTTTGAAATAACAAGAAAGAGCAGTGCATTGATATTATGTATAAAGGTCAAATGGAGTCCAAGTTTTACTCCTATAACACTCAGCTGAGAATTTGTTCTATCAAATAGTGCTATCGTGCTCTTTGTGTCTGTTGTAGTTTCAATGGAAATAAGGAGAAGGCATTACTTTTGGAGCGCCCTACATGATGTTCAATCTATTAGTTGTTCATGTGCTTTTCAAGATAACCCGCGATTTCATTTTCTTAAGCTGGACTATCCTGGCCTGAGAATCAAGGAGAGAATGAAACATTGCTGAGAGATCATTCTGGTATCAACACGGCTTCCCTTGAAAGAAATAAACCTATCCAAGTAACCACTGCTAGACCTTACTTCATTTTACCCTTAAAGGGTAACATCTGGATATATTAAATGTCTGTAAACATGAACATCACAAGAATGTTCTTATTTGAATGTGAGAATTTAATGAGATTTTTTTATATATTTGATACATTTTATATATATATATAAACATGTTAAATGACAATACCAATACTCCGAGACATGCTGCTATACTTTGCCATGAGCAGCAGAATAGGAAAAAGGAGGAGTTTTTGGCCAGACCAGATGCACTTTCCCACGTGTTGATCTTCATACAGGAGCCATCCTATTTTACTAAAAATCTCTAGCCATTCTCTTTGAACTCTCTTCCATTCTGCTCTTTCTTTTCCCTCTCCAATAAGGATCTTCACATACCATAGATCTGCACAGTGTCAGAACGCTGCATGACTTTGCTGCTTCGCATTCTGTTCCTCCCATAACACTTCCTGGCATTTTGTTTGCTCTTCTGACTTTGAGTACTGACTTTCCATAACACTTCTGCACCTATAATTTCTTTAGCTCTTTATTGCTCCGTTACTCAGAGCTGTGAAATCCTTTCAGTGCTCCTTGCAGAAAGCATTTCTAGTGCTCAGCTTTGCCTGACCGTTCTTTCACATTTAAATCGACAGAACTCGTACTCTTTTCTATTTCCTTTATTTGGATTCGACTTTATTTTTCTTAAAAGATGTTTTATTCTTTCTAATCATCTCCTATGCACTAATCTTTATGTCACATGACCATATATTTTTTTTTAACCTTTCTAAAGATGGTTTTTTTTCTGAGTATTTGCCTCAGGTGGAAACAAGTGCTTGGATTTTTTTGTTTGTTTGTTTTCTTGGTATTTTTCTTGCTAGAAAAAAAATCTCTCTGAGCCTTCTGTAAATGTTTAACCTCTTTGACTTCTTGTTTGGAAACTGTTGAAAAGGTCTACCTAACTTACTACAGCTACACTTGCATCACATATTAATTCAAAAATGACTAGATACACTTTAGGATCATTTAATCATTTAATGATGCTTTTAGTATAGCAGTACAGCTATGATTTCTACTACTACTTGCTGTTTTCTAGGACAAAATCAGGAGTTATTTCTTCCTGACTAGCAAAGATCTGAAATTGTTGTTTAATATCTGCAAATTCAATCTGACCTTGCCTCCTAAAATGAGATAAATCTATGAGGATCCTCTGAACTCTCTCACTCTGCTATTTCCACTGCCTTTGTTATCTGCTCCTGGTTGTCAATCTGGAGGCAGAGATGCTCTGAAAGCTGGAATGGGATGAAGGAGATGATAGTTTTTTCCACATTTTCCCAAAGAGAATCACTGTTGCTTGGTCTCACCAGTGCCATGGTAATCTCCGTGCCTCACCACGCCTCCACAGAAAATATTGTGCATGACTTCCTCCAAGGTTTTTTTCTTGACAGTTCACCTATTTAGTGTCTTTTTTTTCTGTCTCTTAGATGCTAAGGATCATAGAATCACTAGGGCTGATAAAGATCTCCAAGATCATCCAGTCCTACAATCCACCTGCTATCAATATTTCCCCACTAAACCATGTCCCTTAGTACAACATCTAAACATTTCTTGAACACCTCCAGGGACAATGACTCAAGCAAGGACGGTGACTCAATCACCTCTCTTAGCAGCCTGTTCCAGTGCCTGATCACTCTCTTGGAGAAGAAATTTTTCCTAGTATCCAACCTGAGATGGAGGGCTCTTCCCTCCATCTGAAATAGCTGACATATGTTTGAACTTATCAGGCCAAAATGTCGCTCAGAAAATTAATCCAAATGGATAGCTGGGAAAAGCCTCTGAAATGTCGCAGGTAATTGCATAATTGAATAGTTGAACTTGAACTAGTTAATTTATCATTTGCTTGATTTTTATTCCTTAAAAATACTGGAATATAGTTGAATTCTTGAAGTTTGGGAAGCTCGTGAATTTATATTCGATGATGATGATTTTATGTCTTTTTCCAAATAGCCTAATGTTTAACAAAGTGATTTGAAGAGTATCAGATAGCTATAAATAGATTAGCTAGAACAGCTTTTAAACTCCATGTGTCCTGTGCCATAAAGCTGATTTTAATGAGGAAGATGGAGTATTTTGATATATATAGTCATGTTTTCTCATCTCTTCTATAATCATGACTTTAAAATGCTCAGAGATTTCATTTCTCCGTAATCAAAAAAGCCAATGAAAATATCAATAGAATTACTCAAATCCTCTATATTTCCACAGTGAATGACAAAATTAACAGCAGCGCCTCACAAGATGAGGTTAATCACTGCTCATTGTTTTGCTATTCTCCGTGATCTCTATACTCTCAGTATAAAAGTAGACGTAATATATGATTTTGCAGATCCACTACTGAACTATTACAGCAAGATTTTTGTAATTGTTGCTGCTGACTACTCTTTACAAAAGAGCTACTTCATCCATCAAACACCAGAAACCATAGCTACAGTGGAGATCTGCGCCCACTGAAATAATTTGGAAGGCTAATTCTTGAAAAGCCAGAGATCATGAAGTGTTAAGAATGATTCACGAAGGGAAAAAATTATCAGTTCTGTCTGAAAATTTATTTCCTTGGTGGTCTGAAGACAGTGTTTGAGAACTATGTGGATTCTGGTGGAGTCTTGTATATGGGAACTTGTCAGTATGCTGAGTGCTTTTTGAATGTTTAGATGTAGCTACACATCTGGGATTAAAATGAAATTCATCTTACTTTTTAGAGGTACAATTCACTCTGTTAAGGCCCACACAAAACATTTGCATTAATTTGCATCACTTATAATGGCAATTAATAGGCCTCATGCTTCTCTCAACTTTGCAACAGAAGTTCTTCTCAGCAAACCAAAAGGAATTCCTCGCTCTCTGAATTTGTCAAATACACAAAAAAATCTATCCCCTCACTATGATAAACTGTCCACGATACATGAAAGAGCTCAGTCCACCAGGGCTGTTTGTTGTGTTTGCTTTCGCATCGCAAAGTCTAATCCTCTGCAGCCTTGAGAGTAGGTTTAATTTTAATTTCAGAGTTGATGTCTGGTCCCCTAGTTCTTGTTTTATATTAATCATAGATTATACTGCTGAAAATAATCTGCATCCCATTAATTCCTCTGAGAGGATCTCATGGTATACACTACAGTCACTGCTTCCATCCTCAGAAAGAAATGGTAAAAGCTAATGCTTAAACTAATGCACAACCTACTGCTTCATGTGAAACTTTCTATTAGAATGTATTTTCATGGGTCACATAAATTTAGGGCACACCAACAAGTCAGGTCAGGTGAGCTCACCGTTCCCATGTCGCTGCATATCCAAATGGCAGAGGGATTCTTTTCACCAGCCCTAACATCTGTCAGAAAAATAGCAGATGGATTACAGCTGAGCATTGCTGCAGCCATTTGAGATCTTCGTAAAAGAGACCCAACATGTTACAAGGAAAGAGTGTTGACACTCAGAAAACCCAAATAATTCCCATATTTCTCCATATGGCTCTCATTGTGCTTATGTGCTACACAGTTCAAGAGTCTGCTGCAACATGTCATGACTGTGCTGTCATGGTATACTGTGACTACAAAGAGGTGACAGATGACCTGGAGGCTTTGGTAGGCACTGCCCACAAGCACTTATTTCCATATACATTGCATGGTTCAGAAGAGAGAAGGTGCTGTCGCCAGAAGGGAGCTTCTTTACAAAAATCAGATGAAATTAGGCTCCTTGATACTGCTGAAATTTTTATGCAGTTGTCTTCCAGTAAATGTCTCTGATGTCCTCAAATATTAATACTTGTAATGAAATGCTCAGATTAGCAATTGCATAAATCTATTCCTCAGGTGGAAGTTTCAGCCTGCGGGATGGTTGCTGATAAAAAAGATTGTTCCAGCCACAGTTACCTTTACTTAAGCTGATGCTATGTGCTATCATCCAATTTAGAAGTCAACACAGTATGCAAAATATGCTTCTCTGGGGGGCAAAAGCTGACTCATATTATTCTCAGCATACTGGCATGGTGGGTGTGAAATGAGGCACTGCAGGATGGGAGAACGAGGGCAGATTGCAATTGGTAGGATAAAAGGGTTTTGTGAAACCTTTTAATACATTTTAACTAAGAGACTTGGGGCTGTATCTTGTTCTCAATTTTGTGCTGACCTTTATGGGATTTTAAAAGAGAGCAGAATTTCCCTGTTCTTAATTTATGCCACTTACCAAAGATCCCTGGAGTCAAATCTATGCTAATTTACACAATGTGCAAATCCTCTAAAGTCAACGGGTTGCAATGTAAATCAGAGCATAAATCAGATTAGAATTTGGCCCCTGAAGAAGATTCGGTGAAAAAAAAACCTTGCCCTGAATGATTCAGCAGAAGTGGCTAAACCTATTGATTTTTATTTAAATGAATCACATTTGGATTGGGTCTCAAAAATATTATTAAAAATTGAAACAGAATGATCTTTATTCCAGAAGAAGAAAGTATTTAGTACATCTGTCCACTTGAGACTTGAAGGGAAAACCTGTACCGATAGCAAATCCCAATTCCTGAAGAGTATCAGAAAATTAAGATCTTTCATAAATGATAGAATCAGAATTTGGTGGAAAATATTTAGATAACTTGGAAATATTTAAGCAGAGATAAACAACAATTTTATTTCCTTAAGAATAATAAGTACTGGGATCTCCATGATTTACTACAGAATTTATTCCAAACCCCCAGATAACTTTGATATCTCCACACATTCATAATATATCATTTTGGATCAAATTCATGGCTGGTTTTCACCGGTGCAGTCACATTAATTTCATAACTTTGAATTTAGTTCCTTTCTGTGTATCTGGAGGTCATACATCAATTTTTTTTTTTCCAGAAAGTGGCTTGCTCTCTTTTCAAGAAATAACTGTATCAGCCTCTGATATTTTCAGCCAGAACAAATTCTACTTGGTGGCTTTCATTTGTGTGCGTATACTCTTCTAAATATAGGAAATATTCTACCAGATGAAAAACAGGGTGCACATGAGGTTCTATGACAAACTATAAGTAAACTGGATTTGTTTGGATTCCTTTTCAATGTGTTATTACATCAATACATCAAGAAGTATCAAATGCAGAAACATCAGATTTTGATAACGTCTTCTGGAGTCATTTAGAACAGACGACATAAAATAGATATAATTACACACTGTAGTATAGTATCATATGTTTCATAATTCATAACATTTATTCTCAGAGAATGTCTCAATAGTGTCCTATTAGTGGAAGACCATTATCCTTTGACAATGCCCTATTTTTCTATTCTACTGACATTAACTTTTAATAATCTTTCTTTTTTATATATTTATTTTTATTTTTTTAAACAATAATAAATTAGCACTAATGGGGATTATGGAAATCTCTCTGGCTGACACTTTGTGACTGTTACCTTAAATGCTTAAGGCTACAAAATGAAATGTAGTGTACATGAGCTCAAAGCAGCTATTTACTACTTTAACATTTTACAAGCCATACATTAACATTCAGCAAGTCATAAAAAATTTCCATCTTTAAGTGAGTTGTACTTAATAGGTTGGTGATATGCATTTCATTCAGGACACTGGGAACAGAACCTATAAAAGGAAGGTATTTTGCATTGTCTGCAAATAGTTTATACTAGTGGTCGATCAAATTGCTATATGTGAGTATCTGCCCTGTTTCTTTTCAGTAGTTTACTGCAGTTGTTTTTGGTTGTTTTCTATAAGCAGTGAAAAGATCTGCTATTGAACACAAACTTCACCTCAGAATCACTGCGCCCAGCATCTGGAGAGTGCTGCAAATGGTTTACATCCACTGTTAACAGAGATGGTGCCACTAGGTGGTACCCAAGAATATAAAGCACAAGCCTTCACTTCTGTAGGATCAGGAGTCCTTGTTTTCCAAAGGAAAAGGCTTCCTTTGTGGTTCTGAAAAGTATGGCGATAAGCCTCATCACCTTCTAAGTGGACCTTAGAGGCAGAGAGAGAGTAAAGTCAAATCCTTTCTGGGTTCTCCCAGTTCCTTTGCACCAGCAGTGAGACCTGGAGCAGCCTTCTTCTCTGGCATGGATGACTAAAACTTTGTAAAGAGGCATTCAAGATATGAATTCTCCATACTGAAACGACTTGTGAATGAATGAATCCTTGCAAATTCTGAATTTCTTTCGAATGTACTCCCAGCAGGAAAAAAATAGAAAAGGAAGAAGGAAGGAAAAGAAAAAAAGAAAAAGAAAAAATAAGAAGGAAGAAGGAAAGAAAAAAAGGAAAAATGAAAGAAAAGAAAAAAGGAAAAAGGAAAGAAAAAAAGCAGGGGGAGGAGGGGAAAGTAGGATTTCCGATACATTATTCCTTTTAAATCATTTACTCCCTTCTACTCATGATTACATAAACAGATTTGGACACGCAGCTATTTTTTATTTGCATATCTTTGGAAGGGAAAGCTGTAAAAATGAGTATGATGACAGGATGCTTAGACAGTAAAATACCATAACAATAACTGTTTCAATCAAACAATAACATTTCAATCAAAGAAGTCACATAAAATGTTGCAAGTTGTTTGAAAATAAGAGATTACCAACTCAGCTCCTAGTTCCCTATTTTTTTCCCTCTTTTATGATACAGTTGAGTATTACTTATCTCTTAAACAAAACGCATTTTAAGCTCGTGGAAAACACCATACATTACTGCAGTTTGAATTGGGCTCCGAAGGATAATTCAGCTTTTCCTCTGGGATCTTTCCTACTCTTCAGAGCTCTGGCACGTTGCTCAGCTGCACAGGGATGGGGATAAGAACATTACTGTGAAAACAGGGATATGTGCTCCATTCCTGCTGCTGCCTCAGGAGATGCACAGAAAAAAAGGACCTCCCCAGAAGAAATATCAATATCTTTCTCCTGCAGACTCTAGGATAAGCTTTGTTGTTTGCCTGGTAGCATTAATTTTATCAATTAATCTTAACAACAAAAGCGTCAATTAGACCATCCCATATCTCCTCCAAAACAAAGCGCTTCTTTGAAGGCACTTTGATAATACGTACAACTTGTGTGTCATGAGAGTTGTTCTCTCTTGTCTAGCCCATATTTGGAAAGATAAAAGAAAAAGATACAAGTAAAATATGACAGTGTCTGTTACACAGACAAAGCCAGAAGTATTTTTTAGATCTTGAATACGAAAGATGCTGTTAGGCCTCTTCATCAACTTTGTCACAAGTTCTGGGTTCCTCATAGCTCCTCCCCAAACCTCCCTGCATGCCAGGGAGAAAGAAGTATGGCAATTTACAAGATACTCCTTCTGATAGAGCACTAATAGTGTTATTTTGATGCTCAGAAAAATTAAAACAAGTATTATTCTAAAATGTTTAAATTTTTTTTTTCCTCGACTAGTAAGAGATCAAGTACACATTCAGATATGCAGAAATGTTCAGATGTTGTACTAATGGGCATGGGTTAGTGGGGAAATATTGGTGGTAAGTGAATGGTTGGACTGGATGATCCCGGAGGTCTTTTCCAACCTTGATGATTCCATGATCCTATGATATTTCTTAGGGATTAGAACACCTTTCGTTCATCAGATCATTTTGAAGACTTTTATGAGGCACATACAAACCCAGGAAGAGTGATGAAACATGCTATTACACACTGCGCTGGCAGCAGCACAGTACCATCCACTGCTTTTCAGGTTTGCTTTTTCACCAGGGTGCCGTTCTCTCTGCCTCCTGAGCGGACAGCAGAGTACAGACCCATTGCTCTTTCATCCTGCATGGGAAATTCAGCGCATGTAGCTCCCTAATTGAAAGACTGTGGGGACTTGCAGCAGCCGGCAGAAGGAGGAGAAGTAGCTCAGTTAATGCTCCAGCTGATTTCAAAGCACAGTAGGTTAAACCTGCTCCTACAGGTAACAAAACAGTTTGAAGACAGGTCAGTAGAAGTTTAGGTTATCGAAAGCTGTAACATTTACTGGAATTTTACTGTAGAAGCTCCTATCGTGGAGACCTTAGGCACCTTTCATCAATTCCCACTTGCACATCACCCCTTTGAATTAAATGCTTTGGCACATTTTCTCTATTCTCTATACTCTGTACTCCATTTTCACTTCGGGAAGAAAAACAAAAGAAAAGGGAATCTGAAATGCTCATGTTATCACTCATGATTTGGTTGACTTTTCATTATGTTTATATTAAGGTGAATGTAATTTGAAATCTCAGAGTAGCTCCTCTGGCACTGGTTACTGTCGATACTTCTCATGTCTTTGTGAGAAATAATAGGAGAGAAGAGGGCACAGGGATATTATATCTTGCTTATTTTTGGATGTCCTGATCATACTGGCTGGAAGGTTTTACCTGGTGGGAGGTTTTCAGGAAGATCAAGGCCAGAGGAGGTGTAACCATCCTGCACATCTATCTTGATTTAATGACTGCAGTTATAGGGAGGGGAAAGAGCTAAAATTATTTTCAATAAATTGCACACATAACATCCAATCAAGCACATCAACATTAGCAATCAATTAACTCAATGCATAGATTTGAATAACTCTAAGTTATGGTGTAAACCACAGCATTTAAGTAAACCTCCAGTGCTGGTTCAGTTTGTTTCGCCAAAAAAAAAAAGCTAACACCATAAAGCTGCAACAGGGAATCTTGTTCACGTTAACTCAATCTGTTTTAATGTACATCTACAAAAAGTTTACTTCAAGCAAAAGTGACAACAACAACCACAGCACAGTTCTTCCCAAATCTCTCACATCCATATAGAATATGATCCTGAATGTTACAGTTCCTCAAAGACTTTTCTCAATTATTTTCTCTTTCATCTGTTATGTCTGTCACTCCAGCATGCTGTGTTTTGAGACTTCTGCAGACTTCTCCTGTTGGATTTTTTTCTCTTGCTCTAAAACTATAACACATTTAAGTTATATGACTCTATAAGTTCCCCAGCCCCATAAATTTGCCTCATTCCCAGTGAAGCCCCTATGAACATATACAAAAAAAAAAAAAAAAAATGGCATTAAACATTTTTTAGTGATAGGACTAGAGGGAATGGTTTCAAGCTGCGACAGGGGAGATTCAGGTTGGACATTAGGAAATATTACTTCTCAGAAAGGGTGGACAGGCACTGGAATGGGCTGCCCAGGGAGGTTGTGGAGTCACCGACCCTGGGGGTGTTCAAGGAACGATTGGATGTTGTGTTGAGGGACATGGTTTAGTGGGAGCTATTGGTGATAGGTGAACGGTTGGACTGGATGATCTTGTAGGTCTTTTCCAACCTTGGTGATTCTATGATTCTATGATTCTCATTGCCTTTCTGCATCTCCCAAGTATAATTGTTCTGGATCCCAACATATATCTGTCAGACTGACAAAGATTATCAGGATCAGAACTGTGAAGGAAGAAATTGTGATTGTTTTTAACCTGTTCTCTTCATTGTCCATAGTACATATTTCACCAAAATCTTGCTTTGAAGCATTATGTCAAATGCTGACTTCATTGCACGTATGTGACACACTGAGATGACTGTTACTAACCAAGGCTTACAGGAAAGAATCTGGGATCAAAGTACTGAATTTATTTAATTGTTAATTGACCAAAATATGCCTTCCACAGAGAAGATGGGACTACAAAAAGGCAATACTTGAAGTGGTCAACATCCTTTGCAAGAAAACCACATCATATGATGCGGGACTTTTCTTTGTTCAGGAAGTTTGTTAATATTCTTGCTCATGCAATGATAGGCACAAACATTCTTTACATGGGCACTAAACCTTTCCTTTCCATGGATTTGCAGTATGCGTAGCGACCCTTGCATGTCTTGGAAAAATGTGATATTGATAAAAAAAGTCCACTATCTTGTAGAATGAAGAAATCAGTGTCCCTTGCTGTGTTCCTGAAGACCATACCTTGGTGGCTGATATCCCAGTTCCATGCATACCTACAGAGAATGTAGTTTTATTCAGGGGAGAATACGCGTTAAATGATCATATTTAGTCAGACAATTTTAGTGATAAATTGTCAACTGTGATTGTGAACAGGGCCTTAATAAATACACTCGTTTACACCTACTTCTGTCTCTCATCTCTTTGTTTAAACAGCCATTACACCCCAACGTGGTCTGTGAGAGACATTACTATTTCACTCCTATCCTTTCCAGTTAAAATTAAGAAGTGGAAGAGGACATTCTTCATTATTATGTCTTACAATGCTTAAAAATATTAAACTGCTGTAGGAAGATAGAACACCTAAGAAAGGCAAGGAAGTAAACAAATGCTCCTTATTCCTTTTTTTGAAGACACTTCCTACCTTTTCTTAGATTGCAGAAACACAGTGTTGTGCACCTACTTAGACCTCTCTCCAAAAACTCAAATTAAATCTTAATATAGTGCATCTAAACAAATGTAGTAAAACAGCGTTAAAACGACAAAACCAAACACTTAGGAGCTACCTCATACCACTTCAAACTAAGTTTCCTTGTACACATGAAAATAATATTGTCTTTAACAATAGTTTTTTCATACCTTTTTCCACAGTCTTTCCTTCTCTCACTTCACAGTACTTGTCCCTTCCCCCTATCTTACCTGCCCTTCATTCCTCTCATTTCTTCTTTCACTGTAACTCTTCTCTCCCACAGCGCCTGTCATTCAGCAGGAGAATTAAAACTTGGTTAGTGTAGGAAAGATGGAGTGGTTGATCAAGGGCAAGGTGCAAGCTGTAGAGATGGTGGTATAGTATGCAATGCTGAAGTTAACCCTTTGCCTCTCACAGCCAGTTTTAATTGCCAGTAGTAAAAAATTGCACAGACTTTTTCTACGGTTTTCCTTGTATTTGAACTGGCAGAGAAGCATCACCTTGATGTATAATCACATAGGAAAAACAAAACAAAACAAAACAAAACTATTTAAAGGCTGAGTCACACTCAGGGACATCACTGCATGTCATTGCAGGATCTGGCCGGAGTTAAGAAGAAGCCAGTGAAATGGATGATACACAAAATACTGTCAGAAGAGATATTTTCTTTCTAATTCCTTTCAAGTATCCAACCCTAAGACTCACTCCTAACAACAGAAGGTAAAAGACTTTTAAACAGACGTGCAGTTTGAAAATTGACAGTGTCCCTTTAACAGCTCCAACAGTTGGAGTGATGTCTGTAGGTGGGAGGCACTGATGCTAAATAGTTAAACCTGTTTCAGCTGAAAACTTGTGACTTGCAATATATATATATATATATATATTTTTTTTTTTTTCTGTAGAAGAAAGTAACAGCAATCAGGAACAAACAACAAAGGGGTGTGTCAAATTTAGTTTAACCACGTTTAGGGAAATTCAACCGTGTGCTTGACTTTTTCTCTCTTAAATGTGAATGATTAAGTTTCTAATGCTTGTCTCTATCAGAGCAGAAAGTTACCACTGCTGTTGAATGTTGAGTTCTGTCTTTCACAGAGGAAAGAGTTTGGGAAGCATATACTGAAAATGAAACATATAGGAAGCTCCATTACGTTGTGAATCAGTGTGGGAGCTCTGGGCACCCATTGCTGGATACTGGGGTCATTCTGCACTTGGCCAGTATATCTGCACATACAATGTAGCATCACTATGCCCTGTTTCTAGACTTGCAAAAACTGGTAGATCTACAAGTGTAGATGTATTCTCATTAAGTAGGATAAACAATGATAGTGTTGCATCGTTCCCATTGAAGGAATGTTTTGCTCTGTCCAACACTGCAGAATTTGCATCTAAGGGAAACATTTTAGGTTTACTGTGTTTTATCAACAGTTGCAGAACTGAGCTGCTACTTTCTTACACCTTTGCAATTGAAACCTACAATTTTGTACTGCTGAAACTTAATTCTGTTTGGGTCTTGTAGCCTGCTTCACAGGAATGCAGGAAGTGACCTTGGGTGCAATAATGGTGGAAGTGAGAAAGAGAATTAGCTTTGTTGTCTCACGGAAGAAGTGTGTGTGTGTGTGTGTGTGCCCATCCCCAAAAAGGAGCTCCTATCATTATTCATCCTTGGTATCTGCACAGAGAATTGTCTCTGGCCATGGGGGTAGCCAAGAGAATAAATAGCCACTGAGAACAGTCATGCTCTCAAAATTAAAGAATACATCCTCGGAAAAGGACTTGGAAGGACACCAACACAATGGAAATTCTCAAAATCACCCTCTCCTCGTGGGCTGCTGGGCTGTGGGAGGATTGTTTTCCTGTGTGCAGACTGCTCTGCAATGCTGTGGTAGGGATTATCTCTTACGAATCATCAAGACCCTTAAAAATAACCATGAATAATACATTTAAAAGATTGATTATATTACTTTACATCCAACTTTTTAATCTGCTTCACCTCTGTGGGAGTACTGTATCTAGAGCTCTTACTCACATCCATGCTATTTTTGGTACACCTGTAGTATCACAGTTACTGCATAACTGAGTATCTTCTGACTAGACCACATATTAGAATATATATTAGAAACAGTTTACATTTGAGAATGTTAACTTTGATCATGATTTCTGTTTCAATCAAGAGTATTTGTTGTATAGACGTGTGCTGTGCCTTGTTAATGTCTATGAGCAGTATGTTGGTGATCTATGGAAGCACCTAGTTAATAGTATGAAGGAAATTAATGTTGTAAATTGCAGTATTATGGGTTTCACCGTGACTCTCTTTTAAATGTGGTTGAAGAAGCTGGATTTTTAGACTTCATCTCAAAGCAGATTTCATATTTATTTTTGTTTTTTTGTTTGTTTGTTTTAGCATCAGACTGGCCTCCAAATCCTCCCCCTTTCATAGTGTCATGAGATCACAAAATCATTAAGGTTGGAAAAGACTGCTAAGATCACTGAGTCAACCTATCACACCATGCCCACTAAACTGTGTCCTTGAACCATTCTCTTTTCATGGAAGCCTCATTCTGACAAAAGTCATTGCTACATTTTAAACAAATCAGGTATGCAGAAGCATGAATTTATTGGCAGCTGTGCAAAAGTTAAACATCTTATGGTAACACTTTAAATGAAATCTTTGAAACTGATAGTATCCGTCTGCTACATCAAGTATGGCTGAAAAGTGATATGAGATTTCCACCCCAAGAATGGGAGTGCTGCTTTTGATTTAGATCTGTAATTATCAGGACAATGTGATACCAATCTCTGGGTATGTGTCTCATTGTGGAGATATGAGATGTCATCCCCCCTCAAGCAATGAAAAGCTTGCAGTCCCCATCCTGCAGGCTGCTTTGGAGGGATGGGACCTGAGTGGTACAGTTTCCATGGAAATACTCCACTCAAGCCAGGACAAATCTGCACAGAGCAGCTTGGCAGGATTAGACACAAAGTTTTCAAAAAGAATTCCATGACAGTTATTAAAAAAACTCAATTCTAAGTCACACAACATTAAAAAAAGTGACAGGAAGAGAAAACAATTCATAAGACACCTATTATCCAAAGATATTTCCAATTACAAATTGCAGCACAGCTTGAGCACCTGGGCTATTCATGTACACTATCCCAAAAGCTGATTACAACTTCATGTTATGAGTGATACAATGACTAATACCGTATCAGTACCACCATCTCCCACTCCATTCTTTCAGTATCATGTAAGTGGAAAGTGTTTAATTAGAAAGCTTTCAGTATTCATTTTCTAGCTTAATAGGCTTTTCTGGTTGATAAGAACCTTATTATAGGTTGGGAATGGAAATGTAGCCAACTCCAAAATATCTTTTTCCCCCTTCTTGTCATTTAAGAAAAACAAGCAAATGTATTTCCCATTCAATGAAATGTTGTTATTAGATTGCATGCATTTTAATAGAGCTGTGTCAGTTCAATTAATGTAAGGCCAAGAAATCTTAAATTATATTCTAATTTTTGGTGTGCTGTATGGTGTATAAAACAGGGTAATTCCAGGCCACAGATGTGGTTTTGCTGGTGGCTTCTGGTAACTGGACAAATGTGTGAGCCAGGCCATCTATATGTAAGAGTTCCTTCTTGTGTACAGTTTTAGTATTTTATCCAAATGAAGCTCTTGCCTTAGTATTCAACATGTAGACTCATTTATACCAGTTTCAATTAAGTCATTGATTCTCGGCTTGGTACCACTTAAATAAGCTAAAGATGACTTAGGACATTATAGAAGGGTTTTATGCCAGAATTTCTCTTTTCTTTGTATGTTTATTTAACAGGAGAGTGGGAAAGAATTATCCCACACAGATACTGAAGCATCTTGTGCTAAGAAAACACAAGACTTTCTTTTTTTTTGGGGGGGGGGGGGGGTGGAAATCTGCAGTGTGAGCAGCAAGGTTTTCATAGAATCGCAGCATAATTAGGACTGTGAAAGACCTCTAAGATCCCCAAGCTCAACTCCATCATGGCCATCTAGTGGATACAATCCCACTGTTGACACCAAAGAGTGTATGTTAAGTCTCAAAACATGAGAACAGATTTGAATTTCACCTCTCCTCCATCGAAGGATAACTATTATCACACTGTGCACAGAAATTATAAGGGAAAAAGATAAAATGTAAAGGCCTTACATTTTCTCAAAGCAACATAGGGTCTCAAAATCGTCAGGAACAGATGGGTACAGGCACACCTTCATGACTCTTACAGTCGGTTGGAAGCAGCGAAGCCAGACAGCAAGTGAGGCAGATTGCTTCCTGACACAAGAAATGGGAAAGAAATGCCTTTTTATGCATGAGATATCTTTTTAGTTAATGGATGAGATGTCGCACAGATTGTTTCATTGGTCTTAACTGCGTCGTTTCAAACTTTGTGTTTTTCTCCACAGTTGTGTGTTCTGACATTTTCTAATCATTAACGCTGTGCCTTTGCAAATCCTCCTTTTGAGCTGCTAGTGACTAAACCAAAGAATTCACCCCACTGTCTTCTCCATCCCAGCAGCAAGCACACGGCAGCCAGCACAGCAGCTGTGTGCCTCAGGTCCCTGATCTACCGAAACCTGGTGTGGGGACCCACGTATGGACAGTCCCCCCACATTTACAAGTAACCCAATACATAAGATCACTCTACTTCTATGAAGAGGTAGGGAAAAAAAAAAAAATCGTCAGCTTCAATTTTATGCGATGTTTCCAGGGGAATTTTGTGTCACAAATGGAGTATGTTGGTTACGGTTAAAATGGGATAGGTGCCAAAGAGCAGAATAACAAACTTTTAAAACCTACTTTATGTTGCTATGGGGTATATTCAGCCACAGCTCTGCCAGGTGAAAAAAAAAAATTCCTTACAAAATCCTATAGTGTTCCTGCCAGGAAAGCAAGCAAGTTTTTGTGTGTAGTTTAATTCATAGGAATTCTTTTCTTACGTGAAATGAAAGACGCTAACAGTGAAGTGCTCAGCATGTAATCTACAGTTGTAAAAATGAAATGTGAAGGAATTTTAGTTAGGTATTGTTGTTGTTGTTGTTTTCTGGAAATACTTTAAAGTTCTGTTTTCATCGTTGTTTTAAAGAAGGTTCAAAGGAAATATTAATCAGCACTTTTAATGTTGCTCTTACCTAACATGAGAAAAATGGAATTCTGAATGTTTAGAGAAACACTTGATGTTTATCGTCAATATAAACCTACTGTAGTTCAAAATCCTATTGCCTTTACTAACAAGCTGATACGTATTTCTGTAGAGCCTGATGCATTCAAAAGGAAAGAAAATTAACTCTGTTTTAAGGTGTTTTGTTTCTGCTTTGCATGCTGTGAAACTGAGGTGCTGCATAAATCCAAGGCCTCGAGTCAATTCATGATGCTGATACTTGGCTGTGAAGTTAATAATCTGTGTGAGTAGGACAAGATTTCTTAATACGGTAAAGATCTCAGATATGATACTGTTATTTTTATGAGATTGAATACTTTGTGTCTCCTTAAGACACTGCTCAGTAAATGAAGAGATTTTGTCTTGCAAATGCTGTTACTGACTTATGCCTATTTGTTGTAAATCTTGTCTCAATTTATATTCCTCTTTAATCTCTTACGATGAATGATGGATTTTGAGTTTTTAAAAAGGAAAGAGAGTAAGAAAAGAAATGGAATAAAATCCTAATTGTAATTTTTGGTGGAGAAAAGCTTGAGAGAGATATGTCTGAGATCCTAAAGGTTTAACTTAGCAAGTCAATTATTTGAGATCCCATTTTTTAAAGTCACTGTTTTCAGGCTAATCTAATGACTGGGACTGGCTTACCATTTTAACAGCTGCATCTTTCTTGACATGCATGGAATTATTCATAAGACTGACGTCAGACTATGTCAAGGTAAGTAACATTGGTAAGATTAGTCCATTATGAGCCAATCGTATGCCTACTGGAAACACAATTTTGCAGTTAATGAAATAGGTAGACAGATAGGCCTTTTGATTTCATTCAAAATATTGTGGTTTATATTTATAATTTGGTTTGTGCATATTTTGTTTCGTGTAAATCAGATCATTTTGTAGAGTCTATTTCTGTGACTGCAAAATATGCCTTTATAAATGAAACATAATATGTTGTTTGGGACACATAATGGTAGTTTATATATTGTTCTATGAGTTTTAGATTTATGCAAGTCACATCAATTTTTCTCATGAATTCTTTTGAATATACTTAACGTATTATTTTGTATAGGAATCCTATTTTTTCCAAATGCTTCTGTTTTTCTTTCTAGTTTTCATTTGTGTTGCTCTCCTCTTTTTTCTGCTCTTTGACTCACTCTGAAGGCAAACAGCCCTGGCACATAGCACTGGAAGGTTACAGATGAGCAGTAAGAGATATATATAAGACATAAGTAGCATTACAATAGAGAAAAAAGCGTGATGCATTATTATTGTCTGCATGACCTCCCTCTGAAGCAGCACAGAGCACCAACTTTGATATAATTATTCCTGAATGTGCCAAAGCAGTACTTTCTGAAATAGCCATGGTGTCAGACATGATGAATGACCAGTTCTGAAACATCAGTCCTAGTGGTAATTCCAGTAACGGTACAACCGCCAAACCCCAGGTTGTCTGCAAGCCTGGCAAGGGTGATGGCGGGACTGGAAGGATGGCTGCCATCCCCTCAGCTGGTCCTAATGCAGGGCACCCAGCTTCCTTGGCTCCCTTCCTGCTGAAGGTCAGGGCAGGTGTTCTGGTCCCACCTTCTCCAGCTTTAAGAGAGTACATAGCGATGCTCTGGCATCTTCTGACAGGTGATCCTTCTACTCGTCAGGCTCTTCAGCAGGCAAGATTGGTATTGGCATAGCAGGCATTGATGAGGTAAAAAGTATGAATTTTCTTTCAGTCTAAACACAAAATAGGAACACTCATTAACACGATGACGAAAATTCCATTTCTGTTTGTTAACAATTTTTTTGCTATTTTAAAAAGATGTGTATAAGAATTGTTAAATATAGTTCATTTATATGAGTAAGCCTATATAAAAGTTTTAAATTCGGTGTGTCTGAAGGTAGTGTTTCATAACTTATCTGAACTGTAGAGAGGCACTTTCTTTATTCAGTCACAGTTTCCCCCTCTGCCACTGAACACCCACTCTAGCAGACTCCCATTATCAGACTTGTTGCATCCCAGGAAATCATCTCAGAGTTATGGTGAGGATTCCTGACTGAGCAAATTAGTGCAGTGAAGCACTTTGCCACATGACATGCATCTTCCTGCGGTGACTGTGCTGCTGCTCATCAAAGAGGAATCCCACAGGGTTTAAAAGATAAGGAAATCATCTTCAATTGACAACTCCCCTTCATCATTTACCTTATGATAAGAGTTCACATATGATGTTCAAAAACTATTCTTTCTTAACTAGTTTGTGCTCCTGTTTATTGATTTCCATCCCAACAATTTCCCATTTTCCTTTTATTTCACCTAAAAAACGTTTGTTCTTTCCATAAAATGCATGCCATCTGTGGGATGTTTGGCATGTAGCAGGTTTTCCTTTTAGATGAATTTCTCAGTACTGTCCTGATATTTACTTAGAAAATGTTTTGTTTCTAGTAAAAATCAATCTCAGACATGAAAAAAATAATATTAATATGTTATATGAAATCAGTTACAAATGATTTATTTAATGCAAACAGATATATATATATATATTTCAGTAATTAGCACTTTTCCAAACCTCTAATTAAGGAGGCAAGGCACTAGCATTGATGAGCAGCTATTATAGTAAAGCCTTTGGGGTTCAAAAGCTGAAAGCCTTCTGGTCTTAATGAGAAGTTATTCCTTTCCTTTTGCTTACATGTCCTGTTTGTAAACCGTTGCCTGAAAAATGGTTGTTCCCTCTGCCATTCTCCTCCCACTGTAAGCCAATTCTTAGACACCATTTGTAAACTTCTGGACCCTTATTCAGAAATTTTATTCAAGGAATCCTTTCAAGGATAACTTTTTCTGTAGCCAGAGGTAAATATCCATTTGAGTGATGCCAGTCAGATACAAGATTTAATATAATATTTCAATCTTAAACCATCACTGTTTCAAAGAACAATGTAATTTATTAGAGTAACAAACCAGGTTATAATGGACTCGAATCAATATAATACAATTAAACCACATAAAATATGCAGAGCACCGTGGCATTTTGGCTCTTCTAACTACTTTATTCTCGTGCTTATATGCAGTGCTGTCTGAAGGCACGGGCCCATGGGGACTGTCTTCTGGTCCCCTAATTTGAAAGGAATCCTGTAAGCAGAGCATAGTACCTAATGTACATGCATCAATGCCCATCTCCCATCTTGGAGAACTCTTAAAACAGATTTGGGGTCTGTAGGAGAACTCAAGATGCTTGAGACAGTCATTCTTGTTTGTATAAACAGAAGATATTGCTATGTAGTTATTTAGATTAAAAGCGCTTTGGAAAAATAATAATAAAAAAGAAAACTCTTTGCAAATGGTACAAAACTAATTTTAAATGCCTAAAAATAAGGTTAATTATGAAAAGTAATTCATAATATTTCCTACTCTCAAAATACTACTTAAAGTAAA
Organism: Alectoris magna; assembly: GCA_030625065.1. Lineage (NCBI taxonomy): Eukaryota > Metazoa > Chordata > Aves > Galliformes > Phasianidae > Alectoris > Alectoris magna. The sequence continues at coordinate 927,957 of CM060567.1, read as the reverse complement.
CGGTTAATGTACTGTAGTGAAATACAGAATGCACTCTTATCTGATTACAAAAGGCATTTGAAGCATCTAATGCTTTTAGCCTTTGGTCTGGAAAGGTGCATAATGCCCACAATTTCTGATCATATACCAGCCTCGAGGATCAGTCCTTTAATGAAATTTTCCTCATTTTTTTTCTTTAATTCTCTTCCAATTATAAGACTACTTTCATTATGCATATTAGTCCTGGAGTCTGGTAACCAGGATGTGGACTTTCTGAGAATGAATACCTTTAACTCTACCAGTTTATCTTTATACTCATGACATGCTGAAGCCAAAGGCACGGCATTCTGTTATCCTACTTCAAACATGTAACAAATGCAGCTTTTGAAAATTCTTTGTAGTTTCTAAGCATCCCGAGGCCCCCAAGAAAAGTAAAGCATGGAGCAGTTGGAACAGGTCCACGGGAGGACTATGAAGATGCAGGAGGGTCTGGAGACCCACTGCTATGAAAACAGGCTGAGGGTGTTCAGCTTGGTTAAGAGAAGGCTCTGGGTAGATTTCACTGTGGCTTTCCAGTGCTTGAGGGGGAGCTTATAAACAGGAGAGAGACCGACTTTTTATGTGGTCTGATAATGATGGGACAAGTGGGAACAGTTAAAACTAAAACAGGGGAGATTTGGGTTAGATGTTAGGAAGAAATTCTTTACTCAGAGGGTTTGGAGGCCCTGGCACAGCTGCCCTAAGCAGCATGGGTGCCCCATCCCTGGAGGTGCTCAAGGCCATGGGTGGGCCTTAGCCATCCTGATCTGGTGGATGGTGTCTCTCCCCATGGAAAGGGGTTGGAACTGGATGATCTTTAAGGTCCCTACTAACCTAAACCATTCTGTGATTCTTTGATTCTATGATTCTATGATTCCATAGTGAGAGATCTTTCCACCAACTTAATTATGCAACAGATATTTGTATTCTGTTCAACTTCACAATGATACTACTTTCTATTCTATTACAAAGCATGTCTGAACATTTTACTATGATAAGCTATAAAAAAAATTGTGCCTGATGCTTGTCTGAGAGAATCAAGATTGGTATATGAACTGTTCATGATAGCTCCTAGCAGAGATCCAAAGGTCAGAAGGCTACGATACATTTAATGACAACCACACAATGGAAGAATTGTTGCTATTGAAAACGAAGGACCAGAAAGCACACAGTGTCCAAATAACTTTTGCAGATTTGAAAAGAAAGAGCTGCTTCTTAAGATGAGTGTCTCAACCTAAACATCATGCTTTCATGAGTTTCTAAAGAAAAAAAACAAACATCTCTTGAACCAAGCCTTATCTTCGGCTTCTGTGCAGCCCCGCTCATAGGTGTGACAGAGCTGAATCACCAGAGCTGAACTTACAGTCACAAATATAATTTTTCCAAGTGGCATTTTCCTAATGCTGCGATGGAGCTTGAGCTTCAACTGGGGTACCAAAAATTGCATCGTATTATAGGATTAATATATATATATGTTTATTATACTCTTTTTCTTTGCAACTGTTAAGAATGTACACAGCTTTCTTGGTTGGTCTTTTTATGTGGTACTTAATTTGTCTGTAATGGTTTTCTTTTTTGCTTTATTTAAAAAAAGAACTTTATTATTTCGTGTTTTTCATTCATTTGATATAGTACACGTGGTCTGGATTTGGTTCAGATGTGTGTGATAAAGTCAGGCAGTTAAAAAAAAAAAAGGAATATGCTACTGACAAAAAATCTTTAAAATCAAATTAGAAGTTATAAAATCATGTACCAAAATGAACACCTTTGAAAATGGCTACACTGCATAAAGCCCAGTGCCACATTGTCTGGGCCAGAGGAGGGACTTAGGTGCAGGAATTTCTTGCTGTATTGTTGGGGTATGGCTCCTGTGGACTTGCTTTGCAATGGGGTTGACACAAATTGACAGAGACCAAGATGGCAGCTGACCTGTGGCCTCTGATGTCAATCAGCTTTATTTTTCCAATGCCAAACTGCTTTTCAAACCGAGACAGAGAAAGGTGTTTTGGTCCCCTCCTGCTCTCTAAATGGTTTTGTAACTGCAAATTGCTACTGCTGAGCTGAGAGCTTCTGTGGTGCTGGTATGTAATTTGTTTATTTGTTGGATTTCTTGTCACGTGTGTATGCAAAGCCTCTTTAACTACAGGCTCACATATTTGTTTACTTCCAGTGATTGCCTTAGTGAGATCTCTCTTTATTCTGAGACCTCTGGCTAGGGTGTCTTTGTCTTGCACGGGGCTAGATAAGCCCTCATTGATACCCTTGTGTTGGTTTACTGAATCATGGCATTTGTGCTTTGTTCCAACAGTATAAGACAAATTTCAATCTCCTGAGTTACTTTTCAGTCATCGTGATCTCTGATTATTATTTTTTTTTCGTATACATACTGTTATTTTTTTCAGCTTTTTGGGGGGAAGGGAAAGAGAAAGAGAAGGAATTGGGAAGTTTTCGAGTAGTTTGAAAGACTTTCCAAGAGTCCCTCCATGTAGGAGTCTTGTTTTTGTAGCAGAAAAAAATAAGAATGCCTCATTTTTAATTTCCTTGTTATCTGTTTAGCATTATGTTATTTTATATATTCTTGGTGCCTATGTGCTACCAAGAACATTTGCATTTTGCTAGCACTTTTCTGCCTTGATCCGTACTATGTCTGGCACTCTTAGGGCTGGGAAAATCCCAAATGCTGACCTGCTGATTGTTTGTGATTCTGGAATTACTTTATTTCAAATTGTATCTTGTATTCTAAGAAAATATATATGCATATACATATAAATATAATTTACTTCAATGTCTCAGCAACTATAATTGTACTCCACTCATTCTAGAATGTTAATGTACATAAGCTAATGTGAAAATAAATGTTTTTGCTGGCTTTGATTTGATTGTCAAAATTCTCTTGAAGTAGCAAAGGGAGAGTAGCATAATGATTTGAAAAGACTTCCCTTTTTCTTTCTCTTTTGCCTATATCAAAATGGTTTGCTGAAATATGGGATCAGCTGGACTCCAGCCAAAAGCACTTTGTGGCCGTATATTTCTAATGGTTTTGTTATGAAGAATAGCATTTAGTTAATGGACCTGTACAACTGCTAGAAGCATACTGATACACATTCATAGCACGAGCCATATATACAAGGGGATAAAGCCACAAAAAGTCTTGCAGAAGTTAGTTGTGTTCTGGTGTTTTCTTGCCATTTGCCTGTTTATTATATTTGCTGTTCTGTGGTGACTTGAGTAACATTCAATATTTTCTGAGATCTTTTCTGGCCACTCTTTTGGTACAAGACATGTTTCTTATAGGTCTGTCATCCAATTCAGGCTTTCCTTAAAATACATTAAACCTTTTCACTGAATTCACTCCTGCCAAGGATGCTTCTGTGAAGTACATTTTTCACACTTTTTCCACTATGACTCTTTTCAGAGATTGGGTCATTTGTGTCAACTTGTAAACAGTCTTTTGGCTTGCGATTCTTTTCTGTTGTTAATATAGATTAAAGTGATTTTTGTTGTACAGTACTCTCATGTTGAAAGATAATTAGAATGTCCCAGTTTCAGGAGCATAGAAATTATTATGTTAAGCCAAAGCCATGCTCAAAGCAACATTTTGACAATAACCTACACCAGATGCTTAAGAGAAAGGCGCAAAAAACCTATGCAGCACAACAATGGCTAAATGGGAAGCTTCTTGTTATATCCATTGGCTAGGCAATTGAATGCCCTCAAGTACAATACACAAAATTCTTATTTGATCAGCACTCGTTCTTATATATTAGGAAAAAAAAAAAAAAAAAGAGAAAAAATGGTACAAATCTCTGTCTTGTCTGTATATCACAGAATTATAGAATCACCAATGTTAGAAAAGACCTCCAAGATACTCCACCTTTTCCTGCAAAGCTCTTGGTGCTTACAACATTTTAAAAACAACTCTGAAATACTGAGTAGTTGCAAATCTCTTTTGATTATTGAAGAGATTCTTCCTTCTTTATTGTTATTGGGAGCTGTTACCTACTTTTGGCTCGTACAGAGGCAATATGGAGCATTCTGCGAATGTGAATTTGAGAAGGTATCCTACGATATAGGCTTTGGATCGATAGAAATGAAGTTCTAATGCTGCAGTCTCAAATCCCAATGCCTGTCACGAGTCTGTTTTGCAAAATCACCTTGTTTATTTATGTTAAAGTGCTGTTCATCCTAACTAATACGTAAGAAATTCGATACAATCCATAGCACATGCCAATAAAAAATGCTACCTGAAAGAACTAATTGAAAATCTCACTGCTTTGTCTACATTTTTAGGACATGAATTCTATCTGGGTGAATAAGTAAAGCCACAATAGCCTGATCCAGATGATTCCAACTCTGTGTTGTTTGGAGCTTTTTTTTTTTTCCCCATTCAAGTGCATGTATCATTTTCCTGACAGATTGCTTTCAGTTCTTTCTAGATTTTTATGAGTGGTACTTGAAGAGAAGAACACAAAGGAAATGTTTGGAAACTATTTATTTCAGCAAGTTGGTTTCTGTGCTTATGACTAAACTATTAGATGAAGTGTTAGATATACTGACTGATACTGATGTTGAGTATGTAGTCTCCATACACAGTAATATAAAAGGTAAAAAAAAAAGGTAATGATTTACAAAAACAATATAAAAAATTATGTAGGCAGCAAGTACAATGTAGAAAAAAATTCTTCTCGATCATTGTAGACAGTATTTGTAATTACTTATTCTCAAATCATTTAATTCCAGCTGTACTGGGGAAAAAGAAACAGTAAAATCCCAGGAACAATGTGAAGAAATACGGCCAAGTTATAGCAGTGAGGAGTAAAATTATTCAGACTAGTGAGAAAATCTGCTGTGTGAGTTTATTTAGCCATGTAGCAATAGAACAATGCGAGGTGTGGGTTTTATTGAAAACGTCACACTTACCAACGTAAAAGAACCTTTGCTGAACCTACTGGAAGTAAGCACCTTTTACAGGAGAGCAAGTAAGACTTAGAAATGGTAAACTTCCATCCCTAGCTTCCTCCCAGGTGTAACTTGGAACACAGCTGCAATGTCTACTAGCTTCTAGTAAAACCCAGAAAAACTGAAGTTGCAAACATGCAAGAAAAGTTAAAAACACATTGAAGTTATCACCAGCCAGATAGTTTTGTGGATAGGCTGGTTTTGAATTCACCCACTATCACTGAACAAAGAGCAAACAGAAATTATTGTTCACTCTTGGCAGACAGGTTGTCCGACCTATGTAGAACAAATATATTTGCTCTTCATGACTTCTGACATATTGATCTTCTGGAGCCATGGAGCCACTTGACAGCATCTTTCAGGATGGGTGTCTATGGGATCCAGGAGCTCTTGCAGTAGGTAGGCTCTTTGAGGACTTCTAGTTCAGACTTCAGTTAGTGTCCTTCTGACTGTGAGTAGTACAGAATATAATATGGGAATATAATAACAAATTCCTTTGATGCTTAAAGAGGTCTCCTAAGCTGGACTTCTGCTGAGGTCTTAAAGGTTGTGCTGGAAGTTCAGAAAACACGGGGAAAAAAAAAAGCATAAAAGGAGTTCAACTCTTTCCTAATCTCCAGATACTTTTTGTACAAACATAGTTACTTGTACATAATGCTTCAATATAAAAAGTTTAGAGATACAGAAATCAATTTGCAAGAGTGAAGAAAATAATAATTTTAGGTACAAGTGTGCCTTGTCATCTGGGAGGTCGGAAGCTTTACAGAATATATCTTTTCATTCAGTTATTCAGCTTCTGTCACAACTGACATTTGTGTGAAATAAAGAAAGCAAACATTAGAAAGAAATCTGTGCCAGCCAATAAGGAGACTTTGCAGGAGCATAGGTTAGCAAGAAAAGACATTCAGGTGAAACCAGAAAGTAAGTGTGCTTTATCTGGAGTTTATAACTTCTCCATGAATAGGTATCAGAATAACAATAAGTAAATAAAAAAAAACCAACAACAAAAAAACCCAACGGTTTAGTTTTAGAAATGTGGAGTCCTTTCAGGTTATTATTCAATGCGTAGTATGTGAAAGTGAATCTTCAGGGGGAATTACAGCATAAAGTTTCAATTCGGTTTTGAAATGCCATTCATATGGAGATATTATTGTCTCTAAAACTCTATGAAGCTGTATAAACTCATCTGAAATGTGACATCTTCTTGTTCCTGTTGAGACTATACAAGTATGCTAAAAAAATGAGAATAAAGGTGGAAAATCTTTTTTTTTCTTTCTATATGGCTTCTGCAAAAAGAAAAAATACTATAAATAATAATAAAATCCTTCAGCAGTGGTATGAGTCTGGGTTTGCTGCAAGACTTTTCTTGAGAAGTCATTTGTGGGCTTGAAAAGATAGCTGAATGATTTCTAAATATAAGGGGTCATGGCTATATCACTTCCAGCAAGTTTCTAATTCATAATCCTTTCTTTTTTATTCCATTTCTGTTTCCAGATTTTATCTATTGGTAGTTGAATTTGGTAGTTGTTAAGTCCCCTGATTAATTAGGCATGCAATATAAAGGAGTGCAACACAAAAGTAAATGTGTGGGAGGCTGATGAGATCACAGTTCTACCACAGTTATTTTATTTAGTTCTCAGTGAGTCTGAAGTCTGTGGAGCTGTCAAATTCTTTTTTTCATTAGGTCAAGAAAAAAAAATTGCTGGGATTCATACAGAAGAAACCGCAACTCAAGTCTATTACTGAAATTTTATTCCTCTGCTATATAGCAGCTTCAAGGAACTTTTAGTCGTTGTGTTGAGGACCATGGTTTAGTGAGGACTACTGGTGATAGGTGGACAGTTGGACTGGATGACCTTGTAGGTCCTTTCCAACCTTGATGATTCTATTGTTCTATGATTCTATGATTTAGGGAACTTAAGCTGGTATTTAAGTGGGATGACCTCGCTGGCTTTTTAGGCTCCTCTTACAGATAAAAAATAGGTCATGTTGATGGGATATCAGAATGACTTTTTCTCCACCTGCTGAGCTCTCTCCAAATGGGAGAGAAGCAAAATGACGGATGCAGACGTCTCGGTTGTGTTGTGCATCCCAGTTTCTGCTATAAAATAAATACTGGTGGCCCAGGGTAACAGAGGGAGTCCATCACCCCATAAAAGCCAGAAAAACTCCAAGAAGGGAAACATTGGCACATTTCAATGCTAGTGTAAAGTTTTGCTCTGTCATTTACTTTTGTGGTACCTAATATGAACTTATAAGTAATCTCAACAAGATCAATAGACTAATTGCAATGAAAAGTGCTACCCAATGGGAATAATGATTGGCAGAATTTTGCCCTTAGAATTCAATTAAAGTTATTTACCAGATTGCTGTTTTCAGCATCTTTCTTATGAACCAATTTCAGGAAACAATTGCAATTACATATCTGTCAAAAAGTGTGATTTTCAGAACAGTAAATAACAACAGTTCATGTGCATTCCTTTACACACCTGTAGGAATTAATTCAGCAATATAAACTGGGAAGGATGGGATCCAACAAACTGCCCATGCCAAACCAAGGAGCAATGTGCAATGCTCACCTACATGCCCCTTAATATCTAGTAACGTTTTGATAATTTATGACCCACCTGATAAAAGCTGCTTTACTTGTCTCAGCTGAATAATATCCACCTTTGCACCAAAAACCTTTCCTAGCTAATTAAACTTGTTTCTTCAGTAGAATTTCCTGGCCGTTTTTTGTCACATTCATTCAATACAACACACAAGTGGGAAACTCATTTAAGTAACTCACGATATTGGAATCTAAATGAAATTATTTAAAATGAATATGTGTTTAAAGAAGTGATTAAATACTGGAATTGTTCAATGAAAATTCCATATACCAAATGGTGAGATATAATAGCTATCTGATCTGTTAAAAGGAAAAACCTTTTAAACTAATCGATCTTCCACACAACAATTTATGTCAGTGCCTTTTAAGATGATCCCTTCTTAAATGGGTAGCTGACAAAGAAATATATCTGATACAACTGCTAACGGAGTAGATTTGCAGTGTGCTAAGGCAATACATTTAAGAGGTCTTTTATGTATTTTGAGAAGAGGTTAAAAATCCTGGCAGCTCTTAAAAAGCAGATTCTTAAGTGGTGTACTTTTTGTGCCATGAAATTATGACTGAATTGGATAGTACCATTATAGCAAAAAAAACTACTTTTCTTCCTTTTCTTCTCAAGACTTTCTTTTCAAAGGAACTTAGTAAATATGTTTGGCTTTGTTTTTCCTCCGAATAAAAAAAAATTAAGCACATTTTTAAAAGGGACAGACTGTCTACAGCAGTTTTACAAAGTCTGGAAGCATTTCCTCATGCCCACTCACGCATCCGGCCCATCGTGGTCATGTCCAAATTATCTAGTCTCTGGCTGGCCTCCAGGACAGACTGATGAAGGTTTTGTTTGCATGATTTTCTTTGGCATTCTATCATCTGTCCATGTAAAAAAAAAAAAGTATTGAAAGATATTGGAAAACTTACCGTTTTTTTGTCCTTTAGGTAAAAAAGAAATGGTATCCTCATCATTTCATCAAGAGCATTTTAATCAATAACATTCTGCAAAGTTTGTCTCTTAAAAGTATTAGACTGATGCATCCAATGTCTCCGTAATATCTCTCCTATGCTAGCTATCATGAAGAACACTCTAAGATGGGAAAATGGCTACAATTTTTCATCATAATGTTTGCAGACAGTGATTGGTAAAAGGCGGGGAGTCTTGTATCACTTGTTCCTGCGTATTCTGGTACATATGCTGTGGCATGTGTAGCACTGAAGCAGGAAATGTCTGTCCTGAAGAAAAGGAGAAAAAAGTATTGTCAGAATTTGCTTCACTGTCTGCCTCCGGAAATAAGCATTAAAACATGACCCCTTGTTGGGGGCAGGCTGCAAAATGCTGGGCTCGCAGGGGCAGGCATATTTACCTAGAGGAAAATCCTAGCGAGGATCTATATTTTTCTGCTGTAAAAAATGAGCCGAGGCATGCCTATAACTCAAAGTATATCTCTGTACTTAATGAGAAACCACATGCTGCTCACCAGTATGTCTCCATCCAAGTCTGTGCGCATCATCTTTCTAAAATCAAAGAACAGTTGAGATTTAATGTTCACCGGTAAATTTCCACTCTACTCCCTGTAGGAGAATGCTTCCGATTCGCAGACATCTTTATGTACCTATAACTCTTTATTTTTCGTGTCACTATATTGCCTATGAGGCCTCGTCATAGAGGTGGGCAGCCATCTAAATAAGGTGAGCGTGCAAGACTAATAGATGATTTTCTAGTCTCGGTGTAAGACACGCAAGAATATAGAAATAAATAAAAGTGAATGGGAGAATATGAGAAAGCAATGGGATAATATTGATTAACTTGGTATGTAGTACATCTTGGTGTACCCACAGACAATGAAAAACAAAGTCATTTCAAGAAAGGAGAGGTCTGAGGGACATTCTGGAGGAGTAGTAGTAATTTTTTCTTATGTTTATGGGGTTTTCCTGCAAAGAGGGAGTGAAAGTATGGGAGAAAGCATGAAAGTGCCAACTTGAAAAATGAACATTTTAAAAATGGAGTTGAGCAGGATGATCTGGTTGGAGGTTGGGATACAGCATGACATTGGAGGAGGAAACAAGGAGTTTGTGTTTGATACAGCAGAAGAAGCAGGAGGAATGCTGTGAGCAAGACAGAGGATTAAGAACAAATTTCTGCTGGGAGATTGATAATGTAAAGAGAAAGGTATTGCAGAAATCAAAAATCCTGATGACAAGAGCCTGGGCTGGGTTCTATCTGCATTGATATTTGTGGTACTTTTGCACCATAGATATTCTGAGCACGAAAAACCTGCAAGATTTTGCTTGAGAAGAGCAAAAGAGAAGACAAAATGGCAGCATGGTGGCATCATCTCCAACATTCACAGAGGAGAAAGCTTTTTATTCTGATAAAGCATATGTCCAGGTTGCCTGAGGCCAGCAAGTATTTTGTCTTAAAAAATAGCGAAGGGACATAATGTGTGGCTAATGAAGTTAATGCCAAATGAAGCTGTCAACTAGCAAAGTGAGAACATGTCTTTTTCTGAGGTATACCCTAATGATCAGGTGGCGTGCTTGTCACTGAATGAGTGAGTTAGCAGATAACATGAAATTTAAAGGCCCAATATTTGCTGCTTATCAGCAGATTTACTGCAAGATTTCTGCAGATTTGACCCATTTGGGTCCCAGTGTCATGGGGACAGTACATAGCACCAGTCCTATGTAAGTATTTAGAAAGTACAGGTGATTGTTGCTGCTCCCTATGTGGCAGTAACCCATCCAAGTCTAGATGTGACCTTGACCCAGTGTCACTGTTCATGGGCAGGGCAGCTGAGGCAGCAGTTTTACCTGCTAAAAGTGCCTTGCTGATGTTACAAACACTGAGGGGATGACGGTCAAGTCCATAGTTATCCCATGCCATATTAAGCATACACGAAACTCAGATGATCTGAAAGACAGAGATGCAAGAGCAAACAGAATGCTCCACAGAAAGAGATTAACAGAATGATATAAAGATGGCTTCTATGGTCACTATATATATTGCCAATGTGATAGAGAAAAGCATTACAGATGAGGTACAAGATAGACTGTGTTCTAGTGAAAAGTTAATGTTATTCTTCAAAGTGAAAGTCATCTCTGATAAAATTTCTCACTTATGCAGTCCATTTTATAAGAGCAATGAAGCTGGTGAAGGGAGAGTCACGTGGACATCGCATTAACGGACATGGTTGAGTGAAGGGACTCAGTAGGGCAGGTTGATGGCTATGCCTGGGGACCTTGAAGGTCTTTTCCAATAATCTAGATTATTCTATGATTCTGTGATTCTATGGTGTCACCTTAGGTGAAAGAACATCTTCCCCGGCCACACAACATGCCACTGTTGAAACTAATCTTTTGCTGCCATCTTTGGAAGCTCAAATGCAAAAATATGTTTAGAAATCAGGGAAAGAGGATTCTTCTTATGTTTGTTATGCAGAACCTTGTGTGTGCCAAACTGGCAAGTTTGCATGGATGCAAACGTGTGAATGTTCTGACATGGGCAGTCAGTGGGACCTGATGTGCAGGAGGGCAGAGTACACGCCTACCCCCATCATCTTTTTGTGCTGTGGACTGCATCTCAGAGCAGGTTTGGTGGTGAGCTCACAGGCTCTGTCTCTTCACAGCAGCCAGACTCAAAAGCCCACACATGAATATTTAAACAAAAGGCATTAACAAACCTGCCTGGAAATGTAACAAGAATGTCTTTTGGTAGAAAATATGCTACCAAAATGACAGATAGCCACATTTTTCACCTCTTCAATTCTAAGTGCTCTTGATGTTAATTTGTGAATTATGGTTTCTAATGAAAATAGTACTTTATGCGGTAAGCATGTTATTATATTTTCTTAATCTCTTTTATAGAAGACCTTTTGTTGCTCAGACTGTTCTTATTTAAAAGCTAAAGCTTGTTTTGTATTTCAGTGCCTGTTGCCAGCTTGCTGACAAAAGTAAAGGCTATGAATTTGCTAGACCCTTCTTTATAATATATTCTGTTTATCATCATTTCTTTTTCATTATGGTGGTGTTATTTTCACTGCTGTACTGAAGGTGCTGTCAAAAATTTCATTATAAATATTGTTTCTGAGGGGTTTGTAAGACTAAGGGCTCTGTATTAAAATTCTCTCTGCTGAAATTCGGCATGCAAGCCTCAGTGAGGAAATGTTTTCTTTACATGCACTTTAAATTGCCTTAGTCATCCTTTTTAAAGAAATTTGCATGTAAGTATCAGGAGCCACACATATAGAACAGTCTCATATATTTAAATAACAAGAAAATATACATCTATTTATACAAGATGTTTCTGCATTTCAATGGATATCAGTCTACTACCACCAAAAAATACAGTAGAAAAATCCATGATGAAAAACACTCTATAAATATACATTGGCAATTTTATGACTTCTAGGTTGCTACTGTAGATTTATAAGGTAATGAGTGAAGATGCTGTGTTCAGTGTTTGACAGAGATGCGATGCAAAAAGGTAGAAGTTAGTAATGGAGAAATAGACATATCATCGTACTGGCACAGGACAGGCATTTGTTTTTGAAGGGTTTCTGTTGACATAAGCAAGAGCAATCTTTTAGTGACCTCTTATTTCGTGAGACATTCAAGATGCCCAGTCAGAGTTTCTCTACATTTTAATTTATAGAGCTTAATTTGTTCTGTCGTTTTTCTACTCTGACTGACTTTGTAGGGATGATACACCTGTCTGAAGCTTATTCCTGTTATAATACCTTGTTACAAACACTTTCCACTCATCTCAAGATACTTACTTTTCAATCTGTTTACAATGCCAGAACAACAACAACGACAAATTCTAATAGAAAATGATGGAAGTGATATTTTTAATTACAAAGGTGCAAAATATGAAAAGAAGTGTAGGATGTGCATCAGACAGTACTCAGAGTAGCTGTGCAACACAGATGTTTCTCCTGCCTTGATTTATGGCATGATGCCATTTTCCTACAATAATTAGGGCACAGTAAGAGGATTGAACAGGAACGAATTTTTCCACAGTTTGTTTTAGTCTTCTCCTGTCCCCCACAGAGCCCCACGTGAAGCTCTCAGGGCATCTGCCTGCTTTAAGATCTCTGCCTGCCTCCAGTCTGTTGTTCTAAATGCAGACCACAGAGGATCCATCCAGAGCAGCACTGTGCTATCGCCTTCTGAGAAAAGACAGCAGGAAAACGTTCTAAACGTACGCTTACGATCTTAGTCTCAAAGCAAAAAGGTAGTTGAAATTCAGTGGAATAATGGCTTACTTAGCCTGCTGCTGTCCCTTGGTGCCAGTCACTGCCGTGTGCGTGTGGCACAGAGTAGCTTGCTCGTTTGAGCGACGCATGCTCTGGGTTTCTTCTGATGTGAGCTCTGGCAAAGCTGTGTTCCCCATTGTCTGTTAGAGACCTCCAGAAATCTTCATAGACTTATTTCTAAAGGTCTGACAGTCTGGAGTTTTTTTTAGTGTGTTTTTTTTTCCTTTTTTTTTTTCCTTTTTTTTCCCCCCCCCCCCCCCTTTTTTTCTGTTTTAATAACAATTACAACTCCTGTAACTTTGGAGAGTAAGAAGTTTCCGTGGCTTGGAGCATATGCACTATCTTAGCTGGTTAGTATCACTATATACATCTGTATGTCTGTGTGCCTAATTTTAAAAGGAAAAAAGAAGTCTTACTAAAGAAAATAAACCCTGGTGATTTATGTAAGACGTTTTATTTGTTGACAGAGGTAGATGGGAATATGACAATATGTAGCAGGGTTGAGACTACTACATCTCTCTGTGGATCATCCCCCTTGAATTCCTCTAGCCTCCAGAAAAGCACAGTAGCTAGAAGGATAGAGCTCTAGCAATTCACAAGAGCATTTGTATGAGTCCATTTTTTTCATTTTCTTTTCTGAGAGGAATGCAAATCCTCAGATAAATACTGTGGGGTCATCTCTAGGAATGAGCTTCTCCTGATATGTCAACCTAAATCTGTTTTGTTAACTTCACTCTTGCAACAGTTAAAAATCTTCAGATTTTGAGTTCTACTTATTTATGAACATTTTACTCCTTTTATTTTATTCCCGAGCCAATATTGTCTTTAAGTGAAAGATCACTTCTTCCTCCCCAGGTTTGACCTCCATGTTGTATTCAGAAATCACGTCTCCTCTAAGTCTTTCAACAGTGGTAAATTATCCTATTTGGTTACTGGTGGGCACACTTTGAACAGAAGTACAATGAACTCATCCCTCTTTTCCAAGTATCAACTCTTAAGCTAAGAGTTGGCTTTCAGTCACTCGTCACTCAAGAAGCAACCAAGGGAGTGATAGAAATCGCACTGATTTCTCTCATTGTTCACCTTATTTTGCCCATCCCTCTGGTACACAGGGATAAACAGCAACTCCTGAAACAACTGAGAAGAACTGCAACACACTGGAAAAACAACGACCAAGCGTACATTCAGCTACATCTGTGTCAACGTTGGTAATCCTATGGAATTTTGCAAAAAATATTTCCACATTTCCTGCTACCAGTTCCAGTAGAATAGCACCCAAACTTTTTTTTTTACACACAGTTTCTTGTAGGAGGTCAAGACCTCCATTTGAATGTTTCTTTGAGAAAATACCAGAGTGATGGCCAGCATGCTCCAGTAGTGGAAGGTCCATTGGAGAGACAGAGAGCATTGTATCTTGCTTGTTTAGACTACTACAGGGCTGACATCAATAACTCTGCATCCTTGTCCAGATTGCTGTTTCCTCCTTATGACACTTTGTGGAGGTTGCATTACTCATTCTCACAAAGACACAGGTGCAGTGGGTTCAGTGCCAGTGAGTTCAATGCCATGCAATAAAATCAAGGCAAGGCAGCCGATCAATTTTGGATGAAACCCCTCCAAGAAAAATAAAATCCAGGATTAATTTACTCAGTTGTCATCACTATCAATTATATATGTAGCATGTTTAATATTAATTGCTGCTGTAAATATACTAGGCTTCTTTTTCTTCACAGAGCAATATATAAAAATAGAAAAGAAGTGCAAAACTGAATTGTTGATATACGTAGTGATTCTGTATATCTTTTGTGGACCAGAAATAAAGTATTTGGAAGTTAGAAATTCAAATCCAAAAGAAACATTTCCCATGCTCCATTGCTTGGCTGTCAGAGTGATGCTTTCATAGTACAACTCTGGTTTCAATAGAATGATGCAAGCCTGGATTCAGAGCTTGAGTTCAGATCCAGGCCTTTGGCTTGAGACCATGTCTTAAAAGTAAAAATGAAGCGACTCCAAAATATACAACCTCTGTTTCTGCCATCTGAATTAAAGCGGGACAAAATCCTTCCCTAATGACCCTGACCCAGGCTAAGTGCATGCCTGCTAAAACACTGCTTTACCATTTAGGGAAATTTATGGCAGTGTAAGTACTGAACAGTTGGTCACAGCACTTGCACTCAGGGATTGCCTAATGAGTCTGTAATCATTTTTATTTTTTTTCTTTCTTTCACTATTTTCATGCCTGTGGGGCCGGTATGTTGTTTGTGGGAAGAAGTCTTGCAGCAAAGGGGCATCCGCTGTGCAGGGGCTCTGGCTGGTACCCTGTGGGAAGGGAAAGCAATACAGCAGGACATGTTTTCCTGCTGCTACCTCTCTCATAGTTCACGCTCAGACTGTATGTCATGAAACTAGCTCTAATTTTCAGTTTTGAAAAATGCCCTAAGTTCAGTGATAAATATATCCAGTTTTAAGTACGCATAAATATGCAATTGGGCAGAAGAAAAGAATATTTAAAGTGGGATGTTCAGAGACGGCGTGGGTGTCACTTGTTCTTTGAGAGTCCTGACTCACCTGAACTGCTGCAAATATATTCCAAACACTTGGAAAACAGCATAAACTTGTTGAAAGAACATTTTGTAGAAAGGTGACCTGAAAAGTAAACCATTGCCACAGGCAAATGCATGATATCAGGCGCTCCTCAGAGACAAGGGTCTGATTCTTCCCTACCTTTGGCTGGTTCTACACCAAAGCATCTCTGCATATTGTACCAGTGTTTTGATCTAGAATGGAGAAGTACAGCAGAGCCAGTATCCCTCAATAAGAAGGCTGTAAATCAGCTTCTCTGATTGACAAACAGTGGAGAATTTGACACGAGAATTTTGTTATGAAAGCATTCTCTTTTTTTTGTTGTTTTTGTTTTTGCTTTTGTTGAGGAGATGAAAGCAGTAAGAGATGCGGGTTTTGTTCTTTTAAAAAACAAAGCAAAACTGAACTGAACTAAATTTGATGTCTTTGAGACTCTTCTCCATTAGATATATTTTGGCCATGTGCACTTCCATGACACTATAATAGCACTCATCACCATGCCAGGATATAATTTTTACATTACAATGTACAACACAAATACGACTGCTTTTTATGAAATTTGTGCAAGACAAGCTCCTTAGAGAAACCAATGCAAACTTGTTAAAATATTCCATGGCTGCCAAATTTGATTACTTCCCCCTCCTGACAAAAAATTTCCTGTCAAAGAAATTTCACCCAGCTGCCAACAGATGTCCAATTTCATGCAGAAAAGGAAGAACCTGGAAAAAAAAAATCATTAAAAAAAAAAAACCCTGCATATCCAAATTCACATCAGCTTGAATCTTACAGGAAGAAGGAAGAAAAGAAATGCTTCAAATCATATTCATAGTTGCATGAAGACTGACAGTGCTATGAATGTAACATCACAGACAGCACAGGCTGAGTGTTGGTCCCAGCTCCAGGGGTGCAGGTTGCACCTCTTCCATACTGGCCAACCATGGGCATTGTCCAGCAATATTCACTCCCTGTCCATTATTTTTTGGCCACGTAGTCAGGCAGGTTGACCATATCCTAAAATGCATCAAGCACAGCATTAGCAGCCAGTCAAGGGAAGTGGTCATCCCACTCTACAGTGTACTGGTGCTGTATTACCTCAAGGACTGGGTGCAGTTTGGGTGCCACAGTAGAAAAGGACATAAAACTATTGGAAAGTGCTCAAAGGAGGGCTACAAAGACAGGGAAGGGTGTGGCTGGGAATACGTATGAGGAGCGTCTCATGTCCTTCGGTTTGTTTGATCCAGAGCAGAAGGGGCTGAGGGGTGGCCTCATTGAGGCTCATGGCTCCAAACAGGGAGCAGAGGGGCAGCACTGAGCTCTGCTCTCTGGTGACAGTCTGTGGTTTAGAGCACTTCATCAAAAGCCTCTTAAATGATCATGCAGCACACGTTGCATTTCACTGATGCCTGTATCAGAGTAAAACTCAAGCTCTACAGGGCTAATGGCTAGAAATTTGGAGGATATGCCATGAGCTTTAGGTCACGATTTTGAAGAACACCTCTGAGATCTTGCTGAGATTGAACTCCTTGTGCCAGCGAAGGAGGGTGAGAGAAGATGGCTCAGAGAGTGCCAAATCTTTAACTGGGATGTATAGAACCCCTGTGAAGAAGCTGCTATCATCCCCATATTTACAGATGTGGAATTAATTTAGGTATGACATTTTTTCATTTGCTCAACGCTTTAATTTCATGTACAAAAGCAGAGTGAGCTGCTGTGACTCCTCTGCTAGAAAGCTACTCAAAGACAAATCTCTGAGAAAATATCCCACAGGAAGAATTCCACCATGGACATTTCTGCACTTCAGAGGTGACTTCCTCAATGGCAGCAATATATCCCTAGAGCCCCAACGGCGAAGGTGGGGAAGGCAGTCAGCATATTAGTAATTTACAGCTTCTTCTGCAATATCCTGCCCTAGACCAGACCGTGACCTCTCAGATCTGTCTTTTGGGGGCATTTGTCATATGGGGTTGAAGGATTTTGATAACGCCCAAAAAAGAAAAATCATAGAGAGACAGAGAGCTTACAAGAATAGTAATCCAGAAGGCATACTGGGTTGATGGAAGTTGAAAATCAGATTAATCTAATTTATTACTACTACCAAAAAAAAAAAATATGGTGCTTAGAATAATTATTAACAGTGATCTAAGCTGAAAATTAGTCACAATCTCTTGAGACCACCACATGTAATAAACTTTTGACAGGCATTACCATCATGGTGTCCTAATCCTTGCCAGAGCAGAAAAGAATTAAATATTAAAAATGTGAACTAACATAATAGGATGTGAATTTGGTAAGAAATGTTCCACCCAGGCTTACACAGTGGTTCATCCCTTATTCCATGGCACAAAGGATCTCCCATCATGGCAGCCATGAAGGCGGGCGTCCACATCAGCTTATTGGTTATCTGGTGGCTCTCTAACAAAAAGAAATATCACATGCTTTTCTACTCCTGCCTTATCAGACAGACTCTATTCAACATATTTTCTCATTCTTTCACTTTTAATCAAAAACACTTGCAGCTACTGCTGAGCTTAGTAAGTAGAAGCCTTTGTCCACACTTCTTCCTGGTTTTGCTATATAAGACCATCCTAGATAATGCTGCTGTTGTTTCCGTGCTTCAGAGTTAATTATTGAGACCAGATTGTCTAGTGCAATAGGTTTGTTATAGCATTTTCCCTCTTTACCAATGACTAGCGGAAAGATGCCGTGATTCTCAATTCTGATTTGTGGCTTTGTTGTTTTTCAAATTTACAACTATTATCTGTGCCAACTATCTGTTGTTTTAAAACCTTGACAACAAGATGGACACAATTACCACTTCTGTGTCCTCACAGCAAGCGGAGCAAAATATTTCATGATAGACACGGAGCTATCATATGATCAATCGCACTGTGTCCTTTTCCTTGAAGTCTAATTGCATCCTACCAGCAGGGTCCTCCCTCCTCATTGATTACCTCCCCCCTTTTATTTCACACTGATTTATTTCTCCCATTCTCAGCTGTAATTAACAGGGATTTCTGTTATTTTTTTCCAGACATTCAGAAGCTCCTCAACATGCAATGAGACAACCACGATGCATCCACTGTCATACAGAGAGATAATGGCCCCAGTGGTATAACTTCCAGCCGCTGCTTGCAGCTGAACTTCTTTAGCCTTTCTATTAACCTTCTGTGTATGTGTGTGCTGCGTATATGCATTTTTAAAGCACTTCTAGAGAAAGCTTTTTTTTTTCCCCTTTTAAAACAAACAACAGGTCAATGAAATTTTTTTGCACTCTGCAGCTGTGATCTTCTTATCTCTCACAGAATGGGAATAATTTCTCTCCCTTGATGGGCTCTTTTTCTTCAGTTTGTTGAAAAAAATTGTACTAACAGTGTTGCCCTTTTTCTTCTGCTTTGGCTTTTGGCAGTGGAACAGTGGAAACTGATGCACTCTATCTCTAGATGCAATAGCAGGTGCAAGAGCTCATTTCAGTGTATGAGGGCTGCTCTGAAAGGAATACGTTTTATTTTGTTATGTTGGCACATGTAAACATACAGCAAAGAAAATATTTTCAGTTATTACTAACAAAAACTACTGAAGAAATAGCATGGAAAAGAAATCTAATTCAGGAATTACAACTGAAAAGGGTTTTCATTGTCCTCAGCTAATTCTGTGACATTGACACTTTCTGAATCTTCCTGACTTTGAGACACTGTTTCTTATCATATTGATGTGTGAGTCTCGAAAATCCAAGGCTGGATGTGTTCTCATCAAGGCTGAATGAGTTGCCTATGTATGTTATTCATGCACCTTGATGACAATGAAGAAAAGTTTAAGTGTTCCTTTAAAAGAAAACACCCTTCCTTTAGGGTGTGTGGGAAGAGGTTAGGACGCTCTGTGTCACAAGAAGCTGTAAGAAGTGGACAGAGGCTCCTGAAGTGCAGAGTCTTGTGATGAATTTCTAGATACAGCCTGGCTCTTTGCTGTTTTGCAAGGTCTTCCTTTAAATTCAGGAGTACTACATCAGAGCTTGATTAAATTCACAGCTGTACAGATAGCAAACATAAGAGATAGTTATGTCCTACTGAAGACCTGCCTGAAGTTACAAGAATAGAAATAAATTGCCTTATGTCTGGTAAAAGCATTGCATAGCTTGATTGTCAGCTTCCAAGATGCCCGTGTCCTTTGCTTCGGTGTTTATAACATCTCCTAGGTTAAATATAACTTGTCACCAGTTATACTCGGTTATTAAGCTTTCTTTCTCATACTCACATTCTCTGCTTACCCAAAAGCCATAAGCAACCAGTGCAGCAGTCTGGTAAAAAGCAGAAGCACTTTGGGAAACATCTTGCCATTGTGAAGAGAATCTCAAGGCAGTTTTAGAAAGTGCATCCCAATTTGTTACAAAAACATTATCACTGCTGGCATGTATACAAATATTTGGACAATAACTAGTTATGCTTCTTTCTGACTAGATTGGTACTGAAATACTCTATCTGCAATAGCAGCCTTATCTGTTTGAAACTGCCAAGCCTTTGAGAGAAGAGCCAAGCAGGTTATATAAGAAGGTTGAGGGAACAGCAGAATTCATCTTAAAAAAGGACCACAGTGACTAGAAAGGGAACAGGAGGGGCAATTTGGCAGACTCAGATAGAAGTGAGTAATCATGGAAAAGAGCTCACGGAGTTTGTGTTAAGTATAGGATGTGCAGGCAGACAGCTGTTTCAGACTGCATTTGTTTCTGTAATATCACAACCCAACCACATCATGTAGATGATGGAGCAAAAACTTCAGAGCTCCATCATTCAGTCACAAACTTTGCAAACCCTTACTGGGCTAATTAATCACACCGAAGGCAAACTGTTTGGGCTGTTTCAACCCAACAGATATCTTGAAATACCTTTCAACAATTCAGTTCACCCTGAGTTGTGTTCTTCATGGTTTCACCCATAATTCGTATGTACTATAATTTATATATATACATATATATAAAAATTAACAACTTTTTTTTCCTTGTTCTTGTGCAAAAGATGTCCTGAGAAAACGGCTCCTGCAAGCAGTCATCATCACATTAATTTAACTCTTAATGAAATCAAAGCTAAATGTATTTTCAAAGACATTCTTGCTATTGAAGTCATATCATTAAAATAGGAAAAAAAAAAAACAAACCAAAAACATTCCTGGAATCATTTCACCATTTCAGAATGCCTTCTGTAGTTGGTTTTGGTGTGTGGCACCATCTGCCTGCTCTTTTTGTTCTCTGGGCAATGTTTTTTCCTGTGGTCTTTCAGAAACATAAGATACAGTACTGTTAATTGTAAATCAAAGAAAAAAGCTTTCAAGTTTTGTCATGAGGCCACTTGGTGCGCAGCCAGACTTCCTGAAACAAGCCCCAGGTGCTGCACGTGTCCATTCTGAAAGGAAAGAGCCTGTTTCGCCCTGTACAAGTGCCCAGGAAGAAACAGAAGAGGGAAGAGAAGCAAACATGAAGCTGAATCTCCCCGCGTGGCAGTCAGAAGTCTGAGAAGCAGAAATGCTCCTGCTGATTCAAGAAAAAAGTCTAAGGTTGATGAAGACCTTGCCAGTATGGATCTGCCCTTTCAACCCTTTCTTGTTGATAAACTTTTCTCTTTTCCTGTTTTGCAAGACAGTAATGTGTACATTACCAACAGTTTGACAGCTTTACAGGTGTAAGGTTCTCAATACTGCTGTGCATGGCACTGCCAATCTCTTTCAGATCTGGCACAAGAGGCCTGCAATATCCATGACAATAGTCCGGCATCTAGGAGCACTAAATTAACAGTGCAATATCAGCATTCAGAAGTGATAGACTTTAATTAAAGGTCTGGTAGTGATATTGAGTTGGTGACTGGCCACAGCCTTCTCCATGGTTTGGCCAGGAGTGTAGAATGTCCATAAAAATAATTGAGTGGTCTGCTGCTGCACCCTTCCCCTGCCCCGATCTTTAGTTGCTATTGGCACAATGGCACACAGCCACCCTCCACTGTCAGCCATCGTGAGTCCCAAATTGCTATCCAAATCCTCTTTTCAGAATAGGTGGATGCTGT
Source organism: Alectoris magna (assembly GCA_030625065.1). Classification (NCBI taxonomy): domain Eukaryota; kingdom Metazoa; phylum Chordata; class Aves; order Galliformes; family Phasianidae; genus Alectoris; species Alectoris magna. The sequence continues at coordinate 906,493 of CM060567.1, read as the reverse complement.
TAACCACGCATTCCAGGTGTTAGGTGCAGCGTGTGCAAGGTGTTTGCCAAGGGATGCTGGTGATGTGAAATTATCCATCAATAAACACAGCAAATACAGTGATACCGCTGCCTAAAGATGCTGTCGTTACAAAATAAAAGTTGAGATAATAGACAACCTGGCACCTATCAGCCTGTGAAAAACAAACAAAGAATCAAACAAACAAAAACCAAAATAACAGGCACTCAGCTTACGGGTTTACAGAAGTTCCCACAGTGTCACACAACTGATTTCCATGTGATCCTCTATTTTTTGTCAGTAGCTTCCCCCTCTCAAGGAAAATGAGGTGAAGGAATGCAGCATTTTTACAGTTTTGCCTCCTTATACCTCCGTGTATGACAGGAAATGGATTCTAAGAAGCTGCCAAGAAGACTGTATAAGTGACATTCAGAAGTACTTCTGTAAAATTCTGATTATACTTTACATCTAGTGAAAAGACGTGAAGGCTTCCCTGATATCCGAACAATCCATCAGCTTTCACTCTGCATAATTACTCCTTGTAAAAGCAGTGCTCAGGGAGGAGCACTGGAAAATGCCCTTAAATTCTTGTGACCTCCAATGGTTGGAAGTCTTACTATCGGTGCTAAGACTGTCAGGAGCTGTTTGCAAGAAACCCTGGCTATAATGAAATCAATTGCCTGGACTTTATTTTTACATTGAAAGCACCTAAAAGCAAGGGTGCTCTTTCTAGATTTCAGGTATTCAAATTCAGCTGCAGAATACAAAGTTGTTTTTTTGTTTCTTTCTTTGTTCAGGTTTTTTTAATGTTTTAATAACAGTCTTTGGTGTTTTCAGACCGGTGTGACCTTCACTTTATGTTACAAAAACCCTGATTTGGAATCAATGTGACCTCTTCAGTGCATCATTCCACTGAGGGGCCCATTCCACGTTGCAGCTGTTCCTTTCCCTCCTCTCATTGTGGAGCATCTGCTAGGATGGAAGAATCCCTGCTGTCATAACTTTGAAGCCTACTTACCCTACCTGTAATAATTTTAGAGAGTAATAATAAAAGAATACTAACAAGTTAATCCTACACCTCTTCTTACTTAAATATGTAACCATACTAACATCCTTAAAGCCTTACTGCAGTGCTTATTTAATCTTAATGTAGGATTAGACTACATGTTGACATGTAATTTACTGCCTATGAATCAGTATGTTCCAGGTTCTGGTACTCCTCAGAACATTCCCTGAACACAGTCAGTTTGTTCACCCTGTTGGCAACATAACCTTCAGTTTGAAATTTATCCTGAAGTTAAGTGCATTGCATGAAAAAAACCACATTCTATAATCAATTTATTTTTTTCTTATTTTAGCATTTCCATCTTCTTTAATGCTATCTGGTTATTCTGATCCTTCATGTGTTGCTACTAAGATGTCAAAAAGAAATGAGATATTTTCCCCTCAAAAAAGGAGCTTTTTCCTTCCCAACGTGTCTCAGATACATCAGAGGGACTTCAAGCATCGGGTGTAGCATCCACTCATATTTTTTTATATTCTTCTTGCCTTTTGCTTTGGGGAGATAGCTATTTGCAAATGCCTTACCTATACTAAATACAGTGTACAGAATAGGAAGGAGATCTGTGTGGTTTAGACCAAGTGCAATGTTTTCGATGATTTTAAATCTGCACAGTTACAGAAACTGTTGCTATGTTACATGAAGACATTTCGTGGCAGCAGAAATTATTGAAGAGTTTGAAGAGCTATGCCAGATGAAACACAGTGTGATGCAATTCCTTTGTTGCAAAATAAGGAAAGGTTACTAGAGAAGTTTCCTTCAAAAGTAGAGAAAAAAATCCCTTGTCTGGAGCACACCTAAGAAATGCAAGTGCCAGCATATTCTTGGAGGGTTGCTTTTCAGTTGTTTGATTTTCGATGTTTTTAGAGATTGAAATACTCTTTATTTAAATGCTTTCATCAGTCACGATAAACCAATTTGCTTCGTGCTTAAGACTCCTATAAAGCTCACAGAATGATGCTACTTATGGAGATTTTCAGCTTCTCGTTTCTTGTGTTTTGCACGTCATAGTCTCAAAGGTAGGATCCTGCTTTGTTTCTCGAGTCGACATCTCAGGCAGCAGACAATACTATTAAATTCATGCTATTCTGTACTGCAGAATATAAAACTTTAAGACTTGAGAGGTAAATTTCCATAACAGAAATAGCTATACCAGCTCAAAACACAAACAAAGTTAGCAGTGACATTGCATTCCTTCAGTGTCTGCTGATGGAGCTGAGCTTGTCAAGTCCATTTGAACATGGTGCTATCTTTAGGGTGAACAGAGGAACAAACAATTTCTCCTTCCCAGTCACCGAGACTGAATGGGAAGTTCTTATACTGTAAGGTCTCTCAGAAATGACAGCAATAGCTGAATGTGCTTTTTAAATTGGAGATTTTGTTTTTTAATCTGAAAAACCTCTTCTATTCAGCAGTATTGAACCTTTTGTCCAAGTAGCCACGTAATAAGAACAACAATGCAGGGAGTGATTTCCCTGTAGATTTTTTAAGAGTGGGCTCCAATGAAACTGTCAAAAATCCATTGTATAATAAATAGCTTTCAGGCTTTCAACAAAGCTGGATTTTTACTTTATAAGAGATTATTTATAAAATAATTTTAGCAATGATTGGAATTAAGCTGTTATGTGTAAGCTATGCTAAGGAAGGGGTCACAGTGATCTGCAAACAGTCTAGAAATCAACCCGAAAACCATAAAAATCACAGTTCCTTCTCCATTCTCTTTAGTGTCATCAAATGCTTCTCACACGGCATCACAATCACTGCCATGGGCTCCGTTCCCTGTTGTGAGCAGTTGCCTTGAGCTTCCTACCCTCTTCTTTCTCAGTCAGCATTGCTCACTCTTCCCCACATTATCGTTCATACCAAAGCACAATCCGCAGAACAGAAGAGTCTAAATAAGGGCTGAGATGGTGACTAGCAGAAAAAAACACTCAGCAATTAAAGACTGTGCATGGCAGGACTTAATTTAAAGCTGTTATGGCAGTATTAGTAATTTGGATGTATGCCAGGCACCACAATCTCCAGGCACAAAACATGCTGAGCATCTCCCTGCTAGACACTGAGATGGCTGCAGGGAAATACAACAGGGGGTTAAAATGCTTAACATAAGGAAACTCCACTTCTACCAAGCTCCCAGAAGACATGTGAAACCATCTTAAAGTGCATTTCAATTTCCATATGAATTTCAGCTTGTATGAGGAAGGGATGAAATTTGAACAATGCAGATTGTCAAATAATTGGGACAAATCTACATAAAATGTTCTAATTTCCAGAAGATATCCATAAATTATACCTCTTGATTTAGAAAGAAAATGCAAGTGTCCCAGCAGTTCTGAAAGGCTATGATCCTCATAGATTCATAGAATCTTTGAAGTTGGAAAAGAGCACTAAGAACCCCAAGCCCAACCCCAGCCCACTCCCACCATACCCACTGCCCGTGTCCCTCAGTGCCACATCTCCATGGTTCTTGAGCCCCTCCAGTAACAGTGACTCCACCACCCCCTTGGGCAGCCTGTGCCAATGCACTCTTTCAGAGAAAAAAAGTTCCTAATACCCAACCTGAACCTCCTCTGCTGCAATGTAAGGCCATCGCCTCCCATCCCAGCATTCGTTACCTGGGAGAAGAGGCCGACCCTCACCTTGCTACAATCTCCATTCAGGTAGTTGTAGAGAATGACAAGATCTTCCCTGATCCTCCTCTTCTTCAGAGTAAAGCCTCTTCTTCACCATTCTGATGTCATACTGACATCAGTAAGTTCTGGAACTCACCAAATCAGAGGATTCATCCTTGGCTTCTTGGGCTTAGGAGAATGGTGGGTACCCAGCAGAACAAGGCAATCTTCATCTCAGACCTGAATCATTTATTATCATCAACAGCAGATCTTTGCAAGTGGATTATTATTATTATTAATTACAACCTACAGAATTAAACATTTTCTTCTGTTAGTGATAGTAAGTTTTCCCCTCACATAAAGCCAGGAGCTCCAGTGAAGCACACTGATAACGGAGATACAGTGAGGGGAAGGGCTTTGTCCATCCATGTAGATTCTTATATAACCAGACATTAGGTGAAGAAAATATAAAATGAAAGTTGTGTTTAAAAAAAAAAAGGGGGGGGGGGGGGGGGAGGGGGGAGTGGAAAAAGAGAGAGAGATTGAGAAAAAACCTCACAAACTTTGAGGACCAGCAATTTTGTTTTTGATATCGCTCAGATTTACAGTGCTTCTTTGGAGTTTTGTTTGTTGTGCTGTATTTCTTAATGATCGACTTGCTGCAGTAAATAATTCAGGAAATCATCCTGTACTCTATTGTTCTTCAGGCATATGGATTTCTTTTCCTCTTCAAAGTTCAACTTTCTACTGTATGTTGAAAATTTCAAAGCTCTCCGAGGAACAGAATACAGGTTTTGTAATTATAACAATTTCTAGCCCAGCACCTGTACATCTGCTGTACCCCTTGGGGAATAGAGCAAAACAAAATGTATCAATTCTCTCTGGATAAAATGTGACAGGATTTCCATTTGCTATTTCTCCAGACCACCTAGGCTTATTATTTTCAGAACATTATGGATAGTTATTAAGCAGCAGCCGATTGTTGTGGAAACACAGACAGGATGCACAGCAGAGACGCTCTGATCAAACCTGACTACACGAGTGTGGCTCCTTTTGCAACAGCACAACCGTATTCTCATGCAGCCAGGCAGAAAGAGATGTGCAGTATTAGTCATTTCTAGAAAGATAACTTGAGGTTTTCAACAACACCAACAACAAAAAAAAACCCCACTATTAACTGCTTTTAGTCACATAGAAACATCTTCTGAAAGAAACCTTTTAAAGGTGTTCTAGTCTGATAAGTGTAACAAATACTGCAAATTTCCACTTCTCTTTTTCAGAAATAAAACTTACCCTGCGTGCGCACATACATATAGGCAATATAAGCCATTATATGCAATTGAACTCATCGAATTGAGTTCGATGTTTTTTTTATAATATCTTTCTGTATTGCTGTGCTGCATACACATTATTTCATGTAGAAGGAAACACAGAAATAGTACACTGAGCTACCAGGTAAATATTATGCTATAAAATTAAAATATGCTTTTTCTGGGTGACGGCTCTAGACTGCAACTTCTTGAAAGCGTGATACAATGAAAATGATCTGCTTGATTTTGTGCTACTCCTGATAACTACAAAACTAAAAGTGGACACCTAAGAGGGTGTGAGGTTTGCAGGGAAAACCCAGCCCTAGCAAAGCTAATGGCAAAAAGCCCATTTCACCTTTGTGTTTTCTGAAATCACTGGTGAAGATCGGTTACCTTTCTGTCTTTGTTTCATCCTAATTCCATGGCTACTGTTTTTAATTACAGGCACACACTTGGCTGTGTCTCTTGTGTTGCTGCTATATTTAGGTTAGATACTAGGAGGAAGTTCTTCACCCAGAGGGTGGTGACGCACCGGAACAGGTTGCCCAAGGAGGCTGTGGATGCCCCATCCATGGAGGCATTCAAGGCCAGGCTGGATGTGGCTCTGGGCAGCCTGGTCTGGTGGTTGGCGACCCTGCACATAGCAGGGGGTTGGAACGAGATGATCATTGTGGTCCTTTGCAACCCAGGCCATTCTGTGACTCTGTGATTCTATCAATCATCATTTTTTCCCCACTCAGTCTTTGGAAGCTGGAGAGGAACTGGTGGTTTTTAGTACATTTTATCACTGCAGAGTAAAGCTGAGCAGTTGACTAGAGTTGGTGAATTGTCTCCACATCCACACTGGCAGATTAAACTCCTGTGTAATCCAGCACAACAATGACAAGAGATTGTGCATGATTTACAATAAAAATAAACTCTCTGTGATTTTTGAAAGTTGATTAAAAGTGCATGGGGTTTGGAAACACATTTAAGACAGAAATCCAAATCTAAGTGTGGAGAAGAACATATGCAAATCATTATTAAGTATATTTCAGTCAGACATTCAATGTTGCAGTTTTTTCTTATAGTGAAGATGATGACACGGTGCCTGTCCCTCTAAACAAGAACACAGACAGCAGCTGGGTCATCGACCTATTGCTAATCCAGTCCAACACCTTCATTTTCATTTAAGCCATGGCTTGGAATTTGCTTGCCTTCTAGCTCATTGCAAAGCCCTGGGATCTTGATTGTCCTCTCCGCATGCATGCTGCTTTGTCCCCATGATCTCTGCTGGAGCTTATGCTATTTCTTGAAGTTTGTGGGTATGCACGCAGTGTGCTGATCTGGACTTACTAACATTTGGTAGTTGTACTTGTAAGGATATGCCTTGGCTAATTTTGCCACATGAATGTAACCCCTTTGGTTACTGTAATGGCTCCCTACAGTGACCAAGGATCATAGGCACTGAGCTCTTCTATATAACTCATGAACTCCTCTTTGAAGCTCTGTGGAATCTGACAAGCAGTGTCTCTAAAAGTGAAGCAATGGTGCTCTCAAGTGAGTAGCAGAACACTGCAGATAGGGTTGCTACAAAATGCAGTACTCAGACAGTGCTGTAGAGTCTAATTGGTGTATGCATGCATTTAAAATTTGTAACTATACAATTTACCATTTGTAATATTTTCACCAAAAAATCCCACCATTTTTCAAAGGCTTTTGTTTTATTTTTCATTTGGAAGTAGCATAAAATACTGGATTTACACATCAAAAAACAAATATTCCTTTCTTCACATGAATAATGACCCCATATACCTGGCACGTCAAGGTGGTTTTGGCAATTTGGAAAGCTTATGCAAATACATAGTCAACTTTCTCCACAAAGGATTCAGTTCTGCACTGACATTTTGGCTTGCTTTCCACTTCTCTGCAAAGCTTTCTGTCTGGGATACCCAAGCTGTGTGCATCCCCATTGCCTCCCATGATCCTTCCTTGAGCGAGCCAATGAGTTCTCTCCAAAAGAAAACCTGGGCACAGTTGATAGAGTGGTTTGCTCTGGGGTTACTTCAGATCAGACAGCATGTGCACAAGCCCTGTGAAGTCTGGCAACCTTCCTCCCGGTACAGCCATCCAAAAGCACCCTACATGCCTTCAGCTCTCAAATGCCCCACATACCAAACCTACTCTCACTGTACACAACAGCTTAACTGAGTTGGTATACAGCCCTTGTGCTGAAAATGTGTTTGCACAAAAAAAGTAAACCAAATAGGGTAAAATTGCAGCCAGAAAAAAAAAACAGATGTAACCCATGGGAATGCAAAATCGAATTCTCTACAGTTTGGATCTTGTCAGTCTGCTTCAGGGAGTGGGAATGTGGTTACTCACCTCTGCTGGCTTGACGTCATGGTCCTTGACTTGGTCTTCAGAGACATACAGGTTGGATAACAGGAAAAGGTTCATCACTGGGGAGGGTGTCAGGCACTGGAACAGCCTCCCCAGGGAAGTGGTCACGGCATCTAGTTTGATGGAGTACAAGGAGTATCTGGACAACACCCTCTGACACGTGATCTGATATTTGGTGGTGCTGCATGGAACCAAAAGTTGGACATGATGATCCTTAAAGGTCCCTTCCAGCTTGGGACACTCTGTGGTTCTATGATACAGAAGTAATTTTCCCTTTTCTCCACTGACGGGACCCTCAAGAGCCAGTGTGGATGATGCAGTGTAGGCAGCAATTGCTGATCAATGCCAGTAGGGACCTAGGGAGAACCTGAGTTTTAGGAAGTTTGCTACAATCAGTTGGTTTGCAGTCTGGAATAAGAAAGAATTATCATGTTTCCTCTGTCCAAAGTTTCGTAAAGCAACTCTTTTGTAACTCATAGGACATTGCACTTGGGCAATTGCTTTCTAATCTATGCTTTTCATATCATTCACTTTGACATTTGGAATAAAAACGCAGGATGGCGTAAACAGACCTTTTAGCTAAAAGGGATGTCTAAAGGGGATGGATTGTATCAAAAATGGATCTTGCAGTGATGCTCCTTTATCTTTTCTCTTTCCCTGCCTTATAGCCCTTTATCTCTTCTTCACTTGGAGCACAGAACTTCTTAGTTTCTACTATCTAAATTACAGGTCTTTCAGCAGTTTATTAAATGTAAGAAAACATGGATCTTTTGTATGGTTCAGTAGAGCTCTCTTTTTTTCTTAGTTACTAAATCAGAACTCACAATACAATGTTATTTAGGGTTTTCTCATACTGTATCATGATGTCTAAAGGCATAGCAACCACAGAACCAAAATAAGAATGAAAAGCTTGACCTCAGAAAACAAATTGGCAGAGGAGGGGGGATGTTTGAGAATTTACAGAACACCTGAATGCAAACTTGAACACAAGCAGACTAGATATTAACCTTTTCACTCACACTGAAAAACTTGTCATAGATACGTAGTCCTTGACGATAAATTGAAAGTCACAGCTTCAGCGAGATGCATCAGATCATGAATATGGTTAATTGCATTGACAAGTTAGTGATGGAAACTTGTATTCTTTTCAAATGAAGTGAAATGCTTTTGACACTTTTTTTCCATGTTCTACTAATTGAAACACTATGGGAACAGAGTACTTTCTACAAATAAAAGGGGAAAATAACATTATTATCTGTTTCAAGACCTCAGCCTGAAAATTCTGCTCACAAGGAAGGGTTGGGTGGAGATGGATGTTCAACTCAAGGTCAGAGAGAACCACCAGCAGTATAATTTAATGGAGTACATCAAAGGCTTGGTGAGAGCATTCTGGGCAGAGATGATCTACACATTAAATGTTTACATATTTTTTAATGTTTTCCTATTATTTTTTGTTTCTTTTCCTGTATTGATAGTGAACACAAAATAAACAGAGGTAACAGAGAAAGACAGCCTTGAAATCTTCACTGAAATTACATGCCACTGCTATGCACAAAGGCGTCTCTGAAAGTAATGCCTCCTATTTTATGATGTTGGCCCATGACATCAAAGGCAGATGTTAGAGGTACAGCAGTAGAGGCTGAACCTTCCCACCAATATTTCATGATATTTGTTGCTGTGTGACAGGTGGCAGCAGAGGGGAAGTGACAGAATGGTGTCTAATGTGGAAGAGCATGTGGAGCAAAGGTGTGGAACTGAATTCCTCCATGCTGAAAAAATGGCACCGTTTTCCCTTTATATTTTCAAAATGGTACCTTTTGAAAGAAATAGAGACATCTAATTTCCCAGCTAGCAAAAAAATGAAAAGGACCACATGGATAGTGTTTTCTAACTGGTAGTAGAGAAAAGAAAAAGCAGAGTATTATGTTGATTCCTCTGCTACTTCTTTAGGTTTAGTGGCTAGAAAAAATCCACAGCCAGGAAAGAACAGGGAAAATCTGTGTTTTAACTCTAACTCCACCAGAAAATTTCCTCCGGTTTAATAATCATATTTATTTTTAATTTGATTGCAATAAGGTGGTTACAAATTTACTTGCGCAGATGGAGCCAAACTCATGTTGACAGAACTGAAAGTAAAACTCAAGTCTTATGCCAGGATAAATAATAGCAAAATTATCTTGCCATTTTGATAAAGCTGCAGTGAAAAGTATTCTACGGTGTAGAAGATAATTTCAGGCTGCTTGGACGTAGGTGATCAAAAGATGCATCTGATGCCAGCAAACAGCATTTAGCGTTATTCTTACAAATCAGGTTGTGAAAATGAACTCTTAATGAATAAAGCTCATCATTTACCATTTCTTTTCAAAGGTCAGTAGAATATATTAATTGACTATTTTTTATTTATTTATTTTTTTAACGGGAGTTGAGCAATAGAATTAGTTAAGCAATTATGCAGGTCCCATTAGTATTTTTATATACATATTAGGCTATTGAGTCTGACCCTTGATTGCCTGAAAACTTGGATTGAGGCCAAGGTTATACGGAAATAGCGAGGTGCTTCTGAAAACCAGCTTTAATACTTCTGTGCATGTTTAGACACTTGAATTGATCACCAGGCATTTTTGTACAGTTTAGCCTCCTGTTTTTTCCCCATGTATCAATTCATTCATCTCCTTCACACTGACGGTCCAAGCAGTGTTAAAAACTCATTAAATCATACAAGAGTTTAAAACAATCAAACATGTTTCTTGGGATCACAGTCAAAATTTGTTGTGCTTTCTATCTTTTTCTCTAGTGCTCTTTGGATGTTTGCTGAACTGTGCAAATGTTTCTTCTCGAGTAATGAATACTTATTTTTCATTGACTACTCAGAGCAAACACTCCAACGTGCTTGTTATTTTTTTCTTCTCCCTGCTCTGAAGAAGTTTTCCTGGCAAAAACAGGCTGTATTGCTTGAAATCCTTCAATCTGGACGTAAAAATTCCCACACCAATGACTCTTCTGATTTCCCTTCTGATTTTCAGGGGCACACACTTCTCCCCTTTGTAATAGATACTACTAAGATTTTTATTCCCCTTCTCTGGTTTCTGTCTCTATGAACCAGAACTTTACAGCCTGCACCAGGGCTTAACTCTTCTCATCTGTAAAGGACCTGCCAAGTCTCATTCACTTTGAGTGAGAGATGTGTTCACTTTGATTTTAAAATTGCCTTCAAATTAAAAGGCACCGCTACTGTGGTAAATGGTCGTGTAGCCTGTTTCAATAAGTCATCAGAATAGGGATCCTAATCCTCTGAAATTTCATGTATTTAAATAGTCACATTTGGAGTCTTGTATCAGACTCCACAGATTTGGAACTCTTGTTTGTAATAAGCCTTCTCCTTTTGCCATTCTCATCTCTGCTTGCTGTTTGTAAAGAAGAGTTGTGGACAAAACTATGCTGGAACCTTCTCTTTTGTTTGTTGGTTTGTTTGTTTCTGCAGCATAGATAATTCTGGGAATTCCATGCCTCATCCTTCATGGTTTATGGTATACTCAGAATTACACGGTAAAATCTGAAGTGAAAACCATGTACTTTCCTCTATCTGTCTTTAATGTAGAAGAAGGAAATTACAAAAAAAAAAAAAACACTTGGAGTAAAAGACAGGTTTTTTCCCCCTTTTTACTTTTTACATATCACTTACTACATTGTTATTATCTATCATCTCAATAATTGCTTTATCAGTGAATTTCTAACAGTATACCTGGTCTGAATGGCTGGTATCTTACTGTTGCTGTTGATATTTACTCCAATCCTGCCATACTCCAATGCATCCCCTGAAGATGGAGTATCTCTGTTTTGGCAATATTTGAAAAGAATTAATCAGGGTCTAGAAAAATCCAAACCTCACATACTGACCACACAGCGGTCTTCATAACAAGAGCTCCCTTTTATCTACATCTCATCAATCTCTCCTAAAGTCCACAGTCTTTCAAACTTCCTCTGACTCCCAGTGTTTCACTATTATATTAACGAATCTAGATGAAGCAAAACACAACTTTGCACTCAAGAGCTGTTGATCTAAATAGAAAGAAATTAATGGCAGAGAAGGCACAAGATCTGATTCTTTGTGTCAGAGCTGTGACAATAGCAATCACAGTTAACTGTTGATGTTAACACCTCATCTTACCCCCCCCCCCCAAAAAAAAAAAAAAAATTAAGAAAAATATCGATAAGGCTCTACATCAGAGGTAAACAGTTAAGCAATGGATGCTCCTTTTTCTCTGGAAGATTAAATATATATATATATCTAGTAGGAAAAAAAATAATCTATTTTTTTCAGCTTTCTGATAATAAAACTTATGACTGGAAAGAGTAGGCGAGAACTGATTCACAATTTTCTAATGCTTAAGACTGTTATTAGTGAAGATTTTGATTATCCAGCGACCTCTAAACCTTCCATCAATGAGAATGTCTAAGAGTATTGCTGTTGGGAGCAAAAGTTGTCCAAGCACTTCTCCCTTGGTTGCAGCAACACTTCCTTGGTCAACAGAAAAAGTTTTCTTGTTTCCAAATCACTTTTACTGTGATTTTCTACTGGAAAACGTGAGGCCACCAAAGGATTTGTCCAATGCCAGTCAACACTCCGAGAATATTCATTGGCAAATAAGGAGGTGCTCCTTTATTTTTTGCCAGCAAATGTACTGTATGAGGAACCAACACAGCTATGAGATTCATGTCCCCTATTACTATTATTATTGCTGTCATTATTATTATTATTATTAAATTCTGAGATAGTTCCAACTGGTAGAGACTAAGAGTTCTAATTTGGATAGCAAAGCTGATAACTTAATATCTCATGCTACCAGGATAAGTCACTGCACTGTTAATTATAGGATTAAAAATTAGACATTATCAGTACAGGAAGGTAGTGCTCTCTCTTTTACTCACTCATTCTCTCTATTTTTTTTTTTTTTTTCCCCGAGGAAACTAATTAGATTAAGTGCTAACTGCTCTAGAACATTAGCTGTTAACTGCTTGGTCTGTGGACAAATAGTCATCTGTGGAGTTCCAACTGATTATCCACGGACTTAAAGTATTGCATTAAAAGGCCAAATACTTGGTAGTTTCCTTAACTACTCGTTAAAATGGGATTTATGTTCACAAGAGGGATAACAGTTCTAAAGAAAATGGAGATATATACTTATAATTAGATGGCATTGTTAAAAGCTTATTATTTTTAAGGATGACTTTTCAATGAAAGGTTGAATAAAAGTATCTTGCAATTGGAAAAAAAAATAAGGTACAAACACAGAGCAACAGCAAATTATAGACATATGGATCTTGGATGAGTTTTGTTTGTGTCTGAAAAATCATGAGAGATATAAAAAATTATTTTGACATATGGAGGAAGCAGATTAATTAATTTGAAAACAACCTTTGTACAAGAACAGTTTCAGCTGAAGTAATTAAATTTAAGTGTTGTATAGTTGTCAAGGTTTGTGTAAGGAGAGGGACTCTCTGCACTGATATCAGGTTCTGAGAGAGTACTGTAATCTAATAAGGTAGGAAACATTGATGTGTCATACTTAACAGCCCACTTTACCTCTACAATTATTCCACATAACCAAGAACAAACACATCATCCTGCCTGCAATGCACGCAGTGGTTATTATTTACCCTTCCCCATTTTTGCTATGGTGCAAGCTCAGTTTGGGGAAATTCATTAGCTTATCATCACAATCATCTTCCCTCTTCATCTCTTTCAGCACTTTAGATAGCACATTCCATTGCTGATAGACTATAATGGTGTTCTGTCCTACCTGCTGCCACAACTGTCCCAGCTGGGGATGTAGCTGCCCAGCAAAGTCCTCTACTAGCCACCTTGCTTGACACTGACAATATTATAATCACCTCTCTGCAGATCCTGTGGTTTCATTACTAAATCATGGGACTGTAAATAATAGCTGAATAAAAAGCTATTATTTTAAGTGTTGACCATTATTTATTTTGAGGAAAATGCCCTCAAGCCATCTAGAGAGGAGATAGTCCAATAAAATATTAAGAGCAATTTTGTCAATGTAAACTCTGAAATATTGAGAGAGTTACGTTCTTTTTTTTTTTCTTTCTTTCTTTTTTTTTTCTTTCTTTTTTTTTTTTTTCTTTTACCTTTGTGAATTTCAGATGCCAAGTACCCCTTGCCTCAAGCAAAGGAAGGTTATTTCCAAAGCAGAATGGTAGCCTGGGCATGGCTCTCACCATAGTAATAGCACTCTAACTTTATCTCAATCCTCTTCAGACAAGTGAAATTTAGATTTTGCCCCAGGTTTTCAGGGAAAATCCAATTGCCCCGTTATGCAAATATTGATAGTTCCTCCTTGAGAACGTACAGGAATGAATTTTGAGTTACATTAAACAGTAGCATAATTCAGTCTGCCTATAGGGGAAGGGGAAACAAGAACAATTTGTATGGCATACAGCGCCTAGCAAAAACAATGTTCCAGATAGAAGCCTTACAAACCTCTTGAGTTTTGTGCTGAGCATGTGTTTGGAACTTCTTGAAACTAGCAAACCCATCCCAAATGAAAACAAAAAAATCCCCCAAAGCCTGGATCTGAATGCATTAAGTGCATCTCTGAATTCTCTGCCAAAGTCACTTCAGTCATCAAAGTAGCACACAAATGATATGCATGCATTCTTACAAGAAATTGCCTTTTTCTTTCAGATATTTCCAAAGAAAAAAGTGAAGTTTAATTATGAAGAGATAACCAGAGGTGTTACCCTTGGAATTTAATTATTATTTGATTAAATTTCAAAAAACACAACTAAGCTATGACAGGGGCAGAAAGTATAGTAAAATGGTAATTATGGAATAGGAGATATGAATTAAGATAAATTAGGAAACATTTTTTAAGTGCATGCCTGTGGGAAGGAGAATAAAATAAGTGAATGTTCTATCATTCTTATAAAATATTAACATTTTGAGTGAGAAGACAGATTAATTGATGCCATCTGCTGAATGGATATGGAAACCACACCACTGTTTTTCTACCGAAATGCCTTTTCTTGGGGGAAAAGTGGGGTGTTGCAGCTATAAAGAGGGCCTGGTTGTAAAAGTTGCGCTCATCAGATGGGCATCCCACTAGCAATGGGAAGGAAAATTATGATGTGCTTTTTCCTACAGAGTTCTGCCTCCCTGAGGATGGCAGCTTCTTCTGGCTACAACTCTGCATTTTGCAACACCCAAATCTTGAGAATAAAAAGCAAACAAATATGGCAGGATATACCAGTAATGAACCGGCGATGAAAGATGGAGGCTGAGCTTTCTGCCGCAGAAGCGGGAGGGTTTATAAATCAATGGGGCTTCTGCGATTTATTCTCCCAACCCTGCAGTTGCAGTTAGTGCTGGCATATTTTGAGCAGCTGGAATTTTAGTCTGCTGGTTTTTCCCGAAGACAACCAAATTAAATATGCTTTTAAGAGTTCATATTAATGATGGATAGTCTAACATACTTCTTTATTTTGTCAAGCTGTTTTTCAGTGTATGGAACTGCCTCCTCAGTCTAACTACACAGATAGCAAAACAGCTGAGAACTGGAAATAGAGGAGCTGAGATTTCAGCTTCTTGATATATCTGCCCTAGGAGGCAGCTCTGCTGAGGACCAGGGGATTGCCATCCTGAGCATCCCCTCCCTACTCTTCAGCACTGAGCATCCCAGACCTGCCCATCCTGCCCTCCTGCTCACAAACACTGCCCACAGGCTCCTCAGAAATGACAACAGCTCAATGTTTAGCTTTCAAGGCTTGATGCAAAGGTAATGACCCAGGAATGTATGCTGAGAGCTCAATCTTGCAGATCTCTCCATAAGCAATAAGTTATACACACAGAGTATTCACCCTCAGGCTGGGATTAATTTCATCTGAAATCCCACTTACCTAGATATAATTTACAGGAAAACTAATATGGTTTGTGGGGTTTTTTGTTGTTGTTGTTTTATGGTTGTTTTTGGGTTTTTTTTAGGTTTCCCTTCCTAAAAAGATGCAGCCCCTCAACTATCTTTATTTCCCTCTTGTTCATCACTTTAGCTCCTTTTCCACTTTTACATCTGTACTGAGGTGCTACATCAATTTTACTTTTAGATCAGGAAGGCACATCTAAGGAGAGCATCTAATCCTGAAGTACGTTAATAAATCTATTGAAACAACAATTTGATTAAAACTGGAGTGAGGACAAATACCTTGTCGGTGTATTGAGATTCCTTTGTACTGTCCTTTAATTAAGGATTTAATAGCGTTGAGTAATCCAAGCCTTTTCTCTGGGTTGACTAGTTGTCTTAACACCCATAGGGAAATACTGACTTCTTGCCAGCACATCCAGTAAGAGGCTTCCAGGAGTACAAATCTGTCACCAGGACTCCATCCTTGTTTTTCCAGAAGGATGTACAAGGTGTTGTGGCCTTTCTCTGTGCTTGTAATTCAAGTCACAGATGAGTTCTACCGATGCTTGGTCTTTCAGTGGAAACGCACTGCTTTTCTGCTAACGACACTTTCTTTAGTAGGCACTGTGCCTAATTTTCAGAGGAATAATAAACTGAGAAGTAGAAGGAAATGATGAAAATGGTGCATTTATTCCATTGTGGTCTTGCTTCAGTTTCACATATAGAAAATGCAGCATCTAATTCTAATATCGTATTTTCTGATTTTATCAAGGAGGAGCTCAAATATGAAAATATTTACACACTGGTTCTGTAACATCAGGAATTAATTGCAAATGTAGTTGTTGTGCTTGCAGAAACATCCAAAAAAGAGTCTTGACTTGCTTTTCTCACTCTTCACCTGTGAGTTTCCATGAAGGCTACAGGATTTATCTTGAAAACTTCTAGAACCAAACCTGGCATCCTTTAAAAAATATTTTAAAGAAGTAATTACTCTTAATTGCAAATCCAGATGCTAGAATTGTAAGAAATTGTCTATTGTTCTTGTGCTTAAGGAAGCTTCTCTAACCCAATGCTTTATCCGAGGAATATCTGAGTGCAGAAGTGACTGTCTAGCAAAGACCTACATGAACATTCATAAATGGGAAAGTAGGACTCCTAATGCTTGACACCACACAACAATACAAAGATGTTTCTCCTATAGCAAAGTACTTGTGGTCTCTCTTCATCTGTTGCTAGGAGACCCGTTTAAGAATTAATCAGGGAGACATCACAAATGCTGCTAAATCATGCACCACACTACAGATTGAGCTGCTCCGAAGAGATGAGAAAACTTGCTTTTTCTGTTAACCCGGCACAGACTGCTATGCAGCACAATTTCCTTCAGTAAGTACACTGCTGTACAAGTGCAAAATATTTACACTGTGTCTCCGGCAAAGTTGACAGTTATGTCTAGCCAAGAACTTCTTGTACAACAAGGACAAACATGGGCATATTAGAAACTAAAGATGGAAGGATGTGCTCAGCCAGCCCTGGGGCATGCTGGAAGCTTGAAGTTGTACTAAGGATTGCACTTCCTTCAAAAAGACCTGGAGACTATGACAGAGGATTGGAGGGCCCTGTCCAGTCTGCCCTGAGACTCTGGTGTGGGGATGGAGAGATGCTGAATGTGACAAAGCCAAAGGCTGAGTCGTGACAAGGGGTAATGCTGTCAGCTGGAGGAAAACATTTCTCACACTGGGAAGTTACCTTCATTGGCACAGACCTGATTCTTCCAGTACAATCATGCTTCTAATAGCATCCCATTTCCTGGCTGTAGAGGGAAATAAGCCCTACCTCGATCAGAGACTTTCAAATCAGTCTGGCATGTTCCTGTACAGGAATTGTGTGGAAAAATCATACCAGTTAAAACACACATACACTTCAACCAAATGCTTTAACCAGTGCCAAATCCCTATTTAGAACAGATGAGAGATTGAGGCTGGCATGAAAAAGAGGGAAAAGCTGGCTCTTTGTGCACAAACTGAGACCCTGGGGCTCAGAAAATGATGTTAGGGAGTGGAAGGCTGAGAAGAGCTGGAGTTGGAGGGTCAGATTCCCCGTTCTGTGCTTCACAGCATATGTTGCAGAATTGATCAGCCTCAAACTGTAGAAATTAGATCTAAAACTCCTGCCATCAGAAGTCAAAGACTTACTTACCCAAAAGTAGCTTGTCTTGTGTGGGTATAACTGAGGAATGGGTCCATCATGGTTTTGGACTTAGAAATGGGTTTGTGTTCTGATCCAAGAGATTTACGTTTATGTCTTAGGTTCCAGTTTCAGGATATTCTTAGCTGAGAGTTTATTTTATTCAGAGGCTGTGACTATGGAGGGATCTGAAATGCATCTGAGTATCTTTCTGATAATGAAAATGAGGCCTGGGAGAAAAACCTGTGCAGAGATTCTGCAGAAAGAAGAGCAGGCCATTTAGATTTTAAATCTTCATGTTGGGTTCTGGGCCATTTCCCATGGTGAGTGCAAAATAACGAGCATTTGTAGAAACTGAGATGGCCAGGTTGCCTTTGGACAGATGTCTCTCCTGCGAACCCACTGCAGTAGTTGGTAGCATGGCAGGGGGTCTGCTTACTGATATTCATAAAGCTGTTTTGTTGTGGTAGTTAAGGGTGCCATTAAATACAAAGGAGAAGAATTAATCTTAGTGAAGGAGCCAAAAAGAAAAGAAAAAAAAAAGAAAGAATTGGTGTGGAAAGTGAGTTATTACTTGCACTGCTCAATACATGGCCTCTCCTCGTCAGGCTGGTGGTGTGTTGGCAGAATGAATAAGCAGAGGCTGCTGCTGCAACCCGTGCTCTCAATCCGAGGAAGAAATTGTTTTCTTTCTGGGTCTTGCAGCCTGATCTCTGAAGTCACTAAGTACATTTTGAACTGAACTGGAAGAAAAGCTGTTCCAAGCCCATTCTCCCCCGAGACCCAGTTGCAGCACACCTTATGCTAGTGGGTACGCTCTGTCAGGTCGTTCTGTCGGGGGTGTTTTGGCAACCATGATTTTGATTTTCACAGCATTTATTCTGGCTTCGTGGTACTATGTGTGAAAGGGAAATGGAGTACCCTTTTCCCTCTGTGTGCTGCCAAAAGCCGTTTTCCATGGGTAGCACAGCAAGGGTAGCAACCCTGGCGCTAGAGTCTTGCTCACAAGAGCCGTGCACCTCAGACTTTGATCCCAACTTCATGGCACCAAAAGCCACACCTGGAGGATCTCCTCTTCTTCCCATGTATGTCACCAGCTGCCACCCTGCTGATTGCACTGGGATTGGATCAGGTGTCTGTGCTTCAGCATTTCAGAGCTGCGCTCCTGGCTTTACAAGCATCTTTTTTAATGTATCCTTTTAGGTAAACATACCGAGCTGCAGTGACAGCAGCTCAGCCTTACAGCTAATAATATAGAAGCTTAGAAAGACTGGGGGGGAAAAAAAAAAAAAGAAATAAACTAAAAATATCCCAATAAAATATCTGCAGTTACACTGTAAGAATAGAAATATATAAAGAATATAAATTCCTGCACAGCAGGAGAGGAACTGTCTGGCTGCTGGGGGTCAGGGTGAGCCACTGTTATAGACACATCCAAGACCTATTTGAGCAGCACCAGACATCAGTATTGGACACTACTGATAGATGAATCTTATGATTGATTCATCTGATCTGGCAAGGTAAATCCTATATTCCGAATACTACTAATTCCAAAAAGCTTTTGATGTAAAAACCCTCCAAAACTAAAAATAAATCCCCCAGCCTCTGATATCAAAAGCTGTTCTTTTCCATCTGTTGAACATTAAATTGTTTTTGAATTCTTTTCCTGGTAAAACTGGTAAAATAAGCTCTGGCCATCGGAAGCCAAGGAAATCCCCCCTTCCCTGTTAGCATACCCAACCTCTCCGCTCCATCATCATCTCAGCCCTTTCTAGCCCACACTCCATTCCCTGAAGTGGGTTTTACTGCCTGTCTTTGAGGAGGATTAGCTGCTAGTTTTGGTTGAATCTCCTGATTTACTTTTTTTCTCTCCATTGCACTGATCCAGGCAAACAGATGCCTTGAACACCTTGGAATGTGCCCATTCTCACTCCCAGTCCTTCTTCTTTCCAAACAGTAATTGTTCCAGCATCCAAAGAGATAAAAAGGCATTAAAGGTAATGACCCTTCTTCTGATTTCACATAAGGCTGGGCCTTATCCAACAAAATCCTAATCCCTATTTTACAGATAATTATGTACCAAAAGTGACAAATGTGCTGTGACAACAATATATTAGCCAGAGAATACTAAAAGACTGCTGTCTCTGGGAGTAACCAGATGTGTTCTGAATGTGGCATTAGCACAAACCCACATATGTTTGTAGAAGCCGTTGTCTGTATCCTCCACCCCCCCCAAAAAACCTTTTTTTTTGGATACTGGATAATAATTCTGTATAACTTTTAAGTGAAATTTGAAGGCAATCTTGTATGCATTCAGCACTATTGCGTTTCTATAGTTAAGTTTTATAACAGCACATTAGCCTTGAATATCTATTAAAAATGATTTGTAATGTTAGATGAGAGATGGCTACGAAGATGGCGTTACGCTGCTTTAAAACTATTGATTAGATCAGTAAGAAGACATTAAAAGTAAGCATGAATAGCAAGCATATTAAATGATATTGCCACGTCTCTGTCGGCACCAGCTTGTGAAGTAATTTTAAGCAATGTAAAATGCATTAATACCATACTTATTTAAAAGAAGAGAACACAGCACACACTGTAAATTCAGGGGAAAAAAGCTGATCAAAATTAACAGGTTTTAGAGGTCAGAAACCAAAGGATTTGAAATGAGAAAGCAGAGCAAAATAAGGAGAATGATTTTAGATATTTAATTATTTTATCTTTTAAAGTTTTTTAACAAAGCAGAGTTCAACCTGAGGAATTAGTATTGTTCCAGAAAAATAATTGACAAGTACAACTTCAGCATATTTAAAACAGTTTGAAACCAATTAGCTTCTCACCTAGACTTGAAGGAAGGCCAGTGCCTTTTCTGTAGTATAATACAATCAACATCACACTGAAGTGTAACAGGAACTGTACTAATACAACTTGGGTTATTTTTTTCAAGTTTAGAAACAAAATTAATTGTACCGTTGTATAGAGAAAGTCACCATTCACTTGGTTCAATATAGGGAAAATCCTTTGTACAACAATGCAAATTCCATTCAACATAAATCAACTTTCAATAGGTTTCATTTGAGATTATTGAATAATGCACTGGTGTGGGAACAGAGTGGCAAATATATATATAAAAAAAAAAACCCTAATGGTTGGATTAAATCATTAAAAATTAGTAAGATTTCCTATGCACTTTTATATTTGGACATGTGAGTGTTTGGCTCTGGGAAATGTTGTGCACTCAAACTCTCTGGTTGAGCATACAGTGATTTAACCTCCTTGACAGATGTGTGCTAATGTATTTATGCATTTTTCTTCATCTTTTTTGAAATCATATCAGTTGTCATACTTGATTTTTAGCCTTTTGATCACTCCTCCAAGAGTTGCTACCTATAGGGTGAATATTGCTCCAGTGCAGTTCTATTCTGATGTAAAATACAACAATATTTACAATTTAGGAGAAAGTTGAGTTCAGGGTATGACATACCACGGGCTACCTGAGAATTCTTCTCAGCCATCATCTCACAGGGCTTCTACTATCAGGCCACAGCCACTGTGGCCACATTATGTGGCTCACTCATCTGATCTGAACCTGCTCGGCCAATTCAGTTGGGTTCAGAAATTTTTTGTCAGGTTAACTTTGTATGAGGAGATGCCACACTCATTATCATCATCCTTGTTGGATCCTGAGACATCCAATATTTATCTTGCTTTACTGTCTTAACACTGACACAAAATCTAAGTTACGTACTCTAGTTCCTCTAAGAAAACTAGAGACACTGGATGAAATGTGGTGTTCAGACCTGGTATTAATGCTGATGGTCTATGCCTGGTAGGATCTGTTGTCCTTCCCCACATGAAAGATGCAGTTAGTGCTTGCTATCTGACAGCAAATCCTCAAGACTATCCCAGATTACAAGATTCTCATGGATGAAATCCTTTTCTGAAATGTTTGCAAGTCTTTTCCTTTCAGTGTGAACTTAGCTAGTAAGAAATGCGTTTTCACTCCAGCTCAGACTACCTTTCTATGCACAATGACATATGTCTTATCACTATTGATGGCAAGATGGGACTGGAAGGGAACACCTGCTTCCTACAGGCCAGGCCTCCTCTTCTACAAGCATTTTGTCTTCATGCACTGACAAAAAAAGATGTCTTAAATAAAGTTACACTTGTGAAAAATAAACTCATTTTGCCAAGTAATTCAATTGAAAAGTGATCCTTTGCACCATGCTCATATTGCAGCTCCCAGTCTGCTTATGAAGAACATTATTTTTTGCCCCAGCACAGGTGGGGATGTGGTGGATTTGGGAGAGCTGGTGCAGCCAGGTAGGTAGCCTCTGTCCTTGATAAAGCAGCCTTAATCAGTGTTATCCCAGATTTTGTGACAACAGGTACAAGAATTAGGGATTCTTCTACCGAGTTCTGACACATCACCCCTGTTGATACTGGAGCCTGGTATCCCCGCAGGCATTTGGGAAGGCAAGAAAAAGCAGAGACAGTCCTGGTCTGAACACAAGTCAGAAGAAAACGTACTGAAGGATGACTGTAATGCTTTATAGCAGTGGGGATGCCCTCAAGGGCTGCACAGAGCACCTCCTGTGTGCCCGCAGCACACAGAGCACTGCCAGCATGGGGCTGGCACACCCTCTGCACTGGTGGAAATAAGGCTTGGAAAGATTCAACCAATACAAATGAAGTTGATGAGGATAGTCCCTTCTGTCCCCAAGGAAAAAGCTGCCTCTGCTACAGACCATATTTAATTTAAATGTTGTTAGCAGTGTGCGTATTACATATGTATAGTATATCTTAGCTTGGTACTATGAATAAATATGAAGACACAAGCAAGGTCATTTATGAGAAGTTAACAGCAACATTACTGCTGGAACTGGAAGACACATGCAAAAACTGAAAATAAAATGTTAAGTGTACTGACTACAGGATGTGGTTAATGAAGAAATAAAACATTTTTCTTTTCCAGTATTATCAGTGATACTTTAGCTTCTGTTAGGATTGTCACTGATAACTTTAGCTTCTGTTAAGATAAAAATGTCCTCCCTTGAATAATATTTTTACTTCCTGAAAACAATTTTTTTATCCAGAGAAATTGTACACTACCAAATTCAGGCTGCCCTGACTTGGATGCATTACCTACAAAGTTACAAGAAGTATGGATATTCGACATGTCATTAAACAAAAAGATGAACCTGCCTACAAAAGAACAAAGATATGCTGGTTGTTTTTTCTTTATTTTTATTTTTTTAAAAAAATAAATGTGATATTGGAATGATAAAAATAGAAAAACAAAGAAGACCAACCAGAATGAGACATGGAGTTTCCTGCTATGACTTGTGTGCCAGTTTGACAATTAATTGATTCAGACTGATTGGTGACTTGGCAGGTATCATCAACACAGTTTCCTGCAATCTGCCAGTCCAACCATCCAAAGGATGTTACTGGATTCTGCCCCACTCTGTTCCCTCTCCCATCTGCTGTGTTATGCAAGATGAGATATAGCAGTCCTAGAGAATTTATAAAGTATTACAGAGAAAAGAAAAAGCATCTTCCACCTTGCACTTGATACTGTGGGATCACAAAACCCAAAGATATGATACATGAAGATATGATAGGGGAAATTCTTGTCTTCTTGCAAGGGTAAGGAGTTTCCATTATATAGAAACTGGATTGAAACAAATGTACATTTTCAATACAATAGTTAGACAATAATGCAGTCATCAGTTTTATCAAATTTTCTACAGATTCATTGCAGCTTCTCTTAGCACCATCTGAGCTGGCACAGCACAGTCTCTGCAAGTGGCAACTGCTCTGCACGTGGCTCATTCGTTCTCTTGTGAGTGACAAGAATGTGTGGGGCATGTACAGGGTGTACATCCACTGGCAGGGCCCTTTAGCAATTGCACTTCATGAATGTAAAGTACTCAACAAAACAACAGAATCAAGGTGCAGTAGGCCACGAGCAATCCTGCTGAGTGCCTGTGGTTATCTGGTTGCCCAAGTAATACCTCAGCAGTGTCCCAACATGCAGGTTTGTGTGCATTTGGTCATCTATCTCATAAAGAAGTCACATGGCCCCTCCTGTCTGGCCTCCTGTGAGGCAGTAACGATATGTTTGTGCACCGATATTTCATTTCACACTGAGGACCATAGTGGAGAAGGTTGAATGCAATGTGTTTTTAGTAAAGGGGCGATACAAGTTAAAAGTTCTTCATGGTTCAGAAAAGTCCTGTGCAGAAGAAACATGGGAAGGCTGTAGGAGCGAGCACCATGCCAGTTCATGATACCTGTAGCATCACATGCTGCGATGGCACAGAGACAGACAGGACACTCTAGAATTGACCTTAGGATATGAGGTGTGGGCATATTTGATATTGCAATTTATCCTACTGAATGATGGATAGCACTTGGGGGAGCCATTAAAGCAGCAGTTGTAGCTTAGCTAGTAAGGCTTTCCATCCTCTTTTATAGATGAGTAATGTTCAAACATTTATAATATTTACCTTGGAAGATTTCCTAAGACTGTAGAAAAGAGACCACGGTGATCAATTACAGAGGGATATTCCTGTTGTATAGAAAATGGAGCTGAAGTAGGAGGAAAGCAATCTGTTTTTTAATTTTGGTTAAACTTTTTTCAGCATAATACAATGTCCAGTTTAGGACAAGCTGCTAATTTTTCTTAATTTTCAGTAGCCCCCTCTCACTCAGATGGACCCTGTGTCTGTGTAATGAGGAGTCATAGGCTTCCTTTGCTGTGGTCTGCTTCTTTCTGCAAAGACTTTTAGCTTGGACTTGTGCACTTATGGCTTCTCCTACAGAGTTTCACGTGTGTGCGGATTCTCTCCAGGTAGTCATCTGCTGAATTCGTGTATTAATTTTGCTAAATACATAATGAGGCCTAATCAGCTGCAGCGATTTCGTTGCCGAGTGGAAAGAGATACAAAAGAAAAACTTGTGTTTTTTAAATGTTTCACTTCCAAGTGGACAAAAGTAACATTCGTAATGCCTACCCATTTTACTTACTTGTAACTTTCTCTACAGAATTTTTGATATCCAATTAGATACGGGTAAGAGGCATGCTAAGTCACTTCAGCCACACAGGCTCCAAGTTTGTTTTAATATTTCATAAGAGAATCAGATGTTTTCAGAGTTTATTCATTTATACAAAGAGCTTTTATGACGATGGCCGAAATGAAAAGTATCTTTTAGGTTGGAAAAGCTTTACATATATATTAATAACTGCATTCCGCAGGCTGTGCCAGTTGTGAGAAATAATAAAGAGGAATACAAATATCTACCCCAGACCTGTTGAGAAAACTGTGGGTAAAGTCCAGGACTGAAAGCAAGAGAAAGAGAAGGAGCTGCAAGGAGCTAAGAGAAGTACAAAACAGGTTCATAAGTAGATTTGAAAGTTTGTTTATGCCACAAGAGTAGTGCTCTAAGAGAAGTTATTGTTTCAGCCATAAATGTAGAGGACTCGTGTCTGTATGTCAGGAGTCCAATAACATGCAAGAATAAGCTTTAAGGCTCCGTCTAATTGAAAGCTGTGTAAGTATTTCTTTCCTAGCCTGTCCATGAAGCTGTCTGATGATCCTACTCAACATTTTTTTTCAGGAAAATATTTTCTTTGCCAGTCAAAGCTAATGCAAGAGATAAATATGGTGGAAGCAAGATTTTGTTTGTTTGTTTGTGCTTAGCATCCTTGTGGTGTTCATTCATTCTAGCTGGAGTGCGATGAAATTACCAGTTTGTTTCATCGAGGACGATTTTTTTCACATAGATCAAAACCCATCATCCTTCTTCTCAAGCAGCTGAAAATCCACCAAGGGAACAGATATCCATGCCAGAACTAAGTCAAGCAACACATTGCAGAAAAAAAACCCCTTACATGCCAGTTCCAAACAGCAGAGAGAATTGTTCCTGATGGAATATTTCACCCCACCAAAGACAGGTGCACATTTTTTCTTGCCTAACAAGATCAGAGATTGATCAACAGGAGGTATGGAAAATACCACTACATTTATACATATATTTTTTACTTTTTTTTTGCAGAGTTAGGAGATAATTTTTGAAGTGTTATTTCCTATTTAGGTTCTAGTACTAAACTATCCACGTATTGGAAAGAGTGCCTTTGCCTTCTGCAGCTAGGAGATCTGTTAGAAGAAGTGTAACACAGCACAGAGATACGTTTTCCATTGGAAAAATCTATGTCATTGATAACAGAAATTACCTCAAGGATAGTTGCTCTCGCAATCTTATTGTGCTACCATTTGAAATTTACCTTAAAATAGACTGTTTTTTTCTCTCTATCTGAGGAACCCAAATAATAATAATTAAAAAAACCCTTGCAAACATATCCAATAATAATAATAAAAATAAACAGTTTTCCAAAGATATTTTTATTTCTAACCTGTCACTCAATAGGAAACAAATAGAATTGTTATGAATACATGAAATTGAACCTTCCTAAAAACTTTGAAGGACAGCCAAAAATAGGCTTCCAGCTAAATCTTCTGTTTTGTGATACATCTTCAAAGCTGCACAACTTAGTTCTGAAACTCTTCACTTTCAAAAAAGACAAGTGGCAGCATGTATTTAAATAAGACATCTTAAAGTAAAAAGGGAGAAAAAAAGAAAGAAAAGAAGGTCGCAGTTCTATATCATAATATAAATGATAAAATATGGAATAGGCTCCCCAGGGAGGTGGTTGAGTCACCGTCCCTGGATGTGTTTTAGAGTTGTTTGGATGTGGTGCTTGGAGATATGATATAGCAGAGGGTTGTTAGAGTTAGGGTACTATGGTTAGGCTGCAGTTGGACTTGATGATCTTTGAGGTCCCTTCCAACCTGAGTGATTCTATGATTCTATGATTCTATGATCATTTCCAAATCAAATATCTCTCTCTCCCTTTTTACCCTGTAGAATCAAATGCAATATAAAAGTTTGCCTTTGCTAAGGAATGTACTTGTCATATCAGGAAACTGTCCATAGCCATGTTCATGACCCTAGGTGAGCCATATACTGCATTCCTATGAGTTGGGCCTGCTGTCACTCTGCTGAGCATCCAATGTCTTTTGGTCACATTGTGGGAATAGATTACCAGGTGTGATCCCTTAGATGTAGGAGACATCCTAGATCACCAAGTTTATATCTCAGACAGCACGACCTTGGGGAACTGCTTCACGTCCACCACCCTCTGGTTCAGAACCTTTTCCTAACCCTCAGCTGACCCTCCCCTGAGGGTTTCGTCTGCTTTCCTGGAGCCGTGGTACTTCTGCACCAAAGCTGAACCTTCTGCAAAGTTGAACTTTGTAAACTTTTGAGATATACCCTTGGGAATACACTGCAGACTGTAGAGCCTGGAGGGAACAGGAGTGCCTTTTTCCAACCTGATTCAGCCTGACATTTAATCTCCAGAGAAGATTCATGTTCCAATACAGTTATGTGTTTAGCATTTCCTAATATCTAGCTATTAACAATGCCCATACAAAGTGAAACTTTTGTAGTTTGCTATTTGGGGATTTTGATATCTAAACTCATAGCTTCAGTCCTGTTCTGTGGTCCAACCTATATTCTTAGGCTAAATGCTTTTGACTTAGATTTTATGGTATCCAGCTTTGATCTGAGTGCCTGTTTAGACACAGATGCTCGTCTGCCCTGATAAGAAATCAGATCTCAAACTGAACAAATGGACTACTGCTTGGCCCAGACCAATTTTATCGACAGATTGATTATTCTTCCTACTCCAATTCTGTGTATATTCAGTAAAGCAGTTTTTTGAATATTTCTGGGTGAATTCAATGATCCAATTCAGCTAATTTCTACCTACGCTGCTTATGTTTATAAACACATTTAGGTAAAAAGCTGTTTAGATTTCAGGCCATCGTGCTTCCCGTGAACATGCTATTCCCACTTTGCACTACTGGAAGACTGGATCTGAAATTTGCCTAAACAAAAGTTAACTCCTTCCTCACGATCTCCAGAGAAATAGTTAAAGAAATGTTGTTTGGTGTTATACGTTTACTTTTTTTCTGTCTCAGATGATCAGATATCACTGAGTACTGAATGCTTAATTACTTAAAGATCATTTCATTTTTGGAGGCTTAAACAGTGATTTACAGCTTCCAATTACTGAGCAGGAAACATCAAGCAATCAAAGCTGAGCTGCTAATAAAGCATCTGAATGCAATGATCCACAGAAGATGGAATTTCACACAAAACATGGATACAGACTCTGTTTTCTTGTAGAGCAGGTGGTTGTCTACCCTTTCTCACTCATTGCTTATCAAGGAGAGCACTTGCCTGAGGCTAGAGCAATATGATGAGTTCCCAGCTTTGGCTGGGAAGACCTGAACTTTTTGTTCAGTGCATACCAGACACCAACATACAGCCTACACGGGGTGAAGGCACTTGTCATCTCTCTTTCTCAAGGTGCTTCACCTTACATAAAATACCTCAGTATATATCAAGAGGATAAAATAAAATATATGTTTTTTAAAAAAACAGCTTCATGTAGACTTGAGACTTGGATGTTAAGTAGCAATGAACCTTGGAGTGTAGCCCTTGCTTCAAAGACCAGTAATTTATGCAGTGGAGTTTCATATAACCTGCATAATCATTCCCTGAAGCAGAGATTCATGCTCTGGACTAAACTGGGACATGAAGCTATAGCAGCCAAGTGGAGGCAAGGCTGAACGCTGCCATGCAGGTGATTAAATTGATTGAATGGTACCAGGACTGGGATTTGCCATTCGTGTGCTGCAACTATGACTGTCTCTCAGATTTGTGTCATTCTAGACTCATTCTGTGGTTTTAGCAAAAATAATAACGTGAGCTTTTGCTGCATTCCCTGAGGTATCCAGCTGAGGTATCTGCAGAAGGGTGTGTGACATTAATGATGCCAAACAGAGGCTCTCGCTGAGCACAGCTCTGAGTGGCTGCTCTTGGAGTATGCTGCTTCTCCCTCTTGGCAGCTTTACTCTAAGCATATCAATTTTAGCCTGCTCTCTTGTGCTGGCTGTTTTCGACCCTAACAAAACACAGCTTTAGAGAGCAGTAGACTGAAAGATATTACAGCACCAATTAGATGCCTGCGGGTGCATTTCCACAAGGCAGTGAGCTGACATAAGAGGTTATTGCCACTGGAAAGGGGAAACCTCACTCTCCTCATCCCTGCTCCCTGTTACATGTTCCAATCCTGTGCTTTGCACCAGCCTTGCTGCCCAGTTACATAGCCTGCTGGAAAATGCATCCAGCAAAGGCCTTTTGGCTAGGTGACACAGGTGATGGCTCACAGTCAAGCCCAGTCTGTGCAGAGCTGGCAGCAGATATGGGGCACTGCAGGGGCAGGGCAGGGCAGAGGAGACAATCCCTCCCTCCTCTTAGCAGCAAAGCATCAGAGCATGTCAGCCTGTGTGCAGTCACAGCCTTTGGCTTCTTCTAAAAGGTTACACAGGATCTCATAATCAGTAATCAGAAGCACTGAGCTAAGATACTGATAAACAGTACTGAGATCTCCATGCCAGACAGCCAGTGATGCACATGCAGATATGCAAAGACTACAACAGAAAACAAAAGCAAATGAAAAAGCAAATCAGGAGTTAAACAAGAACAAAATAACAACAACAGCAGCAAAACCAGCAATGGCAGCTATGTGTGATAGAGATCTTATTGGGTTTTACTGGGCTGCTCAGGGTTTGGGAGGGCTTGACTCCAGTTTTGGTAATATAGCCTTCCTTGTCTTCATGGAAGCCATACTTGTGAACTTATGGGAATGTGAGTACATTTTTGTTAATCAAGGTTTTTGTTAATAAAATGAATTGCAAAATTGTTCTCCTCTGTGGGTGATCAGGAGACTGCTTTTAAACAGCTCCTGTTTTTCTTTCAAACGTTAGTTAGCCTCATTATTTCTTCTCCTGAAGTTGTGTGGTTTATCTCATATTGTGATTTTATACCCGACATATGCAAACTACATACACTTTCTGCAGGAAAAGCGACACTACTCTGCCAACTTGAGTGATTATCACAAAATTGGAAGACCTATTCTTGACAGTCTTTATTTAAGAATGATCTTTTTCTATAAAAATCTCTCAAGGCAAGCCATTAGTTCTATTTTAGCTCATTTCTTCTTCAACAGTTAACATCCGAATGTATGATTGCTCTCATATCAATTTATGATTATTAACATTTTCTAAAGTTCATTATAGTGAATGGGAGGATGGACATGAGCTGGATCAAGCTTTACAATGAAACAGTCGTGGCATTGCAAAATAGTCCAAGGAGCAGAACTCTCTTTTTGTGATTAAGTGTCCTATAAACTTCTACATATAACTCAGAGATTGCTGGCTTGCTAGCAACTTTACAATTTAGCACAGGCAAAAAGGTAAAGCCAGGTGAATTACAGCTGCTTTCTCCTTGCATTATGTTAAACTATACTTCTTACGTTTAAAATTATCATTGTAAAATTCTTATCGCCTCTCAAGTTGAGCTCTGCTCTATGCGTTCCATCTGTATCAGCGGAGGACCAAAATAGGAAATACAGACTTCTGTAATTATGGCCAAAGAAGATGAATTTCCTACACACGCAGTAATATAATGATTCACGTAGCATTACACTTACCATCAGAATTTTACTCTCAAAGAGCATCTGAGGATTTATGCCAGAAATTCCTTCTCAGAAACTCTTCTTTCTCACTATTTTTGTACTCTCTTTTCTGGAAGTATTTCTGAAAGGCAGATTAGATATTAAGCTGTTTGGAACTCAACCCTCTTGATACTGCTCGGATCCTGAATGCACCAACACAATGTCAGCACAGAAGTGTAGTGTTTTATTTGCTGATTGCATGAATGTTATGAAAGCTTTAGTGTGTACTGACAGCTTCGACAGCAGAGATAACAAAACTTTACTTGCGAAACCTTGTTAACGTAAAGCTTATCTTAGTAAGTGTATCAGCAGAATTACAGAGCAACCACTGGCTTATCACCACCCATCTATAATCACAGAACTAGATAAGACCTCATATTGTAAATAATATTAAAAAGACCCTTAATGAACGTGTGGAAAACCACACTCATAGCTCACCTACGTAACATTTTAAATAGCTCATTTGGAGTTTGATCACATGCCACAAAACTCAATGGAATTTTTTCTTGTTCATTTAGGTAGGATCAAAATCAAAGACTTAACGTCCCACTGTGCTACTTTGGGGAAAAATCTCACCTTATTATAAGAGAGTCCTGTAATTTGGTTTCCAGCTGTAGAAGATTGCTTCTTTCCTTTCCCTTTGTATGTGTCTTATGACAGAAATAAAACACTACACAATCACAGTGCAAAACAGAAGCCCCAAGGGCATCTTACAGACACTAGTGCCTCCTTAGGAAATCTTTAAAGTCTCCAAAGCCACTGTGATTGCTTTGTACTACCTACTAAAGAACACTTTCCCACAACGGGTAAATAATACGATATTTTGAAGTATATTGAAAACGTTCGCAGAAGGTCGGCTGCATGCATTCACTCAGAGTAAGTCTTGTTACGTTGCAATTGAGATATAGTGGAAATATTACATCTTTAATAGCCAATGCTTCATGGAGGGATGACAAGTGTATGTGCTGTCCCAGTGTCTGGCTCAAAGAAAATATTTCTGTGTTTTGCTTCCTTCCTTTACTTGTAATCTTCGGCCAAAGAAAAAAAAAAGAAAAAAGACAAAAAAAAAAACCCAACCAAACAAACAAACAAACAAAACCCACGCAAGACTCAAATTCTACTGCAAATATTCAGAGTTTTAGAAAATTATTTTTAAAAAAATGGAAAGGAAAAGCAGACTAAAATCGCAGAAGTCTTATCCTTCCCACCTTGGGGTGGCAATGGGCTGAATAGATGTGAGGCGCTTCCACTGTCCAACCTGGGAGCTGGCAACACTGGCGAGGGAGCAGGAGCTCCATACAGCCAGGTAAACCATGCATAAAACAGACATCTGCAGGAACAGATTGGATAAATCCTATGGATATCACAGAGCTTGCACAGAGCGACTGTGTCCTGACAACGGTCCCTCCCTCCTCTTAGTGCTTGATGCCGGGGCTGGCACTGCTGCCACCCATTTTCCCTCCTCTCATCCCACCACACAGGTCAAGAAAAAAACCACAGACCCGTGAACGTTGTATAGACAAACTTGACAGCTGTTGCTCAGTTTTCCTCAGACCCTTCTTGTTATCTGCGTTGCAATGGATAACAGAACATGCTGTGTAGTAATTTCATTTTTCTACTTATCGATGAAGATTCCCGATACAAAATACACTTTCAGAACATTCCAGCCTTTAAAAATCAAATGTTTGTTGAAAATCATTTTAACAAGCAGTGTACATAAAGCATATGCATTTGACAGGAAAAATAATCTCCTCTTCCCAATCAGAGACAATCTGCATATCTTATGTTACATGACATCTCAGAAAAATGCATTCTGTTCTTTTACCACTTTCACTCCAGCAAGATGGGAGACATGTATAGCATATGATATTAGCAATTCAAGACAGGGCCATACTGAGGTATACACATATGCCGAAATTTGAGATATAAATAAAGAGAAAGGCTTGGGACTCAGTGAAGGAAAAAATACAAGGGGAAGTACAAAATGTAGAAGTAAGAGAAATGGTGCAAGAGATTAATTTGTCATTCAGATAGTTCTGAGGATAATCTTCATCTTCTGGGATGAAAACGCAGAGCCAGGGGGTTCAAGAGGCTTCCACTAAGGACGCAATTCAAGTTCAGGCTGTGAACTTCGTACAAGTTTTATTGGAAGCAGTAAAATATACTACTGGAGAGCCATGGATACTGTGTCCCTGGACATCACCTGTAATAACCTAGGAATTTTACTAAACAAGTGAAAATAAAAAAGAGGATTAACTGGTCAGTCAGTGGCCAAGAAATACATTCTTCAAAGGAGAAATAAGTTATATCAGTATTTAGGTTCAGCCTCTCCAGTATTCACACTCATCTAAGCCACATAAACTTTGTGTTTTCTCTCTTGCATCAGCTTTTTGCCAGACTTAACCTATGCAGTTTTGCTCTGCAGAGCCTGGCACCCCAAAATCGACCTGCTTGGAGTTGGCCAGTGGGGTACCCAGTACCTCTATAGAGGTGGGAGCTCTGCCACTTCAGGCAGTAGCTAGGAGTGGGGACTTCCTGTTGCCACCAGCTGCGCAGTGCTCCTGGAGGCAGTAATTTGCAGACAGCAAACACTTATCTCCAAGAGTGTCACAAAAACCTGTAGGGGCTGGATCTCAGGAGTCCCGGAATTGCTCAGAACTCCTACCAGAATTTCACAGTATAAATAACATCAATGGATTGTGTCTGACTTCAGAATTACCCTTGGTGACCACCATGGTGACAAACTGCTCCTTCAGGTACCCATGAGAGGCTGCTGCCACAGACAGACAGTCTGTTCAGGAGGAGCAGACCTAAGGACCTTTCCCATTAGGAGTCCAATCTCCTACACTGCACATCTCAGCACAGAAGATAGTGGGATAAATTGTTGCCGGTTCTTCCACAACCATCTTCATCTGGATGCATTTACACAAAGTGCATAGCACAGTGAATTCCCAGTAGCTGGTTTCTTTTTCCACCAGCTTAATTCCAAGAATCTGTTTGTTACTAAATATTCTTGAAACAAAAATTTTCAGGCCTTCATCTGGTTTGTCTCATCTTTCCAACTTGTATCCAAGGTGCAAGCAAGAAGCAGTCCAACACATATTTTTTGCAGCACAGCATATACTTGATGTTATGTCTAGAGGGTAGGGCAAATGGGGCTGATTTACAGCACAGGTGTGAGGAATTACATGTGTAATTGCCAGGAAG
Organism: Alectoris magna; assembly: GCA_030625065.1. Classification (NCBI taxonomy): domain Eukaryota; kingdom Metazoa; phylum Chordata; class Aves; order Galliformes; family Phasianidae; genus Alectoris; species Alectoris magna. Next base: position 873,167 of record CM060567.1, on the reverse strand, counting down.
AGCACTTAAGAGGGAGAGGAGCTTGGGGGGGGGGGGTAGGGGTAGGGAAGCAGGTATGTGTCTATGGTTGGGGAGGGGTTGGTGGGTGCATTCTCCTGAGGAAGTTGTGTAAGTTTTTTTGTAACTGGCAATGTAACTTTTCTGTAGGTGCATATTTTTTATTTTCTCCTTGTAAGTCCTCTTCCAAATTATGGCTAGGTAAGGGCTTTATGGTCAAGGTTATGTTCACCTTTTCCTGTACCTGCCTCTTGGGAGTGTGATTGGGTCTCAGCAGGCTGTTGCACAGATGCACCCACTTCACGTGGAACCTTGGTTATTTGGCTCTGCTCTGCCTTTGTCCTCTTCTTTTTGCCAGCGGTGCTTTTAAGAAAGATAGACTTATGAAGGAACTGCATCCACTAAGTATTAAATAGTTTTTAAATCAAGAACTCCCAAGGATAAAAATTTTCCAGAGGAGAGTCTTTCACTTGCCAAGTGATAATGAATTCATCCAAGCAAACCTCTGCAGATACTGCTGTTCTGGTGCTCTGTGTTACTTCCTACTGATCCTGATGTTACCTTCAGAGCCTTTTCTTTTTTCTTTTTTTTTTTTTTCTTTCTTTTTCTAAAAGATAAATATAAGTGTAGCATGAATGAGTTGTTCCACTAAGAATTTCTTAGTTAATATGTATGTCTTACAGCAAGTTCCCCCAAAAGATGTGCTTATATTAACATTAGCAGAGGGCTTGGACTTCACTCACAGAGATAAAGTTGATGATCCCTGCCTCCTCTCTGGAGATACATGTACTTAATGTGCTTTTCTGTTCTCCTTTTGATCCATCTAGTTACGGGTCCCACTCTTGGGAAGACCTGGTGTATGTCACAGCATTTGGCACAGGTTCTCTTCCGAGTTCTCTGCCTGGTTCTTGCAAGCTGTGACGCTCCACCTGGGGCTGGAGGTGAAGAAGAAACAAGAAAAACTTTACCCTGTGACCTCGTCTCATGAAGAGTCTTTAGACTTTCTCTGGAGGCAACAGCAGATTTTAGTAGCTTGTAACTGTGAGCCTGCCATGAATATATTATTTCTGTTTGCGTTGTTTTCTTTTTAAATGCAATCACAGCCATTCTCTGAGAATGAGAACAAATTTTCAGAGCTCCTAGAATCTTCATCAAATAAAGCTATGAGGTATTAGTTCCTTTGTGAAGATCTGGTCCCTTCATGTAGACAGCTGGCTCAGACAAAGGAGTCTGAATAACATTGAAAATATGAAACAGCACCAGCACAGCTACCGAAAGTGTTTTTTTTCCAAGGACATACTCAGAAATCTTATTTCTTAATTTTCAGGAAGTTGTACTTTTGTCCAGTCTTTACTGGTAGAACCAGTGACCTATCACTTGTAACTCATTTTTTATTTTTTAATTAAAAGTACAGAAGTTTGTTGTGAAGTTAAAAATACCAGTAAGAATGGTATTATGAGATTTGTTCGTTCTGGGGGGAGTACTTACCCCATTTTGTTATGTGGCGCAAGCAAGAGGAGCCCACTTTCTAGAAGTACAAGGGGAAACAGCCTACTTCAAATCCTGAAGGTTTTTGGGACACTGCCAGAACAATAAGTCTTTTCCCTTTGCCCAGTGTACTCATAATTCTCTTGTCACTTGTCAGATGAGTAGGAACTCAAAAGCTTCCTTTCTTTTTTTCTAATAAAGAAAGCCTCGAATAAGACAGAGGTGAAATAATCTAATTTAAGTGTGGGGAGAACCTCCTTCGTGCGATTTTGTCTCCATTATCACGAGTCAATGTCAGCTATTGACACCTGGTCAAATTGCAACCTTCACACCTGTTTAGTTATGACATGGTGTTTACGAACTCTTTTCTCCAGTATTTGTGATTTAGCTCTATGAAAAAATCTCCCTCCGTAAATACATAAGCCATAAACCACATAGGTGGGAAAACAGATTGGGTGGACCCAGGAAGAGTACGTGGCACCTTTCCTAACCCAAGGAGAAGCTTCTCCAGCATTGATTAAGAGTCAGGTCATATGTCTTTTTGTAGCACCATTGCAATGGCTGCTTGTGGCCAGAAGTCAATTGATAAATTTTAACTCCTTTGACTCTTCAGTATCTTTCTGGATATACAGCACCCTGGGGAGGGCTGGAAACTACCACTGAAATTGTAGCTTTTTTCTTTTTTCAGCCCAAGTGTCCCATCTGGCAACTTCTTGCATTTTCAGCTTTGTATCGATAATTTTCCTTTCTGATGCTCCCTTTCATTTTGTTGACGTGCTTGAAGCGGAGCTGCTTTTATTTCTCTTCTTCCTGTGTTGCATTCCCCATATCTAAGATTCTGGTTTTTTCACCCCCACATCTGTTATATTTCTGAGGTCATAGCGTGGCATGACAGTGCATTACTACTTTTTATTATATATATTGGAGGCACTGTTGGCACAGCACAGTGTTATAGAGATGCCCAACAGCAACTTGATATTAAAGCAAAGTACTTTTCCCCTGTGTGAACACCTTCTGTGTGAAAAGTAATCAACTGTAGGCTTAAACAGAGCATTAAAAGTCTCTTCCCTTGGCAGTGGTGAGCCTAGTGTTTACTGAAATTTTTTTTCTTTACCTTTAACCCATGTATCAGAAGACTGTACAGGCTCTTTTTAAGGTAAGGTTTATGATTATTTAAAAGTTCTCTACAATTTTTAACAAAGATCTCTTCCAAGAGTACAAAACAAGAGGTGGTGTTTTAATGAGTGAGATTCATGCCAATTGACTGTTGATTTAAGGGAAACTTTGCAGACTGCCTTATGCATTATTCAGTTCTGGTTTCAAAATATCATTATGTACAATTCTTGGTTTCGAGAGGTGATTCTTTCTGCCTTGGTTTTTAGATGGCTGATAACAAGACTGCTGCCTTATTCATGTGTGCTTGGCTAAATGATAGTACTTGTTTTTATCAGGATGAAGATTTTTGAGGACCTGGATTGAGCTCAGGCTGGTGCATCCACTGAAATCATGGAAGATGAGAAGGCTAGGGTGATATTATTGTGTTGCATTGCAGACCAGCAAAAAAACCCCAAACTTCCTGTGACATGCTTGGTATGTCTCAAATACAAGCAGTATAAGGCCATTGTCACTTCTTCAGATGGATGGCTGAGGATGTGATGGAGAATGGAGTTCTGTGCCAGTGGAATAGACTTCCTCTGTCTAAACATCTTTGTCCAAAGCCTTTCTATTTTCCTGCCAGAAAGTTTTGACTACAAACTTAATTTTGATAAACTTGTTTAATTGTGAACTTGCTTGTTTACAAACTTGGGATGGTGTACATGGAAATCTAGAAGGCATAACAGTAAAAGGATGCCAGAGAGAAGCTTATTGCTTCTTGTCAGTTAAAGACTTTGATACTTTTGGATGAGAATTCTGAAAGTGCCAGTGGGCCAGGGCTGGAACTCAGAACTGACCCAAGATTGCTTTTCTCTGTACTTCTCTTCATCTTTTGTTCTTTCCATTTTCTCTTTTCTTTCTTTTTCTGTCAGAAAGTAATCGCAAGGCTCATTTTCATTTCATATCAAGCCATATAGTTTAGCCATAGAGCTTAACACAAATTTAATTGTTAGACAGGCAATACTTCTGGGATAACTGTAGCACAGAGATTCTCATTAAAATTGATGATTGTGTGTGGATGCCTAAGTATTGTTCTTAACTTAATTTGATCAAGGATATTGGTGAATCTGGCCACTTCTTCCCTCCCTTTGCAGGCAAGACGTGAAGTTAACTTGGTGTAGTCAGCAAGATGTCATTAGTGTTAGAAGGTCCAGAGGTTACCTCTCAGCTGTATACCAGGAAAGCTGTGAGCTGGCAGAAGTACAAGCAGTGGCAAGCCATGGCTGCCTGGGAAATGCTGGTGCTTCGCTTCTCCACTTTTACTGAGTAGTTGAAAAAGTATAGTGCATGCCTTTCCCCTCTGGGAATGATTTGGGCACAGTACAATTGACGTTATCCCAATGCTTTAGTGGAATGAATTACTACACTTGTGAAAAAAACAAAAATTGCAGTCAAGAAAAGGAGAAGCCATAGCATATACAGTACTGGGAGCAAAACTGGCAACAGCCCAGAAAGAGAGGCACCTGATTAAACAAATGAGTGCTTAAATGCTTAAAACCATGCCGGAGTGAGTGAAAGCACTGCAGACAGTGGCCTGCAACTAGAGAATGGTGTAATATCATCATTTTGGCCTCTGGCATATGCCACATACAATTAGTAGAACATAACGCCCTTAAAGACCAGCCTCTATGTTTGAGAGATAATAAAAGTTTATGGGATTTTTGGCAAATAGACTGCACTAGTCAGTTCCAGATCTCTAAGGGAAAACAGTGTGCGTTAGTGCAAGTTCAGACAGTATCAGGGCTAACACAGGCTCAAGTGGTCTGACAGGTCTCAAAGGATAATACCATTGGGATTTGATATTGCGGTTTTGCTATTTGCCCAAATTCATTCAATCAAGTAAAGGAAACTACTTTATTGCTGGAGTAGTCCAAGGATGGGCAGGGAATACAGGAATCCAGTGGATTTTTCATATCTCACATAACCCCCAGGCTAATGGTACTACTGAATGTACTAATGGCCTTTTGAAACAGGCACTGAGAAGCCCCATCCTTACTTCCTGGAAAAGAAGGAAACTAAAGATACTGTAAACTGGCTCCACTTTCCAAGACAACCGGTCTTAGGGGAAAGAACATTAGATTGATACCCAATGGATAGTCCCAATGTTTTAACCATCTATGCAGATCCAACTGTGACAGAATTGTTCCATCTGTTTTATGACATGTTAAATATATTTTTATAGATATGTTTGCTGTTGTGTATTTTCCACCGAAAAACATTATTGTGGACCTACCAAATACTGCTGTTATTATCAGCTTGTATATAACTTCTGTCACCATATAGAAAGTTCTAAATAAACACAAGGCAAAACCCCCTCCACCATCCAGCTGCTGTTCCAAAATGCTTCACAGCAGCTGAGTTATGAAGAGTTTTAAAGAGGGATAATGAAGTACCTTTACAGGTATTTCTAAAGTGCTCTTTCCAAGATAGCACGAGGGTACTTGTTTAAAACAGCTGGGTGATGGAAGCTAATGTGAACTGTATGGGAAAAGGCTGAGCTGCTGTTCTACCAGAATGGATATTACAGTAGATGTTCTAGCTGAATGCAACTTAGTTTGATGCTTTTATAGAAGGTAGTGAGCAAGGGGATGCATAGAGAGGAGCAGTGTAGTCAGCATGGTGGGTCAGTAAAATGCTCTTTACTTCAGTGTTCTGTGTTTATATCACTAGAGCAGGATTGCTTTTGCCAGAGCAGTAGGAGAACAGTTCTACAGAGATAGCCCAAAAACTGGGAGCCAGGCCAATATGTAAGGGAAAGAGGAAAAGTTTCATCCTGAAAATATCTTCTGGATTAGTTCTGCATAACTTAAAGCAAAACTGCTGTAAATAACCTTATCTTCTGAAACATCTTTTGAGAATTAGTCTTTAAAGAAATAGTCCTGAATTGTAGAGTGGGTTCTTTTCCTCTGCATAAGTCATCTGTAATGCCATTGCTCAGCAATGCTTATTTCTACCAAGTATCTCTGCTTCTTGCAATGGGCAGTAAAATAATTGGTTTTGCTTCATCAATCACACCTTTACTTTTTAAGTGTTTTTAACTAGCTTTCTGATACTTTTAGTGGGGGGGAAAAGAAGTATAATCAGCAAAGTAAGTCGAATAAAAAGTGATGCTTTGCCACTTAACATTTTTACTGAGGAAACAACGCTGTGAGGTTAACTTTTTTTCCTTCTATAAGTATTACAGGAAGGAATTCAGATTTTCGGTGACTACTGCCTGCCTTAGAATCATAGAATGGCCTGGGTTTGAAGGGACCTTATAGATGATCCTGTTCCAACCCCCTGCTGTGGGCAGGATTGACAACCACTAAATGAGGCACCAGAGCAGGCTGCTCAGAACTCAATCCAACCCAGCCCTGAATGCCTCCAGGGATGTTTATAATAACAGCAGCCTTGCTATTAACAGATACTGGCTTATGTTGTGATTACACAGGGTATCTTAAGAAATCAGTAAACCAATTAATGTCATGGGTTGGGTTTAAAGTGAGAAGGTAGAAATACCACTGCTAGCTGGAGAAAGGGCTATAGCTGTAGTAAGAGGTAATATTTTAATTTAGAAAGTCCATTTTAAAAACCACGTTCTCAGATCAAGGGGCAGACGTGTCAGGGCAATTTAGTGTTGCTGTGGTTTAATAGTCAACGCAAAAATACGCTCATTTTGATGCCTATTTTAAATCACTTTATAATCCTCTGTGGTCTCTACTGTTGGATATTGTCTCTACAAGCGCTGGCACAGCACTGTGGTAGTTCAGTATGTATCGTGAAGGTCGAAGTGTTGTCAGAGGATTATGGAGTTGAAAAACAAACACTCTTTGAGGAAATGTCTCTAGGAGTTGGGAAAAACATAACTTTCATAATGTCAGGAAGGCTCTTACAAAAAAAATTCTTAAAATAGCCATCTTTTGGATATAGACTAAAACTTCAGTATATACTTGATTCTGTGGAACAAAAGATATGTCCAATTTCTAACAAGATGCACTTTTCTTCTTAGTATTTCTTAGATCTATTATCACTATATGAATACTGTGGATGTAGCAATCAAAAGTATGAATCTTTCCTTGAGGAATAGGACTGCTTCTTGTCTTAGCTATTTCTACACACCTTCAAACATAACTTAACACCTAGCCATCTAAACCTACTGATTGTAGGTAAAAGGAAGCACTTATGCAGGCATGCCCATGCAGGCTGCATGTGGCCTGGCACGGCTCATGATGTGGCCCACTTCCCTCCTCCATCTACTACGTCTCCTCATGCCTTATTCATGTCATCTTCTTTATTTATTTATTTATTTTTTACAGTATGCATGTCTGTGAACAGCTGCTTTCAAGGATGAAGTACCAGAAGAGTGAAATATCTATCATAAAAAATCTGGTGAAGCTGCTATTGCTCCTTACTGTTTGTATACCATGAGAAGGCACTATCATTGCCTTCTTTTGCCACATAGAAATATGTGTAATGAAGAAGTTTTGCTGCTTATGTACACGAACTATATTATATATATTTTAAGTGCAACCCAAGAGTGTTCCTCTTCACATAATACAGCGCAGACCAGCCAAAAGGTTGGACGATTATGCACTTGCTGAAGTGAAATGCTTACAAAACCACAGAAATAAATGAATCCCAGACTCTTCCTGCTTTACATCAAGCTTAGGAAAATATTAATTTTAAACTAGCACAACTAAACTGTTCAAAAGTACTCTTACATACAATCATTGTTGTCTCTCTATAACCCCTCACTGACATTTCAGCTGTAAACCTTTTTCAAAGTGGGTAAGGAACTGATTAACGGTGAAGGTTTATAGAGACAAACTCAAGTCAATTAAGCCCCAGGAGGGCCCATCAATTAGTGTCAGTCAAGAAACCCTTTTTCCACTTAAATTAATGTGATGAAAGGTAGTACTCACTCAAGGTTCGAGAAACTTCTGAGATAAAAATCTTGTAGCCACTGAAATGCTTATTCTTCCAAAACAAGCGTGAATGATTTTTGTCATTTTACCAGCTTACTAATTTGTGTCTGTTTCCTGCTGGCTGATATAATGATAAATATAGTCTTTTGGACTGGGAGATGTGCAGAGAAGAAATTGTTCTATTCTGATGCAGTAAGTCCAGCTAAGTGTTTTGAAGGTAAGTTTTGAATCATTGGATGTATTGTGAGAGCCATCAAACTGATTCTCTCTTGCAAATCATACGCGGTAGAGGGAATTGTTTTAAATCTGATGATTGCTAAACAGGAGGATTCATTTGTCACCTTCTCATGCAGCAATCAGTTGAAACCTTGCTGCAAATGATGTAGGAAATTAGTCTCATAGTGAGGAGGTGAGAAACTCCTAGCAATAACCCTTCAAAATTTTTGGAAACGGGGATTCCATTTTTAGAAGTTAATTTTTACTTTATTCTCATTACTCACTTTTGGAAAATAGTCTATATAAGGAAGAAGATATTCTGATTTGAAAGACCATTGCCACAAAGAGGGTGTGTGGAGGACGCTTGTTAGCTTTGCCTTCTCCTATGAGTCTCCTCCCATAGGCATGGGAGGTTCCTGAGTTTCTCCACGCAAATATTGCTGATTTCTGTGATTCTGTGATCATCGCCTACTAGCCAGTAGTCCTAGGGTGCCTGGCCTATCAGTGGGACTTCAGTATACAAAAACTTTGCTTTTCTCAGAAATGCTTTTTTTGTTACAATGCTAGCCTTGAAGACACAAATCACTGCATGCTGATTACTGAGGCTATGAGTATACCCTTTTCTTAGAGCAGATATTGTGTTTTCCATTTCTTGGGGGACACTTCATTTTTGGAGTATGTATCATTTTATTGAACTGTTTTGCACTGAAAGTGTTTCTTATGTATATTGCATTCCATGCTGCAGCCTGTGGCTAAGGTGCACATTAGTAAGCATATTGCTATTGATTTTACACTGTCTTCCTTTCCATGTGCATATGAAGATGAAATTTGTTTCCAGTCTGTCCCTTACAGTGATCTGTTTGACTTCTGTGGTTTGTAAAAACTGATTGTGCTTTTGATGCATGGGGAAAAAAAATGGTATTTGTTGTGGGATCATTCATGACTTGGGTGAGCTGCAGAGTCTTAGAAACTGTTAGGGGCTGGTGATTCCTTACAAAAGAAAATAGCTAGGTTTTGGGTACGTGAGTTAGTCTGAGTAAGGAAATGGTGGTGCAGAATAGAACTGACCTGTGGTGGGTCCTGGGGATGGATTGGGTGATGCCTAACACCCAAGACTAGCCCAAAAGCCACACAAGCTCGTGTAATTTACACAAAATCCCTTCAGCTGATGTTTGTCACCTCAGGTCCTTAGTGCCTGCAGTCATGTAAATATGGTTCTCATGCAATGCTCCCGACAACGTTAACACATGTAGTGTTTTCTGCACAGCTGTTCCACTATGAAAGTTAAGTATTACACAGCTATCATCAAAACATTTTTTTTTAATTAGCCGCTTCTTCATCACTGTATTTAATTACAAACACTTTGCCACAGGGAGTGTTTACATCTCGTAACCTCTGAATGAGTGAATACACAAGCTATAACTTAGCAATCTAGACATGCATAAAATGGCATGAAGGGCTAAAAGTTATTTCACATTGAGATCTGTACTAATTTTACACATCACAAAGTGAGACCTGAAGAAATGGTGCTGAAGAACTTCTGATGTGAAATGTCAAAGCTCCATATGTGACTGAAGTGCAGCATATATTTGTCTAGAAAGGCTAGACAAGAAGTCATATTAATAGGAAATCATATTAATAGGAGACTACTATTACCTAGTAGACTGATCCACTTATTAATTTATTGCCAGGTAAAAATTCTATTCATATTAGAGTTCATAACTCATATTCCCTTCTTTTCTTTAAGCGGTGTTTGTCACAACTGCATGATGGATGATGGTCCTTTAGCTTTTATATTATATAAACCAAAACAGTTCTTCCACGGTTTTATGTTCAGATTTCAATGGTTAGTGACAGGCTGGTAAGCCTTATCTCAATAAGGGAATGGATAATCCTCACTGTATGGTACCATACATGCAATATAATATGAAAATTTCTCCGTCTAGGATACACGGGAGAGAATCTGTTGTCTTTTAGAGAATGTGAATTACCCTTCTTACTCCAGTGTGACTTGGAGATCTGCAAGTAAGAAATGTGGCCAAATACGTGGTTGTGTGTGCACTGATTCAAGTATATAACTATTTTTACCCATATTTGAGGGAGAATGTGAAAGTGACTTCTTACCTTATCTCCTTCTCGATTATTTTTCTGCAAGATTTCTTAATGCTTAAGAATAATATTGGCCATAATTTCAATCTATTTTTACCAACGTATTTTCTGTTCAGAGGTAGGAGGTATCTCATTAAAAGATGCTTAAAGTGCTTAAAAAAAAAAAAAACCAACAAAAAAACCCCACACGAAATATTTCTTGGTTTGGAACTTCCATCTTAAACAGTGGCTGCGGGGGAGATTTCGGGAACCTGTGGCCTTTCTGAGAGGGCTTCTGGGCAATAACCAGGCATAGCGCTGATTGTGCAGGAGTCTGAAATACAGTGAGTCCAGTGGGCTTTTCCTTTTGCTCATGACTTAAGATCTGTGCTTGTGTATTGGTGTAATTGCTCACAACTTAGAGAGCACAGGTAGAAAAAAGTGAATGTGGAAAGTGTTCATTTCAAGATGTGCTTTCCAAAGCCAGCATTTGGGGGGCCCTGTGAGTCTTGCATTGAGGTGGCAGAAAAGGAAGGGAAAGCACTGCGGTGGAAGTCATTCCTCGTCCCCAGAAGGCATTTTCACCTTCACTGACAGCTATTACTAGACACAGTGTCTCTGAAGCTGCAGAAACAAGCAATCCTCTCGGCAGCCCTACTTGTCTGTGAAAGGTGTGTGGTCTCTGCTGTTCCCAAGCCCTAAGCACCAGGTTGGGAAGCTGTGTTGTGGTTAATGTGTTCTCCTTGCTCCCTTAGGCCCTGTTTCAGGGTATTCACAGTACAGAGTGTAGCTCCACTCCCAGGCTCTCTTGTTAAGAAGAAACACTTTGAAAATCTACATATAAGCAAGTAATGCTTATATGTATAAGCATTATACATAGTAATAAGTAATTTGGAAACAAAGATGTTTTAGCAGCATTCATTAAGTGCCTTGGCTCTGCTTGGCCACATACTCCTCTAAATAAAGCAGTTTGCTCCTCTCCCACCTAAGCTTAACCATGAGCATGATTTCAAACACTTGCCAACCCATTAGTTAAGATCACTCCCCTTGATTCATTTGAGATACGTTTCAGTGCCACTGGTCCTTGATGAGATATCGGCACTTTGAGAGTAGCTTGTTCAGATAGGAAGTGTCCTAGAAGCAGCTATTTAACCTGTTGCCATTGCAGAGCGTGAGACCTTTCCAAATTGAATGGGAGCTCAGTTTGCCTCCCTGGGAGGATGCTGATGCTCATTCCTGAGTGCTTTTGCACAAGTATGACAACCATCCATTTCGTTATTTTCCTGTAGGGGTCAGTGGGAGCATCCTTCCCTTGGCACTTTCTTCTCTGTCTTTCTTATTAAAGAGTTATGGAGGTTGTTTTTCATTTAGCTGCTGTTGGGTTGCAGAATTTTACTTTTCCTTTGAATCCCCTTGTGAAAAGCACTTACCTGTTCCGTAAGCAACTTTCAGAAGTTACCAGCAGTTACAGGTGTTTCACTGGCTTCCTCTGAGATAATGACTTTAATGACAAGTGTTAAACATCTATAATATGCCAAACCACTATCAGGAATGATTACATTTTGGATGGTATTGTCAGCATTTGCTACCTGCAGTGAATGAAACGTATTAAAATTAAAATTATCTTACTATGGTGTTCACCTTGTCCTCTCTCTATTTCTCATCTTGGATGGCAGCTGTTTGGATTTCACCAGTGGAAGTCTCCAGATGAGATGAGTGCTAAGTGAGCTTTTTATGTTCATCTGGTAAGTGGAATGGGTTTTTCATCATATATGAAATGAAGTTGTGTTGTGTACCTCAAGTTAAGAGGGAAATTGTATTTGGTGAGATGTTCCATTGAGCTAATGGCTGTTCTGAGGGAATTCTGACAAGATGCAATAGCACTTTTAGTTGAGGTAACTACTTGAGATGTAATAAGAAGGTGTGTGAGTCTTCCTGAAGTGGTGAAGTTGTCTTGGAGCAGAAATGTGGCCCACCATCTGCATGCAAACATGTAGGTCTGGGCTTTGGCTGTGAATGCTGCTGGGGAGTAGGTTTCATTTAAAAAAAAAATAAAATCATTTTATCAAATATAGAAAAAATAGATAACGACAGTAGTGTGGAAGTTCTGATTGAAACTTTTAATAGTGTAGACTTGGCAGTCTGCATATTGGATATAGTTGTTCTATAATCCTCATGGAACAAATACTAACAAAGTAGGAAAGTTGTATTTTCAGAAAGCTTTTCCCAGTTTTCCCTTTTTTGTTTGTAAATGTCTCAAGACGAAACAATAACAGCAACCCTGAAAGCCAGCCTTTGTTGCAGTAATATTTCACTGAAGCTGAGTTTATTTGTTAAAATATTTCAAATCAGAACCTCTAGGTTTTAATGACTATTTTTCACTGCTTAAGAGTCATTTAACATCTGTACTATTTCAGTTTTGCACCAAAACTTCCCATGTAATACGTTTCTCATTAAAAATCAACCTTTTAGGCCACTGCCATGGCCTAAATTGTTTAAAACAAAGCTCATCCTTAAACCATCTGAAATAATCAAAAAGTTGAGCTCCTGCATCGCACAAGATCTGGCTTTAAAGCTGCAGCACATCTTGTTCTACTCTCACATTATGTACACTTCTGTTTCAACAAGCAAAGTGGAGTGGCAAATAAAATCTGCTTTAGCCTGCCGTAGCTTGTTTCAGAACTACAGTTTGATTCAGGAAACTCTTTGTTTCTTTTTGCAAAAATAGCGAATGATCCTCTGAGGCTCCAGCACCCTTCACCTTTTCCTACTGTCCTCTAAAAACAGGCAGTTGCTGCAGCATGGTAAGCCAACAGCTATAACATGAGACATCTGTGCCTTGGCGTGGAGCTCTATGCATGCATGGATTGACCTGCTTCAAAGAGCCAGAGGTCAGGAACTCATCCTGAGGGAGCTGGGCGTGGGTGAAAGGCAAGTTCATTGGGGAAACAAAGGGGAATGTATTAAGAACAGTGTTTATAAGCACTCATTTCGCAGGCTGCTTCACTTGTTCCTTCATCTCCTGCTTTCCTGTGTGCTGTTTGTTTTACCTAGTGGTGTTGACGCTGCACAGAATTCTGATGAGGGAGCCTGAAACCACTGTCATGGCTTTTTTCCAGCATGTGGAAGAGAACATCTGTCAGTATTCAACTTGCTGTGCCTAGTTACCTGTGGTAACACTTCTTCCTTTAGCAGCTGAGCATGATGGGCTTATTTAGGATGAAATCCAGGACTATCACAAACCAACACTGCAGTTCTGGCATTCATCAGTGTTATGAGAATGGTATGCTTACAGCCTAGCAGGGGTAACAGAATTTCAGACAGGGCAGCACTGGGCTTACTGGGGGTGTGTTTGTAGCAAGGTGGGCTAGTGGCAATGCTTTCTGAGTTCGTGTGCAGGAGGATGTGATGAAATGTATGGTGAGCCATTTCCAGTGAGTGCAATGCATCTGTAGCATAGATCCGTAACAAATCCTGTACTTCTGGGGCTTTTTGAGTTTGCCAAGATGTACAGATTCTTTTTAAAGCAGGCAGGCAGTAGGTTGGATGCTCCTCAGTGGCACTGAGCACAGAGTAGGTTTGTAAATGGCGGAAAGCAAATGATAGATGTCTAGGCAGGTGGTAACCAAAAATCTCAGATAAACCTAAAGAGTCCTTGTCTTTCAAAAGGGCAGAAACATTTATCACTCCTGGTAGCTGTATAGGAAAGGACTTCTCTGGGGTCATCTGATACAAATCTTTCTGGTTGCTGTGTGAGCACGTTCACCACCTGCTGTGTTTTAGTAGATTATCTTTTGTCTGTAAGTGAACATGCTTTCTGCCATGGGTTTACTTCAGGTTATCTGTAAATGTTTGAAGTGTTGAAATTAACAGAAGGTTTCCTGTGTGCGTGTGTGAGAAACTTCTTACAGGTTAGTCCAGATTAGGAGGGGAAGGGAAAATGTACAGTGGGAGGCTTCACTGACAGGGAGGTTTAGTGCCAAAATGTCTCCAGCGTTTTGGAAACATGCAGTTAGGCATATACAGCTGTTCCCGAGACAAATCAATATGACAATAATCAAGTCAGAAATTTTCTTCAGGTGAAGAAATAAGGAACTGTGGTAATAACTTGAACAAGTCAGCCAATGGGTAACACAGGTGGGAAAACTATGGTTTCTTGAGAGCTACTCTAGAAAATTATTTTTCCTTAAAGAGGACAAATTACACTTAATTCTGAAACTGCTTCTATCTATGCTGGTTTCAATCTACACAATGACACTGTGCAGGAGAACACAGTAGCAAGGATTATTCCATAATCTTCTTAAAAGCAAGCAAAGAACCGGTTCTGATAAGTGCATTTCTCCCACTTTTGTGAAATCCACTGTGATCGTATGCACCTTCTGTATATAGCAACTTCAGTGTGTTTCTTCCTCTTTCTTTCCTGTAAAGGACAAATTGTCATTCCTATCGAGTGCTCATGCTTGAGCTACAGAAGGCATTTGACACCGCTGGACTTTAAAGCTCTTTTTGAGGAGTATCACAACCCGGTCTTGAGAGATCTGCAGTTTTGGAGGTGAGAAAGGCAGACACACAGAATGCTTTTAAGAATGGCTTTGAGGATATGAAAAGCTAATAACAAGCACATCCACCTCCCTGGCAGGTGGATGTGGGGGAAGAGTAGCTGTCAGCAGACTTCTCTTTTTCCTGTTTCCCAAAGTGTGTTTCATTATGACTATTGTTTATCAAGGAAACACTTTGAAAATGACAAATGACAAAGTAACCTGGAAACCTGCTGAACTTTTCTGGTCCTTGAATAAATGTTTGACTTTTCAACAGAAGGGTATTTGAATGCTGTAGACAGATCTTCATCCAAGCAAATGGATGTAGATGGAGAGGAAGGAAAGGGCTGATTTGTAAATAGATTTTAAATATCATTGACACTTATCTCTTGCCATAGAGTGTATCTGCATAATGTTAGCAGATGAAGTGAGTAACACTGTACTGTGCTCACTGCTGAGTGAGAGATGCACCTGCTTTTCTAACAGAAGTGCAGATTTTCAAGGTTTTCTTCTCAGTGTCAGACCTCTGCACCCCTTCTTGGTTTGTAATTCAAGGCTGTACCCGTGAGGGAAGTGTATTCATCTTTCTTAATGGGCTTGCATAGATCCATAAGTCTTAGTGGGAGTTAGAAATGGTCTTTGAAGGGAAAATATCCCTTTAATGTTATATTGTAGCTTCAAGTCTCAGCGCACAGCAGGACCTGTGCATGTATGTGTATACGGTGCCTGAGGGGCACGGCTTTGAAACACTTTATTACTTGGACAAAAAAAGGGTTGTGACCTGTCTTGCTGCTTTGTATTAGAGTTGTAATATTTGTGAAGAAGAGAAGGAAAGCACTGCTCACGTTTTACTTCAGAAGTTTGGTCTCATTAAAGTTGAAAGATGCTGCAGTGACCAATCACTGGTTCATGGAGTAACACTGATAGGAGAAAGTGGCTGATGAGCTTCATCTTGATCAAGTTTAACATCTCAGCCTGAACTTAAGATAAGATTAAAAATACAAACCAAAACAATAGCCTTCATTTTATCCATCCTTCTTCTTTGTTTCAGAGGAAACTTTCTGTAGATGATATGTAACACTGATCTATTCAAACTCCGTTGGTATTTAATTTTCCTTATTGCAAATGCTTTGAGACCATAGTATTTTTTTGGGTTGTTTCTGTACAGCTTGTTTTCTGTTCTGTGGGTTTTTTTGTTTGTTTGTTTTTTGTTTTGTTTTGGTTTGGTTTGGTTTTTTTAGTTGCTTTCTTACTGGTTGATCTCCTTTTACTTGTGATATTTTTCAAACTCGTAGCGTCTCAGATTTTTAAGAGGTACTTTGATTTCATGAGGTAGCGAGTTAGGATGAAGTGGAGTTAACAAAGAAAGGGCTGCATATTTTCTGCTTTACGTGGTCATGAATGAGGTCTCCTCTGAGCACCAGGAGCAATATTGCCCTAGATCAGCACACCACCCAGGTAACACCATGCTTTTCAGCTGGGTGAACTTGCCCTCTTGGTGGTTTGATTGTCAGAAAAAGATATTCCACTGCAGATTGTGATGTACTTAATGTTTCAGTTGCAGTGGGGACTGTGTTATCCTATTAAATACTTTGTGTTCGAGAAGTCTGAAACACTATTTGGCTAAATCTGCTGCAGAAGGTTTGCTTCTTTATTATGATTATTCCATTTTCATCCTGCATGAGGTATAAGCAGTACCACTACTGCTCAGGTTGGAAGTGAATTGGAGTTGATGATAAATGCAGCATTCCCAGCAATTTGTAGCTAGCTTTGTCCCTGCTGGTCCAATGAAGGAAGCTATGCAGTTGCTCAGCCACAGTGACTGTAACTAATGAGGTAGCCAAAGCCCCTTATCTCGGCTGATAAATCCTCATCTCCTTATATCTGTCTTCAGTGTTGGCACTTCAGTGCTTGGCTCTGCTGCTAGGTTTCTTTCAGAAGCAGGAGGTAACAACATCAGACTTGCTGAGCACAGTAACTACATGCAGCATTTAAAGCAAAACAACCTTCACAGAAATGTCTCCAACTTAAAATAACTGTTCCCAGTCCTCTAACAAAATGCAACTCCATTGTCAGCTTACTACTGTGGGACTGCTGAGGTGATTGTGTTTGTGAAAATGTGCATCTCTTGCTCAAAGCACTTCATATCTTAGTCCTATAAAGTACTATTCTACTACCCCAGATGAAAATACAAAACAGTACGAAGTCTAGAAAAGACCTCTTGTGGGAAGCCTCCAGAAACATCTTGTTTTATCAACTCAAAGTTAATAGCTTGAAGTGCTATTTTAAAACCAGAGGTTCATATACTTCATAATTTCATTTAGGCTGTATTTCTTTAGTTTCCTTATGAAACTTAAGAGAATTTATTTGTTAAGTTATATCTGACATCTTGCCTTACTGAAGAATGTCTGCAACTTTGCGCATCTCTACCAGTGTCAGAAATACCTGTTTTTGTTGACTGGCCTAATTTGTTTTCAAGAGATCCATGCAGTCTACCTTCACGATTTTTTTTTTTGTCATTTTTATACACTGTTCTAATGCACATCCAGCTGTAGAAGTTTGCCCTTTATATCTTTGGACTCTTCTTCCACCTTCTTTGCTACGAATTGGTGCTGTTGCCCTTGCTAGGTCCCCTAGGATTTCTCTGTCCTCAGAGTTCTCAAAGATAATTGCTAATGGTTCTTAGATGGCTTAAGTTAATTCCTTGAGTACTTGAAAGTGTCCCTAAAATTTGACTGCATTCAGCTTGAATATTCTTCATCCTGTCCTTTTTGTATTTCTGCCCTACACTTTTATCTCCTAGATAAAATTAATTGTTTAAGTATCTGCCTGTAATTAACCTTCTTACTGAAAACTGAATTCAGAAAGTCTTTGGGTACTTGAGCTTTTCTGCAATTCTGTTATTTGTTGGACTAAAACAAGTGAACTTGATGGTTCTTTATCTTCTGTTATGGATAATGCATTTATAGCCTTTCTTATTTACATTAATAGCTAGTTATAACTTGCTTTGTGTTATTGCCTTTTCAGTTCAATTCCTACATACTTCTGCTATTCTTTTACACTTGCTCTTAATTATATTTCCACTTTCAGTGTAATTCACTTTAAAAACGGTTTCCTTTTGATTATCTGGATTGTTAGAGGTACTGAATCTCTTTAATTCTGTTTGATCTGCATCAGGATTATTTGATATTGTGTTCTTAATTGTCTGTATTTTATCTATCAGCTCTCCTGTGCTTTTCTTTAAAGTGTGTTTTATAACCCCTGGGGACTGTCTTGATTATTCCTCCAAAAGTGCTGACATTCCCATTTTTTAATGCATGCTTTCCTCATGTTTCCTTTAGAATTATGAATGCAATTGTTTTGTGAATGTTTGCATCTTTATATTTTTCTTATTTATAGGGTGTGCCAATTGTAGGTGTGCAGAAATAATGGTGTGACTCAAGACTGCTTTGATAGGCAAATCCATCTGAAGTCTGGGCATACCTATCTACTGGCTGGAAAAAAAGAATTTTGAACCATTTGTGTAAGAAAAAACAATTCACACAAGTTCCTAACATGAATGAGCTCATACAAAGTGTGAAAAACTGTTCTACAGCTTCAAGTGTGACAGCTTGTTCAGCGCAGTGCTATGTAGTATAATTGCTCTGTAAAGGGAGTAGAGGTTTTGTGTTTGTTTTACTTTTTATTGGATGCTCAAGGTGGTTATTTAGTCTGCATCTATTATGCATTATGTGTTGGTTCCATGCAGGTGCTGCCCAGTTATGCCTGACCAACTCCTCTTTGCTGGGGCTGTTCCTCTCTCCTTCCTTCCATACTACTCTCCCCAACTTGGAAGCCTCAGACATCCAAGCCAGAGCTATTTCAGTAACTGCAGCTATGCCACTGAATTGTAACTTTCGTTTTATGTTGGAAAACTAATCTGAGAGATGCCTAATGATCCCAGGAGAAGGATCTCCCAGCACAGCATAATCTAATGGATATTTAGAGTGGCAATCTAGCAGGGACAACAAATGAAGCAGTGCTGGAAATCCATGGTTGTAACAGCAGCTCAAATTTAAAACGCTTCTGCTCCCTGTATCTGCATTTCACAGAGCTATCAGTATCAGCTTATTCTGTAAGCTTAGCTGGCTCCTCTCTTCCTCCTCAAAATCCCTCCCAGAAGGTCCTTGCTGCAGCCCTGTTTGCCAATTAGCCTCTGCTTCTGTTGTGTGCAGCTATGGCTTAGGAAAAAGCAGTACTTTTTTGTTCCATCTGTGGAACAAACTGCCTTGTGCTGCTGTTGTTCCCAAGGGAGGGTCTTTGGCCCCCTCAGAACTATTTGGCTTCCTTCCACCCATGACTGCACCATAGGCATAGGCCAAACCTGCCACGCCATTCAGTTCTCTGTTAACCTACCAACACAGGGCATCTGCATTCCTACTGACACCTGTTTGAGGATGTCTGGCAGCATCTTTGCTTCAAAAGCATAAGACAGACTCATTACTTTCTCTCCTTCCAGAAAAATAAAGTCAGCCAAACATCTTGTGTTTCACACTGAGCTTTGCAAGATGTTGGAAGCTCCTTTGAGCCATCATCTCCCAGGCTGCATGGCTGCCCTGTTTCTTGGGTGCAACTGCAGACCCTGAAGACTCCTTGCTCCCTTCATTTGGTTGTACTGGGCTAATTACCCTCTTTGGATTCTCATGGGAGAGGTGTTGTAAATGGAAGCAGCTTTCTCGTGTTTTTATTTTTCTCCCTAGAAAAGCTCTTACTCATCTCAAACTAGGTCATTTTCACATCCATAACCTGACAGACAGTCCAAGTAGCACATAGCGAACTTTGTTATTAGCATACATGGTAAATCACAGTGCAAGAGTTGGGCTTGATTTTGCAGTTGGAATACATATGTATCTATCCATAGCTTTATCGTCTGGACATTAGAGAAGAATTCATTCAGATGGATGGAGAAGGGAAATGACTTGTAAATTGCAAATGAAAATGTTTCAGTCTCTACAGATTTGGCACAGAAATAGGAGCAGTGGGGAAAAAGCAGTTTATTCATCCTTTAAGGTGAAAAGAAAGCAAGTTCCCAAAATATATTACATCACAGATCTAGTCATATACTCTTCCATGTTACATGATAGATTCATTTCTGTTCTTTTAAAACCATCCCTCCACTGTCTGTTAGACCAGTTTACCAACTGGGCTGCTGACAGGGTAAATTGGTATTTGTAACCCCTTGATGTTAAAACATTTTTTTCTCAAACTTTCATGGCGCAGAGCCATGTCTTTCAGTATGCTACTATTAGTAGGCAAAGAACTATAATTTGCATATTGGAAAATGAAGTGGGGAGATGTTTAATGTTTGCCGTTAGTTTTTAATTAAGAAATGAATACGATGAGCCAAGAAGACCTTTAATTCTGTGTCTGTACTAAATACTGATACCAATAAATTCTTTGTATTTCTTTTTTGTTAAAACTGGGAGCCGTGTCTCTTTCTCACTGCCGTCAAACAGGCAGTCCTGGATGCACTAATGCACCTGAATGACTTTACTTAGGTGAGTGCTTTATATTGATTGGGATTGGCACTGGGTTAATTTGGAGGCTCTGGAGCACTCAGTTGGGAGTTCTTAGGAACAGGAAAAATATATTGTACTTAGTTTGTTCTTTTGGCAAATTGGTGGAAGGGAACAACATTTTATACCACCTTTCTGAAACTAAACGCTATTCTTTTTTCCAAAGCATAGGCAGCTCTGAGATGTGATATAACACGGTTCAATATTCTCTCTGATTTATTTTCTTGGGAGGAGTAGAATTCTTATATTGAAAAATATCAATTTTTAAACTTGTAATCTTTACATAACGGTAAGCACGTAGAAGGAGAAACTTATCAAATAGTACTGAGATGTGCTTGGAGGCCTCTTTGGCCAAGCCAAACTGAATCAAACTGCATCTATTCAGCCTTCTTTCAATTTTCAGTTATTTCTTTATAATAGAAATCAAATTGCATGTAGTCACCATAGTTGAGAGAAATGATAGTTTCTCAGTAGCACTGTTCCTCATTTTCAAACATCTGGAACTATGTAACGTAGATTTTGGAGTAGGAATACACAAGAGAACTATCTACTTGTGCAGCAGATGAGTTTCCTAAGTAGATTTTCTAATATAGGTGGTAATTGTCATTATAGGTGACAGTGTAGTGACAAATAGAACCACTTAAACCTGGAAGTTGGTATTTTTAGCATGTTTAAATTATTCAGATCTAGTTACTTCTAACTTTAACCTGCTGCCATGGCAATAGAACTATATATTAATAGACTCAAGCATGTGGCTGACTAATCTGCTAAACCTACCTACAGGGTGTACAGGTTTGTGCTCAGCCACTTCCCTCCATGCAGCGAGAACCAGGATGGAAACATCCAGGTCAGTTCAACCAACCACAGTGTTGCTTCATCATAAGTGTGCATTTCTAATAAATGGATAAAACTAATTTCAACTAATATAGATGGCCTGACTTCGCTGTGTATTAAAGAAATAAATTCTCTACTTTCCCACAATGTAAGTAAAGCAGTTATTAAAGCTCTTCATCTAGATAGGAATTACTTTAGATGTTCAGGATTCTAATGTATGGTGAAACATAAGAGCTGGAGCTCTGTGTTCAGAGCTTCTTGGACTGTAGCATCTAGGCAAAAGAGGAAATTTTGCCTTTTTCCCTTGTTGAGTTACTCCTTGCAGTGCAGCAGTTCAAGGAGTAAAATCAGGTCTATTCGTAGAGCATATGATAGCAAATCAGAGCTTCTCCTGATAAAGTATAGTTTCAATAGGCTTTATCACTTCAAATGTAATATTCTTGATTAATATAATCAAATACTCTTTTCGTGATTAGATGCTGCAGGAAATCTGTCTTAGACTTTGAGAGGCTCACTCGGTGTTGTGTTTTCAATTGAACAATGATATGTTTATTAAGGGGAAACTTTTTGGGTAATCTCTGTGTTTCAGGACCACCAATTAAACAGTTCTTTATACCTGGATACGCAATTCCTCGTACCTCATCCAGCAAATTACAGAGATAGTTGCAACGGGTCTTGACTTTTATCAGCCTGGGGAGGAAAAAGGAACACTCTTCCCTTCATGCACTGTCATGACTTAAGTTATTATGTACCTTTTTAAACAACTACTGAGACTACTACCTGTGTGGAAGAAATTAATTCCATCCTTGACCTTGATTAGTTTTGGAGCAGAGATTTGGAAATATGAGATGCAGTGCTGGCTCTTCATCTCCAATTTACTTTTACAGGCTTCTGAAATAATTACTGCAAGCACATTTATATGTAACATATCTTTCCATTAAATAAGTGTCTGTCCTCATGGCTATTTCTATTTCCATTACAGTATCTGTAAGAATAATTTTTGGTATAGCCCCAATTATTGTTAACGAAGCAAATATCTGTCTTCACCAGAAGTTTACCATGTGCTGAGGAAAGTCCGAATCAAGATTCCTAGCAATAAAAACCTGAGAAAACAACTAAACCTAGCAATATCTTTCAATTACGGAAAATCCCTAATTTTATTTAAAAATAATTCCCCCAAACTAAACCATAGGTCAATTGAAGTCGAGAGATTAATAAGAAATCCACAGAAGATTTGACCCTGAAAATTCAGGTCATTAGTTGGAAATTATTTATGCTATACACTATTTTAACCTTTCTTCCCTTCTGTCAAAAATAGCCCTTCTGAAGGAGTGATTGCAGTATTAAGAAAAATATAAAAATCTCCCAACGAGTTATCTAGTCTGATAAAAGCTTCTTATTCACAATACTTAATAAAAGCATTTGTCAAGTGAGTGGAACTGAAGTCTTCCTTCCAAAATATGTGAATAATAATTAATGAGAGCAGAACAAAAGTGTTAGTTTAAAAGGCTTTTGGAACCTTTCCAGTAGCAATCAATATTTATATACTCCTTACAAAGCTAAGGCACTAAGCAATCACATTACTTAAGACTGTCCAGGGTAGGTAAAATAAGGACAACATGAACCTAGACGGATGAAAACTTTTAGGGCTGGTTTCCACCCTACCTCACTGCCTTCATCCCAGAGAGCTCTCCTGTCAGCTGTGGTCTTGAAATCGGACTAATGGGACTGTGGTCCTGTTTGCTTTAATTGGACTTTCACACCAGCACGGATAAAAGTTTATGAATTGAGGCATTAGCTGGTATTTGTGGCTTCCCTGTGAATTGATTTCTTGCAGACCACAGTCAGATCTGGTTGTGCTGGGAAATGTCAAGATAGCTCTTAAATTAAGACATTTCTCTTTCCTTGTTTGTTCCAGTGACTAGCTGCATGATTTTCTGACAACTTCTACCTCTTAACTACATATTCATATGTTCAAACAGTGAGCTCTACATCTCAGGTAAGAATCTGAATGCAGGAATAAGCATATTCCCCTCTGCCCGGCTGAGAGATGAGGTGAGCTAAGCGATCGTAAGTCCCAGGTAAACCAACCCGAGGGCATTAAAGAATGCAAACACAGGTTCTGCCACTTCATGTTAAGGAACTCTTTAAGTGCACGATAGAAGCAGAAGACTATCATGATGCTGAGTCACAGCCATAAATGGCAGGTGTGTGTGAATGTTTTTCCCCTAGTCCACCTTCTTGGCTAGCATTTTTAGCTGCTGAAGGGAGACTGTGCCTTGTGTTTCAAGACTTCTAGAGACCTGTTCAATAAATCTCTGTTTCTCTTCCACCTGCCTCTGAGTTTTGTATAACAAACAGACTTATTGAAAATGTTAATGATAACCACAATGAAGTTTTTGTACATACTGAGCAACGCATGCATGAGCATCTGTGGGTTCCTACAACAGTGCAGAACACCACAAATCCCAAACTCTGAAGATTACTGGGGAAAGTAAGGGAACATGGCTTGTGTCTGGACTCTGACACGGGAGTTGAGAATTCTGAAAACTCCTGAAAATAATTTTAAGAATTAAGTTTCTTTACTGTACAGTATCAACAATTTTCTATGCCAGTGACAGCGGTAGACTTCAATTAAAAACTATTTAACCTTGTCCAAATAAATTAGCTGTGCTTTATTTTTTTTTCTGCCAGATGTGAACCCGCTGGCTTATGTTCTCAGTGACCATTTGCTCTGCCGTGTCTAAAAGTCCGCAGAACCAATAAAGAGATGACCTTTAATTTTTCCTTCTCCAGTCTTGTTTCTGTAGGATTTTTTCCTTCAACCTTCATCTTATGGCACTGATGCTGAATGTAGATGAGTCAGTGCTTCATTCCTCTCCAGATGATTATTTTCAGATAATTAACTGAAGTCCCAAATGCATATTCTGGACTTTTGTGGATGTTTTGTGCTGTGGATTTGTCCCCCAGTTCTGTTCCTGAGTAAAAAGAAACTCTCAGAAGCTGCATTAGATTCTGAATCAGTATCTTAGTTTCTTAGACTAGAAAAAGCTACTCCTAAAGAATGTAGATTTGTATCATTCAAGCATCTAAGGCTTGATGCAGTACATGTGTTTATTATCATTATTGGTGGTAGCAGCAACTACAGGAGCACTAGCAAACTGTGTAGGGACATTTGGCTCCCTATACAAAACACAGGTTAAAAAAGAAAATGCTAATTAATACCTATGAAGTATTTACTTATGATTATATCTGTCTCCAAAGACCTCAGTTTCATTTTGCTCTGCAGAGCTGGCTCTGACTATGAGAAAGAAGGGAAAATGTGCTCTTTATGGCTAAAAGTGCTTTTCTAAAGTGGATATTTAGTGGTGCTCTTGACAGGAACTTATTCATCCAGAGAAAGTCAATAGGACAACCGCAACAGACCCAGCAGGATCCGTACTCTCAATACTAATGGCAATGAGGGTTAGTTTGGAAAACCAAAAGCCCAGAGAGTCTGTATAACATTAGCGGTTTCTCGCTCTTTAGTTCTGTATTTTGCATGCTTTCTTCTGCATTCCGCTATATGAAGATGAATGTAAATAAAAGCACGGGGGGAAAAGTGTAATAAGTGTAGAAAATGCTGACTTGTGTCAGTTACGATTACTGAAGAGCACAATGGATGGTTAAAGGGGTTCTTTCATTAGGGAGTTCTCTATATTGAGTGTATCTCCGTTTCCTTTAACGTATGAAATAGAAGTTGAGATTTTTAATCAAACAATGTCTTACCGACCGTTATCTGAGAAAAGATTATTTTTGTTGACTTTTTACTGCACTTTCCTTTCTTCTTCACGTAATGGCTCAGTTTCCATTTTTTCCCTTCCACGTCTTGACATATAGGAGGGATGCTGAAAGGCTGAATTCCCCACTCTTTTTTTCTTTTCTTTTTTTTTTTTTTCCATGTGCTTGCAGTGTTGGAGCTGTGCTCTGCATGCACTGCTTACAGCTTTGAGAACATGGCCCTGAACGTGAGCTTCTCTCATGGTCTGCTGGTTGGCTGCAACGTTTAAGCATTAGGAGAGTGCAAGGAAGTAAAAAGGTCAAAAATCAATTCTGCAGTCAAATGGCTCAGGGGACTTCATTTCTCAGAAAGTGGTAAACAACTCTTCCTGCAGTGGGGCTACTGGAGAGTCCTGGAGCTTTATTGCTTAGAATAATTAAAGAAAAAAGACATTGACCACCGTATATCCATCCCACCTCTGCTCTGTTTGGTTTATTAATTCCTACAGTTTCTGTAAGAGGACCCTAGAGCTGAGTTTTTGTCCGTTTTCACAGTGTGGTAGAGCTGCTCCTTGCAGCCCGTTGGGATCTGCTTGACCCTTGCTGCACAGGGACTAATTAAACGTAACAAGCTGGTGCAAGGACACCCAGACCTTAAATACCACAAATTCTATTTGCAGTGTCTCCCCATGTGTTTGAAGTGAAGTTGCAGACCAAGAGGGAGTTAAATGCTCGTAACCTGGTGCCAGAGCTGAGGAAAAATGGGAAGAGGGAATAGAAAAGAAGAGGGAAACGGAGGGAAGGAGGCAGCTGAGCCGAGCGTACTGATAACAGGGAAGTGGTTTCCGTAGCAACAACAGCGCTTTGGATGGTTTCAGACAAGAGTACAACTGGGTACAAAGTATCTGATTAAAATTTATTGCAGGGGATAGAAGCAGTGTGAGCCACAGCAGATCCAACCTATGTGCGGGAGAGCGGGAGCTGGAGGTGTGGGGTGATTTGGGTGATTATTGCAGTGTCTGGGCCACCTTCTGTGCCAGCGGAGAAGAAAATATTTGGGAAGTGGCATGTGGGGGAAGATGGCATGACCAAGTTCTGAAGGCACGAAAAGCAAAAGGAAACGTGTGTCCTGGTCCATAGCTTAAGGAAAACATAGAACTGCTTCACATGGAAAATCTTGAGGGGTTTTGTTTGTTTGTTTGTTTGTTTTTTGAAGAACGCCCTGCTATAGAGATCTTGCAAAAATGGTTTAGCTGAGAGGAACTTAGTTATCTTCTTCTGAGATACACAAACTCTTGACGATTGTGGCTTCCCACACTTCTATTTCTGACATGATAAATAAACATCCTAGCTACGTACTCCCAAGCCAGGTGTAATTGCTTCTCTTTCCAGTAACGTTAGGTCCAGTGGCAAAAGAGCTACTATTAATATTTAGACCTTTGCTTCCTCCCTAGGGTTACTGCTTGAAAATGTACCATGTGGATGTTGTCTTTTTATAAGACTTTCAATTTAAAGTCTCAGCTAGTTTATCCTTAGTATTTATGTATTTTATATTTGAAAACTGTGATTTTAGAGTGGGAGTAAGATGCTCTAAATGTGAATGCTTTAAACATCATTTAGATGCCTAAGACTCCATTTTACGTATTGAAAGTAAATGTCAGTTTCACAGTTCAGTACTTTGCTCTGTGCTTAAGTTTCCTTATCTGTTATATGTCTGTGCTACACATCTGTCCCACAGGGATGTCTCAAGATTATTTGTATAAGGATTTATTTATATAAGAAATATAAAATAGTTTGAGTTGCTCGAATAGCTGTGTATGTGTGAAATGCTATGACAAGGAGAACTTCAGAACTTTGGATTTTTATGTGAAGTTTTGAGTCTTCGATGCTGGACTTGAAATCTTATGACAATACCCTTTCATGCAGTGTTTCCCATCAGATTCACCTTTTGTGAGTGTTCTGTAGTGAATAGAAAATATCTGCAGCGAAATGTAACTCAGAGTCAAACATTTCTTGGTTTATTTTTTGTTTTTAGATCTCTTAGATGTTTCAGCTCAGAGACAATATGATGTGTAGACAGAGAGCTCAGTTGACCTATGGAACATAGAATATAAAGATTTTCTGAGCACTCAAATTCTCCAAGAACAGTATCATAGCAAATCTCATTTGGTCCGTTTAAGCAACTAAGATTTAATGTGAAAAGAAGGGGATTTTGTGATGGAGTCAGTGCTGTAGTGTAAAAATGCCCTAGTGTATCGTAGGTGCTCAAAAATTTTAACTGAGCTTACTGCAACTTCCTAAATTCAGATGGTAATCATAACCTAAGAGAGTTCCAAATAACTAGCATGTCAGCAGCAGGCTGGTTGGACTGTATTTTTCACTGTCTTGGTGATGATAATATAAAGATAGCAAATAACTGTAAATATTTCCTGTTTCTTACATTCCTCTCAGCAATTAGAGGATAAAACCAATCCTAACACTGTAAATTTCCATACCATAACATCAATCTGATATTCATTAATTGGCTTTGATATGTCCCTTTTATACTAACTGGACTAGCCAATTTTAACTGCTTTTAGATTTTCTGTTCCTAACTTTGACTGGCAGAGCTGAGATTATGCTTTTCCATGAAGGCTGTGTGGTACCTTCCTGCTTCTTACCAACCTATGCTGTGTTTGAATATTGCCACTGGGCTGCCCTTTGTGAGCGTAGGATTAGGAGACATGGCAACAAAGCAGAGAAGGCAATGGGAGAAGCTTCTCTCAAAGGGTGAATGTGTACAGGCCACTGCAAATGCTGAGATTAGTTTGAGTGTCGTAACACAGTGCCAATGTGAGGTCCTTCTTCCCAAATTGCTGCTCAGAAGTTGTGACCCAGCTCTCCTCTATATCCTCCAGTCACAATTCGTCTCCTTGTCTGAGCCACCACTGAACTCCAAATGAAGATGAGATGACTTTCATAAAGCTTTTAGTGTGACTGCTCATTGTGTTGGAGTACTGTGTATGATAGATTGATACAGCAGGATTAAGAAATAATTTATTATTATCTTCATCAATTTAAAGTCTCCATTTGATTTAATGAATTGAGACTTTATCGGAAAAGCTTTTATCCATGGTCATTTACTTGAGTTCCCTTGGCCTGCCTTCTGGAGGAGATGCACTCTGGTAACTGGTTTGAGACGAAGAAAAGTGATACAGGTCAATTCTTGTTTGCATTCCTAACTAGGGGAAGTAGCAGGCAGAGCTGCTGTCTGACATACCTACTATTTACCTAGTATTGATTATTTTCTTTTTTTATTTTTTAAAAGTATTATGCCTTACTACTCAACAGAATATATTGGGAAGGCATCTGAAAGAAGGAGGTAAAAGATTTATATGCAATCCCTGTCTTTACCACTGACTTTCTAAGTCGTCTTCTGAATAACCGTGGGCAAATGAAATATGTTTTCCATCTATACAAAGAGAAAAAATAGAAGAGCATTTTCAAATAGTTTTCTTTTTGAGGCTAATAGGTGGACATGGTACAGGGAACACATATCAAAAGGTCATTTCTCAACATGTTTCATAGGCAATTTTAAATAACAAAATCTACTGCCTCTAGAATGTAAAATAAATTAATCTTATAATTTCAATTTTGGTAGTTTTTTACAAAGTGGCATAAAATATCAGATTAAATTAATATTAAAATACTAAATTGTTGTTGCATTCTTAACTCTTCATTACATAGAAAAGTTGTTTTTGGGGAGGTTTTCACCCAAATAAAATAGGAAGAAAAAGAATTTGAGTTGAAAAATTTTAAGTTAATCCATGATATACATGTATGATCAGGTAAAAAAGATAAGTTCGTTTCGAGGAAGTAAATGATTCCTAGCATGAGTGTTGTTTACATCCTGCATTACTTCAGTTTCATTTTGGATATAGATGTCAGGATATTGGATGAAAAACTATGGATGTTTAAAATACACCTAAGGCATTCCGATAGATTTTTATTAAATTTGATTCTTGGATGAGAGCTGATATATGTAGCTGAAATGTAATCATTAACTCCACAAGTTCCATGCTTTAAAAATTGTTGTGTCACGCTGTTCCAGTCAACTATTAGAAATGTATTTTGCCTTTTTAAATGGTTTTACTTTGTTACTGGATTAAGTTATTTGGGCTAACAGGTCTCCTTTCCAATGATGGACTGTGGAACTCCCTTTTCTGCCTAGGTAGTCAAAGGGGAATAGGTGAGAGAAATGCATTTTCCCTTCATCAAAGCACCACAGGTCTATGTTGCATGTTTTATCCACTGATCTTTCTACCAGAATAGGTAAAGAACAGCAGAAGTGTAGAATATATAACAGAGATACAAACGACACCTGAATGTGGATAAGGGGGAAGATTTAGTCTTGCCTATGGGACTCTTAGTGATGCCAGTTTAGCAATGATTTCAGGATGGGCAAAGTGCTCCCCCATCACTCATGGCAAAAAATAAAATTAATAATTATAATAAAATTATCTTTGTTATTTTTAATGCAAATTGTTTTATGTCATGGAAAGGCATTGTACAAGCTACTGCATTCTATTTGTGAGTGTGCAGTGAAGTACTCCCTGGCTAAAGGCACTGAGGTTATTGACATGAGAACATGGGAACTGCCCTATATGACCACATGGCTTTATAGAAGTGAACTGGAGGAAGAGTGGCTCAATGAAGACATGTTTTGGCAGCAAAGGAAGGGGATGATGATGGAAGGGAAGAGCCGCGTGGGAACAAATCCTGCCAAAATAGCAAAAGACAAGGTTTTTCAGCAGAGCAGAAGAGAGTTCTCGTTAGCAGAGGATATGCAGAGCACCTGGCAGCAAAGATAGTAATTGGGGTTGGCAGCTGAAGGAAAGTGTCACTGAGCCAAAAATCAGAAGGTGGACAGGGAGCAGGAGGAGGCAGACAAGGCAAGAAGGTAGGCAGAGCTAAGGGGTGTCCTGAGTGGTTCAACTTGTGTGCTGTCGATAAGAGTAGGAGAGATTGGTTATGTCAAAGCTCCTATTTGAATCTGTTTGCTTTTGCTATTGCAATGTAACATAATCCTTCCTTTCCGAGTAATATTTTTGTGTGAACGTAAGCTTGTGTATTAGACATATGCATGTATATTGCCTCCTGACTAATTTCTCAAGGAAAGGAAAATATGTTCTTTATTTATAGGGAAGATTTATAATGCTTAATGGTAACTTGTAAAAATGAGTTTGAAATCAATGCATCTGCAGGCCTTCTGAATGAAATAAAGTCCTCCCTTTAGGCTTCTAGTCCTGTGCCATGCTGGGAAGTTACTGTGAAGAGAGCAAATTCAACTTTCAGAGTGTCACTTACCACCCAAATATTGAGTGCTTTATTTATAATTTCAGCATTAATCCTTGTGTGAACGCTACACCATGCAGCACACCAAAATCCTAAGGGAGAGGAATCAAAGAAATTTTTCATGGAACTATGAAGCATTTGATATGACAAATACTTCATAAAATTAGAAAAGCCTTATCTTTTAGAAGATGAATTACACTGACTTGTAACTGCCCTGCTGTGCTTTGGGTTCTGTCTGCTGATATCTAGCATTTCAAGTGCATATATCATCGACATCCTTATCAGTACTTTACAATCCTTTTTTTTTTTCTTTCTTTTTTTTTTTTTCCCTTTTTTGGTGTTGTTACGAAATTTGTGCTGATCACTCATCTTTGAATTTAGTTTTGGAAGTGTTCGGTGGTTAATTTAAAGTACACTTAAGGAAACATTTAAGCTCAAATTGCTGTTCTGGGATTTCTAGGGTGAGGGAGGAAAACTTTATTTTATACGCTGTCTTTTCCTTTAAGGACACCAGGGAAAATGGATCTCTGGTACAATCCACACACATGACAAGAAAAGATACTGTTTTTTCCTAGTAATTTATCACCTTCTGTATGATGGAAAACCTAGTTTTCCAACAGAAATATCAAGCAAAAAATAAACCAGCCCACCCCACCTGAAGCCAACTCATATTCAATGCTGCTCGTTACAAATTCTAATGGAGATGCTAAGGGATGACCCAGCTGTGTAATTATTGTCTAGTTTGCAGCTAGATTTCTGGGGAAGATGTTATTCCATGAAAAATCTGTTTAGACATTTCATAACACATCTCAGATGAACACCATTTTCTAGCATGTTTTCGATGAAGCAAAATGTGATATGTCATCGTGGCTGTAACAGAGAACCGTATTTTTTTAAGCAGTTGTCATTTTTTTTTGTGATCACTGTATTGTATTATGAATCGCCTCTGTTGGAAGGGAAAAAAAGGCACAAAATCTTGCACCTAAAAAACACTGTGCTCTGGAAATAACAGGACGTAGTAGTCCTTCTATGCCAGCCTCAAATGCCAGTAGCTCTGTAGAGAAGTAATGCTGAGGTCTTAGAAGATATCACTAAGTATTACAGATATGACTTTTCATATCAAAACCAGCATGCTGCAATATCAGTAAAACCCTTCAGTATCAACACGTATTATTGACAGCACTGGGTATCAAATGATCCATCTATAAACTACTCTATTTTGTGTAAAATGGCTGCAGAGGTTTAACAGGCAACAGAAAAATGCTACAAAACGCCATAATCTTACGCATAAGAGATCCGCTAATTAGAATTGTCAGAGATTGATCGCTATCTCATAAACTGTACAAGCTATTGCTGCATCCAAGCAATTGTGTTATCTTAAGGGTACAAGGAACTGCAGCGCTCAGCTCGGAGCTGTCAGCAGGATTTCACAGAGCGGAGGTCTGTTCTATCACCGCAGTCTGTTCACCAGCCCTTCTGAGAACACCTAGGGCATTGTGAGCTGTGCAGGCTGCTGCTAGAAAGCAATGCTGTGCTCAGGAGAAGAGATTGTATCAGTCCTCTTTTAGTTGTTAGAAAAATAAATTGTTGTATCACGTTCTCTCCTCCACGTTCCTGTTTTGCATGTAAATACATGCGAGGAAGATCTAAACTGAATTCTTCCCTTCCTGCATGGTCAGTTCTTCTCGGGAGGTTCTGTATTGCTCTCTCTTAGAAGTGTTTTGGCTCTGAGGGTGTTCTGTGTGAACGTTGTGAAGGAATTGTACTTTCTGCAGCTGCGTAACAAGAGGTGAATGCTGTTTTGTTTGTAGAGCATCCTGGGATTCTGAAGGTTAAAAGGAATTTGAGATGAAGTATGGATGTTGAAAGTATTGATAAAGATCTATAGGCAGTGGGGATGTAGAGAGAAATGGGTGACTGCTATTTTGAAAATGAACTGAATGTTAATGATGATATAGATCTACAGGCGCCTATAGGTACAATGTTTTCTTTTTTTGAGCTTTCGATCTGATCTGATTCTCTCTAAATCATGTCCCCTAAGTAGGAATGAGTGTCCCCTGCCACCTGCAGGTATCCCAAAGAGGCTGATTACAGTTTCTTAAGAGAGGTCCAGGATTTGCTAAAAATAATCGCGTCCAAAATATTTGTATTTTCCCTGCTGACATTCTGCTGTCAATCAGTACTCTTGTAGAGTGTCCGGGGAGGGGGAGGGGGGGAGAAATTTTAGGGAAAAAAAAAAAAAACCTCCCATTTCTTTTCTCCCTCTCTAGAAGCCTGATATGGTAAGCCACCAGCAGCTCTGCCAGAGGGAACAGCAGAGATCAATGTAGTCAATGAT
The DNA here is from genome assembly GCA_030625065.1 of Alectoris magna. Lineage (NCBI taxonomy): Eukaryota > Metazoa > Chordata > Aves > Galliformes > Phasianidae > Alectoris > Alectoris magna. The sequence continues at coordinate 840,961 of CM060567.1, read as the reverse complement.
AACTTGTGTTTTGGTGAGAACTGAACCAATACGATAATCGTGCCTTAAACTTGAGGTTCCGGGAGCTGCACAGGGTACTTGAGACGAGTCAGAGTCAGCCTACTGTCTATAAAATGTGACAGTGGAGCACTGGGTGTAAGGGGATTATCCTAGGATACCAGTGTTATGGGACAATCCAGATGGGGAGAGGCACTGAGAGGTCTCTGGTTGAACCTTCTGCCCCTGCAGGGCCCGCTCTGGTATTTAACGGAGGAAGTGTGACATCTCTGGGCAAGATGTTCCCGTTTGACTGCCATGATGGGGAAAAGGATTTTCTCCTGTTTACCGCCCTTTCTCTTTCTGTCTTTTAGAAAGCTACCTTGATAAAGGAAAAGTTGATGGTGATAGGAGAACAAGTCATTCATGACTGAAAATAAAATTACCTTGGGATACTGAGTTGAAGAAAACAAATCTCATCCACATCACAGATTTGTTTTGTGGCTGTTGTGACTAGCCATGGGAAACAACACCTTGCACTCCAGGCTTGTATGCAATGTTTGTGAATCAATTCTCAAACTGTGAGTGTTACAAAGGTTAATTTAATACAGAATTAATGAAGAGATTGTAACTCATCCTCCCTAGTGTTAATCATTCAAAATATCTTCACTTGCTAACTGACTACTGTCAATTATCATCTTGAAGAGATGCTGAATAGGTAGTTTCTTGTATACTGATTCTTGTCAGTATTTTATAAAACACTCAGCATCTCATTCAGAAAGCTTGAATTTGGAAAGCACAAAAAACCCTGTTAGAACAGATGGTTTATGTGATTGACGCCCTAATGCACAGTTTCAACTATGTCTAGTCACTTTAACAGGAAAGTGTTTTAAGGATTCACCAGTTGGCTTGTCAAATTAACATCAGGCACTAGTTTGGGTGTAAAATTACAAGCATAAATTATTTGGTGACCTGAGGGTAGATGAAGTATTAGCTAAAGGAAACTTTTAACTTGGGGGGGGAAAGGCTTTTTCTGTGTTTCATTAGCATCAGCAATCACAGAATGGTTTAGGATGGAAGGGACCTTTGGAGGTCATCTAGCCCAACCCAGCTGCTCAGGCAGGGCCACTTAGAGCAGATTTCCTAGCGGAGAGGTTGGCCATCATCAAGTAGAGAGGCTGACTAGCCAGAGCTGACCTCTTTTCTGTGGGCTGTGCTTCATTCTGTGCTGCACAGAGCTGCCTACTGCCCTACCACAAAATAATAGAAGGGCTAAGAGAGGATATTTGGAAGTCTTTGATACCAGGCTCTGATTGCTCCCTGACCCAACTACTGCTGAGATTTTTACTCCAGATCATATTTAATGTAGATTCAGAAAGCCAGGTATAACAGGACTGCAGTAAGTGGGGGAATAATTCCTAACATCATGTACATGGTTCATTAAGTGTAACAAACATGAACATTCATGCTGTCTCCATCACTTTTTTTTGTGGGAAATTTGACTTCCGTATAATCTGCACTTGCCTTTGATGCCAGAAGATTCTGCTGCGCAGCATAAAGCATGTAAGAAATCTTGCCTGTTAGGAGATGTGACTTTCCAATTCCCACTTAATTTTGCAGAGAGTATTTTAATGCCAATAAAACATACCTGACAGGAAAACTTTCTTATAGGACTGTAGAAGTTGGAGGAGAAATTAAAGAAGATGGGAAACCAGCAAAACAAGGAAAGACAAAGGATAAAATGACAGAGAAACAGTAAATAGTAAGGAAGAGAAACAAGCCGAAGAATTAGAAAGATTATTTCAAATGATTGAAGAGAGGCATGAGAAGGAAGTGGGAAGTTCAGAACAAACAAGATACAGAATGTGGGGGTGAGCACTGAAACTCCTGCTGTAGGATGCTGAGGTAATTTGTGCTGCACTGCTTTTTTCACAGTCAATAGTACTTCCATATGTTTAGCATAGATGCCTTTGCAGGGAGGGAGGAAAAAAAAGAAAGGCACAGTCAAGAGATTGTATGTTCAGGTGGAAGAAAGGCACTTGTATTGAAGTAAAATCTCCAAAGGGTCACTAGCATTTTGGAAAGCAAACTTTGTGGATGTGGGGCTGCTGGGATGGGGCAAGAGCAGGCTTTTGCTTTTGCCTGCTCTTGGAATCAGGGCATGGAAGCTGATACTGCTGCTCTAGCCCTGTGTTGCTACTCCTATGTGAGGGAAATGAAATCATGCTGATGGGAAAACCATCAACAATGCCAGCCATTTAAGTTTATAGAACCTAGCAATAAGGGTGCAAGCAGAGGCAGATTGCCAAAGGGTTAATACCTATCTTCCTTTGCTCTTCAGCACAGAGAGTTTCTTGGCTTTCAACTATTCCTTCCAACAAGGTGGCTTCCACTTGCTGCTGCCTTTATGACATTGCTGAAACCCATCACTCTCCTTAAGTACACTTTTGTCCTTATGGCTCCCTGGGCAGTTATTATCTCTCATCACTCAGTATTTAGGCTTACACTGTGCTCAAGTATAGTTCTTGCTAATCTCCTTCACTCTGAGGAATTCCTAATATATATCTAGAGCATATGCAAGATTTTCTTTGTAAAGATGAACATGAGATACATCTCTGTGAATTACACGTATTATTCAGGAGTGTTTTGGGCTGCACATTTGAGCTGTGAGAAACAGTCATTTTGAAATAAGATTGTGCCAGCACCATGCTCTTGGCTTGGTGCTGAGATGCCGTAAGACTGTGCCTGTGCATGTCAGTCTTGTCCTGCTGTTAATGCCATGTCCTCAGCAGAATGAGCAGGATACAAGGTCCTACATCATTCCTGTATTCCAAGATCATGGATCTTGGGTGGCTGGTAAATCACAAAGGCATGAAATGGTACAGGATCCTACTGCATCAGAGCAAACAAGACCCCATCTTTAACTTTCCGAGTCATAATTTTGCTTCTCCTCTGTTACTAAACCAGTTCCCCTTATGAACCATTCATTAAGGACAACTCCAAGCTGTTGTTTTTGGGTTTTTTTTCCTTTGTAAGATTTCACAGGTGTGCTATGTATTGCCTTGAAAATGACTGGCAAAATTTGATTTAACCTGATTAATTTTTTCTTTGGCAAACTATGGAAAATTAGCATATACTTCATATTAAATTTTCGAAAGTACTGCTATGGTACACAAATGCTTTGCAAAATGTCGTCTCTGCTTAAGGTAAGAATAATTATTCGAGTTTCACATCTGTGCAAGAAGTACACTGCTCCAAATCCAATGAATTATATTCTAAAGTTCCATATCTAACATGCTATCAAAATGGAGAGATTATATGTACCTGTGAAACAGAAATAATTTTCCCTGCTTCACAAAGATAATTATATATAATTTAACACATATAGGATATAATTACATGCTGTATGTTTAGTTTGAAATCTGAAGTGATAGAACCCCACACAGTTTTTCAGGGAATTATTTGTATAAGTTTGCAGTCATTCGTGACCACTACTTTGGAACAGTATTGCATCACTGACAGTGGTTTGTCATATGTGGCACAAGAGAATTAGGTCAGTTTTATTGAAAGTATAGAGGATTGTTTACCTCAGATAAAATTACTGGGTGATAAATATGAGTAACATTGAAGTTTAACTACCCAAACCATTGTTAATTACCCATTTCTAGATGATTTTTAAGAGTCAAGTGAAAAAGGGGGGAAAAAAAAAGACAAAAAAGATTTTTACTGCATGGCATTGCTTATAAGACACTTCAAGATAGAGAATAGTATAAGAGTGCCTCCAAGTGGCACCTATCTAAATTCCATTTAAAAATGAAGAAAATATAATAAGTTGAAACAGTTCACATAAGGAATTAGCTTGCAAAAACAAGATAAAAACATGCAATTTATTGAAATCTTTTTCATTCTTTGTATCATTACAGACATCTGCATATAATAGTTAGTGGGACCTGCTGTGTATTACTAAGAAAACAAAAAAGAGTATTTAATCTAAATCGGCATTCTCATAGAGATGTGTTTCTTTCCTACATTTGTGATGGTCACTCTCATATTAATTTTAAAGGTTAAATTAATCTTTGTCATGGCAAGTTACGGCATAAGCATTTCCTGTGAGTTCTCTATTTGCCTTTTCCTTTTCTTTTTTGGAGCTTTCGTGCTACAGGGTCCCATTCTCCCAGCTGGCATCTGAGCAAGGGCAAAGTGCTCGCCTCTGATCCGCATCATGCGTTGCTTCATGGCTCTGTGCCGCGCGTTTAGGTTGAGCTGCTGTCATTGATGTCCATGCAAGGCGTAAGGGTAGACTACGCGACAGGGAGACTCTTTGCCCTACAACTGAAGGTAAATGAACTGGAACGACTAACTGAAAGAGAAGATCTATGAATTCAGTAAGCTGTGATGTGGTAGTACTGAAGAGTGGAAGAGTCTGCAGGCTCACTAACGCAGGACAGTGAAATTTGTAGGCACTGCCGTGCGCTAGAAAACCATGAGAAAAGAGAGAAATGAGTCGTCCTGTGCTCTCTGAGGTCTGGGCTTTGGATAGACCAAAGAGGTATTTTAATATCAAAATCCTCCTGGTTCTAAAGCTCATTGGAACTAGTAGAAAATCTGTTCAAAACATACAGAGGGAAGCGCTTTTCTTCCGCTGGTAGTGAACTTGTAGAACTGATTGTCTCAGGAGGCTGTGGAGGCAACCCCAGCACGCTCATAAGGGAATTAGACAAACCTATCATTAACAAATACATAGAAATACATTGGAGGAAGGAACCAAGCGGAGATATCTCCACTTGGATTTCCCTAATCCAATAAATATGAATGTTGGAGAAGACTGGATCAGAACAAGTAATATAGTCTCTCTCAGATAGAGTAGATGGACACAGGAGGGTATTTTCTTTGCTCTTAATAAAGGATTATAACCCATACATTCAAGATAATTGATTAAGTATGACTCAAATTTTTTTTGTCTGTACTAGAAAATCTGTAACTGTAGCCCTGAAATTTAATCACCAAATGTGAAAATTACTCATAGGAAGATAACTTTACATGGTATTTAAGAATGTCACAATTATAAATAGGAAAAAATCCACAAATTCCATGATCTTCTTGTAGCTTCTTTGTGCATGTGTCTGAAGTTATTGTACCTTTTTTAGAGAAGGAAATAACTTGATATCCAGGAGAAAATCATTGTCAAGGAAGCCTATTAATTTAAACATTCTTTCATGATTGACAGGTTACAACACCCACAGCTAATATGTAGTTACTTAATGGCAGACTTCAGAGTTTACAGATAGATTAAAAGAAATCAGGAAACTAGTTCTTACTTTATGGTGAAATAGCATAATATGCATCAAGCCTTTTTTTCTTTCTAAAGCAGTCTGCTTGTTAAGAGAGAAAAACAGCTCATGTACATCATAAGAAAAGCAGAAAATATAAAGAAAGTTGAATTTGTATTGGATTGTCTTTATGTAGAGAACAGTATAGACAGCATTTAATGATGCTTATTTTTCAAGCTGTTCTGCACGTTAAAGACTGGGGTCTTAAGTTTAGGTGGAAGATTAATAACATCAGCAATATAAAATGGGAAAACTCAAATGAAAATATCTGATGTTTGGAACCTGCATTGCGATTTACCTTTTCTCTAAGTGAATGATTGCTCTTCTTGCAGAATATTTCCTGTGTTTATCTGAAGACTGATATTTTATAGGTTTTTTAAAGATAAATCATGTTTGGCACACTGCAAGTTTTATGTGTGAAGTACCTTCGTTTCTTTTCAATAGTGATGTACAGTTTAGTAATCCTTGCAATGTCTTTGTCAGAGGAAAGGGCTTTGTCAGAGATCAGTCTGCAGGAAACAGATTTAAGAGAGCAGTTAAAATAGTGAGGAAATTTGGGAAAGTGCATCTGAGCAACTTAACTGAGAAAATGGTAAATGAGAAAAAATATAGGATTTTCTCAGATTTTAATATGCAGTTTATGTGTTGCCTGATACTCCATGCTTTGATCCATAGAAACTCTGAGTTGAAGATGAGTAGGCAGAACTGAACTGGCAGAAGATGAAGGCTTCTGGAGATCATATATATTATTTACCACTGGCACGGAGAGTATTGTCCCCAAATGGCAAAAAAATTGAACTGCTTACGCTACAGAAATATCAGTGGACTTCTATTTTAGCTTGTGATTCTCAGTTCTTTTAAGCATTCCTCAAAAGTCATTTCCATTAACTACTGGGTCTTCAGATTTCACTATTCCATCTATTTTCCTCTTTCTTCGAATGGGAGGTCTTATAAATCTCTAGGATTACTAGTGACTACCTGTCAACAATAAAAAGTAATTATGCCATATTTTTTTATATGCAATGTATTTTTCAGGAAGATGTCAGTAGATATAAGTTGCACAGAGACTGCATTCTTTATGAGGAATAGCTCAGATTAAGAAAAAAAAAACAAAACTAAACTTCATAAAACTCATTCATAGAAAGCATAGCTACACATCAGTAGAGGAGTCCATAGAAAAGAAATGATGTACAAGCAAACAAGGAGAAGTAGAGCTGAAAGAGCTGCTCTCGGGTATCATGCAGTAGATGTTTTGCAGAAGCAGTACCATTTTTCTTCCTTTGCTAGCTGTAAAATCATTTTCTACATTTTTCTTCTTCCTCTCAAATCCCCCTCAAGAAGTGCCTTCTGGTTTCCATCCTACGCTCACATAATGACTATCCAGAGAATAGCCTGGAGCCAGAGAGGTGAGATAGCTGGTGGCTGTGGACTTGATGATGGTTCAACATTTCAGCAAAAACCTCTAAGCACAATGAATCAGGAGAGTTTTGGGCTGGATTCAGCACAGTTGATTTAAGATGACATCATTTATGTCCTTGTCAGCTCTTGTCTCAGTATGTCCTGGAGGACGACAAGAGTCTTCTGCTGACAAGTCTCTTCTGAGTGTTGTCTGATATTATGGCAGAAGGAGAGATAATCTGTTACACAGTGGTTAGAAAGCAGAGAGAAGCAGGATGCTGTGTTCAAGCATCTGGTTTGAAGCAATCAGATGTTTACCACCTACCAGCTGCTGTAGGAGAGGGAAACTCCTACTGCTTTGCTGCCCACCAAAGTTGGACCACTGAAACACCAAAGCCTCCTTATTCTGCTTTCTGCCAGCATTCTGTGCTACATTAATTTGATCCTCATTTTTGTTCTTTTTAATCATCTCACAAAGAAGAAAAATTGAAGAGATTCTGTGATGGCTACACTCCATCTCCAGACACTAAGAAGATTACTCCTCTGGCTTTTAAATCCCTTTATTTCAAAAGCCTGTCTGTTAACTACCTATATCTCAATAATCTTATCAAAAGACAATTGTTCAGGAATGCCTTAGAAGGCATTAATTCAGAATTAGGTAACTATAGAGAACGTTTCAAACTCACAAGTATATAATGAGTTCAATTTTTTTTTTTTTTAATAAAAAAATTAGTCTTAGTTCATGGTTTTGTTAAAGTACTACATGTATCTCATCTGCTGCATTACAAATTATCAAATACCATTCCCAGCATGATTCAGCATCAGTCAGGAGTGTCATCACTGAGTCAGGCTCAGGCATGTATTATTACAGTAGAGGAGATGGACCTGTGCACTAATTATGAAGTATGCTTTAAAAGTATAATAACCTCACAGAGCTCTGCAGTTAGAACCACAATTTATTCTGTGGATGAGTAGAAATGTGAAGATTTAGCTAAAAGTATCTTTACAAAGAAACAGGGGTCCCTGTTTCCTCAAAGCCTCAAAGTGTAGAAAAGAGCAACAAGAGATTGCCATTCCTTCTGATTGGTTTGGTTTGCTGTTCTCTCTGATGAAGGGAGAATCCCCATGCCCTTCCCTACAGAAATCAGTTCAGCAACACATCTCTGTCTCTACCTGGGTTATTCCCTCTTCCATAAAGGAGAGTGAGAGATTTTTCTCCAATATCATCTTCTGCGTTGCTCACATTCTTGTTTTCTTGTTTGTTCAGATCTTCTGCATGCTCTGTCCAATGGTTAGCAACTTGAAGGGTGCCCAGGACTATGATGATTTAACTATTTTTGCCTTCAGGAGACTCATGAGGATGAAGTAAGGGAATAGTTCTCCTGCACTGGCAGAAAGGAGGCTCTGGCAAAGTCAGGTCTGTGTAGGAAGTTTTAGAGACAGCACTAGGAGCCAGACTCATCAGTCAACTTTGTTTTTGTAGGAATTGCTGTAATTTTAAGCAATTCTTTGTACAGTCTTTCCAAGTCCTAGATATCTGGGTCTGCAGAAGACAAAAGATTGAGAATTCACCTACCTAAAGAGAACTCCATTATAGCAGTTCAGTTAGATATCTGTCCCACATATCCCATACTTTCCCATATTGTTTCTGGTTTTCCTTTGAGTGTGCAGCCATCTGCTCATACTATCTGCAGATAGATTTGTTTATGTGCACTTGTGTTTGTGTATATATCTGACATAAACACCTTTTTTTAAGTGACATCCCCGAAAACACAGCAGGAAAGGTTTCAATTGCTGAGATGATTCTCACCCACCAGTGTGGAGGAAGAACTGGTCCTAGTCTGTTACTATAGCAATTTTCAAAGGTGTGAATGTGGCTTTAATAGTGTCATCCTGGAGCACTATAAATCTAAAATAATGCCTGCCAAACTATTACATTCCGAAAATTCCATGCTAAGGGAGTTAATAAAATTGATATGTGTGTAAATGGCATTTATAAGTTGCACATTACCAATAGTGTGCTCAGTCCCACTCCAATAAAAATCAGTTGCAAAGCTTTCATTGACTTCATGGCATTCAAGGTGAGGCCCGAATCTAGCTGTGATTAAGTATGCAGTCTTGACAATTCGATGAAGAAAAGATAAAAAGCAATGATCCTATAGAGAACAAAGCTTCTCGTCTATTTATCAACAAACACATTCAAAATCTTCTATCGTTAAATTATACATCAATAATGTTATAAAATGGAATGGTGGAAAAAAGCAAGTGTCAAACTGAAATCTTTGATGTGAAAACTTGCGCACAATGAAAAGCAAAGCCCAGTTTAGCTGTCTAATAAAATCTGCTAGGTGTAGAAAGTATACATACCTCTTCTGTATGATATGACTTTCTAATTATTCTGAAATCATTTATTGGGGTAATTAATAATGATTAAATAATGAACATAGCAAAATTTTGACATATTCACCTACAACCCATCAGCAGCGCTTATGTATTAGTATTATGAGATCAAAGGATCAGGAAGGTTTTGAAAACAAGTTCATTTCGTGTCAACTGTATGGCACATGCAAGTTGCTTTTGTTATTTAAAAGCCAATAATGTTCTGGGCTATTGTTGTCAAAGAGGGATGTTGTTATGACCACAATGCTACTAAGTCTCTTGGGTCTGCTTCTATTTTTTCAGGAATAGATGTTTCCAGAGAGTCCAACCAATCAGAAAGTTAGGGAATAACTTGAAATATATATATATGTTGTGTCATCTCACTTGTTCTATTCATCTTATGTCATTCTGATCCCATGGACTTTAGTTTTTTGAATATGTTTTTGACACAATATGTTTTAGTAGATGTTGAATGTTGCTCCTTGTTAATCTTTACTCTTTTTCAGTCTGCTGAGATAATGACTTTCTCTGTATGAGGCAGAATTTCTAATGTTAATGATGTGAAACGGAGACGTTTCAATGCTGGTTTTGTCTTTCTGAGGTTATTGGTAACTCACTGGTCTGCTTTCCAGCATAGTTCTAGCCAGGTATACCCAGGCAAGCTAATTCACTTGAGGTGGGTGTGGAAGTGCGGAATGTTGAAATCAATGACTAACTCCTTGGTTATAACTTCATGGACAGGAGACGTTATTTTTGTTCTTTCAAGATGTGTCAGTCTTTATAAGTTTCTACACGATAAGTATTGGTATGTCACCAGCCAAACTTTGCGGATAAATGGCTAGTTATTTTAATAATCTACACAAGCAGAATTTCATTTCTTTTTGTAAAACAGACTCAAGCACATTGCAACTTATCTATTCAACTATCAGGAAGCTACCAGATCTATTGTGCATCAAGGTCACTGTTTGTTATCAAAGATGTTAAGTAATAAGACTGAATTATTCTGAAATAGGCACTTTGTAATGGTATGAACCTGATCCTGTCCTTGTTGCTTTTCAGTGTTTGCTTTCTATAGGGTAGAAACCAAGAGCACGATTCTTCCTGGAGGCCACCGGTCCTTCAGCTAGTACTGGGGCTCCAACCCCACCAGTGCAATGGTGTCTGTAACAGGGACTGTGACTTTCTCTCAGAAATCCTTGAGAGATTTTGCCTCAGTTTCAGCAGGAGTTGTCTGCCAGGTTGTATGATTTATTTTATGAGACGAAATTCATTTTTCTTTCTCATCCTTTCTTCTCAGCTAAGCATGAACCTCAGCCCCTCTTTGTTTCCCATGAAAGGGTTGGAGATGGTTTCCAGCAATTATTCTGAAACAAAGCAGATCAGCATAGCAAAGTTAAAGCAATAAAAATAGCAGTACAGACAGGAAAAAATATTGCATGATGGATTCTGATCTCCTGTTCTTCAGCATTAATCACAGTATTGATTTTAACAGGAATGGCTTCTCAGCATACTGACCATAGCTGCTTTCTGTTCTTTATATTTAACTGCATCTGATTAGTATCTGTCCTTCTGTGCCCAGAGCAGAACTGTCCTCTGGAGACAGCGCTTTCACAAATATTTTTTTTCTCAGTAAAACAATTACTTGAAAAGATAAGATGACTCAGCTGGAGTTATTAGGACTAGTGTTCTGTTTGGATTATTGGATTATTAGGGGGAAAAAAAAACAAAACAAAACAAAAAACTGATTTTGTGAAGAGGCCTGTTGCACTGCATGCCCCAAAACCGCAGATTATTTCCGTTCAAGCCATTTTAAACAAAAAGCTGCAGTAAAATAGAAGGTTGTGGTTTGTGTCCTTCAGAACAGTGAGAAAGCTGCTTAAGAAATATCAGATTCCCAATTATAACTAACTTCAATGTAGTTTCTGAGCAGTCTGACTATTCAATAACTTTATACTTGATATATTTTTTTCAATAAGAAGATACTACTATTAAGATGTTTAATTGCATTTCTACATCCCTGCTATTTCTCTATTCCCTGCATTGTCCAGCTTTGTGACAATGCAGTTATTCACTGAACCAGCTCAGCAGACCTTTTGGGGATGGGTGGATGCCAACAGCTGGGGAAGTCATTTGAAGCATAGACTTTATGCATGTCTGTGGTGTTCCAGCTATGAGATGTTTCTGTGAAATCATGACTCTGAAGTACATCAGAGTAAGTTTGTATAAGAAGGTTTTAAAATCTAATAGAAGAACCTAAAGAAGACTGCTGAGTGCATGCGGAGACTTTGCGTCAGTGCAAATTGGGAGGGCAAGTGCTGCCAGCCTATAGGTGTCAGTGCATTTCTCTCACCTTTATCTCTCCTTTAATATTTACATCTTCATGTTTAGCACTAAAGATGACTGAAAGTGAAATTTTAGTACATGAGGTACGAGGAACTTTCACATTTCTTTACTGCAAGAATGATGGCAATACAATGTGTCTTCTTGTTATTAAGGTTGCCCATCTTTGTTATTTCTTCTACCACCTAATCACCATTTTAAATATTCCAGCAAATGTATCTTGGCTTCCCTAGGCTGGTACTTTAACCTCTGAAAAACTATTTTTCTTGAACTAATGTGCAATTTTTATTCAATCAAGGGTGTCTGGGCTTGACTTTGTAACCTCTTGAATGCAATAAAATCAGTAGAGTAATGCTTAATGACACACGAGGCTGAAAATATATTTTAAGACTTTCAGGGCTGTTACTTTCTCAATACCAAATTTATCAGACAATTAAAAAAAATATTAAATATTCACTCTCTGTTCAACTTAACAGAGATGCTGGGTCTATTTAACGGAATTTATTAAGCTCATAGGTCAAAATTAATTTGTTAAAACTATTTAATGCAAGAGATATTGCTCTGTATCACATCTATCTAGTTCTGGCTTACAAAGAAGCTCCGTACCAGATTTTTAATTCAATGCTCCCCAGTTTTCAGAACGTTGTTTCAATCCATTTCGTAGAGTAAATTTGACTGTGGTAAAATCAAATAACAAAGACAAATTAGTTGCATCTTCTGTTAATCATTGATTATAAATTAGACATGCTGGCTCAAGTGAAATGTCTCGGAGGATGTGAATATTAGAGTTAATTGTTTAATTTAGAAAAGAGCTAGAAACTTTGTTTCCATTTGTGCTGGTTGTAATCCTTTGAGATTAACATATTTGGATTCTCTCTTTACTTGGTAAGTGGCAGTCTTTCAAATACTGAGTCTTTTAGATGGATCACTGTTTAGAGAGCAAACGATACCTGGACAGCAAAAGTATTTGTTTCATTGTAGTGTTGACTCTCATCTGTTGGTGTGTTTTCCATGATCACGCTCCTTACACAGAAAGATTCAACAGTTTATCAAAATTTGTAGAGCTATTTAGTAGGACCTGATGCAAATAATTAAATGCAAGCTTAAGTCCTATCAAGTCAAATATATTAAAATTAATCTTTAGTTTAAGGAGTTTTCTAGGAAAGCAGAATAGTTGATAAATAGTCAACAAAAAAATACTTAAGCTTAATTAGTATTTAAAAACATTCAAATCTTTATTCCAGCCATCTTAGAAGATATGCACAGGAAAATTACCCTTTAATTTTGTGTCAGCCTAGCACAATGGATATTAGGTTCTTGGCTTACATTCCTGGGTGCTACTCAGTTACAAACGAATAATTTAACCCATCCCTGATATGGCACTTTATCCTGCAGTTTCTTCTTTGAAGAATTAGTCAGATCTGCTCCAAACTGCTCATTACTGATGGAAGGCAATAGGCATCTTAGAAACACTACTTGATAGCTTTCTGGACATCCTAAATATTCTAATGATAGAAGTGATAGTCAGCTATGGGAAAAAGGTTGCAAAGAGGCTTTGACGCAAAGATACGTGACGATGTGCAAAGAGATGTTGCTGTTGACTGAAGCTCAGTCTGGGAAAGCAGAGAGAGATGTGCATCAAAATGAAAATTATCACTGATTCGGTGTTTAAGTGTTGGAACAATTCTTTCCGTCGTCATTTCACACGAGAAAATTCTCTGAGGGATTTTATCAAGAACAGTTAGTGAAAAGAATAAAAAAGAAAATTATTTAAATGAGATTTTCTCTTGTTAAATAGTGAAGTTTCCACCATCCCCCCGCTATTTATGGCACCATTTATCTGAGTTTACGTTGTAGGTTGACTTCTGAGTACACTGGCCTGTCAAGAGGCGTCATTTCTAAATTTTGACAAGTTGCATCTCCATAAATGCCACATGCTCTTTAAAGAGCTGTATAATTAGGACAAGGAACATTTGGAACATCAGTTATTTCTAATGTATAGCTTATATACCATCCGCTAAACCTGGGGGAGGGACTTACTACTGTCTGTTGTACTTAGCCCATAATGTAAAGGCAGGTACTGAAGCTCGATGAAATATATTGTTTGATCAGTTCTGTGGGTCTTCCCTAGGCAGAGGGAAAGGTGGCCTTGGTGAGGGCGAATTGTGACTGGGAACAGGGACCAGGCTGCTCCGGGAGCCAGGAGCTGTGGGTGGCAGCATGACCAGCTGCAATCAATACTTGCTATAAAAAATGCTGATATTGAGATTTCTATGCAAAAGGCAGTTAAGTGCATTATTTAAATGCTTTCATGCTTTCAGTAGATGTTTAAACTTGAAGTACGTATTAAACTTTATGCCTAGATGCTTTCCTGAGCTGGTGCCTAAACCTGAGGGGAAAAAAAAAAATCAAACCGTGCTTCTAATGGCAGAAAATACTGTCTTAATGAAATCAATACAAGCATTTATCTTGCCATTTCAAATTAGTATAATGATCAGAACGAACAAGCAAGTTTAGAAAGTGTAACCCACCAGTGCAGTGATGAATTGGACATGTTTCAGAATATCTGGTCAGCCTTCCTAGTGATTTATGAGTGTCAGGAGCTTAATAATGGAAAAAAAATGGGTTGAGTCTTTCTATTTTGCTGTTTGTTATTGCTGTGCTCTCTGTTTTAAAATAACCTGTGCAAATAATTTTATTAATTTTATATAACTCTGGATGAAATACACAGATTAATCTATGTTTACATAATTTACCTCAATATCTGGCTATTTTCCACATAAACTACTTCAGTTCCAGATTTCCTACTAGGTATATGGCTTGGGTTGGAAGAGACCTCAAAGATCATCCAGTTCCAACCCCCTGCCATAGACTGGTTGCCCCCCAGCTGCTCAGGCTGCCCAGGGCCCATCCAGCCTGGCCTAGAGCACTGTCAGGGATGGGGCACACACAGCTCTGGGCAGCAGTACCAGGGCCTTTTCACCCTCTCCGTAAAGAATTTCTGTGTTACATCCATCCTACAACTCCCCTTCTTATGGATATGTGAATCTATATCTGTAAAATATGTATTAATAATGAATTTTTATTTCATTTCCCCAAAACACCTGAGACTTTCCCCAGGTTTAACGATAGTGTATGCCTTGTGTTTTAAATTTATATATATTTATTTTTCACATTATTTTCTTTCTTGCATGCATGCAACTTGAAATATATATTTCATTTTGGTACTCTAAACATCTGTAACAAAAATAGAAATATAAATGATATCAAAATAAAGAATAAGGAATTAATATCATCACATTTAGCTGCATTGCCTCCAGTATTTCTGCTACCATCCCCGAAGAAAACATTTCTTAAGCTGGACTTTTTTCCAGGTTGTGAACAATACAATTAAATAAAAGGAGAGGCATTTCTGAACACTATTCAGTGTTTACTCAAAGAACACAAAGGTTTGATGCTGGTGTTTCTTCACATATGCCTTTATTCTTTCCTTCTGGAAGAATTCTTCAATGGTAGTTATTTACTCCATCCTAATTTTTTTAATATATATAAATATTAATATGACGTTAAGCAACATGTAAATCATATTCAACCTACTAGAAGGCAAACTACTAGATAATAACAGTAAAACTGGAGTATCTTCTGTAAACCTTAAAAAGGTGGGAAATTTTATTTTATCTTTAGCATTAGAAAAGGGTTTGTTGGGTGCAATTTCACATAATGCAAAGCTGTACTACCTAATAGTGGCCTGTGTAGATTGGAAAGTGTCAGTAGAATAATGCTGACCAGCGAAATGAGAAACTGTATAATTTAGCTGTAAGACATTTTAACCTTTTTTTGTTTCCAAATCTAGCTGTAAGACATTTTAACCTTTTTTTGTTTCCAAATCAACACCAAAATGGGAGTTAAACCCAGTGGCAATGTATTTCCTTCCCTCCTTTTTAGATTTTGAGAATTTTACATAAAGTTTATATTCCTTTTTAAGTATTCTTAGTAACCCAATACACTCTGCAGCACTGGTGCTTATTATGAAGTGAGATGACTTCTATGGTGTCCCAAAGACTGGCTATGTATAATCATGCCACCCCCAACAGGTCTTCATGGAAGGTATCATTCTCATTTTTCTGCACAAAGTTTAATCTGATCCCCTCCTTCGGTAAATTAGACACTAAAGCCTTCAGGAAATCAAACTGAATAATCAAACATTTAATAAAAAATGCATCATGGTACGTCAGACTATGTTATCAGCTTGGAAAGAAAGCAGCGTGAAATGCTCAGACAATAATGATTTTCATGAATATAAACATCACCGATGACTTCAACCTTATTGTACTTCTGAAATGTTTAAACCCTTTTGCTAGATTAAGTTTTCTTCAAACCTTTCTGACAAACAGTACTTCATAAAAAAAAAAATTCAAGTTGATAAATGATTATGAATGAACTGATTATGAATATGAAGTGAAATTAGGTCATGTCAAAGCTATCTGTAGCATACACATTTGTAAATATTTATCACAGTCCCATCGTTGTCGCTGATAGGTCCAAATGAGCAAGGCAATTCTAAATCTTCCTGCCCCGCTTGCAGTCCTTCGTTTTAAATCAGATAAGGAGTGTCATAATCTTGCAGAAGGCTTTTTAGCTCACTTTTGGATAGAGGAATCTTATTTCTTTCAGAAATGAAGAAGAGGAGGAAGTATTTACTTTTAGATAATAGTTTATATTTAAAGCAAACAGTGTTTTGACAATGAAAAAATGGAACTGAATGATAATGATAAAATAGGACTTTCCTGTAATTGGATAGAAAGTTCATATATGTGAGTAACACACTGTTATATATATAATCTTTTCCATCTATCCTTCATTAAGATTTTGACTTCTGTTCCTGTTATTTTGGACTACAAAACAGTTGCAACCTTTTTGAGAAAAAGAATCCATGATGGTGCTTTGGGAGAATGTGGGAAATTGCTGTAGAATTAGCCAGTTTGATATCCTGTACAGGACATTTACATCCAGCCCAACCCTTGGTGGACCATAGCATTTGCTGAGCTGTGGAAAAAAAGGGGAGAACAATTAGCATCATGTTTTAATTTGCCTTTTCCTTTTTGATGTATAACAATGATCGTTAGCCTTAAAAAACGAGAAGGCTTATGTATGATTCAGATCACTTTCCCCTTTAATGTAAGATTTACTCTGCCCGTGTTTGCTGAAAACAAAGGTGTCTCTGGAAGCTTCTTCCTATTGAGGATCTAGTATTACAGTGAGTATACCCATTTGTAATGCTCGATCTTGTATTAACTTCAATGCAGTACTTTTCTTTTTTTTTAACAGTACATGACTTGTTTGATGTGATAAAACATTAAGATAATACCGTGCTCTTCAAATTTTACTTTACTGCTTTTTTTCTTTAAAAAACAATTGTCACTTTGCAGTGACTTGCAGCAAATGAGGCACCTGATTTACCAAATACAGTTAAGATGCCCAAATATCAGTTGCTATCAAATGACTGGTGGTAAATGTTCCTCTAAAAATGCTTATTTTACAAGGAAAGAGAAGAGTACAGGTGTAAATGTTGTGCCGCAGTGCATTGTTTGTTGTACCTAACAGCGCTTTCAGACATTTGTGAAGCAACCCATTACAGCAATAACACCAATGACAACCTCAAGCAAATGGGTACACGATAAAAGTACTAATAAAATTCCCCTATATTCATTAATGTACCTTGTAATAGACCGGTTAGAAGACAATTTGTTCTTTCTCTCATGCAAATACTTCTATTAATGGAGCAGAGAATAATGAAAATGTAAAAGGTACACTAAAACACTCTGATGAATATATGGGCTGAAGTTGGTGTTTCCAGGGCTGAAATATTGAAAGGAAATAGAACACTAATGTTCTCAATATTACCATTGCGATGAATCAGTTCGGCACTTGGTCTGGACCATTTCAGAGATTCAGGAAAAAAAAGAATAATCTCTTTCCAATTAATGTCACTTTTACCATGGAAAGTGCGCCACAAAACTACAAACACTGTTCCACTGATAGCTACTCAAATGATTTGAGAACTAATAAAGAACCGAAGTGTAGTGCAAATTAATCTTAGCTCATTTCAGTTACGTAAATTTGAACTGACTTGGAAGAGGAGGAGGTTTTACAACATCATTTTTTGTTGACTGAGAATATGTTCACTACGTATTTCAGATTTTCTGGGAATTTAGCTCAGATATTTTAGCTTTCCAAAGCTAGGAGCCTGAGTAGGCCACATAGGAAAGACAGGCGTCTGCATATAGGCATTTAAAATACCTCTGTGAGATATCTGAAGTTAAACCATACAAAAAAGAGACTACTGTTACAGGTTTCAGAGGTGTTAAAGTTGACAGGAAATATTCCAGCTTCTAACCTAGCATTTCATTGAAGTTTTATCTTTGAATATAATTTTAAAGGATTCATTCTGAGTCTTTCCATTGTGAATTTATTAGTTATTCCTGTGCAAAGGAAGCCTATTGGAGATGTTACATCTGTGTTTAATATAATTAACATATACCCTGATCTGGAAATGGATTTGTATCCATAATGTTAAGCTCATCAGATTTAGTAGAAACATTTAAATACTTAAAATGCAGAACTGGCTTTATTATCTAGCTAAATCAGGATTAAATAAACAAATCGAAGTCTAGGTTCTTACCGACTGAAGGTAAGTTTTACTGAAAGCTATACTATTGTCAACATTCAAACCACTTGAAAGGTTTTGAGAGTTTCACTAACCATGGAAATTAAAAACAACACTCTGTGGTGCTCCTACTTCTGTTACTATTGTACACTGTGTAAGTAATCTATTCATTGGGATATGCTCTTAAGGAAAGGGAGCTTGCACAGCTAAAGATATCAAACTGTGATAGAATTATGCAACCTAATATCAAACACACACACACAAACATACACACACACACACACACACAGAAAGTGTTGTGCAGAAAAGTAAACCATTTTGCTCTGGGGTTTCTATCCAAAGGGTAAGTAGATAAACACTGGTGGTTCTTGAAAGGAGGTGTATCATCTGCTTGTTCTCCTAGGGGGCTTGATGCTGCATTGCATCTCAGAAATGACATTAGAAATTGACCACCCAGTGATCTCAAATCACTGGAGAAGGCATTCGAGTTTCTCCTTAATAAATAAATAAATACATGTCCCTCCTGCAGCTCTATGGACTCTCTGGGAGTGTTTTCTCCTGTGAGTCCTTCAGCAACTTCCCCCTTTGAGTGCTGATCCTCCCTGCCATGCTCAGCTGGGAGCCTTGCATCTAAATTTCCACTTTCAAAACATGTTCACAAGCTTTCTCCTTGGCCCTTATAGACAATTTACTAGGAAAAAGGAAAAAAGGAAACAAACATTTTATTTATTTATTTATTTATTTTAATAATTCGTTAACCTAGAAAGAAAAGCCCTATGGAGATATTATCACTTTCTATTATAGCTGACGGTTCTTAGAGTGATTTCTGTAGACAGTTTCCTATTACAGTTTCATAGTGTCCTATTGATTTTGTTTCTCTTAAGGGCTTTCACACCAAAGGATTGTATATAATAAAAGGACAATAAAAGAAATTGCTAAGGAGTAAGGATTATTATTCTGTGTTTACTGTTGTTCCAACTATATGATAAAAAAGGGCTGAAGCAGTGTACTTATAACTACTGGGATTTGTAGGTAGTCCTGTGTAAATGTATGCTGACCTCCAACTGACTGAAATGGCAGAATCAATAATAAGAAATCCACCCACCATTTATTATACTGAAATTGTTATGCAGGATATATATTAAGAGGGAACGTTTCATCTACAGGGTTTACTGTATCATGTTACATATCTTTACTTTCTTGAAAGCACCTATCATATCAGTGTGGATATTATATTGCTCCAGCATAATAGCATTGCACTGGCAATCCAAATTCAGTAATTTTTTTCTTATATGCTATATTTATGACCAAAATAGCCACAATTTTCTTCACATGAAATATTAAGCGTAATCTAATCTTTCTCTTCTTGGCAGGAGAATATCGTAATTCCATTCAGTCTTCAGCCATTCTTTAAAAAGACTAACGATGGAATTTTGTTAAAAAAAAAAAAAAAAAAAAAGAGCAATCAATTCTTGTAAAACTGATCAATGATTTCCTATTCATGAAAGCAATTACACAATTGTAACAAATATCACAGCTGCTCCTTCAGGCTTTTGAAGTCACGTGAGTAGTTGTTACTCAAGTAAGAGACCTCATTGAATTTAGATTAGCATCTCTCTTTGATACAATCAAGATAATTTTGTGTTTCTGTTACAGTAAAAGCTGGTTAGATTAAAACTTCCTGAAATCTTCCCCATCTTCCCCAGTGTCACACAAAGTTACAGACTTAAAAGTGGTACCATTCTCTCTCATCTGTAAAACACAAGTTGACATCGGTGACACCAAGGGAAAAAAAAAAGTCCAATATAGGAATGTGGATTCAGAAAATTAACAAAGATCTATAATTTAAAGAGTCGTACTCATGAACATCCTCCACATACCCAGAGATTGGAATAATAACACCATGTCCAAATAACTCAAAATGTGTAGATATTTCTGAAAATGTTTTTTGTATGTAGCTAAAGTTTTGGAAAATATTCCTTTGTTTTTGAGAAGCGCATTAAATTTTGTTCGATTCATACAATATTTACAAAGCCAAGAAAAGGAATGCACAATTCACATAAATAATACACTGAAATACTAACAAAAGTATAAAATATTCTTTTACTTAAAAGAAAGTTCTAAATTTACCTACGAACTACAAAGTTTAAACCCCTGTGGTTATTAAAAGCATTATGATATACAGAGAAGATGCCTCTTTAAACTATGAAGTGCAGATAATTTGGCTTTAGACTTCAGTATCCAGGGAAAGAAAGAAAAAAGTAGATTGGAGTAATAACAAAATGACCTCATTTGCTGAGATGGAAGCGCACTGTTTACTCTTTGATGTAACAAACCTCCTCCTTCCTTCAAATGAGAACACATTTGTATTTACATTTATGGAGACAGAATTACGGGGTGAGCATAAAATTCAGATATTACATAATGGACAAAAGTGGCACTTTCATAAAAAGAGCTGCTGATTTTAAAAGTTTGATTTAGATGAGATGTTTTTCACAAAAAAATCTTATCGTCCTTGGATTATTAGTTTCTAAGGGCCTATTGTGGCCTGTAAGTAAGGCATAACTCAATTCAAGAATCAGAGGCACTGAGACAATAGTGCTATGGATTACACTTGCTTTCTTCCTCTTACTCTATTTTTTTAATTGGGTAATTGAATCCAAGTTATAACCAAACTGGTATAAAAGGTCAGAGCATGAATTAGTCTCCTCTTGGGACACTTTACCATGTGTCCTTGCGGCTCTTAAGGACATTTCCACTACGTTTAAAGAAATAGACTGCAAACCTGGGCATCGACCATTTATTTTTGGCTGAATCTGCCTCCTTGGTTTGTCCTCCAGAGCACAACAGGAAACACTGTCAGCTATTAGCCTACAAAGCAACTCTGATAAAGAATGTGTACTGGATTTGTTGTTTTTTTTTTGTAAGTGGGCAGTGTGTAATGAATAAACTGTACAGAAAGGGAAGCCTTTAGAAATTAAGATTAACGTATGGCCTAAGGTTAATGATATACTATCCAAAGTTTCTTTTCTTCCGTGAAGGCATATCTTGGTTCATATGTGCTGCAGCTATTGAAATTATCATAGAAGAAAACATTTTGAAGAGGAATTATTGCCAATATTTAAATACGGGGAGAATATGAAGTATAATATGCAATTTAAAGCTCATTAAAGTTATCTTCCTAGTTATTTCTTTAACAAAAGGATTTGGACTGGATTAATTATATCATGACCAAATTTAGAGAAGCTGATGTAATGTTTTTTCTGGTATTGTGCTTTATAGTTACATTGCAGCTCTTGGCATCTCCTGCTCTGTATTCATTCTCTCTTCAAGTTTTTACTTCGAATCTCTGCCTTTGTGTGTGTGCCTAAAAATGTCTGTGAGACATTCTACTCTACTACTCTACTTTGTAGGAAAGTGTTCTGAGAAAAGCAACACATTTTTATTAATTATTGTATTTATTATTCACGACAAGAGTGCTTCTTCATATAAAAGGACCGGCATGATCCAATGAAAATGTCCATGAATTGTGAGGCACAAAGTTAATGGATATCAAACTCTGGCTGTTTGAGTGCTCATGAACTAACTTCCTACATTCCAGATGGTCTACCTGAGGCAGAGAAAACTTTGGGAGCCCCAACTCATAAAGAGACTCTGCTACAGACAGAGGACCAGGAGGGGATGACCTCTTGGGTCACTTTATGACCAAATCAGTGAAGAACTCAATATATATATTTTTTTCACATAGCTGAACTCATCAGCACAGCAGTAAGTGAGAAAAAAAAGAAGAGAGAAAGATTAAGCCCTTGATCTTCTAGTCTTGCCCTGAGTGACTGAAAAAAACCCGGTGCCAGATGCAGGCAGAACTCCATCCTCAGTCACTGCTTTGCTATACTGAAAGCACGAGAAGTGCCTGGCTCTCTGAGCAAAATTCAGCTTTTCATAGACTAGGAAAATAGGGATTGGAGTGTGACACTGAAAAGTTTAAAAGCATTTTAGAAGGCAACAAAGTGTGTACTGCTGGCTTTAAAAGATTTTGAACAGTCGGACACATGAGACCGAACAAGAAAATGTATAATATCTCAAAAATATTACAAATTATTTGTAAATGTGTGTAGGTATTTTGGAAAAGCAACGTGTGTGTTGTTCTCTTGTTAACACTGATGATAACGAGGTAACTTATACGCGGTGCAAAAATTGGTGTAAAAACTGAGTTCAATTATTATTCAGCACATTGAGCAAGCAGTACAAAAGAAAAGAAAAAAAAATTGCTAAGCAAATTGTATTGAACATCTGTCTCAAAAATGCTTAAATCAATAGTAAAAGCAAACTTTATTTGACTTGCAGCCACAGTCTAATTCTATTCCCAAATTTTCCACAGGCTAAGTAATTACAATTAACCAGTGATTAATGCTTTATCTAATAAGAATTTTGTTGAGGAACTGAATATACAATACTTCCCCAAAATCATGGGGAAGTTAAAGGAGTTTGTCACAGACATAACTATAGGCAGGTATATAGCAGAAAATACATTATTATTTGATCACTTCTGAAATTGTTCTTACATTTGATTTATGGTTTTAGGGTGTACATTTTCATGCTAATACTTTTTTTTAAAGGCTCTTGCTCAAAGACAAAATTATTTTCTTCTTTTTTGGGAGTAAAATCAAAGGTAATTCTATCTTGAACTGACGGCAGAAGTTTTCTTCTTCAGAAGTATTTCCTCTATTAACTTAAGCCTTCTATTTTTGATTATGCACCTGTCTTTCTCTTCATACAATCTTTGTTCCATTCAGCTAGAGTTTCTTGGCAGTTTTCTTTTGTAACCACACGCAACATTCTCAACACCCTTTGAGCGCAATTTCTCTTAAAGACAAGAGACTCTCATTTGTTTTGATAAAAACAAAATATAGAAATGTTAGAATTTTTCACAACCTACTCATCCAATCTGTAAATATAGATTAGAAAGTAATTCTAGATAAAATAGAGATATATTTGAGTGCATTTGACTATGAAAAACATTGGGCTTTAGCTCCTTTTTATTTGCAGTTTCATCAGAATGAAGGAATTATTATAAAATGCATTAAATTTCAGGAGTCAATATTTTTTCAACCCCACTGCCTTCTTTTGCTGTATCTCCAGATAAATAAAGCTGTCTTTGATGTTAAATAAATACTCAAGCTTGTAGCTTATCCAATCTGCCAATTACCTTTGATTCCTGGGGTACTTGCCAAAAAAGTTTCATTTATCCAAGAATGATACACGTAGGAATCAAACGTGTCATAATGAGTACTCAGCGTCTCTGCCAGTTTTAAATAAAAATCAGGGGATTAACCATATATCCATTATCTCTATTTCTGGCTTCACATTTTAACATCTAGTTATTTGAGGAATTAAGGAAATGGCAAAGGTGAATTTCAGGAAGGTGAATGAGGGTCTTACTCTATCTGTAACCTGCAGAGTTTTATATCTGCGCCCATCCACTGTTGGGGTATGAATAACTCCAAGATATATTACAGCTACTTCCAATTTCCATGTCAGAGGGCTCTGGTTTCTCTTGTCAGGCCCGGGTTCATGGGGGAATGGAGAGCTCTGCTTCACATGCACAGACTTGGGAGGCAGGAATACAAAGCAGTGGAGGTGAGATACCTGACACTGCTGCCTGAACTTGCAATAACTCCTTCAGAAATGTCCCAAAGAACCTCAAGAACTTCACAAGACTTTGTCCAGACCATCATCTCCGGGAGTCCTCAAAGTAACATGGCTTTTTGTCATTTGAGCTTATCAGGCACATATAAGTGTGCTAAAAGCAAAAATACATGGCTTAATCTCTGCGACCTTTGTAAAGCAGAAGATTGGTCAAAATTAGACCTTATATATACATGATATATATATAGAGAGAGATACGGTATCTACTAAGAAAATAACAACAGTTTCACGTACTAAGGAAGGATTTCACTTTCAAAATATCGAACCTGCTTAATTTTGTTTGATTGTTTGTTTGTTTTTCTTTTTATGTTAGCTGGTTTGTTTGGTTTTATTATTATTTTGGAGCCTGCTATTACTTCTGAAATAGATTTTTACATTTGAAATTCAGTGGTTGCTTAATATTGAGAATCCTCTTTTTTTTTCTTTTTTTTCTTTTTCCTTCCTTTTTTCTTTTTTTAAATTCTGGGCATACTTTGAAAGTTTAATCAGCATTCTAACAAGTTTCCAGTTTGCTGATTCTTCTGTTGCAGAATAACTTGCACTGGAGAACTTAAAAGGCATCTCTAATTTCTGTTACTGTCAAAGGCTGGATGGGTCCAACATTTCACTTTGAAATTATGTTCTTCTTATGAACTGCTTATTAGGCAATTATGTGTGCTGTTTAAGCTAGAACTAGCTAGAAATTGAAATAAAATTATTTTTAAAAGACTCAGTGGTGGTTCTTGTTGAAAGGCAGTTATGGCTGTGAGGCTGTCAGATAGGGTTTGGAATAATGAGACACACAGGTAATCAGCACGAACTGGCAGGAACATTTTTCCAGTGATTTCATTCCAAGGGGACCTGATTATAAAAATATTGTGCTTATTACTTTTGAACGAGCATTTTAAGTATGTCTGGCTAAAAAGGGTTGCATATGGCATTACTATTTCAGGCATCTATAAACGGTAAAATCCACGTATCTAGAGAGGGGAAAATTGCTGTATCGAGGATTATGCTTTTAGTAAGTCAGTCAAACAAATGTTTTTGCGACCTGCAACTTAAATGTTCTGCTCCCAACTTTTGAAAAACATCCTAGGTGTGACTGGCTCCAGTGAAATACACAGGGAATACTCCCAGCAGGTTGTGATTCCCATCCTGCCTATACAGACAAGATTTTTGTCTTGGTCTGTTCTTTGGTTATCAGTTCTCATTTAAAATACTCCCTTCATCCAAGTGGACCACAAACCCACTCATAGTCAATTCTAATTTTCTTCTTCATTAGGAACTTCTTGTTAACTTTGAGAACACATAAAACTGATTAACGTAAAACCGAGCAGAACAACAACAACAAAGATATCTGAGTTTGCTCAGATATAGCCTACTTATCAAGAAGGAGGGAAGTAAGATGGATATAAGACTGCATCCTCTTGCTACTGGTACCACTCACATTGCGGTATAGCTCACAAGTCCAAAAATAAATCTGCAGTATAAGAAGAGAGGGAGAGAGGAATTTTCTCAAAAAATAGCACTGATTTAAAGAAGAAGAACTGAAAAAAACATTAGCAGAAATGGAGGAATACTCGGATCTCTTAATTCAGCATCTATTGCCTAGAGCATTGTACCAGGTTGTCCTGGTTCACAGGTGCTGTTATTCAGATGTGATTCAACTCATGCATGCAGGAGTGAAGAGCTGTTGCTCTTTTGATAATAAATGCTTTTCACTGCTATTTTTGTGTTTGTGAAGATGGAGAAAAAGTTCATATATGGTGCTCGGAGATATGATTTAGCAGAGGGTTGTTAGAGTTAGGGTACTATGGTTAGGCTGCAGTTGGACTTGATGATCTTTGAGGTCTCTTCCAACCTGAGTAGTTCTATGATTGTATGATTATATATATATATATATGTATACGGATAGCTTATAGCTTATAGCCAATGATTAAGACTGTATTAAAAGATGACATTTTCACAACTGCATAAGATCCAGTTTAGTCTCTCTCTCATCCATTTTGCATTACTGAAGCCTGATGAAGTTTTTCCAGGTAGCCACCAGATACGTCTTTATTGCCACAGCAGATACTGCTTATAGGCAAATACAGATCACACTGATAAAAGAAAGAATAAAATCTGAACATTCTCTTTTGATGTTGAAAAGAAATAAAAGCACAATGGGTGGCATCACAGAGCTCCCACTGATTCTCTTGAAGGGGTAAAGAATTCAGTAACAACTTTGGAACCACACAGCTAAGCTACAAAGCAATATCCTTTCTTGAATCTCTGGATGTAACTTAACAATTCTTTTAAATTGGAATTTGCAATTATAAACTAAAACAGTTCACAGAGTTTAAAAAATAAAAAAGCTATTCCGTATTAACTACATGGAATTGTGCCATGCTAAGTCATAATGATAGGGCAAAATGAAAGAACATCTATTTGGTGGTCATCTCTTACATGTTTCCCTATTAGTTTAAGCAGAATAAACTGAAAAGACCAACATTAGTAACAAGCCAACAGAGTGCCGGTTGCTTGGAGCATCATATGGTTAATTAGTTTTAAAATGACTCTCAATAGGTAAATCTGCTGCTATTCTACATTTTGTCTTAATAATTTAGTACAGCCCTTGGTGAGCCTGAGCTGCTCTTAATACAAAAATGCATTTTAAAATGCTGGACCAGACCATGTAAACTTGACACGAGCCAGCAGCGTACACTTGCAGCCCAGAAGACCAACAGTATGCTGGGCTGCAACAACAGAGGAGGGCACAGGGCAGGGTGGGGATTGTCCCGCTTTGTTGTCTCCCTTCATAAGGCTCCACCTGGAGCCCTGTATTTGGGCTCTGAACACAAGAAAGATGTGCAGCTGTTGGAGCAAGTTCAGAGAAGAGCCACAAAGTTGCTCATGGGGCCAGAGCACCTCTCCTATGATGAAAGGCTAAGGGAGCTGGGGTTGTTCAGCCTGAAGAAAAGTGCTGTAGAGACCTCATTGCAACTTTCCAGTACTTGAAGGGAGCTTATAAGCAGGAGGGCAATCTTTCACATGCACGGACAGTGATAGGACAAGGGGGAATGGTCTGAAACTAAAAGAGGGGATATTTAGATTAGGTATTAGGAGGAAATTCTTCACTCAGGATGATGAGGCATTGGCCCTGCTGCCCAGACTGTGTGCGTGCCCAACCCCTGAAAGCACTGAAGGCCACAGATGGGCCCTGGGCAGCCTAAGCTGGTGGGTGGCAACCAGCCCACAGCAGAGAGATGGAAATGGATGGTCCTCAAGGACCCTTCCAACCCAAATCATTCTATGATTCTATGCAGGAAGGTAGGAAGATATAGCTGATGTCCCCTCTACTGGTGATAGGTAGATGGCTGGACTGGATGATCTTGTAGGACTTTTCCAACCTTGGTGATTCTATAATTTACCCAGAGGCAATTTACCCAGTGGGCTCTATGTAAATACATTTTTGACCTCTTCCCCATGCATCAGCTGCATGTGTTCTCCTCTGCTTGTCCAAATAAGCAAGACTAAAACAAAAACTTAAAAGAAGAACATAGATATGCATTTAAAGGAAACAGCCAGAAGAAAACACCTTGCAGTAGCCAGATGCAGGAAGGACAATGTGAAAATGAAAAACAAAAAATAAAAATTAAAAAAAAAAAAACAACAAAACACAAAAAACATAAAATGGTAAGTGAATTCCTGCCCTGAAAGAACTGGATTAGCTTAAAATGAGTGCAGTGTTCTTGAGCAAGAACACACATCGAGGCGCGAGGAGGACTGCTGACATCTAGTGTTTTCTGCTTAAACAAATCCTCTGCTGACACGTTCTCAAAGAGCAGAAGGGTCTGGATTTAGTGGCAGCCCCTGGGCTCGAAGAACACACAGAGATCCACGGCATGCATTTTGTAAAGGAGTTGCAGAGGGAGCAGGCTTGAAGTTCCTCCTCTGTATTGCCTGCTTGTATTAATTATATTTTTTTAATGCCTATCCTTTTGCAGACTGAGGCAAAGGGGACTGCAGAGGGAGCTGCTTTTGAACATTCACTTTCTCCTTCCCTGATATTCTTATCTTCTTGAACCAAGAAACAGCTTTTAAAATCAAGATCATCAATCAATGCAAGCAAAAGACACCAGGAAACTCTTGCCTGTCTGCCTCGCTTCCTTGAAACCAACAACCACATTTGACTCTATTTGCTTTACATGCATAACAAGAAAAAGCTGGAAAAGAGTGCTTTCACTGATATCGCAGATGCAATAAGAGCATATAAATATTGAATGTCCTCACTGTGATTGTCAGTGTGCTGCCTTTTAACCAAACATAATTCTTCTATAATAGTTTCATTGGAGAATATGTTTTGCCTCCCCACGCAAGTTCATTCTCTTTGCTCTGTCTATTTACAGTTTGAGCATGCTGTCTGGTTATGTTAGGACTGTCATTCTTATGCTGTCATTATTATGTGAATTGTTTTGTGAGCTCTGTTGCTGTTAGACTCATTATTTTCAGCCTGCTAAATGTCCTGACCTAGATTTGATTGCCTACCAGGTGACTCATTATTTAAATTAACTCGTAGATCTACATCAGGCACTACAATCTAATTCCTTGAATTAGATTGCCTGCTGATTCTTCCTCTCCAAAGGACTGATAGTTTGAATGACTGTCATTTATGAAAATAAAAAAAAAAAAAGTCCTTTATATACGAATCAGTATTTAGATATTAATTTTCTTCTGTAACTTCAGTCTGGAATTTGTTTTTCTAAGCCTGAAATACATGTAGGGATGTGAACTATAGAAAATACTGAAAACAGTCAGTAGAAAGCCACGAGAATTTAATATTTTGCCTGCAATAACCTTTACTTAAATCTCCTAGAAAGATAATGTTTGGCTTGCACTGAGGCTGTCTTTACCTATATTGCAGATGCTTTGACACAGCAGCTGCAGGGAAAGCTGCGTGCTAAACACAGGAGGAGATCGTAACTTCCCAGAGCATCTCATGCAATCTAAAGGTTACAATGAGAATGTCTTTTTGCAGTGATGGATGGCTGCCCGCACGGGCTGCATCGTTATTTGGTGTGGGACAACTAGGGCTGATACCGCTCATCAATGAGGACAACTGGTTCATGATCTGTCTTTCAAAGATAAGACATGAAAAAGACACAGACCTCAGGAATGACTGTTCCCTTAACCAGAGGACTGTTCTGATGAGGATATCAGCTTTCCTGCATGTATTAGTCCAGAGGAGGCACTTTGCATAAAGTTTCATAAATAGTTCATTTCTTTGTAATCATTACCCTCTATAAAACGATTTAAAAATGCATCATTCTTGTGCCACTCTAATTAATATTGTTTCCAGCTGATGAGTGGTTTTGACTCTGCAAGGTCAGCTGTTAAATTGACACAGTCACACTCAGCTCTAAGCCCGTTAGTGCTTCATGGGGCTGAAGTTTCTCCCTTGGGTGTTCTGCTTTTACAGTGGTAGGGACAGCCTCCTTGTCTGTCTGCTAATGTTTGCTCTGCCTCTTCTGAATGGTTGCAAGGCACAGGGAGAAAAAAGTAACAGTACTTGAGGTTTTGAAGCTG
The DNA here is from genome assembly GCA_030625065.1 of Alectoris magna. Taxonomy (NCBI): domain Eukaryota; kingdom Metazoa; phylum Chordata; class Aves; order Galliformes; family Phasianidae; genus Alectoris; species Alectoris magna. Next base: position 811,615 of record CM060567.1, on the reverse strand, counting down.
AACCTGTAGAAAGAGCAGAATTCATCCCTTCAGCACAGCAAGGGAAGGGAAAGGAAAGCCCTGGGTGATGCAGGCTGGTGCTTCCTGCTGCACAAGCAGAGGGACTCGCTGCTGGGCAACCTCAGCTCAGTGAGCATGCAATCACAGGCCTAATTGTAATCAAATGAGTAATCCAGGACCAATCCATAAGACACATCAGTGTATAATTAACATTAAGCAAGTGCCTGCTCCTATTGGACTTAATAGAAGATAAGCACATCTTAATGGTAAGCATATAGTTGGTTGAATCAGACCTCTCCAATCTCCAGATATTTCAGAGAAGAAAACTTCTCTAATCTCTAAGAGTATGAAGGATTTTTTTTCTTGAGTGTGGCCTCTGGGACATAGCAGAACCTGGGGTAAATGAAGCAGTTATGAGAAATACATACGTGTGTATGAAAAACAAAGAAAAGCAAAGCGTATTTAATCTAAATTAAATCCCCTGAGGAGTACAAGCCAGTGCATAAAGCACTCTGCATTAATTTCTGTTGCACAGGAAGGATGAGGAAGCGTAGGATATTGCTTCTGTTTGTTAAGACCAGAACATTTATTGTATTTGTATAGCTCTGTGGGAAAGGAACTGCTTGCAACACTGAAGACATAAAGCTCTTGGTGGCCAGAGGTTGATCCAGAGCAGAAAATGGCAGCCATATCCACAGGAGCTTGCACAGCCACCTCATCGACTCCAGCTTCCAAAGAGCAGTCCACAGAGCCTTTTGTACTCCAGCATTTCCATTGCTAGCTTCCAAAATTACCTTTTATTGATAAAATATAAGAGTATTAAAAAATTACAGGGGAAAGAAATAGGGAAAACAGTTGGAGAAGAATGGGAACTCGCTATGAGCATTGTTGGGAATACAGAAACACATGCTAGCTGCTGATGGCAGAGGCACATAAACTATCAAACTGTTCTGCACAGCTAGGGTAAAGTCTGCAGAATTAAACATTAATGCTAAGCTGCTTAAGATGAACACTGTGACTCCAGACTGTGTACATTAGGAAGGTTGACAGAAGACTAATTTCTAAAGGGGAAAATGCTTTAAAAATTAAGCACAGCCATCAATAAATCAGCCGAGCTTAAAATAAAAATAGAGGTTTGGATTTATACTGACATTTGAATATAATATAGCTATAAGAATAAAGGGTTTACAGAACTATGTTCTACAGTAGTCAACTATTTCTAACACTTAATGTCTTTATGCTGGATATCGTGCTTAGAGAATTGTAACCAATGGTGTAGTTTGTGGATTTGTATCAAACTTTGCATGGTACAGACGCTACGATAATAATTTCTCTTATTGCAGATCTTAGTACAGATCTTCAGAGTGCTTTACTAGCATTATTTAATGACATGCACAATAGCCCTTTGAGGTAAGCATTGTGGAGATGGAAAAGCTGAGACGTGTCAAGATATTTCTTAAAGCTATTTGGTGAGCAAGCAGAAGGGTAAGAATTAGAATTTAAGAGGACTTAGCTCCCCAAAATGGCTAAAGATTGTTTCTCTACAAAGGTTTCCAAATGTGATTAAACTATTAAAGTGCTTTCATTCAAACTGCAAATAACACGTGGGCTCCAGCCCACTCCAGTGCCTTTGGCCTAAACTACCTCTTTTTGTTGGTGAGGGCTAGATCCTCGGAGAGGTTTTGTAATCTGCCCCTTTAGCAAAGTGCTTACAGCAATAAGACTGCACGCATACAGAGTTTAAGCACCTGCATTAACGCCTCTGTGGATTAAAGTCATGTGGTTCAGCACCTTAACAGACTAAGCTTTAAATTTACATTTTAATGTCATACACTGCTTAAGAGAATTAATTTTTAATAGGCAAGGTATTGTTTCTGATGAGCTTAGTCCAGCAAAAACCTGAAAATCTTTCTGCTCATGGGCACATCCAGCAGCACCAAGTCTGCTCTGTTAGCCCGCATTTAGGTGATGCTCAGGTGTGTTCCATCGTCCCCAATCTAAACAAGCACAGGGACTCCAGAAGACAGTGGGAGCTGCCTGTAAGGTAGCTTGCTCTGTTCCTTCACTTTTAGTTGTAGTAAGCACATGTTATTTGTGATGTTTTGGTTGAACTGTGTTTCAATCATAAACTGCTGCGTTTGATTATGATTTTCGGCATTCTTCTTCTCTCTGGAGGTGACATGGTGAAGAAGTGTGCCTTTCCATCTGACTTACAACCTAAGGAACTGGTTCTCTTGTTTCCTCGCTTGGTAAGATTTTTTTCAGAGCATGGAGTTTACTTTTGAGAAGATTTTACTTAAAAGTTGTAATACTATCTGGCTCCCAATGCAATATATCCCAAATGCGACAAACCTGGCATCTGGGCTGATGGTAGCTGTCTTTGGCTCTCTTTGGAGATAAAACTAAGACAACATGGAGTCATTCTGCTTTTCAATCAGAAATGAAAAACACAATTCAACAGTAAACTTTGAGGGAGATTTCATTCACTGGCTTATCTAGAGGATGAGTGGTTGTGTCGGAATTTGCAAGATTCTTGTTTAATATTCAGCAGCCTTAGCACTCAGTAAACTGTGGTCTAATTTATGGTTATTATTATGGCTGCTTTTGTGAACAGAGTCTGAGCTAAATGGGCTCCTTGAGTGCTTGTGTGGTATTTACAACAATCCTTACAGTAATCACTAATATTTGATATTGAGAAACAATGATGTTTCTCTTTTGATCAGCATTTCATGCTTTTAAACGGAGCTTTATTTCCATGTTAAATGGAAAGTGTTTGCTTTTGACTGATGAAGAGCTTTTTTTTTTTTTTCCCCCATTTTGTGGCAGAATCTTTTTGCATGAAATAAGAAACAAAACAAGAATACCCAAGAATACTCAGTTGGAGACTCCTAGAGAGCATTACGGCTGCATTTGAAATAGATTATAGCATTATTTTGTTGTTTCCTATTTCAGGATTGCACTAAAATTTCTTTATACAGCATAATCTGGTTCTTTTCTTGCCTTTTCCGTGAGTCTGATGGGGTCCAGTTTATCCCGACTTTCACAATCTGGAGGAGAGCAATTAGCAGTGATATTTGGAGGTGGAAACTGTCCTCTTGGGACCATCACCTGGCATGTATGACCTGCCATATGGTTGTGTGTCCAGATGATCACTGTGCTGGTCTCGGACACTGGCAAGATTTCAGGACATTAGTTACCGAACAGAAAGAGCCCTTTTGTATGTCTTCCAGTGCAGGAATGTAAGAAGACAAAGTGACCAGTATCTCTTAGAGCAAGATTCCCATCTTTCTGCACACTGCACACATTTATAGTAAGTTCTGGATGTTGAGTGCTCCGTGGAGCTGAGGCTCCATGAGTGACTCTCTGGGATGTCCCCAGGTGCAGGTCCCAGTTAAGTTAACCTCAAGTCACACAGCAATTAGTGGACAAAATGTCAGGTTTCCATACTCCAGATGAGCAAATGGCAGGACAAAGTTTATACTCAACATTGTTTAACCCTGGCCTAGATTCCATGAAGGGAAACAGTCTTGCAGGGAATAAAAGGGTGTCCTACTCTGTAGTTTAAAAATAAGGGAAGCTGTATCTTTGCGTATAGTGGAGTACAGCTTGGAAGTGGCCTTTTGTTGGCTCTGGCTTTCCACACAGCAGTACTAAAGCAATTTGTGCCCTATGAAAATAGGTGACATCTTCAGGGACCATACTCTGAAAGCAGCACAGTGAGCTACATCCCATATCAGATCCAAAATTTCCACTGACCTGACAGTGCTGAGGTTTATGCTACAACGACATAATCTCAGTAGAATAAAACCTAAGGGTTGGCCCTTGTGTTCTTTCAATTCCCTAAAAAAGTCACAGCCCTAAAGAAGCAGAAGCAGTCTTCCAACATAAGTAGAATACATAAGGATTTAGGAAGTGAGCAGGTAGGAATATTTCAAAGACTAATCAACATTTTCGTATGTATTTCTTCTGGGTCTAAATCTTCTTTTAGATCTGTAGTTGGTAATGTAATTAGCCAAAGTCTGCAGCAATAGCCACTTAAGCTACCTGTTTTCAGGGATGACTGAATATCTCTCAGCCTCTTCAATCCATTTTTACAAATGTGCAAAAAATGGGATTACTGGAAGGCTTTGTATGAGTTTCTTTAGCTGTAATTCCAGAGGAGTCCTTAGAGCTGTTCATCTAAGAGCTCGTCTCCGGGGGTTGATGACTCTCACATCTATCTTACAAATTTAAATGCCTCGTCCTTAAATATCCAGGGTAGAGGGGTAGAAATGCCACTTACCCTTTCCATCCCCTTTTTGCTCTCAGGTAAAGCTACCAGGAGAGACAGATGAAGATGAGTGGAAGGGTTAGGAAGGAGGAGAAAGGCATTTTTCCTCACTCAGCCCAGCGTGTGCTCTAACAGGTATTTACAGTCTCTGGCTCTTGGTGCTTGTACTCAACTGTGTCAATCTGCTTCTATCCACAGGCTGACTGTAGCTAGGAGCAAGATAATTTATCTTTCTTGCTCTTACCCTTGTCTGTGTCCCCGCACATTAAGGATGTTTCTCAGGCAGCACAAATATGTGTGAAATCTCTTGATTGCCTTTGCCCCGTGTGAAAAGGCATTGTGTGCTCTGTCCTTGACCAGCTATTGTTACGCTTTATAGCTGGCTGATGAATTCTCAGCGCACAAGCACAAATTCTGATGGGTTGAATGAAAATATTTATATATGTATGCTCTGTACAGGAAGGGCACAGCTCTTGGTGACATTGCTGCCAGAGAGCTGCATGGCACTCTGCGCTGGATTTTCGTATTCATGGGGCTACCTTCTTAGCCGGCATATAACTAGAATGCTTATAGACTGCATTGTTTCTGTGTTCTGATATATTCATGCTTTTGGGTGGGGAAGGTGCTGTGCGTTGCTGCTCTTCATAAAGGTCGCTGCTCCCTACAGAATGGGCAGCATTCTTGATGCCTCTATGCTTGCACCGGGCATTTCCAATTGTCCAGAACAAAATGGTGGGCAGAAAGTTCCTCCTTATCAGCTGCAATCAATCACTGAATTTTTTCTCTAAATTGTGTGAATTTCTGTGAGCTTTTTTTCTCAACAGCTAAAGACTTCTTAGGAAAGGACAAATACTAAGCTGAAGTTAGGGAGCGATATAAATTACCTTCAAGTGGTTTTGTTCCTCACTGTCTGTTTAATGGAGTCTTCCATAAATATTTATTGAGCTAAAAAGAGTTTGTACTGTTCTTACTCAAAGAGCAAAATCATGCAGCTTACAAATTTAATAGTCAGCATCTCTCCAGAAACTTGGTCTCATTTTTGTGTGGTCCCATGTGGACTAGATGATTTATATGAAGCCCTTCCAACTTGGGATACGATCTGAATCTATGGTGTATCTTAACTGTTGAGTCACGGCCTGAAACACTGATTGAGCACCTGTGGAAAAGACCCAGTCAGCCCTGGGAGCACAGGTGAAGACAATTCATGTGTGTGAACAGAAGGGGTGCAGCCTGGTTGCTGCACCTCTCTTAGACCTCATTTAAGGGCTGACTGCCACGGGGGAAGGATCTCTGGTTGAAGTTGCTGGATTTTCAGAGATGGGTGAGTGCTTTTTTTTGTGTGTGTGTGTGTGATGCCTTTCCATTGTGCTAGTCCCTTTGTCATTACACCTCCCGTATCACCATTCCATGGCATTGATCTTTCTGATTGTTACATGTGGTAAAATGTAATACTTTCAGTTTCAGAGAACAAAGCCAGTAAAAGAATGATATCTAGAGATTTTGGAGGAATAATTTGTAAACAAAAGTATGACCGCATCTGTGTCCCACCTTTGAGACACCAGTAAATTACATCTAATTGTGTAGCTGCAAGATTATTGGGATAGCTGTACCAACAAGCCCAGTTGTAGATAACCTCCTTTTTTCCTCAAATGCGAAGCCAGGGGAATTGGTGAAAAAGGCAGGTGCTGATAACCGTCTTCTATCAATGTGTTGGTTTTGGGTTTTTTCTTCTGGTTGGTTGATTTGGTTGCTTGGTTGGTTTTTGTTTATGTCTTTGTCTGATTTTTGGTTAGTTAGTTTGTTTTAGCTCTGCAAAGCGGTTATTTAAACCAAAATGGCCGAAGCACAGCTGAAGATGAGAGATAGCCCTTTGTTATTTCAATGTACTTAAGTACTCACTGGATTAGCTACGTTGGTGTCAATAAAGCGGTCTCATTTTGTATTGAGAAATATTCACTTTAAAGATTCAAAATCCAAGGTTTGACTAATTCAATCCTTCCTAATTTAGAGAAAATACTTGTGAAGTATCGTGCAGTACAGACGTTGGGACATGTGATGTCTCTGAAGTTCTCACTTTTGACTCTTTCAGATGTGCTGTGAACAGCATTATAGATTTAGTCCCAACGCTGTCTTCAGGAGAGTCGTGAACCGATTCGTGTTTTACAGCTGTAATCAACAGAAGCCTACAAAGATAGATGGGAATGCTAGAGAAATGTTGGGAATTATCAAAGTAATACCCTTGCAGATTGACAGAATTAACAGGAAAGAAATATTCTGAAGCTGCATAAATTAACCTTATATTTCAAATGCTTAATATGAATAATAAATACTTAATTAGGAGACAGTCTTGTATGTTCTGCACGGCTCTTCTGCAGTTACTGATTTTTCACATGTGTATTAGGAAAGTTGTGATGTACATGATGAAGAAAGTCCGGGAAGCCTTGTTTTTGAATTTATGTGCTGCTCTCATCTTACAGGAGCAAATGCATGCCCACCAGATGGAATGTTTTCCTATAAACCAATGAAGAGCTGCTAACAGCTCTGTGTTGACTGTGTTGCATCACTGTACGGGTTCATTACAGCTTGATTGATAATTATTGCCTTGAGGTGCCATTGAGACTTGATCTGGGTTTTGCTTACATGCGCTAAGATGCACTCAAGGCAGCAGAACTCAACCTATAACACTGATGGGGTTTGAATATCACTGGAAGGAGATATTTACTTCTGTCTGCCAGTGTTTGCCTGAGGTCTGTGTTCCAGAAACCACTTGGGTCAGGTTTAGAATAACTCTTTCTGTGTGAGTTTTTTCATTTCCCTATGGGAGAGTGTTAAGTTGTTTAAAATCCTCGACATGCTTCACTTATTGGTCTAGAGGATGTCAAAATTCTTCAACGATTGGATATGCTATGATGTAGGAGCAGCTTGCTTTCTCCTCGAGTGGGAGTGAAGTGACCCAACCGAACCTGGGTTTGAACCCAATCTCTATAAAGGTGTGTGTATATTCTCCAAAAGAAGCGTTAGATGATGAAGGAAAACTTAAGCAGACCCACGTAGCTGCCCCTCCTGAGACATGCGGTGAACAACGCAGTGCTTTGCTTTTCCGCAGATCAGACCTGAGGGAACAGCCCTTACCTATTTACTTAAGCAGCACCAACAAGATGAGTCGCATATTTCCAACCAAACTTGTCGTTACTTAGGGAAACGTTTGTCCATGTCAAAAATCTTTGAGCCTCTCTTTGTAATTTCAACTTAATGGGTGCTTTTGTTGCCCGGAATGGTGCTGCTCCCCCACCGCTTTATCTGCTGTCTGTCAAAACCGTGTGTTCACTTCAGATGTATGTGCATCTCCCATTGAATTCAGCGGCTCTTCTTAACCACGAGGATTCAATTATCTGCTGCTAACTGCCCATCCATTTTGCCTGTTGCTTTCTCTGAGTATTCTCTTAGCTCAGCCTAGTATTGGCCAGGTTTATCTGAGAGAGATCTGCTGAGTGTGCTGTCAGGATACCACTTACCTGTGTATCTCCATTTGATGTTCTTCTCTCAGTTCTTATTTTAGTAGAATTCTTATCTCTCCTACAACAGCGCGCATACCACTGTGCTTCCATCTATGCGCACATCTTAAAAAAAACTGTGCAGAACTTTGACTTCAATGATTTGTCATAGAAAATATTGTCAAAATTTGAAGTAGTGTCTCTGGGAGAAGTTAGGAAGACTGTGGTGAGGTTGTAACTTACACATCATCAGCTCTTTAATGTCCTAGTGGAGCAGACAAGGCCCCACGTTTTAACTTTTTCCCCAAAAGAACAACGGCAGCTATTGCTTACAGAATTGAAGACATCTTGGCTGCAGAAAGCTGAAAAGCTGAGTTAATGATGTGGTGTTGCTGACTCTTTGGTTCAGGCAGAGAGAGCCTACCAGGATAGGTGCCTGGACCCCACACAGCGTGCCCTCCAGGTGGAGAAGTCACTGAAGTATGAAACAACTGTGACTGTTCCCTCCATGGAATATACCAAGCTATTACCTCTTCTCGCATCTTGTCATGGCAGCAGCCCTTTCAATTGGTACTCAAAGGCTGCATCCTCATGGCAGGCAGAAAAAGTTGATGTATGTTTTATATTCAAGCACCAGTGGATGTTGCTGAGAGCTTACTGAGTCCCCAGTGGCAGCACCACAGTATGGGCAGCATATCATTTTCCTCCTCTAACTTGCCCACGGAAAACTTAAGTCTTTCACATGCTCACCTTGACAGATCTGGGCTAACAGGATCCTTGACAGCCCAGCTGCCTTGTGTCCCGATGTCTCCTGTTGGATGCAGGCAGCATGTTTTAGGATGGACAGAAAGCTGAAAGGAGCAGTTAATTCACCCTCGTGGAAGAGCTGTGCTTTTGTGAAATCCTGGCAGCTGTGGTGTAATGCTTCCTGGTCATGGTCACATGGGCTCACATCTTGATCCAGAGTGTGGCCAATCATCTGAAATGCAGAAGAAGGTCATATTCCTTTCCCTCTGCTTATGTGTTTCCTGCACTTGCTGATTACTTCAGAGAACAGTGAATTTTAGTTTCCAAACCATGCTATGCAAGGTGTTTTTGTCTGGCAAATGTTGTGTATTGTTCCCTTTTGGCACATAACATTGAGAGTAGTCCCAGTACTACTTAGTATTACTTATTTATTAGTTCAGTGACTCCACTATACTAAGGCAAATGAAAGGTACTATCTTCTGCCACAGAGGATAACATCATATTTGAATGTCTGTATTTACTGATTGATCCTGATTAACGTAAATTTATTGGATTTCATCAGGTCATTGTCCCATTCATTAAAATTACATGGTAGAAACAAAGGATTCCACGTGGCGCTTCAAATCAGAGTCCTTCCATGTAGAGGGCAGGTAGACATTTTCAAGGTGTGTTTGTTTACTGCTCAAGTACTGTTCAGGTCATGGTTCTGTACAACCACTTGGGTTCCTTCTGAGCACAGATGAAGACTGCTATTTCAATTGTTTATATCAGTTCAAGAGAAGAAAGTAGGATATTCTTTCTTCCATTTCAGTGTTATGCACAGGCATGCTCTGTAAGTAATGAGCAATGTTAATTAAATCAAGTTTTGACCTCCACAACATCTTCCTACCCAGATTAACTAAGGATGAGAATTTCTCCCTCTTTGGCTCTGCTGGCACCATCCCAACGTATTATGCTTACGCAGATAGAAAAGTTCTTTATCGCACTGCAGCACTTCCCACACAGGAATAAGCTCTTCCAAAACACGTCTGTGGCAGCCCCTGTTTGTTTGCACTATCTTTGTGGCTGTTTTTCTTTCCTTGCAGAAGGCGTGACTTAGCCAAGCAAGTTGCTGGAGGGAGGGGAGCCTTGTGTCTGCTAGGATGGAGAGGCACTGGGGTTCAGCACAGCAACAGGCCCTCTGGGAAGGGAAAAGTGTTGGGGTTAAGGATTGGGCCTAAAGAAATGTATGCTGAGGATGAACCCTTAGCTTAGGCCCTCATGGAAATAGGGTATTCACTAACCCCCCCCAGACTGCAATAATATAGGAACTAAGTCTCCTTTGTTATTCTAGCATGAAGTTATTTTTCACATTAATTATTGCATCCCTGCAGCCCACCAAAGTCCCTATGCTAATTTGATTTAATCGCTCTATTCAGGGCAGATACCTCTTGGTGTAATCTTTCTTTGTTCCCGTAACCTGTTTTGTTTTACTTTTTCATGTTGAAATATATGGGGAAGGCTAAGCATAAGCTGGGGGTGAATAGACAGCCATGGGTTGGCATGCACTGGTTTGTCAGGTATTTTTTTCAAGCTGCCAAATGATGAGGAAGATGCAGCGGTTGGAACGTGAGTGTAGCAGTCACCATGCAAGTAGGATGGTGCTGTTCAGACTCAAACAAGTAGATAAATTTCTACTGTTCTAGAGGGATGCTCAATTTCTGAAGCCATTGGAGCAGGTGGAACAGCAACGGGTGAAATCAAATGTTATTTGTATTCTTGACAACACTAATTTGAAGTAACTGGTGAGGTGAAATGGCTGAGCTCACAGGCGTTGACTGGTGAGAAAGAATGATGACTCAAGCTGCTCACTGGTGGTTAAAATTAGGTCTGAGAAGGTCTGATTTCTTAAAGACCTTTGCTGAGCTCATCTGCGTATCATAGCAGCAAAACACTAATCTAAGTCTTCACCCCAGAATAAAGCAGTGAGTTGCTCTTGTCATCTTAATATATGGGTTCTCGACAGTGTTAGGAAAACTGCTGTGTTTAGGGTATATGTAGGTGGAAAAGAGTAGGTAGTATCCAGCTGTCTTCATTGGTTGCAAGGTGTAAGGTAGAAGATCCTGATGGGCAATACCAGCTTGGCTCTGCAAGGGGCTGCAGTAGGGCTTGTGATGGCATCTGTGTACTCCTTCAGGGTTTTTTTTTTGTACAGAGCATTATTTTGGGTAAAACCACAGAGAAATACAGAAAGACCCTGGCATGTACCTGAATACCTTTGCCCAGGTAGTAGTCCGCAGTGCAGAGCAAGTGTCACCCAAGAGCTCTACAAAGCAACTTCCAAGCCCTGATGGCAGCTGTCATCATGTGGAAAACTCCAGTGGGTTACAAAACAGACTTTTACAGTGATGTTGCAAGGCATTCAATTCATCTTGAGATTAGAATTAATGTCTGCTCTGAAAAGCCTTTGTAATACAATGTGGACTGTTTGCCTTGTAAAAGTACATGAGTAAATAATGACCAGTTGCTTGGGCATCTATTTATCACCTTAAGAAAAAAGTCTGTCTTGTGGTATGTGAGAGACAGCTTGGAAGAAGGAAGGTGGTCCTGTAACTGCAAGGGAAGAAGACGACCGCACATTGTACTTAAACAAACAGGAAAAAGAGGAGATCTGATGTTCTGTCTGCAAACTGCATTTTGGCTAAGAACGTGTCTGTACTGGTACGTTGAAAATCTTGCTGAAAAAGGTATGGTAACTGTGATTAGACAGAGCAGTCTTTAAGGACTTTCAAGTGACTAACCCCATGCTTTCCACCGTGGTCTTTTAAAAAGGTTTGTTAAATAGGGCTTTGAGCTTGCAAAACCTTGTTTGTTCTGACATTTCTAAGTAAGTCAGATTGAGTTTCAGTCTACCGGACTTACTTATTTGCATTTCAAAGATGCTCAGAATGAGTCGTAGAGCCAACATCTATTGGGTCTCTGATTAAAAAAAAAAAATAAAAACACACACACACAAAAAAAGCAACAACCCCCCCTCCCAAACTTTGGCAATTGTTCGCTGAAGTGCTGACCCATCAGTGATGTCACACTTTTGAAACCTGCCTTGATCTCCAATTAAGGATTTCCGAAATGAAGCACAGTACGAAACTGAGAAGAGCAAGGAGAATTCAGCTGACAGGAGATTAGCAAAGGGACAGAGTTGTATCTAAAGGGAACATTATCCGCGGTGCATCCCCAAAGTGCCTTACTGCAGATCAGAGAGCTGCAGGATTGTACCTGCTTGTTGCAAGGTTTATAATACAATGCACAGGATTTATAAATAACTACTAAAGTCTCGCATATCTTTCATTAGCTGCCTAGATACGTTTTTGGTCTCAAGTGAAGGCAACACATTGCTAATACCCTGCTAACCCATATCCTGCCTTGCAGCTGGTGATAAACTGCCAACGCTTGATGAAGGGCTACACACAACAGTTAAACCAATGTTCCAGTAACAACAAAGGAAAATTAGGACAAAAGACTAGAAAAAAATGCTATCTTTTTCTTTTTTTTTTTTTTAATCTTTTGCAAAGAAAAATAACTCATCACTGAACACGGTTCCCTTGTGATCTCCATATGAATGTTGAGGTGAAATACGATGTCACCTTTATCCATCGTTAGTACTGACCATTAATAATGGAAAAGTAGACACAGGCCTTGTTTGAAATAATGTAAATAATAACTCTCATTGATAAATGAAATACACCATATTCTGGAGTTCAATTTTCCAGTTTAAAGATCTACTTCTTTGATCTTGGCATAGTGTTGAAGAGCACTCAGCAGTTTGTTCAGGGTAATGGTTCCTATGAACGGGTGGGGTGTTGTATTAGGTAAACCCTTAATTTGGGTGCCATTAGATAAGCAGTTTGGTTGTGGAACCAAAGCCTAAGGAATGTAATTACACAGATACTCTTGTACGCTATTAACATATTGACAGGATGTTTTGTTCAGATATCTTCTGGTCATTTGGAATATGCCTGGATTATTCCAATAAGATAGATATTCATTATTATGTTAATACTATGAATATAAGTTATATTAGTGGTTCTGACAATCTCTTTGCCAAGGAGTTGAAGATTCCCCCCCTTTCTAAATACCTTGACTACCAAAGGAATGAAACCATTGATCCATCGTAGAGCAGAAGGATCTACGCTATTTTTTCCTTTCTTCTTGCTCTACCCTTCTTTTAATAATCTAAGAATGAAAATTAAGCTAGCAAATTTCCCAAGAAAACGTGCTTCATATGGAACTAGACTTTATTTTCATGTTTTGTTGTTTTGACTTGTTTGTTTGCTTTACTTTTAGGCTCTTGTGTTACAACGTATTTTGAAGTATCTTTTGGATTACAAGTAAGGAAACGCATAGTCAAAATTAGTCAAAATATGTTTTTTTTTCTTTACTTCAAGTAAAATTTTAACAATAAGTTGGCCGAAATTTGCCATTTCCAAGAAAAGCTGTACCTTTAATGGAAAGGTACTGGAAAACATTTAAAATATTTTAAAATTCCAATGAGATGTGAGGATCAACTCAGCACATTTTGGGGTGTTTTTCTTTTTTGTTCCTCCTTTGACTGGTGTGTAACATCTGCTGATAAGTATGCCGCCTCAGCAGTCTGCAGTATGCTGATGGGGAACTGATAGAGCTATTCCAGATGAAGATACAGGCTTAAAGCTGCTGGGTCTCCTATAGCCTAATGAAGGAATGAAAGTGAAACCAACACATTTTTTTTTTTACCAGTTTAAAACCACCTTGTAGAGATAGCTAATACAGTAGACTAGAGTTACACTCTTCTGGCTGAACTTGGCAAAAAGCAAAAGAAATCAGTGATCAGTTACGAGATATCTCTCTTTGAAAACTAAGCTAAAGATGTGCATCATGAAACCTTCGCTATTCAAGTGTAAGGATACAGAGATGTATAAATCTATTCCCTATGACTCTGCACATCATCAGTCGATTCACAATTTGTTATTGTGGAATAGTGTCAAGCCCTATGTCTGAGAAAGAAAAAACTGAGTAGCAATCAAAGATTGATGCTTTTGATAGTTGCCCTGATGGTGTTCAGGTTTATTTCCACTTCCACTAATGTCTTCTAATGTCAGAATACGTTTGATTTCACAAGGCAACTTCTATCTGGTCGTTTAATTTTTAGAATATCTCAGAAAACCTTTTTTCAAGTACAAATGTATTATTAATGCTATAGGAAAAGAACATCATTATTATATTGACATATGAAAGACGTGTATTATGAGTAAAGTATTCATGAATGTACTTAACAGTCTTGCTGCTCCAGCTTTTGGGCTCGGTTGTTCTCATAGTGGGATTAAGAGGTATACATTGAAATAAAGAGCAGGAGTATCTGATGAATATTAACAAAACACAGACAACTCCAAGCAGAAGGAACTTGGCCTGCTTTTACTGTGTCAGAGCCCTAAAAAGCCAGGCTCACTGCTTCTGCCACAAAAAGTGTCAAGGTTTATGCAGTATAAATTACTGCTGAAGTCATAGCCAGATTGCATAAAACACAATAACAAATGAAACAGAGTATGAGAGCTCCTGCAGTGATATGTGCAAGATGACTGGAATGTTTAATTTATGGGTCTCAATTGCTAATTATATTAAGTGTTTTCATATAGGGTTTTTGTTTTTCCTGGAAAAAAAAAAATAGCAAATAGAAACACTGGTTTATCTATAAGGTCAGGTTCTTTGCCAGCAACTTTCAGCATGGTCAACCTTAGCTTTACTCATCCGTTTATCTTACATAACTTATTTGTGAGAAAATAGGTTGGCTTTTATTTTCTAATAAAATGTGTTTCTTTGTGATCTGTAAGTATAAGTCTTCTGCGTGGGCTGTCTTCTCTGTTCTGTGTGTTGTGTTACACCTTCAGCACAAAACTGTTTCTACACGTATGGCAGTTCTCTGAGAGAAAATAGGATTTTTACTTATCTTCTTCTCAACAAAGTAATGACCGGAAGGACCATTTTATGGAATTATCTAAAAATACCCTAATGTCGCTCGTAATCTGGCTTTGATCTTTTGAGAGATGAAGAGTGAAGTCATGAACGTCAGGACTTAAATATTTGAGCCATTCTCCTCATCCCCAGTAAAAAACAGCGTGTACTAAGATGTAGTAACAAACCCACAGGTTGGTTCTCATGGGTACGTAACTGGGGAAGGGGTAGGAAGCTGAATTTAACGAGTCTGCACTGTTCATCCCTTGGGGTGTGGGACTGAGAAGTGGGAGACCCAATTCAGGTCAGCAACTTCTCCAGCTGTGTCTTGAGCACTATGTGCTTGACCTCTTTGTGTCTGCAGTGACTCCTTCCAGTTTTGGTTAATGCACAGTGAGCAGAGAGGGCGTTTCTATCATATTTCTATCATGAGCCTCGTTGTTTGTAACCATGGGAAAGCGGCCATCGTGCCTGTGCAGAGAAGAAGGTGAAGTTGCAGTTGCACTTTAAATTCAAAACAGCTCTTACTCTGTGCTGACCTCCCTATGCAGACAAGCCCTTCGTGAGATCTTCTGCAGTTCTGATGATAATGGCGGCTTTATTTTCTTATATTGGGCCTTGGGGTGCAAGAGGTATTGTAAATCCTCCTGCACTTGTGCATGTTATTTCTCTTTATTCCTACCCTAATTCACATTTCCTATCCCCTAGACCAAAATACTGATGTAAATAAGCTTTTTATTTTCATTTTTCAAAGTTATAGCTCTGCACAGCATGACACAAAAAAATCCACATGATTTCTCTTTTTCTTAAGCAAAGTATGGTGGGTATTTTTTGGTGGTTTTTTTCAAGGGGGGGGGGGTGTTATATATGAAAGGTCAAATGCTCCCTCTCACATTTAATTCATTTAATAGCAGAATGGTCTTTCTGGCCATCTGCTTATTGTTGAATTAATTGTCAATTAATTGTCTCTTAATTAGAGCATTTGTTTTCAATTTTCAAAGATTAGCAGGGTATTAAATGAGAGAGGTCAATACAATTTGGGAGAACGTTTTAAATTTTGCTTATAGAAGCTGGGAATTGTAGCTTTCATTAAACATCACTCCAGTATAATTTGTGTCATTAAAAATGGCAATTTTAGCCAATTACTGCAGCTGTTTTGAGTTTACTTGTTTGAATGATTCCTGATCCCAGGACTCTAAAAGATCTGAAATCTCCCTATTGCTTTCTGCTGCTATAGCTAGTTTAAAAAAAAAAAAAAAATAATGAATTAATCATACAAAGGAATGTATTAAAATTATTACTTTTTACTGGAGGATATAACTCTTTAACAAGCAAAACAAACAAATGCTAATATATATTCATGAAGGCAGACGCTAGGCCCCAATTAAGCTGCTTTTAGACCAAAGCAGGCTTACAAAGGGAAAAGGCTGATGGAGGTGGAAGCATCAGTTTGGTTCTGCATGAGGTAGGATGAAAAGATCCCAAGTGTTTACAGGTGAGAATTCAGCACAGGGAGCACACTGATGGAGATAGGGTGGGTGCAATTGCACTGGGCAGATTATAAATGCGCTTTAATATTTAGGGACTGAGCTCTTACACCTTCAAGAGTTGTGTGAGCTGCTCTGAATCACAGCCTAGCACCAGCTGTTGATATTCCCATCAGCTCTTCAGTTGTGGAGCCCTGGGAGCTGAGCCTAGCTGATGAAAATTGACCAGGAACTCCCTGATAAGTCCATGGCTGTCCAGCACTGCCAGTAGCTATTTAACATTTTGCTTCTGTTTTACGTTCCTTTAAGTAATTTAGATGTTTAGATGGAATAAGACCTTGATTCCTTGATGTGTCTGCTTTATTAAAAGGAAACTTTTTAGTTTTGGAACAGACATTTCTGAGGGAAAAAAAATAAAAGCTATGTTTTTTTTAATTTCCCAATGAGCTCCATAGTAGGGGAGAAAGCTACCTGACTTTAATCCAATGTATAGCCTTCTTAATCATTGATTCAGCAGATTCCAGGGGAAAGTATTTAACATTTAGGGTTTGTCATTGCATGTCTTTTTGTACTGAGTAGTTTTACTGAAGGCAGATCTTGTAAAGACAATCCTGTTTTCTCTGTCTTGATGTTATTTCATTTAAGAAACCACTGCTCTCTCTTCAGATGTTAGGATGCAGACCAGAAGGGATCTGATTTTCCCAGTATCAATTCCTAGACATCAGCAATTGTGTACATAAACTGATACAAGCTTTCATTTGACCACATTACATTTAGCATCTAATCACAGGGGAGTCTTCCAAGCTAACAGAGTTTAGATCAGAAATATCAGTGCCCGAGTAGATAATACCGATTGCTTGAAGAAGACATTATGCTCTGACTTATTTGATAGAGAAGAAATTAAATTTGATCTTGATGTTTGCATGCACTTTGTCTTTATGAGGATGAATGTATATTCATCCATCACTGTATGAGGAAACTCTATAAACTGTACCCTTAGCCAGCCCAGACAGACTTATTTATCTCTTCTCAGACATATGAACTTGTGTATTCAGAGTAGCCACAAGGTAAATCAGGTCATAATAGATAGCCTGTGATTATCATATTTTACAAACAGATAAATAAGACATCGAGGAATGGCATGATGTCCTGTGGTTTTTCTCCTGTCAGTCTGAGGCACAGTCTGAAATGGGAGGCTGGAAAAAATGCGGTGGAAAAAAGGGTCAGGTGTTTGACTTTGCTTGGGGTTTTGGAATTTTAGCTTAATCCCTGGAGAAGTGAATCCAGAAGCATGGTAAGATGGGGGAATACATTATTTCTCTGTATAGCTCTGCAGTTTGTGAGTAAATTGCCTCAATTGTGTGTGGTAAGTGTATAAAAAAGGATGATAAGGCTGCCAGTGAATATCAGGATCTGAATCAGATTCTGGAGCGGACTGTGATTCCTTCTACTTACAGCAATTAGCGTAGTGTATATATTCAGAGGAGAACAAAATGATCATGTGTGTTACGAAAGCCCAAATCCCAGGCATGTTAAATAAACCAGGAGCAAGGATAAATCTGCTCTTTATTTGCATTTAGTGTTAAACCACGGAATCCAACAAATCTTTCCTGACTAAGCCCATGCTTAGCAGCTGGGAACCTGTTTTCACTGGGTCGTGCCTGCTGGCTTCACATGATTTATTTTTGATTTACATTAAGAGTGAGTGGAAAATATGGCCCGATGGCTTTTACTCAACAGTCATAAAGATGGCTTAGAGCACAGTGAAGATCATTTGGAGGTTGTACAGTAAGGTCTTTCCAAATAAAGTCATTGTTTTGTTAATGGTATCTACACAAATTAGTCAGAACAAAACGCCAAAATAGAGCATATTATTTATTTTTACATAATATACTTTGCTGGGGTCTTCACCAGATTCTGCGTTGAAAGATCTTGCAGAGAAAGATTTAAAATAAACTTTGAAGAGAGTAGACTCTACATCTGAAAAGTAAGGATTATGTATAGTAGAAAGCATATCTTTTCCATTCTGTTGAACATTGGTAAGAAGTCTGTCCCTCCCGTGATATCTATTTATTTTTTTAATATTAAACATTGTTAGGTTGTATGCATCAAAGTTCTGGATAGGGATTCCGTTGCTGAAGCTGGGGAGAACAATTCTCTGATAACCTAACTGTGTTGTATATTTGCATCTACTTGTTTCCTTCTATAGACTGGAATGACCTTTAACAAAGGCATCCAGGTAATGTTTTGGTACACTAAAAATCAGAGTAAATTTAATCTTCAACCACAAAACCTGACATTTTCCCAGAAATATTGTGTTCACTGTCAAGATTGTCTGAGAGAGGCTTAGTGCATTTCTTTGACTAATCATGGAAATCAGCGGGTTTGCTATGCAAAAACTAAAAAGAGCTAGCCTGCATCTCATTTACCAAAACCCAGGTAGTTGTTTCTGTGAAGTGGTTGAACACTTGTCTCTTTTTTTTTTTTTTTTTTTTAATTTTACAACTTTTTAATGTCTGATATGCTGAGATGCTGTTAGGTCAATAGATGCTGCCCCAAAAAAATCCAGATAACTACCCTCAGGTGTTTTCGTTAACTACACCTTCTTGCAAGCACATCTTTGCCCAAATTACTGCTCTGTATTTTTTCATACTGATTTCAGCAATTTTTGTCTTATTAGTGCATTTGAAGTATGAACATAGTTCCTAACAAAGGCAATTCCAGCAGGTATGCTAAATGTTCAAAATGTTGCAAAATATCATTGTTTGTCCTTATTGATAAACTTAACTGCTAGTTATAAAGTCCTTATAGAATTTAATTAATGAACCTCCACCACCTTCACCACCATTTAATTCCCTTACGTCAAACAAATTTTGGAAGCCCATTTTTTTTTTTTTTCCCTGCAAAATTTAATCTTTCATAAAATCATTGCAACTGTTAATTTTATTTATTTGTTTTTATTTGTTGACATTCCTTTGAATTGGCGAAATGTTAATCCAGGTACAGAGCATCATAGGGTGTCTTTATTTTAAATGTTAGAATCTTGTTGCGTTTCTTTGTAAATTGAACACAACGGCTCATGAGTTCCACCCTGGATGATATTAAATAGGTGTTTTCTTCCTACTGTGAGAGAAACTCTTGCAGATGAGAAAAATGTGGGATGTGTGATGTGTCACTGCAGTGTAAAAATTGTCTGACTTGTGTTACAAATGGCTTTATCTGCTTCAAAGCCATTGAAGAGGAAAAACTATCTTAAATGATTGTGGATTAATGTTCTGCCATATGAAATAAGAAGAGTGTCAGCTACAGACCGCTGAATGTAAGAGGTGACATGCTCTGTAGACATCTGTCAGTAATATTGGGGGAAAATGCTGTGTTGTCAGAGAGGACCTCAATTTGAGTGACATAATAGTATTGGCCTCATGCTGCCAATTCAAAAACGTCCTTGGAATTTATAAATATTATCAGTGGCAAATTCCTATGTTATCTGTTATACGTGTCAACTGTTTACAGGCTGGTTCGGCCCGGTTCCGTGACTAGGGGACATTAACACTTCCCAGTGCACTACATGATGTTATGATGTGGAATATTGATGACCATAAAACCATGACAACGCGGAGGTCTTCTATAAGAATTTTCACCCTGAAAGAGAAATAGATACTCATCACAGAAGTAAAAAGTTGTTCTTGAGTTGCTGAAACTGACCCTAATTTGATAGCCTTAGACATGTGCTGAAAAGAGCTGTACACCCAACAAAACTGTTTTGTGTGAGGGCATATATGAGGGTGTAGTCTCAAGTCAGGTTGCTTGCCCCAGGCTTGTGGCTGCTGCCCTTCTTCCATCCTTGCACTAACACAAGCCAAGTCCACCATTCTTCCTGCTTGGTTGTTTTGTAATTCCTCGCATTGATAGTCTTGGAAACAGATGAGTGGTAATGCTGGTTTAGGAAAGGAAGCAGAATCAAGTAAGACATCAGCTTACAGCTCTTCTAATTATTGTGACGCTGCCAGGACGCTGCTGCCAGGACTTGTAGATACAAACCTGCTATAGGGCCTGTTGCACATGGTGGTTAGGTACAAGAAAACTGTGATCTATCTAACATGTTGTATAGAAGTGCTCAAACTACAAATGATAATTTAGGGAAAAATGAAAAAGTCGATATGGAAAACCTCTCACTCTTCCTGACTGATTTGATGAAATTATGACTGATCTTTCCGCAAAGACTTCAAAGACATTTTTCTGATAGTTCATTTAGGTTTTTGGCAATGCTATTGTAATTGCCACACGAATAAATTATTTTACACTACACTGTAGAATAACTCACCATCAGGAAATGCAAACTAAAGGCTGCGTTAATGATACAGCTACTCCCTTATGTCCAACAGATGTGTCAAAGTGTATACAAAGCTCTGACTACATTATGAGTTTCTTCTGTCCCCTTCTAAAGAAAAATCACTATCAACTTTATTTACTGGGAAAAGATGCCTCAAAGATGATCTCTGGAGCTCTTGGAAGAGTTGAATCTAAGCGTGCGTCACGCAGACCAGGAAAGTTAGTGCTGGGTCTGGGTTGGATTTTGATGGCAATGCACTCATTTCACCATAAAAGATGAAGAAAAAGACTAAATTTACAAAGTAACTGAGCTTGTTGCTGGGAGAACTGGCAGTCTCCAGACTGGTGGTACTGTTGTTTCAGCAGGAATCCTGTTAACAATGGCTAGAGCCAAATAAGAGCAAATCTGAGAAACAGACTCCTTCTTTAGCTGCTGTGATTGATCTTCAGCATTGCCAGAGGAAGCTCCTTGAGTTCCTACCATCGGAAGTCCACACTTCTGTCACACCATCACACCTGTGTTACAGCATTTACTTTGCTTTTTAAGTCCAGAGAAAGAGAGGGCAACAGGAAAGAAGAGGTGTGAGACAGATTCTTAGTTGAATCCTTTTCATCTCTGTTGAGAGAAAGGCAAAGCAATTTGTCAGAAGGATTCAAAGACACTGAGAGGAGTGTGGCTATCAGATGTGTTCAATAGATGCTTTGAAACTCTGTGAAAAGTTTCCAGTAAGGAGAGTAGTCTGGCAGGTTCACCACCCCAATGGGTGAGGAGCATGAAAGCCATTGTGTGGATGTTAGCCCTTCCTTTTCCAATTGTCTGTGGCTGCATCGTAATATATGTATCTCTTTGGGTATGAATTGAGACACCTTAAGGGAGTGTTAAAGATCCGGCAGCATCTTTTGAGTGTTACTTTGCTGATGTTGTTCTGACATTCAGAGAAAAAGCAAGTTTCCACTGTTTTCAGGCTCAGGAGAATCCAATTAACAAACACAAATTCTTTTAAAGTCAAATTAAAATCTACTTCTGTGGGATGATCATAATATGTCTGCATGCAGATACAAGATATGAAATGCACACGTATGCTTCAGAACCTTGAGGCAAAATATACATCACGTTAGCAGATGGGGATTGTTTGAATAAAGGATAGTGATGATTTACAGCCTTGGTTGGAGCTTTATTTAATAATTATTTAAGAATGACACTCAAAATGCTCGAATACATTTAGGGCCTATTTGAATATTTTTTGTTGTGTGAATACAAAAGTCTTTTTTTCCTGAGATGGTCTGGTAGCTGTTACCAGTGGTTCCTTTGCTTAATGCCAAGCCAGTGAGCTCTCTTGTGCCAGTCAGTTAGAGGGCAGGAAAAGGTGGCTAGTGACCATATCCAACAAGCTGTGTCATCCTCTGCCCAGCTCTCTGGCACTTTTGAGCCCTTTCTGCCTGTTTTGAGTGATTAAATGCAGATTTTTCAGCGCCAGTCCACATGCGCTTATTTCACAGGCAGATAGAAATGCAAAACACAGAAAACAATGAGTAAAACAGCATAAATAGAATTAAATATTCCGGATATTTAAACTTTGGTCCTGCCAGTTTGGCAGGCTAGGCTTCTCGATGAGGCTTGGGTGAAACTCACCCATGGGCCTGTTAATTCAGACAGCTTAGGGGTTTGTTCAGAGTGAATATGAGCCACGTGAATCCCAGCAGGGAGCTGCTGCCATGGGTTTGTGCGCTGTGATTTTGGATCTTTTTTCTGATGATATTTCTTGGAGGCCGGACTCACCCTGACCTTTGCTTCTCCTTTTTCTCTTTTAATGTCAAGAAGGATATCCCGAGCCTCCTTACTGCAGTCAAATAACTTCTGTGCGTTTCTCTGAGAGGCCTCCCTGCCCTTCTCTGATGCTGTGCTCTCAGAGCACTCTCCTCATAAAGCCTTTGGCAACTTTGCTTTGAGTCTCTGCGCACCCAGCATCACACTGGTGAACCACGGTTAAGAGTGGTGAATGCGCATTGATGTAGCAGGAATGTTGTGGCCCTGGAATTTTGTAGGAAAATGCATTCATAGAATAGTGGCCACACACAAGGCAGCGATGGAACTGATAAAAGCGATTGGTGTCATCATTTCATAGGGAAAGGATGCGGTTACTGCGGTCTTTTATGTCATTATCATTTGCAAGACTCATTTTTGGAAGCGCATCTTTTTATTTGGCTGAAAGAGCACATCAGATGGTAGCAAATGCAGTGATACATTTTGTAAATCATTTACTGTTTATTTTTTTCCTCCCCCCCTGTGTTACTTTCTGTCCTTACACGCTACAATTTTGTTGATGGTTTTGGGGTCAGGGAAAGCATAACAGCATTTCTGTGGATTCTAAAACTTCGGCACAGGTAGGGATTATGTTATAAAGCAAAATGTGACATAAGTGGCCCATACACACTCAGTGAAACTCCCAGAGAGCACTATATGTCACTTTTCTCCTGTCTATCTTGATTTTTTTCCCGTTGTGCGCCAGTAATGTCAGAATAGTTTGTTCAGCCACTGCTTCATACCTTTATAATCAAGGTCTTTTATGTAACAAAAGCACTTCGGTAGAATATGTTACTTCTGAGAAAAATTAAAGAATAGTTTTGATGCACCTCTAAGAAATCTCAGCGTGCATCCGAGTTAGATATATTTCATACATTCCCTTCCATAGCAAAGGAACCATGTGAGTAAGCCGTGTCGCAGATATATTGCCATTGTTCCTGCAGGGTAGGGGATTGTAATCTTTTATAGTAAATTTAAAAAAAATGAACTGCACCGATAAATTTCATGTTTTACAATGAACACACTCAACATGTTAATCTTTTATATGGTCATTGTCCAGAAGAATTATACATGGTGGATAGTTAAGACATCCCTGTAAGGCACCAGGGCAATATGCCTTCTATTTTAAATTAGGGTAGCCAAGCAGTTTTATTCTTTAAGGCTGCTGTAAAAGCTTATCTAAATGAAAGATATTAAAAGGTGAAGTTACATACAAGAGTGTTTCATTAAAGCCTTCCTGGAAGGTGATTCTGTTTTTTAACTCTTGGTGTATCTTTAAGGGTATAGAATAAAGCTAAAGAATTTGTACTGGCCGAGAAAGCCTTGCACATTTATTGCTTAATTGAAGGTAATTGGCCTGGCCATAGAAGCGTAGACCTTGCCATTCCAAGATCATGACATATAAAGGTTAAGTATCACTTCCAGTAAAACCTTCTCAGGGAATTTAAAAGTTGCAATACAAAGTTTGGTAAGACATCTAATTTTCTTGCTGACTGCGATTTTGCTATTTTTAATGTAAGGTTATTCTGGAATCTGATTTTATTTGTAACAAGTGTAACCTGATCAAAAATGATCATTGAAGCATCTAGTGTTACTTTAATAATAGCCTAGGTTTTTTGATGTTTTCTTTTTCTTCTCTAAATGGCTGCTAACTTGTTGAAACTTATCTCACCGTAGCATAATTGTGGTGAAACTGAATAGGAGAAAATGATATACTTCAATGAAAAAAGAAAAAGGACGAGGGAAATGTAATATTTCCATCTGCAAGTAGGACAAATCAGCTTCTTGGACAAAACAAATTGCAAAATAGACACACATCAACATCAGTACACTGAAAAGTTCATAGATATTTTACATTGCTACCTCAGAACCATCTACCGTAATTTGGTGGCAGTACTTGTGTAACACAATTTATTTTGTGTTTCCCATAGTAAACTGAGTCAGTGACTGACTTAATTCTCAGCTGAGGCTTGTTTGAACTTGGATGCTGCTGGAAGACTCTACTAAAAAATGAACATTGCATCTTCCAGTCATAAGCTTGCCATAGGGAGGACGCACTGGATTTCCAAGTGCTGCATGCGTCAGCCATAAGTGCTATATATTAACTTATATGGCATTCCTATTAGAAAACAAGACTTCTAGGTACTTACAACTAAGCTGTAAGACTTTTGTTTCGAGTGAAATGCAAAGTCTTTCATCTTATCTAACAAGTTTGCCTCTCCCATTTTCAGAGAGAACTGATATGTTTTATTATATTGTGTGATGTTTACGCTGCAGTGAATAGTTACAAACATAACATGAAAGATTGCACAAGTCCTAATTGCACTGCCCATATGTCCATGTAATAAGGATGTATATGCTTACCTCAGATGCAGATGGATCGGGCTGCAATTTTGCAGCTAGTTTGAACAGGTCTAAGTCTGTATTAGCGTAGAATATATCTTCCCTTCATCCCCAGTTCTGTCTGTGTCTAACCTCTACCCTTCTCCCACATAAAAAAAAAAAAAAAAAAAAGAGAGAGAAAAGGGGAAAAAAAATCACCCAAGTGAATATCAGCACTGGCACAGGAGAGGGTCTGGGTGCATGCAGCCAAGAAGAGAGAGGATCTTAAACCAGTTATAAAACTGTGTGTTCAATTTAATTTCTCTTTAATAACAAAGCAAAAAAATTCATATCATGGGGAAGGATTTGCATTATTTTCCCAGTGGCATATACTGTTCATCTTCTGTTTTCACCATGTTATGAGCTGCCAGAGGTCATTTATGGCCACGTGAATAATTAGAAGATGTTCTTATGCAGGTGGATGTGTTCTCTGCTAAGCACATTTGTCCTTCTAAAGACAGAGGAAAAAGCGTATGTAATTTTTCACAACACATTCTTAATTAATCTAACATCTGAACATCCCTTCTTACTGAGGCTTGGTGTTAAAGCACTGATTTGGAAATAAAACCCTTAGTTTTATGAACACACACGGCTGTTCTCATCATGATCATTCTCCTTAATTATCAGTCTCTCCTTAATTAGCACTACCATTTTTATTCAAGTCTAATATATGGACCCTATGTCCAATTACCTTGTGCATGAAACCACTGCAGGTTCCTGATGAGGACCCTCTAGAGGCTGACGAGCACAAGAATCACAGAATCATAGAATGGCCTGGGTTGAAAAGGACCACAATGATCATCCAGTTTCAACCCCCCTGCTACGTGCAGAGTCACCAACCACCAGACCAGGCTGCCCAGAGCCACATCCAGCCTGGCCTTGAATGCCTCCAGGGATGGGGCATCCACAACCTCCTCGGGCAACCTGTTCCAGTGTTTCACCACCCTCTGGGTGAAAAACTTGCTCTTGATATCCAACTTAAACCTCCCCTGTCTTAGTTTAAAACCATTCCTCCTTTTCCTATCATTATCCATCCTCGTAAAGACAAAGGAGAGGACAACATGGCTTCATATCTCTGTGATGCCCCACGCTCAGCAGCTGCTTCACCCCAACTCAGCCACCAATGATGTTGCTGTAGCCCTCATCATTTTCAGCTGTTTCATGAGGAGTACTTGCCCCAGCACTGAGGATATTTAGCTATGCATCTTTTCCTTTTTTATTTTTATTGTCCATAAATATAACATTCAGGGGCAGGAAGATTATAACTCCAGTAGTGAAACGCACAAGACTATTCCTCCTGTAGTGGGAAGACTTTTGAGAGGTTTTATTGGTGGCATTTATTATCTTTTTGTACTGCAGGAACTGTAGAAGAAGCCTGCTGTGAGCCTGGCTGGGAGGACTGCCCCTTAGCTGCAGATGCTGCATCTCAGCACTGCTCTGAGACTAGAAAACAGTAATATTTTATGTGGGATACAGAGCAAAATCAGATATTGACTAATACAAATTTGCAATTACCTGTGGTGACGTGCTTTTCCAATCTGCCTCAGAAACATCGAAATTACGGTGCTGTCTTTTGTAAAGCTATGATCAAGCAGTTCTGTGATAAGCTCTGGTTTCAGGCATTTGAAACAGAGTGCACAGGAAGAATGGGAGACGTTCACTTAAACCTAATGCAGTGCAGAAATACCTCACCATGTGTGCAATAAATTTTCAAATAGCTAAACTAGGATTTTTTTTCCCAAAATGGGAAAGAGTTGATAACTTCTTCAGGTGAATATTTTAATTTTAAAGCTGGTTTGATATTATCTAACAGATAATGGGGCTCTGGGCAGCTTGGTCTAGTATTAGATATGGAAGTTGGTGGTCCTGCATGCAGCAGGGGGTTGGAGTTTCATGACTCTTGAAGTCCCTTCCAACACAAGCCATTCTATGATTCTATGACTGGGACAACTGGAAATGCTGGCCAGAGCTCTAGCACCTGTGTTGATGCAATTACTTATTATCATTATTCTTGTAAAAGCTCACAGTGTCCTCAGGAAAGTATTGGGATCCTTTTCTATCAGACTCTGAACTTCCATAATGAAAAGATGGACCCAACTGCAAAAGGTTTATCTCTAATTTAACTGATTGAATTCATGGCCTCATTGTTTTCTCACTTTATGGGAGAAGGAAGGTGAAGAGCTATCTGGCATGTAAAGCATGTGGAAATGTATAGGGGGATGAGCCCTTAGATTAAAAGTTGTTGGGAACTTTTTTCTCCAAAGTCAAGTGAAACTTGCTTTCTGTCAGAAAAGCGCTGCTGGTGCCTGTCTTTTTTTACTGTCAGGTAGTGTAATTTTTATGGGCTCTGTCATTCAGTTCTCTAATTCTCTGCCTGGTGCAAATTTATTCAGCTTATGGTGGTAGAAAGCACGTTATGCTTTTGCTTCATTAAAATAAGATTAGGAAATCATATTTCTGTGATAAAATACATGATAGGAGAAGGGGTTTGTAAAGTTCCTCTTTTGTGTGTGTGTGTGCGAGTAGGGAACCCTCCAAGCCCTTTTCATCTCTCCTTGTGCAAAAGAGGATTTGACTGCATGCAGAGCTGTGTCTTTGTCTTAAACTGAGTAGAAGCATGGCAACCAAGACAATAATTCTGTTTGACAATGTTTATTCTCTGGATTCCCTTTTAAAGACAAGGTCAGTCCCAGGTAATCCTGCACTTTAGATGTGCAGGGTGAGAAGCCACAAGCACCTGAGCCAGCAGGGAGACACAATTTGGCCTCAGGAGCCCAAACATCTGCAGATTCCTCTCTCTGCTCTGTGTCGGACATGCTTTTGGTACTGAGGGATCATGTGCGATAAACCAGGATTAACAAAGAGGCAAAAAGCTCCCTTGGAGGCCTCATGGTGTCCTACAGCACCTCATAAGGAGCAGATGGGCAGCACTGAGCTCTGCTCTCTGGTGACAGCCATAGGGCCCGAGGGAACAGCATGGAGCTGTGTGAGGGAGGGTCAGGCAGGGGTTAGGGAAAGGTTCTGCAACAGAGAGTGATGGGCATGGAACAGCTGCCCAGGGCAGTAAGCACTGCCCCAAGCTGCTGGTGCCCAGGGAGCATTTGGACAGTGCTCCCAGTACCATGGTCTGATTTTTAGGTGGTGCTCTGTGGGGTTAGAGATTGGACTCAGTGATCCTTATTGAGTCCCTTCCAACTTGGGTTATTCAATGGCTCTACGATTGAAGTGCTTGAACAGGCTTGGAGCTACCACTGATACACAGCAGTGCAGACACAGCGCTCCCATTTATACTTGAATTGTTTCTCAGAGTAATTTTGTTTGACACATCACATTTCTACAAATGATTTTGCTTTCTGCAGAGAAAAAAATCTGCATTTCTATAGAGATAACATGAATTTAGAATGAATTAAAACGAGCTAGAAAAAACAATATATATATATATATTTGTATTTCTTAAGAAGGAATAGATTTATTAAGAAAATAAACTTCTGCATTTAATTTTTTTTGTGAAGCATTTTAAAAACCTATTTTATCCTTTTGTATCATAAAACTCATTTCCTTCCTTTAATGACTCCTCACAAAAGTCTTCAACACTATAAACTCTAGTTTTATCACAGCAGATTTATGTAAAATATTACTAGTATTTTCTTCAAATCGATAAGCAATTTTCATGCCAATAGATGGTAGAATTGGTGTACTTTTTTGTAATTTAAAAGTAAATCGTATACTTTCTTAAAACCTGAGACAAATCATTTTTTCACACGGGTAAAATAGCAGAAATCTTGCAAGTGAATCTCCCAGTTCCTGCTCGTCCTCTGGCTGAAGTCAATGGGCAGCTCTGTGAGGTGGCTCCTCTGCCACAGATGATAAGTCCGTATCAGGGAGCTGAGTGATATCTACTGTCAAACCCTCTTTCAGGTTTCAGAGAGACCACCACGTAATTCAGCTCAGTGTTTGTTTTCATCTGTAAGCATTGAGCCTATACAGTATTACTGAGATCTCCCTGTTATATGTGAGATCTTATTTGCCACTAGAAAATACCTAGGATGGTGCGTGCCTTAAATTTGTCTCATTGCTTGTGGCTCCCTTCACTGAGCTGTGACCCATGGAGCATCCTGGGATTTTGCTTTTCTAGTTCACAAACGTATGAATTTATTACTTGAAAAAAATGAACTTGCTTGTTTAACTGCTTTCAAATATGTGGACATCTTACTACGATTAACTTGCTCTTTGCTGGTCCACTTATTTATGTATGCCTTAGTGGCACGTTGTTAAACTGCACCTTCAGGAAATGGAGATGCATAACACAGTAGCTGCCTCCCTAGGTGGTGTAGTGGTTGATTTAGGCTACAGTGCCACTGAGAACCGAAGTCTGAACGACCCTACTTTGGACCAGCTATTTATTCTTACTATTTTCCCCACGAGTTCTAGCACCTGTGCAGATATATGGTGGAAAATTAATCCAGCTATTCAGTATATATGGCTTCAGCTCATGATTTGGTTATAGAAGTGCTGGTGTTAGCAAAAAAAAAGTAGGGAACATTAATGCACACTTTATATAGTGATCAGATCTGTCAGCAGCAGCCAAGCCTTGCACCAACTTAAAATGAGTGGGGAACGGCAACCTTTTAGCTCCTTTCCTCAATCTGAGAGATGTATCTTACCTACAAAGCAGTATGGAATGGCGAGTGAAGTGCAGGGCACCATGGTGTGTGTGACTTGTGCTGCGAGGAGGCATAAATAATTAACAAAAGGAGCAGAGTTTGGCTTGGTTGGTTGACTGACACTGACCTTGAGCATCCAGATATCTGCTCTCACCAAGGCAATTAGTGACTGATTCAAAGGGCAAACGAGGCAGCCAGGAATCGATAAGGTGTGAGATATTCCATGGACACTGTACTCCTTCCTCAGACCTGGTCATGACTTTGAATGTTCACGTATGTTTGCATGATATTGCCCCAGATATGTCTTCTGATTATGGTCTCTGGTAATGTCTGTTTAATTATTATGTCAGATACTGCTATTTAGTGGAATATTTGAGTAAATGTAAACAGCACCTCATATTGCTACAGACTCACACCAGTATGAACTAAAGCATTAAAGACTACTGTGTGAAGTGTGAAAATAACTTTCCCCCCAGAATATAGGAAAAAATAGACCAAGTTTTTTTTTTTCCGGAACTGACATTAATTGCAGCAAACTGTGCACAGTGTAAATAGCCATCCATCATCATACCTCACATTTGGCAGAATGTCAGGATTCAAAGCATAAAACAAACATGACACGATTAAATAAAAGGGTGAAAGTACCCATGGCATCCTTCTCATATCATAAATTGATGGAGAAAGGGTGAAA
This sequence comes from Alectoris magna, assembly GCA_030625065.1. Classification (NCBI taxonomy): domain Eukaryota; kingdom Metazoa; phylum Chordata; class Aves; order Galliformes; family Phasianidae; genus Alectoris; species Alectoris magna. The sequence goes on along the minus strand of CM060567.1, from coordinate 781,777 downwards.
TTGTTTGCTTGGTGCTGCTAACATTGCCAACAGAGTTTTGGATCTCTGAACTCCTGTCTCTATGACGGTAAGTTCTAGACCACCCAAGAGTATCCCCATAGGTTTTTCTGTATCTGTAGCATTTTACCTTCTATTATCAGCGAGGATCACTCCTCTATATATTTCCCTCTATTTCCCCTATAGAAAATGTAGAAAATCTATTTCCAACCTGCCACCTCCCTTTCTGTGCCTGTTCCTGATGCCTCCTCCTGGTTCTGGAATATTTTCTCAGATGCTTCAAGTTTGACCTAAAACTTGCATTATATCATAGCATTCTGCCACAAATCATGACAGTGTGTAGGATATTCACACATTTTCCTTTCTTGCCACTGATACTAATCCAATTGATACACACCCAAATAGTTAAAAATCCCCACCAGGCTTGGTATAATAAAACCCAGCAGCTGCAGCACCTTCAATGTCGTGTTCTGAGTTCCATTACTTTGGCTGTGCTACGCGTTCTTTAAGATATTTTGTATTTTACCTTTAAAACCATGTTCAGATGAAATGATCCAGAATTGAGCAATTTGCCAAAAGCTTCTGGCTTTTTTTTCTTTGCTTTTTTTTCTTTTCGTGCACAAAAGGAAATACAAAGCACCTTGGCAAATAATTAAACATTCTAATTTGAGGTAATCTTTGATTAATGAAGAAGTTGCTTTCAAATGCTCTTCTCTAACTCTAATAATTGATCTCTAATTGTCCCCTCTAAAGGTTATATATCGCCTTTCCTCATCATTGTGTCCTACTAATGCCTTACAACTCAGATCCAGCTATTAGCCACGTTCATTAATTCCTCTTGAAAATGCTGTGAACTTTCCAAATTGAAACGGCGCTTTATAAAACCAAGTTTAGTTTTGTACGAGTTGTGGCTCTCCTGAGAAAGCAACACTGAGTGCTGTCACTACCGTGGTGCATCGTTTATTCAATTCTAAATTACTTTAGAATTATATAAAAACTATTGGAGGATGTTGGACAGAGGAAGTGTAGGAGGATAACTTAATTAAAAATAATAGCACAGGTGCTTTCTGTTCTCTTCCTGTAAGTAAACAAGTGATAGATTTGCAATGAATATGTTATGTCTAAGTGGTAAAGGCATTTATGCAGAAATTGGAAAACTAAAGAATTTAGGGTCTGGTGAAATAGCTGTGATAACAGGAAAAAAAACAAACCTGTGTTGTTTCACACGGTTTTTACTTGGATCTTTAGCAAGCGGAGAGAGCTGAGCACATTCACTTAATTGTTTTGCTAATTGAGAGATGAGGCTCCTTCTAAGAATAAGTTGTTACCTCATTTCTGGAACAAGCTGTTTTTTAAACTCTTTCCACTTCAGCAAGAAATAAAACCTTTTTAACCTGTTTTTTGACAGGTTGCATGTTATATAGCTTAAGAAAATGGGCTTAACTTCCTCTTTTTTTCTTCTAGATATTAAGTTATGTACCCAAATGTCGGTGTGTGTCTGGTGTCTGACCACATCATTACAGCGGTAGGCTTGCAATTACCCTGCCTGTTTTCTTCTTAGCTTGATATAAAAAAAAAATGGATAAGGTACTTGCATAAGCACAGATTTTTACAAATATGTCTAATTAATACAATTTGAAAATGCTTTTACTTCCTTTGCTCCTGAATTTTTCAGTCCAATTTCATTAAAGCAAAATACTTTATTCATGTGCTGCTTTCCCCAATTTTGGTTTAATTGTTTCCAGTCTGTACAGCCCGGCTGTCTGGAGATGTTTATTACCGAGTAAATGTATTCTGGAAGGAGAAAGTCTGGCTAAATTGCTGGAAAGAAAAATTCTACAATCTGACCTTATCAAGACACAATCCAGAAGGTTCTTATTTTTCAATTTGACTGGGGACTGTTAGCAAGGAAAAAACAATCCTAAGAAGTTAACTAAAGTCTATCACAACAGTCGTCAGAGGTGGGGAAGGAAAAAAAACCCACCCACGACACAACGCTGTCAAGTTTATAATCCATTCTGCAGAGCTGCAGAAAAAGTGTTACACATCCTGTAATGATCCAAAGTTATTTTCTTCTGGCTTTGGAAAGAATAAATTCTATTCCACACAAATGCACTTGGTATTTAGGGAACCTTTTAATATACTTAAAGCATATGATAACACAGAATGAGAGAGAGGCATCAAAGTATTCGATAATCTATTTTGAGTGATCTTTAGCAATTCTCCTGAGCGTTTATGACTTGCTAGAGGGAAATGCACTTTTCAAAGATCACGAGCGGTCCCTATGGAGACCTGTAACCTTCCTCAGAGCAATTCACCACAGACTGATAGGTCTGATCACTGCACAGGGGAGGCAGCCGGCTTAAAATGCTCTGGATATGCCCTGAGAATACTAATATGAGCCCTGCGACTGCTGAGTCATTGCCTGCGCCCCGAGGTTCAAGCAAGGGGTGAGCTGGGGATTATAAATATCGGTAGGAAGTCAGCTATTGGCACAGCTTCGTCCAGACCTTGGCCAGTTTGTGGTCTGATTTGCTATATAAGCATTTTATTAGGGAATCAAAGGAGGATTAAATCTGCAGCAGTCAGGGAGGGCTGAGAGGCTCGATAGTGGGGACAGGGATGGAAAGAGGGAGCGTGTGGATGCAGAAAGGACACTCGGAGACATGAAAAAGGAGGTTCTGAAAGGAGATTGTAGAGAGGTGGGGGTCAGCCTCTGCTCCCAGGTAACAGCGACAGTCCACGAGGTAACAGCCTTCAGTTGCACCAGGCGAGGTTCAGGTTGGGTATTAGGGAAAAAATCATCTCAGAAAGAGCAGTGATGCATTGGCAGAGGCTGCCCAGGGGGGTGGTGGAGTCACCATCTTCTGGAGGTGTTCCAGAGCTGTGGAGATGTCATCAGTAGGCAAGGTGGGGGTGAGCTGGGGTTGGACTTAGGGATCTTCGTGGTCTTTGCCAACTGTAATGACTCTATGATTCTATTCTGTGGTTCTATTTTTCATTCTATGATTATGATTCCATAAGCATGTACCTTTGCTCTTCTAGCCTGAGTTTGGTTCTTACCTGTGATATCCATCATACCTGCTGGGCTTACTAATATGTTTGATCCAAAGCTGCAGAATGAGATTCTCACTGAAGAATATGCAAGCATTCATCCCCTTCCCAAGCCACTACCTGCTGTTGTGGCACCCCCAGGTGTCACTCCCCACCTTGCTGCCTGCCACTACCCTTTATGTACTACTGCTTTCCCTGCTGCTCCGAGGCAGTTCTGAAAAGCAGCCCATTGATAACAATCAGGTACAGCCAGCTTTGCAACTCCAGCTGTTGGAACGCTCAGGTCTGCTGGGTGCTTCTGGTTCATCAGCACCATGTGGCGCTCTGTTTTTTTGCACATTTCAGCTTGTTATTTTCTGACCCGTCTTCTCTTCCCCTCCCCAAGTCTTACTCCAGATGGTAACTGCTGCAAGAGCTTGAAAATAAAATCGAAAGTGTGAAGTACATTCGCTTTTATGAAGCTGTAAACAGGGGGCAGAGGAGGAGGGAACTGCAGCAGTGTAGTTTGTCTAGCTCGGTTAAATTAATGTCCTCGGCGATTAGTCAACTTGTAGCGGTACGAAGAGCATCATAAAGACATGGTACACAAACGTTTTAAAAGAGTGAAAGCTCTGCTATTATGGAATGCCTCTCCATCAAGTCTCGTTGTTGTTATCCCATTGCATCTGGCCCGAAGTCGAACTCTGGGTTCCTTCTTCTCAGAAGCTCTTTGACCACAGGCAGGAAATGTGCTGTGAGTAGATGAAGAAGTTGGCAGTTGTCCTGTTGTGTCCAGACACACAGCTGGTCATTTGGTCCATGGGGAGCTGCAGATCTACCCCTGCCTGGAGGCTCTGTCTGATACAGACACTTCTACCCGCCTTGGAGAGAACACTGGAGAAAGGGTGGCTGGGAGCACTGTAAATCCCCCTCCCCAAAACACTGACTTTTATTTTTGAGGAGGTTACGTGATACATACCAAGCAGCTGCCGTAAGAAAAATGGGTGCCAGGTGCCCTGTTTTCCTTTCAGTCTCTCAAATGCCCCTTTTTGCCACAGTGATGCCCCTTAGGAAGGATCAATTGCAGCCCCTTCCTGCCCCTGCTTTTGGTAAAAAATGACTTTGAAAATCCATGCTGCCCAAAGCAAACATTAGAAACAAATATTCGACCAGATGGGGGGAGAAACAGAGAGCTTATCTCTTGCAAAACTTCTTTAAGATAGACAGTGATAAACGCTTCCTTATAGCAAGAGGGTTTTAAAACATCTGTGTATGTGCATTCCGCCTAGAAATGTGATGAAGGCATCAGCAGTACAGAAGTCTTTTATTAGCAGCAGCTGACATGGGGAGATCTGTGGAAGATTCATCTATTCAAAATATATTTTCTTGCTCTTGCAGCTACCATGGAATTATCTAAGCCAGGGGGAGTTACTGTTTTTGGTTTTCTTTGTGCAGAAGTCATTTGACCCCAACTTCCTTATTGTTCTCCTCTAAATATTACCATTATTAGTGTTGTGGTGGTATGTTGTTCTCTGAATGTTATTGCAGAAAAGTAAATAACTTCTTATTTATATTCATTTATTTTTCACTGACACTCCACTTTAAAAATAGACTTTAAAGGATAAATTCCTAGAAAGAATAAAGACTCAGAAAGAAATGACAATGATAATTGATATTCAGCGTGAAGGAAAACAATAGTGGGAACAAGTAAAGGAAAAAATCTGTATGTGTTTTTGGAGATGTGCCTAAGAGACCAATTGAAAAGGAAAAACGTGAAAGGAAAATTTCAGAAGCTCACTTTAGCTCCCCAAAATGCAGCCAATAATTAAGAATCATAGAATCATAGAACCACCAAGGTTGGAAAAGACCTACAAGATCATCCAGTCCAACCGTCCAGCTATCACCAATAGCTCCCACTAAACCATGTCCCTCAACACAGAATAGTTAAGAATAACTAACTATTCTTAAGTATTATAACTAATTCTTCTGTGAGGAAAAAAAAAAATAAATTCACAGTTTTAGGGGTCAGTTCTTTATAAGGCAAACTAACATGGACAGGGAGAGCTTTTTTCAGTGTTAGCCAGACCCCCACCTCAGCATCACTCAAGCAGGCCAAGCGCATGTGCTCACTTAAAGAAACAAAACACAGCTGTCCTAATCAAGCAGGGTACAAATGTGACCTCGGCAGCAGTAGGAGCTCTTTGGGCAGAGAAGGCGTGTAGGTGGAGGGATTGCAAAAAGGATAAAGGAGCTAGTACAATAAGCTGGGCAAGTATAAGACTAAAGTTCTGTTTGTTTATTTATTTTTCTTGGTTTTTTTTATGTAGTTATTGTTATTAGGTCTGTGGTGAATTGCATGTGTAATCATAAAGGTAAGATGGGCAGACGGCATGCTTTAGAAAAAAGCTGTGAGACTTGTCATGCTGGCAGTCTTAGTTTTGCTGTGTGCTGAGCAATACAACGTGGGCTGCTCTCTTTGCCTTGCTGCTCCTATTTTGACTGTAGAAATTGAGGTGTGTTTCTGCTCAAGGGCATTCCATGTTGTCTTGTCCTGGGCAAGACGAGCCTTTTTCTCTTAAACTAGAAAAGGATTCTCTTTATCTTGATAGTAAGAGTGTTGTGGGCTTGCTGACCTGATGGGCCAGGTGTCCTAGGAGGCCATCCATCATGAGATAAGTGAGCTTTAGGACACCTTTACTTATTTGCTGCTGCACGCCTTAAGAATAAAGCATAACTTTCCTCGGGGTAGCAAATGAATTTTATGTAAATGTTTATGTGGAAAAAATTATATAGATTCTTCAGTTCAGGAACGGGGCTCCCATTATAGGACCTTGAGTGTATTCCAGTGATGCTATGGATGAATAACAGGTGGATGCAGCAAAAGATGAGATGAAGCAGTATCAGGATGTATGAGCATGCTGATGGACTTGTCTGGCATTGTGCATCTTAGTATGGTTGAGTACTTCAGAATGAGCCTCCTTGTTGATCCCCTGATAGCTCCTTTGAAAGACTGGCGTTGAGGCTGTCCCCCTCCTGTCATGGCATTTTTTCCTTCTCTCTCTCTTAGCACACTGAAATTCTATCTTGTTCAGTCTTGCTCTGCAGATAAGGCTGTTCTCCTCTTCTGTTTAAGCTCACCTGTTAGAGAACTGACTCTCTTTAACAGTGAGATAGATCTGCACGCTGTGCTTACTACAGTTCACAGTGGTTTCATCTCTTGTCCTCTGGTTAATTGACAGCATCGTGGCGGGGAGGGGGGAGACAGATCATTGGGTTAGTTCTCAAACTTTAAAAAAAAAAAAAGTTGACAGATTTGCTGATTTCTTTAGCCTTGAATTTTAGGGCAAAGGTTTTTGTCATTGTTTTTCTTTCATCGCATCTAAAGAGTAGAGAAGAATAGCCAGGAAGAGGGGGGTCAATATTCCTACTACCATGAAAGTCCACGAAAACACAGTTGGTCTCTGCCAGCATAGCTGTTTTCGTACTGTCACTGGCAATCACAGATAAAACTCAAAATACCATTTTCAAAGGAAAATGTGGTAAGAAAGCTTGCAGTTTGTTGTTCTTGTCTATTTCCAAGGACATGCTGAAAGTCGCCCTGTATTTTAGCTTGTTATGATCTAAGCGGCCAATCAAACAAGACATTAATACTATGCTGGGCTGAATGACGTTTGTTACTTCGGCAGCTGGAATGTCCCTGCATCCTGCTTTTCTTTTAGCCCAAATTCCTGGTGGTAAAAATTGTCTTGAACAGCAGTCCAAGGGTCTTGACAAGGGACAAAGCAAGACAAGTAGTAGCAAGTCCAAAAAATCATTTGACAGTATGAAGCAAGTAAAAGAACCGATGGCTTGAAGTTAGCTTTATTCTGGGGTCTATAGTAAGTGCCTCAATGTTTTTTTTTCTGAGATGAGATGATGAAGTGTTTCGGTTCAGCAGTGTCAAATACAGTTGTGTTTACTGAAAAATGGAAGTCCAGATAATAAACCAGCATTAGCACAGGCTTATGTGCACACAAGTCCATACAGGAGTTGTGGACTAAATGTAAATTTGAGATATAACTTTGACTCTTTTATCTCTCCTCAGTGTTGTGGTTTTTCTTGTTTTCTGGGTTTTTTTTTTTCAACTTTTTGGTGCTGAATGAGGCAGAAATAATAGTTTTTTTGGTTGTTTTGAAGTGACTATGCTCTAGCTACACGTAGGAATGGATGTAGCTCTACTGCAAGCAGTGGGGATCGAACTGAAATAGGAATACATAGGTGATATGCACTTCGAGGTGATCTTTGCAGGAGAGCAATGAGGGGTATAAACTCTATTTATAGTCTCTAATTTCATTTCTGATTCTTCTGTTTCCCACAGTGCCCAATCCACGCTCCATGTAAATTCCCATCGCTTGCCATGTTCTTGTACACTTTACTGACTCCTGGGTGTTACGTATCGATCTGCTCCTCCCTAAAAGTGAAACAGCTCAGTTGAAAACCACTTTTGTTACGGCTGTTTGTGGCCCCGTTCTTGCACCTCGATGGGAGAAAGATCTTAATCAGGGATTTTAGTTTTGCAACGGTGATGAAGAAGAGCAATATATATATACTTATGTATGCACATATACAGGCAAGCCCTTGCTTTCGGTTAACTCCGGGGGGGGGGGGGGTCACGTGCTCAGCCTCTACTCAGGTCAGAGTCTGACAGAGCAGACACATGGCTACGGCTCTTTCCTAACATCACTCATGCATTTGCACCAGGGTTTCCTCATCCTCTCCCAGGAACGGCTGCCAATCTCAGGGTAACGTCACTTTTCTGTGGAGGGGGAAAGATGAGCTTTACGTGTGAGATTATTTGTAGCACCGAGTCGCTTCTCGATGCTGAGGTCAACGCGTGCCTAAATTGCTCCGAGGAACCGAGTTGATTCTAATTCCCCTGTCACGTTCCCTTGCTGCAGCTGTGACACTCTGTTCTGTAACTTATTTAATTACACGTTGTGTTTGCTGCTGTCTGTTGCTGGGTATGCTGCGAACATTTAGATTTCTTTTCCCCCCTTCTGCATTCCTGTAATGTAAACAGATTCATTGAAGCGCATTTAACCTGAAATAATCTAGAATGCATTGCTTTGGGCTGTGTATTTTTAGGAGTTGCCTTCTGCAGTCTTGTATTCACAAAAGCAGTGTTCTTTGTGTAAAGATGGGAGGGAGGATCGTCCCTTATGCACTGCACATAGCTGGTAGGTTTTCTTTGTTTCAAACAGCTGCAATCCACGATGCCATTGGTGCTCTGAGTGGGTGTGTTTTGACAGTCCGGACCCGTTTTTGTTAACTTGCATACTTAGATCGGTGCACAATCCCAATGCTCAGAGTTCATTCGTAGGGTCACCTGAAAAACTCAAAGGTCTGTGGGCCGAGCCACGTTTAGCAACCTGTTGGACAGCCATTGGAGGGCAGAAAGTGCAGGACCTGCTATTCCTCCCCCCCCTCCCCCCCACCCCGATAAGCTGTCCCCTGAGGCTATTGACACAGCTTTTAAGTAGGGATTCGTTGTATGCCCGTGTCAGCACCGTCTTGGGGTAGAAAGACTGTGAGTAAAAACTTGGAATGCTTGAAGAGGGTGTTTAAAGGGGCTGAGGGACTGTGCAGTTCTTTTATTGAAGGCATCCAAATACAAACATAGGCAGAGTAGAACTATAAAAAAAATACTGTAAGTGCATCTAAAAATAGGAGAGATTGTTCTTATAATTAAGCCTAATGGACCTTTGTGTGCGAGTTTGATAGGACAGCTTGTTAATATTCATGCTTGTTTCTGTTGAGTCAGTAAGTTAACGTGCGAAGGACTAAAGAGAAATAATCACGTCCGTGTCATTTGCCTGACTTCCTCATCTGTTGTCTTTTATGGTCTTTCCGCTGTCTTCTGTGAGTTAAAAATTGCAGATGAAACGAGTTGGTACTTGTGCTGATCAAGACGACGTAATGACTTTTCTTAATATTGGTTGCATGTGCTCTTTTTGAAAGCTAAACACTTCCAGCATTCACTGGTGAGTTCTTTACCTTGGATCCCTGCATATGCCACGAGGGTGGGAGAAGTAAGGGCTGGAGTAGAGAGTTCCTTGTGGTGGGGGGGTGGGGGGTGGGGAGAAACTAATGAGCATCAAGAAGATATGGGGAACAGAAAGAAAAGCTGCAGAAGAATTAAATCTTATGCTAGGGGAAGTAGTGAAGATATCAAAAGAAGAGAGTAAAATAAAAATAAAAATAATAAAAAAAAATGCTGACTTCATATCCTCTTTCTATTAAGCCAGGAGCACCAGGAAATTTCAAGGAAATGAGGAAAATGCTTGACATTTTTATTATACTTCAGTGAAGGTGGTAGAGGCAAGGGGTTTTTTTAGCGTTGTTTGTTTATACTTCAAGTCATATGAAAAGGTTCCTGATAAGGAGATGTGGGGAAGTGTGAGGAGTGTTTTTGCATTGATTGAAATTTGAAGAGGATGCAGAGTGTAGTTGTCAGTTAAGTGAAGATGATTGGGTGGAATAAAGCTGTATTTTATTTTTTTTTAATTAAAAAAAAGAAATTATCCGCATGTAGAAAATAATTCATAAATTACTGTGAAATAACTACACGGTACTCTGTTCTACAGCAATTAAGAAATGCTATAAAGCATATTAAAAAAGGGGGAGTTTTCTCTGAAGCCGAATTCTCAACTGAAGAACAAAAGTGCTTTCTTACTCTGGTCTCAGAGTTCGATTCTGGGATTTCATTCCTCAGCAGGATTTTGATTGATTGATTTTTATTTTAGTAGTTTTATCTTATTTCATAATGTTTGTATTAAATCAGATACCTCAGAGCACTTAATCATTTTTAGCTTCTAGATCTTTGCATTGGATATTATATTTGCTGCCGAGGTTTAATATAAGGATTATAATAAACAAAACTCATTGATCAGGTGCAGCAAACTACAGCAATGACAGGGAACCAGAAGCCTGATCCAGAAATTTGTTTCTAATAAAGAGACACCTATTGACTTCCCTGGGTTTTGGGTCCGGCCTCAATTGGATACGAAACCCGTTTAGGCTTTCCACACAGGTCACTGGATAACCTGAATTATGATAGCTATTAATCTACTGTAATAACTCTGTGTCCTTACAATGAAATGGGGGAGAGAGACAGATGGAAGGATGCTGTCATGCCTTTATGTGTTGGGAAAACAAAGAATCTGCAGCCCAGATGAGAGGGATCTGGTGTGTAAAATACCAAACTATCCTTCAAACACCCTTATCCATCTGCTGGTCATAAATTGCCATGGAATTAGCTGACATTGCCTGCGTGAGCTAACTAATGGAAGTTACATTTGTTGTAGTCTCTTATCCAGGAGAGAAGGTGGGGATGGTGATACTAATGCTCTACATTACCCCTCCTATGGTCTTGTTCCGTGATACTCAGCTCCCTGCCAAGTGCACCTGCTCAGCTAAGTAAAGAGCCTCAGCTGGATCATCCATTGAGGTCTTAATTCAGGAACTATGTTCATGAGCAGCAAACAAATCTAGGCATTAATGAGAGGGAAGGGAAGCCTGGCTGCAGGGAAAGCTAAAGATTGCTGGGTGGCCTTTTTCTTTGGAACGAGGCAGCGAGGAAGAAAAAGGATTTCCATCTTCAAGGATTTTGCTTCCTTAGTGTGCACTAGATCTCTATTAGAAAAGAATATAATTATATCTTGCTTTCGTGTGTACTGGACATTCTTTCCTAATGATTGCAGGATTAGGGCATCCATGATAGCATTGCAAATAGGAGAAATAAGTCTTTGGAACTAGTTTTACTTTCCGAGTGCTGCCTCCTGTACTGCTTGAAAATAGTGCTGGTTAAGCCCATGCCTTCTTAAAATTTATAAGTGGGAGAAGTGAAAAACTTTCACCTCAGTGTCTTTACACGATAACAAGGTGCTGGTACAGGTGGTGACTGTACTGTGTCTGTGATCCTGGCTTGCTTTTCTAGATATTTTGCATCTGTTGGAGGAAATAAAGATCTCTGAACAATATTCTGTGATGAATGCCAAGAGGGTCCAGAGTACTATTCTGACCTGTAGAAGACTGCAGATGTTACCAATACCACAGCAGAGGAGCTGGGAAATGCAAGGTCCAGGATCTGCTGCACAGCTGTGGAGGAGCTGGGAAGCAGTTCCAACTGTGTCTTCAGGAGGTGATCAGTTGGTGTGTACTGTTTTCATCCATGTCAGCTGCTCCGTTAGTATTGCACCCAGCAGCTCATCACATCTTAGCTGTTCACCTCCTAGAAGCCATAGAAAACACTGATTAAAAAGGATGCTCGAATACCTTTCTATCACTTTTCCAGTTTTCCTTTTTAGTAGCTAAAAAGTAATTAGGATGACTGGGTAAGGATGATAAATTTGGTGATGATGAGGAAGTGTGAACAACCCATGTTCAACAATTGGTTATCTCCTTAGGCTCCTTAGAGTGAATATTCTCAGTTAAATGAAAGCTTTTTTTCCTACTCTGTGTTGCTGTGACAGGGGAAAAAAAGATACTGTATAGTGTATCAAGTCTGAAGAGGAACATTCTGATCATAAATCAAATGATTAAACCAGATAACTGGCATCATGCTGGCCATTTACCTAGAATATAAAGAGGTTTGAATTAATTGGCATTAATGGAGTTGTTATATTCAGGGGGTTATACTGCAATACCCGCAATTGTCCTTCCTGTATGTGGTGATGAAGCTCTTCTGGATGATGGTCAGGGACCGGCATTAAAACTTGATTTAAAGAAAAAAACAACAGAAACCCACTAATTTACACTTTTGTGCTTATTGCTTGACTTGGGCTTTGTCGCTTCCTTGGAACAAAGGAGATAAGACCACAGGATAAGTGAAGTAGCTAGACTTAAATATTTTAAGGTTCTGTTTTTGAAAGCATCTTATGACGTCTTTTTCCTCTGTACACTTCCTGCTCTACCGCTGTACGTTAGCACAAAGGACCCCTCCTGTTTTGCAAGGAAGAAAAGCTGAGAGAGTCTAAGCATTGCAGCCTGGAAACAACTTTCAGAGTAGCTATGCACCTGCTATCTTTAGGAGCACAGACTGTAATAACAACAATGCTGCCTCTGGTTTTTAGATCCAGAGACTATGGATGATGCTTCAGTGTTTGTAACTGCTGTTGGTCTGGTGGGAGAACTGGGAGGCTGCTGATATAGCTTAAAAGGGGAACAGCAGTGTATCTATGGAGCTGGGGGGAGAGGGGGAAGCCTTAAAAACAGAAATAGGCTGCTATGTATTTACTTGAATTGATCAATTTTGCCATTATTCATTCACATTTCGCTACTTAAAAGCTTTAAATCAAGAAAATGTGGGGCCTTGAATGCTGCAGCTTTGGTTGCTGCTTATCAACCACTTGTGAATATACATTCTGTAGAAGTTAAACTGTGGCACTTCTCATTCTAAGGTGAAATTGAATGACCTGAAAATGGATCCATCTTCTACTGCGCTACCAGCAACCATTATAGAGCAAGCTGCCTCGCGGCTAGGATGCAGCCCAGCAGACAAGAAACTTGCTTTTCGCTTAGATGAAGAAGATGAGTTAAAGCATCTTCGTGAATGTTTCCATATCCCAAAAGTCAAGGATCTGCCTCCAAGTGAGAATTATAATTACAGTGGAAGAGCGGGGGGAGGGTGGGCGATTCTTATCTTCTGCATATGTTTATCACAAATCACTGGAAATCATTGTCACTTATGAGATAATTGAGCAATTGCAGTTATATCTGAGCACAGTGTGTCCCTGGTGTTGCTAAATCAATCCATCAACTTATTCTAGCACCAAAAGCTTTATGCTCTCATTCCCTTCCTGAATAAAATGCGAGGATACGGGGCTTGCATGATGCTTATGCTGTCAGTCAGCTGCTTTGAACAATATAGTGACTGATTGAAAATTATAGGCAGAAGCCTTTCTAGCTAATGGTTTGAAACAGCAATGTCGCTTACAACTTGTAGTTCAGCACAGTTACTTCCTCACTGTAATACAGCTTGGTGTTATCTGTCTAGTTGCAATTATTTTAGTTAATGAAAGGGATGGTATGTATATTATATTCACATTTCTCCCTTATTGCTAGTAGTGGAGATGATTTTCTTCCTGAGGCTGGGTGAAGACTGTGCCTTAAAGCAAATAATTGATCTCGGCAAATAATTCATAATGAAGCCTTTATTTGAGGATTGCTTTCCTCGTGAATTGCCTACAAACAGAGAACTGCATGTTTCAGTGTAGCAATGCAAAAGAGTCTCTACCATTTTTGGACTTGCTCCTGATGGTTGTTTTGAGGAGGCTGGATGTGGGCACAGAGGGAATTCTAGTCAGGTTGTTAAGAGAGGACCTGGTGTACAAGCAGCAAGCCAGGAGGGGTAAGCCAGGATGTAGGTTTTTGCTTCTTATCAGTGCTCCTGACAGGAAGTACAAAGCATTTCCGTGTTTGGATACTCTGGTGCTGTGCTTGGCACTGCTGCCAGTGGGTTTTGTAGCTGCTACTGCTGTTGTCTGGTCACAAGTGAGCAGGGAAACCTGGTGTGAGCACCTACCTTCAAAGGCAATGCGCTCTTGGGCTCTGCTCTGCTTCCCAAGTCCCATTTGGGTTTATTTTCATCTCACGTGTTAAATACATGGGGAACAGAACTTGAAGTCTTTTCAAACTGGTATTGCCTTGGATGGCGAGAATGGTTATGACTATGCACGGTCCTCTTTTCCAACATGCTTCTCCTTGGCAAAAAGCTTTTATTAAAAACTAAAGAAAAAAATCATACTGATTTCTTGCAAGATATTTTTGCTAATAAAAGCAGGTACAATTTCTGCAGATTTTTTTCTGAAAAGGGTAGTACTGATGGAACCTGAGCAGTTATAGTTCAAGTTATATATCTAGTTATAGTTATAGTTAATCTACTCATGAGATTGAGTTTGGAAAAGGTCCATAATGGAAAACTGTCAAATTCTTGAATTTCTGAACATTATTTGAATGTGTTTTCCTTCAATATCTCTTTACCTAGCAATCTGGAATGCTGGGAATGCAGTGTGGTGGTTTCACCATCAAGGGCAGTTGAACTCCATTGTAGTGTGTCAGCAGCTTCAAATTAACAATTCTTCTAAGTCATGTGTAGATTTTGATACTTCTGTGATGGTATTTGTTGCTTCCCTTCTAACATCCACTATATTTTGTTTGTAAATTAGCTTAATATTTGGACCAAATTTGGTGTTGTTTTTTTTTTTACCCGTTACTATAATTCATGTACCTGAGATTGTCAACCTATTATTGTGAGGCTAAGCAGCCTATTGATAGCATCAGTTGAACAGCATAGAGAACCCATCATTTTTGTGTTCCCAAATTGAAGGTTCCCCTCCCGCTTCTTCCCTGCCTCTGTTAGAGGCAGCTTCCCTGCTGAAAAACAGTAGGGGTGTGGGGAAAAATATATATATTTACACTGCAGCATAGAGATCTCTCATGACATTTATCTTGGCACAGGAGCGGATCCTAGATAGCATGCTTAAGATAAATGTCATTATAGTGATTAGCCATCAAATACTTTTTTATATATTTACATAAAGCGCAACAATGAGGTTTTAAAATGAAGCCTTACACGAAGCAGATGAGAACATCCATAAGAATCAACTGTAAGATTACATACGTGAAAATATTTAGGAAGTCAGTATAGTAGCTTAATTTTGTTTTCGGCTTACAAACTGTCTCAGCTGTCTATAATGTTTATTTGTTATATCGACCAGGCAGAAACAACTAGCAGACTAACACCCTGGCAAATCTGAGGTTTTATGGGCAAGCCTGAGGGACAAGGCACAGGTGAGCAAATAAGAAGAGATGATAGGAGAAGATTTAGAGAAACATTCACATATCATTCCCCTCTGAGATGACAGTGATGTCTCTTTCATGCTTTTTCTTGCGTGCGGAGAGAGGTAGGAATGACTGGATTGCGTTCAGGTACCAAATTGTCAGTCTGATTAAGGCTGTGGTGTGTGTTTTGTCATCTCATAAAGGAATTGAGCATCATTTGCTTTTCTTGAGAATAAAAAGTTGTTCTGGAATGCAAGTGGTAAGCTGTATTTCCCTGAAGAGATGGTTAAAGGTAGTGTTAGTCTTATAAATGTGGCTCTTTGTTTGGAGAGCTTGTTGAGGATGTGTGTGGGGGGAAATAGGAAGATGTGAAAGAGGCGATCGTTCATCCTTAAACAAGGGTAGGATTCAAGTAATTTGTAAGCAGATTTAATCCATCCTTTCTGGATCACGAAAATATTATTTTGGTCTGTTTGAGTTGAATATTTCTGAAAACATCCTTGCTTTTGAAGCTTGAAAGGTATAGAAATAAATCTTTAATGCAGGAAAATGATGTAGGTCATTGACCAATCCATGTGAATTCAAGTAGATATAAGAATCATTGAGAATGTATCTAATAAATCTTTAGGTAAATCATTATTCATGTACCTTGTGCTGTTTGAAGGACACATTTCTGTAATTATCTATTTTTTTTTTTTAACCAGTTTTTATTTCATCAATAGATCTTGCTTCTTATTTGGATATTTTACAGATCTAGTTATATCAACCACTAGAAATAAAATGGGCTAGCACTGTGAGAAATAAGGGTAATTTGGTGAAAGATAACTTGCCTTAAACTTGATTGTAAATGATATCACAATGACAGTGGAAATTTTTGAACAGAGCGATGTGCTGATCAAAACCAGACAAACTAAACAACGAAGCAAACAAAACCCTAGAGTAGTTTGAGAAGCAGCAGTGGTCCAAAATGAGTATTTTAATGATGCCG
Organism: Alectoris magna; assembly: GCA_030625065.1. NCBI lineage: Eukaryota > Metazoa > Chordata > Aves > Galliformes > Phasianidae > Alectoris > Alectoris magna. The sequence goes on along the minus strand of CM060567.1, from coordinate 765,939 downwards.
GGGAGGAGGAAATAAACAGCCTTTTGTGAAAAGGCTCATATATAGCCTCATATAAAGGCCATAGCATGCCAGAAAATAGATATCAAAAGTGACAGATGTAAAAGTAGAAAAATACATTCTGTCAAAGAAGTAATGCTGCTTCTTTCCAACGGCAACCCAGGAGGTGTTTTATCTAGAGAGAACAGTGGTGCAAGAAATGCTGCCTTGTTTGTAATTCCTTACCTGTTTTAATGCTTGATTGAAATATAAAGAGTAGCGGTGAGATTTAGAGCTTGAATTCTTGAGCAAAGACCCTTCTTGCTGTTCCCAACGAGACCATATTGTTGTGCTTCTTGATAGGAAGAGAACTGTTAATAGAACCAATTTAGGACCATGGATAATATTTATACCTCTCTGCTTTCATTCCTATTAAAATATGGATGAAAAACAGACATAGTATCTGTAAAACAGATTAGGCTGAAATTGCTCTCTGACTTATGCTTTTTAAAAGCTTCTAAAGCTTTAAGGAATAAATTACCTAAGTTGCTTATACTTCTGAAATACGTGTTTCTGGTGAAGTTCAATGAAGTTGGTAATTGTTAGTGTGAAAGGTAGTAAGAGACCTCTTCCCAGACATCTAATCTATTTTTCTGCAGCTCTAAAATAATATTTTCAGACTGAAATGCAGACTTGTTTAGTTCTAGCATGCATCTTAACATACTCCCTCGTTTACTAAAAATACAGGTAATGTTAACTTAGCGTTTTGTAAGTACCTGTATAGGTGCATGCAGATTACTTACAGGAAGATCATCTGTCCCCCCAAGGATGTCTAATGTGAGAAATAATAGAAAAAGACAATGTTTGGATTGATAGATGATGACACGGGGTAATTAGATTGTTCAGAACATCTCTGGAGCTATTATTTATAAATTTCCAGGCCTTGCTTTTCTCCTAATCATTGAAAGAATTTGTCAACATACATTTCCTCCTCCTCACCAGAGGATGACATGAAGTGCAGCCCACAATATATGCTGACAAGACAAGAACTTTTGTGACTGCCTTATAATATTCCATAAAACGAATACATTTTTCTAAATAGCAGTTTAATCACGCAGAGAAATCTTAATGAAAGACGCAAATTTATCTAGTCTTAACTTCTATTAAGCGTACAATTGAAGTAGTTTCACAGCTCAGAGTAGTGATATGTTGATGGAAGAAGTGGATGGTCTGGTCAGGGAAATGCTCCATTTTCACTCACCGTTGATAATGAACTTGACAAAATCAGTGCTGGTGGCTGCTTTCCGTGCAGCTGAGAGACCTGGGGATTTAATGCTGCTTGAACTTGCACTGGTTCCAAAGTGGATGTACATGGACTTGTCCCCAGATTGCAGGAATGCCAGGGAATAACCACTTGCACATTGCTGTGCTGTCCTACTCCTTAGAAGAGGACACTTGTATGATGAGGTCACTTGTATGGTGGGAGGAAGGCTGGGATGTTGCAATTCTGTTTATGTGTGGGGAGCTCTGAAGCAGGCAGCTCTGGGTGGTGGCGCATGTGGGTATGTTCCTTTCTTGGGCCCACTTGTGTTGTTTCTGGTTTCCCACTGCAGCTGACCTGACCCTGGTGAACGGAGAGGAGAGCTGCGTATACTTTGTTGGGAATTCTCTTGGACTCCAGCCGAAAAAAGTTAAAACTTACCTGGATGAAGAACTGGACAAGTGGGCTCGAACGTGAGTAGATCATGTGAAACACCAACCTGTGCTTCAGATGAGCACTCTGCTTTATTTTGGGATTTGTCTTAGAAATCCTTGAGTAGAAGAATAGTGTGTTAAACCCTCGCCAGCACAGGAGTAAAACATATTCAGTGTTTCCCCAGAACCCTTTAAATCTCCTTTAAAGGTGTGAGTGGCGAAAGAGGCAAAGAGAAACTTCCAGCTGTGATAACCTGTGCTGTTCATGATGGCTCTGCTTTGGCCCGACTGAAGGGCTGTGCAGTTTAGCCGTCCCCGTCCAATTGCTGCATGAGTTTATACATGAGGTGCACAAACTCACTTGGGTAGTGCAGTTTGCTGATGAGCATGATTCAGTTTGTGATTTTTCTAATTTATTTTTTAACTGCTTGTGATTCACAACTGCTGCAGTTGGGCCGGTTCCCCTTGAAATGGCACAGAGCACAAGTGGTGCTACTGGGAGGATATCAGCTCTTTTTTACCCAAGTTTATGCTGCGGATGGAAGCTGCATGATGTAAATGTGAAAAGTTTGTAGCTGCTGTTTGCCTTGTTAATGGATGGATGCTGTGAACTAATAAAAATGGTTTGCTATTTCTTATTTATTCCTTCTTTTCTTAGAAGTGAAAAGAAGGTCGAGAATGAATGGGAATGGGATTGAACTTTGGGAAGCCCTCTTTCCTGCTGGTTATTCATTCAGCGCAGCACTGCAGTTTCTGCAGTCATTTGAAAAAATTGCAACCTTGTCCATTCCTGTATGATTATCGTACTTTATCAGAGAAACAGCTGAGTTCTTTCAAAAACTAGAAAGCAGATAGCGCTCTTATCTGTTAGTGATGCACTGGGAGTGCAAACGTATTTCAGCTCCCTCGGTGCACCTTTTTATTGGTTCACTTCCATCCCTACGTTCGTCTTTGCTACAGTGAAGCATATATTTTTTTTCTTCCCCCTCAACGATTATAAAACTTTGAAAGAAAAGGGTAGGCAGCATGTTTCTCCAGAAGATCAAAAGCCCCTTCAGTAGTTGTATCCAAGGGGGAAATATGGCTGGATGTGATTTCTAGCCACCAGAAGAGAGGCAGCAAACCTAAAAAGGCTGTTTGGATCTGAGTTGTATTTTTGGCAAACAGATTACCCAGAATGCATCAAAGATTTAAGTAAAATAAATTTACAAAAAATAAATAAAAAAGAGATTCCAAAATGGTGCTGGCTGCAGATGTACTTCAGGCAACTGAGACAGTCAAGGTGAGGTCAAGCAAAATTTGAACTGAGCAATTTGTGCAAAGAAAATGATGGTGACAGGGAGGGAGGATCAAGTGATGAGGCTGTGAAAAGAGATAGGGAGCTGGAACACAAATAGTGCTTCTGTTCTGGTCACCAAGGTCAGCTTAGCAAGATCCAGTATAAGGCAGCAGCTGAAGCTTGCTCAGTGGCTTCTGTGTTGGCAATGTGGAATTCAGTGGCTGTGGCTTGGGTAAAAATAAGTATCAAGACTCTAAGAAATGCCATGTGAATTAGAAACATCCTTCACGTCGGTAGTGATACAGGTTCTGTCTCTCTTAGAAAACGCGATAAACCAATTTGGTTGCTGTGTCATGGGACTCATCTCAAATAGCTGCTGCACTGTCTATTTAAAATGTTATCACTGCTTCTAGCTGGTGGCAAGAGTGAAAGGGACAATTACCTGGGAGCTGCCACTGGGGATGGGAAGCTCGTGCCTCTGGGTGCTGTGATGGCCATAACTCATTAGCACAAGGCCTGGAGAGGAAAAGGCTTTCTTTCTTGTGTTCCCTCTCACACTGGCACCGTGTTCCCCACACACACAGTTCAAATGGAGGATTATTGCTTTCTTTCTTTGCTGACTTTTCTGACTCCCAACGTAACTTCTGGTTTGGGGTTTTCTTCTTTCCATGTTCCTCCCTCCTCGTTTTTGTGTTAATATATAGAGACTGCAGGTTCAAGCCACTGATGCTCTTAGTGTAGATTAAAATAAGAGCATTTGAGACTTGAGCTTTTGTTTGTTTGTTTGCTTGTTTTGACTGCTGCTGAATCTGAGGTTTCCTGAGTGGAGACAGAGATGAAGGGTTGTCTCCTCCATGCTTAGCCTAGAGTCACCAAGAGTCAGCTTGTCCACTGTTTGAAATCTAGAAGACCAAGGTTCCAGTGACTTGCCTGGTTGGATGAAGGCCAGAAGATGCTTTACAAGTGTCTTTTTTTTCCTCTTCATCTGCCAAAGTTGTTTATGCAATCGGTGCATTTTATAGAATAACTGCATGCAAACAAACTCAAATGTAAAAAAAAAAAAACCAACAAAAAACAAACCAAACACCTTTGCCCTCTGCAGTAACTCATTGAAGTAGAGTTGTTAAATCAGGATGGAGTCTGCTGTAGGTTAGTTGTGCTTTGCAAGGAGCTGGTAAAGCAGGGGAGAGCCTGTGATATGGAAGGACTGAGCTTGTTTAGTTGGGCAAAATGAGGACTGAAAGGGAAAAAGACTGCTGAATGCGTCATGGTATAAGCATTAGGGGGGAAGGAACAGCATGTGAAATAACATACTGGTATGGTAAATATAAATTAATACACCCAGGGTAGAAACTAATTAACTATATGCACTTTTGAAGCATTTAAGCAATCTGGTAACAACCTTCTGATATGAGTACAATAGAAAAAAATATCTGAGTCTGATGAGGGCTTTTTGATATGCCACCTGCAGTAGCGCAAGGCTGTTTTTAGTGCATGAAAAGGTGTCTTTAGCGCTGAACTCACCCTGCAAGACATAGCAGCCCTGTAAACAGGAGGGCGGCTTGGGCAAAGCCACTTCTCTGCCATTCTGTAAGAGCCATCTCTGTTATACACTTCAGCACACTATATGTTAGGACTGTAAATGTCTCCTTTAATGCCCTGGTTTTTCTGGTTTTTGTTGTTTTGTGGGTTTGTTTTTTTTCTTCAGTTTTATCTTCATTCTACTACTTCATACAGTTCTTTTTCTTTGGATATGTCCTTTCCTTTGACCATTTCTTTGCTTAAAGCCAACATGAAAGTTAAGAGTCTGTATTGGCTCCTTAAGCAGCTTGCAGCATTTTTGGCAAAGGAGCAAGAAGGAAATTTCCATTTGAACAAGATTTGGATGAGTGCAGAAGATTCCTGAAGCTGGCAGTTAATGTAAATCCCCATTGTTACCTCCTTTGGAACCTTGGGATCATATCAGAAAAAAGTGCTTTTAGTTTCCCAAGTGACTTATAAATCAGCCAGGCCTCAGCAAATAAAATGTGGCATTGAGATTTCTTCCCAAATTGAAAAGAAAATGGCAACTGACTAAAAATTAATTTGCAGAATGAGAAGTTCTCTCAGTAGTTTAAGAAATGAATCTATTTGTAGGACGCATTATGATTTGATGGGATGTGTTTCGTATCCATTAATTTAGGTACCTCAGTTTAAATCTCTCTTGCTATCCAGAGTGCAGTGGAAGCAAAATAAGTTAGGTTACCTGTGTCTGAAGGAAACACCAGAAGGACTGCAGTTGTCCTTAAAGATTATTACCCCCAGCGCCTACCAGAACTCAGAGAGGGGTGGCATAATATACAGAGAGATAAATTCTCTGAGGCAGAGCATAGAATTTTACAACCTAAGTGGAATAGGATGTATTGTGCCATCAGCAAAGGCTACAGAGTTTCATGTGATTAAAATAATAAAAAAAAAAGAAGTCAAAGAATATGCCTTTAACTACCATTTTAGCTGCAATAATTTTTGTCTCTTGGCATTTATATTGGCCATCAAGAGGAAGGCAAGCTGTAAGATGTGCCATAATAGTATGAATAATAATTAATGCTGGTTCTCCCCTCTTTCACTGTACTCAATTTTTTTTCGTGTTTTCTTTTCGGAATAAAATAATCTCATGGCTGAAATCTCATATCTGTCTTCATGAAAACTTGGAAACTTATTCTGAGTTTTTTTTTGTTAGTCTTGTATGTTGGTAGGGAGAGCTTTCATCAGTAAATTCCCATTAGAAGGACACTAATGGCTATAAAATCAGAGAAAGCTAATGAGAGAGAATCCCATAGGTAGTTAGGGCTTCTTTTTCCTATCTTATTATGTTCAGTATCCTCTCTCAGAAATACAGATCCCTTCAGGCTGGGAGCCACTGAAAATCTGTTTTTCTTTTTTTTTTTTTTCTTTCTTTTTTTTTTTTTTCACAATCTGTATTATGCCAAATTTTCTTGATTACTGTATTACACTTAAGGATAAGAAGGGAAATTGGCTATAAACGTCTTGCTGTTTGTGAAACGCATGCCACTGTCTTTAGGGAAAGCAGCTGCATTATGTCCTGATTGGAGAAGCTAGGAACGGGGCTTCTCTGCTTACCCAGCGACTGCCCTTATTCTTCATCTATGAAATGTTCTTGTAAATGAGCGCTATTTCACACTGCCCGCTTCCTCATCTCAAGATCTCATCAGAGAGTAATTCCAAAACTGAGAAAAGCAGTCAGCTGGTGAACTGTGACCTCATCCAAATTAAGGAGCGAGGTCCTCCTCTTAATCTCTATGGAGTTAGACTTGTTGAATGTAGGGAGACTGTATTTTGTCTGTGAGAGATATTCGGTATTGCTTGTGTCGTTCTTCAGCTATATATTTAAGCATTAACTGGTCCAAAAACAAATGGTATTTCACAAAGAATAGGCAAAAAACGTTGGAAACGAATTGCATGCTTTGTGGAGGTTTGTATTTTCTTTGCTTAGGGCTGTGGTTCTTCTGGAAATATTCCTATGAGGTGTGAATTAGAGAGAAGTTAATCAGAAAATCTGACTGTAAAGACACACAGGTTATTTGTGTGGGAGGTGGAGCAAAATTCTGCCTGAGGCAGGAAAGTTGGAGGTGGATGGGTGAAAGCAATCATCTAAATAGGGCGAAGCATGGGGGGCTGGCTGGGAATCTCTCATACACACTCCTTTGTCACATCTTAATCTGCTAGAAGTCTGTTGATTTTAAGTGAATGTTGTAGGCTTGTTCCTCTTTAAAAGGTTTATTACGTGCTGCTCTTCCTTTTTCTCATCACAACTTCTCAGGCATATTTTTCCTACTCTGTCTCCTACTGTCTCGGTCCCTTTTTGAAGCTGCTTTATACTTGGTTCCCATGCAGCCTGGCATTTCTGACTCCACAGGTACCCTGTGGTGCTCTGCAAATGTGAAAATCATCCAGTGTGAGACGGAATGAGATGGAAGCCCAGAGCAATGTTCCCCTGGATTAGCACCATTATTGCTTTTCTCGATCTGCCTTCATTTGCATTTAAATCTGAGCGCTGCCTCCTGTATGTTTAAGAAAGTTTACCATTTTTTTTATTTTTCTATGCGTGATGGCTTCCTTAAAAGTTAAATTCTGTCACATTTGAAGCAAAATAAAATAAATTAAAGGCACTTAATCCAGAACTGAACAGATAAGTCTCTTTGGAGTAGTGATGTATTCAGATCTATAGTGCTGGTGTTATCCGCTGTAGGCAGGAACAGTTTGCAAAATAAAGTTTCAAAATGCCCTCTGTTAAAGCAAAAACGCTCATCTAGAGTAATCTGTCAGGGAGAAAAGAAGCAATTTACACACAGCTGTTTGGGCAGCTTTATGCTGAAGGGTGAGCTCGGAGAGGAGGTTTGTGTGGCAGAAATTGGTTGACAAGAACAGTTGAACAGACTGCCTATGGAGGTGGTGGAGTCACCATCCCTGGAGCTTTTCAAGGAAAGGGATGGATGTGGCACTGGGGACACGATTAGCGGGCGTGGTGGTGGTGGGTTGATGGTTGGACTAGATGATCCTAATTGTCCTAATCAGGTATATCTCTTAGGACTGGCCGACAGGCAGCAGTATGTTTTTATATCTTTCCTTGCAGAGGGGTTCATGGCCATTTCAACGGGCAGCGCCCATGGGCACTGGCGGACGAATGCCTTGTGGACCTGATGGCTGAACTGGTGGGTAGGTATGAACTGCAGGGAAAAATTTCTCTAGAAATGGAAACAAATTTCTTTTAAGATGGAGAGTCCTGAGGCTCTGCAACCAGAACTTAATTCCTTGTATTCTTTCATGTTGAAGTAGTTTTTTTCTGATTGCCTAATACATGGAGTAACACTTTATTTTAAGGCTGCCAGTGATTTAAGAGATGAACGTAGGAAATAATATATGAGCATATGCATATCACGGAACTAATTGCAGCAAAGGGTTTCTTGGAGCCTCGTAAACCAATTGGTCTAACATGTGAAGTCCTTTTAAAGGGCACTTGTCATTACAGATTCTGTTCCTCCCTCCTAGAAGTGAACCAGTGAACTTTCCCTTTTGAGAAATGATTTCTACCTAGACATTTTCTGCTTTTCCTCTTTTCCCCATCACTGAATCTATGCTCATATTTGAGAACTGCTTATGTCAATGAAGCAGGTAATTGGGGCAGGACCTGCTATTTGTAAGTTCCCATTACCCTACTGTACTCCTTGAGGAGTCCGAGTGCTGCAGGACATGGGCAGTAAATGCAGCTGGTTATTCTGGAGATTGAAAAGTAGCCCTGGAGACTTCTCCTGGTGAGTTTGCCAGCTGCAAAAGCAGTCGTCTGAGTCTGAATGCAAATTTCCTTTATTGCGTCTTATTCTGGCCTGCGTGCTGTCGCTGAAATAACCTTTCACTGGGATTTTGTTAAGATTTGTTGCTATCGGAAGGGGGAGGAGAGATGTTACTGACATAGTCTGTCTCAGACCTGTTTTCTCCCCAATCCTCACAGCTGCTGTCAAGGTTAGGCTAGGAGATTCTATTAAGATTTGTCCAGTATTTCAATTTATTTGTTGAGCTTAATTGTCAATATTGATCACTTAAACCAAATTATCGTGTGTTCATTTGTGCCTTCTGTAAGGATAAAATATTACTATTGTTGACCATTCATATGCTAGGTATGGTCGTGTGTAATTTCTTCTCCAAATCTAGACAAGTGCTCAATGAGAAAGGTGTGTTTTTCTCCTTCAGGCGAAGCTAATGGATTCTGAACAGCAGGAAAGGGAGACATTAAAGAATGTTTAATGACAAGCGTACTTATAAATTTATTTTATTCCTAAAGCAAATAAAGAGAACACATGCCAACTTTGACTTCTCTATAAAGTTTCCAAATCAGTCAGAATGTTGGAAACTATTACTGGAGTGGAACAAGTGCAGGAAAATATTTTTATACTTGGCTTATCTGTGATGTAAGTGAGAAGATAATATTAACATTGGGGAGGCTATGCTGGGCATCAGTGTGCTGTGTGGAGCAATCCCAATTGCAGAATGAAGTGAAAAACAAAATGTAGTCCTGTTCTTCTGTCTTCCTGCATTTTGGTTTTGGAACATGTTGCTGTAGTACCTCGTATTCCTGAGGAAGTGAAGAAATTTCTTTCCTTCTTTTTGCTTTCACAACATTCAAGGGCAAGCTCAGTACCATGTCTCTGGTAACTATCACAGAATATAAAAATGTGAGATTACAAAGGGGAAGAGTGTTGAAATGCTGGGCATAGATGACTTAGGGATTTCTCTAGTTTGACCAGTCTTTCCTGGCAAGTTGATGCTTTTGTTCTTTATGGGTAGAACTGGGGAGCTGTGGGCAGGTGGAAGAATATGACCAGTCGCATAACTAGCTTGATGCATAAGAAAGGCTTTTCAGTTGTAAACCTTGAACTTCATTAACTGGAGGGCACTGTGAATGCCTCGTTACTCATCAGATCTGTGAATGTCTGCCGTGGATCTGTTTCCATAATAGGGTTCCTGATCACCTGGTGGGGTGCAGGTGTGGGCTGGGCACTGACCTCCTGCAGGTGCCAGCTTTGATTTGGCACAGTTTTAGGTTAATGTCACTGTGGAAAGCGAGGAGTCAGGTGGGGATCTTCTCCCCTTTGCCATCTGTTCTGTTGAGGCTGCCAGCTCAGTGCGTTTTATTTGTTTAATTAAAACAAATATTTTGGGTGCAAGAAGAGGGAAATGGACCAAACTACTCTGAACTTATTACAACAGCTTGCTTCATTTTAGAGTGTGATATAAATGTTTTAAAGTTTTCTATGGAAATTAGGATGATTGAGGTCACCCTACTGTTGACCTGTTTTAGTTTTAAAACACTTTGGCGGGGAGCTTTTTGTAGTCCTGTTGTTTTCCTCAGCAGTACAGTCAAGGTTATCATTCTGGATTTTTGTCCTCCAAAGTTTTCTCAGATGTGTTTAATTAAAAAATGGAATATGTTTCAGGCTGAAATCTCATCTGCACATTCACACATCAGTAGTTTTTTTTTATATATATATATATATTTATATACTATCCTTATAGCGTTTTTCAGAACCTATGGAAGCAATCCTTAGAAGGTAAACAAATTAATATTTTCCAAGTAATAGATGCGTTATAAAAATGGCATTGCCCTGTCTATATCATTAAAGAGAATAAATGCAGGAAGTGTGTTATGCTAAAATGTTATTTATTATTATGTACTGTCTTCCAGCAAGATGCGGTGTATGAGTTGAGTGAGTTCTGAATTTCTCTTTTCAGTGATTTTCATGTAAGAACCTAAACCTATCTTTACGCTGTTTTTATTCCGTATTTAATATGTTATGGGAGAAGAGGAATGGTCAGTTCTCACTCTAACTGGTAGTGAGTGGAAAATGTTTATTCAGGAATGGGCTAAAGACTGTAAAATACCTCTGCCCATCTAATGGTTTATGGTGCTGTAACATCTTGCTTATTAAATGTGGTCCCATTTTCTTGTTCAATGAAAGTTACAGTAGTAAATACGTTGTGAAATGCAGAGTCAAGGTCAGTGGAGGCCAGAGCCTTTTTTCCACCCTCACACCAAGCAGCGTAACGCGGTGCCAGTAATCTTAGCTGCTCCTACCAGACTTTATTAAAACATTACAACCTTGGCAGGATCACCTTCCGATGGAACAAGATTAACTGTGTGGCTGCTGCTCCGCGATGTGCTCAGGCAGGTCTCTGTTGAGGGAAGACTGAACACCGAGCAGATTTGTAGTGACTTTGAGTGATAAGGAGTATTTGAAATAAGCAAACCGCTTTTAAAGTGGGAGCCTTTAGTCTTTGTTTTCAATCATTTCACGGAACGCTTTTTACTTATTCTGCTGCGGATCAATCTCCTGCTGCAGACGGAGAGGAGAAAGATGGCAGTGTCTGCCTAACACAATCATAATTGTCTCTGAAGTTGTCTTTTGCAAATGCTGCTTCCTTCTATTAGAGAGGAGATTTATCAAGCAGAACATACAGGTTTTAGCCTGTCTTGGAGATATGGTATAAAGTTAGGAAAGAAAGAAAGCAAACATAATTTTGTCTCCTGTGTGCCGGGTCTTTGAATATTGTAATAGGTTAATTGGATCATGGAAAGGTTGTTTTCTGAAAACAGAGCGGGTTATAAGGGATAACAGTTTTCCAATGACACGGGTGAGGTTTGTTTTGTGGGCATGAAATTCAATAATGGAAAGCTTTTAATAAATATATAATTTACGGAAGACCAAGACTTACATGACAAATGTAGTGTCATATTTAATTTGGAATGCTAGCATGCAGCTAGAAGTGATCTATGGATTAACTGTTAGTTTGATATGGGAGCGGTGCAGCGAGCAAAGGGTTGCTTATGCAGAATTTGCTGTGAAAACCACAGATTTCTTGGATAGAGCAGAGATAGAATTCCCAGCCTCAAGAGTTCCATTGAAACATTAAGGCTGCAAATAACACTGTTTTGAGCTGCAATCACTGACTAGCTGTCTTTGTATCTGCAGTAGAACAGGCACAAGGTGACCTCTTCCAGCAGCATGGAGCTTGTGGGTGCAATGCTATCAGAGGGAAGAAAAATCAGAGGAGAGCAGTTTAAGTGATGAAAAATCACATTTTTTTTTCTGCTCAAGAGCTAGGTTCACTTGTATTTCTTCTCACAAACTCAAAGTTCCACGTGTTTGGAGGAGGGAAGTTAGGACATCTTTTATGGCTCCTGGCTCATCCTCTGAACCAGCCCTTTGGGGTCACTGGCAGCTATCAACAGATCTTGCTGTTCAATAATTTCAGCAACACAAAGAAGGCCATTGAATCCCTCAGTGAAGGTGGTTCTTGGCTTTTTCTGTCATGGCTGAAGCCGAGACCTGCCTGGCAAAGATTTATGAATGAACTCTTCTTATTCGCAGATTTCCGTGTTCTTTGACTATGTTTCCTTTTATTGGGCTCAGCACATGGCTATGTCTCTTTCCAAGGCTGGTGTAGCTGTAGCTCAGGGAGCCATACTATTTGGCAGTGTCTCTCCTGTGTTGGTTAGGGGTCTTGTGTACACACTAAGACCAGGACAGGAGAAACACAGAATTCACCTCTCCTTTTCTCGCAGCTCTCCTTCTTTTTCCCCAATGTTTTCCTTTCCTCTTTCTCCACCAGAGTAGCTGCCGCCCTCCCTGCCTGCTTGCATTTGCCTTCATCTCTCCCTGTCTTCAGCCTCTTTCCACCTTCAGCAAACTCCACTGATGGGTGATGACTACAGCAACGTGCACAAGCCTGTCTTCCTTCCAGCTGAAGAGAACTCTCAAAGCACTGATTTGTCAAGGGTGAATTACTGCTTTTCAACAACAGACATCAGGCAAAACAGAAAGAAATAGGAATTGATTTTCTCCATATCTCAACACAGTGCTTTGCCTTAGAGTCCCTCATCCTGCCTGAAACCTTTCACCAGTGGTTGATAAAGGTTTGAGAATTCGTTGCTTAATACTCTGTAATAACAATTAGTTGTTACTCCATTAGCTCTGTCTGTGATTAACTGTGGCCAAAAGGCATCTGTTATTCCCCTCCCTAGAGCTATGTAGCTATGGCTGCTTCCTGTTAAGTTGCCACATTAATAATGGCCTGTTATATTCATTAGGCCATTTTGGCTTGCTTTTTTAATTAGAGATGAGGTTTATGTTGACATCACAGCTGCCACCTATGACAGATGATTCTCAATATGTTTTCTTACTTGTTTTACAAATAAACTTACGACAAGAATAAGTCTGAAATCTTGCTTTACGTATAGGCTTATGACCTGATTTTTGTCTGAGGTATTAATGGCAATAAATCTGCTAGTGGTTTGCCAGGAAATGGAAATACTTCATTGCTTTTTGTTTTTCTGTGGCTGACCTGGAAAAGAAATATTTTCCTGCTTGTGTGGTGTAGTGAGTCAGACAAGAAATCTTTTTCCTTCGCTGTGATGACACCTCAAACATTTGTTTACTTTCCTGTCTTTAGAGGAACATTGACTGAAAACATTTTTCTTCTTTTACTTTCTCAACACTTCACGAGGTTTCTCTGAAATTGTGAATAAAATCCCAAGTATATGTATGTTTTTATTTCAGGTGCCCAAAGACGTGAGGTAGCCTTAATGAACGGACTAACTGTTAACTTACACCTTCTGATGGTAGGTCTTCATGATGTTTATCTGATGTGTTGACAAATATTTTTTCCTTTATTTGTGAATGGCCTTGACAAGCTTGTTTTTCCTTTATCAGTGTAAGTAAACTGTTTTGTAGGGATCTCTTTAAAGCAACACCAGGCAAAAGCTTAACTTTCCTTAAGCCCTTGAGATAGTATCTTGAGCAGTCATTTCTGTACAAGGCCTGGCTCCACTTGAACAGAGATGCTGGACAGAAAGATGATTTCAAGGAACAGGTTGCCCAGGAAAGTGGTAGTGTCACTGTCTCTGGAGGTTTTTAAGGAAAGGGTAGATGTAGTACTCCCAGGACACGGGCAGCATTGGTGGTAGATAGAGGTCCTTTCCAACCTTAATGATTCTATTCTATGACTTCATAAAGTTTGAGCTTTTCTTGCCTGTGCTGTATGTCAGTCCTCAGAGAGGATAATTAATATCAGAATATTAATTGATGGTAATTAAACATCCTGAATATATGTTCAACTCTGGATTCCATGCCAAATTTGAGAGCTAACAAAAGATAAGACCAATGAGTAAAGATGGAGCAGTAATGTCTATTAAATTTCAAATCATTATTTAAGTCCTGTGCTTTATATAATTACAAAATGCAAAACATCTGTTTGTTGGTTTTATGACGCTGTGGCCTTGAACATGACTTCCTTTTAAGTAGCTCCCTCAACAGTTATCTCTATGGTTCTTCAGTGTTTCCAAAGTTTGGATCATGAGATTTCATGTGGTTCACATGTAGAATAAATGTATTAGCATTTAGATCTTGTCTATAATGTGTCTCTGAAATTTCTCTAAATTAAGGCACCTGAAGCAGGGCAGGGTGGGGCTTTGTATAAGCTAATTGACCTAATTGCTTTGCTGAGAATTAGGTGCAGTGCAGCTAGAACTCGGGGAAACAGCCCACATTGAGCCCTGTGGAACCGCCTCTACTCCGTTGTCATGAACAAGAGGGCTCCTAAGTCTGCTCCTGCTCCTCCTCTTGGTGATGATGAGTAGGAAAGGCCATTTACGTGCAGGTGCTGAGATGGATAAGGGGTTTGCGGAAGGCTTGGGCCTTTCATCTGGCTTGTTTCAGAGGCAGTGATTTGATAATTAATGTTTTAGAGCTGAGATGGGAATGCGGTTCTTTTGTGCTGGTTGCTATTCTTCAGCCACTGCTTTTACTTGGGAGATGGGGCTGGGGGAAATCCAGACTTCCTTGTCGGCAGTCAAATCTTTGCCATGGATTCTTCTAAGAGCAAGTTTTCACTGTTGGATCTTTTATGACCTTTGTTACGAATCTATGAAATACAGTATGATAATGCTTTCCTACTATGATAAATGTTATATGGACAGAGAATTATTTGTGATTTCTGTGGGCTTCTCTGTAGTCTGCGTGAAAGTAAAACAGTCTGTATTAAGTTACATGCTGGGAGAATGTCTGCTGAGGTACATTTCAACGTGTCTTCTTTTTGTTGTTGTTCCTAACAGCTATCTTTCTTTAAGCCTACTCCAAGACGCTATAAAATTCTTCTAGAAGCCAAAGCCTTTCCCTCTGACCATGTAAGAAATTAATATTTTACCATATTTGTATTATTAATCATATTTTTCCAAAGAATATCAGTAGCCTGACTTGAATATTTATTAGCTCATCTTGTCCAAGTAACGTTACAATAAAAAAAATCTGTCAGAAGCTTTTGAGCTAAGCATATTTTACAGATCATAGCTTTATTCCTTTTGTTCAAATAAAAAATGTTACAAGAGGAAAAGATTGAATGGGCACATTGATTTATTAGTCTTTTTAAAGACATCGAGCAAACTACTGGCCTAAATCAACTCGAGTTGTAAATGTTTTATTAATTCTTGTTGCTGTTTTACTTTATGAAACCAAATCAATACAAATTCACAGCATTAACACTTATGTATCCCCAGACAGAGATGGAAATGTTTGTTCTTAGCACTCTGGATTACTAGTTCAAACATAATTTGTCTGCTATAAAATGAGACACAATTGTCCATGCATCATAGCTTACAGAAAATTAATCTTTGCATTTGTGACCCACTGCTACTTTATCATCAGCTCCGTGAACTCAAGGAAATTGGTAACAAATTTGATTTCTAAGGTGTGATAGACACGACTCAAACTACTTCCAAGTTTATTTGTGTTGAAGATGGCAGCGCAAGTGTATAAACCTCAAATTGCCTTTATTCCAAACAAAGGCAATTTCATGCTAATCTTGCATTTCTTCCAGGTGCATTTGTACACTGGGGCTTCATCTTTTTAAATTTCAATGGTGCTTCAGTAATACTCAGTGCAACTCCTGTCACTTTGGTTCTTGTCATGTAATTTTAATCTATTTCACGGTATTGCTTGATAATTTTTATGCCATCTCCAAAACCATTATTTATTGATTAAAAAGTCAGCGTGTAAGAATTTAGAGCTCTCATTTCCTCCTGGCTGTGCAGCATGTGAGGGTAACATGGGCAAGAATACGTGTCAGCCGGCTCTGTTTGCACGGACAGCAGTGTATGTGTGACAGCTTGGGAGTTAGTGTGTGCCAAAGAGTGTGCCCAGGTTTAGCAGGATAAGCTGTAGCTTGTGCTGCTGTGATTTCACTGTACCATATTATCTGTGCAGGTTTGGTTTGCTGGCATGTGGCGAAGCGCATCTTTTGCCTTGTTTCCAACCTCATTCTGCTCCGTGAGCTCATCCTACAGAATATAGGCTTTGACTTCATCCTTGCTGTCTGATGTGAATTAAATTCTGATCTTTTCAAACCAGAGGAAATCTAGAATGTTTTTCTGAAAAGTTAGATTAGGCTTCAAGCATTAATTTTGGTGAAAGGCGAGCATCTGAATCGCTTTTCTGAAGTTCTGCTGTGCTTGGCTTTTTTTCTTTTAGTTGCTTTATCATGTACTTAGGCTAATGTGCTCTGCATGAAAATCTCTTGCAGTATGCTGTTGAGTCCCAGCTTCGATTTCATGGACTCGATGTGGAGAAAAGCATGCTCATGCTGCAGCCACGGGAGGTTGGTGAGATGCACGTCAGCTCTCCTTGCTAATCCTAAGGCAGAAGTGAATCTCGTGTGAGAGAAGACATATGTTTGCAAATATTCTAGCAGAAGTTACAGTCCCATGTTCCCTATAGCTTATGCTATTTGGACAAATTTTACACAAGTTGAATGTATATTTAGGTAGAATTTCAGTTTTGTGACCAGAATCCCTTTTACAATTGCTTGATTCAACTGGTGCTTTTGCCTTAAAAATGTGAACCCCCCCCCCTTTCTCCTCCCCCATCCCCATTTTTTCATATTTGCAAAAAGCTATCAGCATCCTGAGAGAACTGCAAAAATGGAACAGTTCATTGAGAAACCCTAATGTCCCTTTAGTGTCCTAAGGTAAAAGATTGCCATAACACGAGCAGCATTGTGCCTTTATCAGCACAGGCTAAGGGAGAGGTCTGCTTTGAATAATATACAGCACAGAGTCATTTGAAAGACTGCCTTGCTTCAGTGTTGCAGTATTAAGAACTCTGCCACCTAACTATAAACTGGTGGTGACCTTTTGCTTCTGAAATCTGAATCATCTTGTGAGTAAAGAGCCCGCTACTGAATGCTGATAGATTTGCAAGAATGGTTGAGATAACAGAAGTTGGCAATGCTTGCAATTCAACAATCTTGCCCCAGCTTTTTTCAGTAACAAGTCTAATTTGATTCTAGCTTTTCACTGCCTAATTGATCCCTAGGTGCTGGTATGTTTTACACAATCCCTTGCTAGGAAGACAGAAGGAGGACAGGGCAGTTACTTTCCTGTAAAGAATCAAGAATGAGAGACTTTTTGTTAAAGTTCTTTTACATGTAATGACCCCATGTTTGGGGATTGTTGTGCTTTGATGATGCGAGACTTACTGTATTTGAAACAGAAATGTAGCAAACTTATAATAGTTTCCTCTGGGATATGAAGTTTATCAGAAAAGTATAGGATGAAACTGTTAGACAACTTTTAAGCCTCGTGAATGTCACACATTTCAGATGATATATAAAAATAATTATATATGCTGGCTTGTAAATTAAAGCTGTCTGAAATATTAGAGTAGGAAACATGCTAAAATATGAAATGAATAGACATTTAAAAACTGGCACTTTCGAGATAAGTTTGCTAATTTTCTTTTTTGAAGTAACTCTACTCATAGGCTACTTCGTGGCTCTACCTTTGTATATCATTACCGTGCTAAGGATTTGCTTTTGATCTCCTTATGCAAGCAGCATGGCTCGTGGTAAAATATAGATTATGAAATCAGAAACGACAGTTTCATTACTGCCAAAGTTGATGTAAAATGTGTGCTTTAACTTTGTTTTAGGGGGAGGAGACCTTGAGGATGGAAGATATTCTTGCTGTGATTGAGGAGGAAGGGGACTCCATTGCTGTCGTTCTGTTCAGTGGGGTGCAGTACTACACAGGCCAGCTGTTTGACATCCCTAGAATAACAAAAGCTGGCCAAGAAAAGGTAGGATTGCTCTAAGCCCAGCCTAAATATGTGTGTGTATATATATAGTGAAATATTTTTGATTTTCTCTTTTTGTGGAACAAACTGGAGCATATGTGGAAAGCTGTGGGACTCCTGATAAAAGGTAAAAGCATGCTGTGCGTAGATCATTTGGGAACTGAGTGCTGCAGGAAGAAAGAGGGCTGAGGGAGCCGATTTTATAGGTGGGTCTTAAGCTATGTGGAGAGATTATGGAGATTATGTATGACTTGACTTCTACCAGGCTTCCCCTTAAGGATAGAATTCCAAGAGGTTCAATGGAGTAGAGGGGGAGATGAGGTAATCATAGCTTCTGTCTCTCTTTAAAGGTTAATTCGTGCTGGATTTTTCCTTGTTTGGCAGACTTCCATAGCTTTCCTCTTTCCCTGTGGCATCACTTTGGCAGTGTTTGCCCCCCGAGTCAGGTGAGCTCCCACACAGCCAGCACTGCTCTGACCCTGCTGCTCACTTTTCCAGAGACGAACACATCAGCGTCACAAGATGACTGTGTTTTAGTGATGACTCAGCCTTAGGAACTTGCAGACAATGTTCTCCATGGGCATAGCTGTAAAACTTCTTTAACCATCTCAGTTGCCTCAGGAATCCAAGAGAAAACAGTTTTTAATTAAACCTTCTACTCTCCAGGAAGTTTCCAGGCTTTCCGTAGGGGCACTCTTTTAGTGGATGTACCTTTATCTCATTGAAGATTAAACCACTTGCAGATGATTTTATACTGTCACCGGGTTTTTTGCAAAGCAGCTAACTACTCGTGATTAGATGTTTAACTCTGGAGATGTTCCTGACTCATACCAGGGTGTGTCTTCCATAGCTGTAGGTTTGGCTGTGGGCATTTCTCTGGAGGTCAAGGGTGTAAGCTGTGCTCTGGAAAGTGATGGTAAAGAGCATAGCAGGTATGAGAAGACCAGGTGCAGGGGCTGTGAGTTATAAAAAGAGGGGGGTGCTGGCTGAGCAGCACCTGATGACAGAATTGGTTCTGAACATAACATAAAACAAGACCAACTTCTGACACAGATGTAGAGAGCCAAGGAAGAAAGAAATGAAGGCGATCAGCTGCAGGGGCAAACGGGTCTTTGCATCAGCTCCAAGTAGCTCTAAAAACAACACCTTTGTGGTGCCTTCCTCTTCCAGTGTTTTTCTAAAGGTAAGCAGTCAGAAGGCTGGGCTGCAACATCTGAAGGGCAGACAGGTGATTGATGGGGTGATGCCAGCCAGTGCACTCCTCACTCCTGCTCTCTGTTGCAGAACTTTTTGCTCAGCTGCCAACACCCACATGCGTACCACGCCTCCAAATCCCCTCCGTGAAGGGTCTGAAAGATCTGAGATCACTCTTTGCTGTAAACATGACCAATCTGGGAAAAATCTCTTTACGTTCTTTCTTACAGATGCCCACTGGACTATGGGGCATATATTTCAAGGAGCAGAAGCTCTGTGGCTTCAGTGAAAGCTATAAACGAACTCAGTGACACGCTGAGATGTGTTCCATGGGAAAAATAGTCACTGATAGTTTGTTCATACAGAGCAAAGATGGGCTTGATGGTTATATTATTTGAGAGGATAACCAGGATGTGTTATAGAGAGCTTAACTTTTCCATAAGGCAGTGCATGTAAAAATGTTAATTCAAGCAGGAGGGGAGTGTAGGCTGCTGTGTCCCTATGAATGCTTCTGAATGAATGTAGGCATAAACTGTGCACGCAAGTAATTAACCTGTTCATGGATAGTGTGTGTTGGACTGGGAAGTGAGTATATTCGTGACCTGGAATGGCATCATTGTGTTTAAAGAAAAGTAATAAAGTCTGAAGAAGTGCTTGAGTGCCTAGATGGCCTTAAAAGCAAAGCAAAAGGCAGCCCTTGTTGTTCCCCTACTGTCAGATAGATTCAGCTCCACATCCTTATGGATTCTGCCTCTGGGCTAAGTGATGTTTATATGTTTATACAAAACTACTTTTTAACATACAGTTTCACCACACTTAAACAATCAGCATACTGCAAATATTTACTCGAACAGCTATTAAATCAGCAATTCATGGAGAGTTTGCTGTGTTAATAGTGGTAAGTGGTTTTCCTGTAAGCTGCTGCGACTTGATCCTGGAGATTCTGGTTACTAAAAGCAAAATGCTGCACCCTCGAACACAATTGGCTCCTCTCTTCAGTTCCCAGGTCAGAACTGATGTTAGGAACTGATGTTGGGTCAGAGAACAGCAAGGAACAACTGCTGACCCAGCCGTAAAGGGAGGAGGAAATATGATGAAAAGAAAACAGCCTTCCCTGCTTAAGAAATTTGAGTTTAGATGATTAACCTGGATTGGATTTAATCCAGTGCTTTTGGTCCTTCATTTTGAAACAAGTTGAACTTGAAATGCAGTGTCAACTAGAACAAATCTTGACTATTATTGGGCAGTAAGGCTACTGAGATTTCAAGCATCTAGATAGTTCCAGATTCCAGATAGTTATGATAAGCAGCTATTTTTTTTTTTCATAAGGGTTTTTCCATATGCTGTTTGAAAAAGTACTTTGCTTTTATTTTATTGAATTTTTCTCCTCTTTTATGGACCAGTTAGGGAATGCTATGAGAACTTAACACCCAGTGTTCTCCTTGAGTGGAAGAGGTGTTGTTTGTCATGCAGACGTTTCGTTGTCTCAAAAAGTCAACTTGATGACTGAAAGAGAAATTCCAGTGTCATGCAGCAGGTCAAGCAGAGCTAGATACATGTGACCCCACTGCCTGTTGGGATTAGTCATTAGCATCCACGTAATATCTATGCGTTTCTTTTCTGTACAGTACCTATCCCTGGGCCTGACAGGCTTTCAGGACTTGAAGACCATTTCTTCAAGAGCTTCTGGACCTGATGAAACCAGCAGTGGTTAGAATGACTGTCTCATACGTATAAAACAGCTGAAGTCCTTTAAAATGTGCCTTACAAAAAGGATGTGCCTAAGAAGTGAAGTCGACAGCAAAAATACAAGGCTCTCCTTTCTGGCATTCATCAAGAGTAGTGAATGGTCCCATGCTTGTGAGAACAAGCTATGGATCTGGGGAGGGCTGACAACAAGGAATTGAGGAGAAGACAATATGAGATAGTGTTATTTGAGAAGAGGGGGAAGAATAGCACTTGTCAACTGGTGTGGCTAAGGAAAAAAAAAAGAAGTCCTACAGATGATCTTAATTATTGTAATGGACGATTGAAATAAAGTCCTGCAGTGCTTTACCCCATCAGGGCCCAGCTAGAGGTCTGAGCTACAGGCTCTGGAGGTCTGGAAAATGTCCTAGGATCTTTGAGGTCAATCATTTATGAATTAAGTTACCGATTTCCTTTTACATTTTTTTAAGCCAATTTCCTAAGTTCTCTGCGTATGTTAAGATTCTTCCCAGAGTGAAAGCTCTGCACATAGACAGCTTCATTAAGTCATTAAATATTAAATGAACTAAATTAAGCTTGAAAAATTACCTCAGGCTATTTTTCCATCTTAGGTCCCTCAGATAAATCAAAATTACAGCGTATTGTGCGAGAGACCCATCAGCAGGCTGAAGGAGGATGTAACAGTTTTTCTTGTTCCACATTTCTGTGCTTGCTGTAGAGGTTGCAGGAGATTTACTTGTTTTATTCCTCTGCAAGCAAAGAAATGGCTGACTTCTAGGAGTCTGCCTTTCAAATATGATTTTCATTTTATAAGTTACACTGTACTTTCCACTGTCTCTGTACAGTATGTAAAGTATTTTAATCTCTTGAAGCCCAGTAGGAGGAGATTTAAGATCCTTCATCTTCATTTCTTTTCCCTTCTCACTCTAAATGTCCCAGCTTCGCTTGTGTGAGGCTGTCATTTCTCTCCGTCTCTCCAAATGTCATTGTCCATGCTGAGTTGTTACCTGCTGGTTATCAGCAGCTACCCAGACACGCTGCAGAAATGACTTTTAGATGTTGAAATAAAACGGAAGAGGCAGGGGAGTGCTTGCATCCTCCACATCACCCATAACAGATGGGGAGCTCTGCTTTCCCCACGCCTGGGGAAGTGACGTTCCCACACAGTCCCTGCTCTGCGTGGTGTGTGCAGGGAGAGCTGCTTCAGTTTGTTTTACTTCTTCCATGAAATCTGTGTGGCAAAACATTTGCTGTTCGTGCGACTCATGCCAGACGCCTTCCTAGGAAAGCCAAGCAGCATCATTGTTTTTGGGGATGACAACTTGAGCAAAACATGAGTGGGATTTCCTGAGGTGATGCAGGAAACCTGTCGGTACAGAACCCAGGTTCTCAGGCTCGTGAAGTTTAATGGTGCACTGCTTTGCCAAGCCATTTCAAAAGAGTGGGGATTGGTTAAAATGACTGAGGGATATGTCCTATGGGTAGCGTGCTGGTGGCTGTCTGCTTGAAGGGCTGCAGGTGCATGACATTGGTGCAAGTCAACATCGACCAGCCAGTGTCAGTGCTCAGAAACGCTTGGGCACACTGAGGTTACGGGTGTAGCTCTGGCTGTAGAGCATCTATCTAGTACCATGACTGCAAGGGCATCCAACCTCCTGGTGTCACAGAATGGTAGAATGGATTGGGTAGAAAGGGACCTCAAAGCCCATCCAGTTCCAACCCCCTATTGTGCGTCGGTTGCCACCCACCAGATCAGGATGCCTAGGGCCGCATCCAACCTGGCCTTGGGTGCTTCCAGATATGGGGTATCCACAGCTTCTCTGGGTGCCTCCCCGTCTTCTCTTATTTTCACTCTACAGTCTTTTCTCAACTATTCATCTTGTACTGAAATATATTGTAGAAATTAATGCTTACATGTAAGGAAGGAAGGAACAAATGAATTTAAGACAGAATTTAACATGGAGTTGTATTTCTTACGGGCTTTTTTCGTGAGCAACAAGTTCTTTTGTATTAATTTTGTTAATGTGGTGGCCACACTAATTCTCCAGGACTCCTGACGTATTGCAGTATGCTTGTTTTTCACTGAAACCAATGAATTTCTTAAAGCAGTTTTTTAAAAATGGTGTAGTTCATAGGCATGTAAATGTTTAAATACAGGCAGTGGATGTTTTGAAGCCAGGTTAATGTCTTAAGCTTTCTCATTGAGTGGCAGATTGGCTTTAGTATCTTATTTTCTGAACCAAAACCATTTTATCTCTGGATGAGAGCATTCCCATGGGCATCCAGTGTGCTTCAGCCTCTCTACATTAACCTCTCCATTTATGTTGATTTGTCCTAACGTACTCCTGAGCGTCTCTATGAAGGCGAGTTGGAATATTTATTGGAACTCTGGTTCTGTTTAATAGCAGATGCTTATATTATGCAAATCCTATGGCGGTGGGCTTTCTTCTTCCCATCGTTTTGGGTTGGCTTTTCCAGCTGATAACTTCACTAGTTCCTCCACTGGAATTACTGTTGGATCTTCTTAAAGTGCTGCCTCATTCAAATTGTTATCTATCGTATACAGAGGATTAAATATACCAAAGTATTGTTTAAATAATTCAGTTCAGACTCCCTTCGTGCGAGAAACAGCAAGAGATTCTTAAAAAAAAAAGAAAAATCCTTTGTTTTATTATTGGATGCTGATTTTTTTCTGAAGCCTGGGCTCTCACTCTTATGCCTACCATGCTGTTTTCAAGCTGGCTGTTTGTGGTTTTTAAAGCAAAATGCAAAATAGCATTTTATTTGTAGTCTAGGCACAAAAGGCACTTTTATTTCTCTGTGCTTAAATAAACAGCAAAGTTCAGAAGACTTTCTTAGTTAAAAAAATGCTGCCATCCAGTGGCTGTTTTGTGTGTAAAACTGCTGTTTGTGATCTATGCGTCTGTATTATCTATCTTTTTTTCTCCTTCCTTGCATAGTGCCCCACACGAGTTTTGGTCGTTAAAGTACGTCACTTTTAATGGAGAAATGACAACGTGTTTATAAATACAAAAATCCTTAAAAATCAATGTGTTGCGTAGGATGCTGTCTCACTAATTTGGATCCCCGAAGAGCAGCATCAGGGCTTGAAAATTGAGGGGACTTTAAGCATAAGAAAACAGTAAAATCTAACTGCTCATCTCTGAACAACACCATTTTGCACATTACTATTTTTCCCCTGCCTAGAGCTTCTCTGAGTGCTCATTTCAAGCGATTCCACTTCACTGCATGAGAAAAAAAAGAATAGAAATCTAAACTATCTCCAAGTGTCCTTGAAGACAAGCCCATAAAATGATTCATGGTTTTGGTAGATACCTACAGCATGGAGATCTTGTTTGTAGTGAAAAAAAATACAGACGATGGAACTTGTTATTGAGCTTGCATAGAAGGCAATATGTACAACTCTGAAGATACTTTTCCAAAGTAATTTTAGGGTGTTGGTTATCTTGATAAGCGATACATTAAATATCTTTCCTTCAGGGTTGCTTTGTTGGATTTGACCTGGCTCATGCTGTTGGGAACATAGAACTCAGTTTACATGACTGGGGAGTGGATTTTGCGTGCTGGTGCACCTACAAGGTAAAAGAGATTCCTTGTTTGAGGTCCTCTGTAATCTCATTTGTAGAGGTAAGATGAGTATGAGCTATACCTGCGATGTTATTCATCAAAGCTTGGGCTCAATCTTTGAACCAGCTGTAACATCTGATGGATACTGACTTGAGTAGCGGAATCAAAGGCTCTTCTCTTATTTCCCACACTGAGAAGGTCTTGCTGCTATGGGGTTTTTGTAAATTGTCCCTAAGTTAGAGCAACTTCACCTAAATTCAAAGAATTTCAGATCATACAACAAGGTATCTTTGAGCTTTCTTCACTTTCTCTTGAGATTGAGAATCAACAGACGCAGTTAAATGAATTATTTCTCTATATTTTAAAAGGTCGGTCTGCTTCAGCCTTTTGTCTGTTAGATTTCAGATATCATATGTAAGCCAAGAATATTTTTAGAACTAATTTGAAAAAAAAAATACATCTACTTCTACCTACGTTAGCACTTTGAGGCAAGTGCTAAGATCTAAGATTTTAAAAACCATGAGAAATATTGAAATTGGTCTGTTTTATAGAGCAGGGTGAGGTAAGGGAAGCTATACATTACAGATAACGAGCACAAAAGATGCTTACATGTTGATTTATTCTTTCCAGTATTTAAATTCTGGAGCAGGAGGCCTCGCTGCTGCCTACATTCACGAGAAGCATTCCCAGAGCATTCAACCAGCGTAAGTGTATTTCTGTACTTAAATAAAAGGAGCTGTAAAAGTATACAGGATTCCTGATCATAGACTTGTGATATGTTTGCGTGGATGGATGCAGAAAAAAAATTCCCTGCTTCAAAGACTTATTAGACTAATATTTGTTGCTGACTTGTTGCCTTAATGAAGAGGGTAGTGCAAGTTTAGATAATTTGGCTATCTGACTTTTTAGCTCAGAAGGGTTCTTTTATGCTAACTTAGGTATATTTTGAAATGGTTAGTGTATGAGCTCATATCTTCAATCATTTCTTCCTTGAAGTCTGCTATTGGTTCTAGACTAAGTGTAATCATAAAAGAGAATGCTTATAATATTAAAAATAAGAAACCCAAATCATGCCTGTGAGACTGCTTAAAGTAAAGAGAATGCTTAATATCTTCCTTTTTTAAAAAAAATGGATCTTTTTTTTAATCATTGAAGTCTCTGATTGGTGAGCAAAATCAAAGGCAATTTCAACTCTGTGTCTAATAGCTCTTTAATACTGGCATGTTTTCATTAAAATTGTATCCACTGGTAAAGCTGGGAAGCATTACATGGAGATCTGTGTTCTCAAAGACTTTATAATCCAGGAAAAGCTGTGCTATCAGAACTGAAGTTAGCTGCATTAAAAAAAACCACACACACACAAAAAAAACCTGTTATTTAAAACATTATGCCTGCCCTTTATGTATATTAAGAACAGTAGGATTAATACTTTTAATGCATTGACAAATGTAAACACATTCTGGCTTTAATGCTTGGAGAATTTGCAGGCATTTGCTTTTATTTTAGCTTGAGGAAGGCAAACTAAATCAGGTTTCAGAGAAATAATATTATAACAAACAGCTTCGCTGTGCTATGTGTTGGTTTCAGACTGTCTAGACTCCCGGGAGATAACAAAATAACGCTGATAAGTTCTTCTCAGTCACCCATAACAGAAAACTCATTAGGATGACATATGACCTGCTGTGAGCTGATTTGATCTTCACGTGTGAATGCTGGCAAAATATTCCAGATATTGGGATAGTGCTGCTGGAAAGGTGTCTGTTACTCCACCATTAGTCAGCAGGTGCAGGCTTGGTCTCCTGGCCTCCAGCCTTGGCTGTGGGGTGCAGGGAGGATGCTGGGCAGTGGTGGAAAAAGTGGACCAGCTGGAAATCACAGAATAGCAACAGAAAGAATGAAAAAAGCCTCAAGAACTTTGAGTCTTTCATCCTCCTTGATGAAACGTTGGAACTTCAGGGAGGGTGCTGGCTTGGTAGTATAGGGAAGGGCTTAAATTAGTTTTTCCTGAACCTGCTTCTTCATACATAATCATTAACTTGTGTATTGGATCTGAATGCTGAATGCCTTAAATACAAATGCTTGTATGAAACAGTTTTTTCAACCTGGGACTCAATTAAGAGTATTATTCCAAGCTTCCTGGATAGACCTTCTGCATTACTTAATCATAGTTATTTCATATTTCCTAAGATTTGATAATCACTCTCCAAACTGTTTGTAGCTAATATACCCTGGTTGCATCGTTACTTTTTCCCACCAACCAGCCTTTTCAGGTTTCCAAATAAGACAGTGAGACAAAGGAGAATTTGTCTTTGTCAAAGTATTCAATTTTATAGCTGATTTAAATGCAGAGCAATTTGCTGTATGTTGTACAATCAAATAGAGTGGAATTTAACTGCTCTGGAAGTTGCAGTTTTTATGTTGAATCTGAAAAAAAAAGTCTTTGGGCTGTCGTCTGAATCAAGGATGACACCCAGTGGCCAGACAACTTCATTCAAAACCGAAGCACTAAACACTGTTTCTTCACTTCCAACACATCCATGCATAAGGGCTAATTAAATTCCATTCCAGCTGATAGCCCTTCATCATTTAAACCACCTGAAATATTGGGTGGTTTTTTTTTTTTGCTCATGATCAGTATTAGGGGTGTCACTTAACCCACCCCCATGGATTTGATTTGTTTCAACCTTTATGTTTTCTGGAAGTTATTGACTAGGTAGTTATTTATCTATTGGAATTATATATCATATTTTAATATTAAATATATATAACGTTCTGACCATAATTCAGATAGGAAAACCCAGTATGTTTGCCAAGTGCCTTTTTCTATTACTTCGAGGCAAATAGGACTTAGGTACTTAGTGGAAATTAAACAACTTAATCCAAATTTCTTTATGTAGACACTCCTAAGCCCAGCTACTGCCTTTCATCAAAGGCACATAGAGGTGTTTTGTTGTTGTTTTTTATGATTTCCTTTATTTCTGTAAGTGTGCTTTTTTTTCCTTGTGCTCAGTCTTGCTAATATGAACACTGCAAGCAAACGGGTGTGAGTGTTCTAGCTATGGCCGGTATATTCCCCACAGATGTTGCTCCATCCAGAGTCTGCTTCCTGGACTAGAAAACAGTGAAAACTCTGCTGGTTTTTGTACTCTTTCTTTATGCATATATGCACATATAGAGAGATGTATTAATTGGTTTAGTAGCCTTCCCACAGCAGATAGGGCCATCTCAGAACTGATTTCTGCTTTGAGTCTGCAAACTGAGGTGTTGTGGCAGCCTAACTGCAAACCAAACAACCCCAGACCTGTGTTGTGCACTAATACCATATCGCATCCCAACAGATAGATGTAATCATCAATTTCACTTCTGTTTATGTGCAAACTTCCCACCAGCTTCTTGGAAGTCACTAATTCACCAGTTCAAGAGCTGGGTTTGATCCCCGGGCCAGGTGGTCAGAAGGTGGAAGATATGGGTAGCACAAGCTTATCTGTCCCCTTCCTTTGTGTCACTGCAAACGCTATCCTGCACTGGAACATAGCTATGTATGGTCCTCTAATTCATAGCAAGGCCATGGGTTTAAAAGTTATGTGTTGTAACCACCCTAATTAACATCTGTACCTGAATATTTTGGGTAGTCCTTCACTAGTCCACTATCTTTCTTCCCACCGTAGTAAAATTTAATCATTCTGACATATATGGGCTCCATATATCCCTATTCTCTCATGATCTCAGCTCCTTTGAAGTCTATTTTATTACTTGAATGGCTCTTTTTTAATACCTGTTCTATCTATATCACATATATCACAGAGCAATATACTCTTGGCTAATTGTGCTAGAGCCATTTCTGTGGCAGTAGAGCTGGGCAGAGCTATGAAACACTGCTGATGCATTGACCACTGGCTGCATACTGATCCCACACCACCAAATTTCCATTTGAATGCCGTTGTGTTGCAAAGGGGAGATTTCCAAGTCGCAGGCAGCACTAAGGTGACAGACTAATACTGAAAATCAGCTTGACTTGCATGTTGAGCTTGGAGAAGCCTTTTTTTTCCCAGTTCTCAACTTCTCCATTTATGAAAAGAAGTATAACGATAATTTGCCATGCAGGTTAGCTGTATTAGGGACGTGGTTAGTGGGCATGGTGGGGATGGATTGGTGGTTGGACTTGATGACCTTAGTGGTCTTTTCCATCCTTAATGATCCTATGGTTCTTTACAGAAGAGTAAAAGTTTGCAGCAGCAGTCAGGTATTCATAGCAGCCGTGAATGCACGGTGAGCTTAACGCTGCTGTCAGCTGACATAAGGGATGGGGAGGGGACAAACTCGCGGAGCCTTGAGATAGGAGCGGAAAAAAGTCCTCACTGAATCCTTGTAAGAAAAAGTAAGGCACAATTTAAAAAGATGAAAGGGAAATAAATGTATGTAAAGCAGTCAGGAGAATAATAGATAAGACTTGGCAGAGGATTAAATGAAAACTGTACACAGCCTAGCGTTTAAAGCAAAAGGATTTATCAAGACTTCAGCACAGACTAGCAGCAGGTAGAGGTTAAAAATAAAAAAGTTTAAGTGATGTGAAGAAGTGTTGTGTGTGCAGGAAGCAGCTGACGTCCAAATCACGTCGGCTTTTGCTATAACGTTTAAAAAAAGAAAGAAAAACAGAAAAAAGAAATAAAAGCAACCATTTCATAGTACCTTTGAGAAGGACGGGATACCCTCAGACGAATTCTTCGTACATAGAGGTGAAAAATCAACCATTTCTCTTTGATCTCTTTTCTTTTGGGCTTTATGAAAATTGAAAATACCAGAACACAAAAGGTTTCTCTCTATCTCTTTATATAGACCTGCACGTCCATTTGGTAGGTGAACTGTTTCAGTGATACGTGATAAATGTAAGCTGTGTCAGTGCCTGATGTCTCCCCTTCCCTCCTCTCCCTGGCCCCCACCTTGCTCCCTTGCCAGATGCTCTCTTCCCATTTGCTCTGTTTTGGAAGTAGTTGCTCAGTTCCTTCCAGGGTTGGTAGATCTGGTTGTTTTCCTTCAGTTATCCTCTTGATTTCTGGAGAGATACCATATTATCCCTTTTAGAATTGGAGCTGCTTAATCCCCAAATGAAGTAGCTGAAGCTTCTTTGACTTTGAAAGCAGTGTAGCTTTGGAGTGAGGTGATTATTGTCAGGAGTGAAGGAGAATAACAGAAATGTTGGGAAGGTTGCTTTGTAACTACAGTGCCAGAAAAGTTGGTTAAAATGTTTCTGGGAGCAGCGGACTGATGTTCCAATTGTTACCCTTGGAGTCTGTCAGATCTGAATATCTGAAGAAGCAATGCTGAGACTTCCAGGACACTGCACTGAACGTGGTGTGATGGAAAGTCAGGGGGTCACAGATGATAGTGCGTGTGCTGCTGTGTGCAGAAGGGCCTGTCGTGGTCCCAGTGCATTCAAATTGTGGAGTGATGTATAGGCAGTGTCTTTGTGGAGCGCAACACGTGTCCCCAGAGTGCATGAAGTGTTCTGTATTGAGGTAGAAACAAACTGTTTCTTTGCCAAGGAGATGAGAGCAATTTAGATCCTTGAGCTAATTTAGAAACCAAAAGTTAATACCTCCCTTGGGAAAAGACTGTTTAGGAATAAAGGCATCGGCTAATTAGGCTTAATTGCATTGTCTTGGGACAAGTGATTTATTAGGCCAATCTAGACCCATGATGGGCCTGCAGGGGTGTGTTCTCGTGTTCACCAGCTGAATGGCAAATATCCAGTAGTACTTTTTAACTTTGCAATATGTCTTTGGGACAAAAAAGAGAGGTTAATGTGCATTCACATCACCTATTCCCACTTTCATCTTTTCAGCTCTGTACATCCTTTTATGTCACTGCCATGATTTTTAGCTTGCTCTTCGTCAAGCATTTTCTAACTTCCTTCAAATCCTCCCTTGTAATTAAGCTTCATCTTCCAGCAGTCTTACTTCTTTTCTGATTATAAATAATCCTCCCATTTTCTCCTCCCTGAAGGTGTTTCCTTATGTGTTGTCATCGCTGCCTTATTTGGTTTTTAAGGTCTGCAAGAGAGGGCCTGTGTGCCTCCTTGTAAATTCAAGGGATTATGTACAAGTTGCTGTGTATCAAGTAAGCATCCCCTATAGTGCAGTTGGAGTGTGTATGAAAGTGATGCGCTGTTATCATTCCCTTTGTGTCCTCCCACAATGCATGGACCTTTACTATAAGTTTTGAATTCTTAATCTTTGCAGTAGAGCATGTGGCAAATCAGAGACGTGGTTCCATTTATATTTCTCAAGTACAGGGGCTTTAAAAAAGCATGGTGCTGAACTGATATCTGCTTTTGACTGTAGGCTTCAAAATGCCGAAATAAGCAGAGATAAACAGGCAAACAAAAGCACTTAGCTTCTCTGAGTCATGTATTCTTGCAAGCAGTATTTATAGCTTCGGTGCTTTTGGCTGCAGACATCTACAGATATCTTACAGGCAGATTTGGGGATTTTATGTGTATTTAAACTTCGGCCTGATCACTTGCTTTTTCATTAGTCCAAAATTCCAGCAATGTGAAGAAATGTCTTTTCAAGCGTTCTTCTCACAGTGCTCTTTTTCCTGATACTGGTCAAATTCTTTCAGTTCTTTATGGTATTCATTAGCCAGCACCAGTGTACGTGATAGATCAGAGCTAATTCCAATTTACTTTCAGTCTTTCCTTCTGGACCATGCTGGCAGGACACAAGCCACTTGTTTTGCTCTGCCACAGCCCTTTCCCACCTCTACCCTTGGAAGTGAGAGGGGAGGTAGCTATGTTTCTCACAGGGGCAATTTCCCATCTGAAGCCTGAAGCTTTTCTCATCATTTGGTGTAAGACACAACTGCTTGAACACATGAAAGGAACCCAACAGGCTTAGGCTGGTGGAAAGGTGAGTGTAGCCTAAGGGCAACTCTTGCATCCCCATTAACTAGCGAGGAAGAGATCCTGGGGCCCTCCTCGGAGTCTATGGCTGCTGTAATCTCTTTTTCCCACTTCAAAAGATACGTGTTGTTAGCTGCTTGCTTTTTGTGCCTCCGTTCTCCTCTTGGAGACAGGTAGTTCTGAACGCTCTTTTCTGCTGTGCCTTAATTCTACCAGTAAGGGAAAGCAATGAGCTGGTTTCCTTCCTGCTGAATGAGCTTCCAGAGAGACAGCGCTCACATTGGTGTCATACAGCAAAATGAAGGAAAGCCACATTTGCATGCCTTAGGTCACTAAGATATTATCTCCTATCTTATGCTTCTCTTACTCTTTGCTTTTCAGTATGCACCTTTGCTTAGGGAGGGAAAAACTGTTGGAGAGGGCCCAGAGGAGGGCCACAAAGATGGTCAGGGGGCTGGAGCACCTCTCCTTCAAAGACAGGCTGAGGGAGCTGAGCTTGTTCAGCTGGAGAAGAGAAGGCTGCCGGGTGACCTCACTGCAGCCTTTTTATGTCTTAAGGGAGCCTATAAACAGGAGGGAAGTCAATTCTTTGAAAGAGTAGATAAAAACCATTTCCCCTTGTCCTGCTAATAAGTTAAAGGAGGGAAGATTTAGGTTGGCTATCGAGGGAAGCTCTTTACTATGAGAGTGGTGAGGTGCTGGAACAGGCTGCCCAGAGAGTCAGTGGATACCCCGTCCATCCCTGGAGAGGTGTTCAAGGCCAGGTTGGATGGGGCCCTGGGCAGCCTGGTCTGGTGTTAAATGTGGAAGTTAATGTCCCTGCATGTGGGGGGGGTGGAAGGGGTTGGAGCTTCATGATCCTTGAGGTCCCTTCCAACCCAAGTCATTCTATGATGATTTTATGAGCAGGTTCAGGATGGGCTGTGACTCCATGCAGATACCTGTGCTCACTCTGATGCCTGAAGAGAAGTGAAATACTGGGAGGGATGCTACACATTCTTCTCTCGTCCCCTTCTTTTTCCGAGTCTGAATCCAATCTGTGAGCTCCCTTAATTTCTTGTCTTAGACTTCAGCTCAATAACATCAAACTGAAGGTTTGAGTCCTTCAGTGCCATTTAGTGACAGTAAATGTTTTGTAATACAACTATAAGACTCTATTGCAACTATTCTGATGCTTAAAACTTTGAATTCAATTAGTTTTAATCTCTGACATACATTTAGAACGAAACCCCTCATCTAATGTAGATTGCTTTTTGTTTCAGGCAAAGAGCAGAGGTGATAACTCTTGCATTTTAGCTAATAAGGATTCCAGTACGATAACTGCCTTGCATTAATATTGTGATTGCTATATTCAAAAACAAAAAAGACTCAAGGAAGCCCATCTTCCCAGATCTTTAAATTTTCATATAATAGTTCAGTCAGGTACATTTATTATTTAGAAACCTATCTAGATATTATCCCCTCAAAGATTCATTTAAGGGATTGAGGAGACCGTATAGTAAATGCATCATAATAATGAAAACCATCCAAGTCTCCTTTAAGTCAGAATGAACAGTTAGAAGTATTTCTTGGAGGGAATGTTGCTGCTGCTTCTTGTTTAATTTAATCCATTTGAAACAGCCTAGAAAAATTTACTGAAATCTGAAAGAATGTAATATGCTTTTTCTACCACCATAATATAATTGGGAGGTATTCAGTACTTTATAAAAATCGCTGAGAACGTTGTTAATATATCTATATGTTAGTTGGCTCCCTGCTAGATTTTTAATTTCTGATGCTAGGGAGAATATTTGATTTTTATCTCTACTAAGTGTGTTAGCATACTGTTGGCTGTATTTCCCCTTTTCACAGATCTGATATTCCTCTAGTGCGAGTGATATATGAGCACTTTGTGCTAACAGTAATTCATAAGCTGATTTAAGTTGTTAATTCATTATCCTTAGAGGGGTTGGTTTTTGTTGTTTTTCTAAGAACTTTTCCCAGGATTTAGTTTAGCCCACAGTTTTGTCTGCTGCTTGATTGTGCTTTCCTTTCGCCTGATGATGGTAAATGAAGTTATCACCCCTCATCACAAGGTTTGGTGCAGAACTGCCAGTCTTCCTGGCCCTGATTGCACTCGGGATGTGGCAGCCATTCCTCTTCCTCTGCACTTTGTCTCTTGCTGCAGAAGTGAGCTCGATCTCCTTTCCTTCTAACCTGGAGGGGTAATGCAGAGGGACGTGTTGAAATTGGTGTATTCCCACTTGTGTCGAGCCTAAAAGACTAACAAGGGGAAAAAATCAATGCAAGAGGAGCATGTGCAACCTCTGTCTTCAAATACCTACCGGCCGTAAATCACCTTGTGCTTGATTGACCGAACAGCCTTGGTTTTTCACCCAAGAGTCTCTCTAATTGTGGCAACAGCTGCATTGAATTCCCCACCCTTGAGAGCACAGGAGCTGAGAGCTGCCTGGTTACTTTTGGAAAAAAAAAAGGATGGAGGAAGAGCTTGGTGGATTTTGTCATTTCAGCTACTATTCAGCTGTATTCTCAATAAATGTCATTATGTCCGTTATGAAACTGGCTTTTCTTGATAATGGTCAGTCCTCAAGGCAGTCCTCAAAGTATTCTTTTTTTTTTTGCTGATACTAAAAATGCAAGCTGCTTAATAGAAATATCACACTATTAGCCCCTAATGCCATCATGTTACTTTGGTCCTTTGCCAAAGTAAAGCCTCATTGATATTAAATATGAAAAGTTACTACTTCCATAGTAACAACTTTTCATAAGGTTTTGATTGTTTTTCCACTCAGCTCTATGAAACTGGTCTGTTAATAACGTATGGCATTGCTCACAAGTTGCATGTGCTTAATAATTAGGTAATAAATTGAAAAGCATCACAGTGTCTGGAAGTCTGAAAATACAGAAGTCTGAGGCTAATAACTACCTGAGCTTCAAAAGCTTTACAAATTCTCTTAACAACGGATCCTGCTTAAAATTAACTATAGCCACTGCATGGAAGAGAATAATGAAAAACAAGTCAGTTCTTATTGTTTGGGATAAAGGATGTTTAAATAGATATAAGGTGGGTTTGGGGAGGAAGGTTCCTTAATATAGCTTTGGCAATCCTGACAAGGTTTTCTGAAGGAGACAGTGAGAGTTAAGTTTCCAAATACTACCAGAGCCCAGTGGGGGCTGGTTGCTAACTCCCCATGCAAGTCCTCACAACACTATGTTCCTTATGGAAAAACACTCCATAACCGACAGCTTCACAGCATATGAAGAGTTTCACCTGTACATGAGGGTTAAAATCTTTGAATTCTGCATCTCCATGATGAAACTGGGCGTTACTTCACAATTATTTTTCAACTTGATTAAACAGACCCTTCAAGCCCATGTGAAACGTAAATAATTTACTCCCTTCCAGCAAACTGTCAGTAAGGAGGACCTGGGTTGAAGCAAGATCTTGCTTTGATGTGCAGGAAGATTGGGACACGCTTGGTTAATGGGAGTTTGTTTAGCAAGCCCTCATTTCAAGCATGACTGTTGAATAATGTTGTCTTACTGTGTGAGTTTGTTTTGTTTCAGAACAGCTGTAAAACATGTAGAAATAAGCAAAGGAAATATATATATATTCTGATTTTTTTTTTTACTTTCTTGCTATAAAATCCTGTTAAATGACATGGATCAAGAAAATATTAAATTCTGAACTCAACAGAAACCTGAGACTGGCAACAACTTTTGAGCCAGAGAGAGTAATTTGGGAGAAGGCCGAGAGGAGAAGAAAAAGAAAGAGTGGCATCAGCCACTGCCTACAGCTTCCCTCTTCCCATCTGTATTAAAAAAAAAAAAAAAAAATTCAGTATAAAATACTCCAAGGAAATCTGTTTCTCCATCCTTACATGAACCTCATTACTAAGTATGTGAAACCACGTTAACGAGTATATTCTCACCACTCACCAGAGAGTTAGGGCAGCACTGAGCAGTATTTCAGGATCTGAAGGCTGGAGGCATAGAACGATGAAATTACTCATTTGTGATCAGGGAAGTCTGTGATAGTAAAGAAAATTGAAACTCCTCAAACTCAGTCAGTGAGCCAAAAATATGCTATGTAAAGTAATGAGTGTCTTTTCTACTTGCTTTCTTTAGGGGAGCCGATTCCCAACACTATTTGTTCTAAATTTTGGCATTGAATCCAAACAAATGCAATCATGCTCCTGCACTTGCAATACAATTAATACAATATGATATTCAAATTTAAAAAGAATTGCTGTTAAAAACTGCAGTAAAATCAATGCAGAGTAGAATGCAAAGACTGTGCCCCAGCTATTGAGCCTGGGGATCGTGTCTGTGCTCAGAGGTGGTGGGAAGTGAGCTTACTTCCAGGCTGGTGAAATCTATGTTCACGTCATCCACTTCCATGTGCCTCAACATCGCCCCTGTTGCAGGTGGTCCTCTGGCAGCAGATACCGTGTTGTACACTGCTAGTGTGTGGTTTGGGAGGGTGGGAGCACACTTTCTGCCTTACTCCTTTTCTTTTCTCTCTTGCTCCCAGTTTTCCAATAGTGGTTGCATAGTAGTATGTGTTATGGCTTTGTGAGGTGGTACAAGTTTATTTATACAAGCTCAAGTTCTGGGATTTTCATTAGTCTGAATGTTGTAGGAGATGCTACTGCTCAGTATCTGACTCCTGGCTGCTGCTTCTGTCCTTACTGCACTCTGTAGAGGAATATGCCTCACAATCTAGATCTAAACAGTCAAGTTGGAGATTTATATAGAGAGAAATGGCACACTGAGGAATACTGTAGGTCTTTTGGGATGTCTGTCACTCTTTTTCCATTTTATTTTTAAAGTTCTTTTTGAAACATGAACACTGGATGGAGCTGGCTTTAGTAATGCAGCACATCATGACCTGCACAGCAGGAGATGCTGATCAAACGTGGTCAGGTTGCTGTAACTGAGGTCACGTGCAATTTGTTCCTAGATTTAGACCGGTCCCAGGCTCCGTGCTTTTTGTTTTCTTTTTCAGCCTAACTCCTGAGGTTTTGTGTTATTTACTTAACACGTTTCATGTTAATGGGAAAATCTGGGAGATGCAATGGACCTCCGTTCTTGATTTGTGTATCACATCGTAGTGTGCTTCTATGGTCTTGCAAACCATGAGCACATAGAGTGGATGTGGTAGGGATGTTTTTCAGCCTGCCAGTGGTTCTGGGTGTGCAGGACTGCAGGAAGCTGGGCTAGGTGATTATTGTTGGCCTTTGAACTCCTTTTCCATTGGGAAGTTGTCTTTGCAGACATAGCGTGTCTGCTTCAGTTCTGTGTTCTTTGTGAACTTCTCATTTAAAGACAAGAGCAGGAGAAGGTATCATATGAACTCTTAATGTTGATTTGTACTGATAGGTAGAACACTGGCACAAAAATTCAAATCCTTTCCAACACCCAGAAGACTTTATAAAATAAAATGGGGAGTTAATGAAGAGCTTAGTAGCTACATCAGCTCCTTTGCATGCATACTTCATCCCAGAACAGCCCGTTTATGATTTAGCTTAATCCACAGCTCCATAAACAGAGCATGGTTTGCTGGTATATGCTCCTAATATAGACACCATGGAAGCAATGCATGTAAAATTTCTAGATAGCATTATGACCTGATTATGGAGTGAAGAAATCCATGCATGGTGAAGCCAGCAAATGTGATGTAACGTACTACTAATTTCACACTGCATTCCCATTGCAGCTCTTTAACATGCTTTCTCGTGGACATAAAATGATTTCTCACACGATGTAATGAAAAGATGCTTCCAGTGCATTGCCCTGGACTGCACAAGTCAAAATGCATTAATAGTATTGCCCTGTTTTCTGTATCACTCCTCAAGAGTTTATTTTTCTTCTCGCTGAGAAGGGAAATGAGAGCTGTGCTGCTTCAGGCTGTAAATTATAAATGGGTAGAATGATCATCTGTAACTTCGACACAAAGGTCAAAGGAATTTTTTGTTTATTTTCTGTGTTTTTTAACTGGATAATCTTTGATGTCTATGCCACACATGCATCATGATCATTATATCCCACGCTTTTGCATCATTAACGTAGCTACGAACGAGGTGGCTCAAGTTATGAACAACTAGTGCTTCAGTCTAATGCATACGGATATGAAGGAGGGAAATGAGCTAAACAAAAATGCTTATTGAGGAGATTGTTCCCTGGTGTAAATGCTCTTAAAGGGAGTAGAGTTAAATGAGAGGGTACTGCTCCTTTCTGGAGTCGTTTCTAAACCCAGCAAGTCTTTGTTCATTGATTTGAAAAATAAGAGCACATTCTGGTGTAAAATGAATAATACGAAAAATCTTTCAGCAGTATTCATGATATGCTGAATTCTTGCATAAAGTTGCACTAAGTAACTCTTTGCTTTAAATTGTATGTTGCTTGTTTAAAAATGACTTCTGTGCGCAGACTGGTGAAGGGCAGAATTTACTGGGAAAGTCCCTGTGCTTTTGAAGCACAAAGATAGGGCTTTTGTTTGTGGGATAAAACAGAACAATGTGTGTTCTTTTAAATATTGTTTCTTAATGGAAATGGATTTATATAAATGTACGCACCCCGCAGAAAACACACAGCTCTTCCTGCCCTAACTTACTCTTCTTTTTGACATGCCAGCAGTGGGTTTCGTGTTTATTTTTAATGCTGGAGAAAGAGAAGTTAGCTGCAGGAGTTCTCCAGAAGCACCTGGATACCTGGGATAGGTTTCTGAATGTCCAGATGGATTTGAATATCTGCAGAGAAGGAGATTCCACAACCTCTCTGGGTAGCCTGTTCCGGTGCTCCATCACTCTGACAGTAACAAAGTTCTTCCTTGCACTGGTATGGAACTTCCCGTGTTCCAGTTTCTGCCCATTACCCCTTGTCCTATCTCTAGGCAACACCAGGAAGTGCCTGACCCCATGCTCTTGGCCACCATTTAGATATTTATAAGCACTGCTAAGAACCCCTCTTGGTTGTCTTCTCTGGGCTGCGCAGGTCTCTCAGACCTTTCCTCACACAGGAGATGCTCCAGGTTCCCATCGTCTTTGAGGCCCTCTGCTGGACTTGCTTTAGAAGTTCCCCGTCTTTCTTGAACCGCAGAACCCAAAACTGGACACGGTTTTAACTCTCAGTTTCATTGAAGTCTAAGGTGTTTTTAAATACATAAATAAGAGCATCTTAGATGGGTTCAAGAGCCTTCTGTGCTACGTATTTTGTAAAGATCATGATTTGGAATTCAAAATTAGTTTAGATCTTGGTGTGCAGAGTAACGACTCTTTAACAAGAGATTTTACTGTAGCATTTTAATGTGCTGTTTTACTGCCTATTATTTTTAGCGAGCATTTACAGAGCCTTATGTTTGGGGTTTAACACCTTAGCTATTTCCCATCATAACAGGTTGAAATTTTGCATAGCAGTGGCAACCCTCATTTCAAATTCTTTTTTTCCGCAGGAAATTGTAAACAGCAAATTGCTGATTTATAAAGATTTTGTTAGAGTCCACGCTTCGATGCCTGTCAGCTTGAATGTCAAATAATATGACATCCATATGGGCTATTAGATCAATGATAGCGTAAGACCAGAGCCGCTTCAAAGTGCACATCCTGTAGTGACACCTTTGAAGATCTAGAACAGCCAATTTTTTATGTCTTTTTATATATGTATTTCTTTTAGAAAATAAAAATTGTCAACGTTATGATAGGAAAGGGCAAGACAGCTAAAACTGTCTTCAAAAAATCATTCGTTCTGTCATTTTGGAAAAGTTCTGAAATTTCAGTTTCCAAGATGTGAACGTGGTGCTGCAGCAGAGGTCTGATTTTAAGCCAGCTTCAGAGTTAGCAAGTTCTGAGCTTTCCAAATACAACCAGAGTGCTTTCCATTGAGTTTTATTGGGGCAGAAGTCTGGTTGATGTTTTTCTCTAACTGTAGGATGCGGACCACATGGGAACATTGTATTTTATTTTTCCTTGCTAGAAAGTAATAGTCCAAACGTATTTCACATTTTCTTCTGCTATTTGAAACTTTAGGAATTCGTGTAGTGCGTGTTATTGACATTACAAGTATGTTGTAGTAATATCCAACATTCGGGGTTTACAGTGAAACGTCCTATAGATATACAGTGCATATTAAATAGTTGAAATATCTTTTATGATTCAAAGCATCACTAACTAAGGCACTTGGGCAGAAGCAGCAGTATATTTTATATTGGGTATGTTCATTTTGGCATTATAGTATCTCATTTGAAATGAATGTATATTGCACTATTGATTTTCATGGGCCTTAGAATAGTAAAAACATCACACAACAATATAAAAAAAAATAATCCATGCTTTTTCTGTATACATCATGTTTGGATGCAGCTCAGAGCCTTTCATAGAAGTAAACATAAAACCTACGTTGTTATACAGAAATGGGAAGTACTTTATTTTACACTATGCGGTATTCAGATCGCAAGTCTTTTACTCAAATGCAGTCTTCATTCTGTGGAGCTAAACGCTTCTTAGCATGCTGCAAAGAAGTGTTCCTACTTCAGAGGGAGATGGTCAATGCTCTTCTTTTTCTTTGTTTACTTCTGGAAAGGCTGACCTCCCATGTGGTTTCTCTTATAGATTTTTTTTTTTATTATTATTATTAGAATTTTTGAACGGGCTTTATTTCTGACAGCTCTGCCACCTGACGCAGGAAAAAAAAGCAGAGCAGGGTCAAAACCTTGGAGGAAATGGTGTCTGTTTGTCTCTCTTTGGAGAGCTTAGGAGGTTAGGAAGGAATTTCTAATACTCTAATAGCACTGATGCTTGGGAAATTTCAATTAATATTGACACGATTAGTCACCGATGTTTCCAGTCAAGAAGTACACAACCCAGGGGACATGAGGTAGACATGCTTTGTTTTGCAGTGTTGTTTTTGTCTGCAGTATAGGTTGAAGTGCTCTGGACGTCGGGTGGTCCAGTGCCTCCAACTGCTTCAGCAAGTTGTTTATAGCAATGTCCTTGAGTGTATTTCTCAACAAATGTAGAAATGTAAATAACCTGATGGCAACTTAATTTAAAAGCTTGGCTAAATTTTGTTCAAACTAATCACTTTTCATTTTATTTTCTCCTGGAGATGATCTAAATAACTGAATTTTTTGGATTAAATTGTTTTGTTTTTCTTTTTAAAGCATCTTTTCTCAGTATTAAGAATGGTTCAGTAGAAAAACTTACTCCAGGACTCATGTGGCTACCTCACAGTATGGAAAAGCCAATGCCAACACAGTCTTTCTAGCAAGGCCCTGTTGGCTGTATGCTGCCCATCACTAATTCCTTCAGTCAGATTTCATAGCACCTTTTAGCTTTCAGTGTTCAATGAATTGAGCTTGGGGGGGGGGGGGGGGTTAAGTTAAATGCTTTGGAACAAAACAGAGGAAATATTTCTGTTCTGTTTCTCGTTTTGCAAAATGAATTCCGACAAAATGGTTGTTCTTAGAAATCAATAGTCAATTTGAAAGATGTGGTACATTTTATCGTTCGTTGTCAAAGGGAAACTTCTAAACACTAAAATTAAGTATTTAGTGCTATCTATTTATAGAATTTATTGCTTTTTTAATGTCGTTGTTAGAATTGCAGTCCATTACAAATGTATGTATTTCTTAAGCCTGAAACATATATTAAAAGATATTATAGTAAGATTGCTACTTACCTACTTTATAAAATTTTAGGTTAATCGGCTGGTGGGGTCATGAGTTCAAAACACGATTCCTCATGGAAAACAGTATGTACTTTTACACCTTCCGTTTTACCTGATTTGATATATTTATCATAAACAGCATAGTTTTTATATGAGTTTCAGTAGGAAGGATAGACCTTTGTGTTTTCTTGCTTACATTAAAGGTATTCAGCTAGACTTATCCGAAATACATAGCGCTGTAGAGTCAATAAAATAAATTGAATAAATTTGGACATGTGTGTCCCACAATCCATTTCCAGACACTGCGCTGACAAGATACAGATGTAGATTATGGATGAAAGACTTAAATCACCTTAATGCGTTAAACTCATAAGGTTCTGAGTGAGAATCTGTTACTATGGATAATATATTTAGGATTAATTCCACTGGAATTAATGGGAAATAGTAAAGCAGCCTGACATAAGTTTTGCAATTGCTTTAATTTTTCAACATATTTGAATCTTTTGCACTAATGGTTGAAGGAATATAAGACAGAAAAAAATCCTGCTGTGAAATAAGCTCAGTATTTATTGTCCCAGAGCACAACGAAATGTGGAGGTTTTTTTCTAAATCTGACAGCTAGACTCTTTGGCTCCATTTAAAATCATGGTGGAGAGACTATCCTGAGAGATCAGGAGGAGAAAGGAGCTTTTTTGTTTTGCTAACATGTTTTGTTTTTAATATATTTTTAATTTTCTATGGCAGCCCCTATTGATGTGACTTTGGCTGGTGAACACCTCGCTAATAGCCTCAGCGTGGTCTTTCTTTTCTGACCAAATGTAAGAGTGGTGCTACAGAAAGCCAGAAGGAGACACAGATTACCTTGAAATACTGTTAGAAGAAGAATGTTGCTTATCCATTTCCATGGGCAGTTGAGAGGCAGAAGTTGGGCAATAATCATTATAAAATTAGCCAGTCTGCTGTGCGTGAAGAGCATTTCCTCCGCAGCATCCTCTGGTGCTGGAGCATGAAATATAAATGATGACACAGAACTTACAGCGAAGCTTTATGGCTTTATTAAATAGATTTTGTGAAATTTCACAGCCTAAAGTATATGCAACTTTTGTACGTGGCCTGAAGCTACACTTAGCTGCAACTGCAGTCTCCCACGTGTCTCGTCAGTTTAATAAAGTCAAGGGATGTGATTCCCTGACCGTGCACCACAGCTTTGCACGAGCGTGCCTCTGCTGACTTGGAATTTCTCTGGTTTATGCCAGTGGTAAAAGAGATTCAAGTGTAAAGGTGGTTTTAACACACACCATTTAAACAAATTAATTGCAGTTCTTTAGCTCCCATGAAGCTCCTAATGAGGTCTTCCGCTGGATAAAATTGGGTTTCTCTCAAAGTTAAAAGTATTAGCTGTGAATAGATTACTATTTCCTTTTAATGAGCGATTCCTACAGGCCATGTTAGTGAAATGTGTTATTGCATGAGGATGGACTTCAAGATAAGGTCCGATCCATTAAAAGGAAGAAATCAAAAACACTAATATAAGTTATTCGTTTTTTTTCAGAATTACAACTAAGTAAAGGAATTAATGGATTTCGGTTATCAAATCCTCCAATTTTACTGGTCTGTTCTCTCCAAGCTGGTTTAGAGGTAAGTAATTGCTTTATTTTGAGCCTGAATTTAAGAATGTAAAGTGTTAAATGAATGCTATGAATTTTATTGCTGTCTCCCTTTAAAAAGAAGAAATCCAGAAAAGCTAAAAAGCCAAGTAGGGAGAAAACAAATAACCAAAAATTATCTAACCCCGAGAAACCAAGGCCTTTACAAATGGTACTTGTTCCTTCACTATTCCCATAAACTTTGCTGTCAGATTTGGGATACGCATGGTTTGCTTGTTCAGCTTTTGTACAGGTCTGACCACTGGGTTTGTATGGGGCCAATACAAAGGGCAGCTTGTCCAATGAGGACATTTAGAATTTGCCTCTGTGCAATTCATGTGAAGAACACCAGTAGAAACTTTTCTACGAGGGAATCATGTAAACCCAAAAGACCATATCAAGAACTGTTTCTATATATATTTCCCTGTGCAAAACAGGCTTAACTTTTTAGGAAAAAATTAGATGGAGCAGCTGGGCGTTCCACCGAACCAATGGCTCTATGATTTTGTCATCCTCTGTAATCCCTTCTATCACAAACAGAAAGGACAGAAACTGTCTGTTAATGCTTCCTAAAAGAACAATTCATCAGTGCGTTCTGGATCTGGACTTACGCCTTTCATCTCTTCATTGGTTTTCTGGTGGCAAAAGGAGCAGGGCCCCATGCGTAGTAGAGTTCCATTTATGGAACTATTCACTGCTTACCCCTTACATGTGAGACTTCAGATATTTGGAGATGAAGAAGACGGTTTTACACTGATTTCCCAATATTAATGTTTTTTTTTTTGTGATCAGCTTTTCAAGCCAGCCATGGTTAGCAAGGCTTTGCCACAAGCATAATGACAGAAATTTATTTCTGCCAGCATTCCATTAACATGAGCGTAACGGCAAAGCTGATGTTGATACAAAGAGCAATGTCTGTACACTGTACCTCCTTCTTCCTTATTGACTGAAAAGCCAGTATTTTAAACAAACAAAATCAGAAAATTGCCAGTTGTGCTCTTTCCTGCTTACATGCAACGCTGAAGGACTGCAAAGGGCACAGCAACGCTTCTTGTTCTCCCCGACAATTTATTTTGTTAGTCCCTTAAACATCCAATATATTTTAAACTTTATGTGACCTTCGAGATAAGCTGAAAGCTATTCTGCTATGACCCAGATTGACAGTGCTCCAGTTTGCGTGGGTTGATGTCATTTAGCCCACTGCGGGGAGCCTCAAACAATGAGGGCTGAGCAGTTTCCATTGCTTCCCCTTTCTGTGCCTGTATTACCTTTTGGCACAGCCAGGATTTCCCAGTGCTAATTGCTCTAATACAGTGGGAAACAAAATAGTTTTCATGTCTGGCAAGAGATGGCTAGTGAAATTGCATGCCACCTTCACTGGGACACATTAAGCAGAAGGCAGTGTTTCCAATGGAAACAATGAAAACTGCAAGTGTTAGCGCCTGTTATTCCTCAATAATGCTTAAAGTAACTGTTATGGCAGTTGCTGCTCCCTTTTATGGAATAAAGGAGAGCACTCTACAGCCCCATTTAAAAGATCTTTTTTTTTTTTTTTGGAAAATTTCACTCAGGAGACCAGATATTCCTTGCACAAAGCCTGAGCAGACAGATTTTTGCATCCATCCCTCATCCTGCTGCAAAGCACAGAGGAATAGGAGACGGGTCTCCGTTTTACCTCCAGTGATGTGCTAAATGGCCATGGGTATGCTCTGCCTGCCTGTGTGGTGAGGAAAGCACCTCTGGATTTCTGTTGACACGTGTCCAGCGGCTGCTGGTGGCTCTGGTCCCTGCCACATTCATTTCCATGCCTGCAAAGCCTGCCTTACGGCAACCGTATTTTAATAGGTAGGAACACAGAAGGAAAATGTGTTTTTATGCAGCATTTAGTGGCAGGGTGCAGTAATACCTGGGATATTCT
Source organism: Alectoris magna (assembly GCA_030625065.1). Classification (NCBI taxonomy): domain Eukaryota; kingdom Metazoa; phylum Chordata; class Aves; order Galliformes; family Phasianidae; genus Alectoris; species Alectoris magna. Next base: position 721,691 of record CM060567.1, on the reverse strand, counting down.
ACAAAATTTCTAGATGCTGCTGGAAACCAGACTTTGTTGTGTTTGTGGTGGGACTTCTCAGCCACCTCATTATACGCTCTTTGGGGTGTATGTAAGGTAATATATATGAATATATCAGTCTTGAAAGTGTGACTCCTTCAGTCTGGAGCAATGATTTTCTGAGAGTGAAGATGGTGGATTTTTTTGTGCAAGATCTCACCTTGCCTCTGATTTTACAGCCGCAGTCCATGGAGACATGATTGTCCAAGCACCAAATTGCAGCTATGAGCCACGATACGGCCTAGATAGACTATTGTCTACTTTGCCCCCACTATTTAGCTGCTTTCCCCCAGCAGCTACTTGCATGGGAAGAAGGAAAGGGAAGATCTGTGTGAGGCAGGAGCTTCATTTTCTGTTGTTCCCTGTAGCTGAACGTTTCCATGTGCACCAGCAGGAGAGGAGCAGGAGCTGCATGGCCTTCCAAACTGTTTTGCCATGCTGTTTGTGCGTCTGTGTGTGACAAAGCAGGGCTGCCATTTTTAAGCGTTACTTTTGTTTCATGCTGTTCTGATACAGATTTTTGTTTGTTGAAGCTCACCTGTTCTTATGTGACTGTATTAGGGCACAGAGCTATTAAGCCAGTCAAACAAATACTGTTTCCTTATGTGGGCTACCAGAGGCAGAACTTTGAAAGGCTTTCTATTCAGGGCATAATGAAGCGATTTTTGTATTTTTGAAAATAAGAGTTGGTAGATTAGTTATAATGTTTGCCTTGGCCCTTAACTTTTCTTTCTTGAGGCACAGTACCATTTTCTGTATGACTTTTCCTTGTGCATCCTTGTTGCAAAGCTTCAGATTTACAAATGGATGCTTAGAAAACTGTTTTTGTGTGTGTATGTAAATTAAATTATGTAAATTAGTGTAGAAATCTTTGATAAAAGACATACATCTTTAATTATCTTAAAGTAGTCGTGTTATGCTATGTTTCCAAGAGCCTCATATTACCATGTGTACATACAATATCTACCTGATATTAACACTTTGGTCCAAAGATAGCACGTATGGTAACAACAGCAGACTTCAGTCATCAAGTTAAAAGAAAAGAAAATTATTAAGTCATTATTAAGTCATTTTTAAGTTCAGAAATGGCTTTAATCATCTTCACTTTTTCTTTTTCACTTTGTTGCAATGCATTACCTTCCTAATGATTTAAAATCATTACAGGTTTTTGGTCAAACTACAATGAAAGCATTGAGAAGAAAATCTGTTCTGCTCACTGGTTACTTGGAATACCTGATAAAACACCACTACAGTGAGGATAAAGCAAATCCAGAGAAGCCCTTTGTAAAAATCATCACACCACCTCAGATTGAAGAGAGAGGATGCCAACTCACATTAACTTTTTCTCTTCCAATAAAGTCTGTGTTTGAGGAGCTGGAGAAGAGAGGAGTAGCTGTGAGTAAATCAAACTTCAACTTCTTGTTCATTACTTTTTGAGCGTATGCCCTATGAAAATAATCATTTGTTTTTTACTCCTGAGTAATCTTCAGTAAGGCCAGAAAAGGCTTGGAATAATGAAAAGTGCTTGCATAGTTCAGTCTTCAGTAGTTGATAGTCTGTAGGCTGTCCTTTCTCTGGTTAATTCCCACACTTCTGTGAGTGGCTTTACTGGTGCACAATGGTGTTGGAGTTACAGACTTAAAGCTGGTGGTCCAAATAGGACACTATTGACCAGTGGTGCCATGTAACAGCATGGTTATCAGTCGGTGCTGCTCACAAAGAAGCAAAGCTAAATTTAAGGCTACAAATTTTGTAACTTAGAAGTGTTGGGAGGTGAGGCTGATAGCCTAATGCCTTATAAATGGTATGAGTTTTATTTCTGCTGATGCTCCCAAAGGGCAGCTCTGCAGGCAAAATATGCTGCTGTTTTGGTGCTGCCAGGGAATTCCAGGAACTGCAGCTTTTAAGAGGGCCTTATGCTGTTGGCTTGTCTTTGCAATGCAATTATATGCTAGAGATTATTCTATTCAGCAAAACGTTCAAATTTACAGAGAGGGGAAGAAAATTACTGTATGCCTGTGACATTAACTGTGTCTTTAGTTCAAGATGATCTATCTTATTGGGAGGGATGTCTCTCTTTTGTGGTGACTTTTTAGTCTCTCGTTTGCTTCCTCGACCATGGGTTACTGTAAGGTAAGACCTTAGCATAAATTACAGGGCTGCATAGCCAATTAGAGCCTTTAATGACACTGTTGTCCCAAGCCGTGAATCCTTTCTTATAGGCCACACACCGTTCTTCTTGCTCCACTCCTCACAGTAATGCTCCTCCACACAGTTTCTTGGATGTTCCTAAGTTTTCACTTATGTCTGCACAGATATCCTTCTTCCTTGGTGCAGCTCTTAAAAATACAGTCTGATAAAATAAATACATAGTGACCCGAATTTACCAAGCGTTCCCTTTCTGTTTTGCAGTGCGACATGAGAGAACCAAATGCTCTTCGTGTTGCCCCAGTTCCTCTCTACAATTCTTTCCAGGATGTGCACAGATTTATTGAAATCTTGGGATCTGCAATTACTTCTTCAAAACAAACAGCAAACAATACCGTGCGATCTGGTTCTTATTGATGGCTCTGCCATATCTTTTAATCTACTTCTGACTAAGATGCATTTATCCCGCTAAGCAATTCCTTGCTTTGAGTAAGCGAAGCTATATCCCGTGCAATTTGCAGAAAAATGGCTGTGCTTGAATAGTTATTTACAACAGACCTAATTTTATTAAAGCTCATATTTCCACTTTGCTTTGACTTTGACTTCATAAATTACTATGCTTTGTATATTTTAATGGGGCTTTTCATAAACATTTTATGTAGTTTTATTACATCGGCTTTGAGAAGCAGGGAAGAATCGCTATCAACTAGGACAGGAATGACAAAAAAAAACCTTTATTATAAAAATGATGCATAATAAAAAGTGGAAAATAATAGACCAGTCGCTAACAGTTAAAAGATACAGTCCAATTTACATTTTTAATTTATCAATCCTATTCAAAATGGGGTTTACTAGAAGAGTAAAAGTTAAACAATCAGTTGTTTAAAAATTGTTAGCTGCTACCTATTGACTTTTTCAAAGGACTCCAAAATTTGCTTAATTAATGATTTAATTGAAGAATTAAATTGCATTGTGGATGCCTTCTTTTCCGTGACACAGTTGCCTAAAACAATGCATCTTTATCTTTCTAGGTAGTCGTTTTGGAGTTGATAGGCTTGAGAAAGCAGAGAAGGATTTTACGTTCACGTAACCTACTGTGAAGGGCTGCAGGAGAACTTACTGAGGTTTTAACAAGGCTTATTTTGGATTAGGATAAATGAAATCTGGATTGTTTCAGCTAAAGCAGCAATATGCCTCATTGTTTACTCACAGTGTGGCCCAAATATTTACAGAGATTTGCGCTAGGCAGCTAAGAGCAGTGAAGAAAAACTTCTTATATTTCATGAATGCTTTACCCAGAGCTGTTTTGAGAAACAAATAACACCTTGACCTGAATTCCTAAGTCTGTAGCTGTTCTATATGCACCTTTTTCTTCAGGAATCTGTTAATCTAGAAATCTTTCTCTCTGATGGTTATTGCTTGGAAACACTTGGAGAATTACTGTTGGTTGTACTGCTTGTTCCACTTTAAGAGTGAGAAAGGATCTGGGGGGAGAAGTGAGGACTACTCCAAACCACTTTGTCTCAAGGGCATTTCTGCCATTGGAACTTTTTGCAAAATTGAGCATGTCTCAGTGCATGCTGGGGCTTCTGCAAATGGGAAACCTTGATAGCGGATGCCTACACTTTACACTTTACCCTGAAAAAGGGTAGTGCTAAAAAAAAAAAAATCTGTCTCAATAATACCTTTTTTCATCATCTGTTATGTGAAAAGGAACGCTGAAAGAACAGCAAGTAAGGAATTTTCTGGTATTGTTAGCACCTGCGAGAAGTAAGAAGAGCTCCTTTTGCATGAACGTTGTTATAAAGAGTGGCACTTGGGCAGCTCTGGCTCACTCAAGAGGTTTTGATTGCGTTGACGTCATCTCTTCTGAAGTCAGCCAAGGCTGGACCATTGTATTGCAGACCAAGTATCTGAGTTTCAGTGCCTGGGGTTTTATTTTTATATGTACATCTGCAGCACAGCTACTTTCATCTGTCAGTGACGATCTTAGAAAAAGAACCATTTTCCATAGGGTTGATGAGGGAAAGCACCAAGTATAAAACTGTGATGGGCCACAACAGTGAAAGGCACTTGTGCTACTGGCTTATTCTTGCTTAAGTCTTCACTGTAAAGTTAAGTGAGCTTAATAGAAATCCAGATATCACGCTGAGTCGTACTATGTCATAACTTATTTTGATTTCAGCTGGACGTAGGCTGTGAGGAAGAATAAGCACCTCCAAATAGCAGCTAGGGATCAAATTAGTGGAAGCTTTATTGGGATTTATGGAGAGAAAAATGGTGAATTGTGAGGTTTTGGCCTTGCAGAGCAGTTTGGCATCTGTGTTAAATTCGCTGTCTGAAAGCAACTTCTTGTATCGGTGATTGTGGAAAATGAATCTTGTAAGGTAGGTAAAGTAGTTCCTGAATTTGCACAGTTCAGTTCTTGAGGAGTAATTGATTATTTATAAGTGGTTATTAATATTTTGCCTTTTAGCAACACTTCAGGGTACAGCTACAGGTGTTGACTTTATTTACAAGCACTTACGTTTCATTTGAGGGCTGACTTGTAGAAAGGCAACTTTTCTGAGTTACTTCCTCTTTTATCTACGAATAGTGAAGGCAAGCATCAGATTCCTTGCTTTTATAGACATCATCTATACATTTTAAAAACCTGCTTGAGTTGAGGGGTCTGAAACAAAGTCGCAACATGGGCATTACATTTACACATTCTTTCCCGAGTTCTTGTTGAAGTTTACAAAATGAATAATACTGAAAGTTAACATTAGGTGTCAGTATTTTACATATTATTTAGTGAGAGAATATCAAGTGAAAGAGCTTCTGGAAAAAAAAAAAAAAGGGAATATTAGTCTGCTTTTTGAAATGCTTGAAGTTATCACAGTTAAAGTAATATTGGGAATAATTATGTGTGAAATAATTAATTGTATATGCCCCAAATGCTTCCTGGTAGTTACTTCTCAAATTTAAAATTCAGCATTAAGTACTGCTGTTTTCTAATTGTGGTAATATCCAGTTCTTGAATTGTTTGAAGAAATCGCATTTACATTTCTCAGGTTAAACTATAACACAAGAGTGTATGTAGGGACAGAGAGTTGATGCACAGGTAGGAGGCGTAAATGCCTATAAAATGAAGATAAATGTGAACATGTAGATCCCTGGTTGTATGTGATCTTTCTCAATACTGTCCAGATCTCTTAAGTCAATAGTAACTGCTGAAAAAACAATAGGGAAAAATACTAAAGGGTCCATGGGTGCCCTCTTCCCCCCCACTACTTTGCCAAAGTAAGACTAGGGAGAAGACAGGGTAGACAAGGATGGTTTTGTTTCCCAAAAGAACAGTGCACTCTGAGTGAAGAAAAAGATATGCTGTGCAGTTTTTTTTCACATCTGAGGTTTGTTGCATGATTGAGAATGAGAAAACATGAAGATGTAAAATATTGAGAGTCCTTGTTCTGACCGCTGCAAAGTCCACCTTGCTTTCACTGAATCAGCAGCGAGAAGGTGGATTAGACAATGAAGCCTGGAGAGGGAAAGAGAGAAAAAGAAACCAAACCACTAATTTGGCTTTGTAATACGTTAAGTTCTTGGGAAAATAAATACATAAATAAATAAAGACAGTGAATCAAAATTTTTAAGCTATGTTACTGCTGTGTTCCCAGTTGGTTTCAAAAGTAACAGGGAGCCCCGGTTGTGTGCATAAAAGAGTCCTCTGGTGCTAAATGGCAAGAAGGGTTTACAGAATGCACAAACACCAAAGCAGTGGTGGCAATTTGATGAAGAGATGGCCAAGGTAGGGATGCAGTTTCATATATTCACTTGTAAAGCCCAGTTTTATTTCCAGATCCAATCAACGTGTCTCAACCTGACTTATTTCAGACTGAGCTGACCTGCGCAGAGCCCCTTAAATTCTCAGTAGGTTTCCATCTGAACCTCTGGGCATGTCAACTGATGAAAATACATTTCTGATAATCTAGTCAGTCTTTATGACCATCTGAGAGACAGTTTTGCATCGTAAGCTTAAACTTTTGTCAATATTTGTGAAATATGTTTAGAAAGCTTATTCAGAAATGAGTAAGTTATAGATCAGCAATTTATACTTCTTTATATTCCAAGTTTTTATTACCTAAACTTACTCTGCTAAGCATCGTTTTATGCTTCTAGTTAAATATAAGTGAGAATTGATTGGGGCATTTCTCAATGGAGTTCTATCTTTATTTCATCATAATTGCTTCATATTTGAATAATGACAGATGAACTACTTCATTCAATTGCCGTTTTAAGGCTTTGAAGTCACAATAGCAGCAAAGGATTTAAATCCTGAAGCCATTATTATGGCAGAGAAGACATCAGGGAAAAAAGAAGACTTAACGGTGGTATAATTTTCTAGACAGAAAAATACTTCTGCAGTTGCACTACTTTTTTTCTCTTTTACATTTTTTCCCTGGACACTTTGCTAACTTAAAGAGGATCCACAAAACTTCAGTAACATGGAGTGGCTGCAACTCCTAGAAAAACAAATGGCATCTATCCACGCTGGAAGAAGATGTTAGAAATGCTAAATGAGAGCTCACACTGTAAGTAAACTTCTGTAGTTATTTTGCTTTGGAGCCTGATACAAAATCATTTAAAATTCCAGACAGCTGCAACACTGTATTTCACCAATAAAGAGTTCATTAGATCTTTTTTCTCTCTGACATTTACATCTAGTCCTGAGTACGTGTTAATACTCTAAGGTATGAATTTCAAAGTTCCCTTTATCTCTGCGTATAGTTTTAAGCAATTAATCAAATGATAAAAAAAAAAAAAGCTTTATGAAATGCGAATTTTAAGTAAATGTTCAGAAAGTCGCTATGTTATAATTTGTGAGGGGGTGTGGGGCCCATTTTCAACTGCGGAAGTTTTTTCTTGGGGGAGAAAAAGAAAAACAACACACAAAAAACTTACGTTTTATTGAAGGATTTTAAAGAGATTGTCAAATTGTTAAAACATGACCAAGGTTTTATATCCGCGATAGTTCTTTCTCCTAGGAGGCTCAATCAAAGAGGAAAAGGAACAGTTTGGGTTTGGGTTTTTTTCTTTTTACTTGTATTTAATACGTTTGAAATAACTCCCGCATGGGGCAAGGCTTATAGAGGGTTCTGAAATAATCATGGGGCCACACAGCTCTGAAAACGCGTTATCTGAAATGAAAACAAGTGTCAGTCGTATCACCATGCCAGGTATAAAAACGAAGATCTGTATGAAAGCTTTTCCAGTTCCTGCGTATAACAGAGGGCATTCTGAATGAAAGAAAGCATCTGAGAACCAGAGATAGTGCACATGGAAAAGGGTCGTGTCTTCTGGGATGTCACCCATCTGGAGGAGCATAGCACGTGTAGATACCCATATAGGTTGTAGTCTGGCTCATGGGCTCCCGCTCCCCGAATGTAAAATAAAGCAAGTTCCCAGACACTGAAGAGACTGTCCTGAGTAGTGTAGGTGTTTGTGGTCGTAGAGTATGAATCAAACTTCCTGGTTACAGCTTTCAGCTTTGCCACCAAGGAGGGAGAATGAAGAGGTGAGGTTCTTGCAAGAAGCGCTGATGTTTGCAAAGCTTGCAGCGATGTTGAGCACAGGATGCCAAGAATAGGCAGCTGTGAAAAGGTCATTAATGAATCTCAGCAGAAACATGCTGCCATATTCTTCTTTTTGCAGTGAATTAAGTCCAACATACTGACACTGTGTTTCTTGTTAATGAGTGCTTTATTTGAAGCTGCACTTGGGAGGTGAAAGGAAGTTGGAAGAAATACCGATCTTTCAGGTAGGGCATAGAAGCATTTTTAGTGTTTTAGTTGAAAGTTTATGCAAAATGTTCGGATGCTGTTGTGTGCAGTATCTAATTTAGACCAGTGTGGGAAAGAGTGGTCATTAATTCTGCTTATTTTTCCCTTTTTAGAGTAAGCCTTTGCAACTAGGAGGCTTTAAAGGAAATGAGTGCACATTTGCAAAGATGCTTCTATCCTTTCATGAACTGATGCCTCCTGTAGAAAGAAATGAGGTGAAGATTTCCTTAGAGAAAATCTCTATACATGGAAGTCCATATTCAACTACTTCTGAGTTAACTGCCTCTCAAAGGGTTATTTCCACAGCTGAGTTTCCATACCACTGAGGCTAGAAAAATGGCTTTGATGCAGCAGTGATAAAATATACAAGCTTTAAGAGCAGGGCTTTTTTGTTCTGTGCAGAGAGAGACAAAGGAAAACTTCAGCTTTAAAAGGCCTCATGAGCCATGTAAGATGGCTCATCAGGTACAATAACAGCACCAGCAGTGGTATTCCAGCCTCTGCCCACAGGAGGTGCCATTCACATTAGACTTCCTAATTTTAAAAACACAGCTTTTAATGCCTTTTATGATGCTTTTGTTCTTCTACAAGGTCCAAATATGCCAGTAAGTTTTTCTCTGTTTCTTGACTTTCGGTTTGAGTTTCAGATGGATAAAAGTCCATGTAGATACAGCCATTAATAACACATGGCTTTTTCTAAGAGGCTACCGTAAAAGTTTGTTGGTACATCAATGTGGAAAGAAGCTTCACCACTAGAACTGGGGAGAAATTAAAGGAATAGCTCAACCATGGTTCAGGACCAAAGCACTGCTTAGATCTCTAGAGCAGCCCAGTCAAGGCAAGCATTGAGAGAACATCCCTTGCACACCCTGACAGGATAAAACCCAGTGGCTACCTGAGCAAGAACAGGTATTAGAGAATGAGTATCGGAGACATTTCTTGCTAAGAAGAGCTCACAGGTGGGAGCATGACTGCAGGAGGAGAGCCCTATATGTTCCATTTACATTTGCCTGAAAGAAGTAAGCTCATATTTTTGCCCAATTTTAAAAATAGATGTTAACAAATGACTGTAAGTGCGTAGAGTGACGATGGGTGAGGACAGCCATGAGCTGCAGCCTGGAGGGGTGCCCAAGTGTAAAAGAGGCATTGGATAACCCTGCTGTAGCTCAGTTTCCTTTGCTGCTGATACAGCCCTTCAGGGTGCCTCACTTCTTTTCCACCAGGAAGGGAACCTTGGGACACAGCCTGGTTTCGGCCTTTTACCACCCTGTTATCAAGAGATGTGTTAAGGAACATTTTTACATCTCCATCTTTGTTGTTCGGGCTTCCTGCTTTCCTATGTCATGTGTTGCTTAACGTACAGTTCTGCAGAAGTTCTTTATAGTATATGTATTCACTGTGTATAGCAACATGCTCAAAATACTGGTGTTTGACTCAGATTGATCTGAAAATCCCATTCACTATCATCATTTATGATTTCCTGCTTGAACATAATACAGTGGTAAATTAATGAACCTATTTGACATCTAAGCTCCCTGTGTTGTTGAATGAACATGAGTTTGACAAGGTAAGTAAATTCCTTCTGGATCAATGCGGGAGTGACAAGTTAACTAAATTATGGAAGAAATGACTCAACTTCTCAAATTTAACTAACAAACTGAAGGCTATTTCTCTGTTTCAGATATGGATAAAGAACAAAAGTAAGGGTAATTTTTAGAAGATCTGAAATACTTCAGAAGTACGGAAGAAGCATATGAATGCTTCATTTTCATTAGTATTTTTATTTTATTCAAACTTTCTTCCTTTAAATGGATATTAGAACTGAAGTGATAAAACAAGAGGAAAAAAAGTGTGAATCACCAAAATTACACACTGAAGTCTGTTACATTGACATTTTTCTGAATGAATGTTGAAATGCCTAGCAAAACTGATCTTTAAGTTCCTCCATCAGTAATCAGACCCAGACTTACTTGAAAATAAAAAGTCTCTTTATATTTAGTTATGCAAAGCATGCTGTTAATTATAATGATGTTCATTAAGTCTAATGCTTTGCAAGACAACTATTTTCAATTCAAAGGCTCTTCAGAAACATCTGAAAAAAAAAAATCCTCATGATCTACAGTAAATCTATTCTGGAAAAAAATATTAGGAAATGACTGAAAAATGTACCAATTGAATGTATTTAATATATATACACTCCTACATGTATGTATGTACGTGTGTTCTTTCTCAGAGAATAACAAGATTTGTTTCTGTCTTCTATTTTTTTTTTTTTTTAACATTTATAGAATATATAAGAAGGATTTTAATTTGATGAAATCAAACTTTCAATGAAAGCAGAGTTGTTCACTCTGAAATAAGACATCAGTTTTTAGGGCTATATGTTCTTTGAATATAGATGACATTGCCTCTGAGGAGAAGATGTTTGATGAGTTCTAGGCTTTAAAGTTTCTGGCTGGAAAAATTAGTCCAGAATCTCTTCCTGTAGGATGGGAAATAAAGAAAGAAATAAATAAAATTAGCTCTTCAAAAGACCAGGAAAAAAGATGATGTCATTTTCTATTTCTCTTATGTACCTTTCTTTCAGTTGCTTACATTGGAAGAGGCTCCACAGCCATGAATTTAGGGGCATATGCTTCCAGTCCTCTAGACATTTATCTGTTTATTGTCCAGAAAATTGAGGAGAAAAAGAACACCTTAGAATATAATAAGAGGATGCATACGTAGGCTGATATTAAGAAACATTGCTGGGTAATTCTAATCTTTTTAATTTAATATATTGAACATTGTGATTTGTGTAAAATTGCGTTACCCCTGTTATATGTCAAATCTGTTCAGAACAGCTGCTTTCCATTTTGTATATCATAATAGTGTAGACTGTAACGTTCTAGTGTTTAATTTTTTTTTACATTACGGTCATACTTCAGCTATGCAAGCTTGTGCATGATTGAAATAGGGCTAGTGTCTCCATCACCCAATAGCTGCTGAAGGTCATTTAAGGGTTCTGAGCTGAGGATACATAAGTAATGAGTGCAAGATGGTTTTGTAGCCCTTGTTACAAAGGAAGAATAAACCAGGATTAAGAAGTCTTGCAGAGAATATTTTTCCTAACACGCCTAATGTTCAGTGCTGTTTTACTCGGAAGAACTGGAAAGCTCAAGATGATTGAAGCTTGAAATAAAGGTGAATTGGAAGCATGGTAGCGGGCTAAAGGGATTGTAATTAACTGAATCTTCAAAAGTAAAGGGGTTATGGTAGAGATGTGGTTCTGTCCATATTGGTTGGCCAAGTACTGGGGACTGCTGGCTTCAGTGTCACATCTAATGTCTTAAACTCCCACTTGCCTAAATTCAAGATGCTACTGAAGCCTGAAAAATGTTCCCTAGCCCTAAAAACCTCTTGTCTTCTGGACAATTGGCATGGATAGTTGGCCATATTGAGTACCAGTGCTAGCATCAGTTTGTACCTCTGACTTGCAGGACCACGGATTAACTTATTGCCAGACAAAGTGCATGACTCATTTGTCTTTTCAAGGTCTGCGATGGTGTAATGTAAAAGTACCGTTTTGGCGGTTCGGTCTTGTAGCACTTTTAGCATTTGGAAGCCAAACACTCCAGAAAATGCATTTACACTGCATTTAAAACTTGCATGTAACTAAATCTTGTCAGAGAAAGTCTTTACATAATGCATCAGCATATGCTTGTTTCTTTTTTAGTGCAGTCTAGCTATATAATGGGTTGGAGTGGCTTTTCTAAGTTATTTAAAATACTCATAGGCTATGCTGGCCTTTAAAATAGTGTCCAGATTCCTAAAACACCCGGGAAAGAGAGAGAAAAGGACCAGCTTGGATTTCTGTAGAACTTTCTTGACTAGTAGTTCTCTTTCTTCCCTTTCAGCAGTGAAAAGCTAGGTTTAAAGACTTAAAAAAATGTCTATATAAATATATATGTTATGAAAATAAAGTTGTGATTTTGAATATTCCTAAATCCAAGGCTTGCTATAAGGCAGAATAATCTTTATCTGGAAGTAAAGGTTCAGAGAATTCTATCCTAAATTTCTCTGCTGCTTTGTAAAGTATACATGTTTTCATTGCCTTAGCAGCTGAGCTATTAAGAGATGACTTAATGTAAGATCGTTTGTCTCCTAAAATCTGAATGCTTTGGGTTTAGACCTTGAGTCACAGTGCATGTGTTCTCTTGATGTAGCCAGCATTAAGCACGTGGAGAAGCTCTTAGGATCTATTTTCTACCACCTGTGATAATTAAAAAAAATATATATCTTCTGCACTTATAAGGCTGCAGTAAGTAGAATGTACTGTTTAGGTGCAAAATCAGCTCAGAGTAAAAAGGTTTGGAAGATGGTATCAAAAAGTTTATAATGCATATTATGGTTGAGAGGGTACTCTGAATTTAACCATTACTGTATGTTTACACACAAGCTTCTTCACTGTAAATAGTTATTGCTCAAACAGCTAATATCGAAGACTGCTGTTATCTTGGCTGGTGAGGGTGTTGCATGGCCTTCTCAGTGCATTAGAATGTTTTCCTGGAGATGCTTTTCCCTGGGTTTATGTATTCAGACCCCTCACAGCAAAAAGTTGTAGCTACTGAATGATTACAGAGCCTCAGTGCTCTGAGATCTATGAACATGAACATTCAGGTCCATGTATGTATAGTAGGAAGATGAAAATATGGAAATATTACCCAGTTTCTTCATTATGACATAGCCTACAACTTTTCTAGTGAGTTTTCCTCATTTATTTGTTTTTCCAATGGACTGTAAAGTGTTGGAACTTCATTCATTTTCATTTACAACAATTATTTTCATCGGGAAGAAATGACTGCATGTGATGCATAGCTCTTCCAGGGTTGTCCTTGACTGCTGCCCTCATGCATAGTGTCTCTTAGAGCTTGACTTACCCTCTGAATTAGCTCTGCTGCTAAAGGAGGTTCTCTGCTCTACGAGCCATACTATCGACTGCCTGTCAGTCACTCCAACAGAGTAAAGACTGAACAAAAACAAGAAGAAAAATAAGTCAAGATTTCTCTCTCTGGTGGCTATTGGTCCAGGGCTAGTCTTGGGTGCATGTTCAAGAACCTGATGAAACTTCTAATACTCATGGGATTTATGAGACCCGAGTTGGTAACAGCTGCTGGGCATTCAGCATCCTCAGTCAGCAGTGAGTTTTAAAACTTCGTTTCAGCCTTAGTGTCTGTGCTCTCAGTTATGAGATGTGGAAATCTGGATGTTCACCAGCTTGATGACATATCTCATCAGCAATGATGCCATGAGTTGCTGAAATAGAGACAAGAAATTAGAGCTCCAGAAGTGATGCTGTGTCTCTGTCTTGCACAGTTAACACACAAAGACCAACCTACGGACCAGAAATGTGCTCCAGGTAATACCTCTGTAGCTTCTGTTTCCTGATTAATTTTACTTAGATTTAATGAGCTCTTAGGTGTCTTTAAATGGATTTTTGCACATCTAAAGTATTTTCAGTCTTCCAGAGATCACACAGGAAGCTTGTGCTGCATAAGTTTCAGCAGTATGCAAAGCTGCCATCTTTTTATAGAATTTTGTCACTGCTGACATACTGTCAAATGGATGTGAAGGAAATCAGAGTATGCAACTTGACTTAAAATGTTAGGTGTACAGTGAAAGACATTTTCATGAAAAATGTCATGTCCTTAGTAATCTAGGTTTTCGACAAGGTAACTTAGCCAAGTTCTGCTTTGGTATTTTACACGTTTACTGATGGTCGCTTCACATCTAAAAGATGAAGTTCTGTTGACCACCCTGTCCATGAATATTTACTAACGGTAAAAAAATGCCTTTGGTTTCATGTGAGGAAAATATTTAGGTATGTCTAACTAAAGTACATTTTTCAGTTAGTGATTCCCTCAAATTTGTTGAACCGTATAGCTTTTATAAAAATGTAAGCAGTAAATTAATGCCAACACAAGCTCCTTAAGCATTAGCTTTTCGTGGTTCACGGAGAAAAGAGTGTACTGCTTTTTCTCCACGCATCTGGAAGGAACGACCCATCACCACTCACACAAATATGTCTAGTCTGATGTTCCACAAGCCCATCTTCAAAACACATCCTTAAAATGCAGTGCCTACCAAAAACTGGTGGTTTAGAATTATGAAGACCAGCTGCCATGCTGCTCAACTCCCTCTTCTGCCCACGTGTGTGTTGCCTCCTGGAGTAAGAAGCAATCAGCTGGGGGAACCAGGATAGTCTTGAGTTTGGCTTCATACAGCGTTGAGTGTAACTGGATCTTTAGCTGCAAAATGGGGGTTTTAGAAGTTAGCACAAAATCAGCAGTAATAAAGTAAGGGTCGCTCTACTAGAGCCTGATAGCTCTGCTATTCCTTCAGCAGTGCTTTGCTCCCCGATTCCTTCTGATTCTTTGGGGTTCCTTGAAGCTTTTGTTTCCCATGTACTTCAGAAAATGCACGTTGTACAAAAGCAGTTCTTTACAGAAACTCTTTCTTCTTTTCTTGCTGCAATGGGAAACGGTCTGCTTGCAAATCAGGATTTTCTTTGCAACCTTGTAAAATCAGTCATTTTCTCTTTCTAGGTTGTTCTTAGCTCCACTCTAGCCTCAGTCCTCACCTGGTTCCCATCTCTGCCCTTTCTCTTCATTCTATTGTGAACACTAATTTTGTATCAAAACAAAACTTCAACTTTCAGAAGCATTAACTCTTTACTTTTATTTCAATAAAAGAACAACCATCTCAGCATGGGACATTTGCCAATGTGCTGGTGGGAGATGGACAGCTGGAACGCTGAGGATAACTTGCAGTTTTCCCTGGTTACCTGGGCACTTAGTGTCTGTCTCTTGGTTTTTGAATAATATAAACATCGTCCCATTTTTTCTTAGGGAAAGAAGGTGACAAAAACAACTGCAGAAATCGGGAGAAAGTAGGGACAGTGGGGTGATGAAGGTTGCTGGATGAGGCCTCTTGAGAGGAGGAGGTGATAGGAAAGGTAAAATTGGGTAATTGTGGGCTACATCCTTAAGCCTGCCCTGCTGATCCATCCCAATGTCTTTTCACTCTCTTCCTGCTGATGTCCACCTGGTAATACAATATTCTGCCCAAGTCCCACTGGGGGATAACTTACTCCAAACAGTGGGATGTTTTTCAGGATCTTCCATCGGAGAACCCAGGGATTTCATTGCTGCATGTCTGCACGGATGGAACACATCCTCTTGAGGAGGTCCACTGGCACTACCTGTAAATGCTACAAAGCTGCAAACTTCATGACGGACTTGATGTTTCTCAAGTTGAATGGCAGATCTTTGTTTTATTGTGAGAAACAACCAAATAAAAAATGTCCAATTCTGGCAAAGCATCGACAGAGGGCTCTGCAGCTTGACTAGACATCACTTATGCACCACAGCTTCCGTGCCCTAACTGGGAACCCCCGCTCCTGCATGGAGATGGGTGCTGGCTTTATAAGTTGAGCTAGAAATACTGGAACAATATTATTGTCCCTTTCTGAACAAAAGTGAAGAAAAAGGGCTGTGTGATGTCCCTCTCTCAGATTTCCTCCTGCCCGATGGGGACAGCAATGATGTGAGCACTGCAGGAAGTGGAGCAGGGCAGCAGCTGTGTGCGCCTGTGCTCCTTTACGAAGAAGTGCTAAAATAGAAAATCAAAGAAACAGAAGTGTTTATCTGAGTGAACTTCAGCGGGAAATAGTTAAAGCTTCTTGTTGTTGTTGTTTTATTTTTTTACTAGCAAACTCTCTGATTGTCCTGAATTTGCTCTTTTAATAAATAATAAGTAACTCTGTGGTGTCACGGTTTGCAAAGCCACACATCAAAGCAGCAAAGCAGATTTGTTGCCAGCTATTTGTTTCAGTACTCAAAGGGTTTCATTGAATGTCTGAAAAGGGAAGTTGTCCTGAGGCTTAGAACTGTAATTCCTTTCAGCATTTCCTTTTAAACTTCACGTTTACCTTCTGCAAAAATCTAATACCACCTGTTTGCTGCAAATTTAGCCGATATTTTCATACTTTAAAATTTGGCTTTTTCTCCAATCCGGCTGAGTTTTGCCCTAGACTTGAGTGAGATGGTTAGCTTCTGCTGTTGCAGGAAGTGGTTTGACTTGACTTTTTTTTTTTTTTTCTAGCTTTCTTTCTATCTTTATGAGCTGAGGGAGATTAACCCAAATGCTGGCTATAAACACGTGACCGAGAAGTTTTCCGTTTTGTGAAACAGTTAAACTGTTGCTGGTTGATGACAGTTTGAGATGAGACGGCGACGCCTGTGAGACTGTAGGTAAGGAGTCTTAAATTCATCTTCATCTAATTTAGGACATCTGATAATGGTATAACTCGTATCTGTAACTGTGTTCTGTATGCCTTCGGTACAAGTTGTATTAGCACAACTATTTTATTTCTATTATCTTTTTCTTTTATTATTATTATCGTCTGAAGACAATGTGGAGAGTGCTAATGAGACGTAAATATAACTTAAATATAAAATTGATATTCAGAATCTAAAAAAACTGTCATAACCTCTGCAAGTGGCAACAATATCTAATCATCTGTAACGTCCCCAACTACTGATCGCTTCTCCTATCTGTATCACTCGTAAGTGGTCATCCCCAAAAGTAGAAAAGATCAGTAATGCTGCTTGGGAAAACCACTTGAGTCATGTTTCCCTCTCCTTACCTTGTCTGGCTGCAGCTAACGCTGTGTGTTTAACTGACTTCCTTGCTGGTGACCATGAGGGCTGTGATCAGTAATTCTGCAAGAGTCAGTGAGTGGTGGAGGTTGGTCTCTAGTTGATTGTAGGTATTGCTGGAGACTGAGGAGTCTCTTGCCCTGCTTCGTGTCAACTAGCCTGCTACTACTTGCTACTCCTCATCAGTCATGGCAGTAAAAATAGGGCATGGGGAAGTGTAAGGGTCATTGTACAAAAAATACTCCTGGTTTACCCATGAGGACACTCAGTGCTTCTCCTTATGGAGCTACGTGGTGGAAATGCCACGATAGCACGTTTCTGCATAAAGCTATTTAGTTCCAGTCTGTTTTGTCCTCTGCTTTGGTGCCAGCCACAAACAAAATGAAAAATGAGAAATTAGCTTTACATTTCTCTCTGCTTTCTGGCTTTTAGACACGTAGAAAGAAATCACAAGGTTGGAAGATGTTCAAGTAACACAGTAGAGTGTTCTGATTACGGACTACACAAAGGAGGGACAAGATTTGTTTTCCTGTTAATACATAGTTTGTTGCAAACTTGGTGACATGCTCATGTTTGTAACTGGTAACCTTATCTTTAGAAGCAACTTGTTTTTCATCTGGAAGTGTGTGTCAGAGTTGAACGAAATCGCACGTGGATTTAAGCTTATTTTGAAATCGTGTATAGTAATTGGAGACAGATTCTGGAGCAGCATTTTAAGATTACATTTCAGATTTTCTATACTATTTTTGGAGGAAAAAAAAGCCGTCCTGCCCGCGTACACAGAGCAGCACAGACAGGGAAATTGTATAAAAAGAATACATTGTCTTCCTGGGCTGTCTGTAGTGGTTTTTATGTGACTGCTTCAATGTTTTTAGAGTGATTTGAAATGCTTTTTTCTTTTTTTTTTCACAAAGCTGTGAGATTTGGTAAACTAAGTTTGGATTCTCAGATTAATTAATGAATTTATTTAAATTTTCTCTCTTCCTTGCTGCTTTCTTTCCTCTTTGTGTCCAATGGAAATTCATTTAAAAGCAGCATTTCTTGTTCGCTTTACCTCTCAATCCAATTACATCAGTAGCACGGATTTGTTCGTTTTCTTTTTCAAATGGAACAAATAGCTCCAAAACTCTGTGTTTCAAAGTTTATACTGTATGCTACAGTGAAATTACTGAAGATGGCTTTTGCTGTGCTGTCCAGAGACTCCAGCTCAGCTCTGTGCTACGGAATCCCATGGACTTTTAGCAGCAGGAGAAGGTATCTCCTCGTGGCCTGTTTCTACCAGGTTATGTGATGCTTAAGTGGGTTTTGTGCAAAATCTGCCAAATTCCCTGAGACCCACAGTGTGCAATTCTGATACTTTTTGGAGATACGTCTCTGCTGCGTCAGCTCAATTGCTTTGAGTTGCTAACTACTGTTGTTGAAGCCTGCGTACTTGTAAAATGTTTCCCTTGATGCTGTAGAAGTCTCTCTGTTATGTGTGCTGTTGATCAGAGACCTGAAATAAGATGATTGTACTGATCCTTCCTAACCCGGTCTAAGTGTAGCTTGGGTTGATCTTTTAAAAACAAAAGAAAACATCAGTGGATCTCCATACAGTTTCTGTGCTGCCCATCTCTCAGTTAAGACTTCTACCTGGATTTACAGAATCCATTTCACAGGTACTGGTGGATGCCATCTATATGAACGTGCTTTGATAACTTTCATGGTTTTCTTTGTCGGTAGCTTTAGTCCTGAAGCAGTGAGATGGGTGGAAGTGTTGGCCTTTGACTGTGTATCTACTATGATAATTTAAATGCCATTCAGCGCGCAGTGACAGTTTTCTTTGCTTGATAGCACACCCTGCATAAAACCACCCCCTTTTTCCTTTTTGTGGAGACTTCCAGCATCTTTCATCACCGTGAAACTGTTTGCTGCAGTGTTGTCTTTATCTCGGAGCAGGCTGAAGGCCTATGCTTGCTTCAGCTCATTTACAACAGCACAATCTCCTGGTGAGTTTGTATTTGGAAATCTGTGAACTTGTTCTAGGTGTGGGTGCTTTAACGTTATCTGTTTCTGAAACCTTCTCACAAAATTGATTTGCATCTGTCAGTGATCACAGCCTTAATTGTACTGGTAGCTCTTTTATCAGCATCCAAAAGAGGTGATCGTTCAGTCAAATAAGAGTGAGACCTGGTATTGTGGAGTCTGTGCACTCCCATCATCTTTATTGCAACCTGAAGGACAGTGAGGTGACAACTTCCAGCCTGGCTGAAATAGGAGGACTTTTTTTCTTTTTTTTAAAGGTTATATAAGTGGGAAAAACACTTATGAGTATTCTCAGCTTGCTTTTGCAACCTGAGTAGGGCAAATGGAACGCCTACTAGAGCTCAGCCTGTGGATGTGGTCAGGTTCTTGCTGGATGCTTATCAGCTGATAATTGTTTAAGACACATGCTTCGTGACATTCCAGATATTGAATTGTTCATTTGTATTTGAGCTGAGTACTGTGGGTTTGTAGCGTGGTTTTTCCAAATCCTGCTCCTGATGAACTAAACAGGCACTGTCCTCAAACAGTTGAACTTGAAGTGACTTCTGACTCCTCTAAGACACAAACCAGTTTTTCAGCACAACTGCAGTATGAGAAGGGGAGGTGTGTGAGAAAAGGAGGAAGAAAAACCCAGAAGTGAATATGACTGAGAGCTGAAGAGACGTGTTTGAAGGATGTGCTTGCCTTTTGTTTCTTCTTTTCCTGCCCCACCCTGCACAAAACCACCACTGTATTTGCTGCTGAATCAGATACCAAAGTGCCTATTTGAGCAAGATGTTGAAGCTCCTCCTAGACCAGGCATAGTGCTCCTGAACTTACTTGCTGCTCGGAATGTTAATAAACTTTCTTCCTTTGTGGGCAAGGAGCATAATGACGTAGATAATTTGTAAAGATATTGCAGCACTGGAGTTCAGGCTCTGAGAAAGTAACCTTCATGTTTGGTGGGTCCAGGTCCAGCCTGTGGGATGTCAGGGTGATCTCAGTATTCATGGAATCAATCATGGAATGGTTTGAGTTGCAAGAGACCTTTAAGCCCACTCAGTTCCAACTCCCTGCCATGAGCTGCTTGTCATCCACCAGACCAGAGGGAACCAGGCAGTGCACACTGGGATTTGGACCCAATGCTGGCATTCATGTGGGAATCCTCAGCCTGCATGTTAAAGCTGATAGGATCCAGACCCCAATGCATACTGTGGGAGAGCCTGATGGTAACACTGTAGGCAACCGCAGCAAACAAGAACAGAAGCTTCCCCAGGCTCTATGAGTCAAAATGGATTTCAAGTGAATAATTCTACTACAGATAAATCAACTTTTTTCCAGAAGGAAGATGTTATGTCAGACTTTCCAAACAGCCAAATCCTTTCTCTCAGGTGCTGCTTTTCTTTTTTTTTTTTTGCTCTGGGTTGAGTGGTTCTGAGGCTTGAACTGGAAAGATTAATGTTTCTCGTATCACCAGTATGTTGCACAATGGTTACGTTATCAGGGAGAACAAAACAACAACAACTAAAAAACAGACAAAACTTATTGAAGATTAATCATCAATAATCAAATTCCCACAATGATTTTTGTCTGAAGGTGGCACCTTGAGTGGCAAAGGAGGTGGAGCCAGCCCAAATAAAAGCATCTCAATTCCTCCTCAATTCTTGCCCTCAGTGAATACAGGAAAGGATTGCCCTCAGTCTTAGCAGGGGCTTTGATAAATGGATTCCTTCTATTCGTGTTTGAATTTTGTTTGAATTTCCCTTGGAGAATCTGGTAGTGGCTTCAGATTGAGTAGTGCATAGTTTTATAAACCTGAGATATTCAGAGATGCTCTAGAGGCTTTGTTTGGGAAATGTCTTTTCTAGTTTAATTTTTCATCTAAAGTTTGGGACTTTCCATTGTATCTTTCTGAGAGTGCAAAAGATTGAAGAAAGGAAACCTCTTAAGATGTAGAACAAAAATTTTATAACAATTAAAAGGTTAAGCTCAGAGGCTTCTTACCAGAGATCCATCTTGCATCAGATACAGATGTTAAGGGAATGAAGTTATTGCACTGCATGGATGTTTTAACTTGGATAGGTAGGATTCCTAGACCTTGCACTGCACTCAGATGGAACCATTGAGGAATATGAGCTCCATCAGCTCTGAGTTACTGCACTACTTAATATGCACACAGAGATGGCAAATATAAGACACAGTGAGCACAGCTGCAGTGTGCCTCAGATGATGGGGAGGAGAGATGTGTATGATATTGACCCTTCACTGTGTCCATTCCTTGGGGCTTGGGAGAGAGGAATAATCAGCCTTCAGACATCACACTGTGCATTTTGGAAGGAAAGAGTCTAGAGGGAGAAAGTTTTATTAGGGAGTGTAGTGAGGACGAGAGGGAATGGGTTTAAACTACAAGAGGGGAGGCTGAGATTAGACATTAGGAAAAAATTCTTCACCTTGATGGTGGTGAGGCACAGGCTGCCCAGAGAAGCTGTGGACGCCCCATCTGTGTGAGTGCTCAAGGCCAGGCGAGATGGGGCTTTGGACAACCTGATCTGGTGGGATGGAAAGTTGCATAGAAATTACTAGTGGCTTGAAAAGGCATCAGACACTTACTTTAAAAAGAGTGTTTTGAAGACCGTCAGTTAGATGCAAATTAAATGGAGGGACATCGACTCCACTTACACCACAGCTTGATTTTACTATTTAAATGCACTGTCATTTTTGCTCTTAGCAGTGTGTGTGGAGGGGGGGGGGGGGGGGGCAGGTGAATGCCACTCTTCTCACTTATGGCTGTTGGGGTTTACTTGTCAGACCTGGAACCCCTGCACTCCTGCTGTCATTGCTGCAGGCTCTGCCTGCTCCTACCAAGTGCAACACGTCTGTGTGGGACTGGGGGTGCAGGTGGCTCTGCTCGCCTCGCATGAACAGAGCATGCATACAAGGTTTCTGGCATCATCTTGAGTCACCTTTGTGAAATAACGTTTTGATGCTTGATCCTGCACAAAACAACGAATTTGCAGTCATAAATTTAGGTGCATTTACTGTAGCTTGTACTCAAACTTCTCGAATAATCAAAGACGTTCTATTTTTAGCAGCACCATACCCTTGGTATTTACCTTCTGCTGCAAGCAGGCACCTTAGCTGCTGATATGAGATAGCATCACATCAGACGTCTTTGTCCTACCCCTTTGTGTGCAGGGGAGCAGTGCAGCAGGGCAGGCACTGCTGGCACCTTCTGCTCCTCTTGGGGCCCATCAGTAGTGATTGGCAAAGAGAGAAACACGGGGGCCCACCAAAGGCAGAAGAAGGGCTCACCCGAGGCAAACCACAAAGAATTTCCCCTTCTAGTTCCTGCTGTAGCTTCAAAGTTTTCTTCTAAATTGTAAGTGCTATCTCTGCTGTCTTTCACAGCACTTCCCTTGCAAGAGCAGCAAGGGAGCTCTGCAAAAGAAAAATGGAGTGTGGGAACAGATCAAATGTATCTGGAGCTGTATTTTCCCCCCTCAGATGGGAAGTGGGAGCAGTGAGAAGAAGGAAGGGAGCAGCTGTAGGATCACAGCTGAGAACTGCTGCAGATATGTATGGAGAAGGAGGGAAGGAGGGTGGGTGGCACTTCCATGTGCACAGCATGGTGATCGGATGCTATAGCAGGCAGTGGGCAGGAGGGGATATGGCTGTCGGAATAAGAAGCAGGCCTCTTGGTGTGACAAGTTGTGCTAGAGAGAAGTTATTTTGTCACGTTTCCCTTTAATATTGTTTTTAAAGTCTGAGAAGTTTAAAGCCTTTCCTGTTCAGTAAACTGAGTTAGACGGAATGATCTGCAGGCTGATGGGTTTATGGAACTGCAGAATGGATAACGATAGGGCAAATGTGCAGTGATCTGTGCCCCCAAATAATTTAGAGGTCAAAATCCGTGTATACTCTTACCCCCTGGTGAGCACGAGGTGCTTCCTCCACCATAAGTCAACTTGTTGTCTGATGTGGAGCGTGTGTGCGGACATGAACATGGTGCAGGTCATCAACATGTTGTAAGGTCCTACCCAAGATGTCCTTGTGATGGATCACTTATGTCAAACTGAAACTGAAATTTCTGTTTCTTCAGCTCATAGAAAATGTGTTTCTTGGGCTATTCATGGCAAGCTTGCTTGCATGTCAGAAATATTTTTTCTAATACCTCAGTTTGTCTTGTGGTGCTAACTCTTCCACTTCTCCAGAGAGTTTGGGTTGTTCCAAAATTACCATCACCACATGTCTGCTCCAGGTAAGCATGGAAAGTTTGGATGAAGATCTGAATCTCTGTGGGGAGAAGTTCTGCAAAATCGAGCTGGAAGTATTTCAAGCAGTCTTACTTTGAGATTTCTGTCACTTCTGCTTGTATCTGTAAATACGGCAAGAATAACCTTTCCTGTAGTATCTCATCGCTTCAGATCTGGCAACATTAGAAGTAACAACACTTTTCTGAACATTTAGGCTATAGGAACAGATTTCTTTCAAGCACTGGAGAAAATTTGTGATTCTTATGTGATCTTCCTAGAGAAAACATTGGATGTTTTTTTTTGTTGTTGTTTTTTGGTTTTTGGTTTTTTAATTCAGAATTAGGTGGCTTAAAACTAAAAAGTTGCTGTGTGGCAAGCGTCATATGTAGATGTAAAATGAGTTCAGAGGTGGTCAGTCTTGCATGGTGGTTCTACAGCTCTACTCTGCACTGCTTTGTAGCATACAAATATTTGTCAGGAAGGATGGAAGTGGGAGAAAATTATCTTTTCCTCACCTGGTAGGATGGTGAAGGATGGTCACGAGTACCCAAGCAGTACTCCTCTGATCCCCTCTAGTACTTCTGAGATCTCATTTGGCATTAAATCAGTTCAATTGCCACGAATATCTGTGAAGCTCAGAATATCTTCCTGTCATTGGCGCAGTGGTTCTGCTGTACAGTACCTTAGAATGCACTAGAAGCGATACATATCAGACAGAGTTTTTCATTTTGTTTTTGTGTTTTGTCTTTTTTTTTTTTTTAATTTATTGTAATACTGTGTATACACAATGAGTTTTTGCCATTTGGAGCATTGTTGTTCAGCTTGCACAGCATGGGAAATGGAGGCAGGTGTCGTGGATCAGATGCTCTACAGAAAGAGATGAATTATGCTGCCAGCGGGAAGACCTAGAAGGAGATATTTTTTTTTTCTTTTTTTTCTTTTTCCCAGGCATGTTCTTTTACATATTCAACTGAATTTCTACTATGGACAACTGTTCTCAAAACATATGTAGGCCAGACCGTACACAAAGAATACTTTTAGCTTCAAGTTCAACTTGAAAATGGGATATTAAATTGACATAGGAATGATGAAAATAGACTCCATTATGCTATCTCATATGATTTATTGTGACAGACACACTTTCGAAACAACTGTTACCTTTCCTGGGACCTTCACATGCAATATAATTAAGAAACTAAGTGACGCAAGAGGAGACATGGCCATATGCAGTCACTTGCTGCCTTGAAGAAGCTTGTGTTTTTGTTGTTTCCAGTATTATTATAATGATATTTCCTAGCAGGCTTTTATTTGTGCAGGGATGCCCTGTAGTTAGCAGCTCATGGAGGACTGCAGATGGATCTGTAGTCATTTAATATGGATGTGAAGAGTTGTTCCTAGTAGTCTGCAGTCCGTAGTACAGAGTGTGCGCTCCTGTGAGTCTGTGGCACATTGCAAGTGTTAACTCAGATGTGTGGTAATCCCTTATTAAACATATCTCTACACCTGGCTCCATATTGCAGTGAGTACTTTTTACTTTTCTTTTTGGGCACGCTTGATGCTACTCTTGCATTGCCCTAAGCCTGAGATGTACATCAGGCCTGTAAGACCTGCTTGGAGCTACACGTACTCATGCTTGAACTAGGTTGATGTTATTTGAGGGGATAACACAGTTTGTTCTTATTAGATACTAAGCTGATACATGAGATTTCAGTCACTAGAATTATGTAGTTATTAACTAAGTTTTATTTATTAGTAAGAGAGTAGGTAAGATTGACATGATCATCATATCAATGATCAAGTTAAAACCTTACTGGATGAAAGGTTCTTCATCCTAAGAGCTGTTCAAAAACAGTGCTGGGAAATTCCAAGAAGGCTGCTATGATTTTGGCCAAGCTAGGCCAAGAACTTTGTCTTTAGGTGCATCCTTCATAGAGGCTGGATTATATGTTTCAAGCCCATAAATAAGTATGGGAATATTATGCTGAATTCCTTATTCTCCACATGGTAGCAGAGGAATGTTGGGCAGTGAAATATTGTTACTAATAAAACAGAAAAGATTTTCTACTCTTCCCTTTGACCTGAGAGATGCATGGACAACAGTACATGTA
Source organism: Alectoris magna (assembly GCA_030625065.1). Classification (NCBI taxonomy): domain Eukaryota; kingdom Metazoa; phylum Chordata; class Aves; order Galliformes; family Phasianidae; genus Alectoris; species Alectoris magna. The sequence continues at coordinate 696,618 of CM060567.1, read as the reverse complement.
AATTAGAGTTGTCTGTAGACCTCTGTGGGACTAAAGAGTGACTACAAGGGCAGCCATTAGAAACAGGAAGTGAGATGACCTCCGTGGTCCTTGCTCAGTGAGCAGTCTGTTCGGAGAGGCATCCCTGAAAGTCTAACATGGCTTTAACAGGTAAAAAAAAAAGTAAAAGGAAGTATAATAATTAGCCCTATAAAAGGAGGAATGATCATTATTGTAAATGAGCATAGCTGTATAGGAAGTAGAAACTCTCTGCTGTTTACTGATGAAATTGCAAGTTTAATTGATAAGTGAAACTATGCTGTTAAGTTTAGGACATTTAACATTTTACAGCAGACCAAACTCTACATAAAGTTCTGCTTGACCTGATGCAAAGGGCTAAAACAGGAGTACAGACCCAGGCAGTGCAGAAATAGTGTCATTCCTGATCTCCCTTTCTGACCAGAGATGTGACTGATGGCTGAAATTAAATCTACTTCCTAAGTAGGAATTATTCCAGGCTGAATGACCTCTTTCTGCAGTGGAAAAGGCATAGGAGTGCTACAATTGCTTTGCATTTTCACTACGATTGATTTTCTGTAGTTTTCTAAGCTGGCATCAGGACTCTCACTGCTGTTTGTGCCCTGGGTGCAGATGTGTGACATGTTAGCTGCGAAAGTGGCGTGCTGCAGATGGCTGCAAGAAAAAAAATAAAGGTGGAACACAGCGGGCAAAAGAGTAAAAAAAATAAATAGTGTGATAGTTTACTTGTTGTCCTCTCTCTTTACCTATAGGTGTTTCATCTGTCCCCCTTCATTTCTATCAGCCATGCGTTAAGCACTTCCTGCCCCTGAGCTGTACTTCAGCAGAGATAACGTACAGCATGGAGGAGGCTGAGAGCGAAATCCAATGGCAGAAATATTTATGTAGGTGTGTTGATTTTAAATGCCGCTCTCAGAGACACAGCAATATGTTTTCTACTTCGCAAGAATGCTCTGACTCACCGCATGTGGCGTGAGCTTGTTTTTGCATTTGTTAACTCTTACTTCCTCTTCTGTTTTGATGGGCTTTCAGGCCCGTAGGTTTAGTATGATGGTGACCCTAGTGCTGAATTTTATTTTTCCATGATATTATTTTGGTAGGCTTTGATGGATGTTCTTCATGTACAGTGTTGCTCTTCAGCTGAAAGAATGCAATTAGTGACTGTGACCAGGTGCACTTTGATTTGTTTTCATGTTGTACTGAACTCGTTCATATTCATCGTGCTTCTGACTTCGATGATGCTGTAAAATGTCCCCAGGAACAAAGTTGGAAGAAATTAAAAGCTGATTTTGATAAACACCAGAAATTATATGCAACAGTTTTAATTTATTGATGTTGAAAAACAAATGCAACAAATTATATTAATCACAGATATGTTTTTCCTTTCTTGGATAATGGCACTTATTACAAATGTTTGGTTCAAGATGAATTGACATTGAAACATAGGAATAATTCAAGTCAAAACATAGAAACACTGCTATCTTCTTGTTTCTTGATGAACTGCCTTTGCGTTGCTTTCTGATTCATTGCATTGTATTGCTTCACAGAAAACCTACATACAAATGTTACTGATACTGTACCAAAACTCAGGAAATAAAGTTATTGGGTAATACTAGTCATCCTGATCACTATATACTCTCCATTTCTGGACATAGCAATGTGCCAAAATGAATTAAAAAGCTGATAACTGCAATAGGAAACTTCCTCTATCTCCATGAGCTACTGCAGGAGAGGAATACTTGCTGGCTGTCACTGTGAGATAGAAGCCATAATCAAGCTACCAAAGGCGTACAAATAGCAGTGAGATGAATCGTTCACTTCTGTAATTTCAGCAGAAAGCTATAAGCTGGAAACATTACGGATTTTTCTTTAGTTGGGAAGTTAACAATGTTAGTTTGCTTCCTTTATCATCTCAGAAACAGTGATTATAAAGGTAACGGAGACAGAAAATAACTTTTCTCCATCAAAGGAATATTTGAAATAATTGAGGTATTTTGACTGCTATCAAACAGGATTTTGTGAAAACAGTGCTTTTGAAAGAAATACTATGGAAAATGCTTTTTAAAATTGTTTTATCAAGACTCAGCACTAAGTGAGGAAGCCAGAGGTCTGTTCTCTGCAAGTCTTCAGTATTTCGCTTTCAACCTGATCCTGATTCTCAGAAATGGCATGGCTTTACAGTGTGTGCAGATTTGCATGCACTGTAACGTTTCCATTGCTCACCTCTGCAGTGTTCATTGCTTCCATACCATGTGTACAGAAGTGAAATTGGGGCTATAGTATATTATCTATTGACTTGCCAGATAAGTAAAGTGTCCCTTGCCCATTCGGTGGCCAAGTGACACCTTTAGTTGTTGTCTGAGCTCTGGCTTCATTTCAGCACAATTCACCGTGCAGGTGCTGTGTTATGTACTTTCAAGCATCCCAAACAAGAGGGCTAATTCCTGGGAGAAGCAACGCCAAGTATTGACCCACTGAGGCTGCTGATGTCATGGTCAGTACAGCCCCTTCCTTCCTCCACTGAAAGATTTGAACTCCCAAGGCAATCTCCAAAAGAGGTGCTTTGTGTACGACTGACTTTGTTTTGCTCTTCCAGGTAGAAACGTGATTTGTCCCTTCATCTATGTGATTCTCCTTTCTACATAAGTAGTCTGATCTCTTCTTTTTCCAGAAATTAAAGCTGGCCTTTCTCACTTTTCCACTCCTGTATCATCCATCCACCCTCATGTTAGTAGGGCCTTTTTTTGCCCCTCTACTTCCTCCTGACTTTTTCCCACCCTTATCTGTGCTGCTACTTCTGTTTGACACTGCCTCCGAAGATGCACTTCTAAGAGAGTTTCCAGTGTGCTCCCCTGTTCCTTTTCTCTGAGGTGAATCCCATAAAATCCTGCTGCCCCTTTGCTCCAGAAACCCACATAAACAAAAGGAGGGGGGAAAAAAAAAGTCTGCCTTGGTTCAATGCCTGCATCCAACAAAGCAACCGAAGGAGGTTTCAAAACTAAAATTTATATCCAGATGCTAACTGTTTGCCAAAAGGCAAATTAGCTAATTATATAATGAACATGAAGTGCCTCATAAGCAGTTGCACAGGGCTTGGCAGCTCTGTCTTCCAAAGTAAGGGAAACAAATTCCCCTGCAAAACCAGCCTGAGCTTGGCCCCAGCCATGCTAATAACTGTTTGGAAGCATCAGATCGTAAACGCGTCAGATAGGATCCTTCCTCTCCTTTCTGTTAATGTTATATCTGTTTCCTGACTGTCTCCCTCTCTGTAATTTTCTGGAAATAATAATAATAAAAAAAAGAGGACAGATTGTGATTACTACCAAGTTCTTCCTGCAAGAGCATTTGCAGAGCTCATATTGAGGGTGCCATCTACTGGCTCACAGAGCTGGTAACTCTGGGCAGCAAAGGGTTTCTACCTGGAAATCCCAAGGCAGCAGCTTTTGTACCTTATGCCTTTCAGATTCTGCACAATCTCGCTGTGCTCTAAAGGCAGACGTACAAAATCTTAGAGAGGAAATGCTGAGAGTTTGGTGTTGGTTTTTTTTTTTGTTTTTTTTTTTGTTTTTTTTTGTTTTTTTGGTGTTGATTCTTGTAATTTCAGTGTTAAACATCATAACAAAACGTGTATGAATTGATTTCAGTTTCAGAAAAAATAAGCTGGGGTTCAATTAGATTAAAATCAAGAGGTCTTTGCAGACATGGAGTTTACTGATGGTGCTCCTACTTAAGATCCGGGGCACAAGCTTCTCATAGTACTAATGTTTTATGGTTTTTTTTTTTAATAAAATATCGTGTACTGAAAACATCAGGCAAAGAATACTTAATTGCAACCCATAATGCTCCCAAGAGGAGATATGTCAGAGTTTTACAGGTGGAGGATTTCAGAAGCAAGTCTGAGGGATGTGTTTGAGCCAAGTGTTGGAGGGGAGATGCAGCCAGCTCTGCTCTAGTCTCTCAAGTCTGATCAGCTCTCCAGCCTGGAGCCTTCTGAAAATCTGTTGGGAAGTGATTTTGCTTTTGACACCAACATGAAATACAAAATGGTTTGACTCTCCTAGTTTCAAAGGAAGGAAAAATGTTTTCCTGCGTATAACTGCTGCAGATCCGACTGCCAGAATGGCAGAGCAGCTCTGCACCATGGCTTTGAGTGGTGGATGCTCTGATGGGTGGGGAGAAGAATTTCAGGGAGGAAGAACACCCAGTGCCATTTCCAAAAGGTCCATATCAATAGGTTGTCCTAATATCAGTTCTGCAGCAGAAATAGAACTGAATACAACTGAGTAGCAGGTAAAACCTTTAGCAATAATTTCTTCTCTCCTTCTGTGGTTCAACTTCTGTAGGGATTCTTGCATAACTAATTCAATGCAGGAAGCAAAGAGGGTGAGTTTTGCTGTTTGCCTGGAAGTTAGTGTTTCTACTGTGGCACATAACATTTGGTGAGTGATGCCTAATATTGAAGCACTATCTTCTTGTTTCTCTATTCAAGAGTGCTATGTTTCTTCATGCTTCTGTATCTTCAGCTTGTATGAGTTTAAATCACTTTGGAAATATTCCAAAGGCATCTGGACACAGTTCTGGGCATTGTGGTGATCCAGCTTGAGCAGGAGGTTGGACCAGATGACCTCCATAGATCCCTCTCAGCCTCAGCCATTCTGCCATACTTTGACCTCTCATTATTTTCTTCCACATCTGTGGCTGGAGGGCGTTTTCTGGAAGAAAATAATTTACTGGGGCCAGGAGAGCATAAAGGTGTGAGGTGTGTCCTCCTACCACCACAGTGTCCCATAGTCTTGTCCATACTGTAGTAGGACATGCTGTACTCCTCATGTACACTAGTACCTTATCACCTTATCTAACTTTGCTTTGAAGCCTTCTTAGAAATAGACTTTTGTGAAATCAGGGAGTTTCATTTGCAGAGGTTGGGAAGATCTTGCTTCCCAACTGTTGCTCTTGAAGCATGAGAGCTAATGTACCCAACCATCATCTCCTCACTTCAAAATGTTATAACTGAGAGCAGAATCAAAAATCTTATCCATGCTGCTGTTAAAATAGTTAAAAATGAAGTGTCTGGGTTTTTTTGTTTGTTTTGGTTTTGGTTTTTTGGGTTTTTTTAGGCCTGAGTTTGAGTTTAGGATGCTAGCAGTGTTGGTTGTAATGTGATTCTTTAGTGTACTTGTAATGTGTATGTATCAAACTGTGGAGGTAAGATATGTTAATTGGCTTCAAAACATGTCATTTTCCCTTGAAAGGTTTAAAACGTGTGGCGTGAGCAGGGCCAAAGACAAAGTGTAGTGGCTGCCAGCTGGACATGAGAGAGGCTTGCAGGGAGATTACACCACGCAGGAGAATGGCTTTCGAGATAAGGATAATCTTTTACATAAACCAAGTCTTCCGAGGCAGTTGAATGGATGAGTGATAAGGACAATAATAGAACTGCAGACTGACACAGCTGATAGTTATCCTGGTGTTCAAAGATGATGAAGAAGTTGCCAGCAAAATAACTTCTCTTGGTTACAATGGCAACATATAAGCAGCACAGTTACTTTTTTCGATGAAGGATCTCTTAATTAATGCTCTCATTTTGCGTTCTTCAGGTCAACCCAGTAGCCATGGAAAGGTCTACAACTTCTGACATGGCCTCTGAAAAGCCAAATCCTTCCCACAGTACAGGAGCTGTTCAAATGAGGATCAAAAATGCCAACAGTAACCATGATAGACTAAGCCAAAGCAAATCTATGATTCTGTCCGAGAATGTGAAAGTCCTTGAGCCTGTAAGTAAAATAATCCTCATATTTCACGTTTTCCAAGTTTTTAACAGTCGGAGTTATGTTGGGTGTGGTTAAGACACCAGCTTCATGATAGTCCTTTGCACAAAGGGATTTAATGGCACTATAACGTTTTTAACAGTATGGCTAGGCACTGGAAGAACAATTTTCCTTTGCTGAAACACAGAATTTAGCTTAGGTGGCCAGAATAATCGCATTTGAACTCTCAAGTGTTACAGTACTTAAATACAGCTGCAGTAGGGGGATAATACTTACAGTATCAGAGATACGGCACAACTTCTAAACAGGTGAAAAACAGACAGAAGAAAGAAAAGAAGAAAAAAAATGAATTGCAAAATCAGGCACTGAAGAAACCTTGATATTTTAATAGTCAACGGCGTTGAAAGAGTTGACTCATTTTTTATCTATTACCTTTTTTTTCTTCTTTCTTTTTTCTTTTATTCTGAAATTAAGTAGTTAGCAATGAACTGTTCCGCCAGTTGTGTCCCTGCCCCTGTACTCCTCCTGAGCTACTAAACAAACTGATTGGTATGAGTCTCCCCTGGTTAATTTTCTTCCATAATAGCGGCAACTTGCAGCTGAGGCCATATAATGTTACAAAATTATTTATGCAGTGTTAGCCACTTTTTGGACTCCAGGTCCATTTTGTTTTCGGAGCATGCAAATGAGGGAGAAAACTCTGCTGGCTGGGGACAGAGTCCCAAGTCTCAGTCACTTCTCACAACCGTGTAAGCTGTTAATTTTTGTTTAGTTCATATACTGCATTCCAATGAAATAGCCAGCTTTCTAAAAAAGTTAGCAAGCGTGGCAAGTCAGTTACAGCAGCTGAATTTTCTACCCTAAATTCAAGCTGAAAATTCAAAATTTGTCAGAAATACATTTTGTCGTTCCTGAGTTTCTCTGCTATACCTGAACCTATTTCAGGGGACATTGCGTATTTCTGCAAAATCAATTAATTAATTAATTGATTAATTAAAAGAAAATCTCTTTCTACGTATCATTTCTGATCAGTTTGAACGATTCCTACTGTTTCCCACAACACGTTGCACATGTTTCTTCCTTTTTATCCGAAGCAAAAATGTTCCACCAGTACAGACCTGAGATGACGCTTATAGTAATTTACTGGGAATACTATAGTGTATTATCGGGAAGAACTGTACCTTTGAAGAAGTTTAAAAGTTAAGTATATTTAATGATGCCTAACGTATTTTATTGGCTGTGTTTAACAAAAGGCACTAGGCTGCAGTTGTTTTTGACAAGCATGAAAACATCACAGCGTGAGACTGCAAAAGGAATTATGTAGAGAAATTACAAGTGATCCATCTCTCAATGAATTATCCACCTCAATAGCCTGCAGAACTCAGCTACCAATTAACACCTACTTTATTACATGTTGGGATGTACTTAATAACTTTCATGTGTTTATGCACTATTACCTTGACTGATGCCTCTTGTACAATTAGGCATAATTGGCATATCAATATGCAAAAGTTAAAAGGATTAACCCTCTTAAAACTAATGAGCATTTCTGTATCCAGCTGCTAAATGAGACAAAATTAGCATTTTTCACTTTTGGGCAGGATTTTATCATGCAGTTTCTCATTGTTGATATTACCTTGTTACATAACTTTAGTTTTGGGGATAGTATGCAGGACTGTTACAGAGCAAGGGCGCTAAAAAGTTAAATGAGTCATAAATATTTCCCGCCGCATCCCAAAAACCATTGCAGGTACAATATTTGTTCATTGGCCGAGAGCTGAAAAGTTGCTTTGTGCTGCATTTGTTTAGTAGCTAATTATCTAAAAGCAGAGCTTTGCTATGTATATGACATTTTACCCAGCAATCTTGGCTCTGATATAATAGACCGAATGCTTGCCATGCTACTAATTCTCTTCCTATCTCGATTCTTTTCATCTCTTTTTGCCACGCCGAATCTTCTGACTAGATATTGACAGACAGAATGTGTTTGGGTGTCTTTGCTTCCATCAACCCCTTGAAGTCGTTAAGTGACACCCCAACCAAAAGCAAAATTCCTAAGGATCCCAATTTTTTCAAATACTTGCATAATATGCAGCAGAATTTGAGTTAAAAGACCACTGAAATTTCAATTGCACGTGTCAACCGCATGCCAGCAGATCTGGATCTGTGCATGCGGCTTGGGAAGGATTTAGGGGGAAGCAATGGGGGGAGCAGTCCCTGGCATCCAGGAGTCTGGAAAAAGCAGGGCTCGGCTTATACACACATACATACACATGCAGGTACATTCAAATTCGGTAATCCTCTTTAAAAATTCATGACATACTTTCTTGGTGCACTCACAAGCCTCACTTTTGCATTTGGAAGCACTCAGACCCCTGCTGAAAGATGTGTATTACCCGTGTGCCAGGCTAAGCCAATTATTTTGTGCTAGAAGGGGAAAGAAAAAAGGGATCTATCCTGATCTTCTGTTTGGAAATCTTCTATTTCGAAGGGCTTGCCTCTGATCAGATCATTATAAAGTATCCATTGATGGTTGCTTATTTTCAGTTTTATGTCAACTGAGTATTTTTGTCCTATTGGAGAGATATTTATTTCTTCTGAAATAAGAGCTGAATAAGGGACTCCATGTCACTCTGCCCATATTAGGCATATGCCTACTATAATTCTATTAATAAATGGGTCAAATCCTCTTTACCTAACTTATGCAAAACACACTGACTCCAGTGGATTAAGGCAATCAGCATTTGGCACATTTTGAACCATCAGCAGAACTATATATTTATAAAACACTCTTGAAAAAAAGAATAAAATGAACACTCTGGGTAAAAAGGGCAAAAGAAAAACAAACCCAGATGCAAATCTAGAAAGGTGGCTGGTGATTTATGGAGAAAAAAAAAATACATATTTTTCTCAAAGGGATTTGTTGTATTCTACAGTGCTGGCTGTGATGCTCCTAAGCACACCTGGGGCTATACTTCTGAAGGTGGACAGATTATTTTCGGCAGTGTGACAAAGAAGGATATGCATCATACATCAGCGGGGCCATATGCACTTGTGCGTTTTGTGGTAGTAAAGATGCAAATGGGGGAGGCAGGAGCTAACTCATGCAAAAGTGAAATGTGGATTCTTGGGGATTTTTGTTATTTATTCGCTATGGAAATGCTTGAGCATTGTGCAAAGGTTGAAATGGATATTAACATAGAGTTCAAAGAGCATAAATCACGAAGCTGGACACACACTGTGGTAAGCAAGGGCTCTTTCTGTGCTTAATGTTACCGTCTGAACCAGCAACGTAAATGAATATTTGCTATTTTCATCTCTTAAACCCCAGGGAAGTGCATTTCGCTTCATTCAGAACAACTTCAAACAATGAAACGTCTTTTTTTATTGGTGCCTGTGTTAAGAATTACAGTCTATTTAGGCATTCCAAAATGTTAATGTATTAGAGCTTTTTTATGATGAGGTTAAACAAACTGGTAAGTTGATTTCTCTCTCTAATACGTTATCAGGGAGTGGGAAGCAATCTTGCTTTGTTTCTTACTCCTGTGATTGTAGCACACTTGCCAAAGTTATGGCTAGCCAAAAAGACGGAAATAAAATTACTAAAAATATAAGCCTTCTGTTTAGCAGAGTTTTTGAGCCATATTTCACAATCTCGGGGCTTGTACATGTTTACTTCAAATCAAGCTTATAGTCAAGTTTGAGGCTTTGTTTGTATAGATTGTCCTGAAGTAGATCCTGATATTTAATTAAAATGACACTAAATCACATTGAATTGATAAGACTTGGCATCTCAAACAAAGGTAATTGCCCGTATTGGTTTTGTACAAAAATAGAGCTGCTTGGAAAATGTGCAGCCAACACAGACTGTCAACTCCATTTATAGATCAATATGTGAAAACCATTGATCAGGCAGGCATGTGTAACAGTAACACTTTGCATTTATTTGTTGTTTTTATACCATGTTAAGGCTTACAGGATTATCGGCTTCCAAAATATTTTGACTTCCTCATAAATATGTTATCTGTTTAATGTTAATTACAAGACAGACTCCAGCCCTCTTTTCGGTTTCATTGCTATGGGTAGTGTCAGCTGAAAATGGATTATTTCAATCTCTGAGAGATCATCAGAGCTTCTTTTATCATGTAGTTTATTTAGGGAAAGTTTCTGAGGATTTGTTTTTTCCCAGTTTACTCTTTTTCCTGGAGGAAAAAAAAAAAAGACAAATCTTGACAAAATATTTCTAGGAGCAGAAAACCTCCTGCTTTCCATAGCTGGAGTGGAAGGTGACAACTATTGACTTATTATGTTCTAACAGTGACTGTCCAGGCCTTATTCTCTCCAAATTCTATCATCGTCATGCACTAGTCAAACAGATATGCATCTACTTTTATAAGGAGTCCATAAGCACAGGTCCAGAGTTCATTCTGGAACATAAAATATTGTCAGAAAACACGGAAATAGCAATCAGAAAATATATATATCTGTTTGGCAACGTTATCTTTCTCCTTTTTAGAGCAGGAGAATGAGGAATGAGACATGCCATATGTCCTCTTGCTGTGTTCAGCCTGGTTCCGTACCTTCAGAATTGAGATCTGCTGTGTGTCATCCCGGCTCACCCATCTCAATGGCTCCATTTCCCCATCCTTCCTGCTGAAAGCAGAGCTTGAGCGCATGAGGATATTTCAGGGTTCCGTTTACTTCAGTGAGCAAGTTTCCCCATTGGAGCAATGGGATTTGGCTCTCGACCCATTTTCAGGATCTTTTTTTTCAACCTGCAGGCATTATTTCAGCCCCACATCAGAACAAGGCTCAGAACAAAGCCTTCTGTTTTTCTGGTGTGGTTTTTTTTCCCCTCACTTTTTTCCTTGTATATACCCTGTGAGAAGGTATTTTCTGTTCCATATACGTTATCCTAAGACTTCAGCCAACATAATCTGGGCTAAAAAGGAAGAAGTTAATTTTACTGTTAAACTGCCCATTTTATTTACTGTCCACACACATTTTCCCCGTACCATTTCAGCTGTGTCGCTTGATAGACAGCATCATAATGAGATCACAGAAAAACGAAATGACCACTACCTATTTCTTCTTGAAAGCGAGCATAAACTCATTTCAGCTCCATTAAGGGAGTGGTGAATGCAGCTGGTTTGGCTTCCTTGTTAAACCAAACTGAAGTTCAGATGAGTCGGAAATGCTGATTTTGACTTTTGCTCAGTGACAGAGGGACAGAAAAAAAGGGTTCAAAAAACCTCCAGGTTCTTTCTTTCTTTCTTTCTTGCTTGCTTTCTTTCTCTCTCTCTCTCTCTCTCTCTCTCTCCTTTTTTTTCCCCAATCTTACATTATCTCATGCTGTGAAAACCTTTACTCTATTTACCAAGCACAAATTAGCCTTGCCAAAGGTTCTGAAAGTTTGCTACTTCAGCTTAGATCCTAAAACTTCAAAGAGAGATGCAACTCTACAAATTAGTGTATGCGCTCTGCCACGGCTATTTTAACTTGAACTTGACTAAATTCGTTTATAATTTAGTACTGATTGAACGGCGCCATGAATGTGCACGGGATACATTTTTTAAAGTTAGCCCTCTGATTACTAATTTGAATAAAAAACTCTAACCTTGTTAGCATCTGGACTTATTTCCATAATAACAACCCCTTCAGAACCTACAAAGTAATGAATAATTGACAACAAATGAAATGTTTTGATAGTTGTCGGCACAAAGCATGTTTAATGTTTTGTGTTGCTTCCTAGCTAATTATGTAGATGACACATTTGTCAGACCTTGACTGCCATTAGAAACGTGTTTCCAGAGGGGAGAAAAACAGGCTATTCATAGAGTAATTAACTAGAATGCTCAATGACCTGTGAGAGATTCAAATGGCTGCCAGTTCAGACATTGTTTTGTTACAGAAGCAGAGGGGTAATTAAAATTCCAAATTACAGTGCTATGATGAAGCATTTGTTTGTTGACAGTATACTCTTACTCTAGTTTGTTAATTCTTTTTTAAATTGCTTCTAATCCATTTTATAGCTTTAGGAGTTCCGTCTTTGAATTTACTGACAACTAATATTATGGTAAATGGTTCTTCGGCAGAGCACTGCGGGCTTGGCAGTTCCATGGGAGCACAAGGTGGGTGGGATGGAATAGCTGTGCTTTCCCTAAACTGACATACCATGTGCTGTCACCGCGACGCGGCGCATCTTGTGAAATGATATGTTCATAATCCTGTGGTAGGGAAGATGTCTGGTTACGGGAGGAGACGGTTCAGAGAAAGTAATGGTAATCAGACAAATTGAGGAAGGTGTCCTAAGATGTTAGAGGAGAAGCCCTGATGCGGCCGGGTTAGGTAAGCACTTTGGGAGCTGAGCTCTGGAATGGAGAACTGGAGGACAGTCGTCTGCAGGAAGAGATCAGGCACAAGCCACGAAGAAGGGGGGACTGCATCAGGCTCTTTGCCAACACCCTCTGTAGGCAGTGATGGACGTGACAGGGTACGACGTCCGTTCCTGCAGAAATGGGGACTCTGCGAGTCCAGAGTGCTAAAGTTCTCTAAACAATGAGCTAAATGCAAGCCCGAGTGGAATATTTATTTACTTTGCCAAAAGTGAGAAAGAGGTTTTGTTAAAGAGATCTGACAGAAGTAACATGGTGTTTGATGCAGGAGAGCTGACAGCGGCATGGAGTGAGCGCTGATTATCCTGAAGACACTGTCAGCTAGGATTGATTTCCACTTTCTCCGTTTATGTAACGGTTCCTGTAATACAGCTGACCCCAAATCACGTTACCTTGTCATTTCTCTGCATGGATCAAGAAGAGATGAGCTGAAAATAGCTAGGCACTGACCTTGAACTTGCCGGAAAAGTGAGAAGTGACAGCGGGGTGTGCAGCCCGACAGCGGCTGCTCTGCAGCTGCAGCAGCACCAGGGGGCAGAGCAGCACCGGAGATCGCGGCTGGAGCGGCCGCTGCGCTGCTGCTGCGAAGCGCAAGTCTGGTCCAAATGGTTTTCTTTTCCTCCTCCTTCTTCTTTTTTTTTTTTTTCCCCTTTTTTCTTTTCTTTTTCGTTTTTATTTGATTTTTTTCTTTTTTTTTTCTTGTCCCCCTTTTTGTTACTCTTTTTTCCTTTTATTTTTTTCCCCTCAATTCGTTTTTTCTCTTTCTTTTTCATTTTTCTTCTTTCTTTCCCTTCCCCCCCCCCCTTCTCTTTTCCTTTTTTTATCTTTCCCCCCTATTCATTCATTCATTCACTCATTCATTATTCATTTATTTATAGCCAGAGTGATGCCAGATGGGTAAACCACCACTGGCTCCAAAATCCGAAGGTTCCCATTATTTGTTACTTGAAAACATGAGTACCTGAAACGGTAATGAAATATCTTCCAAAAGGAATGCATTGCTAGTAAGTTTTGCATCCTCTCTGCTAATCCTTCTCCATTGTTTTCCAAGGATCTGGAGAAAGGATGAAATTCTTCTGTTGTCATTAATACAGTTGTCTGCAGTTTGGGGGATGTTTGACAGGATCTTCAAAGCCTACAAACCTCTTTGAGTTTCATAAAGGTTATGATGTAAATATATATATGTATACTTTAAAGCTGATAGGATAAACTAAAAAAGCAGAGGGGTTTTTTTTTTTCTTTTTTCTCTTTTTTTTTTTTTCTCCAGCTGTGACATTTCTCTTCTTATAATTCATATCCTGAGGGGGGAAAAATGTCAGTAGTTAAAATATTTCATTTACCATATAAAAGAACATTTCTTTATTTCTTCCGTTTTGTATTTTCCTTATATCTGTGCTTGCCTCTTTCCATCCCTTTTTGTCTTAAGCGGCTCCAGAGACTCAAGGATCTGGCTCTTGGGGTGTCCCCATAGATGCAAGGCAGGACCCCATATGCACCATGTAAGATTGCTTGCAGCAGTTCCCACCCTTATTTGGCATCCCCAGGGCACATGTGCCTGCTTGAAATGCTATGGGAAACTGTCCTTTCTCCTCTGCCTGTCTATCTGCTGGTTCCCCAAAACATGGACCTTTTACCCAGTGTGGTGGTTCCAGTGCTCTTGGGATCAGTCTACTGCTACAAAGGTTGACTGTCTTACTGAGTTTCTTTGGAAAAGGAAAAAACTGCATTCCTTTTCCAACAGTAAATCCTTTCTTCTTTTTTCTTTTCTTTTTTTTTTTTTTTTTTTTTCCCAAGATACTCAGAGAGTAAACTCTGGTTTTCCAGGCTGTTAGAAAATGGAGAAGGTTACCCCTACACCTTCATTCTTTCCATCAAAATTGTGCAAACAATGATGACTTGGACGTTAAATGATGTGAAATGTAGCAGCTCCAAATATTTTCTCCTTTACGTCTGAGCTTGTTCAAAGCCAAAGGATGGTAATGAGTTTGTATTAAATGCTTGTATCTGAAAACTTTTGCACCATCTTATTATTTCATAGTCCATTCCATACATCTTTGTGTTTTTGTTTTTAGTAGGAAAACTAAAGTTGGGGGTTAGTCCCTTTTCTCAGGTGACAAGAAATAGGACACAAAGAAATGACCTCAGGTTGGTCCAGGGGAGGTTTAGATTGGATACCAGGAAGAATTTCTTCCAGCAGAGGCTGGTCAAGCATTGGAATTGGTTGCTTATGGAAGTGGTCAAGTCCACACCCTGGAGGGACATGAGGTGAGTGGACATGGCACTGAGGGTGTGAGTTGGTGATGAGACTCTGTAGGTCAAGTTGATGCTCGGATTTAAAGATCTCAAGCTAGGTGGTTCTGTCAAATCTATACCTCTTTGCTACAGGTCTGAGATAACAGTATGCCACAGTGTTAGAGAATGAACACTATTTATTTAATATTTTGCTTGGCTTCCATGACAGTCTTCTTCTGTATTTATTCTTTGCAACCAAATGGAGGAGGAACTTAGTCATGTTTCTCCTAATCCCAATGCAGATGTTGGCCTGTCCAAAGTTTTAGTTATTTCTTCTGTTTCCCTACCTGGACTGAGGATTGATTCTCTACAGGATGGAGGATGATGCTTATCTTCTTCGTACACGTTCCAAAGTCTGCCTCAGAGCTGGGTTGACTGTTACATTTCAATCATGCTCATTACTTAGACAATTCTATTCTCAACATATTAACTCTATTAATTGGAACAGAATTATTCCACAATTATTGCTAGTGTAACTGAGAGGGGAAATTGGCCCCAGGCCCTGTACATTTTCCTTATCTATACTTACTGTGCTTAACTATTTCACCATTTTTTCATCCAAAAAAAAAAAAAAAATCTTGTTTTGGTTCCTTCATTAATCAGTTCTTTTCCCTTGATTCTATACTCATGTGCTTTTTAGCTGCGTTAGATTTCTCTCAGGCTTTTCTCGTTTAATAATATGTATTTCAAAGAATGCAGTTAAAATATCGTTTAAAAGAGTCTCTTTGGTAATGTGTGTCAATGGACGCCGTGACAAGGAACGTAAGCTGTGGAATTATGTTTCTCTTATTTTATCTTTATTAAGTACTGTATTACAGCTCCATTGTGGCATCTAACACGCTTCCTTTCAAAATGCCATCAGATCTGAAATATGTAGGTACTGAAACTGAGATGATATCAAACTTCCCATAGCTAGTCTTGGGCACCTGACCTGCATAGTTTCCCACAGGGGAAAAGTAAGCTCCATTTCTTTAAATTTGCAATGAGAAGGGACATGTGTCTCCTTGCATTGAGTTACATTACATCACATCATGTGACACAACGTGACCCAATACAACATGACAGGAGAGGTAAAGAAGCAGGTTTTTTTTTGTGTGTGTTTTTATTATTATTGCACTGAAATTATTGTGCTACTGATGCGATGAAATGGGGATCGAGTTATTTTGTGCATGCCCCAAATACAGGCATTAGTGCACAATATAGGGACACGAACGCTAAATGTTGTTTAATACACAGAGAAGAGATTTTAAAACAGACAGCAGAGTGTCCTTGTTAGGCAGCATGCCTGTTCTTAGACAGTTGACAGCAGCATTCTCCTGCCCTAAATCAGATAAAATCCCCTTTGAAGCCAGTGGTTCTTTTGCAGGAAAAAAAAAACAAAACAAACCTGTAGGATCTGATCCAGCCATGTTAACGTGGCAATATTTAATTTTCTGTTTGATTTCTTGTTTGGTGAGGTTTGCTTCATTAATGGAAGCAGGTGTTGATCATCTGTGATTTTTTGTTCATGGATGCCTGTGCATACATGCACAGCAATTTCACATCCGTGGTAAAAGTGGAATCCAAGCCTTCCCTCTCCAAGTGCCTAACATGCTACCCCACAAAAGAAAACAAGAAAAGTATTTGCCTTTAAAAAGTTATTTTTTTTTTCTTAGTGTTTCAGAGACTAATAATAGAGTACTGAGTATGGCTACACTTTGGACACAGTAATATCTTTCTTCTTCCCCCAATTATTGTCTATCTAAGATACAACATAGTTGGACAGATAAAGCAAAAGCTTGCATTTAGAAGTACAGGCGACAAAAAAAAGCCCCAGCAAAAACGTTCTATCCTTTCTAATGCTTGCATGTTCCTCCAGTTTTGGAATCAACTTCGAAGGGCTGTGAAATACTCCATAGCATTTTCCTTTCCTTTCGCCTCCCAGGGCTCTGCAAGAAAGATTGTTTTCCTGGATATTTCAGCCATGGCCAGAAATGGGAGCAGTGCAGCTGTGATGAGTGAATCTGTTCTCATGACATCCGTAGCCCCAAGGCAGGTAGAAAACCCAGACAAGCATCCAAACTTTCGTTTGTTTATTTGGACCAGGCCTGGGGTTTGGACCAACTGAGCTTTACATCAGCAGTTCTGTTATCCTTAAGAGCTCATTCTTCTTGATTGTGAATTTGAAGTCAGACTTTTATTTTATAATCTCATTACACCAAAAAAAAACCCCAACAACAATGTTTAAAAATTAAAGTGCCAGGTGCCAACTCTTTTTCAGTAGTTGGCTACTTCAACTTTGAGCTTTCCATTTTTTATCAGCAAAGGATAAACTGAAAATTCAGTGCTCCCAGTCTAGATCTTTCACAAAATTAAAGTGTAAATCTGAAGTGGCCACCTGTAAGCACTAAAACCTGAAGACATTTGGACACAAGTTAAACAAATTGTTTAAAGAACTGCCAATCGGTTGCATCAGGTTTCAAGAATAACTTTGCAGAGAAGATCCAAAATCGGTGTTTTAACATTTCTAGTACTGGTTTTCTTTTTTGGGGGAGGTGGGAGGTGTGATTTTTTTTTTTTTTTTTTTAAATTATTTTTCATCATGAAATTGAAGAGCTGGAAAAGAACTAACGTGACCATCAACAAACTACTACGGGAGAGTAAAAGTGGCAGCATCGTGAACATCTCAAAAGCATGGGACATGTTGGGGCAACGAGTCAGTGGTTGTGAAAATCATGGAGTAAGTAGGGAGCTGGAAGCAGTAGAGCTGGGAGACACAGAGCCGGGGGCTGAATTTGCTGCAGCTGTGTGAATTTGTCATGAGGAAGGGTTGTCCTCCTCACCTGCGGAGCTGGTGTTATGTTGGCTTGTTGGGAGGAGTCTGGTCCTTGTCTGAGAGGTGTGAGGTAGGAAGGAGCTCCTTACCTCTCTTGTGTCTTAACTGAAAGCCATGCAAAGCGTATTCAGGTAGTTGAGGGTATCTGTGTATGGAGATCAGCAGAAAATATTTAATTACATTGGATTTGGCTAAAACTCCTAACCCTTCCATCTTGTTTGTCATATGAGCCTTGTGATGATCTAAACAAGAGAAACATCCCCGTATATCCTGAACACATTACATGCCTGAGAACTGCAAGTCAGTGAAAACTTGTCATCCTATTTCTAGCATCTTATTTGTTTGTTTTTTTTTCCTTCATATATGTATATATATTTTAAGTTTTACAGCAGATGAGCCAAATAACATGAAAATTTACCTTTAAAATACTTCCCATTTATCACACGGTTTCCTTACCTAGAAAATCCCAGTGCGGTCGCTGCTAATGCTTGATAAGATTTGTACCTGGTAGATTCTAAATTACATTAATGCATAAAGCCAGCGATGCCAGGCTCCCTATTGTTACAGTTATTAAAGCTGTAACTGAAATGATATCTCTCATATTGATCTTCAGCGAGCTGCTCTTATCCAGAAGCTTTGTTTCACATTAAAGACACTAATGATTGTCTCCACAAAATGAGCAGCTTAATAGTTAGGAAAAGTTAAATGGAAAAAAAAGAAAAAAAACCCAACTTTGATAGCCACCTTTGATAGCTCTTCGTTCCAACATCTCTCATAGCCACAAAGTGCAAGCCAAGCATTAATAGACCTTTTAATAAAATGACTTAAGAGAAATCAATGGGATTTCTCACAAAGCCCAATTTCTAGCAAGATACATTATTTAAATGTTTGTATTTCTTTTGAACAGCTCATGTCCTCCTGTGGCTGCCAGATTTCTTCCTGGAATTTCTCTGGGTGTCTTCTTAGGGTGTTGGCTTATTATTATTTTTTGATTTATTACCTTACTGAGAATTTATTTTAAAGGATGAAAATATATGTCCCGTGCTCTGCCAAGGCTGGAAAAAAAAAAATCCTGTAGAGATGGAGACGACTACCAATAGCTATTTGTGGGGCAACTGATGAGGAGCCTACTTAGGGCAGTCACAGGTACTTTGGTTCCTTCACGGACTGTAAGAAATCTTTCTCCTTCCTATCTTCAGGGGAAAATGGTGTATCCTATCAGCTCCCCAGCTGCCATTGTGACACAGGCCTGAGGCAATAAATAAGGTTGGAGTTTGTGGGTGAAGAGAATATTATTGCCTTTGATTTTATTCTTTTTCTTCCCTCTGGAACTTCTGGGTTAGATTCAGTTAGATTTTAGTTTGTTTGTTTTGGCTAAGGGTGAAGAGCAGCTGCTGGATTTCTTTTTGGATTTAACTAGATTTTTTTTTTCTCCTCATTTTTGGCAACCAGCTATAATGCAGGATAGGTAATTTCTATGAATTGCTGTAGTATAAGCAGAGAAATACATGTGACATTTTTCCATTCTTTGATGACATTGAGTGATGATATTTAAAGACTGATATCAAAGGGAACATTGGTTTTGTTTGTTTTCCATCATCAGCAGGCAGAAAATCACAAATTGTTCTATAGAACCTCTTTGGGAAAATCATGTTTGTTTATTATTCTACATAATTAGAGGTATATAATGCTGTTGCAGTAGAGCACGATGTGTCAATTTGCACTGTTATAAGCTGTGGTTAAGTAGAGGTGATACTCTATGTGGGGTGGCTTTTGCCTGCTAAGCTCCAGTCAATTCACAGTAACAAGTCAAATGCTTCTTGCGTTGCATCTTCATATAAGAAATCAGAATGAATAAATAAACAAATGAAAGAGGAGAAAAGGAAAAAGGAGAAAAAGAAAAGTACAGAAAACT
This sequence comes from Alectoris magna, assembly GCA_030625065.1. Classification (NCBI taxonomy): domain Eukaryota; kingdom Metazoa; phylum Chordata; class Aves; order Galliformes; family Phasianidae; genus Alectoris; species Alectoris magna. Next base: position 677,415 of record CM060567.1, on the reverse strand, counting down.
GTGAGCTATGCTGAGGTCTGCAGCCACAAAACAGCATTTGCTTTGTCCCTCAGTACCACGTGCACCCTGGGTGTTCAACCCCTGTTTCAGCTGGTTTTTCCCAGGCTCCATGGAAAGCCTGGATTAAGCTAATGCAGGGACATGTTTTGCCCGCTTATTATTTATTACAATTTTAGTTCCAGGTTTCAAAAACAATTAGGGAAACTGCTTAATAGGAAAATGACTCTAATTACTTGTTAATTGAGGTTATCTGCTTCATATTATTCAAAACATAAATTGTGTTGACACTTGTATCCAGATATGATTACTTAATAAACAGACTGAATGCACATCATGAATTCATGCACCCTCCCCCCCCCCCCAAAAAAAAAGAGACATTTTATTTTTCAGCTGCCATTTGCTCATCCAAAAGATGCAAAAAAAAAAAATACACTAGTAATTTTTATTTCCATTTAGCTCAGTTTTAAAATGATAGTTCCAAAATATAAACGATACTCTTCAAATAATGAAAAAGATGGAATATTGACATTTCAATGGTTCACTAATTTTACATGTAATAAGTTCAGGTAGGGCAGGTACCCAGGATGAAGCAGGGTCCCGTCAAACATGGCGTCACCTCCTGTATAAATAATTTAGCTGATCAAGTAATTCATTTATAAATCAAGTATCTGGGTTCAAATAAAATACCAGTGTTAATATTTCTCATACTAGTATTTACTTGTGTGTGTTTTTGGGGATCTGCAAAAAGAGAAGTATTGGGTTTTTTTGAAGAGAAAATTTGTTTTAGGAGAGAGAGGGGATTCTGAACAAAATTATATTTTCTAGAGGAAAAGAACTGCACGGTGCAAGAATAAAAACAAAATATCCACTTTTCCTTACGTTTTAGTGTGCTCTGGAAACACTGTGCGGTGAAGTAAATATGATAACTGAATGGCTAGTGACACCAAAGACTGATTTCACAAAATTGAAGTCTGAGAATTCCCCATCTTCGTGTGGTTAGGTCAACCCTTTTCAAAGTGATTTATTTATTTTATTTTGGTAGAAATGCAGATCGTGATCATGGTAAGTTCCTTAGGAAAACCAAAATGATGTGACTAGAGAACCTGTTGACGAAAGAGATTTTTGCATGTATTTCACCTTGAGGATTCCCTTTTAGAAATGAAAGCCAGGTCTCTGTCCATGCAGAGAAGCTGTGTTTTCAGTCTGGGGCTCCATTCCCAGGTGTTTGATTTGGGACACTGCTGAGACATTTTTGAAGACATGCTCTTCCACCAGCCATGGTGGTCCAACAAGATGTTGTGGCTGAAAGGGGACAGTTCTCATGCTTCTCAAGGTTATTTGTTCCTTCATATGTGAGAAGAATTCCATCAACGTGAAGCTTTTTGGGCTTGAACTTTCTTTAGCTAATTACCTTTATTAGGCACTTTCTCCTCAATAGCTATTATACTCTTCGGGATTTACCAAGGAATGAGGGAAAGATACGAGGTCCATTAGGGTGGAAGATTTACGGCTGTGTTTGTGCCCATTAATTTTCTCTTCTCTGATATTTTCCCATTTTCCCTGTGTTTGACATTGAGCCTGAGCCTTGTTCCTGACTCATAGCCTATGGCAGTGGAACGAGGAGATGAGACGTCACAGAGATGTGGAGCACACATAAAAAGGGAAGACGTGTAAAAACTGAAATGACATGGCAGCTGAAGCAGCTTGTTGCTCAGCTTGGTTGCATGTTTGAGTGGAGAAAGTGAGGTAAATTGTGGTATGTAAGAGAATAGCACTCGACAGGGTGTATGGTTGTAAGGTATATGGATGCTCAATCATGTGTTGAGGCAGAAGGCTAAAGGACAAGCGCCTTCAGTAGCAAATCTGGATATATCCTACAAAACAGGGGATGTTAGGCTCAGGAAAATATTGCTTATGAAGCATGTGAAAGCAGTTTTAAGAGAAGTCTATCTAAACCATTTGACTACCTATTAATCCTTCAGCAGCTACTGTAGGAGAATTAAGTTCAACAGAAAAAAAAGCACAATCATACAGTTCTGTGTGTAATTGCACTATAATTACATCAGTTTGCACAGTAGTAAATACACGAGCAACAATTTCCAATCCCAACTGGTTCTACTTAAGCACCTATTAGACATGCACTTGCTCTTACGCTATTTTTTTTCTGAACATTTATATCAACCTCTGCATCTGTGCATGAATATGCTGCTGTAGTAAAGCTGGCAATCTTCAAACCCAGAGTAGGGTTTTCTAGGTCAATCTCCATTTACCAGATTTGCAGTATATTTGAGCTGTGAAGAGAATGGGCTTTTGCGTGTTGATGTTAGAGTGTTTTAAGATGTTTATTCAGAGCATTGTTTAAATTTTGATACTTCCAGAGCCACACAGAAAATACTTTGCAAATTAGTTTCTATGGCAATGCGTAATAAATTATGGAAGAATTATAATTTAGAGGGATTTGTCTTCCATTGTGCTCCGCTTTAGTGCCCAAATACTTAATATTGCAAGATGATATGAGTAGGTATTTTAAAAGTCGGCATGAGATGGAGTGCTAGCTTACTTCTGCCTTTCTGAAGATACGTGCACCTGTATCAATGAGACAAAAAAAATATTTCATTTTTGATATGGCAACTTTCCTTACAGAGAGAGTTGCTTAAAATACAATGGAAAACAAACTTCATTATTTTCGCGTGCGAGAACTGTAGATTCCAGTTACTTTTGTTCTTTCTGTAAAACACTGCTATGTATCCACTGTTAAATATATCTACAGTCGCAGAGTCTAGGTGTACACATATTAATGAAGCATTTTTTGTACTGTTAGAGAAAGGGAGTAGTGACACAGTGAAAAGCAGCCAAATGCTGCTTATATAGAAAATTTTCGCCTTAGATACAGTGTTATTGAAGGGAATCCTGCAAGTGCTGGACCAAGCTGATGCCTTTATTATGCCCTAGAGTTTTCCAAATCTTCCATGTTTTGAGCTCTGAAAAGTAGAAGAATTTCTAAAGAACTTAATGCTAGAACTGCCCAGCGCACTAACAAAGCGAGGCAGCAAATACATTATTTCCTTGGGAACAGGGTGGCAAATCAGGAATAATTTGCTTATGTGATGATGAACTTTCCAAGCTATTATTGACTTGAAACATCTGGAATGGCAGCTAGCCATGATACCAGTAATAGAAAAACTAGCAGAATGTAACAAAACTTAAAAGTCAAGCTAGAGCCTTAAGGATTTTCCTGAGGTGATCCCTGCCTTTTAGTTTCAAACATAAATTATCTTGGATTGCCATAGAAATTACAAGAGTTCAAAAACATCTTCAATTTAAGAAAAAAAAGAAAAAAATGGCATGATTTTAAACAACAACAACAAAAAAAAAAGGTAGGTTAATCTTGGAAAGTATTGGATTAACTAATGGAAAAGTTGCTATAGGGTTCAAATAAAAAGAAATGAAGTCAGTCACCATACTTGAATGATAAAACCACTTCCTACCAAAATCAAATGAAAAGTGACGTTATTTTCTGATAGAAGTTTCACTGAAAAAGACAAGCATTTTTATGAAGTATAGTGAAAGTTTGTAAGTGACTCGACTTAATAGTACGTGACGTTCTGATTAAATATTAGCAGTGCGCTGTATCAGTGAAGTGCACATTAAATGGATTAAGAACTGATTAATTTACACGTTTCAGGAAGTAGTCCCTGGAGAATCATCATCAACTGGGTGGATTTTTAGAGTTGATCTCCAGGGAGTGGTACTAAGCTTGACACTAATCACTCCTCTTATGTATGGTATGGAAGTAAATAGAACGGTTCTAATAAAATTTTAAAACAAAGCCAAGATTGATGGTCTGGTAAATAGAGCTGGGTAAAGACACTTGTAGAGAGTCATCTGGATTACTTAATGGCTGAAAGTGTATTTAATTTATCCAAATGTAAGTGTATATGGGAAACAGACCATGTTTTCAGAATAAGGAACAGTACTATGCGGTTTTACTGCAAAACATAGCTTTTCTAGGTGTTTCAGCGTGATAAACATGGGAGTTGGGACAAAATGCCATGCCAGTGAAGAACCTGCAGCCTGTTTGATTTACACAAAAGAAATTAAAAGGCGATGATTTCCTGCTTACCTATGTGCAGCAACAACACTGGGCGCCAGTGGGTTCTTTAATGTAGCAGAAGACAGCAGCACAAAATGATTTGGCAAATTCATCAGTTCATTCAAACTCAAATAGGCAGTCAGCTTTCTGTTTTCATGCACCAAGACAGTTCTAGTAACACTTGTCTAATGTTTTTCTTGAGGTACTTTTGTCTTTATCTTTTGTAATAAGGTCGATGACTTCTCTGGCAGCACATCCAGATCACAGCCTGCACATTGCCCATGCGTTGGATGGGAGCGGGTGATTCTTGTTTGGTTTTGTTGACGGTATTTTAGTTTACACAAGGTAGATGAGTTCTCTGTCAGAACAAAGAAACTCAAACCAAAGGCCATCTCTGTTCTATCTAGATATTTCAAACTGGATAATTCCATTTTCTTTATCTTCTGTAGAAGTGTTATATGATTCGCGGTCAGAGCAATGCCACAAGAGTAAAACCAAGAGATTCAGTGTACTTAGATCAGAACTACGCACTTCTCTCTTGCACACTGCCTTCATTATATGGACCAAATTGTGGAATAAGCATAAAAAAGCATTGTGTTACTTCAAATGTTTCTTGGCTTACAAAGGGAATAATATAAAATAGTATTTAGGTAATGTGGACAACAGTATTTAGCAACTGTAGCGTTTACTTTGCCAAAACACACGTGGATGTTTTTGTTGTTGTTTTATATATAAATAATCTGTGTAACAAAGAATCAAAAAAAGAGCCCTGGGGACCAGTGCAAAAGAGAGGAGCTAATTTTGTTATTTAACAATATTAAAAAAAACACAACAACCACCACCTGACTATTACTGTATTTTATTCTGTCAGCAGTTTTTGGTAGGTGTTAAAATATTAAGAGTGGTAAATTGCATGCAGAGAATCCCAGACCTGAGTAACCATTAGTAATCACTGCTGTTCAACCTGGTTTGCAGCAAAGTTGTAATCAAGCTGAGAAATCTCAAAGGCAGAGAGAATAAAATTTAAGACTTTAAATGTTTATGTTATTTTTCTAACATTATATCATGATATCACATAGGATATGAAGGAGTCGTCTGCTAATTGACCTTTGCAAAATTACCATTTCACTTGAAAAGCTACTTGAAGCAGATCAGTTATTATTTTGATTACTCCATTTCTTTCATGTTAGTGATTATAATGGCACCTGGGAAAATCTGCTTGAAAACTTTACTTCATTCTTTGTTCTACTGCAGCGTACTCTAGTCCTCTGAACAACGTTAATAAGCAATACTGACTTCTTTGGAGAGAGATTACAGTTTTTGATTATATGAGAGACTAATGTGAGCCAGCAGAGGAGGGAAAAGCATTCACAAGCTTACTCAAGTTATTAGTGCAAAGGGAAAGGGGAGCAGGTGGCAAGTGAGATGGCCATCTAGATATTAGCAAGCTGACAGGTATCCAAGTGATTCTGCGCTACAGCCTTTCATTTTGATCTCCGAATAGTCTTTATTAACATTTAATTATAAGGTTTTCACTTGTGACTTGTGTTCCAAGATGTTCCTTCCAATCTCATTAAAAATATACTTCGCAAAAAAATGCTTTTTTTTTTTTTCTGTTCTGGTTCCTTGATTTTGTCACTGGACCTTCATAGTGACTTCTTTGGCTTGCATTCCATATAAATCTAATTTTATTTGGGAGCCAGGACTTTTTCGGCACTGCTCCTACAAAACTTAGATGCAACGATTTGAAAATATGTCCAGACCAAAACAGATCAAGGAGACACACATGACTGATTCGGCAGAGCATACTCACAGACAAGACGGATGTCTCTGCGCAGCAAGCAATTCTCTAGGGTAGGGAGAGCACTCTCAAATCCAGTCACCCCAGAATAAAGTCTAAGTTAGACACAGTCTAAATGTGCCTTCCAGCACAGGCTTCCACTGTCGAATAGATGAAAGCCCCAAGCCAGGCTGCGGATCCAGCCATGCTGCTGCTTTTATATCTCTTTTCAGCCTTCTAGCAAGCGTTTAAAATCATTAAAGCAGTACTGGGGTGCAATCTGCAAGGGGAAGGGAAAGCAAGGGGGTGGGGGAAGCCTTGTTAGAATAATTCCGTGTATGTGTTTCATTGGGATTTGCAACTCATTTTATTAATTTTCCACTAGCATTAGTAAGTGATATTTCGCTTGCCAGAGCATCCGAAAAAACTGGGAGTCCTGGAAGACTCTGTTGGATGTTTGCTGCTGGGATCCCTGTGTTTTTCTTCTTTCTTTTAAAAGTTTCGGTCATCTAATCAGAGACCAGAGACTGTGATGACCCTCTTACCATGCATAAAGGACAGTTAACGTTTTGAATGGTCTGTGAAAATTATATGGGTTTTATAAGTACTTAAAGCTTGTTCAAATATCTTCCATCGGAACGTTAATAAAGCATATTATTTTATTATAATTAAAAACGTTATTGTTTTTAAAGCAGGTTACTAATTAAAGTAATAAAATTAAGTTTTAGTTTTTTCTCTTAAAATAACTTTGGGGATAAAATATTCTGAATTTAATATTATTACTTTGTTCTAAAATATCTTCAGTAAGGTTGGTTATTGGACACTAAAAACCCCCAAAGACAGAAGCTTTTCAACTCTACTAACTTTTATTAAAAAAGAGTCCCTTGTGAGTAAGGTTTCCTTTGTTATTATTTGTCAGGGCAATAACATGAATTAAAAAGGATACATATATATTTTTTCTGTGCACTTTTACTGGTGCTGTTGTTTTCCATGGAATATTTTATGAAGTATACATGGAATGTGAATTGACTGCAAGCAATTTTAGACAGGTCTGGATTTGGCTTCTAGTGCATTCATTGTGATCTACCTTAGATTTTTTTATATGCTACTGTTACTGGGGGGCATGCAGTGCCTAGGGCAGATTTCAGTGACAGTGTGTACTGGAAGTAGGCAGCCAAGGGATGCAGTGTCAACTGCCTGGGTATCCCTTCATTGCCATTTGCAACACAGAGCAATTCTTACACAGGAATCCATGCAATTTCCTTGTATCATTCCTTCTCCCCACCCTGACCCAACCCCCCCTTACATTCCTTCCCCCCACCCCCCCCACCCCCGCCTTTGTGTTTCTGGCACATATACGTCCACAGGTGTTATTAAGTGTAGGGTAGCATGTGGTGTCCATGCTTCAGTGCTATCACAGAGGAAGGACTTCCTACAGGAAAAAAATGATCACTTTCAGTATTTTGCAGGCTGCCCATCTAAGCCCATCATTGCCTGGCATCTACACACTAAGGGCAAGGATCCAGCGAACTTGTGAGTGGGCACCATGCCATTTGAACAGATGGGCATGGAAGTAGGCAGCCAGTAGACCATGTATGTGCATCAACTGTGGGTGTTGAGGGCAAGATTCCCAGTGGAGAATGTCCAAACAGCTGTCTGGCCTGAGCCAACATGCCTACGACCAAGCAAAAGTGCCATCCCTAAATCCTGCTGAGTTGGATTAACCTTCAAAAATAAAAATTGCTTCTGCAGTAGCATAAGGTGAGTTTTTGACTCATTTAAATCCGAGAGAAAGGCAAACAGGATAAAGACGTGCTCTAGAGTCTGGTAGAGAGGACTGTGCATTTGTTGAGGAGTATTAACAATATTTTATACAACGGCATTTATAGGGAATATAGTAGCTAATGACTTACAGGAATGTGACATCAATGCTAATTATGCTCTTTCTGTTAAGACAGCCCTTTCAGGAGAGGCTGAGCTTTTGAGTGCTTTTTGATTGTAGTGTACATGCCGAGTGTGATTTTCTAAAGGCAGTTCTTCTGGATGTCTTTGCACAGTTAAATCAGTAAGTTTTAATGATTTTTTTTTCTTGCCCCTCTGTCCTGGGAATACTATTCTGGGGTGCAGTTTCAGGCCAGAGCTGTTGACACATTTGCTGTGTTAGCTGATTTTCCACATTTGCTGCCTTTATTACCCTAGGATCTAGAGGAGTTGTGAAAAGATAATCTACCATCTTTCTCTGACTTTATTAACATTGATATTTACCTTTTATAGACATCCTCAAAGAATATATTCTTGCAGATGTGAATGTCAAAGGCAAAGAAACAGAAACACTGATGTCAATTTGCATTTCTGTTCCTGCTGGTTTTACTCCTTGTTTTCTCTATCGTTGGTGCACTGCTCATCCGTAATTTTATCAAAGCATGTGCAGTAGTTAAGGTTAATATATTCTGATAATATGGTAAACCAAAAGCAAGAACTACATTATCTATAGGAAACTTATCAACATATTTTATAATATACATTTTAGCGTATAGCTAGTTGAATAGTGTCACAGTGTGAACGGTGCTGTATTTGTTACATAGTGCAGGCTGTAACATAGAAATGGGTTGTGCAAAAAAAGCTTAGCTTTAACTGTTCTTTCCTTGAATAAATAAGTATTGCATTTAATACAATTAGAGCGTATTGAAAATTTGATAGCAGGTTCCAGTCTGATTTCCAGTTGGAAAATCTTAGGATTAGATGCTCCACAGCTGTTGGTCCCTTTGCAATGCTTTGATCCCTAGGTACATGAATCTGAGCAATCCACAGTCAAGTTTAGAGCAGCCTTAGTATTTCTCTGACTTATAAGGATGGTAAGAACCTTTCATAGCTGTATCCTCTTCCAGATACGATTTTGGCAGATCTCCTACTCCTGAAAAGGCTACAAATGAAGCCAATGACATCAGCTGGGCCTCCCTCACAGCAAGGATCAATTGGACAAAATTCAAAGTCCATTTGAGTAGGTAGAGAGAAACAAAAGGGCTCCCACTTACGGAAAATCTGCTCCTGGGATTCACCTAGCAATAATGGAGAAAATTACCGAGTGCCTCTTGTAGACTTATCCTTGGAGTTTGAATATTAGTCCAAATTGGATAACCCAAGTTTGGATTATCACCCCCCAAAAATTGGGAAAGAAGGTGACATAGTTTTGTAATCAAATCGTGATTATTTATTCTCTGACCACACAGTTCATCCCAATACCAGCTGACATTTAAACCGCAAACTGAATAATGAATTTTCTCTAATTTCATGAATGAAGCATCTGAATAAATTGAGGTGTTTCCATGGGAAAAGCACCATGATGCTTATCTACAGCAGTTTCTGAAGCCGGAGAGCACGCCCATGTGATTAAATGGCCTTAATATAAAATACCTACCTTCACAGGCTACAATATGAGGGAGGGCCCTCTCACTGTGGGAAAGGTCTATAAGATTCTGATTTATAAGAGAGCAAGAGGTCAAGGGAAGCAAAGCCATTATCATTATTTTCATGGACTCTGGAGATCTGAACTGAATATAGAGGGCAGTGTGCTCAAAGGGAGCCATGCCGAGGGAATGCAACACAATCCTGTGTTTTCCTTTTCTTTCCCCACTGGCTTCACTCTGCAGATTCTACTAAGAGCGTGTGGTATGTAACAAACTTGAGCCTATAAGGGCTGTGAAGTGGTTTTCTTATTAAACGGTGCACAGAGAGATTATCTGGTCTGTAGCGGGTGCACAAAGGCTCTACCATGCAAGTTCCAGCCACCTGCATTGTAATGAGTTTTCAGGGAGCAAGGAGTGAAAGAGGGCTGGTGGGGACAGGTCTGAAACTGCACATTATGCCCATCTTTCCCTGAAAGCCTCGGAAAAAGAAAAAGAAAAAAAGAAAAAAAGAAAGAAGGAAAGAAAGAAAGAAGGAAAAGAAAAAAAAAAAAAAGCACTGTGTGCTAGCATTGAGTTATATTGCTTTATAGTCACTGTTACTTCTTTCCTCTGAACAAATCTCTTTGGACAAGCAAGGAGAAAATCCCCTATTATTACTGTAATGTCAGCCTTTTGGAAGACAGTGGTAGGAGGGCTCCAGAGCAAGCCAGGAGGAATACAGCTATGGGCAAGCAGCAGTGGGGACATGGGAAGATTTCCCCAGGGCTGAACAGGATCCAATGCGCTGAGAACATGTGTATGAGAGGTCAGATGTGAAGGGGATTGCTCTTCACTTCTTGAGGATGGATAGAATACCCTTGCCTGCTGAGATGACAAAGAAGCATCTCCAAGTAGGAAGCCCCATGGGATTTTCTTACTGCCCTTCACAGTAGAAGAGAAACCTTAGCATACCAGAGCTGTTTACAAATAATTTCTGTAGATAATGATAGACTTGCTGTAATGGTTGAGAGTTATTCTTCAAAACAAATCGCTTGAAGCGCTGCAGTGAATGAAATGTTACAGGATTTTCCTTTCCCTTGCCTATAGCCAAGGTGTCTTTCAAGAGATAGAGCTATTAAGAAATGCTACAATAGGTTTTTGTTAAGTTTCTCTATCTAAACAGTTATGAGCTGTCACTGCCATATCGGAGTGACAGGGAATGAAATGACCACGGGCATCACTAAATCAGGTATCACCCCTCCTTCTCTGTGGAGGGAATGGTTTTCACAAAAGTTTATGCGACTAGTTTGTACTTTTATTGCAAACTTTAATGCTGCCACCAGTAAGTTCGATCCCATAAAGAACTGAGTGTTCTGGCCCTCATCCAGAAAACCACTTAAGTATGTTGCAGAGTGCTTTGCTGGATCAGGTCCAGAGCTGAGCAACATGCAGGAACAAGTTCTCGACAGCAGGGGTTTCTCTCTTTTTGGGTACGTACGAAGGAGTCTCCATGTTAGTTGACTGCAGCGTGGGTAGGATAAAAATAAACAATACTTAGAGTCCTAAGAAGAAAGGTCAAAGTGTGAACAAAGAGGTAATTTTTGGGTAGAATGCTAAGAACAACCTCCGTGAGAACATTCTCCTTGGTGGAGCATTACAGTGGCTGGTGGAGAAAGTAGCAGGTTGATGTCATCATAGCGTTTCTTATCTGAAGCAGAGCTCTTCTGCACTAGTTGTACTTTGTTTGAGCAAGCTGTGGTTTTCTCAGTCTTCTGACAGGAGGATTTGTGTGTAAATAATCTGTGGCTGATAATTTATTCAGTAATGTTGGAAACCACCTATAAAAGTCTTAGAATTTTCTTAGTTAAGGATAAGAGTGAATTCAGATTGATGTTTCAGGAAATAATTCATTATCTGTCAATCTGTCTGGACCTTTTGAGGGATGCTGGTCAATTTTATTATGTTTGGCTGAAATCAGACGTAAAAATGCTGCTTCTCACTGACCCGGATCAGAAATATGGTTATAATAAGGAAAAAAAAAAATCCAAATCAGTCCTTCAAGATTCTTTTTAAGCCAACACCACACTATATGAAGAGACCACCAATGGGACAGCGGTGATGAATTCCCACAGAAAGAGGGAGAAATTAAAGAACAAATAGGTGCATGAAAAGAAATGGAATTAGACATCAGGTTATGGTATGTTGTTTCATTAATGTTAAAGTAGCAGTTGTCAGAGGGTTTTCCCTTCACACCGGGATACCAGGCATATGTAATACAGGCTTTGCCATTCTAGAAAGTATAATGATGGATTAATGTTTAGATGCTGGAATAACTCTGGTAGGAGATGGATACCCTTTAGCTAAGGGGAAGGGAGGGCTGCTGAGGCTGAATTTAACAAAACCAGACTTGCCCACAGACTTGCAAGCGCTCGCAGAGTGGATTTTTAATGCTGCAGGTGACATTGTTGCTGACTGAAGAATGTTCATCAAATCAGAAAACTGCTGATAAGCTGACTTTCCCAAAAAGGGATCTCACGAACTTCTGTAAATCTCTGCCCTTCATCATATGCTGGGAGGTGAGGTAGAGGACTTATGACAGACATTATTTAGATTTTGCTTCAGTTTCCTAGGGTAATTGATTAGAGCTAGGGAGAGGAAAATATCTCAAAACACCTGATTTATGGTCTACCTATTAAAAACTGCGTGAAAGAATGAAATCAAGCCAATGCTTTCCTCTGATTGTTTGGGTAGCTCAAAAACATGTCACTGAGAATTGTTACTTCTCATTTAGACTTTTGGTTTTGCTAAAGGGAACACTGAAGAATTTTGAAGAAATGTGAGTGCATTGACCTAATTGTCACTCAGATGCTCTTACTAAGAGTGTTTTAACAGAGGATTGAATATAAACTTAAAGGAAGTGATACAGCTGACTCATTTGGTAGGGTTTGTGATATGTATTTGAGTGAATTTGTTATAAGTCCTTCTGGAATTTAATGAAATCTAACTTATTAAAGAATGTTGCTGTTGATGCAACATTCAGGATGCTTTGATTCAGTTTTTCAGAAGGTCCATTTCTAAACTGAAATGCTGGTAGAAATTTCACATTTCCATTAACTCCACTTTTCAGCCAAATATTTGGGGTAGATTTTTCCAGAAGAGTTTGAACTTGTCTTACATAACTGTGGATTTTGATTCCTTCATTTGGGAGATCCAGGACTTTCTTGCCCGAGATTACATTGCTCACTGCTGGGCAACAATACAGTTTCATTTTTGTCCTGTAAGAGAAACATTCACAGTTTAAGCAAAATTGCAAAAGTATCACATTAGATGATCAAGTCTATTCTTTCTCATGGCACATACACAGTTTTCCTTATCGTTTCTGCTTTGCAGATAGTGAAGAGGTTGACACATAATGCCATCTGTACCCAGAATTAAATCTACTATTCAATCCTTTTATATTTCCTCAAAACTTTTAATTTCTGTTAAATTTTGCTACCTTGAATAACTTGCTAGCGCTACTTAAGCAGTACATTTTACAATCTCTTTCTGTCATTTGATTGAGGATGGATTTGATGCCTCCGGTATTATTTCTAGCATGTATCAAATGCGAGCATTTCTTTCATTGTAATGCTCTGATCACTGAGTCTAAGACCAGACCAAAAGCTCTGATCGGTGCCGTGCACTTCACAAAGTTGCATATAGGGCCCCCAACAGACATGTGTGATTCCTGGAGATAACAAGTGAATGTTAAAATAAGTGCTGTGGAGTAGTAGTGTGTCTTGTTACTTAATTTGGACGAGTGAAGCATATATTTTGGAAAGCATCATGGGACAGTATGCTATGCTGTATGTTAAAGAATAATTAGAGCAGGGGATCTGGGTAAAAAATGCTTTCTATGATCTAGACCTGAATACTTTAGTTATATGTCTCGTGCACTACTGGACTTTGAGATGCTGGATAGTAAGGATAAAGAAAAAGATAAATTGAATTAATTTATTTTGAATTTATAGACATGTCTCTGCTTGCATTAATATTAAGTTCCACCCAAAATCTAAATGGGAAGACTGTAATCTTAGAAGTTCTCTCAATAGCATCAGCAAATCATTCTTGTTTACCCTACATGCTAATAAAACAGGAACATGACACTCCTGAAAACAAGATTGCAAAATACAGAAAATGCGGTCTGACATTTTTTTTCTCCCCAAAGGAGGGACTGCCACTAACTAAAGTATTTCTTATGAAAGCTCGATTGCTTAAGATGCAGAATATTAAGAGAGAAAAACACTTTAGGACACAGCCATGTCACCAGCTGTTACTCACCCTTAATGAAATTGTTAAGTGATATTCTTCATAAATAGGTCAGAGAAACTTTTGAATTGTGAAGAATGTTTTATCTCTTTCTTTGAAATGTTTGTATTAAATTTAGAACTGGTAATTCATTAAGCTCATTAGCTCTGACTAGGAGAGTAGAGCAATATCTAGGATATAGATTTCAAGGCTTAAATATGTTAGCGCTTACAAATAAACATGAAAGCAGTATGTGGAGAAAAAAAATATGGGATCATAATATGTTTAACTGCTTTTTGAGCGTGGCCCTCTGGATTAATTAAGAACATTTTCTATATTCAGACACTTAAATATAAACAGAATATATTATGACTTTCAGCTAGCTCCGTTTCAGTGGAGAAAAAGGGACTGCATTATGATGAATACAGTGGAAACTAGTTGAAATTATTTCGTCGTTTGCTTTTTGATTTCTGTTAAAAGATGAGAAAATCACTGGATTTTGCAGGATCCAAACTATATTATTTTTGAGTAATACCAAATGTAAACAGTAAAAGTTCTGAAAAAATACGTATCTTTTGGTGACCTATTCTTTGTCATAGATTTGTAAAGTCCCTTTCAGCATCTGTTCTTTTCAACAGAAACCCTTGATTTGTGATCCAATTTTTGTTTCGTCTTAATAATGTCTGGTATAATGTAATCTGATTTTGCAGAGTTAAATCACAGTTTTCTTCTGGAAAAGAGGGAACTGGAGGAAATCAAGGACTCAGCCCTCGGGATCAATTGTAGAATCAGAGTCCAATATTGCTGCAGCCTTCTAGACGTGGAGAGTTAGAAATAGCCTTTAGAGCAGTTAAAGCGTAAGACATATTCCATATGCATTCCCAAATACGCTTTAATTTTTTTCAGAGGCTTGCTTTGTAGTCTTGAGGTTCCAATTAGCACCTTTCCCTTTCCTGTAAAATGGGTGTAAGATCACCTAACCAGAAGATTCTTGATGGAAGAGTCTCAGTTTCAAACAGTTTTTATCAATTGGTCCAGTTTTAGCTTGCTTTTCCAATGTCACATCATAAAAAACGCACGTTTATGATAAAGATCTTCAGGATTTAGTAGCTGTGCCTTTCTAATATCCAGGAAGGTTACCAAATCCTGGGCTGAAATCAAAAGTACATCCAGTACATGCTGCACATGCCTGGTAATTGCATTTGTTGGTCCATCTTCACCTGTATAGATTTGAGTCCTCTCTGGAATTAAATCTTTTATTACTATTATTTATTTTTTCTTTTTTAGATAAATCGTCACAGAAGAAATCATTCCCAACATAACTTAACACTTGCAGACATCATTAGTACACCAGACCACACGGTAAGAAATTGCTTTACAGAACTGATAAATCATTCTTGCTCTTTAGAAGCTTACAATGTAAATATCGCACGTTTTCCTAAAGAAGAAATACACGAGGTTTTGGATGCCTCAAGATGTGTTAAGGGATTTGAAGGATTTTGATTAATCAATAAAAAGAATAGTATTCAAAGATACAAAGCAATTTGTATGGCTTGACTTTGCTGTTAACTCAGTCATCAGTAGTAATACTCTGGATAAAGGAATGTAACCATGTCTTGGTCCGCACAAAGGTGGTTTTCATACTAATATTAATTTTCTTAAGTGAAAGCGAGCGCTACATTTACCACAACTTTCATGAAACTAAAAGGATCTAGGGGAAATGGAAAGGGTAGAGATTTTTCTTTTTTTAAACTGAAAGTAGAATGAATATTCTTATAAATAAGAAGATTATGGAACCTGTATGTGATCTAGAGGTAATTACTGTTTCTGCCACTGTTCCTAATGTCTGTTCACTAGGTAGAAACTCAAATATTTATACATACAAATTTTCCTCTTTTTTTTTTTTTTTTTTTCCTAAATAACAAACTAAAAAGAAGCAACAGCAGCAACAACAAAGAACGGAACTATTCAATATTCTTCTATGTTAATTCTTTCAGGGCATTTTGGGTTATATTCTCAGCCTTCTATATGTCAAAAAGGTGCAGAAGGGGCAACATCTTAACAAGAAATGATGATATTTATTGAGACAGGAAAAAAAACACAGAGCATATCATTATGATATATTTGGTATTCTCTTTAATCTAATGTCATCCATTTACAATAGAATCCTGAGACATCATGGAAGTATTTCCTTCCAAATCTGTACATGGAAAAAGGGATATTAACAGATGTTAGACAAGAAAAATAGATTTTCCTGAACAGAGATTATATAAATATTGGGGTCATCCTTGAAATCATTTATTTGTCTTGGTGATAAAGTGGTTTTGTAATTCCGTAAATACACTGTATGCTAATTACAGATAACACAGCACATATTATTGAATAATGAAGACTATGCTTATTTTTTAGAGACAGCACATATACTAATTTAATTAAACCAGTATATATATATATATATATATATATGTAACTTCCTTTTTTCACAGAGGGGTCTCATGAATATCCTGTGTTTATGAACTGTTTAGTCTTGAAGTGTTTGATTTTGAATGAAGTATGGATTTGAACTACAGAACATAAATTGGGATATCTTATCTGCCCCACATTTGCTAGTGGATTTGATATTCTAGCTCAAGACCACTACATGGAAAATATGATTGAGCACCAATATTTTCATCTGGAAACATATCCAATTTTTAACTTCCCAAAATGTAGGAACAGAGGTGATTCATATCCAGCGTTGAAAATCACATTTGCCTTTAGTTTTGGATTGGTTAAAATAACAGTCTGGAAAGAGTGTCGCTAAACTTCGAAAGGATGAAATTTTGGGTCTGATTCAGAGAAGCAATCAACAGCTTGAATGGTTAGCCAGTGCTCCTCCCAATTTCTGTTTCCAGATGGATAGAAATATTAAAAGAATAACCTTTCTCATATGTTATTTGGCATCTCTGGCCCTGGCCAAGCACCAGAAGATTTATGCTACAAAAATGAACAGTTAGGAAGGGAAGATATTTTTTCCAAAGATGTAAAATAAGTGTATTTAAAAAAAAAAAGAAGAAGATGGACCCGGGATTACGTCTTATTTTAGTTCTAATAATTCATCCATCCATCACTAGATAAGTAATGACATGACTCTGCACAATAATCCTCATACGCTTTCTCTCTGTATTTTCTATGGCAATGATATGCATGATGGGAATTTGCATGAGCTAAGTACAAATTAGAGAAAATTCACACATTAATCCCCATGTACTCATTTGAGAATATCACCTAGGTCATTGCCCACAGACCTTTTCATCGGTACAAACGGATATGTACATTATATATATTTCATTATATTCTACATACAAGCAACAGGCAAAATCTCTGCTGATAGTCAATTGTGTGTTAATAGCGTGACTGATATTTTGCACAATTAAAATCAGAGGTGTGCTTGGTTTAAAAACCCTTACGTTGCAGGTCAAAGCATGTTTTATTGCCACCTAATAGCTTTGCAGATGGAAAAAAATATCTACTGAAACTGGTACAAAATCATCTCGTGATGAAATTTCCTATAAGACAGTGAGGAGTTACTCCAGTCAGGCACTGACTGAGCAACGTGTGAAAGTGAAAGCAGGCCCACTCTGAATCACTGTTTTGCTTCTAGAAATGCTGAGGTGTCCCTGCAGTCTCTTTTTCCATTACTGACATAGTAAGGACATCCTAAACTAATGAGATAGCAAGTCAGTGGGTTTAGTTGAATAATTCTCTTTTTTCTTTTAGTTTTTCTTAATACAAACTTACATAGTCCTCCGAAATATCCCGAAGCCTATATCACAGTGTCATAAGGATTGTTTCAGCAGATTGTGCAGAAAGTATCACCAAGCACCTCTTATTTTTGATGTTTTAGAGTGTGTGTAGAGCTATGGAAGACCACAAATTAAAAGGGAGCAATAAAAATGAAGAACAAGTGCAGGATTCACTTCTAGTGTTCCAAAACTCAAACGCAACGTAGACCCTGTGCAATCTGGTGCTGCAGCATTGTGTGTATCCAACATTTTGTAGCCTGACACACACACTAATAATAATAAGAGGGAGGGGGGGAGGGGGGGATCAAATTTCAGAAACTGTGTAGTAGAAATACCGAATCACATTTTGAAACAGTGATTGAGCACCTGGTGGGAAGGCAGGGCCAACCCATGGGAGCTCAGGTGCAAGCAGTGTACCTAAGTGATTGGGAGGGGTGGAGCCAGGATCTACCCCAGGCCTCACTGAAGGGTTGGCAGTGGAGGCGAGGGGGTCTCACTGGAGATTGCTGCCTACTTTAGGCCTTCTGAAGGTAAGCAACTTCTTTCCTTTATTTCTCTACCTACTGCTTTTGTACATGAGTGTAATCCTTGCTGCAGACTGGAATCTTGCTGCTCTGCTGTCGCCCTTATGCTTTTCATCACGTTACAAACTGCAATAACAAAGCAGGGGATCTATGCAGGTGATATCAGATTGCTAGTATCACATGCTGCTTTGTGTAGGCAGTAGCTAAGGACTTTGCCTTCCTGGATGTGTTTTGGAAAATGCACATCACAGCTGTGATTTCCTCTGTTTATAATTCCAGTTTCAGATTTTATGTTGAAAATTGACCAACCACTCAATTTAGTTTTTTGCTATAGCATGAGATCATGTAGTTCAGCTGGGAACTGGGAACGTGAAGACAATTTTCCCTGCACACGTTCGCACGCTCTCCAGTGAAGTGTGACCTTTTAAAGGCTGTGAGGGTGAGACCCTCATTGCTGTAGTTCATCTAGAAGGCAGCATTGCATAAAAGCACATCTTCTAGCATCTTCAGTGAGCTCTGCTACCATACTAACTCAAAGAAAATGTGGCACCTATTGAGGCAATGGGATTTCTCCTGTTTTACCCATATTTGGCATTGTTCTGACATTGGTTGGCCCTAAACAGAAATCTCTTTAGACTGTAAGAATCAAGAATTATTTACAGAATAGCTTCATAATAGCTGTTAAGGAAACATGAACTCCTACAACTCAATGTGTTAAATGACATGATTTACTGACAGTATATTTTAAATTATTATTTTTTATTTATAACCAGAAACTTCACATGCATTAATGTAAGTCTCTGCCAACTCAACCAATAAAGTACGATGAGGTTTTTTTCCAGATTAATTCTGTGTGCTAATTGACTTTGAAAGTTGTTTGCATACTTTCAAAAGAACTGACTGTAACAGAAAAATAAGTGACTAAAGTGTGAATTGATGATAAAATGTCCCCCTACTAGATCAGTTAGATGCAGACCCTTATATGCGTACTAACTAAATGGATACATTAACCTGAGTAAATGATACGGTTTTGATCTGTTTTTCTTTCTTGTAGGTGGTGGAGAAAGAAGGATATCTTCTGAAAGCTAAAATAGCAGATGGTGGCAAGAAATTAAGGTATTATATGTAAATGTTACGGAACTTATCAGTTATAAACACATATCCACTCTGAATTTTAAGCATGTGTAGCTATTATTGTGGCTTATAGTCAAAATAACTTTAATTCTGCATTAACCCAATGTGTGATCAGCTTTTGGAGTGTTACAATCCCAGAATCCAAGTAACAGCATCTAGCAGGCCGATTACATGTGATGAGCATGTGTTATATGCCTATTAAAGACAACCTTAAGGCACCATGCAAATATCTCTTTAAGTTGGAAAGTTTTAGGTGCTCTGTGTGTGCTTCAGGAGTCAAGGATGGGATGTAGGATGTGGGGATGCCTAGGGAAGGCTGTCAGCAGCAGTCAGCGTTTATTTGCTTAACACTATTTCTGTTAAAAATAATAAGAATATTAGCTATTCATAGAAGTATTTGCCATCAGTTGTTGCATCTAAATGCCCATAAGGGGGTGGTGGTGATGTGATCACTGTCTTGTATGTTACCAATGATTAATTTTTTTGCCTGGAGAAATAAGCTATTGTACATACAGGGATAAGCTGTAAAGATCTTGGAGTTTTATTTATTTATTTTAAATAAGTCTGGATGTCACCATGACCATCCAGCTTTTTTCTTCAAACTAGAATGCTATCTACCCGTGGCCAAACCTTCTACTGCTGGGTACCCTGCAGATGGTAACACGTCAGAGGCTGGTGGCACTTGTACATTGGGAAAAGGCACCAAAGCCAGCAATACTTCATACCACACCTGGGCCCAAGCTTCTGCAGGGTGTGTGTAGGATGACATGATCTGCCAAGACCAGATCAGAAAGGAGTGTTAACTTCCCAGTGGGAACTGATACCTATAGGATATACCTTAGTGCAATACATCCGCATGGCCTGGCATCGCACATCAGCACAGGGCAGAGGCCAGAAGTTTGCCAGTCGGCACAGGGAAGAGGCAACCTACCATGACTGCTGCTGGTTTAAACAGTACTGAATGATCTCATAACTTGGCAGGGAAAAAAAAAAAAAAAAAAGCCTTAGAAATTGAAAGCATCACTGAAGCTATAATGTGCTGCCATCAGGTGTTCGTTTGACAGAATGCAGACACAGCAGCAGCTCTCAAATAATACTCATTTCAGTGCAGGAGTGGTTAGCTTTCAGGAGCTGTCTGTGTTTTAAACTAGAAGTTTAATGTCATGGATATAGATTTTAACAAGCGTATTGCTTGTATTATCTAGCTGGATCTTTTCTGTGTACTGGTATTTATGGGTCTTTATACAGACAAAGCATGGGTGCTAATGATTTATCTACTTTGTGTACTCTATCAGATTCCTCCCTTCACTTCTCTAAACTTATTCATTGACTGGAGGTGACTTATTCAATAATCCTCGTGTGATGCGGGCGGAAAAAATGCACTACAATATTGTGAATGAAATTTTCTAAAGAAATTGAAGGTCTTAGGTCACTGCTTGTAGGGGACCAAATACACCATCCTCATCTATAAGAAGGCTGATACACCTTAAGGAATTTGCTCGTTCATTTTAAATCTGGCAAATAAATTTATAAAATAGAAAACAGATTTATCAGATTGTCCGTATACTTAGCAGTGGGAGTTTTGATTTCAAAAGGTAATTTTTTAAAATGAAACAACTGTAATATAAAAGGACTAGGGAATTTACATATAGAGGAAAATAATCGTATAGATATCATGGCGGATTTCACATGCATTCTCATCACTAATGCATTTCAGAGGATTGTAGGGGCTGGAAGGGATTTCCTACAGTCTCCTGCCAAAACACTGAATTCTCTTTTCTCTCGTGGAATTAAAGCATTCTCCCCTTAAAATTCAGAATGAAGTTTAAGTAAAACCTCTTATCCAATATTTTT
Source organism: Alectoris magna (assembly GCA_030625065.1). NCBI lineage: Eukaryota > Metazoa > Chordata > Aves > Galliformes > Phasianidae > Alectoris > Alectoris magna. Next base: position 656,572 of record CM060567.1, on the reverse strand, counting down.
TAAGAGATGCTTTGTAAAGGTAAACAGAAGAGCATTTGCTCCCATAAGGATATCTGTTAAAGGACCGTTTCCAATGTGGCAATCATAGAATCGCAAGGTTGGAAAGGACCTACAAGCTCATCTAGTCCGACTGTCCTCCCATTACCATTGCTACCACAAGTGATGGGTAATAAGAAAGGTAGGCAGTGATGGCAACCAAGTCTGGTCAGTCACAATAGTTGATGAGGGCATGTTTATTCCAGCAGGCTTATCTGGGAGAGGACTTCTAAGTAAAAGACAACAGCCAGGAAAAATCTTGATCAGTTGCACTAATTGCTAAGGGAAGAGACAGCATTTGGGGGTGTTGATTCAAGCACATTGTCAGAGTGAGGATCTCTCAGTCGGGAAAATACAAAGAAAAGGGAAAACAATAAGTAAAATGCCAAGAAACAGACATGACAAAGCAAAAATTGAGACGATGACAAGATGAGAACTTTCCAGTCACACGAATTGATGGGCTATCAAACTCCAGGTGTCATCTTTGTGAAGATCAGCCTGGTTTTTGCAGAAGATAAGATGTGAACTGAGGGATCCCAGCCTGGGAAGATGTAGAACTGCAGAGATCTGCGTACTCACGGGGGTGTGCGTGGGAGAGAGGTGAAGGAGAGCAAAGGGTATAAAGGGCCTGTCATTTGTAAAAGGAAGCCAGGCAGTACACACTGGCTGAGTCCTGAAACTGATCGCCACATTCTGTCCTATTTACTCTTTCTTTATGTATTCCTACTCCCTTCTGTGTGAAGGGCTACATGTTATCTCTTGGTGAGACCTGTGGGTGTGTGTGCAGGTGAACTGATAGGGCTGAGGGCACAGGCCTGCAGGTTCTGGAGTCAGCTGCTGGGGTCCTGGCACCAGCAGCAGGTGGGACCGTAGCTTTCTGCATCTGAAAGGATCCTACAGACTTTGTGTTCGGGCTGCTAGCTACTGGCAAACTGGTATGCCAGCTCCTGCAGCCAGAATGGGGTGTAGTCCTGCAGCCTGCAATACCAGCTACTGAGACCAGTGGGAATCCCACTGCAAGGTACTGGTGCGAGCTTTCCTACTCCCAGCTGCTGGGGCAGGGATGGCGTGCCCTACCAAAGAAGGGATCCTGACTATGTCTGCTTTATGTTAGTCCTGCATGTAAGTGCAGGTTTTTTCTGTTGTTTTTGGTATCCTATGTGTATCTGCATATTTCTGAGGTACGTGTACAGCTTTGATATTGGTTGAGCCTGATGTCAAGTATTTGTTGTAAGGTGAGTGCTGAACCTAGGCTGTGTACTAAGGATTTCAATTGCTTAATAATCGATAATTACCCAGTATATCCAACCCATAGGAAAGTCTGTTTAAATCAGTACTCAGCAGGCTTGGCTGCTTACTTGCAAGACCTTTTACGAGTAGGGAGGAAAAAATAAGAAGAAATTAAGAACTAAAGCTGTGCTTACCACTAGACAACTTGTACTCATTGCTTTGATGGTGATTGTTAGCTACAGCACTTGTTTCACGAAGACACTGTAAAAAACTAATTAGTTGAGGTTGAAGCGTTCTTAATGCCAATATGCACAGTTCTCAGCTGTGAACAGAACATAGTTCACGTTAGCTATGGATACAACTTTATAGTTTAGCTGGAAATTTCAAAGTGACTTACTAACACTGGGGGAAGATATATCCCCCCAGTCAGGTATTTTCCTTAGTCTCTATATTTTTTTCCCCTTTATTAACATAATATTAAAAATGCAGTCCTATTTTCTTCAAATGCATTCTTCTAATTCATTGAGAGTGTTGTTTGTTTGTTTTCCACATTGTTTCCACCTGTTGGATATATTTTGGGGATGAACTTTATATGGTGCTGGGTGAAATCTTGGCCACATAGAAATGAGCTGAAGCTCTGTTAGTGCCAGTGGAATTAGGGCTTCACGTTTAAGACTGGTTATGCTCCTTTGTATTATGTAGGAAGATAATTAAAAGAGAAAAAACTTATCATTGTGCTTGATGCTCAGTTTGATGCCATACTGTATGCAGTTGAGCTCTGAGGTGAATCTGAGAGTGAACATCCCAAAGCAAACCAACTCAGCAAGGACCAGTTTTGCTAGAATTAAAAACGAATGTGTTTGATTTAGTTAGGGATAGTTAAATATTGGGAGCTCACAGAGTCTAGGGAAGAAGGGATAAAGAGGAAAAATATTGGAAGACTTCTGATGTTAGCAGTCAACTTCCTCCTTGTAAGGCACCATTGCATATTGGTGAAACAACCTGCTTGTCACATACATGTTCAAGTCTGTTCTAAAGTGTTCAGGTTTGCAGTTTGTGTTCACATAAAGCACATAGACAAACTATGAGCGTTTTTGCAAGTAACAGATGTTATGACCCCAAAATCAGAGAGTCAAACTGTTCTACACATACTGAAATCTCTCTGAAATATCGTTCCTTTCTTTCTTTCTTTCCTGTGGATTTTTTGTTTTGAAAAAAAAAACAAGTATTATGGACCTGTCAGAACAGACTGAGCCCATGCTGCAGTTGGATCAAGTAGTCTTTATTTTTCCCTTCTTGATTCTATTTTAAAGAGTAGTCATCAGAAGGGCATAAGTTATTGGAATACTCTTAGCATGCGTGAACTTTAAGCATGTGTGAATAATCCCTCTGCTTTCCGGTGGTTGAGGCACCTTGGTGCTAAAGGAAGCAGAGAGGCTTTAAATTGAGAATGAGGGGAAACAAAGCCTTCATGCTTTCCTGTTAGGTTATGCTTGTATAATTCTTATGATGGTATAATTTCCTCAAAACTAGTGGAAGATCGAGTTCAGATCGTTTTTTTTCTTTCTGAAATGAAGTATTTAAAAGACGCGTCTACGGATGGAGCAATTCTTACACCCTGCTTGCATGTCTTGCTAATAATTTTTATTACTTTATTTTTAAGGAAAAACTGGTCCACGTCTTGGATTGTTCTTACTTCTCGGAAAATGGAATTCTACAAAGAATCCAAACAGCCAGCGCTGGCCAATCTGGTAGGCAATCAGCCATTCAATACACTGGGCTTCTTTGCAACTGTTACTTCAGTATTAAAAACTTTGCTGCTTATATAAGGCAAGTTCAGACTGAGCTGGCAACCTTCAAAGACGGGAGAGCAGCTGAAGGAAAATGCCTTGATAAACTTTTAATCAGATGTAGAGTGTGAGAAGAAATAGGACTTAGCACGTCCTTTATTAAGAGGTGCATTTTGAGAGTAATTGCAGAGTGAGACAAATGGTGAGTGACTATCCAGTAATGTGAAGGTAACACTTTAAATTAAGGTGTCATTTATAAATGCTTTATTCTTATTTATGGAAATGATCACTAAATGCAGCTACTTGCTCAAATAATGTATTATAAAGTATGTTATAAAATGCATTAGTAATAAATGCTTAACAGATGATGCGATGGGAATCTGTTGCAAAGGATATTGTGAGATGTAAATTGTATTAAACCATGTATGTGCATCTTTAATACATGAATTTAAGTTATCTACCATCCTATAAAGTGGCTTATACATTAATAAATAATAATAAATTATTTATAAATGGCACCTTAATACAGGGTGTTACCAAAGCAGAAAACACTGTAAGTTAGCAAAGTGATTTTTTATCGTAGTATAAATGTGACATCTACCATATCCTGCTAACCTTCCTGAATATTTCTATGACTCCAGCTAATGCAGCTAATGCAATTTCTGTAGCCTGTAGTTACTACAAAGTGAAATTTGCAGTACCTCTTTATTGTGCCCCAAGGAAAGACCACTGATCTTAGTCTTTGGAGATGTGACAGCTACGTTGCGCAAGCAATAATCGCATGTATCCCTTCGGTGCTAGTTACTGTGGAGTTTGAGCCTACGAACCTGAACATGGGCAACAAAAGGGGATTTTGGTAAATGTGTGACACTGTGGGCAGAAAAGGGACAGGTTTGACAAAGCCCTATTGTGAAAGGCTCTCAAGGCCTGATCAAACCTGTCATATCTTATCGGCATGATGGGTGGCCACAAAGGTGCTCTCTTTGGCAGGAGTCACAAAGAATAAGCTATTTTTTTTTCTGTGGCAGGTGATAAAACCCTTTTTTTTTTTTCTTTTTTTTTTTCTTTTTTTTACCCTATATGTTCTTGATCTAAATGTTACCTCCTGCCGTGAAATCAGCTTTAAATATTGCCTTTTCATGCCTCATTTTTTTGGAAAGGTGAGGGTTATAGCAAAAATATATTAAAAAAAAAAAAAAAAAGAAAAAGGAGTGAAATAATAAAAATAAGTGAAGGATAGAATTAGACATTATCCGCTTGTTTGTGCGGGTACAACAGGAAAAATAATGTTGTTCTGAGGCCATGAGAATAGTATAGCATAAATTAATATATTTTTTTTCCAAAGTCATGTTTACCCTAAATTTAAATTAGCTTTTTTTTTTTTTGGTGAGTCTAAAATACGTCCTTTAAAACAAATCTTATAGTTATTTAGCTGTCTTTTTTTTTTTCTGCCCGGATGAGTGTTGCTGTCATAGAATCAATGTGTTTGGGAAACTAATTCATGTTATGCTCAAATTGCACTAAAGTAACAAATTCCGGAATATGTTCTTCCTCAGTGCAGTGCAAGTTAGAAGATACCAAAGGAATCATTTTGAAGAAACACGGTTGTTTTTTTTTCCTTTTCTGAAAGTATCTAAAACCAAAGACTTTAAGATAAAGACGCGTTCACGAGATATGTTTATGGCTGAGTTATGCATAGAAGGAAGGAAGCTTTTGCAGTGTTTTTGGTACTTATCTGAAGGATCTGATTCAGTGAGGTTTGTGAGCCACTTGGCTGTAATTCGTAGAGCGTGGGCCAAAATGAACACAGGGGCTGCTTAGCTCAGCTCTGGATGCACCTTGTGCTTTGTACGTTCAGTCTTTCAATGCAAGCACGGTAAATGCATTCAATTCTATGTTAGATCTGAGCAATAGGGTTGTACTCTCTAAATGAGTTGAAGATGCATTTTCTGTCCATTGCATTTCACTGCTATGCAGTTGGAAATAAATAAGTGAATTAGGCCAAGCTTGGGGAGAAACAAAAAACAGCACTCGTCTCTAAACTCAACTTCCTAAGCAGAAATTTCACACTTGCAAAAACAAAGCTAAGCTAGCATGGTCATTTCACCTGATCAAGCAAATGCAATGTTTATTTCCTTTGTAAACCATTTAACCAGATATGACTTCCTTTCCACTATCAAAATTATATAAAAAGGCTTCTCTAAAAATTGATTGTTTCCAAATTTTTCTTTTAGTTTATTTTTGAAGGAAAGGAACTCAACCATTAATTTAATAAAGTAATAGAAGCCATGCTCATTCCCTGTAGGATGAAATATAACAAAGCATTTTTATTGTTAGCGGGAAAATTTTGACATAACGAAAAGATTGCTTTGTGTTCCGAAGATATTAATTCATTAATCATTGGTTATTAAATATCCCTGGAGGTATTTAAGACCCGCCTGGATGCCTACCTGTGCAACCTGGTGTAGGGAACCTGCTTTGGCGGAGGGGTTGGACTGGATGATCTCTGGAGGTCCCTTCCAAGCCCTGCAATTCTGTGATTCTGTGATATGATGTGAAAACTTAAGGCTGCATCATCACAAGAGGAAAATATCACAATAAAGGCAACATAAGAGAGGGAAGTGACAGTACATTTTATTCATACCACTTCTGATGATGGGTAACATTTAGAGGTGACCTAAAAATATAGTTAGCAAAATCTTGAATAATGTTCAAACTTAAACAAATAGTCTTTCTGAGAAGTTCTTGTTGTTCATTTGTAAAACTGTATACATAATAATCACTGTATGAACTTTGCTTTTGATTTCAATGAAGAGGTCTGGGAGTCGTAGCTTTCCAGTGAAGGCTGTGAAAATATCCAGTATTATTGGTAGTAGTAATAGGGAAAATGACCGTTAAAACACATAGAGGAGATATCCATAGTACTTGTATACTGAAAATGCAAGTTTGCATCCCACATAGCTAAATCATTGTCTTTTCCTCCTGCTTTGACCATTTGTTGTCATGCTTCAGAGGCATGTGTATATATATATATATTTAGTGCTCATAAGAATGTAACTTGTTTTTTTTGTTGTTTTAAGTTAAGGACGTTGTGATTGAAACAGAATGCAGCTCCACTCTTTCTAACCAGCATTAAATTTTATTATCAGTTGGCCTCTCTGACCAAGAAAAACTAGACTGTTTATTTCTGGAGATAGTTCATTCAACAGAGGTTATTTTAACCTCAGGTTATTAGCCCATCTGCAAAGTAATTTAGTGAGTGAAAATGCTGCTGAAATCCATATTCATGTTGCGGAAGATTTCATTGCAGCAGACACTTGTATCAATTTACAGCATAACTCTCTCCAACAACACTGATATAACATAATTGCTCTGACTGCAAAACACAAAGCAAGGACGTGGAGTGCTCAGGCTTTCACGTTAACCTTAGTTTACTCTCTTGCAATATCTCTGAGGAAAATAGATGATATGTAACAGGACAGCGTTTAGGCCACAATGACTTCCTGAATACTCTATGGATTGAAGCAGTAGTCATAAGTCCCCATTGTGCAGAGTTCCATGCGTGCTGCAGAAGGGCTGGCATACTCAACCAGAACTGCAAGATCTGAATGATTTTGCGTGCAGCTTTAGTCAGGGGCTTTATATACTGTACCATACTCATGACTTGTGAGGTGTTCACAGGCACCTCCTATCCTGTTGTGGTCAGAAGTGCTGAGTTCTCCAAAAGAGAAGATTTTGAGTTGTTTGCACACAGCAGAAGTGCGTTCATCTTCTTAAGACCGTGAGGAAAGGGAGATGCGTATCCTTACCCTTTTCTTCGACTGATTACAGAACCGGAGCAGTAAACAAACTCCAGTTTAAAACAACAAAACAAACTGTATGCACTTGAACACACACAGGAGGTCAGCTTCTACCACTACTTGCAGTTTTGTACAGTCATAGCAATTAAAGATGGTAAAATCCTCTGGGGTTCACCATTCCATCCTATAAAACTTCCACCGATGGATGTGCTTTCTGTTGTTTTTCTCACTTCAGTGTGTGATGCCTTAGTAGTTTTCCTGAGGGAAACACTCTATAGCCCAGCATCCTTCATCATCAAGAAACTATTTCCTGGTTCTTTGTTTAAGCTTGAATTGCTTCTTTTCAGCTCATCATATGCTTCCGAAATTACTCCGCTTTTTCTGTTGATTAAATAAAGCTGCCTTCTTTGTTCAAGTATTTATGGACTTCGTGTTGCATGTTGGTTGTTTGGTTGGCTGTTGTTTTCAAAGAAACCCATCTGACCCACCTTTATGAGGCAGTGTTGCGTGTGGGGAGGGTTACAGAGCTGCCCATCTGGTTGTCCCATGAGTTACTGAGGAGGAAGCAATTTTCAGCTATCTCTCATTCTTCTCTATTTGCTTTTACTTGGTCACTTCCTCCTTAGAAATAGCAACTCATAAAATTTTACAACACCTTTGTAAAATTAGGTATCAATACTGTTGTTTTGATCTGCTATTAGAATTTAGAAAAGTTAAGCCCTTGTCAGAAACCAGACAGGAAGTCTGAGGCAGAGCTGGGGAAAAAGTCCAAACCCTCCTCTTCCAGTGGTTTAGCCACAAGAACATCTTTCTGCTTTGAATAACATGTTTTTTTCAGTAAAGAAAAATAATAATAAAAAGGAACAAAGGTACACTGGACCCTCAGTTTTAGAGGATTTGAACCATGGTAGTTTTATGGTTTGGCAAACGAACACCATAATTATAATTCCAGTACGGAGAAATGCCTGAAATTATGACTGACTGCAAATTATCTGACCAGGATTTCTTACTTTGTTTCTTTTAACCTAAAAAGATCCTTTTCCACCCATCTCAAACGCATCCCGCAGAACACACGTTATTTTTAGCCTTTAATAAAAGCATCAGAGAAATTCAGTTTGCTGTGTTTGGAAAACTGATTATGTGGTTGATGCTGCATTGGCCATTGCAACTTCTGTTAGGTTACCAATGCCGTTTATATTTCTTAAGGTAAAATGTCGTAAGAATAATGGGGTAAGTTTAGTAACCTAGTCTATGAAGTCTACTCTAAATGACAGGGGTTTCGCCAAAACTGCTGCACAGGGAAAGTCTCTGGAGATGAAGCTTCGATGGTAAATGAGGATTATTATGCTGTGCTTTACACTAACTTCCCAGAACATAAATGATACAGGGGGGAAAAAAAAATAAAAAAAATCTGTTCTTTGAATTATTTTCATCCGTATGGAGGAGCTGGGAAGGCAGAGCTATGTTGCTCAGGGATGCACGAACTGACATCGAAGTAGCGCTACATGAAGCTACCCTTAAGTGTTGAGCTCTTTCTGGGTGTCACACGTGTCCTTGAAGCTTTCATTTTTTTTTTTTTAGAGCTAGAAATGATAATTTGTTTGGAGAAAGGAGATAGCTTGTCTTACAGACACAGTGTACGCTCTTGTCTACTTTCTGTCCTTTCCAGCTTCATCAGTTTCTATTTGCAGTTGGAAAATCCACAAAGCATTCTCTTGAAATGTAATGGCTTTTCATGAGGTTTTGAAAAGTAAGCCATTAAAAAAACTCTGGTCAGTGAGCATGCATTTGTGTTTTGGTCCATTGTATATTAGGCATTTTTGTTTTCTAATTATCTAACTACGTTTATAAATAGGTATGCAATGTAAGAACCTTACATTATGGTGTGAGTCAACACCATAGGAATGATCACCTAAGGGATCAATGAACACTTCTGAGTAACACCGGAGGCTTCACAACAATAATCTTTCACTTAAACCTTGTCTATTCCTAATTATTTGATCTTGTCCATTTGTGGAAAGTCAGGTCATGTTCATGGTTAATTTTTCCTTTGCAGAAACCAGGATATAAACCTGAGTGTGTGGATTTGTGTGGTGCTCACATTGAGTGGACCCCAGAGAAATCCAGCAGAAAGAATGTCTTTCAGGTAAGAAGCAATGCATGCGTTTCATTGCTCGCTTGAGTATAAACTCTGTTAAGCTAAGAGGTGGGATTTATTTCTTTGGTTTTAAATAACTGGAGTCCGATTTAATACAGCATTTTTCCTACTAGTACAGGAGTGTAACATTTTATCAAGCATTGGCTTACTATTTTTCTAAGGGAAGGATTTCTGGTGACTGAGTTTCCTAAACACTTGAGAACCTGTTGATTTATTGATTAATGCTCTATATTCAATTTGTTTTTAAAACTTAGTAGGTAATTGCTTGGAGTTCAGGCCTAGAATCTTGACCCAAAGGACTTCCATAAACACAACTTCTTCAAACTGCTTATACAAGCATTGTTCCAACATGGTGTGGTTACTCTGTTTATTTTTATTGCTGTTCAGGGTGCTCAGACAGTGATGACCCAGGTTCATTTCTGGAGGGGGAGTAGAGCATGGTATAAGCTTGCTTCTGTCAAGGCCAGCATAGAAATACATGCATTTCTCCTTGGTCTATTCTTTGTTGATGGAAAATAATATTATTTAATTACTACATCTAAGTCCATTGAATTGCAAGGTAGGACCAAGGCCTTACAAGAATGAAAGGATTAGAGGAGTGTTATTGTAAGGCTAACACTCTGGGATCTAGAAGCCAAAAGAGTTTAATGTAACGTTTTCAGTTTTTCAACATAATCCAGTTCCTATGAATATCACTAGAAAGATTTATTTTTGTCTCACTGAAAGTTGCATCAGGTCACACCAAAGTATTATTACCTATGAATTGAGTTGTTTCCCATAGTTCTAACATGGAGGTGGGTTTTTTGTTTTGTTTTGTTTTTTAAACAATCTAAACAATAAAGGGAAAAGAGGCATAGAAGCAAACATGCTGAGGTCAAGATACTGTTAGTTATTGGATAGTCCTTCTGCATCATCAGCAAGTGAAACTGTACCTGGCTCTGGGATTTAACCACTACACATAGAAACCCCCAAGGGATCTTACACGTCTTCTTGAGAAGAAACCTCTTTGGCTCAGTTGGTGTTACAGAGAGTTTTTCAAGGTTTATTTTTCTAGACATCTTTCCAAAGTGCACGCAATATTTAGAAATATTCCTTATCTCCAAGACAGAATTATGCTTCTGTACCCCCCACATCCTTCAGGTTGTCTTGAAACAACACTTAGTGGTTTGTCATTTCCTAGGTATTTTTAGAATAAATATTTTGGTTTTGCTGTCAATCTTCAGCTTTTTCACTTCCAGAGTGATTAAGTATAACCTTAGCCTTCAGTCCTGCAACCCCCCTGAGCATACTGACAAGTCTTCTGAGCTTCTAGGGTTTATTTCTCTTTTTGCATTAAGCAAAAAGTTCTGTTTGAAAATGCATATTGCAGTGGTGATTCTTTTTAAGCTAATACTTTTCCAATGCAAAGACAAATGAAGCTGCGTTATTGATTTATCCAACCTAGTTGTGTGAAGACTTTGCAATATATTTTCTTCTCACTTCTCTTGGTGTGAGGTGTAACTCCACTGAGTCAGAATAATGTGAGAAAGGAAATTCATGTGCTACTGTTTGAACCCATTAAAACATGTCTTCATCAAGCCAATAAGTGAGTGGGAGAGACATTAAGAAGTAAAAGCATGAGAGGAAGGACATATGTTAAGACACATTTTGAAAAGGGATGGAGCATTGTTTAGACAGAGAGCTACAAGAAGATTATGCCAGATGGTAAGAGTGAAAGAGGAGAAGGCTTTGGCATCAGTAGTGGTGACATTTTGGGATAGGAAAGGACTGAGGGAGACTGGTGCTACACAAGCAGAGAGAGTGGGAAGGGGACTAGAGAGAGAGAGAGAGAGAAGATTTATGAGATAGTCTGGAAGGAATCCAAGCCGAGTTTGAAAGTGAAGAGGTCAGTTTGTACCTGGATAATGAATATTTCAGAAAACACTTCTGATGCTCTACCTATCCCTAAGGGAATACGATTGATAATATATGTCAACTCATTCACAATTTGTTCAAATGAAAAGAATGTGGATGGTTTTGTTGTTGTGGTTTGTTTGTTTCCAACCTAAATATAGATGCATAGCATTAATATTTGATTAAATACATTAACCGACTAACTATGAGATGATCAGAAAGAAGTACAATTTTTCTCTCCAAAGCGTGGTTGGTTTTTGCTTCATTACATTCTGAACAATAAAACATTATTTTCTGTTTCAAACAGAGAAATGGTTGCTTTTTGCTAATGGGTTGTACTAGATGTGGGTGCAAAACTTTGAGTTTGATTTAGCCCGGGTGCTCAATTTGAGCTCATGAATTATAGATTAGAAATAGAAAATGAGTGCTGAGATTTTGGTTTGAAGAAAAAGAAGGAAATCTTGAATTTAAAGTTTAAGCATATGACAGTTAATGGATGGTAACAAGAAGATGGAGTATAGGGGTATCATAAAGAAAATTAATTGGAAACATGATCAATGCAGAGGAAAAAAAGGGAAACTGCAAGTAAATGAAATTCAGACAGGAAGATTTGGGTTTCTGGTCTCGATCGTGAGGTTTTCGGCAGCGTTACTCTGTTCATTTTAATTGAGCTATTCCCTGTTTAACAGGATAAATCTGATCTGCCTCTCGCACTGTCTAATTCGTGCATGCATTCTATTTCTGTTCTTGATGAACATATTAGGGTTTTTACAAGTATTCCTCGATAGCAACCGAAAATATGCATGTCATAAAATATAACCTTTTGATTTTACTTCATTTACTTAATTGATGATCTAGCTAGCACCAAGGAAAAGAGCTGGTTAGAAACGGCATTACATGTAGCAGTTTGCAGTGAGATACTGTGCTGTTTGTTCTCACTGGCTGAATGACGTGATACACTAGGTCTTCATCAGAGGAGTGGTGAATAAAAGAAGATTTATGTTCAAATCACATGCTTTAAATATTTCTGCTAAGTGCTAGTTTGCTCTTTGGTGTTTAGCCTGAAATTTAAAGCACTGAGGATTAAAAGGATTACAACATAATCTTAAATAATCCTAAGTGTCATTTACAGAGAGATGGTTGTAATAACTAAATAAAACCATGTTAAGGGATGGCAGTGTTGTCAGTCAGCAACTGGAACAGAAACAGCACCTATGTCACTCTGGCATTCTCCTCTTTATTTAGTTTAATTTTATATTGGTTAGTTGCCTTTCAATAAAAGTTACCAAAGAAGAAATTAACACAGTGAGTTGCCTTGCAGTCAGCACTAATAAGCTTGGTGAGGCATCAGAAACTAGATAAGTTCTCAGCATTGCTCCATATTCATTGTTTATTCATTGTTTTCTGCTTCTAGTAAACTTGTCCACTGGAGTTTATTTCTCCCCTTACCTTACTCACACTTGGGTCTAAATCAAGCAGCCCTTTTAATTTCAAATTCAGCCCAGACGTTGAAGATGTACTCTTGACCTCCGGCTTCATAATCCTGGAGCTTCATTAGCACAAAATCTTGTGGCTGCAGACTATTTCCTCCATGAGGTTTTGGAAGATTTCTTTCGGATGATTCAAAAAAGAAAAGGAGAAGTAGGAGAGAGGTGAAGGGTGCAATGAAAGGTTGTGAACAACATGCTTAAGGATCGTTGACACTGCTTTGTTCTGTTAATAGCACGATTCATTTAACCAACACCCTTCTTATTTTAATTTTAAAGTTTGCTTAGTGATTTCCCCCCTCCCCCCTGTTTACCAAGGTCATTTTGTAGGAATATTTCATGTGTGTAGCTTCTGCAGTTGGATACCCTGGCTCTTCCCACGTGTCTTGGTGTGATGGTTTTTATTATTATTTTTCTCATTTTTTATGAACTTCAGCTATCAGGAGCCACTTGTTCGTATGCAACTAAGAGTTATAAATGTATTTTATGAGTAGGAAAACCTGTGTTTACAACATCCTTACAGTGTTTCAGCAGCTAGACAGCTGAAAGCACAACTATACCTATGTATAATACGAAAGAATTTATCTTGCAGCTGTTTCACATATAATAACATTTATGGCACTGATCTAGGGTAACTCTCTTGGCCTTGAAGCTACTCCAGCTTTGTCCATGAACATAATATGAATTATAAGCTATTTTGTTCTACATGCTGTGGGATCAGTGTAGAATCTGAATGCCTCCCAGTGATGCTTTAAGTCTCCACTTTTTGCCATGGGAGGGATCACTTTCTGTTCCGTGATCTTTCAAAAGGAATTACTGACAATGCAATGTGGAGGGATTTGGATTGTTGCTGGTGTTTGGATTTCTTTTTATGATTTTAAATGCAAATGCTTCGTAGAGGCCAATCTAAGAAAGATGGATGTGAAGCTTCTGGTGGTCCTTACCAGCAGCTGGAGCCAATTCCCCAGCCCACAGTGTCTCTAGAGAAGTTCTGCTTTCTAAGCCTGAGAGTGCTCTTGTCTGCAGCTCATATAAGACCTATGGTAACCTTTGTTGACTTTGAATTAGATGTGCTTTAGATGGACCTGCTGCTATTTTACAAAAATACCAAGCCTACAAAACTGTAGAGCATTCTGTCCCCTTCTGGAGCTTTCTGCTGTGACTGAAGTTTAATTTAAAGTTAATTTCAAATATATAATTGCCTAATTAAAAAACAGAGCCGCATCACAGTTATTAGCTGATGTCAGCAAGAGGTATTTTAAATAACAAACTTATTATAAATTTATAATTACTTTCGAAAAAATACAAGAAATAGTCTTAATAATCATTTTGCAGATGTTCAAGTGCATATATTTACGTAAGAATTGCAGGTTTTTTTAGTGAGACAGCTGAGAAATATTGACGTGGCAATATAAAAGTATTTCTGTATTCTTTGTGTCGTCTCGATACTGACTTCCTTTACTGACCTGCCAGTGTAACTTAATGGAGTGGATGCAGGCAATCTTCTGTCCTCTCGTATGTGATCTATCTTATTTTGTAATCAAAGCACAACAAATGAATGCTTTTTCTTTCTCTTGAGCATAATTCTCTTCATTCATAATGTTTTTCTTTTTGAAAGCCGCGTAATATTCCCTATATTTGATACATTTGCAGCCAAAGAACAGAATAAGAGTTGTGGATAGTGGATGCTAGATACATAAATTTATACTGATTTTGGGGTTTTTGAACCTCTTACTCTACTTTTACAATAGCGAACTTCTATTGATGCTTTTGGAATCTCTTCTTATTTTCACTTTTTTTTTTTCTTTTTTAAAGAGACTCTTTACTAATGTCTACTGATTGCCTTGTCATCTTTTCATTTCTCTAAGCCAGAAGTTACAAATGAAACCATGCTCGCTGTAGCTCGTTGTGCTGCTTCCTCGAGGCCCCAAATTTGGTGTGTCAAACAGTTCGCAGCACAGTCTTTCTTTGTGGAATCTGCTCTTATAGCATGGAAACTGATTAGGATCTTAGGGAAGTAATGACAGTAGAGCTATGTTTTCACTGCCTTCCTGTATGCTTAGTTCCTATTGTTGATTGAAAAAAGAGATAAGTAAAACAGTACATAACACACTGGGGGGGGGAAGAAAAAAAGTAACCTTTATCTTAGGGAAAGTTTTGGAGACAATATGAAACTGCACACAGTAGGTGTTGTAAACATTATACATTTGCCTCCTGGAGATTTTAGCATGACATTTTAAGGTGATAAAGAGGAGAGACATTTAGATACCTGGGAAAATTGTGTGGCTTTTGTTGGTATTTTTTTTTTTACCCCCCTAAGAAAAGGGCAGATGTAATGGTAATCAGTTTACCTGTGCTGACAGTAGCTGTTCCTGAGGAGTTATTCATGGTTACTAAAAAGCATAAAAAATAGATGCTGGGTGAGAGAGAAAAAGATTCTCATCTAGTCCACTATAAGGAATGGACTTGAAACTGGGCAATTTGGGTATGTTATGGGATACCCAGATTCATCCTTGTTTCAGAAGTGCTAGGTGAGAAATTATCAGGCTTTAATCATGCTTTCCTTCTCCAAGCAGATTTTCTCTCAGATTTTCTGTTGCCCACGTTATTCCAAAGAGTGGATTCTGAGAGTGAAAAGCAGCTCAGGTAAACATAAGTGATTCAAGTAATAATGAAGCTACAAGCTACCACCAATACACAAGTGATTAAAACAATAGGGATGCATTCAGCAGTCCTATGATATAAGCAGTGGCAACAAAACATAAACTGCAACGCCTTGGATTTCATATATAGAAAACCAGTGGAAAGAAGCTGAAACACTTTGGCACCTTAAGAACATTCTTGCATTAGCTGTATCACATGGACCTACGTGTTGGTACTTTATGTGTCCAACAGTTTATAGGAAAGCAGACAGCATTTCAGCAGGGCACGAAGTAGGGAGAGTGGATTATGGCAACTGTATGCATTTAAAGGGTCTGGGAAACTCAGTCTCTGTAAAGGGAGGAGATTGAAGGAACAGCCAAGCAGTGCAGCTGTGTTCATAAAAGTGGGTGTTGAGCAGGTAAAATATCATGGCTACAAAACTATAGCTGAAGTATTCTTCTTATTTCTATGCTTCCTGTTTCTACTTTTGGATGAGACAAAACTTTCACTAGTTTCAGCAAAGGCCTTATATATTTTGTGACTACAAAGCAATTCTTTGGCTTTCTGCTTTGTATCATTTTTTTTTTTAATTAAAAAAAAAAAAGTCCTATTCACTGGCTTATTAAGGATGTGAAAAACTTATTCCTGATACAAAATAGTGAAGGCTGTGTCTGATACCATTTTTTTTTCCAGGTCATAACTGGCTATTTTCAAAAACGATTCAAAATTCTT
This sequence comes from Alectoris magna, assembly GCA_030625065.1. Lineage (NCBI taxonomy): Eukaryota > Metazoa > Chordata > Aves > Galliformes > Phasianidae > Alectoris > Alectoris magna. Next base: position 640,803 of record CM060567.1, on the reverse strand, counting down.
CATAAAACTTGAAAATTTCATTGTGTTGGGAAAAAAAAAAAAATCACTTGAGAAATGTAACTTGAACTGCTCACAGAGGTCCTGTCAAGGCAAGAGAAAATTTGGGTGGAGAAAGAGCTGCTATTGGTAGTGCTGATTGCCTTTGCCATGGTACTCACTGAAAGTGGGCAGCCAGCTCCTATAGCACACTGGGGGCTCAAGGTCTCTCTTAAGACGTGCAAAGCTCCAAAATGAAAATGGAAAGCAAGCCTGCTTTCTGTGAAAATCAGGCTGATTAAAAAAAAAAAGAAAAAAATAGAAAGCAGAACATACATTCTCCAAATCTGACATTGTGTGTACATAGATGTGTCTGCCAAAAATGATTATAATAATAGCTCACTGCACTTTTTTAAGAGGCCATCTTTTGACGGATGTAAGCACTGATATGTGAGTGACTGTGAGAGGTACGAGTGTCTGTGTATGCTCATACACATGTGCTTCTTAAGAAATTATGTGAATCACTTAGCTCTTGACAGCTACGCGGCAGCTTTCAGAAGTGCAGATGTTATTTGTCCATCAGAAAAGAAAATATTTATTTCAAGCCACAGGCATTTTCTGCATTGCAAAAGTAAAACATAACAGCAGTTAATGCTTAATGTGCATGTGTAATAATTTAGGGCCAGAAGTATTGCTGAGCAGAAGGGCCTGGACAAACGTGAGCGCACAAGAAGCACCTTGTCTGCTGGATTATGGGCTGAGCTGTGGGGTTTTTTTTTATTCCCCAGCCGGAGAAGCGAGGCAGCTTGTAAGTGAAATGGCAGTGGGCTGCAGCCTCTTGCTGCATTATTCATAAACATATTGCTGCCATCTCGTGGGCAGCACACAAGTCAGCCTGGCCTGGCGGGCAGAGCTGCGGGCTTTGCAGGAGGCCTGGCGGGCAGTAGTAGCATGAGCACTGTCAGGCAGCATGGTGAGGGTCTTGCGGGTGGCATTAACGCCAGTGGTGCCAGGTAGAGGGGAGCAGCTTTTAAGCATCCTTTGAGGGAAGAATCATTGCCTGCCTGAATAGTTTGTGCTAATAAAGCTTGTTTTAGCTGGTTGCTAAATGAGGCAATATCTGGTGCAGGAAGGAGTCGTGCTGCTGAAAAACCTGTAATCTCCGAATTATGTGGTGCCAGTTTAATAGAATCATAGAATCATTAATACTGGAAAAGACCTCTGAGATCATCTAGTCCAACCATCAACCCATGCCCACCATGCCCGTATGTCGCTCTGTGTCACATCTGCCCTTTTTTTATGTTTAAAATCAGTGATTACGTTCTGATAGAGAAATAGTAAACAGCCTCCTAAGGGTGGGTTTGTTCAAGGTAAAGCAAGTAATGTGAATTATTACTATGGATACCCTATCTGCTGACCTCAATAAACCCCTTACCTTAGCTCTAGCCTCTGGTGCCACCCTCTGTGTACTCACAAAGTGGGGAAAACATTATTTTCATAGAGCCAGCCATCAGCAGAGGGTGTGCGGAAATGTGAAGGGATCCTGGGTTTCCTTATTCTTTAATGCTTGAGGTTTTCTCGATTCTCCAGAACGAAAACAGCTAAATTACTTTTAAAAGCATTGTGATTTTTTTTTTTCCCCCAGCCTTCTTAATGAAAGTTAATATTAAAAAAAAAAAAAAAGGAAAGTCTTGATATGTACCCAAACACTGCACACGTTCCCTTAATTTATCAAACTCTTGAAAAACAAAGAGAAAAATGAATCCTAAATGAACTCACTCAGAGATAATCAAATCTGACTTGTTTACATGTTTGGTGCTGGTATTTCTGTATTCAGCCACTACATTTTTAAAAATCTTGGCTAAGTCACTTTACTCCATTTTTTGTGTTTCTCTTTAATGAGTGAGGCAGATATTTCAAGTTGGCTGGGCAGGCGAGCCTTGGCTGTCCTCTCTCTGAAAGACAGCACCTCGCATTTGTGTGCGAAGGGATGCCAGAGGATATGATAGGGATTCACATTTTTGTGTGGGAGTGATTTGTATGGCTGACATTCTTTGGGAGGACGATGGTTTGGGATGTTTCAAGATATTAAATGGACAATGGCAGGCAATTTGAGTGCCATAAGAGAAATGCAAATAGTGACCTGCCCTCTCTGTTACAAAATACACCTCTGTGTTTTCAGCAGACCGGTCATTCTTAGCCTGTGATTCACAGATCGTTGATGGGATGGGGAGACTTCTTGAAATGGTAATACAAGCGTCGTCAGCCTGAGAAAAGGAACCCTCTCTTTTCAAACCTCGTCGAGTTCGTTGATTAGAAAGATGCTCCTCCAAATGATCCCACTTATAGGGTATTTTTATTCGTATTATCAGAGTTGCTAAAACTTGAGTGAGTCTAGGGGCTGAACTGCTTGAATTCTGGCATGATTTATTTTTTTTTAAATCTTTTAATTACTATTTTTTTTCTTTGCGTTGCTTTATCTCCAATTTGGAGTGGGTAAATTCCTAGGAAATTCATGTGTTTACCCCTGTAACTGCATCTTTAATACGGGTTGACCCAAGAAGCTCAGGAAATACTTATTTGGCAAACAAAGTTGCAAAGATATGATTTACTTACCACTTCGTTTAACCATACAGTACCTAACATAAGCTAACAGATAACACTTAAAATCCACAGCACGTCAATCAACCTTCCTTTCTTTTCATAGTCACGATTGTTATAAATACATTATTGTTTAAAATTTTAACACTTGAAGTCAAGGGACCTCTTAAGTCATTTTGCAGGTAAACTTTTACAGGTTGAACTTTCAACTAATTCTTCAGAACGACAAGCACACGGTTTTTAAAATGAATATTTGTGTAGGAGTATGTTTCAATTTATGGAAATGGGATCTAATTAGTAAGATTCTCTAAAGTAAGAGAATTATTATTTTCTATTATTTGTACAGTCATCACTAGGTGGAGGCATACTTTACATATTCTATTGAAAGTGTCATCTGGTATGGGCTGAGATGAATTGCATTGATACTGCGTAGTTCAGTGAAATGTTTTTAACCTGAACTGTTGAAATAATGTGTTACCACTCAGACAGACTAAGCAGATTTGTGCTTTGACCACTTCTGCTGCTCAAAAACAATGAAAATTGGGTATTTTTTTTAATCGTGAGCCATACAGTGCCACGAATGTCTTGGATCTCTTGAATTAATTTAAGAACAAGCACATTGTTAAGATGTGATAAAGTTAAAAGGAGACACAAAGCATGGAGCAAGATATTAGAATGACTCATATTTATCAGTTTTAATACCCCACGCTGCAGCACCTACATGTACCTACATGTACCTTCATCCATGTAGGATGAACTGATTATCTTTTTGACTGTCTTTTAATCACTTTAGCCATGTCCAGTCCCAGCCCAATATTTTGTCATGGTACAGGGCCACCAGCTGAAACACTCACATCACCCAGGCTGTCCATATTTACTCCGGGGGTAGGTGTTATGCAGTTGGGCAGGTATAAGCAGGACCACGCTCTTGTGCTTCTGAGCGGATAGGGCAAAGCCTATGCAGGATTGGCCATGTCTAGCACAGCCCAAGTTGAGTGTTTAGGAGCTGCATGTGGAAACTCTTGGGTGTGAATGTGGGAGTCATAGACTTGCTGTCTCTTTCTCCATGCTTTGAATACCTTATTATGACTCTCAACAGCTTATAATAACCATTGGCTTTTATTATGGGAGTTACTGGAGGAAGGAAGGTCGTGATGCACAGATTATAAATGGACTCCTGTCCATTGGAGTAAGGCATCCTGAGGAAAGTGAGGGAAATGGAGGTTTACACCTCTCTCATTGTAATGAGCTTTGGAGAAAGGCAGTGTGACTGCTGAAAGAAATTTCCTGCACTTTATTGCTCCAGGGTGGCACAGTGGTCACAACAGTGACCTCCAGTTTTGTCGCCAGCCTCGGGCTGCTGTATCCCTATGGGGACTGGCTCTACCCTCCTTTGGGGCTGTCAGCCCCTTACACACAGGGTAACGTGCTTCTGTCAACTCTTCCTTAGGGCCAAGAAAACACTGAAATGGAGCTGAAATACACACCTTTTTTTTTTTTCTTCTTTTTTTTCTTTTTCCTTTCTTTTTTTTTTTCCCCGTCTTTATTTTTAATGACTTGGATTTGGAATCACACTTTTAATAATTACATTCACGATCTAAAATTAAATAAACATTTTGTTTAGCGTTCAGAGAATTGCCAACAAGTGTGCAAGGAAGGGATGTCCAGCAATTTATCAGCCTGTAGAATATAATTATAGCAATATTTTGAAACACACTGGTTATAGATTTGTTTTGATATACGGAATGTAAATAATCAGTTTTGATTCTTCTGTTTCAAATGGCTTTATTTTTTTTTGTAACCAAGGCTCTTGAATAACAGTCCCTCAAATCAAGCTGTTACTCCTGGGAAATTCTGTAGAGCCATTTGATAAATGCACACCTGAAAAAAAAAAAAGCTGGAAAATTCTGTCAGACAGACTGATGGGAATTCCCAGGTTTGGAAATGGAAGTTCTGAAGGAAAACAATGACAGTGTGGTACAGCTAAAGCTGCAGTTGGAGTGAAAAGGAACGTTTTCTCACCATTGCATAGATTTTCTTCTAGTTTTCACGGCCATTCTGGTAACAATCTATATAATCTGGATTAAAAAAAAAAAAGGGCAAAGTAAGGAGTAAGGCAGACTAATGTGTATTGGAACATAAAATAGACTTTACTCAAGTAGGAAAGTGTGAAGAAATATGGTAAAATTGAATGTAAACAAAGAAATGGGGAAAGTAAATGTGGGAGTGAAGAACTGTGCAGGGAGTAGGAACAATGTCAGAGAAGATCAAAGGAAGGGAAGCCAATTTGTTCATGTATTGAGTAATAACTGAGAAATAGCAAGGTAAAGGATTGGAATGATGGGTCAGAATATCACAAATGAGAACGGAAAAAAACAAATATGTAGCTGTAAAGGAGGTGTACTTCTTTTTCCCCCTTTTTTTCCTCTTTTTTCTCTCTTTCTTATGTTATGTTATGTTATTTATTTATTTACTGGGGGGGGGGGGGCGTGGATCAATTATCAGCTCCATATCCTGGTGTTTCAGGAATCTTTAATAATTACAAGTCTTATTTTCATTCTCTCTCCTGCACACACACTCCGTCTCGCTCCCCCTTGCAGGCAACACTTCTCCACTTTCGCAGATTTCAGAGGGTAGGAGGATCTCAGGGGTTCTTTGCAAGATGCTTCTTTCCCACCGCAGAGTGTGGCATTGCCAGAACTCTTCAGGGGACTCTCTGCCAGCAATCCTTAAAGCTTGCAAAGGAGTGGGAGAGGATTTGCATACTGCCCAAGCAGGGCCAGATATTTACCTCCTCCCTCTCTGCTGAATAGTGCTTAATTGAGTAAATAATGACACTGAAATCATTGCAGGATTTTCAGAGTAGGTGCTGTGCTATGTCAGGCTATTAGGGACTGACTCTTTCCTGTTCCCCCCGCCTCCCCTCTTCAGATGCTCCTTTTATTTTTTAAATTCAAACCTGGATTTCTCTTCACCTGTAATTTTTTCCTTCTAATTTTGCCTGTCTCTGGTCTTGTTTTGCTTTCCGTTGCACTCTGTTTTACATTTTTCTATTTTAATAACATATTTTAAGTCATTTTTCTCCTGTTCTCAATGTGATGACAGTATATCCTGATGGAAAGATAATAATGCCCAAGGAGGTTTTCTTTTATGAATTCTGCTTGTGTTACTTTCACATGCACAAATATATCATCTTGATTTCTAGCTCTGGGTCATTTCATTGCTCTTGTATGTCTTGCTACGAGATGTTTCCTGTAATTAAAAGATTAGGTTAAATAGATTATTTGTGCTGCCCTGTCTACATAAATGTTCTTTTTCTGTTCCTCTAGATACTGGCTTTTGTGTTTTAAGGCAATGTTGTGGTACATGAAGTTGCATCATGTCTCCTTTGTCTTCAAGCTGCTGACTTAGTGGTAACAGAAGCAATCAAACGAGACATTTACTGCCAGAGCCTCATAGGGTCAGTGAATTAACAGGTGCCAATAAGTTCTAAAGAAGTGTTTTAATCGTTTCTGAAGTATTTAATTAATGGACTTTTTTGAGGAGTGGTGACTGAGCAGACATAAGGCTGATAAATATTTAATGCTTGTAGCTAGGGAACTTTTTCTCCCTTTCATGTAATTTGAGGTGTTTGCTAATGGAAAACAAACTAAATTGTTGCGTAGCATGCAATCAGTGAAAGCTGCTATTAGACTGTCCAAGACTTGAATACCTACCAGGAATTTATCTATATGTGCTGTAATATTTTTGTGTTAATAGTCTGTCTTGTTTAAACAGAATTTTGGAGTCAGATTTCTTGCAGGAAGCATTAACCTATGTATTACCGGCTGCTTAAGTGTGCAGTTCAGAGGCAGTTGGGCGAGCTTCTAAGATGAGGTTCTTGCTGTGAACAGTGGACCTTAATTGAGGTGCAGATTTGTCGTGCTTTTCTCACGTCTGGCGACAAAGATTTGTTCTCTTAGACAAGAAATAGGTTACATCTGGTATTGAAGGCAAATCCTTCAGCAAAAGGAGCCAGTTACGATGCAGAAGTCCTGCAGCCACATTCACATCAGCTCAGCTTCTCGTGGCACCCCTCTACTGAACACAGGGACTCCTTAGCACAGCTCGGGTTTGCACTGGAAAGCCAGCGGGCTGCCTGAGGACGTGGACAGAGATAACGTAGATGCATATATAAAAGATTATTTATGACACTGAAATCATTGCAGGTTTATTTAATACGCTAAACCATCACTGATGATACTGGGATTTAAACTATACGATGAGGTCTTACAATACTCAAAATGCTCCCTTAAGTGGGGACCAGTGCTGTAATTCTGCAATCACGCAAGTAAAAACTCATCCTTTCAGTCTCTGATTCATTTAAATATCAATGTTAGTATTTACGTACGTTATTAAGTAGTCTCTCTGAACACAATGACTTCATATTCAAGTGTGTGCATAGTAGCTTTCTTGGATTGTCATGACCTCAGTAACTTGTTTGTTTTACTGAACGCTAGAAAGAAGATTCCCAATGGGCTTGCTGGTGTACGTAGTATTCATGGCACTTACTTTTAAAAGTAAGAGCAATAATGCCTTACTTATAACGATGCATAAAAATACTATTTACTTCTTCTCATAGCCTGTTTTTTTTCAATTTAGAGGTATGTTTCCATTCCTGTTTGTTCCCCCCCCCCAAATCCTGAGCCCTTACTCTGCAGTAAAAGAGCTATTTCTTTGCATCTCTGTATCTTTTTTCATTCACTTACTATCTGCAAACCTTTTACGGTGGAGTATGTGATGTATCCATTTATTATCTCTGGGGATGGTTAGTGTACTAGAATGAGTTTGAAGTCATCCACGTTTTCTTTCCATCTCTGTAGAGTACGGAGAAGATTGTGCTTATTAGCAGTCAAGTTAAAATAATTGGAAATAGAAATAATAATAACAACAGTGGTCAACGTGTTTGTTAGCTCAGCCGCAATGGTTTTGGTTTTCTGCTTAACTCAATGAATATGTACGTGGCAAATAGAGGAAAACAGTCCTTTTTGTGAATTTGATGTATGCAAAACTGATAATGCTGTTATTGTAAATGTAGATAATATCTGCCAATGTGATTAAAAATACGCATCTGCCCTCTTTGTAAGTGATGTTTAGTTGCTGGCTTTCTGGTTTTGTCTTCTAGAGACAACTGTGCCAGTCTGAGTAAGTCAGACAGTAACTTCGCTTGGACAGACACTCACTTTGTTACTTTTTGTTCATAAATGCAGTTAACAAGTTCTTTTGTACTTCTTTGAGTGTTAATTGATGTAAACAAAGTCTGCATTTTATCTAATCCCACTGAAGCTTGTTAAAATTAGAGATGTGCCAAATTATTCCAAAGCAGGTTGTAAAGTAAGTGAACCATTAGATCTACTGGCTCACAAATGGCATAGTCAATGTGCGTTCTGTTTGCTTCCTTTTCAGGGTCTGTTTATGTCAGAACTTTCAAATCACAGTTTTTTGCATCTTTAATATTGTGTTTAGTTAATCTGCAAGGCAGAAGTATGAAACAAGCAGCAGGGCTGAGCATGACTGAAGCTATTTCTAAAAGAGTCTATATATCTGCTCCTAATTGAGTTTACCTAGATAGAAGCCAGCTTTGTTACTTTTTATATCCAGCATTTTCTTTTCACCGAGATGCCCATGTGTTAGCACTTCTTCTTTGCAGGATTTGTAATTTGCAAAATAATTAGCTATTACTGTGCTGGTTTTTTAGTGATGGTGTCCTAACGAACAAGGCATTGTTCTAGACCAAGCTAATCACTAGGGCATAGAGTTAGCCTTAAGTCATCAACTCTGTGATAGTAAAGTTAGTGGGATTGATATGATTGCATGTGTCCTGGTTGCAGCTGAAATGGTTTAGTTTGGTTTGGAGCCTGGAGAACAGTTCCACACTCAAATCTGGATGGGTGATAGTCTTGTAGTTAAGTTCACCTCACCTAGCTTCTGTATGGATAGCACTGTGGTCAGGACAGTCAACGGGTCAGTATGAATCTCAAAATCAAGTACTATCAATATAAGTCAATTAAGTACTAATTTCACATGCTATCCTGAGTTAGTGATTTGTTAACTTGTCTGTGCTGTATGCTGCATTGCCAGTGCTGCTCTTCTCTAAGTCCTTCAAAGCTGGATGTGTTGGCTCTTGGTAGGTATTGAAAAATGAAAATCTCAAAGATCAGTATATATAGATGCTTTTCTATCTTATCTTTCAAAATTTACTGCTTTTTTTTCTTTCTTTTTTTTTTTTTTTCCTAGCTGCCAGCACCATAGCATCTAATCTTTCTAGCAAACAGGTGGCTCTTGCAGCATGCTTTACAATCAGTCAGACTTTGGCTCAGTCTAATTTGCTTAATCATATTAATTAATTACTTTTGTAAATGTCAGAAAAGTTAAGCACACATTTTACTTTTAAAAAGGATTTTTGAAGATCTTTCTAGTAAATATGTAACTTTGAAATATCTGAAGTATTTTTACTGAAATTCAGAGTGGAGTTGCTCTATGCATTACAAGTGAAACATTCAACTTCCTCGGTCTTCTTTCGCATAGCAAACAGACTTATATAGCTGTGAATTGATTTTGTATTTTATATCAGCTTAATCAAATGATGCCAACTAATCTAAGTTTATGATCTGCACGTCACCTAGTTTATTTGGTAGTTGCAATGTAGTGTTGTTGTGTTCAGTGTACTCTCCAGGGAAGGAAATGCTTTGAATGCAAGGTAAAACCTGTAGCATAAAAATGATTGGGTTTCACACAAGTGTCTTTTCCTTCTAAACAAAGATTTGATTGCTGAGTAGAGGTGGTATTTTTTTTCCCCTCAAATACTGGCAACCCCAAATTCAATTTGAGAGTAAGAAGTTAAGGTTGTACATCACCCAAGATGGAACTCATAGTTATTGTGAGCAATTTATGCTATTTGTTAACAAGATTTTGACACTGGTCAAAATTGGACACTTGATTTAATTCGTTATATTAATGGAAGGTTGAAAACAGCCACAATACAAAGGTTGACAGTTTTTTACAGTACTGTTTTTCTGCTTCTGCGTCATATCTGTATTTAGATAATAGGCGGTTGTCTAGTAAGAAACAGAGAGATCAAAGCATAGGTGATGTTTTGAGTGATGGTGGTTCTGAAGATAAAAATACTGAGGTTGTACAGAAGTCTGCAGTTACCGAGTTGTAGCAAACCTAGGTGAAATGAAGGGAAAATAATTGTTCCTACCCCGGGAAGCCTTGGGGGATTCACTTGAAATGAAGCCTAATTGACTAACAAATCTACAAATGGTGCCTTTCCTTACATCTGACCATTTTGTGCACTTATCGTAATTTCTTTCTGCTAACACGTTTTCGGACTAATGGCATCTGATGCGTTCAGTTTCCATTGCCAGTCTGGTTGTAGATCGCGTGCTCCAGATGTGCACTGTAACATCACTGTCCTACAGCAATAAGTCCTTCTGTTCCCATCTGTAACTGTATTTAGCTTTGAGTAGGACAGTGCCCTTTACCTACCACTTCTCTTTTCTCCAGTCTGTACGGAAGCCTGAGTCTTTTGAACAAACAATAACATAAAAAGCTTAAAAAACTGCAAGCTTTCTGCTGTATGATGTGGTCAGGTTAGTCATCAGCTCTCCTATTAACTCAATATTGAGCCGTAAGGAAGAAACAAATGCATCTGGATGTATATGTTTGTACCTGTGTGAGTGTAGTGTTTCTTTCTGTCTCATGACATCTCCAGGCACTGATGCCAGCTTAGCATCAACAGCATAAAGGTGTCTTGATGTCCTTGCCTCGGGGTTTACTCAGATGGCAGAGGCAGTGCCTGCATGAGTGTATATTGTCTGTAGGTCTTTACAAAGAGGCAGTCCGTGAATGAAGGCCTGGAGCTGACATTCATCTAGAACTTTCTCTAAAACTAGTATTTCATTGAACCAATGTATTTTAAAAGAATGTAAGCTTTCTATGACGTGTGTTGAGAAGTGTTCTTCTGATGCAGAGTGAAATATGCTCTCAGTGATAGTCCACAGCCGCAAGTTGTGTAGGCCAGACATTTTTGTTACCATTTAGGCTTGCTCCTGTACTGCTGATTCTGCCAGGTTAAAACCGGTCTTAAGACATAAACCCTTGAGGATTGCACTGTTTCATGCACGCTCTTGCTGTTGTACAGTTATTAATATATTCTAAGCTACTAGTTTGGATGGAAGCTTCCAATTTTCTTCCAACTATGCGTGGAAATAACAGGCATTATATAAAGGCAAAGTAAGCACAAGGGCTTGTTTTAATTGTCTAGGAATTTCTCCCTTTGATTTTGAAGGATGGCTGTGTGTGGTGTTTTTACAGTGAAACAAAATGAAGGTTAAGTCAGTACTTGGCCTCATTCACTTCAAAGTTCACTAAATCTCACCAGTCCTTCAGCCAGCTTGGGGTAAATTTAAGCAGAAGAAGGCAGATTTTGTGTGGATCTGAACCAATTGATGTTTTTTGGCAGAAACAATAGAAAACATATTACACTGTGTTTTTATGTTTGTTTCCTCACACTGTGTGGTTTTGTCTGGTTTCTCTGCAAGCAAGGTTCAAGCTGGCGAGCCACGCAGTTTCCTTTTGATTTCTTTGTTGTTCATTTATTGGAATTTGAGATTGGAAGCAGATACAGTGGATGCAAACCCAAGCGAGCCAAAATGTTTTCAGACTGCCTGTGTAGCCCTGCCTGAAAGCTCAAGTCATTGAATTTTCTACAGCAGAGATATTAAGCTAATTCTTCCAACTCTTCTGGAATGTATGTTTCCATTAGGATGGATGTATTCACATAAACTAGTTATTTTAATATTCTTCTGAACTGGAATGCAATTACTCACTCAAATTAGCCTTTCAAAATATTGATTAAAGGGATGTGACATTCTGATCCTTCACAAGAGTGTGGTCAAAAACTCGAAATTTGCCAACGTTCAAGATGTAAGCACATGAAATAGAGTACAAACACAGGTTATGTATACTCCATCTGCATCAATAATATTTTAAAAACTTAATCAGTATAATATAGCTCGACAGAATTGCACAAGATAAACTAATATTTTCAGTTCAATTGCGTAAAGGCAGTTTAAAAATAGGATTTACCATTTGATCTTGCATTGTTTTCCTGAGGAAAGAACATCTGGAAGCTGTAAGAAATGATAATCCAACATAAAATATACAAATGTACAAATTTTACCCTAATGCTCTAGACAAGTCAATATGGCAACCAGTAGAAAATGATCTGCTACTTACTAGCACACTTTCAGGATCAGATCCTAATTTTTCTTTTTAACATTTGAATATTTTTGATGTCTACAGACAAGTCCAGACTGAACACTGGGGCACCAGCTTCACATCTGAAGTTGTTGTTTAGCATCTGGCTCCCACCTGCCCACTTAGCATAATTACTAAGCATCAAAAACCATTTTGCTCTTCTCCAGACTTCAAAGCCTCAAAGGATAGACTTTGTGCTCCCCAAAGAGCCTGCCATGCTCATCACTGGGGCTGTATGGCTTGGGGGTTTCTTGCAAACTGCCTCCTGTGACCCTGTCTGTCTGTCCCGCTTCCCATGGAGGAGGGAGACTGGAAGTCCTGTGACCAAACAGAGCAGTAGGAAACACAGGGGAAATTTTCCACTGTTTTACTAAGAGGAAAAAGTGACCCTCTTTCTAGATAATAGGAACAGAGCACTTCATCTAGGGTCTGTCCCTCTTGAATCTACCCACCCTCTTTTTTTCCTTTTTTTAATCTAGATGAAATGCTGTGTATGAGGACTCTGACCCTTTCCTTCTACTGGAATGAGATGTTAGGAACCCAGTCTTCTAGTATGAGAGAGGATTTCTATGGTATTCCTTCCTAAGGCTGCGCTTGGGAACTGCCTGGGGCAGTAGGCTTGCCCATCTCCAGTTTCTTGTGTGGCATTTTCCTCACTTGGAGTTTCCATTCCACTTTTACCAAGGGCAGCTTTTCAGGAATTATGTATCCTCGGTACATATCACTGGCTGGAGGAAAAAGAACAGCTTAGAACATAAGACTATTCCTTTCTGAAGCGTATTTACTCCCATCACAGCCCTGCTCAGCATGATATTTCTGAGATGGATGTGAGCACTGACCTACCAATGCTGTTGCCTTTGTAACACAAACACTGTGCAGCCCTGGGTGTGGATAGGAACACCTGCTGCCTGCTCAGGAATTAAAAGATACCTGACTTTCTGAAATATGTTTCCGTGAATATATGCAGAGTAAACATATATTTTGAGAGCAAAAGCTGCAGGTGAATAGCGTGTATGTTCAGTGCACATTAAATGGAGATATGTATATGCTTGGTTATGGAGGTGTTGCTCTTTCTTGCTTTGATTGCTTTAGCTTGGGATGATTTCGAGGTGTTTTGTAATGAAAAAAAAACAACGCAGCCCTCAAATTTAAAGTCAGACCTTCCTAAGAATGTTTTACTTCATTTTTCTGTATGGGTTAAGGCAAATGATAAACATCAGTAGTGTTTTCAGAGCAAAAGTGGTTTAGATGAAGGGCAGAAACAAAGAAAATACGTCGGATGCATTAGGACAGGAGTGAGTTAAGAGTCTTTGAGAGCGGTTACTCTGCTAGTCCAAATAATGACTAATTACCATGGCAATCCTTATGTTCTGTGCCATACGGACCCCGCCATTCCTACTTAAAAACACTAATGGCAAATATACATTGCAAACAGATGCCATGTGCACATATCATTTGAAAAGGCTTTTAAGAAAACAAGATTGCTGGTCCTTGGATAGAAGCATAGCAGTTGCACTGCAGAATGGCAGAGCACCAGTGCTTGCCATCCCGCCAGAGAGCACCCATATGTGCCAACACCCCAAAGGGATCATGGATGGAGAAAGAAAGCCTGGCTCAGATTTGGGCTCAAATCATACTCTCCAGGTAGAGCTTTTCTGTGAGAGTAGTGCACCTTGGTCTTAAAATGTGAGCACAGCACAGGCTGAGCTGTCCTAATTAGCTTCCAACTGGTGTTCCTCAGCTGCTGCACAATAAGCTTGGAAATCCAGACTGCTCGATAGCTTGGGGGTCTCCATCTGAAGGACTGTCTGGATGAAGGAATTTGCAGGTACTCCCACCCTAGAAATGAATTGCCCTCTGTACACTTTGAGCTACCTCATACTCAGCACAGCCCACCTGCCATTGGCTACGCCCTGGCCAGCACCATTCACCTTATGGCAGCTCTGAATTAAAAAATAAAAGCAACTCATTTGTAATCCAGAGGCCAGAGCAGCTGTGTTATGAATGGGAGGAAGGAGGAGAGGTGAGGACTGCGTATGGCACAGGCCTGGCACATGGGAGCCCTGTGGAGCAGGGCTGCAGCCCCTCAGTAATCCCACACCTGTGTCATCTCCATGCAGGCTCTGGGTAAAGCCTTGACTTCAATAATGAATCTGTTCAGGAGGGAAAAATATCTGTCGAAAGCAGATATCTTTTGAATTACAAAGGGCCAGTAATTTGAAAATGTGTAGTTAAATTCTGGCAAGGATGAAGCACCAACAGTTGCCAGAACCCCATGCTGTAAAATAAAGCAAAAAAAAAAAAAGAAAAAGTTTGGCTAGCAACTGATTGCTCTGGATCCTACCACTGTATTCTGGGTTAACCATCAGTGAACCTTGTATAAAATGAAAGCAGAGGTCTTTTTAGGCTTGATGAAGATCAGGAAGTTTTTATTCATGGAGCCTCGGTAGATGCTCAGCCTGCTGAGAAATTGCAGGGGCGTGTGGTCTCTCCCATCACTCAGCTTAGCCATGCTGCTGGCAGCAGGACCTGTCCCAGGGACAGAGAGACTGTGGGTGCAGTTCTGCCAGTCAAAGCTGAGCTGATGTTAAGCTGAAGTTTCCCAAATGCTGGTGAAAACTGTGTCGAATATGGACTGCCATTTATGTCGGTGACTGATGTCATCAACCTGATACAGCAGCGCAAGATCAAGGAAAGGAAGCTATAACCAGCAATGCCGTGGCAATTCCTGAAGCAATCATGAGGTCTTTATTAATGAGACATGAACTCACTGACTTTAACAGAATAAGCGTATTGAAGAAAATGCTTTTTTTTTCCTCTTGAAATATGAAGTTTTCAATGTGCTGAGCTTTGAAAGAGGAAGGCATACTGTGATCTTGTAATTATTCAAAGTGACATCTTTAGGACATTCAAATATTTTAAACTTAATCTCAGTTTTCCTCCAGATACCTCCTCTCCTGTCCTTCGTGTTAGTCCTACACTTTTATTGCTTTCTAGCACTGCAGTACCAGGCCCTTTGGAATGATGCTTACGATACACATTCCTCCAGACAGTCTTTCACACTTCATAAGGCTCTGAACTATCATTAATTAGGAGACATTTCCTTCTGAAAGTCCCCTGTATCTCTTTGAAGGTGCATGAAGAGAGATATATGTATCTGCTCCTCACCAAATTAATAGTTTCTCCCTGTTGGTCATTATTGCTGTAGGATAGTGATATCTGTCCTGGTGTCACCGAACATAGTGAAATACAGAAAGATCATAGAAAACATTTATGCATCCAAAGGCAAAGAGGTGTTATGCTTCTGCTTGAGTCTATGTGTAATGACTGTGCTCAGCCGAGCCCTATCCATGCAAGAACCAGCTGCATTAATCTCTCCAGTTATTTTTTTTTTTCAGCAAATCATACTATTTGTTTCAAGCTGCATCTTTTATAAATGATCCAACAGTATGACTTTATTATTTTCAGTGTATTTGAGACGTTAAAACCTATTTCTACTTCTTTTCTTCCTCTAACTTCTGACTGAAAATAAGACTGGGTGTTTTATGCTATTACACTTTTTAATGGTTCTCTGTACAGGGGAAGAGCACCTGGTCCCTACTTTCATTCCTTTATACATAGGCTAAAGCCCAGTGTAAAAAAAACTCAACCTTTCCACGAAACTTGAAGACGTTTATCTATGTTATGTGTATTTGGACCCTTAGGAATCTTTTCTATCTGTCCCCCAGGACATTATGGGACATTTTCCTTGTATATCTTAGTGGGATTGCTCAGCACCGTAACCATTCCATCTACCTCCAACTTCACCTGAAGGGCAAAATCCTTAAATCTTGACACAATACTGATAAATACGTGGAATTATTAAAGTTGCCATCTCAGCAGAATAGGATTGCTGCTGCCTTTGTTCTCAGGGGAATACATATTTCACCCAGTAGCAAGACACCCAACTGCTGCTACAATCACAACTCTCTGAAATGCCTTTAAGCTAATCATCTTTGAACATAAGCCTTTGTTGTTAAATCAGGGACCTTCTAGATGCAAGGCACAGAAACCTTTTTTGTTTTTTTTTTTTTTTCTCTCCACCTTGCACAAAACAGCTTTAAGCCTGTCACCGCTGACAGTAAGGTTCAGTGATCTGTCAACATTCACCCCTGATAAAGACAGTGAGAGAAATCCGTGGCTCTGGAGAGTTGAGTAGAGACCAAACAGTATGTTTGCAAAAGAGCATTTTTATATGTTTTCTTGTGACAGCACTGGTTTAACAGAAAATAGTTGGAGTGTGCCAGAAAAAGGGTAAAAAAGAAAGGGGAAAAAAAAAGAAGGAAAAAAGACAGTGGTAGTAAGTTAGGCTAGCATGACATGATGGATCTGGGCTATGACAAACAGAATTGGAAAAAAACTTCCCTGGGGACCAACTATACCAGGTTTGCTGAATTGTATTTCTCGATTTCTTACTGTGCAACAGTGCTTTTTAGTGTTAGATTGACTGGGCTTCAGAATATTTTTAAAATTGTACAAATCAAAACCCATGTAGCTTAAAAATGAAAGATGTAAAAGGTTTAGGAGTTTGATGTATTGAAAGGCATTCTGTATTCCCTCATGTGAGTATTAAATGTACACTTTGTCTGTTTGATGAATTTTAAATCTTTGTGGATTGCGACATGCACCACAGCAGTTTAGGGGGTATAAACCTTGACTGGAGAACAGCATAAAGGGTGTGCAGTGGTCAGGCTTCAAAATAAGCTATTCCTCACTTTTTTTTTCTGATTTGCCTAGGTGCTGCAGTACGTACCTAATCCAATTTATAGAGAGCCAAGTAAGAGCAGTTAGTTAGGCAAAAATCATGAGGAATTCCTCTTGGGTCCAACTAACTCTGATGAAATTGAATGCGGAGATACTATGTCTTGTTTTAATTTCAGTGTAATAAGAAAAATGGAGGAAAAATTTATGAAGAAAGTCAAGAATTGATACTTCGAAATGCAAAATGCCTTTATTCAAACCTACTGTCATGTCAAACAAGGGTCGCACTTGGTGACAAGCAGAGTGAAGAGAGAAGGCTTCGGGAGCTTGAAAAATAACATTAGATGACATTCATCCACGAATCTCTGGTTTCTGGGTATGTCAGAGAGTGCTGACATAGCAGGCCGGCAAGGCAAAGCATGCTTTACTGAGTCCTGTTATTACTCCATATTTAATTCTTCCTTCCAGTGAACAAAATCTCTCTCTCTACTGAAGTAGTGTTTTCTACAACACCTTTGTAAAGTGCTCCCGTATGTAAAATCTTAAGTCGATAATGTAGGTTATAAAATATAAACAAAATATAATATGAGAATTTTTTTTGAATGTGTTTTTCATATCTGTGTTAAGTGTAGCTGAGAAGTCATTGAAGTGAGGGATGGACTGCTGGAGCATTAGGAATGGAAAGGTTATGGTGAAGGAGAGAAGAGCAGTCTAAGCCTTCCTGCAACTACGTTGCGTTCAAATGAAACCAAATTTGTTCCTCTTTCCTCGCTCCTCTTGAAAAGTTCCCTTTCTTCTCTGTTTTAGTTTCCTAGCGTTTAGCATAAGGGCTGAGTTCTTGAATTTCTGATACCCAATTTTAAATTTTGGAGAGATTTTGGAACAGATTCATGGCTGAGTACTCGGATAAAAGCATCTTGTGATCACGTGAAAATCTAATGGTAGGTGCTCATCTGAGCCTGGATAGACATCAAGTGATGAAAGAATGTAAGGCTTATTTTTCAGATCTCAATAAGTACGTTAACTTCTTAATATTCATAACAATTTCCTAATATAGAAAAGCTTCATTATATTTAATTGCAGTTGGAGAAAGGGAAGATGTAAATACAAAAACAGGACGCAAATATTTTATCAAACAGCATTGAAGAGCTATTACTCCTAGATCTGAGGAAAAACACCCTGTGAGACAGTGGGTATTGTGTGTACCCCAGATCATAGCTACTTTAGTTCAATGTCTAATGAGGTAAAAACCAACAATAATCTGAAGGGACTTTATTAATAAAGTCTTCTCCATTCCATGACCTTCCAGCTTGTATCATCAAAGGTCACCTGTGAGTTTATAAGTAAATTCTGGACTCCGAAAGGGAGATCGTGGTGCTGTTGCCAATTGCTGTGACTCGCATTATCAGTCATGGTGCTGCCAATCACTGTGCTGATGCCTGTCAAGTTTCCACTGCTGCCAAACAGAATGTAAAATTGACAGGGAATATTGCAGTGCTCGTCAAGTGCTGTGATACCTCTGCCTTCAGGAGGGCGGGTACCTGGGGTTACAGACAGGATCAGGGCTTGGGAACGCTTTGTTCCTGTCTTGACACTTGTTAAAACTTATTAATTTTAAAAATGAAGTGTACAATTCACCCCCAGTCAGATACCGACTGCAAAATTATTTCCACAGATTGGAGTAACATTATCTGATATTATTTTCATTATAAGGCTCGCACGGAGATGTGAAATAAAATCAGGATAGGATTAAATTTTTGACAGTGGAAACAAATACTCATTAATTCTGCAGTCTAAAGTTTTGAGGGTTGATTTGTATCTTTTTATAATATGTACCGTGGTCAGTTCCAAAAATCTGTCTGCGTGTTTCTTTTTTATTTGACACGGTTTCTCAGATTTCAGAAAGTTCTCTTCCACCTATTGCTACATACTTAGGTCTTTCTGCACAAAAAAAATTAAATACACGAATTTGGTGTTTGTGCATCCATCTGTACAGTGGTTCGTTAATCATCCATAAAGTGTAAGATTTTGCAGATGTAATGTAGGCAAAAGAACGCAGCCAGCTGGACTTGTAGATTTGTAGTAGGGCAATGACACGCCAAAAATACTTTGCCGTTGCAGCCTGACACTACAGTTTCTGTAGAAATGAGAAGACTCATGAATACATTCAAGAGAAGTCAATAGCTTGTGCAGCTATGGAGAATTATTTAATTAAATCTGCAAGCTTTCGAGGAAGCCATAAAAATGAGGTTAATATGTCAGACTAATAAATTCTATATAATTAAGCTCCCCAAATATAGAAATTTCAGAATACGTTGCTAAACGTATCACGGTAGGGACATCAATTTATTTAATCTTAACGTTGTTGCATTGTCTCCATGAACTTCCATTGGTGTCACAATAAGATTATTATGACAGCACCATTAAGCCCTGTTCAAATGAATGAGGAATTAGTGTCATGATGGAAACAGCTGCAGCTAAGAGCTGCTGTCTATGATCAGTAGTTATTTTCAAAAATTCAAATATTTTGTTATCACAATAGTTATATTTTCTCTTTAGATGTGTATATAGTATGATGAAGAAACCTGAGTTTTCAAGAAACTCTCGAATCAAACTGTAAATGTATTGCCAGATATGTTTTTTTGTTTGTTTGTTTGTTTTTCCGTACGGTGTTAATCATTCCAGCTCCATGTGCAGTAACATCCCTTATGTATATAAAGCCTGGATATACTGCTAGATTTTAGGACAAGTGATAACCCATAAGAAACCTCTGTTGTTGAGAATCTCCCTTTAGTTTATCGCCCGCTTTCCCCTTTTCCCAGAGGATAGATAACAAAAAGGACCTTTCTTCAGTCACTGCAGCCATAGTGAAGGTGGGATGGAGACCATACCAATGGCATGGGCCACGAGTTTAATGGCGTAGGGGGCAGAGTCCTCTGAGCTCCTTCTTTGAAAGCCATCCACCCTTGGTTACGCATCCATGAGCCTTTCTGTGTGGTGCTGTTCCACCTTGAGGCGGCAGTTCTGAAAGCACTCACATGCCAGCAATACGTATCACAACTTTCCTTAAATAATAATGGATTTGTAATGACTTTAGAATTTGTAACCCTTTAAACGTTTTTTTTTTTCTTCATGTATTATACATTGTGAGCTCTGTAGAACTGTAAAGAAACACACTTAGATTTATGGGTTTGTATTTCACATACGTTGTGCTATTTAACAGAAGATGAAAATATATTATTGATAATATAAAAAAGAGTGTAGAGAGTTCATTAGGCAAAGATACATGTCTGCAGTGTATCTATCCATACCTAAATGACGATTCTTCATGCTTTTCAGGGCAGATTTAGATTAATATGCGTGTTTCAGGACCAAAGTAAAAGTCTAAATTTATTTAAAATTTTAAGCTCCATGTTGGGAGCGTTACAGAGTGTTTGCATTGAAATCCGTGTTGTTTTATAGTTAATAGCATAAGTAACTATTTCAACAAGATCACAGCCTTACGGATTCTTTGTGGCGCTTAGGAGGAATTATTATTATTCTTCCTAATAGAGATTTCAACGTTTAAACAGGATGTTTGGAGCTACTTCCTGCCTGTGTAGCAGTTCCCATTCTGCCTTCAAGGCTGCTAACTTTATTATGTCCCAGTGAAATGCCAGCGCAGTGTTTCATGGCAAAAGCTTCTCCTTATCCAAGTGGCATGCCCTGTCACTCATCACCTGCACGTATCCTTTCTCACGCGCTCCAACCTACTACAGTATTTCTGTGCCCTACGCTTCAAATAGCGCAGACTGCTGAAACATGGGAGGTCATTTCATTCATTCCTGCTGCTTCCTTGGGGCATTTTAATGGCTGCTGTGCTCTTAGGAGAAAAGCAGTAATGTGAGACACACAGTCGTATCCCCGGGCCTTGGGGAACAACGGCTCTTCTGTGCAAATGGAGCATAAGCACCTGTTGTAAACAAATTAAATACTGTTTTTAAAAATACAAATATTATTATCTGCCAAAACTATGCCAATCAAAGGGAACCAGTTGGTGGTAGAAAGTACAATACAAGATATGTTCTAAATAGGTACACTGTGCATCCCTGGTATATGTAATCTTTGATGAAAAGGCAGTTTGTTCAGGATACTTAGATTGAATTTCTTGTAGGGCAGCTGCTTTGGAGGATGTAAGATATTTCTCTCAACCACCTGTTTCCTTTTATTGTCTCAGCGTTTGAGTTGGTTGGGCCAGCCCATGTGAAGAGATAAGGCAGATTTTGCTGTATTTTGTTTAAAAGGGCATACTTGTTCATGCTTTCAAATATTAGTTGGACTTCAGCAGCGGAACCCCATGTGAAATGGATGAAGCAGCTGCTTTTTTTTTTTATGAACTTGAGTTACTTGTGGTTTTGTGTCTTGGCACACTGCTATGTCTTTTTTATTTGCCTTGTCATAAGGAAAAAAGTTAAACTAACTTTGTCTTTCCAAACAGCTGCAGATCTGGAGAGGTAAAAAAATGTATATATCCATCTTCATGATACAAAAGTATATATCAGTGGCCTTCAACCAGGGCCACGTTCAACACGTTTTATCAGTGTTCATGACTCGTGTGGTCCTTTGCACCAAAATAATCTGAGTATAAAACTTCTGACTTGATGTATTCTTCTACCTTGGGGGATCCTCGTTGAAGGGGCAGGATACCCCTTGCACAAGTGCAAGGCTTGTGTACAGGGGAGGCTTTGCTGGTGAGTGTCACTTGTGACTGCTTATTGAACCTCAGAGGATGCACAGCCAAAAGTGGTGACAGAGGAGTTCAAAATGCCACACAAAAACCAGATGCAAACAGAAATGCTTTTATTTTTGGTAACATAAAATGTGCTTGGAAAGACCAGATTAGGAGACAGAGAAGTAGTTAAACCCTCTTCCTTCTTTAAAAGAAATTCAAGATTCTCATAACTGGTGAAGTGTTTGAAGGCAAGAGAACTGCTGAGATTAAACTGACATTCTGACGCTGGCGAAAAGAGTTCTGCCATGTAGACCACAAATGCAATAGACAAAAGGAGGATTGAACATTAACTATTTATTTCTCACTTCTACTGAGTCTCAAAAAAGCAAAACAAAACCAAAAAAAACAGTGTCATTTGGAATTTAAAATATAAAAACGGGAGCATGATTGTATTTATTTTTCTAGTAGTACCGAATCTCTGTTCAGTGATGTTGGTGATGGCTTCTGGCTGAAATCACATTCATTATCTTCTTAAGAGAAGCACCCCAAAATAAACAAAAAACCACATTATTTTTCTCATACCACTTCTAATGTTTTAAGAAACCCAAAGCTTTTCCCTTCGCTGCTTATGATTCTTAGTAAAATCATGCAAACACAGCCAGTTTGATGCTATTTTTTTGTTTACAGTATTGCTGTGTTGTTTTGGTTAACAGAATGAAGAACA
Organism: Alectoris magna; assembly: GCA_030625065.1. Lineage (NCBI taxonomy): Eukaryota > Metazoa > Chordata > Aves > Galliformes > Phasianidae > Alectoris > Alectoris magna. Next base: position 618,748 of record CM060567.1, on the reverse strand, counting down.
GCACAGTTAAACTACAAGTAAAAATGTTTTATTCTTAGTCTGTTTCATCAATAAAAGCTGACATTTTTGCAAGAAAGATGTTATACTATTTGAATTAACTCTTAGTCAATTGTAAATAATTGTATTATATTGGTATGTTATCATGAAGATTAGAAATCATTTCCTACAGAATCATGTTCTTGCTTCCTCAGCACTGTTTCAATTGAAAGGAATTTGAATGAAGTGCATCTCATTACTAACATAAAGTAGATGGAGCCTGAATAATTTTTATATTTATTTTCCATAGATAGCTATTACATTTCTTATCCTATCCATCCAAATTTTATAAAATAAATTGTTTTAATCCATTTTTTTTCTTTTCTTTCTTTCTTTCTTTTTTTTTTGAGAGAAGCGATGAATTTGTTTCTGCAGAAGTAATACATCTGAATATATTGTAATATGCATAAAAATCTGTTAACACAGTTATTTATACAAAAAGTGTAGCTGCCTTACCTTTGATTTAATTTACATACTTTATTTGCCTTCTGACAAGTTCTTCCCTTGCCTTTTTTTATTTATGTGCCAAAAATATGTCTTTTCAGATAAGTCAACTAAAACTTTAATGTATTGTATATTTTAAAACTACATAAAATGTTTTATGCATTCGCTAGTTTTTTCCCACAAGCATTTGTTAAAGGTGATGCTATATCAAGATTAGACATGTTTTACCACTGATAACAGCATAATGACATTGTATTTCTTAAATATTATGAGCAAATAGATGTGCTCTATTTTAAAGCCCGTGCTGACATTTAAGTTGAATTACCAAGCATTAAAAAGAAAAGAAAAAGAAAAGAATCTTTATTACTCGAAGGTTAAAAGTTTGGCAGCTTTCTTTTCTTAAGTATAAGAATTCAGACCCACACCCTGAGAAAGAATGTGATGCATTTGCTCTAAGTATGTGAAAGATGTGAGCAACATAATTATTTTTCCATTCAAATGTGGAAAACAATAAAAGTTTCCCATATGTACATCATGGGCTGTAACTCATATCACTCAGCACTAAAGCAATAAGCAATAGAGTGTTGATACAAAGAGCTCCAACTCTGGAAATATCTGCTTAACCCTTACTGGTCTTTTTCTGCACTTTGCTACTGTAAACATGGATTGAATTTACATAAGCCACCATTCATATTCCTGTGAGTTCATAATATAAATAATGCAGAAAATCTCATTCACTTCCCTAAATTATGCTAGTCATTACGGATGATTCATGTAAGTATTAATCTCTTGGATGTGGCAGAAAACTAGGGAGGAGAAACTACCTATCATATCATTTGCAGTTAAGAACCTGCTGCGTATCTCTAAGCTTTACTTGAAATGCTTGTGGTAATTGGGTGTGCATCTTTTCACTCTCCTACAGTACAAGTGGCAATATGGCCTTCTCTGCCATTTCCTTGTACTAGAAGATAAGATTTCAGGAAATATGCTAAAGTAACAACATGCCTGGGGCCAGGAGATTGTCTTACTGTGTAGCAGTTACATGAAGGCATGGAGGGATGTGTACACCATTGGAAACGTCTGCAAAACTGTTTGTTGTAGCATTGCGTGATGAGGGAAATGGCTGGGCAAGCAAACGCTCAAGAGTTGGTCTACTAAGAAAATTTTAGGGTAAATTCCATTAGCGTGTCTGAAGGCCAGGCCTGAAACTGCTGGTTGTCCGTTACCTTGTCAAATCTTGGGTTGTCTATACCTTTGGTGAAAAATTCACCAAGGCATAGGTCATTTATTGGTTTCTGTACATTTCTTCCGCTTTGGCTTTCTCGCTCACCTGTTTCACATGTTTGAGCTTCCTTTTCACCTTCCAGAAAACAAACAAACAAACAAAAACAACACAAAAAAAAAAGCCCAAAGGCCGAAGGAAAATTGTAGGATTTAAGCAGTTGGACTTTGTATAAATCTGGGTTGGAGCCCCAACCTTGCTGCTTATGCCTGTGACCTCACTTGGTCAGTGTTCTCCGGGATTTGGCATGCCGTGACCGGTAGAAGAATTTAGCTGTTGAAACCATTGATGCAATTTATCTTTGGATGATGTTGCAAGTTCTTTGTAGGCTTAGTGTTTGTGCGTGCACTTAGTGCTGTTCCTTTCCTGAGGGAGGGGAGTCTTGGCAGGGAGCAGGCACTGCTGCGCGATGGCAGGGCTCCAAAGGACGTGGGGCAGAGGGTGCGAGAAGCAGCAAGGCACAGCAGGGAGCAAACAAATAGTCGGGCATTTCTCTGCAAAGCTCAGAAAAGTGGAGAAACACTCATGCTAGAAAATATATTGCAGTCATTAGTCACAGATATTAGGAGTTGGACGTTTATACCTGATGTTCATTAATAGTTGATGGATATATATATAATACATTGCAGGATAATTATATTTAAAATGCATTAAAATATGCTCTTTATTTTTGACAGTAGTGACATAAAAACATTGGCTTTACTATTAGCGAATGTAAACTGTACACTCTTTGTATCAGTCTTTAATCTTCACTGTGCAATGTTTTTGCAGTACTGACCATCCTGCCGTATATGAGACTGTCCATTGGCTCAGGAGTACACCAGCTTCTAATTAGAAAGAATGTGAAAGTGGGGATTTTTATTAAACAACAAAAATACCCATGACACTCATGCTGTTATACATACTACTGTGAAGAATCCTATGTGTAAGATACTTCATGGTTTGTTTTTTCAATTGCTGACAGAAAAAGTTCAGAACATTATAGCAAAAGACTTTCAGGACAGGCAAGTTGATACGTTCTATTTTATTATAAAGACAGGACACCATTTTTCAGGTAGATAATAGTACTACTTTCAAATGTTTTCATCATGGGTATCTTAAGCCATGAACACTTTAAGTCTCAAGCTGAGAAGCAGCATAAAAATGCTGATTATAACTTTTACTGAAGCCTGATATTTTCTTACATTTTCTTGTGTCGCTGTGTTCAGCTTCGGTTTTGAAAGTCCTAAAGTTTGTTTATGAGAGCTCTTAACATAATTTTATGGATTATATGGTATTCTTCACTAGGAAGTTTTAAAAGATACAAAAGAAAAAACCTTGCTGAAATGTAGAAGTTATTTTTGCTGTAACGTATGTCATGATTTTTAAACATTCAGGCCTTTAAACTTTTTTTTTTTTTTATAGTGTATGTTCTTGCCAATCCCAGCACAGTTCTACAAAGTAAAATATTTGGCAGTGAATTCATATTAACAGATGGAACAAGAAATTAACACGTTTTTGCTTCGCTAATTCACAGTTCTTTTAATACGCTAATTCTAAATCACCTGTTCTGACTTCGACAGGCTACAGACACCTGTTTGGGGTAATATTCCACAGCTAATTATTACATGAGAAACTCAGTTTCCAACAAAAGGGTTTCTGTGTGAAATTGTCATAGTTAACAAATTAGTAATACCAACTTCATACAAAAATAGCTTGCAGTTTTAATTTACATGTACTTAACCTTCCCTGAAGAGCTCGAAGCAGTGGGATTACATGGGAGCAGCCTCTCCCCCAGCACACCGACAAGCTGGTGCCTCCTTCCATTTCCCACCAAGGTTGTGTCTCTTGGTCCTGGATGAGTGCTGGTCCTTGTGGTCATGTCAGTGCTTGCTCTGTGATACCAGACTGAGCAGCAAAGTGCTGCTCATGGAAAACCAGAGTGCAAGTGGTTTCTTCTGAACAGATAGGAGTCCTTTTCAGCTCACTGGGGTTGCTGCAAGTTAGTCTGAGTAAGAGAAAAGTCTTCTGAAATGCTACTCCTGCTGCAACATAAAGATGTTACAGTGACGCTTCACTTTGTGTTTTTGTTGTTTACTTTTCTCTACATCAGCTCTAGCATTTTAGTGCTGAGCTTCATTGCAGAAGGTAGTGTTTTAATATGCCAGTGGATAATTTAATCCACTATCATTGAATATGGGAACTTTTTTTTTTAGTGTGTTGGTGTCCATCTAAAAAAAAACCAAAACATTTTGTTGTTGCCTTCCATCTCGATGCTCTTCTCTGCTCTTTCACTCTTGACATTAAAGAGGTGACAAATGCCCTTGCCCTCTGTTCTAGTTCTGCACCTATACAGAGGCCTTGTAGAAGTCTATAGCAGTAGAAGCTTTATGAGAATGGTGAAAGAAAATGAGGGGGTGAACAAGATTCCTTAGTGCAATAGGAGAAGAAGAAATGTACTATATGTGAGAGAAGGGATAAGAATAGGCTGTACAGAAGTGTGTCTTACTTCAAACTATGGTGGTTAACAAAGCAGCACCGGTACTGTTATGATCTCTGGATGCTCTTTCATCACTCTTAAGTCTTAAAACACAAAAAGGAGTCTTAAGTCTGTCGCTCATCTTACTTGGAACCTTTCTTAATTCATCTTCAGTTGTTTTAGCAGGAGCTCATTGATTGTAATGATGTTTTGTTGCTTAACTGTGAGACCGAAATGCCTCAGTGAATCTTTTTCCTTTATTCTCTCTACTTTTGAGTCTTCCTTTCTTTCTACCGTCTTACGTCTGCTCCTGCTTTGCTTTTTAAAATGTACATCTACCTTGTCAAGGTGTGAAAGAAATATCACAACCTTAACAAAACAATGCCACTATGATAAGCTTAATGGAAGTAAATACAGTTTGTGGGAAAATTATGAAAATGGCACACTTAAGTGTGCTTCCTTCAGGGAGTTGAGACAACGAGAGAAGTAGGAATATTTATATATCAGATGGTTGATAGGCCAGGGAATGCTGAGTGATCCTAGAGAAACAGTGTACAGTTGTACAGACTATTCCACTGAGATTGTGCAAGCACCTGTAATAAAGGGAATTTAAGAGGTCCATGATGGCTCTGTCTACTGTGTCAAATTAGGCTCATTTACTTTTACTGTAGTAGTTCTTGTTCTTCAGAAAACTGATTAAAATGAAGCGATCTACTACCTGGTACCTGAATGTAAGCACAGATTATCTGAGCATGTAACTTCTCTAATTGGAGTTAATGATTTTATATTAAAATAATTTCACAGGAATAATCTTTGGTACAAATGCTTCATAGTACCTGAAAGACCTCTGAGTGATGGTTATAGATGTGTCAAAAGTTTTGTATTTCCTTATAAAAATCTTCCACCTTTTGTCAGGTGGAATATAGAAAAACAATCATGCAATTTCCTTTCTGCTTTCTATGTAATAAAAATTATTCTTAATAATATATTCTTCTGCAAATTATAATATACCCCAATAATTTTTAAGTGAAGCATAAGAAAGCCCTTTCTACCACCAGAACTTCAGTTAGGGTCTGTGGAAGTTTGGTAAGGGCTGGCACATGTACTAGAGGAGCTTTTTGTTCTTTGACTATATTTGCATGAGTAGTGTAATATTGCTAATGTCTGTGTCCTTAAATGACTCTTACTTCGTGTATGACAGTAGTTTTCAGTTGCAATTTCTGCATGCTGCTTTGTAAGACTTTGTTATTGCTTTAATCAGTTTCATTACACCTCGGTGTCTAGATCCTCTCCTTGTCAAAATATCATAGTAAGGCATTAACCATGGGAAGATGATATGAATCTTAAGGCAGTAGGATCTGGCATTGATGCTGAAGGATTTCTGCTCTTCTACACTATAGTTGCACGTTCCTGTCTTTTTCTTTTGGTTATTTATGCCTGACCTAAGCAGAACTCTGTCTAGTTAAAGCCGTGTAAGAGAATTTGCTTCTTCAGTTAACAGGAGATTTAGTAAGAAACGTAATCAGGACATTTTGCCTATTTTTGCTTATCTGACCCTGGAAATTGATTGGACATGAACTGGGGAAAAATAAGTACCACAGAACAGCGCCACCTGGAAAAATGCCTTTGCCCACTGTGGCTGGGAAAGAGCTACTGAACTGGTTGTTACACACAGTGACTGATCCCCTCTCCTTTGATGGTTACATGATAGATAAGGGAAATAGTCAAGTCTGGAAGAAGCTATTTTGTGCTTGTATTAACTGGAGGATTTTCAGCAGATGTCTTAATAGTTGGAAATCAGCAATAGTATGTGGATTTATTTGTATGCCATCTGAACCATTTGACTTGCCAGATGCATGTTGTTTAATAGTCTTTTGTACATCATTTTCAGAAGATAGTTCAGTAAGATTTTCTTTTATTGTGTCAAATAACCCATTTTTTAGATAGCATTTCCTATTGTTAGAATGTGTTGAAGAGACTAATCGGGTGTAGTCATTGCATAGAAAAGAGAATATGCAAAATGCTAGCCTGTGCATTGAGAGGCACAATAGAAACTTGTGATGAAGTCATCCTTTATATCTTTTGTGAACATCACACATTTTTCTGCGTTTTAGATATCTTTGTTGGCAGTGATCTTTTCCTTAGGTACTTAAAAGCCACTTTATTCCTTTGCTGTTTAAATTGTTTCAGTCATTCCTATCTTGCTGTCAATATTATCATACACTAATACGGTTTAAATTATTTGCAGATTTCTTAGTCCTCTACATTAACGTGAAGATAGTTTCATCTTTCTGTTATACTTACATTAAATTGTACCTGCGGAGATGAACGAAGTCTTGGTTCTTATGTTGACTGACATCATGCTATACATGCCAATCCCTTCATGACTTGGTGACTATGAAATACATGGACATGTTGATTAAAAACAAAGAGCAAGATTATTCTATTGGTTTTTATATTGATCATCCCTCGCTACTTCAATGATGTGCATAAATACCTCTGCTCATTTGGTTATATGTCTGTTCAAAATTTCACTGTACAAACTAATGGTCACTCATTCAAAAATATTCATTGATTTCAGTAGCAATTTCTATCGTGATGTATTATATTCTGAGAGTGAAAATAGCACAAATACATAATGGCAAGGAAGAGAGCTTGAAAGCTGTCAAATTAGGCTCACTTTAGGGTTTCATAAAAATTTTGTTGATTGATTCACAACAAATACTACTACGTGACTTTTTTAATGCATAATTATTAATCAGAGTATAAAAGAGTGGCCTTATAAAGATTAGCATGGTCATTCATGTTTTTGGAAAAGCTCTTATAGATGTAGATGTAAATCACACACACACACACAAAAATCTTCAAGGCAAACCGTTTTGGACTGAAGGGTTCTTATTCCTCCAGTCATTGGATAAAATTGCCATCTTCCAGTGACAAAGGTCCCAGTTGAATCTAGAGGCAGGAATGCGTAGGACGTACATTCAGCAACTCCAGCCACCAGATGGTAGACTCTGCTTACTGGTTAAGTCAGCTCTAGTGTCTGGTCACCAGTTGGCAGAAACAGCAGTAGACAAATTACATCACCTTACAATCACAAAGCACAGCATCTCTCTTGTATTTTGATTCAAGTATACTCCTTCTTTCAAATTTCTGTTAAAATACAGAAAATACCAAGTCCATGTCAATATTACGCAGCATCTATAAATATTCTCAGATGTAGGCTGAGAAGGAAAGTATATTTTTATTAGGCTGTTTATTATGTGAGTGGAATTAGCAAGAGACAGTTGGTGTAGAAAATTAATGAACTAGAGTTTCATGGCTGGAATTTACTCCAACCTGCCTTATGTTACCAGTAAAATTTGTTTGGGGAACCTCAGCATACTCTTTAGGATACATTTGCCCATTTTGCCAAATGGTCACACAACTGAGGAAGTTCTAATGTCATTCTCTGCTATATTTTGGTTTTTTTTTTTCTCTCATTGTTTAGAAACAACATATAGTGGTAGAACACAAGTGTTTGTATTTACAGAGAACTTTTTTCATCAAAGCCTATGAATCATTTGCATATGTTGGGTATATATATGCTTCATGGTCATTCCAAATATTTGAAAAGAGTCAACAAGGACTAATTGGACAGAAGATTTTTTGCCTCGTATGAGCTGTAAGAGGCAGCTGAAAGCATTAGGCTCTGCAAAGAGAATGAAAACATCAGAAATACTTTCAACAGATTGAAAGTCTGCTTGGTCCAGACATTTACTGAATGAGTTTACATTACTACTTTTAACTAAAGAAATCTTCCATTACTGGAAGCAAACCAATCATATGTATTTGACTTTCCGTGCCGGAAAAAGATGGTTGCATACAATCTCCTAACAGTGTAACGAGGAAATGGAAGGGTCATCTCCCATATGTATGTATTCTATCAGAAAATCAAATTTTTAAAGTTGGAGCTGCTGTAGATTTGATCTTACATTCTCCAAGATGGGAGGTTTGATATTTGGACTTTCACTGTCATCCTCAGTGCTATGAGAGGTGGTGTTGTGAGACTTTTATTTCCATCCAGTCTACCTGAAAGAAGTGTAGCTGTGAACCACTGCAGTCCTGCCTGACATTGCCAGTAGCTTTTAGGATGTCTGACATACCAATTGCCAGCAGACTGATCCAAGTCCCATTTAAATAAATGGAGATTTTCTATTGGTTTTGGTAGGCTTTAGTTCTTGCCTCATTTTTCTGCATTGCCAGTAGCCCTAGTTCGCTTGTAATGCATTGCAGTGAGACTTCTCAATGGGCTCCTGCTGGACCTTTGAAGGTGGAAAACGGAGAATGATTTGATGGTACAAAATTAGAAACAAATCATTATTATTATTTTGTAGTAGCGGATGGACCACCTCTAATTTCCCACTATCATCTGCATCTAGTTGCAAAAGAGGATTTGTCATAACTTCGGTACCTATATTTGCCCATTGATATTACTTTGTGCATTATGAACAATATGCTCTTCTCTGCCCTCATTTCTCCCTTACACTGAGGCAGATGATGTGATGCACTGAACTTCCAATAGTGAAATGCTTTACAGAGGTATTTCAGTTTTCTTGGAAGAGAGGGTATAGATATTCATTAATTATTATAATTCATCTGAGAGTAATTGCATTTGACGGAGTTGGTGGAAGGCAGACATCCTTATATTCCATTGTACCTAATTCAACCCTATGCCATTCTGTCTTCCAGTTAATTGAACAAATGAGTTCTTTCCTACAGCCGAAATCTAAAAGTACCCACCATAGGTCTCTGGAGTAGGACCTTGACTCACAAATAGTATAGCAAGAACCACTTTATTTTTGACATGAAAAATTCAGCTGGACATCTCATTAGAAAATGCCTGTTATAACCTGTAGTACCTTCCTCTCAAGTCAGACTACTGCATAAAAGTCTACCTTGTAATAAGTTGCTTTTAATGTTTCTTATTCCAGTGATTCCAGGAAGAGTTATTCAGAGCCGTACAAAATCAAATGACTGATTTATTCAAAGCTAATTGAAAATTCTCAGAATTATTAAAAAAAGCTGTTCTGGATTTTGTTAAGATTTTTGTTAAATACTTAGTTTTCACCTCTAAGGATATGAATCAGAATATTTAAAGATTGACTTATTATCAACAGTTGGTGCATTGAACAGAGTATAGAGAGAGGGATGTCATGTCTCCATGGTGCAATAAACCATGCAGCCGATCTGTTATGTACAAAATAAATTCTAAGAGAAGTATGTGGTCACTGCAGATTGCTTTGTCCCGAGACTAATCAGGGAACTACAAAAAACACGGAGAAATTAAACTAGTTTAAGATGTTTCAACTGAGGTTCTGGGGTCGGCAGAAATTCCTGGCTGCTATCACTGAATTTCTTCAAGTATCTAAGCCTGCTCAGTTATTTCTATAAATATGGGTATACATATGTACATTTGTGTGTACAACTAGATTCGCAGTACCGGATGGTGTGTTTGGGCACAGTAAGAGAAATCCCTCTTTCAGATCTCTTTTCATGCATCTTTACACCTAATGGCAATCTCTGCTGCTTAATATTGTAAAATTCTAATAATTTTCAAAGCACGGCAACCAGATATTTGGTTGCTGATTTGCAAAATACCTGCACGTATCATGAAACTCTGAAAGACTATTAGAAGAGTTTGGTATGTGATCCACCCATATTAGATGATTCCTTTGAGTAAATTTGATGCTAGCCGAAACATGTATGTTTTTCAAAACCACAACTGCACCAAAATACGAGGGTAAGTGAGATGGCATAGCCAACTCAAGAAACACAATGAACATACATGAAAAAAATGACTTGTTTATCTGGGATCTTTTTTCCCATTTTCTTTTGTAATTCCAACTCTGTATGCCTAAAATCAATTTGTAAATGAATGCGACTGTTTCCATTCTCCTTTTGAAGTGTGCGCCAATACATTGTATAAACATGAGTTTTTTAAGCCATTTAATGCTCCACCAAAGTAACAGGGCATTAGGTTCTCATTCATTCATCTGAAAACAATTAGGAGAAAATGCCACTTATCTTAAACAGTATTTGTCAGATTTTCTTCATCAAACTTGGTAAATACATATCTTCTGACATTTTGATGTATAATCATCAGTCTAGGGTAAACCTAAGTGACTAGGCTCTGGCCCGTGAATAGCTTTTGTTGCTGTCTGGCATTAAAATGTTGTGGTTTTTATTTATTTATTTATTTATTTATTTTAAGATATAATGAATATTCAAAATTAGAGTTATTCTCTGTTGTACTAACAGTGGGTCAAGTGTCATAAGATCAAGAGAATACTTAGTGTGCAATCTAGAGGTTGTATAAATGTTTCTGAATTGAAATTTCACATGGTATATGCTCTAGAACTCCTGCTGAAGTGTAAATTAAGTAGTGTCAATTTCCATTTGTATGGGTAACTAGTTAAAATGGAAATATTTTAATTATCTTTGAGCATTCCTTGCATTCATAGATAGTAGAAGGCATTCACACTTTTTTTTTTCTCCCTGAAAACCTCTTTTGAAGTTACACCCTACAGAATTACATGTGTTCCGTCCTGAATCTTTGTGCAGCAAAGTCCAGTCATCAGTACAGTGCTACCACCTGAAGACATGCAGTCTGTCACTTAAGTGATGATGTTGCATGGGAGATGATTAGGATTGCTGTCTTTTCAAAATATTTTGTCACAATCAAAATTTAGGATAACTTGCTATCGTCATGTGCTTTGCAGAGGAATTTAGGGAGATGACCTTCAAATGGCCCTTCCAACTCAAATGATTCTACGATCTTCTCTACAGTGGCTCGCTTCATCTTTGCAAAACATCTAGATGAGTTAATATCCTACAGTGAGCAAGTAGTTTATGTAGCCATAGATTCCTGATAAAATAATTTATCTATCATTTGCTTAAACAACGGAAATGCAGATCTAGGTTATGATTTGTCTTGTTCAGCTACTTGTAGTCTTCAACAAATACTATAATACAAAAGCAGAGTTACAAGCGGATCCAGGTAATTTGAAACTAAGTAGACAGATGGATATAAATTACTTGATTCGGTTTCTTTTTCTGTAGATGGAAGAAATATTTCTGAGTAAGTAAAAGAAATGGAGGGGGTGTGGTGTGAACAGCGGAGTTGTAGCTATACCTGGCTACAGAACTTTTGTTGCTTTTTGAGAGGTACAGAGAAGTTGTTTGTTTTAATAGTTGCTTGCAACGTAGTAGAGCGGTTAGTCAGACAGTGGCTATTCTAACTTTTCCTTTTCCCTCAGTTTTCTTACTGAATGGCTGGGTGGGAAGTTTCCATTTGAAGCTAAGACTGCGGAATCTTTTTGGGCATACGGTAGGAACCTTGCCCTAAGAAAGTCTGTCAGCTCCAGAGAGCATCAGCTGTACCAAGTGTATGCAGAAGGAGTATATATGAGTGTGCAAGAGATCTTGTGCACCTGTAAGATGCAAACAAGTTGTTTCTTGCTCAGAATAACCAGTCTACATAGACGTGTTGCACTCAAAGCATTCTTGCGGCTCCAGAGTCCTCAAATTGCCTATAGGAAGAAGGCTTTTAGGAGTCACCAGCCAGAAATGCTTACTGTTGGAACGTAAATGTGGGCTAAAGGTTGAAATAGAGCATCTATTGATTTTACACTCCATCCCTAAGCTAGCTGAACTATACAGATCACGATGTACACATAGTACTTGACGATCTCCTGTGTGTAGTCAGGAATTGCACTCGATGACCCTTGTGGGTCCTTTCCAACTCAGGATTTTCTATGATTCTATGAACTCCTGTTCTTTAGGTGTGGCATTGCAACCCTCTCCCCAAAGCTGTCCTCCTGCTGGCTCTTGCCCCGTGCTCATAGGGAACACAGCTGCAAACAGCAGGAAACAAGCAGAAGTGTTGTTATGTTGAGGACGATCACCCAGAATAACAGAACAGTGAAGGTTTAGAGGGCTGTTTTTGTGATTCAACCCATGTTGTCTGTGTCACAGCCAATCTGTCTGAAGTTGATGGCTCCAAGAGAGGTTACTCAAGTTTTAGATTATTTTATATACGTACATGTGTGTGTATGTATGTGCATACGTATAAGGACCTATATTATATATAATATAAGTAAATGTAGCTCTTCTGGGAAAAGATAAGCATGGATGAGTGTAGTAATGAACAGAAGTTTCAAGGGCCTGATCCCACTTTCCTGACTCATTTGAATAGGCAGAAAACTCAACAGCATCTTTGTTTTAATAAAGACTAATAATAATGAGAGCTCCAGATTTTCTAAAAAAATAAGGAGGTTAATGTAGTATCTGGAGTCTGACCTCAGGTCTAAACTGTGATTCTAATGTTAATCATTATGAGACATAGCTTCACACCTCATAAATCCAGCCAGCCTGTTTCTACTATCCAGTGTAATATTTAAATAAAGAGCAGTTTCACAAAGGCATGCATCACTATAGATTCCCTTTTTGCACTTTTTCAAATCATGTTGCTGCTTTATACAAACCACCTTTCATGAGCTGTCTGCCAGAGAGCTCTAAAAATAATAGCACAGACGCTTGCAACAACAAATTGGCTACCTCACTTTCGGTGAATCGAATGTTCAAATGAAAAGGTTTTTGCTTCCAAGTATTTGCGGCATACCTTGAATATGTTACCAGGCTCAGATGTAGTGGTTATAAAAATAAAATGAAATGGAAGAAAAAGAGGTTGCTTACTTTCACTATGATTTCTGTTTGTTTGGTTTTTTTCTTTAAATAAGATGTGTTGAAAAGAAGGACAAAAGGGATAGTTTGATATGGTTAGTAATTGCCCGAAGTTATAGTTTAATGAAAGTCTGACTTTGTATTTCTACATCATATGCATGGATGCATACATGTATGTACATGTACTTGGGTTGTCTGCCTTAGATTTGAAGGGCTTATGTTCATCCAATATCCAACAGGAAGCAAAAATAGGTGTGGAAAGAGCGGGGCTCATCCACACATACCTAGGTAAGAGGAGTATTACTACCCAGCTTCTTCTCAGCTGCAGTTTGTCCAGTAAGGTCAGGGTAGCACTGTGTTTCTATGAATTGCAGGCAGTACCAGCAACTTTCTTTCCTTTGTGGCTGAAAAGGAATGGTTTCTTTATCATCGTATTTGCTAGACTAGAGTAAATTTTGGGGAAGTTCAGATATTTGAGGAAAGGATGTGTTCTGTATTACTGGGGCCCTGTACATACTGTTTGTGTGAACAAGTTGCTCTGTCTAAGACGGTGACAGTATTCATGAGTATTCCCACAAATGCAAATGTTGCACACGCTCCACTGTACTGAAAACAAAAGAAAAGATGAGCACCTCTTCATAATACCATTTTGTTTGGTCGAAACCTATGGAAATATCATACAGTACCTGTATGTACAGAGTACCTGTAGCTTGTTTACCCATGGCTGCTTCATCCCGCTGTCAGATGACTTCTAGTGGGACGTGATGACATCCTTATGCATTCATGAGATCATTTTTCATAATCTATTCACGTATGGTGCTTGCAAGCCACACAGCCTGCTTTCCTCTGGGAACCAGAAAAGAGCAGCTGAGAACTGAGCACAACTATACAAGTTTTTTTTTTTATACATCCGTTTCTAAAACTGAGTTGTTATAGTTTCTCTCAAACTTCCTGGGACAAGTTCTTCCCGCTCTTCATACTGTAAGTGATAAAATGCAAATGTCAAACATTATTAGTTCTGTAGCATAAGTACTAATTTTTGGTTTTGCTAAGCAGTTTATATAGGAAAATCTGGAAAGTTTCCAGTCGTCTTCGCTATCATTTAGTCCTTAAAACCCAGAACAGACATTTAAACTGAAAAACATTATATCTTCTGTGCAGATGCACATGCAGCACCATCAGAAGATGAATAGTTCTAGTCTTGAACTGGCATCGCTCTCAAGTAGACTCTGTATAATTAAATAAGAAAGCTTTTTAACAAAAAATCACATCTTGGGCACTCCTTTGTGAGTAAAGGATTTCGCTACAGGAGGAGAAAAGTCCACAAGTGATGAGCGGTTGATTGCGTAAGAAATTTCCAACACCTCTAATTTGACTTTTTTTTTTTTCCTTTAATGAATACTTTTCTCAGTGATGTTGTTTGTTGTTTAAGATACCTCCCAGCATCATTTTTAATGTCATTACAATATGCAGGCTCTGCAGTTTGGCGAACTTAAAATACCAAACAGCTCATAAAAAACTGGCTCTTATGGCACTACAGATAGCAGCTTCTGTATTAGATTTGTGCGACATGAATGCTGCCTCTTCTGTATCTCAAGGCTGTTTCATGCACACATTTAAGCTTAGGTATTCTCACAAGCAAGCAGCCATAACATTTCAGTAACTTTGTTTTAAAAGAAAGACTTCTGAACATGCAGGAAATATTAGTACATCAAACAAAGTGAAAGACAAGGTAGTTTAACTTGTTGGTTTGTTTGCTGAAACTCTAAAGTAAATATACTGTAGCTAAAAGTGTTCCATTTTTATCTGCCTGCTGCAGTAATGGCTGTGTTACTTCAGGGCTTACACTTCAATAATTGATCAGGGTTTGTATAGCACCGGCTAAGAGCAAAAATAAGAGTGTTGCTTTGAACAAACTGCTGCAATGTTATAGCATTAGGCACAGAAACAAGATTCTGGAAATATAGATATATAAAAAACAGGAAAAAGATGGATAAGTTGGAGTGGTAAATACTGCTTCAGGCTAGAAAGTAATGAGAATTTTTCCATAGAGAGTTTTGACCTGCTATTCAAAAATTGTTTCTTGTCTTAATAAATCCTAAAAGTGTAATTTGCTTGCAAAAGGGAAAGAACAAAGGCACCAAAATTCTTTTGATAACAACACTTGTTAAGGTTGATAAGTTGGGTTTCAAATGTGTGAAGAAAAATGTGTGACAGTTTGTTTTAAGGTGACAACCTAAGTGTTCAGATACTTCCATCTTGTGCTGTTTATAAAGCCGTACGCTAGTAAATGCTTTACACATGTATATTAGAAGTGGAAACAATAGATAACATATCTTCCTACCAAATTCTGCAAAAGCTTCAATACCTGTTTATACATTCACAAAACCGTTGCTCTGAATTTTGTCTATTAAATTAAGGTTGTTTCAGAACGTGATTGGCGTAAATCAGAATTGCATATATGAATGTCTCTTTCTGGCCATCAATTAGTCTGAGTTTTCCATTTAAGAATACTCTTTTTTTCTGCTGGTTTTAAGCATTTAAATTGCCTTCTGCAGGCACATCTTTCCTACTAAAGAAAAGAAGCATAGTGTATGTACTGGGCTGCTGAAAAATTGGTTTGGAGGCGACAGTGTGAGAAATTCTCAACAAAAGATGTAAACGCCATTTTCAGTCTCTTCTTCACAGAGCAGGTTCCTCCTGAGTGGATAATTATAAATAGCACAGGTATCACAATGTCTGTTAATTTTATGGATTATGTCAAATATCTGAAATCTTATGACTAAGTAGGAAATGTAGCTTGTATAGGAAATGTAACTTGTGTATGATACACTATGGCTATCTAGAACTAAGTGTGCACCAATATACACAAAAGGAATCGGAGATGCAAATGTATCTGAGGGCACTTCGTGTTGAGCTACATGATAAAGCTGCTGAAGTCCATGATTTTCAGATGTACTTGTGAATAAATGCTGCTGCCCTGGATTACTGCAGCAACCTGAAGTTTTTCAAGGAATAGAAAAAGGAACTTCATACTGGTAGCCTCCTCCTCCTCCCTACGCGTATAAAGCAGTAAATAAAGAAGTATTAAGTGGTTTCCAAACAGTGTAGGCAGGGTTGTGTGACATATGGTGGTTTGTTATTATTGAGTACATAACAATATTATATGGATGTCAGTCTCAAATAGACTGCATTTTTTATCCCGGAGTAAGAACGTACCTCATGAATTTCTTACTACCTGGCCATCCTAATTCTTATGTACCACATCTCATTATTACGACTTCCAGACAGTGGTGCTTCTTGCTGAAGCCACTTGTGCGCTAAAAACAAAGCACAAAACCAAACAAAACCTTTCCTAGCGTTGTTTTGAAGTGCCGCCACTTCGGTGGCATTTAGCAAAAAAAAAAACCACACAACAACCTGCTCAGATGGCAGAGAAGTTGCTCCAGCGGAATTTGATAAAAAGCCAATTGTATGGTATTAAGCCGCATTCCTATTGAGAATTTGTGTTGACAATGTATTGCTTCTTGTAAGAAATATTGCTTGAAAAAGTAATGGGAAAAATACGATGTTCGTGTTCAAACCCTAATTATGATGGCTTTTTTATTATTTCAGTCCAAATGCGTTGAGTCTGTTTTCTTGCCTTGCACCTAAGGAAACATGGAGAACAGAGGTTTTAGTAAGTTAGAAGCTTAAATGGGTTTAAAATTATTTAAATTCCATCAAAGCTTTGCAAAGGGAATCCTGTTCTGGGGGGCCGCGACCTGGCTTGTCAGATCTGGTATTGTGGGACTCCTAAGAACAGTGACATCCCTGTGTCTTGTGTAAGACAGTAAATAATTAACAGCTTCTCTGAAAATTCATATCTAAACTCAGCTTTAGAACAACTTAAAACTTGAGTTACCTAAGGCTGCGATACTGGCTTGTCCCTTTTCTATTCCTGTTTCAAGTTGTCTCTAACAATATCAGGACCAAAATTAAGATAGATAGAGGAAATGATATTACTTGCTTTCCAGAAGGCAAGGCTTGATATTTGGAGAACCAAAACAAGATTTTAGCGGCAGTATATTGGGAATGCAGTTTTGGTGCATGAGTGGTCCCTGATAGACACCCGAGGCTCAGCTCCCGTCGCTGGAACTCAGCTGAGCCACCACTGCAAAAGGATGAGTTTGTAATAGCAGCAGGTTTACATGGAGCCTTGTGCTTCAAGAAAAGGGAATTTTACTGTTTGTGGGCAGCAGTGTGAGCAGATCTAATGGTGTGCCACTGATGTCACACTGCTTCCGTTCATAGGTAGATTGGGAGGAGAAAAAAGAGCCATCAGCTCAGTTAGGGGAGCAGTCCTACTGCGCTGTCAGGGCAGATGTGGCTGTAGTGCTCTGTGTGGGATGCAAAGGGCGAGGCTGGACCTTATGAGAGAGTGCAGGAGCGCCCTGTGTTGTAACAGAGTTTGAGCCCCACGTGCTGGATTGAGAGAAGATTCACTGTGTTTACGACCTTCATTATCAGACCCTCCTCAAGGCTGCACTATTGTGTTAGGTTGTAACAGGTTTTCAAGTACCTTTTTTTTTTTTCTTTTACACAATGTAACAGTTAACAACTACGTACAAATCAGATATCCCGATTGGGCGTTTTAGATGTGTTACACAGTATTTTGCCTCTGAGGCCAACCTGTTCCTAGGGGAGAAAGAAAGCAAACTTTTGCTTTTGTGCGGAAAGAGAATAAACAGAAGATTATCAACTGCAGCTTAGCAACTTTTTTTTTTTTTCCAACACACTCTTGAAACAAAATGTAAGACTGAAATTCACCAATAGCCATGAAAGCGTCCATAATGCACTTTCTTTGCTGCTTTCCATCAACGTCAGAGAGCATGAAGAGCAGGTGGCCAATGCTGCAAATAATACTTTGAAGTGGACTGCCTAAAAATGATGTACAGTGAGCTATCTGTTACAAAAAGCAGCCTGATCAATTGATGGCCCTCTCCAGCCATTGCAGTTGGCTGTCAAAGCCAAATTTTGTTGCACAGGGGAAAACCTTTTGTCATAGCAACACATTCACAAAAGTAATAGTTGCATGCATAACATGGGAAATAAAACCAAGCAAAATGACTGTTATTACTATGTGGTTTTTATCCAATAGTAAAAGAAAAAAAAATATGCCAGGCACTTCCAAGATACACATCTAGAGCCCAGGGACTTTCTTTGCCCTGAGTAATTGCCATTTGAAGAGAGCTATATATGTAAAGAAAGACAAAGGAAAAACTTTCACAATTAAAGACATCAGTCTTTGTGGCTGTATGCTTCTGCTGTTTTGTTTTTTAGTTCCTTTATTCTAGGGATAATGTAAATGTTTGGGGAAAGGACACAGGCAGGCTTATTAACAGAAAGAAAAGAGAAGGGACAAAAAGGGAGAAGAGAAAGGATAAAGGGAGGGATGCCTAACAGGAAAGGGGGATTAAGAAGAGTGCTTTCATACAACCTCTTAGCCCTTATCATACAGTATCCATGGAGAAGGTCCATACACAAAGTTAATATGCTCATATGACCCACTGATAATTAATTGATTTTAGCATGTAAACATTAAAGCTTGTTTATTTTCCTTACTCAATACCTTCAACTATCAGGACTATGGGTTAACACATATGTAGAGGAAAGTTCAGAGCAGAAAACAGTGCATGGCTGTTGGCATACATGAATAGGTGAGGGAAAGTGCTGGTCCTGTTTCTCCTGGGTGTGGAAAGAACTATCTGTACAGTACATCTATATAGCATCTCTTCATGGTGAATTGGGGGTTTGACTTGTTTATAATGAATTAGTGGGGGAACTGTGTGAAAAAATGTTGTGGTACTTTGACAAGAGCTGCGTCAGCCCTCTCTCACTGGGCTCCCATCAGCTTTTTCCATCCTTCATTCCTGCTATTGTGTTTCCAGCTTATTACTGTTTTATTATGTATTTTCCGAAGGTCTGACCTGAGACCCAAGGAGCCCACTGTAAAACTTTTGGACTGTATCTGAAGTCAGCGAGGTTCTGCTGCTGACCCAACAAAACATCATCTTGACTACTCTGAAAAAAAAGCAGCTTTAATTTATTATTATTATTATTACTATTTCAGTAGATGCACCAAATTAGTTGATACTTTTGATCTTAATATCTTTGTTCCTTAAATTCCCCATTGTGGAAATATCAGTTGAGAGAATGACACCCTCTTATTTCCAGTGGGTCTTGTAAAATGAATTAAGAATGAGAACACTTGAGTTCTTTTCTGTGATTGCAACAGGAAAAGATACAAATGCCTTTATAATTCAGAGTGGAACCTAAATACTATGGAATAATCAAGGAGGGAACAGTAGGGAGAAAATGAGAAGCTGTATAGCTTTGCATCAAACCAACCCTTCAGTGCTCTGAACGAGGCAGGAGCCTATGGAAAAAGTGTCTCTGTGGTCATGTGATTAAAGATAATTGGAATGTATATGCACGCGGGGAATGGATAATGATCACACAGGCATTATGCAGACTTTAAAATAATTGGCTTTCCACCCTTCATAATATTTATAATATTTTGCATATGCACCTAGAATTTGTATCATTTGTGTAAGATTTTATATTGCATACATATATATGCCCGAGCATTCTGGGATGGGGATTCTTCCCATTTTTCTGAATAAAATATGAATCTGTTTAGCTTCTGTGTGCTGTAAACGTGTTGTTTTGGGGGGATGTTTTTTTGGAGGAGGAAGATGTCAGGTATCTCTGTGGTTCCATTCTTGCCCCTGTTTAACTGAAACATTAAAAACTAATGTAAAATATGGTAGGAACTATTTTCATGCAGCCATCAAAGGCAGTGAAGCAATTCACTGTTTACGTTACTAGCTGATACCTTCATTCAGCATGAGAGCAGCTGTATCAGTTCATCGGCTGTCATGCAAATCTTACAGTGGTCTTAAATTTAAACAGGCCTTGCATTTAAAGCAAGACAAAAGATTCTCTCTCTTCAGTCGCCATAGGAGGAGGAGTAATGCGGACTCTTAATGTTGCCTCTGTAGTTTGAATATCTGGATTCTTAACGCAGAAAATAGCTTATACTGCACCAAATGCTGTTTTGCTTATTTTTTATTTATTTTCTTCATTTTTTTTTTCCCTAGGCCAGCTTTCTCGACTTATTTGTATAAATAATTGAAGATGCAATTATTTATGGCTGCACATAAAGATTCTAGATGTCTAACTATCTATCTGTGCCCACAGATCAGATAGTTTGTTATCTGTATCACTATTTGCACCTGCAAGTCATTGTGCTTGGAAATTATCTCCTCATCTAACTGTGTGTGCAAACAGAGGTTGGATTAAAGCTGCTTCAAAAAAGAAAACCCTTCTGTGCAATGCACAGATACACTGCATGAAGATCATCTCTTGGATAAAGTAACTCTTAGATCATCAGAATACTTCTGCTGTTTATAATACTTTGGTCTGAAGACCTTCCCTATTCTTTCAGGTTCCTTGGTAGTAGCAGGTGAAAGGCAGTTGGGTGTAAACACCGAGTAGCCCTTTGTATCTTGTTGCTGGCTGGGATCATGGGTGTGATGTGCAATTTGAGTATTTGCTACCATTGGTCTGCTTTTGAGGAAAGCAACCCAAAGGCTGAGTGAGACCATCTTTAAAGTGAGTGCATTCACTATACAGGGCACTTCTTTGAGCAAGGAGCAAGAACGGACTCTGGTCCCAGAGATTTCTCTCACTTAAATTTCCACCTTCTATCTTGGACATTTTTCTTTTGAAACATAACTGTGCAATCTGTTTCTCATTTTAGCATAAAAATCTCCTAGAAATGGAGCAGGCTAACTTTAAACAAGCTGCATATTTCATGAATCAGGTTGTAAAGTTCACTGCCGTGGAGGAGACATGTCATTGTAAAATTCTCTATGGGGAAAAGAAAAGTTATCTAAAGATGGATGGTATGGTATGTCAGGCTTCCAATTACATTTTTTTTTTCTGTAAACACAAAAGGGTTAGAAAAACTGGTCTGAACTGTTCAAAATACTTTTCAATAGCCAACAAGAAATGATGCTTACCATTTTACGAATGCTACAGATACTTTATTGTCTGAGTGGCTTCCATGCACTCCAATAAATTTAAATTGGATATCTGCTGTCCAAATTGACAGTGGGTGATTAAGCCAAAAATAAGAGCATTCGCCTTTAAATTTTAGCTGTGGCATCGTGATATATTCCCAACATTATGTTACGTTGCATCAAGGCAGTCAATACAGGCTAAAATTTTGATGGATATAAAGCAGATCAAAAGGGGACAGTGATTTTGAAGTCAATGACAATAGATGCTTCAATATTTGTACATTCCTACTAAAGAGACTTGCATTATATTGTCAGTTTGTTTCATTTTGGGGGTATTCAGAAATGATATTCATTCTTTGATATAACCCCTAAATTGTACAATTTAAGAAAACTGACTGAAAAAGATAAATTAAATGGGTAGAAATATTTTCAAATCAAAGA
This sequence comes from Alectoris magna, assembly GCA_030625065.1. NCBI lineage: Eukaryota > Metazoa > Chordata > Aves > Galliformes > Phasianidae > Alectoris > Alectoris magna. The sequence goes on along the minus strand of CM060567.1, from coordinate 597,297 downwards.
ACAACTGACATATATAAAAATGATGTATGTTTCTTACATAGTCCACAGGGAGAATTCTGCAGGCTTGCTATGATCTCTACAATTTGCCTCCGGGCGAACGAGGCTTTGGGATATTCTATTATCCCTTTGGTCTGTTTATCATGGAAACTGATGTACAAATCGAAGGTTCTTTTGGACCTTTCCCTTCTGTTTCCTAGATCCGCTACGAATGAACTTATCACCTGTCCTCACCTTCGGTGAAGTGCTTCGGAGAAGGTTCAGTGACCAATAATCAATTATTATTGAGAAGCAATCAATTGCTAATCTCCATAATTATGCACATCTAAACACTATGAACAAGAAAGAGAAACAAAGCTGCACTCCAAGCATTGCCTTGTTAGCAGTATTTTGTTAACACAGGCTCTAAAAAAAGCTGCCGCAGCTGGTAGCACAAATGTGTTTCCAGTATTCAGGCCATCAACGTGATTCGTCGCTAAATGTATAGAATCAGCTTCTTGCTAAAAACTACAATTACAGGTGATATACAGATTGAAATCACAGGGCTGGTTTGTCGAAGAAAATTGTCCTAATGATGGGTTTTCGGATCGGGAATGCAGCTCTTTTCTTCCTCTGTGATGGGTACTGAAGGCAGCTGCACCTGCCTCTGTGCTGTATTCTGCCGCACTTAATGATATCTGATGATATCATTAGGCAAAGTGTTCATAAACAGATGTTGAGCCTGTGCCTAAATGCTGTCAGATGAGCGGTTGCTGGCCTGAAACAGTATTATTTATATAGAACATTTACGTTTGTTATGTTAATAACCCCACTATTAGCTCTCTGGATGTTGCGATAGGAATGTAAATGTAGTTAATATGAATAACAACCTCTTTACTCTTTGTGCTGCAGTTGAGTATAACTTTTAGGCTTTTAGAGAGAAACAAAGATCCCCCCACCAAGTCCTTTTGACTTCATGATTTTTTTTGGCACCATTCGAAATTTTGATCAGCAGATAAATGGTAAGAATCTGTAGGACAGATGTTAAAGACTGGAATTTGTTTCTCTTAACACTTTGTGTTTTCAAGAAATTCTAGTATTTATGTGTTTTCTGGTAATTCCTGGACTCGGTTCATTACCCTAATATGTCAGAGTTTTGATTGTAGGCACTAAATTGACAAACACTCATTAAAAATAAAAGTAAAAAAGTACGATAGCAACAAGAATTACGGTCTGTATTTCGAAAGATTGTCTTCTCTGATTGTTTGATTTATTCCAAAATAATAACTAAATATTGGGGAGATCACTTCTCTCGATATTCGTCCTTTTTGTTTAATGTTTCAGTCTGGTGTTTTTCTAGCGATGCTTGAAATGCTGCTTTACAGTTGCTGAGGGTTTATTTAGCCAAAGTTGCATTTTATACCTCATAGTTAATTCATGGAGAGTAAGTTATGTAAATTTTGACAGTCATCAAAATGTGCAGTGTTTCTCTAAAATACGGCTTACTAGCGATAGCTCTGTTATAAAAATATCATTGGTGCCTTTATAATTTTATTTCATATTTTAACTCTTTCTGAATATGCTTTGGGAGTAGAGGTGGATGGTGCAAATGGCTTTGTCGTGTTTGTTTCAGTAGCAGATGATAACGGTATTTCTGCCTTTGAATGTATGAAGTATTATTAACTGAAGTGCTGCTATGATCATGCTTGGGAGCTACAATAAACTGTTAACTTCGTTGCGTGTATTAATGCTTTTGTGGTTTTCCATGTTGGTGAAATGTTACAGATATCAATGTCAGAGAATGCCTCTAGCATGAAGATACTATTATTTTTTGTGTGTGTGCATGTGAAATCCTGTGTGATTATGTTCACTTACCGCTCTGTTCTGCAGTGCTCTGCTGTGTTTATGTGTCTTCTCAGATGAGTTGTCTGCTCCGTATTACGTTGAAAAATACGTCCAAGGGGCAAATGTTTGGTTTCTCTTATGAGAAGAAATGAGATAGGATGTCCCAAAGTCTGGCCATCTAGGAGGACAATTAAAAGAGGAACTACAGCCTCAGAAGGGAATTTAAAGCACCCTATTATGGGAATTGGCTGCTTGGGAGGGGAAAGGGGATGCTGGAAGGGGAATAAAAGAAAAAAATAAGAAAATAGAAGCATTTAGGAAATGTTCTTGAAGGAGAAACCCATAGTTTTAATTAAGTAGTGTTATGCCAGGTAGGAATCCAACCAGTGGCATTTGAACATCCACGTTTTCCTCACTGGTAGAAGGAAAACTGGTGAATTTGACATTTTACAACTTTAGGAAAAGGCAGATTTGAGTGAAGGAAGACTCGTGTTTTGGCTTTGTTGTCCAAAGGAATAGGCAGGAATATAGGGAGGAATAGGAGGAATAGGCAGGGAAATGTTAAAAATGTTGTTGAGTGTGCTGGGGCTCAACTACTTGTGAAAAAATTACTGCACACTGGAAGGAGTATAGGAGACATCGTGTGAAGGGAAAAACAGTGCCATACTGGTTTGGCCAGGATGGTTTGAGAGTGGCCAGATGTTAAACATTTTGCTTACACTGTCCTTTTTTATACTTTTTTTTTTCTTCTTTAATAAAACTTCTTTGGTCCAGTGCATAAAGTTTTGGCAATCTATGCATTCATTAAGTTTATTTTCGCTAGGCTGGTAATGAGGGCCATGGAGCATATTTTAAGATACAATATTGCTTTTGGGGCCCAAAGTGTGTGTGTGAATTCAAAAGCAGAGAGTATTTCTATAACTCCATCTGGTCTCATCTACTGTTGTTCCTGGACATATTCTATTGTAATCAGTGTGAATCAAGTGAATATTAAGGCTAAAGAATCACATCATGAAAGAAATATAAATTTTGTATAATAGACCCATTACAATTTGTGAGTAATCAGCCTTTCAGGAAGAGACTTTAGGAAGCGCAATGTAGATTCATTGCCTTAAATATTTATTATATGTTGTATTATTAGGTTACATGATATTAGAAAAGAATAAAGAAGAATAGCAAAACAGGATATTAAAATGTTTATTTTTTATCTCCTTTCTTTTACTGAATGTTATTTATAGATCTGAAAGAGAGCGTAAATGTAAATTCCATTGGTCCTTAAACAACTTAGAATTGAATTTAAACTTTGTCATGTGGGCCCAATTTCAGATGAAAATAGGAATCGGCAAACCAGTCCATGTAGAATTGGTTTGATTGTCCTAAAATTCAGGGGGACTTGCTTGCATTGAAGAGGTACATTTTTATACATACCTCCAGTGTCCAATGGCCTGAAGGAAAGCTGTCTAGCAAAAGAAAGAAAAGTGTAATGCAAGTGTAACGCGGGTGCACATCAGTGGTGATGTTAACATATCACACTATCAGTTCATGTTGTGATGAGAGCTGTTGGAAGTGCTTGGCGGAAACCACAGGTTACATCACAAAGCATCCGAGACCAGAGAAGTCATCATTTTATTTATCAATAACAGAAAATCTTCTGCATTTACTTCTGCAGCCCTCAGAACCCTCCATGTATAAGGACATTTCTGTTTTGTTTTTGTTTTTTTTGTTTGTTTGTTTGTCTCAGTTCTTTCTTTGTAATATACAGAAATCAATGGATAGTGCGTTGCATTCCCAAGAAATTATCATTCTATGTTTGTGTGCTGAAGTGTTGGCATTCAGTAAATTTAGATGTCCAAAATAAGCTTTTAAATTAAAAAAACCTTGGGCCAAATGATGTGATTTTACATTGATTAAAAAAAAAAAAAAAGAAACAACAGAACAAGCCACTCAAGGTAGTTTGTTAAGGTAATCTACCAGCCAGGGTTATAATTATTAATTAGGTAGGCCTTTCCTCACTAGTAACAATTTGGGCTTGTCATTGGGCCCCAATGGTTTCTCTGTGTATTTGTCAGAATTTATTTAGACAAACTTCCTTTGTATTACCTGTAGCAACAGCAGTTTGCTGTGGAAAGCAGTATTTTGAGAGGACAGTGATAAGCTGAAGACAGAAAGAGCAATGTTGACTCCTACCTGAATGAGCCCAACTTGTATTTCCCCCCTCCATCTACCAAGCAGTGAGTTGCAAGTCATGGTTTGTAAATAATTTCATATTATGCGTAGAAATGCAGGTGAGATCCTTACCTCAGTAGGTAAGAATTTGATCGTGGTAAACAGGGATAAAGTTAATTTTGTGATGAAATCTGCTTAGAAATTTACAGTGCCTGAGTCTCTGTGCAGTACAAGATCCTTTACAATCAGTGGAGACAAGAAAATATGGTGACTGGACTAAGGAGGCTTCAGCCTCTTTAATTCAGTGTTGGACATACTGTGAGGGAGAATTCGTACAAGAAGAGTGAATGTTATCACTTTGTAAGCTTTTTTTTTTTGTTTCTCACTAGTTACTACTTTCTAGGAAAGAAGTAGGCAGAGCTATTTGTGTGTTGACGCCAAAATAGTGTTCTTCATCACAGCTGGTGCAGTGATATTGAGCTTAGTGTAGCTAAACTAGAGATAATTTTTAAAGAAGTAATTTGAGAGGGAAGTAAAAACTTGTGAACAATTACATAAAGAATACTTTTCCCTGAGCGTGGCTTGGGTATAGGGAGAACTTCAACCAAAATGCAAGTGATGGTCTTGTGCAGGGCTTGAAAGAAGCAAGACCTTTTCATGGCACTGTGTCTACTGGAAATCATGGGCATCTCCTCTCTGCTTTGCATGGCTTTGGGAAAGACAGGCTTGTGAGTTCAGTGGGCACAGATTTTGTGCAACACTTTTGATTCTTGAGTGCCCTCACAACTCAGTGCCATTCTGTTATTTCAGTGCTTCTTCAGGCTAGGAGGACTTGCCGTGGAAAGATCATTCTAATGGATCAATGGCTATTTCCCAGCTTTTCACACTAAAATGTAAATTTTTCAAGGGCTGTGTGTACTTGTGTGAATGTATACATGCGCAATTTGTAAGAAGCTAACTGAACATTATGTATCTGTATTTTGATGTCAAGCTTTGCACTGAATATATTCACTGCACAGAAGAAACAACATTTTTCAAGAAGGTCACAAGGTATTCCCGCTTTCATCTCCTTTGTTTTCTCTTAATTTATTTTGAAATGCCATGTTTTATTCAAATAGAAGGAAATTCTTCCATACACTTGGATGCCATATGTACAGTTTTGTCTGCAGTTCTAAAAGGCTCTCTGATTCTAGTTGACTTCTAGAGTGTTTTATTTTAGTACATTTTTTTTGGAAGTGGTGGGGAGTGAGGATTTTAGATAAGCAGACACTAATAAATACTTTACTACCCGTTTCTGAGTTGAAATCTTATTTCCGTATCTATTTTGTTTAGGTCGTGTGGTCCAAAATTAAAACAAACCTTTAAATACGATGACTTTGGGAAAATATATGAAACCACTAGATGAATCATTATTGTCTGCTGTTAACAGAGGGGAATTTTTAGCTAAAATATTAAAATCAGATGATGGTGTGTAGCACTTTCTCGAGTTTTTCCAGTGCACAGCTGGTTTTGTCTGATCACGGGGCAGTTAGCAAGAAAGTGATCTTCAGTAAGGTAGGCCACGTGTAGCATTTCCATATTTAAGCATCCTCAGTATCTTCTCAATTTTAGATAACTTATACAGTTACAAGGAAGAAGGAAAAGTCTGGAGTTTCTATTTTTGATTAAACTATAATTAAGGCAATGTCTTGTCATTGTGTCACATCTAATTTTCTGTAAGGAAAATGATTGCAGGATATAGCTGTAATGTCATTGTCATAAAAGAGGCCCAAATCCAGTTTGAAAGCAGTTGAAAGAACAGGACATTGCCTTTACCTCGATGTGTACTAAGGTGGCTCTAACATTGTGGCACAAATGCCTCTTTTCTACAAGGCATCAATCTGCCCTCACAGTGATGTTGCTTTGTGTACGCCAAAATCACTGACTTCTTTGTGGAGGGATCATTTTTGCACCAGGATCCACGAGCAATATCAGCAGACGAGTTTCTGTGTCACTCCCATCTAGAGAAGGCTGTCTGTGCAGGTCCTGGTGGAAATACATCACCAAGCAGAAGGCGTACGTGGTGTCATACAGCCGTGTCCCTCTGCTCTTTGCCCCTGCTTAGTTCACTGCGAAGGTACAGCCCAAAGCATTGCAGATACTGGCAAGCAAATGATAGAAAGAGTTCTTAGCCTGCAACTGTCCTGTATTGCTTTGTCTTCTCTGCAAACGTTTCCTTTGTTCACCAAGATCTGAAATCTCCATCTTTTATACTTGAATCTTTGCAGGCTGTATTTCCAGCTCCCAATGATTCTGTTCTGATCAGAATGCGAATCGTTCACGGGAGAACATATAAATAAGAGATCAAATCTCCTTCATTGTTGTTTTTTTTATTTTTTATTTTTTATTTTTTTGTTTGTTTGTTTGTTTTTAAGATACTCTTGAAAAGGAACTATGAAGGATCACGGGGTTTTATCTAGGAGGGACAAGTTTTAGTAGCTAAATGCAGATCCGTAAGGTGTGCAGATGTAATTTTCAGCAAGTAGATCTTAATTTGTGAGCTCTTACAAGCCTTTGTGTGACTACAAAGATCCATGTGCATTGCAACTAATCTTTATAATTGACAGAATTGAAATTATAGACAATGAATTCTAACTATTGATGTAAGACAAATAAAAAAGTTTTGCTTACTAGAAGTCTGCTGGTCACGTGCAAATAAAGGCATTGAAATATGTTTCTTCTCTGCTTTAGAAATAAGAATCCCAAACAATTTCAGTAGATTAAAGATGGCAAATGAAGTTCTGTGTAGTTAAACCGAAGTGATGTACCCATCTGTCTCATCAGTGATTTCCTAAAACAAAAATAACCAGTTTGTCTGACCTGCTGGAGAATATGTCAACCCATTTAACGTCCTCCAGGCCTGATTGCTGAGCCACGTCCCACAAGAAGTTGTACTTCTCTGTAGTTCAAAACACAGAGAATTCGATACCAGCCTGAATGCCCATAGCTGAGAGGTAGAGCTGGAGGGCGAGAAGCTGTGTGTGAGATAGGCAGAGTGTTAGACTCACCACCTCCCCAGAGCCCTTAGCTTGTCTTTACCCTCCTACAACACAGCAGAAACAGCACAGAATGCAGAGCAGCCAGGAATCGCCGTCCCCAAAATGTACTAGCAACGTGATAATGTTAGCAATATGAGCTATATCATCAGCTGATGTAAATCAACGTAGCTGTAAAAGAATTTATAATCCTTCATAACAGTTGAAGATCCAGCCAACGGTTTAGAAAAGAAAACATGTAGCTTTTTTGTAAACGCCAGGAAACGAAGGAGGCTGTACAGGTGAGGAAGGAAAAACTTGATGCCAGGGAATAAAGGAGCAGTACCAGGTAGACCAGCTAAGAAAACACAGGTCTTGGGGCTCAGTAATTCTTGAATCTTATGGCACTGGTTTAATGAGATCTCTTCATCTTGGAATTAAAGTACAAGGAGGTTTTTTTTTTTTTTACAGAGAACAGTATTGAATAACAAAATATTAAATGATAAACACAGATTGCTTAAAATCAGATGGGCCATTTTAAGAAAAAGCATTTTAGCTCATCATGATATGTAGCACCTTATTTAAATTAGGAGGTGTTAATTCTTAGCTTGAATAATATATTAATATAATATGTAAAGTGAATGGCATTGTTAATCACAGTCGCGCCTGGAACGACTTTGCTTCTGTGCACTGAATGTTAATTTTGCAAAACATTAATTTCAAAGATTTTGCAGCAGTGCTTTTGTAATTAAATATTAATGTCACATGTTATTGCAGTAGCATGTTTATGAAAGCCGGCAACACTTCAAGTCAACTCATTTGTTTTTATATTTATTCTTGTACATCTGCAATCCCTTCCATTTCACAATTTCAAAGTGAAGGCCATTTTGAATAGTCAATATGTGAACATTTTTCATTGTAAGCGTTTTTTAACATCCAACAGGGTAAATATTTAATGTTGTGTTTTTAGCTGGTATAATTTTTCAGAAAATTGGCTATAACTTTTAACAACTCAAAGGTACCTAAACTGTCTACGTTTTTGGCGTAAGTGATCTGAAAATAATATAGCAATAAACATGATGAAGCTGTGAAAAAATACTTAAAAAATTAGAAGCTTTTTTTTTTTTTCCTGAAAGTTTGAGGTCCAGAAGTTGTGATTTCCCAGCCAAGAGCTTCCCACTGTCATTTTATTACTTGCGTGTTGCGACCGTGTATCCTCTTGAATCCTCTTAGTAAGTACGGGGTTGACTTTTGAATAACTTTTTTGAGTCACGGGTTCGCGGTTGTGCGGGAGAATCCGCGTCTGCAGCACATTGCTTCGTGATTGCTTTTCAATATTTTAAAATAAACATTTTCTGTTTGTGCCCTAAGCCAGCGCGGGAGCGCCGGGAGGGTTCAGACGTTTTCTATTAGGGCCAAATTGTAAAGGGCAACCAAGTTTGTCAGCTGCTTTTATCATGGAACATACAGTATGTACACGCCTGTATTGGTTTGCCCAGGTCTGTTTTGACCAATTTTCTATAATCTCATGATCTTGCCTGTGGCTCTTCAAACCTGTGAATTGCATTAGTCTAAAAAGAAAGCCATTTCCATTTCAGCGTGTTTGGCAAGAAGAAATTTGTTTGAGGTATCATTTTAAACCGGTCTTGCTCCCCCCGTCGTCCCCTAGGACAGATCCCCACTGTACAACAAAACACTTTGGCAGAGCAAATTGTGAATTATAAAATATGTTATTTATTCTATCAGAAAATATATGAACAATCAAGATGCATTGTTTAGTTATGGGCACATTTAATAGTTAAAAATTATATCTGCACCTGATGTTGCATGTTAACAGCTAATACCATTTGACAGTGATGAAATTAAAGGATGAAGAAGAGATACAAACTACATTTTACAAGCATGATGGGTCTCCAACAATGCCATTTAAATATTATTTGTCACTATTTAAAATGAACCTTTCCCCTTTAAGCTATGCCATTATGCTCATTTGTCCTGTCACCACTGACAGGCTCTATGACTCACACACAAAAATGGTCATTAGGTACTGCATCTTCATCTTATTTAAAAAAAATAGAAAGCATTCTGATGCCTCTAAAAGCCTGTAATTATTTTCATCCGAGGAGATAGTGTTGCTTGGAAGGTAATTTAATAACCTTTTGCATGTACCTGGGGAATGCCTCTCTGGGGAGCCAAGGTGCCGACATGCCATTCAGTCGTCAAAACATGACCTTTAATGGTTGCTTAGAGAGAAGTTAGCCTGGAACGTTGTACACAGCGCGATGCTAATTCTGCTCTCTAATGTATGCAAAATTTAGTTCTTGAGCAATGATCTTTGTAAGATGAATTAATATAGGTACTGCTCCAGGAAACAAAAGAAATTGCAGTTGTGAGAGCTTTCCCCCACCATGATCTCTTGCTGTATCGTTCTGAAGGAGTGCCTGAGCTGTCTGATTTTTAGGCAACAACAATAGCAGTGATGAGACCGTACCTGGCAACGTGTCCCAGAATCTGTGGGTTTAATTCCTGCCTTGGGGAGGAGCGCACAGCGTCTCTCGCAGGGAAACCGGGACAGTGGGCTGTGTGTGGGCTCTGTAGGTTTGTCTTACGCTGCGATGGCTGCACGATAAAACAGGGTAAATATAAACTACAAGAAAGTGAAGTGACAGCTTGCAGCACAATGAATGTACGTCGTGAGTGGCTTTGAAACACGTCTAATGCAGTTATGGGGTTAAAGCAAGAAGCGTTGATTTTTATGCAGGAATAACATATGCCATGCACCTACAGGATATAGTAACCGAGGCACGGACTATGTCCTGTGACATCAAGGTCCAGAAACTCTTTATTTTGGTGCACTGCTATTAGATCCCACCCTGGTTAGAAATGCTGGGATTTCAGCTCCTACCCCTGACATGCCATCCGTCAATTTATTAGCACGCCGGTGCAGTAAAGCCACTGAGCAGGCTATATCAATTCGTTTAGGGTTTTTTTTTTTTCCTTTAAAATGTCTGTAATCCTCAGCTCTGCTCTCTCAACCGGTCAACATTAAAGATTTATGTTGCACTTTTTTTTTTTCCTTCTTCTTTTTTTTTTTTTTCATTGCCACACCTGAATATGGATTACTTAAATGGACTGTAAATAATTCATATCTGGGAATAAGTTTCCATTACTGACCAATGTTGTAATTTAATATACTCTATTATGGGTTATACAATTTTAGATTGTTTTCTGTGTGCATTCGGCAGTCGGGCAGACAACAGTTTAAGTAAAAAGGGCAAGATGTTTGTTCTGTTTATTTCCATGTTCAGTGCTGGGCTGGAGCAAGTGAAATGCCAGTTTTAACAGCATTCTTTGTAGCTGTTCATGGAAATAAAAAAATCTTAACCTGAATCAGCATAAAGAAAACTGAATGAGTAAAAGGAGAAGGGGGGTGTATTAATCTCGATTTATATTCACTGAGCAGATGTCAGGTTTTAATGTAAAATACAAACATATTTTTCAGTAACACAAAATGTATCCCCCTCTCAATATGTGTGCTGGGTTTTTTTTTTTTCCTCCCTTACCCAGTGCTATTGCTCGTCACTTGTGGTGCTTGATAATTCTGTCAAAAGCACCTATAATAGAAGAGAGCATATTTAGCAAGAACTTTTTGAATAAGGTTGTGAACTACAAATAGAAATGGTCCAAAATGTTTAAGAGCATCGTAATTTTAAAATACTGTCCGTGTTCAAGTGTTTACACTTAAAAGGGATTTAAACAATTTAAGATTAAGTTGACTATAGTAAAAAAAAAATAAAAAATAAAAAATTAATAATAGATTAATACATGAAAATCTATGAAGTCACATAAGATAATGATTTAAAAAGGAATAATTTAAAAAGATGAATTAAAAAGTAGAATCAGAAAAGAAGGCCAACATAAACTAGGGAAAAACATGCTGTGAATAAAGTCTGTTAGATCTTGAAATAGGAGAACTGCTAAATAATGCATAGTTTTATTTTTCTATAATTTGCATAAACCTTAAGAGAGTATTTATTTGTGTAAAACTTGATGTATCGAGTAAGGAGAATAAAAAAAAAATGGCATTCATTTTGTTTTCATTTTGGTATTTAGGAAAAATATTCTGTTACATATGGACTACTTAGACCTAATCATCTGACTGAATGTGATGTGTTTCTTGAGCCAGGTTGGAAAGGGCTGGATTGAGAACAGTGCCCTGGTCTTGCTGCAGGCTATGCAGGTTGGCCCAAACTCTGCTGGGGAGCAGATGGTGAGCCAATGCTTGTAGTCACACTTACCTTCCTTGCTAAATCCATAATCCCTCACTGGACACGCAGCCAAGGCAGGCTTTGGAGGCAGAAAGGAGGTTACAATCTGGACTTGGGTATTGACTGCCAGAACTGAGAAAACAGCTCAGAAATTTCAAATGCTTAACAAGTTATCTGTCTTGTCCCTAAGCCAGTGCAGCATTTTTAAAAGTAATTAAGACATGATTGAAAATGTGTGTGCCATCTAAATACAAAAATCTTCAAAAATAATCAAAACCAATAATTAAAAGCCACATATAATATACTAGTTAGTGAAAAGAGACTTATTTAAACTGAACTTGCTTTTCTTTTTATTGCACAGAGCTGCTGAATATTTTTTAAAGGATGCCTGTATTCAGAGCTGGGAGAGAAAAACATCTTTTTCTAAGCCAGCCTCTGTATGATACTGTGCTTTTATTTTGGATGTTGTTGTTGCTTTTTACTCATTCTTTCTTTCTTTCTTTCTTTCTTTCTTTCTTTCTTTCTTTCTTTCTTTCTTTCTTTCTTTCTTTAAATACATATCTATATAGGATTTTTGCTAACGTTGATGATGATTAATTTCATTAATTATTTAATTAACTTCTCAGTGAGTGAGTATTAGCCATATTATTATATATTTAAAAGGTATCTAGTACGTAGTGATAAGCACAGTGTTCACGCACAGGAAAAATAACAGTTGCTTATAATCGTCACAGCATGACTTGCCTTTCTAAATATTTAATCTCTCCTAAATCAAGACAGTGATCCTCAAAAATCTATAATTTCAAAAAATATTTAGTAAACAGCCAAATTGTGGTCAACTGCAGTAAAGGGTGTGCCATCTGTTTAATGTAAATATCTGGTAAAAGGGAATGTCATATACAAAAGATTACAGAAACATAGTGAATGGGCAAAAGCCTTACTCCGTGTGCATGGGTGTGATTGTTTGTGTATGATACGTGAAATTTCAGTTATTTTTGCTCAGAGCGTACACGAGGACTGATTCCACACAAGGTGAACCTTTGTACTGAGATGTAGCAGAGTGTTTAGCTATGGACTTAATTTAAAGCACATGTATCACTGTATTAAATTTTGAGAGATTAAGCTCTTGCTAAGCATTTTATTAATACAGTAAAATATTTCTCATAAATCATTTATGGCTTCTATGAAACTTATCTATCATACCATTTAAAGATGTAAAGTAATTTTAAAAAGGAATAGTTAATTACATAATCCATTTTAGCTGGAACACAGTTGAAGTTATATTCTGATCAAGCCTAAAGACGTGCTTAATTTCTGTGAGCACCATACCCTTAACTCTGACCATTGGCCTCTTGGGATTTCCCATATTTTTCTTTATTTGTCCAAAAAAACGTGTTATTCTCAAAGATATTGTTTATTTGGAAACACCAGCTAATGGATTAACCAAGTGGCAGTTAAAATCACTTACGTTTGGAAACATTTTTTATTTGTAAAGAATAATAGAGAAATATATAGCATTGCTCATTTGCAGTATATTAGGAGTGTATATGTCCATTCACTTCTGTCAGAGACCAATCACTGCATGCTGGTAATGGGTGCATACATAATGTTAACTTAATTGAAATTCCTTCTGAAAGATTAGTGCATATGAAATTGCACTGATACAGAGTAAGGTTTATTTTTAGGTTAGAATTAAGACTACTGTGTTGAAGAAGACAACACGTAGATATTTTACATTGAATGAGAGTAAAGGGCCAGATTCTCAGCAGCTGCTGTAAGTGGGTATAACGTATGTTTTCTCTGAGATTTATGAATGCCCTCAATATTAATTTCCTCGCCTTTAAGCACTTAGGTTTGTTAGTGATGCGATAAACAATGGCATTATTTTCACTTATACACCACTACACTTATTTCACCAGCTCCTTAACTGGTTTCTCAAATGAAGTACTTTGGACTTCACCATTGCGCAGGTTGTCTTCTTTCCAGGGCTGGGGGTGCCTACCTGGGGCCAACAGCAAAACCTGTCTGTGTCTCCCTTACAATTTTCTTTCTTGGAATACACGAGAAAAGAATGAAATTAGATTACTAAATGTGATGAACAAAAAGAGAATTCTATTCTTTCCATGCCTTGCTGGTGTGAATAATTAAATTTAAATTAATGGGATTATTTGCTGGAGTAAGGGGGTAAGAGTAAGCGGACTTTGGCGATACCTATCAGAGCTAATTTCGCTCCGACCTGATTTGATTTCAAAGACACCGGATTAGGTCATTTAAATGGCTTCCTGTAACAGATTTATTTCTGCCCTTAGCACATGCAGGTAGCTCCCCTTCACCCACAGGGAACAGCTTATAAAGACAGGGCCAAGTTTGGCCCTGTGTTTTGATGTGATTATTGCTTTCAAAGCAGGCTTGTGGGTATATTGTAATAAAGATTTTCTTTTAACACGCAGCACTCTTCAGAGTCTTGTCTGTCCAGAGCATTGTCAAACTATAGGCAATCACCTATTCTACAGTGATTTAATTTCCTTCAGTGTGTCTTTTTCATCCCCTGGGAAATGTGCAGTACGTCTATTTCTGCTGTGTTGCCCCCAGCTTGCTTTGTGAACAGTGAGGCAAAGAATTCATTTTTATTTTTATTTTTTATCAGCGTCTACCTCTGCTGTCAATAAATTACCCATGCCATCTTTTAGAGGATCTTCTGTCTTCCTCGCTGACCTCTTGGACTATATGTTCTTGAAAAATGTCTTTTTATTTATCTTTATCATCTTGTGCAATCTTCCTTTCATTCTCCACCTTTGCTTTTCTTATCATTTTTTTGCACTCTCAACTTCATCCTGTAATCTTTCCATTCCCCTCTGTATCTGATATTACATACCTCGCGTACCTCCCTTGATCATTCTGCACATCCTTGTTCAGGCTAATTGGCCTTTTTAACTGCTGTTCCATTTGGTCCTGGATGGACAGTGCACACACTCCTGTTGATTTATACTTAGAAGATTCTGAATGTGCCCTCCGTTTCCTTTTATTTTATTCCTTTGGCTCAGTCTTTTTCACTCTTTCCAGAAGCAGGAGAAAATTTATTTTTATATCATTCATTTTGCTAATTCTGGGCAAATAGAGATGATACACTCTATGTAGTGTTTTCATATTCCTATATTTTATTATGTGCCTGGTTTTATTAACCAGATATGAAATTCAAAGGCTGACTCCTCTTTCACTTGTGAGATGGCAAAAGTAAAACTGTGTCAGTTGTTCTCTTTGACATAGAAAGCCATAGGGACCGTGTTTCATTTTTGAAACCCATTTTTGCGGATACTCCTCATCACGTGGCTACGGGCAATGCTGGGGATGGCCCTTTGGGACCCCCAGGTTCCCGTTGCATTGCTCTAATTCTTTGCAGAGTTCCCATTCCTGTTGTATTCCACAAAACATTTCCAAAAAGGAGCAGTAGCAGGACATTCCTTCTCACCTGAGCTTGGGTTTAGTCATTGCTCTTATGTCTCTTCTTTCTTTTTCTTAGTTTAAAGGAGACTAAACTGTGATTATTTCAAGGCTTTCTAGGAAGATAGCAAATGAGGCAGTTCAGTATCTCTGTTGTCTTTGTCTGTCTTAGTGCCACTTACTTCCCTGGCCTTTCATGTTCAGGAAAACTGGAATTAACTGTGATTGTTTTCATTACCTCTGTATGGCAGTATTTTTACGTAACCTTGAAAACTGAATTATGTTGCCCATTTCTCACAGTTTATCTGATTCTAGCTTTTCTTCTATTCACCAACAGTAATTAAAAGGTTTCTGATCTCACGGTGTTCCTAGTAGCCAGAGATTAGTAGAAAATATCTACCTGAATCCTGAATTATTTCATTTCTTCTCTCCATAGATAAAAATGTGATACTTTCAGAATCCCTCATGGCATAAATTAAAAAAAGTTGAAAGGTTGAAATTGACTTGGTGCCAAGTTACTGCATTAGACAGCAGATTCCATTTACTTATTTATCTGTTATTTCTATGTTTTTAAACATTTTGGCGTGATTTCCATATTGTGATTCTTGCATGCTGCACATTCAGACTGTCAGCCTTTGATTCCCCCCAAGGAGATGTAAGAAGAGGTCTCATTTCAGACGTGGAAGTTTTTTATCTTATTTTTGTGGGGTTTTTTGTGGGTGTTTTTTTTTTTTTTTTTTTTTTTCCTGTAAAAGGCTAGGGGAAAGTTTAGGAAGGATTTTTAAGTTTGATTGACAAAGTGAATTCCTAAAAGTGATACATCAGCACAGGACTCAATAAGCCAGGACACATGCTACTAACAGAGAAGAAATGGTTTTATATATTATTCACCAATCTCCAGGGTTTCTATGGCAGACAGAGTTGGCTTACTTCCCATATATATTATTAAATGTTTTACAGTTCAGCATGCACACAAAAGGAGTAGATGATGTGATACATGCAGTTTAACCTACATATGGAATAACTTAAAATTAAACCATTCAAAAGTTTATCACAGAGTATGGATTACATAAAACCAATAAGGCATATACAGATAGGGAACTGGTACAAGTTATTATGAGTCTATTCTCAACATTTCATCAACTGTCCCTATGTGCCTTCATTAGCAACATTTATTTATTTATTTATCTATCTATTTATCTATCTATCTATCTATCTATCTATTTATTTATTTATTTATTACAATGCAAAATTATCAGTATAACAAAACTGTTTATTAGTCTTTCAGCCACAGTTGAGCAGAAGTCAGGAAGATCAACAGCAAAACCACCCCAAGTGGTAACGTGTGTTTGTGTATACATGGTTCCTTTTGGTAAAACAGAATGATACGAAGCTGATGGTACAGATAATGCACAGATCTCCCCGCTGCTTCATTGACTTGCCCTCTGAAATGACTGATGTGTTACTGCTTGTGGGTTGGAGCAGTCCTGTATGTTGTCCTGGATAATCCCACCCTCCAGACAGATCTACTGCGTTTCCTTGACACCCCTTGTAGTTTATACCATCCAGTGGGATTCATGGTCAGCTCTAAATTACAGTCTGTCCTCTAGTGGATAACCTGCTCAATGCCTGACATCTATGGATACAGGGATGGTGAAACTAGCTTGATGTGATTGTGCATATATGCGAGGTCAGGATTACTTAAATTCAGTATCATCCTAATTTAAGCAGTTTTCGTGAACAGTTTTGGAAGACAAAACTTAATTTTTTCCTTTTTGGGGACTGTAATCTGAAAACAAAGATTTTTTTCTTGGCTGAAACTAGGAACTTACTTAAAATATTTTGCAATGTCTTGCATGGCTTCTCAGTGCCAGCAATGATACTATTGAATTATAAAAGATATGCAATTGAAATAATTTCTGTATGTAAGTTCACCATTCTGTTTCTGGTAGGACAGCTATATATGCTGAAAATGGAGGCTCAATTTTTTATCACTAACCTGTTCCTTACAGGAGTTGTCATGTTGCTTTTGTTTGAAGAAAGAAATTACATCCTATATTTTAGTCACTTTAGTTTCCCAGAAATTCACTGTTATTCCAGTCCAGCCGTTACTCACAACTTGAATATAAAACACGTTAGGAGTCCAGTTAATGTAAATGATATTATCATCGGGTAGAAGTGTGTTTATGATTAAATCTTCATTAGATCCTTTAGGATCTATGGCCTATAATTGATTCCGAAAATTTGATTTTCTAACATCAGTTTTTGGCAACCTAAATAAGCATGAAGTTTATAACAAAGTTGTTAGAAGTTGGCATTAATCAGAATCCCAAGGAGAAGAACATACACGAAGAATGAGGCTTTTTCAGGCACGGATAAAATCCTTCCCATTCCTTTCTCAAATACAACGTGGGCTGTATAAGATAGCCCTTTAACGTGTCCTCTTTTTAATTAAACTAGGCAATCCTTTTTCATTCAGCTAGAGAAGACTGTGAACCCTTGGAACCCTATAGTAGGTAAACATGCAAAATCTTGCTATTAGCATTGAACGGACCCTTTATCTGTGTGAAATTTGTCCGTGGGTAAGGTTAACAGGAAACAACACTAAAATAACCGTAATTAAAGGTATTATTGTTGTCATTTAAACAATTTAATTCCAAATTGCTCATTCTTTAATGTTTCTTGGTAATACTGAGTTGCAGCAACATCTTTAAATTGCATGATCTGTCTTGATATCCGCTCCTTCAGCAGCCTTTGAAGGTCTGTCCCATGAGTCAGAATTTCATGCAGGTTATTCATTTTGACTTGTATATTTGTACATAATTTTGAAAGTTCTTTTCTGTATATCTCAGAGACTTGGAGTGGTATCCTGTAGCCTATCCAAACGAGAACTTCATGTGCAGAAATGAAATGTGATTCCATCTAAGTTCCTATAATAATAGCTTCTTGGCTAAGAGCATGTATCCTGTTCGATAAGGGTACAGCTGGAATGTGACAGTGATGTAACCCTTATTATAAATCTGATAGAAGGCAAATATCTGAACCAGTTATTAATCATCAGCCTTAAACAAAGCTTTCCCAGGACCGGTTCTCTGCAGTCACTTCCACTTGCTGTTCCAGCAACAGATGACTATCCAGTCATATCTCTGTCTCATTCCAGGAATGAATGCTGAATCCACTTTCAGTCAAGTGGATTAATATAATCATCGATGTCATCAGTCTACTTTGCTTAATTCACCAATCGCATCTCACTGTTAATGATGCTGAGTGGTGGTTCTAATTTCCTCTCCTAGATGTTGTAGAAAACCCTCAAAATGTGGTGCAAATGCTGTGTATATATATATATATATATTTTTTTCTATGCTCTTTATTCAATATTGCAGTTGCTACAGTGATATTGCGCTGAGACCTACAAGAGTTGTGTAGTACTTCAGGAACAGAAATAGGCTGAATGAATAGAAATTTCAATATGACAAGTTGGCTTGAGAGAAGTTTGTATCCAGGGGCCAAAATCATTAGTTTTGAATAATGTTGAAAGGCAGAAAACTGTGACCAGTGCCACTACATGATTCCTGCTGCCAAGAGTGTAGTAGCTGTGGTCTGGCTATGGCACAGGTTCTGCTCCAGTGTATGTCAAGATAAATTGCAATACATATTTCTACCATGTTAATAACATCACAAAGGTTGTGTTTTACGCTTTGTTCCGTTTATCTAGACTAAATCAGGCAACACAATAAAGAAAAATCTGAGCAGCAGCTTTGAGTTGTTGTTGCTGTTGTTTAAGGGTTTTTCTTAAACATCTAGGTAAAATCCACAGACATCGTAATGCTCAGAACTGGGCAGCTCTAATTGTCTCTCAGATGAATAGGAAGAAGAACCTAAAACCAAAGTAGCAACATTTAATTCTTATTGTAATATCTGTGTTATGCGGGCCACAAAGGTGGGAAGAATCTTGAATGATGCGAGGACTCCTTACAGAACTAATTTACCAAGATTTTATAATGAACAAATTATAAGGGCACTGTGAATAAGCATTCAGAAATATAATGTTATATTGATTTTAATCAAGGGGCTTTTCATCTTGAAATGCAGTTTGGTATCAGCTCATAGAAGATTGCATTTTACCAAAAAAGATTTTCTTATTACTCTAGTCATTTATCTCATTAATGATTCCTACCAAACACTGCTTGCATCCTTCAGGCAACCTGTAATGTAGTTTGGTTTTGTTAAAAAAAAAAAGAAAGAAAAAAGAAAATTGGGTGCTTGTATCAGTATTCTCAGACACATATTGCTCTTGTGACATGAAACAAAGTGATGTTAAAGTTTCAAGGTCCTTCCTTTCCTAGTTATGAAAAAGAACCGACAGTAGCATGTCAAGGGGAAAGGAGGAGTGAAGACCAGTACCTCAAAAGGCAGATTTCGTTTGCAGGCTTGAGTTGAAAAAAGAAAAAAAGCTTATGAAACTCTATCTCACAATGCAGAAAGAAGCCATCATGACCTAGAAATAATCGTCACAGAGATATGACACTGAGGTGTTGCTTAAACTCTAAGACATAATACGGCTGGGAGATCTTTATGTAGCATGTGCAGAAGGGCACTAGATAGACCCAGGAGCATTTCTCTGCTTTGAACACTGCTTGAGCATACGGTAGAAGGACTATTAGTACTAAAAGAGAAGAGCTTTTAAACAGTCCGAATGGGGGTGAAAATAACTTGTTATTTCCAGCAGCAGAAGAATGAACACACTAGTAAGGTAGTAGTCCACTCCTCTGAGTGGATCTCACACTTGCAGAGATGCTGTGGAAACAATAGCATAACCTCTCATTAATAGCCGTAGTTGAAGAGAAGTCTGAGTATATTTTCTCCAGCCTTCCTTACCCTTATATTTCTTTCTCTTTGCTTTATCGATCATTTCATGTTTTCTACTAATTTATCCGTCCTGATTTTTCTACATATAGCTGGTTTCTCATCTGGCTCCCATTCTTATGCTACTCGGTGGTTACTTGTGTGGCAAATGAGTACAAACTTGGCAGTTGATGCTGGGGTTAATGTGGAAAAAAAAAATCTCGAGCAATGCCAGTGTGGATTTACTTCTCATTCTTAATGGCACCAGCAGATGTCTGAGGAATCCTAGACTTCCTGAGTGCCTCCATTGTGCAGCTGGCACCGCTTGGCAAGGTCCTGCCAGTGGGGAATGCATGTTCTCTGTACTTACACTTTGATTTACAGACACTTCTGTCCCTGGATGGGGATCCTTTTCGTGCTTCTCACCCATAGTCCTCTGCCATATCCCTCTGTACCAGGTGTATTGCTTTCCTACTGCCCCTCGTGCCAGCCACCTTGGGGTTCCAGTAGAATCTCAACATCTCTCTCTTTGTTGAGACCTGAGACCATTTCCCTGAATATCAGGCGTCTTGGGCATGTGGGAATCAGCATACTTAGCGTATTCAGTGTATATGAACCAGAGGTGCAACTTCCAATCTTCTTTATCTCACAGCGATATAGATAATATTGTGCTGGATTATATGCTTCCTCATCTCGAGTAGTGTGAACTATCTCATTTGACACTGACAACCCAAAATGTGTCTTCAGTAATGACTGATATTGCCGAATACAAAATTAACGTTCAGAAAACATGCAGCATGTTACAGCCAACTTTTAATGCGTGTTATCAGATGAAACGAGAAGCAAGTTTTACATGATGAGCAAGCATTTGGTTGCCCATCACAAATACCCTATAGTTTCTGCTGGGACACATAGCCCATTTTGATTTTCTTGACAATTTCTTTATCTTGTGACACCTGAGATAAAAGCGTATCGTGGTACTTTACCTTTTCTACAGTCAATCATTAATACCTGCTTTAGATGCTGACTGCTTTTAGACGGTGGTAGGTTATTTTTGTTTCGTTTTATTTATTTATTTATTTATTTAAGAATAGCCCTTAGTGGCACTAAATTTAACAACTAACAACAGCATGTGCCTCACACTTGATACTTCAGGCTATGGTGACAGCTTTTAGCAATTTGGAAAATCCCATGGGATGGAGAGTGGCACTGGCTGCTGTCTTCTTTGTTTGCATTTACTTTTCTGCTTTGTCAATTCGTTCTGTAGTTACATAAGTAAATCAAGAGATCTGTATTTAACCAAAATAGTCATCCCTCCCTCTCGTTCTGTAAAATAACCTCCCCCCCCAAAAAAAGCCTGTTAACTGATAATGATCTTGGAGGGGAAAAAAAAAAAAACAACAACTATTTGAAATTCTAAAATGAGAAATCAAGAAGTGAATATATAGATATCCAGCACTGCCTGGAAGATGTGACTATAGTAACAGTCACTCAGGGTTATTTTTCCTCCTCTTTTAACTTACAGTGCTCAAGGCACCCTCCAAGGGCCTTGAGAAAGTGGTGTGATGCTCTTCTCACACATGCTCTTCAACAGCCCTTTTACTTCAATCAATCATTGAAAAATATTTTTTTTGTGATTCAGTGTAATGCTTGGAGGGAGCTGCAGAGATAGAAAAGGCTATCAGCTCTGCAAAATAGCAAATCGAGTACTCATGTAGGAAAAGCTCAAAGCCAGTGTATAGGCATGAATGGTTTTTCTCATACATTTGTACGCACACAAAAGCAGAGAATATGCAATGTGAGATAGGTGCAAGAAAGTTTTTCTTTTTTGTAGGGTTGTTTTTTGTTGTTTTTTTTTTTCCTGTTGAGAAATCTGCTGTCACCAGTATTTGTAAATGTTTGAAAGTTAGACACCAAACCGCGTGCATCTTGAACCCTCCTGTATACTGGCCAGTAATTGATCAGAGGGAATCCACTGAAACTCTATGAAAAAAAACCAAACCAACTTACTTAGGAGAATTTTTTGAACCTTAGTTAGAGTGAAGGGCTTTTCAAGGGTAAAGTAAGAATCAGTGACTCTTGCAAAGCCCTTCCTTTTGCTCATTCTCTTAATTATCTACTGGCAGAATTTGCCATCCACTGACTGCAAAGTTAAATTTAAAGCCAAATATTAATATATATATATATATACATATATTTATCCAGACATTTGAGAAATCTGCCCAACCCTATTGATTTGTTTCTTTGTTTTTTGCAGTCTTTTCTGAGTGAATACCGAGAATATGGCATCGCCTATTGTTTCTTCCTGTAGGACATCACACGTCTATTAAGGGATGCTGAGAAAACAGTTTTATTTCTCAAGTACAGCAACTGCAGTCAGAAGAGGCTTTTTTAACCTACACATGGGCTCTTTGAGACCTCCCTCTATTTTCTCTCTCTCTCTCTTTTTTTCTCTTTCTGTCCTTCTCTGTCGTCTTACTACTTTATTTCTCCTTTCAATATAGTTATAATACAGGTCTCAGGGAGTTGCAATTTGAGATAAGCCATTTCTGATACTGCCAGATAGGGAGATGAGGAAAGCAATAGTATAATACACTGAAGCTGGTGAGGGAAGTCAAACACAGAGTGTTGGTTCATCTCCAGGAAGTGGGAGACTGTGCAAGGAGGATATCGAGGACTGGAACACCCTGGGCTGGATGCCTTGGGTGACAGCTTCCAAGCAGAGGGAGCTGCCAAATGTAGGAGGTGAGGATGTTATGTGCATAATCTCTCCTCTTCCTTAGCAGCTATGCACTTTCCTGCCCTAAAGCTGGAAGAATCCTTTCTGCTGCAAGCAGACCTTTTCAAGTAGATAAATCTACTAGAACTCAAAAAAACAAGAAAGGGGGGGGAGGGGGGAGGGGAGAGAAAAAAAAAAAACAACACCAACAAACACATGCAAATGGACTAAGTTAGAATTGCATATCCCATCTGCTTTGTTCATTTTTAGAATAAGGTTTTCATACCTTGTACTTCTCTCTCTCTCTCTTTTTTTTTTTTTTTCTATTAGATGAAATAGGAATGCATTGTTGGCCACCTCAGTATCAGAGACAAACTAAATAACTATCCTGAGCATATGGAAAGTAAAATTTAAGGAAACAAACCTAGCTGTGCCAGAAATATCTCTTCTCTGTCTAAGAAACAGGATAAACTCTTAACCTGCTTCTTCACAATGGGAAGTGGTTTAAGATTTATTGGCCATTATGCTGTAACCTGGTGTCACCAAAGGTCTGGAAACCCTGTGGCCACAAATGGATGCAGCGACAATCTTCTGAACAAATATAGTTCAGTAGCTTGCAGCAGTAATAGAAGATTCTAAGGGTAGGGAAGTAGCAAACCATTAGTAATTAACTGGTGGAGGACTGTGTTTATTGAAAAGGACCTGAGAGTCCTGGCTGATGTCGGTTATATCAGGCTTGCCATGTGCTTATACTGTGAATTCAGCACGATGAGCTACATGAGGAGGGGCCTGGGAGGTTATCTTTGCCCTGCCTTAGGTGCCTAGAGCAGAGGAAAAGTCCAAATAAATAAATAAATGAAGTGGAGGGTAGTGGATTTTCATAATCTGATGAAGAGAGTACTAAGAGAAGTTACAAAGAAAGCAGAGAAATGACCTTTCCAGTAGCAGCAGATTAGGCAGTTGTCACAATTTACATCCTGGAAGGTTCGGATTGAACAAAAGGAAAATGTTTTAGTAAGAATACAGTACACTGAAACAGGAGCCTTGAGTGGTTGTATCTCCACACTTGGCAGCTTTCATGGCTCAGCCAGACAAAACCACAGGTGACCTCATTTCTCATTGGCAGTAATTCTCCTTAAAGTGTTTTATATTGGACAAGCCCCCTTCCAGAGTTCCTGTCTCATCAATACTTCTGTTGTTTGAGATAGGTTTGAGTTGCAAGTATTTTTCTGATATACAAGAAAAATGTGGCTCTGGTTGATGTACTTCATAGTTGTCAAGTATCCTACACACACTCACAATGCCATTAAATTATGAATTTCTTCAATTTTTCAATCCCTGAAACATTGAGAGGGATGGAAATCAGTTACTAATATATAAAATAAGTGGTTTTTTGAACCAATATGTTCAATTTTAGTAACTAATACCCAATAAAAAAAATAATATTGGCCTATTTTAGATTAAAACTGTTTTTGGCCGATTCAGCTTTTCAACTTTTGCAAATCGTCAATCAACTTTTACCAAATTTTAATAATTTAATATATTTCGTATGTATTATTTTGATCAAAAAGAAGTTTGGCCAAAATAAAGGAAAGAATCCTATCTCAGTCTCTTACACGGAACTGAATTTAGATCGCATCCTTACTGAGTAAAATATAGAGATAAATATCAAGAGCTATGAAGTCTTTATATGACCTAGGTCCCTACTGGAACAGACTAAGAACAGTTTATTGATTAGGATTTAGATTTTGGATTTAAGTATCAAACACCAGATATTTTAGTGAATTTTCTTAAAGAACAGCAATCGAGCCTCGTAATGAACTCATCAGTAATCTGAATATATCTTTGGAGTTTTTAATAAGAGTATATGTACTTTCTACAACATATTTTTCAGATGGGCTTGGAATATCTTATTACTACAAATTATCCATATGTATGTAGGATCTGTGTCCGTGCTTCTCATGCCGCTGGAGAATGGATTTCCATTGAGTTTTCCCTTGTGGAAACTGTGATTCTGAACTGCAGTATTAATTTTATTGTAAGATAAAATTAACTCCATGTGTTTGTTTATATGATAACTTCACAACTATGGTGTGCTCAAACATCAGCGGACTTGACTGCTCTTTGGCTTATGACAACCAGAGCCCGTTAATGCAGACAGCTTATAAAACAAATTGAAGTAATTGAGAAACATAAAGATCCATTCTTATGCAAATTTCCATTTGCATATATAAAGATATCTTACATAGATTTTCATTGAATAGACATATTAATAAGAGCAAAAAATATGTGAAATTAAAAAAAATGATTGGAGAGCTTGGAGACCTTGCATCCAACCTGACAGTGTAATACAGGCCTAGTGCTTTGAATTGCAGAAGTAGACTTTTTGTCTACTTGGGACTCTTTAATGTTACCATTAAGGCAGAGTCTTGTTCAATTTTGCCAATTGATGTGTTAACATCAAAACAAGTGGTTTCCTTACAACCAACATGCTGTAATTTTCATTATCAGGGAGGAGAGGACTTGTGCTTATGCAACTTTGTCTTTTAAAAACTATGTGTGGAACCACTGGGATCCCACTATGTCAATGGTGCAACGTCTGTGCATTGACATGTGAAGCATCTTTAAAGCTAAGCAAGGTGGAATCAACTGCCTTCAAGTTTTACTTTTATAAAAATGTCCTGATTTATCATATACAGGGACAACATTTATGCCTGATAATAAGCTCAAGGCTGATTATAATCAATAATTATCTTTTTGCTTTTTTGATATTAAGTCAGGTACGCAGGATTAATAGCATGAAATATCTTCATAGAATCACAGAATTGTTTTGAGTTGGTAGGGATGTTTAAAGGCCATCCTGTCTAACTCCCCTGCAGTGAACAGGGACATCTACAGACTGATCAGGTGCTCTGAAACCCATTCACTGTGGCCTTGAGAATTCCAGGGACTTTTTCTTTATATCCAATCTAAATCTCCCCTCCTTCACTTTGAAAACATTTCCGCTTGTTCTATCACAACAGATCCTGCTGAAGAGTCTGACCCTTCTTTCTTATAGTCCCCCTTTAGATTCTGAAAGGCCACTGTCAGGTCTCCTTGGAGCCTTCTCCTCACTCGGCTGCACAACCTCAGCTCTCTCAGGCTGTCCTCACAGACGAGGTGTTCCACCCATTTTTGTGACCCTCCTCTGGATGCACTCCAACAGTTCTACATCTCTCCCGTACTAAGGACTCCATATGTGGACACAGTACTCCATCTGAGGCCCCACCATCACAGAGTAGAGGGGCAAGATCACCTCCCTTGCCCTGCTTTTTTTGATGCAGCCCAGGATACTGTTGGCTTTCTGGGCTGTGAGGGCACACTGCTGGCTCATATCCAGCTTGCCATCCACCAATACCCTCAGGTCCTTTTTGACAGGGCTGTGCTCGATCCTTTCATCCCCCAGCTTGTATTGATAACAGGAGTTGCTACGACCCAGGTGCAAGATCTTGCACTTGGCTTTGTTGAACCTCATGTGTTGGGCCCACATCTCAAGACTGTCTGGCTCTCTCTTCTTTTACTGTACTGCAGTAGACCCAGCTAAATAGGTGTCATGAATATCAATGGAAACTATGGCTTTAATTTGTTGAGGAAAGCAGGTGTCACAAATAGCCCGTGTATTGTCAGATGTTCAGTGCCTGAACAAGGTAAATGAGGTTTTGCTTTTACAGTCACCCATAATAACAAAAAGAAAAAGAAAGAAAGAAAGAAAGAAAGAAAGAATGAAACAGAAATCAGTTGATATAGAAGATTTTTGTAGTAAAAATAATAAGAGAGACGAAAGGCAGAGTAATTTTGTAAAGCAGTGACCCCACGATATTTTTTCTTACCTTTCCTCAACTGATTTTAAGTCTCTTTTACTGGTGATTAAAAGTCTTCATGTTCTGATTACAGTGAAAGGATTACCTGGTATATATTTGAAAAGTGTCAATACTGTGAAATCATTTTTACAAGTCCAAATTGCAGTGAATCAACCTCTTGAGCCTAAACTTGATTTCTCTGGGTCGTGACTTAGACCACAGTGCATTGGAGGTGAAGCTTGTATTGCCTTTCCGTTTTCTGTGCGTATGTAGTAAATAAATAGAAGGTATTATACTGAATTGTTCCCAGTTTAGGACGTTTATAAAAAAGGCATCATGCTTCCACTAAGCGTCAGTGAAAGACTTGCACTTTTCATCCTACTTTTGCAGCTGTGGAAGCTTGGCACATACCTTTCAAAGCGCAAGATGCCCTGTCTGTTTTCTTCCATTCAGTTTTTCTTCACTGATTGAGCTAAGTGCACTGTTTGAGACTCTGCTCAATTGTTCTTTTCAGATAAGCGCATTTTACTGTATCCGAGTGCATTACTAACAAGCCACAGGTCTGCACCAGATGGGCAGGTGAAAAAGTGATTATGAGGTGTGTGATGATGGTTCTGTATCCATAATACATTCATCCCAAGGTTCACTCGCGCATCTGTTATGTATGTTGTTTTTCTTTTTTACTGGTACCCTTAGAGATATTTAAGCAGGTGATTCTCTACAACTAAAAGACAAAAAAAAAAGAGAAAAAAAGTGAACAAGGGGTCTTTAAGGTGGCGCTACAAAGGCAGCGAGACATGCATGTCAGTGGTACATGCCCCTCACTAGCTCATATAAGATTCAAATGAATATAACAGTGCAATCATTTTCATTAGCAGGTTTTGGATTGATACTTGCTTGCATATTAATGCTGATTACCGAGTGTTGAATTTTATCAGGGTGCAGCTAAACTAGCTGGTACCGTTTAGGAGGGAGTGAGGTGGGAAGCACGACCTTCCTTCTCTTTGCTTTAGGAAAGAGTCAGAGGGCTGGCAAGCCCAGACCCGATCCAGGTGTTTGAATTCCCCAAATATTCATCTGTGTCTCAACTTTCAAATGTCATCTGTCTGGAGAGGGCATTTTAATGGAATGCATCCCTCCTCCAAGCAGACGTAGCCAAAGTGTTAAAGGAGAAAAAAAAAACCAAAACACCCAAAACATTTATTTTAAAGGTGTTTTTAATTAAGTTGTGGCTGATAAGCAGCTCCGTATAAGGCTGCTTTTTGTGTCTCTGTGTCAGTTCTTCGTTTGTTGTTGTAAAACAACTTTGCGGAAGCGTTACTGGTGCCTTTGTTTAGCACCAATTACAAAAAGGATTTCGTGCAATTGAGATGTTTTCATTTAAAAACATGGAGATTATGCATGCAAATTCTTTATTGAAAATGGGGAAAAGCAGTAAGGTATCCTTGGTTAACTTTTTAGTTATTTAAAAGTAGCTTGTTGGAGATTGAATATTTCTATGTTTCACTAGAGCTTTTAAATATAAAAGAGATATGAGACTATATCTGACACCATCAGGCATATTATATTAAAATTTATGAACAACTTCATCAAAAACCACTTTCCTTCTCCTGCATAGAGACAGATTTGTTCTGACATAAACGTTACATGGCTGGTTGCAGCCTCAGATTAATGCGAAGACCCTGGCGATTCCTTTTAGACGTTATTTTATGAAATAATACCTGTCAGCTGCTGCCTGATCCCAGAAAAGGGGGCAGGTTTTCCAGGTCATCCTGCCATCTGTCAGCTCCCGCTCATCTGTCCCTCCACATTACCACCTGATCTGTGCTAACAGGCCTCGCAGGGAGCCCCGCTTCATTGGCCCGGTGGGAGCCCGGCGCAGAGACTGTGTGAGGACATCACCTGTGATTCCCAGATTTAATTATCACTGAAGTGATGAAGATGTGCACACAGATTGAAATGCTTTTGAATAAATGCATGGCTCTGGATAGTTGGTTTTTTTGTTGTTGTTGTTGTTTGGTTTTTTTCCTTCTCTCCCTCCTCCCAGTTCACTTTCCCAGTTCCAACAAAAGCCCTGTTTGGGTTTTCCGAGCGGCATTCTGCAAAGTGTGTGCACGCATCTATGCAACACCCAAATCACTGTGTTTAATAACGAAATTAAATGTAAATGTTACTTGAATCGCTGCACAAGCAAAATTACCTCCGTTTTGTGCACGGCCCTTTACCGCAAACACGATTATTTTTTCTGAAAAGGCTGCTTGTTGTCAAATTCTAAAGCCGTATTGATTGTTGCTGGATGGGAAAATCAGGTTGCATTGTAAGGCCGGTGCCGGGGGTGTGTGGCCGGGGGACGAGGCAGAGGTTCGCAATGGGGCACCCGGACCCGCCAGCACCGCGCCCTGAAGTTATTACAGGTCTGGGCCCTTTGACTCGAAAGCTGCTTAGGCGGTATGTGGCATTAATTCCCTCCTGTACAAAAATGTGGTTGATAATCACCGGGCTGAGGGAAGGATTTAGGACTAGAACAGCAGATTTCCTCACAGATTACAGCCTAAAACCTAGTTTCTTGGGATAAATCAGGATAATTAACTGTAGTGAAATATGTTACCGCTGTCGATTCGTACCCGTGTGCTACTTTTGTGAGGTCCGACTGCAGAGAAACGTTTATGGTATTGTAGGAGAATGTAATTAATTTCCACCTAAGAGTCTTCCTCTGGGGTCAAGTCTGCATGTCTTTCCTCCTTTTTGCAGGAGTAAAATTATTTTCAGAAGTGGCACAGGAATAGGATTAAACTATTTTTTGTTTAAGAAATATATCATTTTATTACAAAGTCCGAGACTTTTCTTTTTGCCTGCACATTCTCCTCATCAGCATCCTCATTTAGAGGAGTATTAATCACTTTGTTCCATTTAGGAGCAAATAGGAATGCTTTGCTTCTGTAGTGCTCCTTGTACAGCCATCCCGCAGTGAACACACAATCCCTTATATACATCTATATATTCTAACTCTTGTGACAGGGACTTGTCAGGACATAATTTAAGAAGCGGTGGCTGTTAACGGAGACCCTGGAAAAGCCATGCAAAGAGATTCAGAGCTGCGGAGCTCAGGCCTGAGGCACCCCGTGCTTTATTTATCTCTCGCCCTGCTGCTCACCGTGGTTGGGTCAGCTCATTTAATTCAGAGCTCACCCCTGATAGGGTGATGGGGAATGCTCTGAGCATTGCCACTCTGCAGGGGAAAAGGTGACCCCGCAGCATCTGCGGTCCCTAGAATTAAGGAATTGCATCACAGTGAGAGTGCCCATCCCCTCTCTGGTGAGGAAAAGAAGTTAGTGCCACTGACTTGCTGAAATTTTGCCTGTTAGGAAACGAGTGAGGGAGTGGGGAGAAACCTGCCCAAACCCAATGGGATGGAGATGGGCAGTAGTCATACCCACACATGTGTGCAAAGGGTTTGTCAAAGCTTTAACAGAGCTATAAAAAAAAAATTACATTGAGTGCAACATTCTGACTAAGTCAAAAGAGACAGAGTTTCTTTCCCTCTCCTTAAAATTTGCTTTAAAACAGCAATGTTTCATTACTGTTGTTCGGGAAGTTGCCTGCTATTCTCCGAAGGATGGTGGATATAT
The DNA here is from genome assembly GCA_030625065.1 of Alectoris magna. NCBI lineage: Eukaryota > Metazoa > Chordata > Aves > Galliformes > Phasianidae > Alectoris > Alectoris magna. The sequence goes on along the minus strand of CM060567.1, from coordinate 567,555 downwards.
TTATGAGGCTGCCATTTTTGTTCTAATCCTAAAGTAAAGTTCACATACCACCACAGCAAATGCACTGCCCAGATCACCAGATGTCCTTGTATCAAGAAGGCAGCAGACCCAGCATTGAATTAATGTATTTTTGTTATAATGGTTATTTTATTTTGTAATCATCTCTAGTTCAAACCAAGTCATTTATTTGCAGACTTTTCAATTTGATTTCTTTAAAAACAAGCTGAAAAAAAAGGTTTCTTGAATTTGACTAAACGAGTACAGAAGAACAGAGGAACAGAAAAAAATGGAGGTTGCTTTTAGTATGTAAATTGCAAAGAAAAGGTTTTACCAGTGCCTGGTATGCCAGGGAAGAACTGGGTTTAAGTGCGTACATGAACAAAGCCTAAAAACGTGTTCGACAGTCTCATTTTGCTCACATCTCAAAACTGCCGTACTTCATTTTCTGTTTGCACAAACCAAATAACAGAACATTAAGAGTCATTTCAGGTCATAATTAAAGTTCTTTGACATCTGGCTTTTTTCTATTAGCCATGGCTACCAGATGTCCGTGTCATGGGAACTGAAAATTATTAGTCTAATCATGTTTTTAATAAAAAGTAACAGAAACTTGCGTATTGGAGAGCTACTGAGCATGAGCTTGCCAAGATAAAAAGAGATCGAAGGGCTGCTTCCCTTTGTGTTTAGACTTGTCTGATATTTTTACACTATTCCTTGCTTAATTGGTGTGGAGCTCCTTTTTTTTTCAGTCCTGTAGATTATTTGGGCAGACCAACCCTACTGACGCTGACTTGTATGTTATCATTAACCTGATACCTGCCTGGATTTCAGTCCACCCTGACCACTGCTTTTTCCTTCACCTGTATATCGATCGATTTTATTTTATAGGGTAACTGTAGTAAAAGCACTGTTGTTTTCTGTTGTCTTTATTTCTGCTCACTTGCTGGTCTGTGCTTATTGTATTGATTTGTCTTTTTATACATCGCTTTCCTTCGACCACATTAGCACCTTTTCCCCTGCTTAATGTTCATGGCACAATAAGAAGTACAGTGCATTGGCTTGTTAAATCATTTCCATCATATTAATTTCTACTTATCTGTATAACTGACCTATTTTTACAGTGCCACTTCCATAATTGCCTTTGTTTATCCAAAGCTGGCTGTCCTCCACTGCTGTAAGCATCCGTGGTTCTCTGTAACTCTATTTATTTTTAATCTTTTTTTTTTTTTCCATTCCTGTTCTTTCCTTAATGTCTTACTCTTTTTTTACATCTTTTGTTTGTTTGTTTGTTTGTTTGCTTTACTAGTCATTAACATTTACAATTGGAAAGTTAGGAGCTTATTTTGTCTTAAACATATATGCTCAACTTCTTTCTCTTTATGCCTGGGAGTAGTGGTATCTCAATCTAAGACCTTTTAATTTTTCTTTCTGAAGGCTTTGTGAGCAGAGGGCTGCAGTAGATCTGGTTTTCAGCAATGGGATGAGAAAAAGGGTGCCTTTCAGTGCCACCTCTGTCCCCTTGAGAGGGACTGGGGATGAAGCAGAGTGCCCAAGCCCCATCTTCAGCTGGATACATGACAATAGATGGAATGAAATTTCTTTTGACTTCCTTTAGAAGTGGTGTCTGTGGAGCTACAAACAGGACTATGACGAGTAGAATATTTTAGATGCGATCTATCCTTTCATAAATACGTATTTTGCCATGTTTATAATAATTTTTTTCCTGCTTTTATTTCTCTCTCAACCTCATTTTTGTTGATCGAAACCCATAGGCAGGTTGGAACTGTGAACAGCCGAACTTTAATAATTCCAAATGAGATCTTATATTTATTTGTAGCAAAGACTTTCCTCACGTATTTCCTAGGCAGGTTGCCTAGCTTGAGCTGTATGTATCATTCAGGCCGAAAACTGTCGTTATTTAACTCTTTGAGTGGCCTGATGGTTCCACTTCCTTCTCACTTCCCCCGGGGAGCGAAGTACTGTAATACCAGAGTTACAATACCTTGCTTTTTTGCACCAAGCTTCAGGCATAGCTGAGTAGGGTAAAATCTACTCTGCGATGATAGCATGTAGCCTGGATGACAGTGTGGGAATTCGGGATGCTCAGTTTTGTATTTCATGATGCAGAAAGGAAATCTGGATTGCTGAGTTTTTATTTATTTATTTATTTATTTATTTTCTGGTTCATAAAAATGCAAAATAGCAAATCTAATAAGTTGTTAGGTTCTAGGCGTAGTTTGGCGATGAAACAAACTTTTCTGAAATATGTAATGAAAAGTGACATCACACTCATCACTACCCTGCTTTAAATTTAAACTACCCTGCCTTGCATAATCAATTACTTACAGAAAAATTGTAAAGCTCTTAAAATTCTGAAATGGTTTCTGGCATTTAATTATATAAGATTTTTGACCTGGCTAGGCAGATAATGTTAACACAGCTTTAATACTAAACAAGACTGAACATGTGTGTGCTTGACTTTTATTAAACTCCTACTGAAGAAACAGATTAATTGGAGGCTGATTCATTGGTGAACAGGCGTTAAAGACAGAAGGACCTTCTCACATTTTGTTCTGTTACCCAGGCTTATGCCATCTCAGGTTGGCAAGGAGATCCCAACTGTAGTGTTTTGAAATGTAACTGAAAGAAATTTTAGAATAACAGGTGCAAAAAAATAAAAAAAAAAAGAAAAAAAAAAAGAAAAAAAAAGAAAGAAAAAAAGAAAAAAAAAAAGAAAAAAAAAGAAAAAAGAAGGAAAAAAAATCCCCTCTAAACACACACACAAAAAAAAAGTAAGTGAGCCATTTTTGAAATGCTGATCTGATTCCTTCCTATTGTGTCTTGCCAAATGACCACCTGATACCTTCCTGACACAGGTATTGCCCAGATAGGTTGTCATTAATAATGTTAAGCGTAAATGGGATCGCAGGGACCAGCATCTGTCGTGATGATTTCCTGCGTGATTATTCCTTCTCCCCCCTCAGAACAATTTTTAAGAAGATGCGTACAGGCTGTGATTAAACCACTTCAGATTAAGCTCAAAGTAAATTGAAAAAGTCCTTCTTAAATCTCTCATTTAACAGCGCTTTGCATCCATCTGTAACATCAGAGCTCTGCCTGCGAGCACCCCCTGCGCAGCCCACTTCCCGCAAGGTAGCAGAGGTTAAAGATAAAGCAGCAAGAAATCCGGGACAAAGCACACGCGAGATTAACGGGGTGAAAGTACGGTAGTGGAGAGCTGTCTGCTTCCCTCCCAGCTCCTCGTTCTGCTGCACCAGCCGCAGTCTGGGGATGTAACGCTGACACTTTTGTACAGAGCTCTCTGTGAGTGATAGCTATTTGGGATTTTCATTCAGCACCCGCGCTCGGTTATTTTACTGACATTTCTTTTTGGTAAGGCTAGCAGAGATCATGTGCATAAACAGATTTCTGCAGGAGTTTGCTTGCGGGCAGCTTGGACACCCAAACTCGAAAGTTGAGAAAAAAATGTGTTGGCTCCCAAATGTATCTGTGCAGTTCCAAAAGCAGATCGCATCCGAGAGATTCGGCTGTGCTCTTTGGTAGCTTTAGGTGGCCGCTGCTGATTTAGGGGTGTTTGTGAAGAGTGGGAGACTCCCGTGGCTTTATTTGGTTCTGGTGAGAAAGTGGGAGAAATGAACTGACTTTGACAATTACCCATTGAGCTTTTCACTTCATTCAAATCGGAAAGGCAGAGCTGGAGTTGGTGAGTGGGTGTGCAAAGGGAGAAGCAGCACAACAAAAACACAGAGCATAAAACCACGCGGAATGCTCACACAGACCCCTGTGAATTAAAATCTCCTCCGTTCTTAAGGCTGTACATTTTCAAATCATATATTCCTCTACCTTCATTGCTCCTGAACATTACAGATGATATCAGTGAAAATGAACCTCTGATGTAAATCACTTGGAGTGACACACATTGTGTGGTTCAGTGTATGAAATGATTTGGTCTATTATGCTTTATGAATGTTTATTTTACCCTTACAGTCCCAAATTGTGGAAGTTAAATGTCTTAATGAAATAGTGAGCTAAATTGCATTCTCTTTTGGGTTTCTATGTACACTTAGGCGTATTATTGTGCAGCAATAGCAAAAAAAAAAAATATTTGGGGAATTATTGTTACAGCTGTTCCCAGGATTAAGGGTAAAATACCCTCTTTTTTTTGGATCAGTTATTAGTTCACTGTAATTCACATTCCTCAGGTAAAAAACATCAAACCCCAAATTGAAAGACCTTGGAAATAAAAAATAAAAAATAAAATAAAAAGAGAAAGAAAAATAAAGGCAATGTATTTTAAATAAGGTTTTTATCTAGTGTTACTACTCAGCATATTTTCTGTCTTGCTAAATATAATTTATGAGCTGATTTTTCGGCTGTATACATAAAATCCCTGAGCTGGATTACAAGAATTTAATATAAAATACAATACACGCAGAGGCGGTTTAAGCGAGGTATTTCTATGGCTGTATGGCATAACTTTTTCCTTGCAATGGTCTAATTTGGGGTTTTTCTAGTGCTGTAGAACTGCATTACAATAGCTGAAAGGTGCACCTTTTTCTATTTCAACACTCCCAGCCTGGTAAAACTGTTCCTCTTGCTGCACGATGTTATAAATATCACCATTAGTTTCTTCTAAAATTACCGGTGCCAGCTGCATTCAGTTTCCCATGTTATGCAGTGTTTTGTTATCATCCCTCTCAGTTTAGTTGGGAGGGTTTTAAAAATCAAATTAATCACAAAAAAAAAATAAAAATAAAAATAAAAAATAAATCTTCAATATTAAAATCTGTGTACAATCTCCCATATATTGGAAATATTGCATGTAAGCCCTTTCTCCTTGCTGTCACTAACACCACTGTTCTGCAAGTCTTTAAGCCCAATATAACCCTACATTAACAATAATCGCTTTAATTTCTTCTCTGGTGCTCAGCACCCACGCTCAAGACAACTGAAAATCATTACATTGTATTTAGCAATAGCTGATATACGTGGGCACATACATTTTGTACACGCATAGGCATAAATCTACTGCGCTGTGTTTTGACCCCAGAGGCGCAGCACATAATGCATATTCTTAGAGCTCCCGTTTAATTGTGAGTTCTGTTAGTGCAACACCAGAAAGTAGCAATTTCTGCTCTCCTGAGGTCCTGAAGGGATCTTGCTTTGAACCGGTGTGTATTTAAGTTCTTCAGCTGACATCATTTCAGTCTGGGAATATGACATAGGGCCGCTAATCCGGGATTAATTGAGCACTTATGTGCAGTACAAAACATTCTTTATGTATTGACAAATATTTCTAAAAAATGGATTGGTATTTTTGCTGTTAATTGTTTCATTACTGACCTTTACCTCTGCAGGCATATGCAGTTTTCGTTCTTTTGGGTGAGACTTTCAAAATATTTTTTTTTTAAGTGTCCAATACTCAGTGCTAGCAGTGACATTTTTACAGTCTATTCAGCAGCCTATATTTCAATCTTTTGTATCTCATTTCTTTCTATTTATTTAAAACATCTTAGCATGGAAAATCTTGCAGATTTAAGTGACAGTGATGATGTACAATATGCATAAAATGAGCCCGTCCCTACCCGTGGTGTGTATTGCTAGGGACTCCATTGCAATATTTACAGTTAAACTAAACTTTTTCAAATGAAGCAAAATTGCATTTGTTTTGCAGATTTGCTCATCATTAAATGTGAAACATTTCACATTTGTCTTTTTGAGTAATTGGCTTTTTAAAATGATAAGGTGCTCTGAACACTTGTTATGTGGATAGGTCTGACGTTGTATCCCAGAAATCCATATGCCATACAGACAGAACAGAAGAAAGATATTCACAAGCATGTCACAGATTGGACTGAAGCAAGCCAAAAACCAAAGTGCCATGGCATTAACAATAGCACCAGATTTACTGTCACGATTGCAATCTGTGCTGTATCATAGACAGAAGGAGAACTTTTGATAGGTAACACCTCAGTGTTTTTTAAATCTTTTTGGCAAATTATCATTTTCATTATATTTTTGCCTGCCATATAATATTATTATAATGGTATTAAATCGCACACACGCGCGCATGCACACTCACTAACTTTATTAGCCCTCAACAAAAGGGCTGATTTGTGTACCGTCCTAAGTAATACACAACAAAAAGGAAGATATTTTGCTAAAGATTAGCATGCATTTTAAGATAGATCATCCCCCCCAAGCAGCAATGGTTTTCAAACATGCATTACATTAATGTAGTCTTAGTTAATAAGATCTTGGTAATAAAGGTTCAGAGAGAAACTGTGAGCAACAGAGAGCTTGAGAGCTCGCTCAGAAGTTTCCAAAGTTTAAAGGCAGTAAATATATAGGATTAAGGGGATTTATATATATATTTTATTTTAAATTATTTTAAATAAATTATTTCCAGGATTCAATCACAATTGCCTGCATTTTCCCATTGAAAGTATGCAGGTATTTCTTTTTGACCATAAAACTGTACGTTTTCTTCTAGCCTTCTTCTAGCGTAAAAAAAACAACAACCACACACACACACACACAAAAAAACCCAACCAACAAAACAACACAACTGCATAGAGCAGGTTTGGCAATACCGTAATTCATGTTGAGCTCTGATAAGTGCTGAAAAAGATTTACAAACTCACAGCTTGACACGGAGCCCGCGTGTTGGGTAGAGTGGAGGAAAAGCTCTAGAAATACTACACAGAGCTTCCTGGCAGCAAAAAGAGAAACATCAGTCAATTGTTTTTCTTAATTGAGAGCCACCTTGGGACTTGGTTGAAAATAACATATCTGCCTATCTTTTCTGCTGGTTAAATTACCTGGCTGGGAGATTTGCTCACAGGCCATTCACAATAGGCTTCTAGTGAAAGGAAAACACTGAAATTCTCACTTTATCCATCTATGAATTATAGGTTTGAAGCATGCTTCACACAGGTAGCAAACAAGAAGCACAAGAATGCAATCAACCTACCTAAATACGAGTCCAGATGCTGCTACCTTCTTTGCACTGGAAAGTACTTTTTTTATATACTTTTTCAAGAATCCCATTCTGCAGTCCTCATAGCAGTTATCGCCCTTGTCTGAAATCATTGGGACTACTTGTGTGGGAAATGGTTGCTTGCATAATTTTAGTTCCCTCCGTTTTGTACTTAAAACACTATTGGCAGCGCCATTGGCGCTTGATATTCTTCAAAACATTTCAAAGTTTATAATGTTGCTGTTGGTGTGTTTTGCACTCACTGCCATAAAATATCGTGTTGCCACAAAATGTTGTGGGAGCTTAATTTAAATACCATGAGCTGCGCCCTCCTGACTTGAGTCTGGTGAAAATCAGGGATTGCTTAAAATTCTGATTACAACAAAGAGTTGTAAATTTCCAATGACTTTTTTTTTTTTCCTTCTTTTTTTTTTCCCCCCCTAGTTTCAAAAGGTTTGGATAAGCAAATGCTTTTTTAGGCTCATTCTGTCTTGAGTGTAGTGTCTAAACATATCTCCAGCCTCCAACTGACTGATGCAGACATCTCTAGAGATGAATCATTACCATCACCAGCTCCGTTGCCACTTTACTGGGCCACTCTTGTAACAGCACTGCAGGATGGTTTGTATCGGCAAGAAGCATGAGTAAAAGGGTTACAGCTGGAAAAGGTGAAACCTTGCTGTTAGAGGCAATGTGATGTTGAATGCTGGCTGTGTGTGGACATCGGACAGCTTCCTGCTCCCATATTCTTTATTTTTGGGCAGAGTGATGGGCAAAGTGAGATAATTCTGACAAAAAAACACCAGTTGCAACTTTTTCTACCTGTTTGCAGTAACTTTACTGTCTTTCTGATGTCCACTAGCAGAGTCCATAATTTGTTTGAACAAGTTTTCCATTTATTAATTAACACAGATCCTATAAAGAGCTCTGTATACATGAAACTGCAATTTTTTTCCCAAGTTTTTTCTGTAGATTTAAGGGCACTGTTTCCTTGTAAAGTGGAAAGCAGAGCTTTTACACGCATAAGGTCTGTAGTCCTAAATGAGGGATGGATCGACTGTGACTTTCCGTGTTGGTAAATTTTTGCAGTAGTTTGGTCTGTACATAAAGTACTTGGGATCTTTTTAAAGGCAAATAGCATTTTCAATAGTACATAAAATCAAACGTGTTAAAGGATTTTCCTCAACCCATCTCATCTTCCTATAGTGGTCAGTGAACGAATGGTTTCTATTCAGAAATGGAAGGCATTTATAAACAGATCTTTTCCCAACTCAAAAGGCACTGCTCAACTCCCATTATATTGATATAATGATGCTTCCAGATAAATAGTGAAAGTTGTGACTTTAGCATTGTACAAAAGGAGAAAGGCAGTAGGATTAAAATGGGTACCATTTATGCTCTGTACAACAGCTTGGAGGAGAGCTCTCTAGCAAGAGAGTAACCGATGCAGTGAAAAATAAGGAACTGTGATTGCTATTTAACACTGCAGCTTTTCACAGTAGCTCAGCACAAAGTTATTTAGCACAGGTGTTTCTGTAAGTCTGATACATTGGGAAAATTCACAGGGTTCTCTGTCTCTCTTGCTCCGTCTCGGCTGCGAAGTTGGTTCAGAGATGCATGGAGGGGGTTTTCAGTAGGAAACGGAGCGTAGAGGCAAATGAGCAAGTTCAAAAGTATGAAACGATCTAGATTCATTTTCTTGGTTGCTAATTTTTGTAATGCATGACAGTAGTGAGGTGAATGACCTGTCATCAAGCAAAAGCAGTGAAAAACGGCAGTGAGTTATCATTCAGATTTAAGCGTGAAAATGGAATCCTGCTCACTCTCGAGATAACGGCAGCTTTCCTAAGTACTACAGAGCTATCGGTGCTCTTTCTTTGTTACGTGAGAGTTTTGATAAATATTCACCTTTTCTCACTTGTTTATTCAGCTATGGTGTGTCTGTGCCACCTTGTTTCAGTCTGGGTGTGTTTGCATTTAAGTAAGAGATGAAACGGTGTAACTGAATTTCTAAAACCCTCAAACTCTCAGCAGTTTTTGTTGTTGGTGGTGGTTTCTCTTTTTGTTTATTTATTTATTTTTGTCTTTTAATTCTCAAGTTCTGACAGTATGAAATGTATGGCTTAATTCTAAGGTCATCTAAATGAGTGACTTCTAGTTAGTCGTAGACACCGGGAGCTTCGCTGCGATAGGGAATAAGTTCATCCATTCTCAAAAGGAAATGAATGAGCTATGGGGAAGGTTGTCAACTAAGTTTAACTGAAGACTAAGTATAATTTCTTAGTTATTATTTTTCTCTTAGTTTTTCGTACTGATGTGACAATGTCTTGGTTTTAATAACCAGAGATAAATAAAAGTCATATTCTTTTTCTGATACTGTGTTCTTCAAGTAGATATATGTATGTATTTTTTTTTTTTCTGAAAGAAACTGACACAGCTGCCCAGGGAGATGGTGGAGTCATCATCCATGGAGGTGTCCAAAAGTGTGGAGATGTGGCACTGAGGGATGTGGTCAATGGGCATGGTGGGGGTGGGTTGATGGCCAGAGTAGTTGAACTGAGTGGTCTTGTCTCACAGTTATGATTCTATAATTCTATGATAAAATTACCGTTTGGGGTTTATGTATAACAGCGAAGAACATCAGTTTCCCATCAGGTGGGATTTTTGTTGGTTTTGCTGTATCTTAATAATCAAATCTCCTCACCTAGTAGGGCTAGAAGGATATAGCTTCCTTCACTGTGAGGTTTATACGGGACAGCTAATTGTGTTTCTTGTGGTTCTGCTGTTAATTTACATGCAGCTCTTACTGACTGTCACTAACATGTCTTTTGTTCCCTGAAATATTCACTCTGTGAATAAATATAACTTTTCTGCTATTTTTCTTCTGACTGATTTACTCATTTCAGTCTTGTGACTGAAAACAGTGCAAGTGCTTGCATTCTGGTAGTTGCATGTTGCTTAATGAAGTACCTTGCTGAATCAGGGCTGCCGTGTTCCAGCAGATGAAAGAAAAGCACATGAGAAGCTGTACTGCCAGGTTTGGCTTTGAATGTTATTCTTTTAATCAAATTTTAGACTTATTAGCATAGAGGATCACGGTTTTGCAAAACAAACAAAACCTTTTAGTCTTATTCTTGAAAGTGTTTGGAAATGTTAATGTAATTGGTTCTGTTTACAGTTCAGACTTGCTTACACATCTCTGCTCATAGACATGAGTGATAGAGTCGGCTCTTCCAGCAGTGGTCTAATGAGCAAGTGCCCCAAATCCTTGAGAAGTGGCTTCTCCCTTGCGTTTGTGAATCTCAACATTCTGAATTGTTTTAATGACTGGGGAGTGGCATGAGGACTAGGTCATAGGCAGGACTGTAATAAATAAATCAAATCGAATCAAATTTCAAAATTAAAAAGACCCTCTTTTACAAGCTAAAATCTGCAATTCCATTTTAAGATTTTCCATTTTACCTGGCAGTTTAAAATATATCTTACTGGCTGGATGTTACTTTTTAGTTGCCATGTGCCACTTGCTTTGATGAGACTGATAGTGCATCTGGTGCCTATAATAAGGTCTTGGGAAGGGCACAGCCCACGGGGCAGGGCCTGTGTGGAGGTAATCTGGTCATAGCACTTCTGTATCTCCAGTTCATGTGCTGGATAAGCAGGAATCTCCTGGCACACGCACAGGGCTTGAATTAACATGCAACGATGACATCTTTGGACAAGAAGGCTGGAGTGTGTTTTAAAACACTCTGTTTATTTCCCTGTCACGTGTGCTGTACATTTACTAGTGACAAGAAGCTGAGCAACAGTCGCGGTGTTGCAAGACTCTGGTTAAATATGGTATTATGATTATGGAGGACTGAAAACCCAAATACTCAGCCGTTTATCTGCCTGGTAATTTGGTGTATTTTTAGCCTCTCTTTATATTTAGATTCCTAAGTTCCTGAAAGAGCTGTCACCCCAAACCTCTATTTGGCTATACTGCATCATCCCAAAGCTTGTGATAGAGAAGTGTACCAGGCTTTCAGACACAGCATATTTAGAAAAGAGGGAGAGAGCCTGCCAAATTCCCAAAAAACTGCTTCCCAACACCCCTCACAAATAGCAGGAAATTACTTGTTATCAGTGGGTAATTCAACGACAAACATTATTGATTATCCAACCTCAATCTTTACAGTCTAGATGGCCAAATATTTTGCAATCATTCTCTCTATTTAAAACTGAAAGCTGTGATTTTTATTTTGGAAAAAACAAGAGTTTTTCAATTTTTCTGCATGACACATCGCATTCTGGTGCATCCCTCCAGCTTGTCCAGTGTGTTAGCCAGAAGTTTGACTGACAGATGTCAAAGTGTACATCACGATCTAACACTTGAGAAAAGGCTACGTTAGGCAGAAATTTCAGATACTTGGAAAAATCAGACATTTTAAAAATAATGTATAGGCCTTGGAGTGTTTGGCATTTGACATATCCTGGTGCATGCCAGTAACTCAATGACTTAGACAGACAGTACGTATCTCTTATTGTTTTTTTTCTAATTCCACATGTATTTATTATAAACCAATGCATTACAAAATTGATCACTGTAGGTTGGCATGTTCATGAACTACACGGTCAAATAATTCAGTAGTTTTTTCACTCGGTTACTGCTAGATAAATAAATTCAGCTAGTATACAAAACTCACCAAGTTCTGAGCTATATCCTCTTTTCCTAGAAGAACCCCTTAGACACCTATTGTGAAGAGATAATTCAGTATTTTGGTGATGTGATATTTTTAAATAACATTTTGATTAACCTTTTTTCATTACTACTTAAAGCAGCATATAATTTTAAAGGCCAATGTATTTTCAGTGCTGCCGGTGCAGTTCCAGTATAACTAAAGAAAAAGATCCAGAATCCTCTAACAGTGGAAAACTTGTTTGAAACTATCATGAGAATATGGAGATATGCAGTGTTAATTTTATGGATTACAAGAATTTCTAATTACTGAAATTAGAAGATGTTATTGTTTAAATGAAACAGGATCTCCATACTATCTGTGCTGTGGTACTTATGATATGAAGTGACATGACTGACAAAACCAAAAGCTCTAGGAAATATTCATAGTCTATTGCCTGGACTTGAAGTCTCCATATTCCTCAGTACTTAGATAAGTACTGTATGTATAATATTGTTTGTTAAAGTTTTCTATTCAGACCATGAATCATCAGATCTTAGATAGGTACCTACAATGTATGGAACACATTTGTTGTTGTTGGATATATTTATAAACATTGTCCATACATCATCATTTCTATTGAAACACCAAATACTTTCATTTATTTATTTATTTATTTATTTATCTATCTATTTATTTATTTAGTAATGGAAATCTTTTCAGTTGCTGTAATTCTTCTTAAATGGATATAATGGCCTTTTTGAAGCTTAGCTTTTCCTAATATTTATGTACAAAGATGGAAAGAAGATGTTATGCATTGTTGTCTCCCTGCATGCGAGGAAGGTTGATAACCATTATATTTTCCTGCCTGCAACACTCAGGAGCTTGACACAGCTGGCAGACTGTATGTTCAGATCCTGGGTGAACTTTGATGTTTTACATTGTTTTTAAACAGTAGCTGGCATGGTTGTGTAGCAGCAGGATATTACACTTGCCATTCAGTAGACCTGTTTTCATAGAAAAGGACCTCCTGCCTCTTTGCTCCAGGCCATAAAACCCTCTGTGACAGAGGTGGTGTTTTGGATGTCTAGCAGTAGGAGGATTCTTGAGTTGTTGTACTGGGTTTTGGTAAGTTAATAAAATAAACAGCTATTTTGAGAAATGACGGTGTGTTCTGCACGCTCCGTACATGAAAAGGCTCTGAGTAAGAAAGAAAAAATAACAATAATAAATGGAAAGGAAACGATAAATAGAACAAGGAAAAATCCCATTCAGTAGTGCTGTTTCATCTCTGAGAGATGCTTTATTCAACAGCAGGTATCAATCCCCACAAGTAACATCTGCTATCAGAGGATTTGCAGGTACACCTTTGCTCGCTACTAACAGAATTTGTGTCGGTATTATAATTCAGCAGATTTCTGCTTTTCACTCAAACCAGGATTAGCATTGACTTGGGCTGGAGGGCATTCAAGCTGCTGTTCTTCCTTTAGCTATATTTCTCTGTAAACATCTAATTGTTTCAAAAAGTGATGTACAGTGTGCAAAAACCTGAATTCAATGCAAATAAGTCTGTGCAGCTCTGAAGTTAACAGGTGTTCTCATTAGTGTAAGTAGACAAGGAACGATTCTTGAATGTTTTATAAACACTTATAATCACGGCCAAATACATTACTGTAAGTATAAAAATACTTATAACAGCATCTCTTTTTTTCTTATTGTGCAATCTCAGCACTTATTAATAGGAGACGTGTCAGTAAATGAAATCCTCAAAGCCAGTACTGGCTTCTGCCTGCAAATAATGTAGCTGTAAAATGCTCTGCTACCGATGAATAAATTCTTCACTAAAACAAGAGTCAACAAAATGAAATCTTTACACATAGCACATATATATTTTAAATATATGTCTTTGCTCGTACTGAAACTACAGCATTCATTCTCCCTTTGATTATTTTTTGTTTGCTTGTTGTTGTTGTTTGTTTGTTAGGAGGACTTATCATGTTGAGTTTTGCTCACATATATCATAAAGTGTTATAACGTGCATATAAAATTGGACGGGAGGACCATTTATCACAAGGTCTTGTCCAGCTGGTAAAACTAAGAAAGACAGGGACTTCTCTAAGAAACCATTGCCAATATCTCTGTATGCGGCCGTGTAATATATGGCTTCAGATTGTAAAAGCAATAACAGTAAAATATTACCCCAAGGAGAAAAGTAGCTTGCAGTAGGTATTCATACAGTGCCTTAAGTCTTCGTCTGTGGACAAAATATGTAATTGTCTATTCCCCTACTTCTCACTACGCACAGACATGAGTTGTGTCTTAATTATCCTCTCTTGCTTTTTGGCTATAACCAGTTTTGGGGTACATCTTTCTCGCTTCCCATATCTGTGGTGACTTCCACATCTCCTCACTTTGTCTTAATGCCTGGCAGGAGCGTTCCTTTCTCTTCCATCAAACAGCATGTGTTCTCTTTCCAGTATCTGTAAAGGAAGGAAGAAATAGACATGGACCAGTGTGTGAAAAAGGGAGAATGGTCACCCATTCCTTGAAATTCGTGGAAGTGAGCCCATTGGTCCTTTCATCATTGGTCCTTTCCTCCTCCAGGGAGGTTCTCTGCACTCTCCAGTGTTGTCTCTTGAAACCCAAGGAATTTTGGTCTGTTGGGACCTAATCTGCTTTAATCATGACTTCCTTTCTGTTCAGTGTCTTCCTTACAAATGATATAAATCAGTTCTTCTGCTTTTGAAATTTTCCACAGGCAGAGATGGAGATTTTCCTCTCAATGAAGAGAGAAGATCCAATTCTCTCTTCACTAATATTAATGCAATTCAGTAAAAACTTACATACACTATGAGTTCATTGCACAGCAGAAGAGAAGCACTAAGCCCGAATGTGTTTTTCTTCTTAACAGTCCCAAAGTTGATTGTTTTACTGCAGTAGTATTTGGAAGAACTCAAGCCTAGAAATTTACTGGAATAAATATATATTTGTTTATCACTGGTGCAATACAGTTTCATTAAAGAAAAATCCTTTTATTTTGTGGAAATTTACCCCTGGAATTCAGACTGTTGAATCCACTTCAAAGCCACTGACATAAATACCCAAAACATTAGATTTCATTAAAAAGCAAGATATCCATGTAAGCAGGTTGCTTTGGTATTATGACCCCACAAAGGTTTCCAGAAAATGGATGTGCAAATTGGTGTTACCACAAGGCTACACAATCGAAGACGTATCCTGTAAACATCTGGCAGCAATTGGTCTTACAATTGCTAATACTGTGGAAGTTGTGAAAACACAGGATCTGTTTGTTGCCTCTTTGCAATACTCGGTTTTCACAGTAATTTTTACAGAGTCAGAAGAAACAGGGTAATTATAACATAAGGTTCAACATCTTTAGATATGTAGAACATTTTCTGTTGCTTAAAACAAATATTCCCAAAGAAAGTATAAAACATTTTTCTGACTTGCAAAGTTTTTGCAGTCTATCATTTAAATTACTTAAATAAAGGGAGCTTTACTACTCCCAAAAGCTGAGAATATAACACCCGCCATGCATATTAGCTTGATCTTTTTGACAGACCAGAAAAGTGTTTGTGTGTGCCAATTAAAACAAAAATGGATCCCCAGTGGCTTGTTCCTCACACAACTTCTGAAGACTGCTATCATTGTATGCTGGGGTAACCCTGGATAAGGCGGCTATCCAAAGTAAACAAACTTTTCAAAACTTTCATGACAGATGGGGGTTACAAATGCATTTTAATAAGAGAGTTGCCAGAGCAACTTTTTTTTTTTTTTTTCTTATGCAATCAGCATATATTTACTTAACATCTAACAACATTGGGAACACAAGGCAGATAGTTTCTCACAAAATGTTTTAACAAATATCATCTTTTTTTTTTTTTTCTTTAATTGAAACATTGGTTGAAGACCTCTTCTTCCAAGCTGATATGTCTCCCTCACTTCAGTGTTAACTTTGCTCGACATGCAAAGGACTGCTGGCTTGGTAAAGCCAGACTGTAATACGAGACAGACAATCTGCTTGATAATGAAATTTCTTTGGTAGTCATAAACATCTTAGAGTCCTTTAAGTAATTTAACTACCAGGATAAGCATGGCTACCTCCGTTGAAAAGCCTGAATCGTATAACGGATATACGAAGAAGCATGGATATAATGCAACCGCGTACTGATCCTTTTGTTTTCTTCTGTTTGCATTTCTTGAATATTAGACTCTCAGCTCACTACAGTGCAGCACAGAGAGATATTTTATTTATCCTCTGCTGCTCACTCCTTCAGCATAAACACGGCCAAGAGACTGGATTATCTGTAAGAAAGAATTCGAGATCAACTTTCAGAAATGCAGTTCGACTTTTGACATGTTTTTTAAAAACTTACGTATCTCTGTCCCTGTTTAATTCAAATCCAGATAATTAAACCACTAAGGAGCATAGTGTCTCCCAACTTTAATTAATTCTACTTCTGCTGTGGGTGTGGACACAAGTTTCTATCTTTTATGTATTTATTCTCAGGCTGTATTATATTCTAATGATATGCCTTTCTTAGTTTTTCAAGAGCATTTTGAAAAAGAGAGAAAATTCCTAGTTTGTTTCTTCCATCCCCCCCCCCCCCCCCCCTTTTTTTTTGTTGCTGTTTTTCCCTACCCTGGTGGCTGCCATGCAGATGGAGGGTGGCGAGTGGCACGTCCTGTGTTATGTGGATAGGATGGCTAGATCCCATCCTGCAAAAATATCTCAAAAAAGTAGAGGCAAAGCCTAGATTCCTCTTATTTAAGGGAATCGAGGTGGTTAACATGATCAGAAAAATGCTTGTAAGAAGCAAGGTGAGATGAAGGAAGCAGTGGGAAGGGGGAAGAGTGTTAGCTTTTGAGCTAGAAATGCTCCAGCGACTCACATTTCCTTTTTTTCCTACATATATCAAGAGCAGCAATCCCAATACACAGTGTAACAAAAGGAACACATTTTATTGAGTTTCTGCACGCTGAGGTATCTGTCAATCTAAGTATAAGTCACTTAGTGTTCACCACAGGCTGCGGGAGTCCCAGGTGACATCAAAATTTAGGTTTTCTGCACTGCGTTCTGCACTGGGTTTAGCATCAGTTGTAGGATTTCCACGGTCTAGAAGTGTCCAGGAGTCCAACACTGGACTAATGGGATAGTTTATACAAGGAGCTACTACCATGATAGTCCAGGATATTTTTAGAATGTGCTGCATGCAGAGGGAAGTAAACTATGTTTTGCTTCGCTGTTTGGCTGAAATAAGAAATGGGGAGATGGGTTCTTGGTGGCCACGCATGAGCCATATGTGAAACACACAGTTTCCAAGCCGCTCGCTTCATGCTCAGTCACTGCAGGAGACTCTGAAGTGTTTTTGCCGTATTTCTTCTTCCCCAAAGAGTTCTCCACTTCCTGCATTAAAGTTTGCGCTCGGCATTGTCTGAAAATAGTTCATCACTGCAAATAATAGTTGTAGTCACCAGAGATGCATAAGCACACTTTGAAGTGAGTGAATCAATAATACGGTTTTGTATTTTTGTTTTGCTGTGTGATTTTTTTCTCCCTTTTCCATATCTCCATAGAGTGCCTATCAGTAGGACTGCTAAAATTGCCTCCATCCCTATTCTGCAGCTAAAAGAAATGTATACTGGTAAAGAACCAAAGGGATATGCCACGAAGGGTATATATTTTTTTCACAACAGTGAAACAGTCCCTGGTCCAACATTTCTAGGAAGGCTGTGGACAAAAACTCCTGGGCATATTCCATGGCGTTTTTATGTCTTTGATCTCCTGTGTTCTTTTGGTGTGGGTATATCATGAAAGGGGAGAATCTCTGAGATGTTTTAAAAGGTGAACTGAGTGAGCTGTGAAGGTTTGGAAGGCCTAGAGAAACACAACCATGCACGGCACATTGCATGTCTCAGAACATGACCAACTTCAAAAAAGCATAGGATTTGTAGGATTTTTAGGAAATACTGATCCCAGATGAGGTATAGGGTATTTATGTAATTTAATGGTAATGGCATTATTAAAATACAGTATTGGTGCTATATAGGTATCTTTTTGTTTAATAACATAAGATCTTGTTGAATACAGGTTTAGCAGAGCTGACTTCTCCTTTCCTTTGTACCTGTGTATGATGACAATTTCCACACTTTGTTGGCAGCCCAGCAGCACACCAAATTTAACACACATTTACCTGCAGTGAGCCAATATATTCAGATCATCAGTGCTGAACAGTAGGACTGCAGTTGTAAAACTGTTCTGGATGAAGAACTCAGCCTGAGAAGGGATTTTTTCCAAGGTACTATAGCAAGAAAGCACTTTGGGAGTCCTGGCTCCACTATAAGCAACCTGAAGGGCACGCTGTTGGAAAACGAGAGGGCTGGTGCAGGTTGTCATTCCTTGTGGGTATTTATTGCTGACAGCAGCCTCGCAATTCTGCCTGGTAAGGCCTTGCTAATTCCAGACTGGAGCCTTTGCAAAAATGATGGAGAAGGATTTCAGGGAATATTAAAAAAATTAAAGCACATGATGCAGTGGAGGCTGACATCTATCTAGAACACTTTTTCCTTTTTTTTTTTTTTCCTTCTTTTTTTTTTTAAGACATGTCTTTCATTTTGTCTCCAGTCCCTGTTTACTTCAGCAGTGCCTAATACAAGGACGGTGCGTTAGCATGCCTTAATATGGAGTAATTTATGCTTGTTGTTAGTTATACATCGTTTAGGGCTGTGATCATAAATTGTTCAATCACAAGGTTTACTCAAAGCTAGCATTCTTTACTGATGTCTTTTCCCAAGGGTGTTGAAAATTCGATTGTTCAAAGTGCAAATATGGTTTAGCAATCCCTTCCAAGAACCATTTATCAGAAATCCTAAGGAGGTAATATATAAAAGTGGGATAGGAAACCTGCACGTTAAATGGGATTTACCAGCCAAAGCCCTTGGAACTGCTTTCCTGTGAATGACTGGAATGGAGCAGAACAAAGTCAATTACTGACTGTAATTAAGGAGTGGATGCATTTAAACTGTAGAGAGCAGTAGCAGTCTTCTTGAAACCGTCTAGTTGCTCTGAAGATTAGTCTGAGGAAAGAAAGAAAAGGACTCGAACTATATCTTACAGAAAGTGTATTTTAAATGAATTCTCTTCCCTCAATACTATGATCTGTTTTTACAGATTTGCTCCCTAAACATCGATAATGTATGATTATCGGGATAACACATTCAGACAAAGAAACTTTCAACATGTAGTTTACTTTGGTCTTGTTAGCAATGGAGTATCTCTTTTACATATCATGCAGTACGAATGTTTATGCAGTGCTGAATACTTGTATTTTCATCCGGCCTGAATTCACTGAACGGGAGACTGAACCACGTCCTGTCCCTTTTAAGCCTTCAAAATACAGTAAATCTAATTATATATGTTGCTCTTACTTTGAAACTGTTATTCCGTTTTATAGTTTTAATAATGATTTGTTTATACTGGGAGAGAGGCGTTGGATTGAATTGTTGCCTGTGTTTAGTCTAATCCATATCTGCATGTATAGTGATAAAATGTAATGCGTTTTGATCCCAAAACTTGCAGCGTGTACTGGGCACAGACCTGGAGGCCGTCTCTTTTAACTGCTTACCTTAAGTTGAATTTGGGATAAAGAGAATGGATAGCACAAGAGCAGCGGTTAGCACCGCAGTGGAGGACTAATAACGGGATTCCAATGTCCCCAGCCACTAGCTCTCCCTGTGCGTGGTGAACAATAGAGAGGCTGGAGGTCTGCTCCTGAAGGGCCGGCGTGGGGCTGGCTGGGGCTGGGAACATCTGCAGGCAGGCAGGCAGGCTCCCAACCCGCGCTGGGAGCCCATTCCCACATTCTCCTCAGCACTCTCACAGGATGTCTCCACTGGAGTTGCGCTGATGGGATTTTCCTTAATGCTGATGACTTTGGAAACGTTCCTTACAGGCATTTCCTCAATAACGGGGGGGGGGAGGGAGTTATAGAACAATTAATAAAACAAGCTGGTTTTCTTTTTTTTTTTTTTTTTTTTTTTTTTTTAATTTTCTCCCAATAGTATTTCAGTTTTAAGAAAGACGTGGGGCGCATCTGAGCTGGTTTGTTACTTCATGCTTTAGGAAAGACTCTTAACATGGGCAGATGGAGCGAAACAGCAGCACTTCAGGTCCTCAGATTTAATAGGCTGCGCCAGGTCTTAGCAGCTCTGCTCTGCTTTTCCACACACTCTGTTCAGAGGGAAACCTCTGTGTTCAGCCATTCCCTGAGAAAAAGCCAAACAGGTTTTGGATCTGAGAAATAACACACCCCAATGAGCAGCTGCTGTACGAACTGAGACTGCGTCCCAAACCGCTGCAACCTGAGTGTACAGTTTGGATGCTTCCTAGTTTTGCACAGGCACCTCTTCATAACAATAATCATAATAATGAAGCTTCGGCTTCATTGCTGGTGGGTGCTGAGCTGGTTTGGAGCATGCACAGGGTGAGATCCTTCCTGCATCGTGCAGACAATGGTGAAGATGCTATCTGATCTGCAAGTAGGCAGAGCTGCTTTGCCCTGCATCCACAGCCACGCGTGCCATGCTGCAGCTCCCTGCCTCAGTTTTGCTATCTGTATTGTGGTCCTTTTAACTTGTTTTATGAAATAACCTAGAGATCTATTTTTTGCAAAAACTCGTTTAAAATATATATGTGTGTGCGACAGTGATAGATCATGATTTTCATGGTGGTTTTCAGAAGTTCAGACCAGCAGAATGTGCATGCATATTTCCACCAAATATTGTTAGGCAGTGAAATAGCATTATCAGGGGAGTGAATATTCTTTTGATAAATATTCCCAGTGTGGGGGTCAAAAATGTAAATACACTTCTATTTAGACAAACTGAGGATTTTTCCTCTGATAAGTAAGTGGGCTCCTAATTACTGCGCCACAGCCATTTTGATAGGAATTTTCTTTATGTGAAAAAAGGTGACTATTAATTTTACCAAAATGCTTGGAAACGGACTCTGTGATCACAGGTATATAGGAAATGTGTAAAACCAAGGATAGACGAATCAGATACAAAAATAAAGCCAGAATTGAAATGCAAAGTGAAAATAACAGGAATTAATTCTCACATTGAATTCATTTCTTTTCAGGATGCTTTGATTTACATCTGAGCTGTCTGTCGTGTTGAGTTCCATGGCTTTTCTTAACTTTTTGTCACATTATCATTATTTTTGCACTATTTGTGTATGGTGGTTGCAATGCTGAGACAATATCTCGTTTGTTGTGACATATCCTAAACAGCTTTCAGACAGAGGTTCAAAACTCCTCAGTAATTCTGGGAGATAATTATCGATACAAAGGGGAGCATTTGGGTGTGTAGCAGAGACAATGTCAGAAAACGATCTGTCCTGTGCACTTTACTTACCTGTCACCATCCATGCCCTCCCCCAGATCACAACAGTGTCAGGAAATGAGTTCCTCCTCCAGTCGGATATCGACTTTCTCATATTGGATTGGTTCCATGCTATCAAAAATGCAATTGACAGATTGGTATGTATTTGTTTTGGCTGTTACCTTTATTAATTAAGATGTAGCAATTTCAACTTCATTTGCTTAGGCATCTCTGCAGGTTTTAGGCAGCTAGCAACTAGCTAGACATTCCTTTATCTGAAGGGTACAAAAATATGCAAATCTTCTGAAAAATGCCAGATAAACAAGGTTGTTGAACTAAAATGTCATTTGAATCTTGCCTTGAAATGCAACGCTACATTTATTTCTCTGAAATAACAAGGACGTTGGTTTGCTGAGGGTTGTAAAAGCACACAAGCACTTAATAACTAATGAATTTTTGCATTTTCTGTTTATGCAGCCTACAGTATATAATCTTCAATAGAACTATTACTACATTTGATCCTTTTTATGAATTTTTGTATTACTTATTCACAAGAATAACACTAGCAAATAATATTCCTTTGTAACTGATTGCCGTTATTCTCCTAGGAAAGCTGGGGGTTTTTCTACGAGAAGTAAGCAGGGCTGCGTTTTATTAAAACAGTTTTTAATTACCAAACCAGATTCAGCTGTAGCTTTTTCTTTCTCTTTTTGCCACTCTCAGTGCAAATTCCAAATGATGGCCTTCTCTGCCTGCTCCAAGAACGTATTATGTTTTTTCTGGGGCATTGACTTCCCTTGTTCACTGCAGAATGTGGCGAGAGAAAATTACTCCAATTTCTTGCATTTTTTCAAAGGTTTTTTTTTTTTTTCTTGAAATGGAATTGGCAGAGTGGGCACAGTCAGTCTCTTGGAAAGGGTTAACCTGAGCAGGGCTACTGTTTCCTTAAAGAGCTGCAAACATTCTATTACCCTCAGGCTATAATCAGCCAAGAAAAGTTTGATCTGATGATGTATGTCTTCATAGTACGCGTTTCATTGGCTACGCGAGGATATTGATATCCCACTGAAGATTTTGGGGTGGAGTTTACCGTAGAGACTGAGAGCACTTTCTTTTTTCGCGTCTGTGTTGCTACTCAGCTAAGCATCTAATAGACTCAACTATTGTTTCAGTTCCACTCTGCAAAGAGGTAAAATAATGGCTTTGGCAGCTCAGAGCACACAGTGTGCCACAGCAACTTACAGAAAAGTGGCAGTACCGGAGGGCAGGGCTTGTCCCATTGCTTCATGCACAGGACAGGATGCCACCAATAGCACTCTCTGGAGGTTTCATAGAATCATATAAAGGCCTGGGTTGAAAAGGACCATAATGATCATCTAGTTTCAGCCCCCCTGCTATGTGCAGGGTCGCCAGCCACCAGACCAGTTTCACGCATTACATTTGTTCTAGTTTTAAAACTTTCCCAGCCATCAAGATAGCATATCTCACCTGACCATGCGTGATAGGAGGAGATGTGTGATTAGGCAAAAAAAAAAAGCGTCTTCCTCCTTTTTCTCTTTTTCCTGATCATGACAAAAATTGGGACCACTACTCGTCCCTAACCATCAGAGTAGCAGAAAAAGAGCCTTGCTTTTCCCTAAGCTTATACCAGCAGAGTTTAACCCAAATCTGTACAGATGTTTGAAACAATTGTGTTTGAAAGAACATTTACTGTGAATATCTAAAACAGAAAGGCTACTTTAACAACCTTCCTCTCTGCAATAATTTGGAAATAGCCTACAATGTGGAAATCATTTTGGTCTCTAAGGCCTAAGGAAGCAGGCCTTTTGTTTTCCTTACTTAAATGGGAATTTATCTCAGAAATTAAGATCAGTCTGTCGGGGCATAAAAGCTTTGCCATATGAAAAATTTTGCATTACACTTCCCTTAAATAATATACTCACTGCATCACTTGCTGTGTCTATTAGCTCCTTATTATGTGCTGGCATTCTGCAATCTCCTGCTGCATTCATACAAATAATAATTTTATTAGAAGCACGCATAGATATAAATATACATTTTCTTTCACCAGCCAAAAGAACGGAGTTGTACATCGAGAAATTTGGAGTTCAAACTCAGAAGATCCTCCAGCACCGAATTACTGAATAGCTTAGACACTGAATCCAAAGAATCAAAGCCTGAACACAGAAAATCTTTAAGTAAGATTTTTTCCTTTCTTTCTTTTTTTTTTCCTTTTTTTTTTTTTTTTTTTCTCCTTCTTTCTCCCCTTTGTAAAATAAGTACGCCATTAAAGGGTAAGATAATTTTTATTACGTACAGAATGTAAGGAAGATCACTGAGAATTGTAAAGCTGAATGTGTTCTGGGCTGATATACATAACTTCCATTTAAGTAAAGACAGTTACTAGCTCCACATTTTTAAAGGGTGACATTCCCTCCTAAACGAAATAAATTTGTTTAGGAGAAAAGACATTTATTCAAGTCATTTATTTTTAAAAATAAGCAACATGAGTCCTATGCTAATGCCCTATTGCAGTTTCTTTGTTTCCATTTTAGTAAAATACCTCAAATTGCTAGAGTAATTTTGTCTGTTATATATTTATACACTGTATTGCTGAAAGACCTGGCATATCCTCTCTAGCTGACATTCAGGGATGGTTCTGTAATTGTATGGAAAGTAAATTTCAGGGATCGAGGTGGATTTTTGTTGGTATGATTACAAAAGAAAGTGATCTAAAGCCGGTAGGGGTGGGCTTCAGCCCACTGAGACTTTCCTCTTCCAGCTTGTTTTGAGATGTTTGTGGTACTGGGGGCAGCAGGAGCTGGTGGTGACCCCAAATCTCCCACTGAGCTTTTTAAAATGTCACCCCCTCTCCCAAATCTTTGTTTTCCTTCTTTGTTTGGCAGGAGTCGCATGGTGCTGCTAATGTAAGCACCGTGACAGCTTTAGCCCCGCGTGCTGCTCCGAGATACCTATAGGTGCTGACGGTCTGTGCGGGAATTTGCTTGCACGCATTTCAGCGCAGGATCAAAGCCTGAGATGTTAGGAAAAGAGTTACAATAAAGAGACCCGACATCGCTATTTTTAATGATAATTATCCACATATTCATAAATATATGCACACATGCGTGCGCTCACACAAACACAAATACTGAGATTCATTAAATAGTCTCTTTTTGCAGACCAAAGCTTTTAGTTGTTGTTTTCTTATCATCTCCGAGATTTTTTTAATATATTTTTTAATTATCATTATATGTATTTTTTAAGATTTTTCTTTCTGTTATGAAATATAAAGTAGCCTGGGTGTATTTGTAAAAAAATTGTTCCAATGCCTTTGTGCTGTGTGCATCACATTGCATTTCTCAGAAGAAGAAAGAATGAGACGGAGGGCGCGGTAAGTTTGGAGGGCCTGATTCTGCTCTCGCTGCAGCTAATAGAGAAACACCCATAAATTGTCTCATCCATCGGGAAAATTTCACTTATTTATTTTGACTTCTCACATATCTTCAACTGATAATTTGTCAAACGAAACAGAAGAAGTGAATGCGAGCAGTGTCATAGACTTACTCTTCATTTCTTCTCAAACCTTAGAGAATTGTGAGTAACCTTCGTTTTGTTCAAGGCTATTTAAACTATTAAAAATCGTGAAAATATCTGCTGTGAATCAAAGCTGGTATCTAAATACTGCAGCTTGGATTGCTTCTAAAATATGTATTCAGAACTTTTTTGGCCCCTTGAGATCTAGTAATTATGTGGAATTAGAAAAATCATATTATTCACTTACTTATTAGTAGTCTAAGCACAAACTGTATTGTCAGTTTTCTGCCTTTGGCTTTCTGTGCCCTTAATGTTCACACAAGTATCGTAGCCAGAATTATTGGCAGCTAGAGCCAAAATTGCTTTAAAAAGGCATGAGAACTGGTAATGACACATTGTTAGCAGTTAACAGGTGGTCGTTTCATTGTCCAGTTTGACTGCAGAGCACAGAGAAGATATGTGCAATATCTGCAAGTGTGTTTATAAAGTTCTTGCAAAGTTTAACGATTCTGTAATTTTATAGTACTCTCGTACTATTGACTGCTGCCAATGTCGAATCCAAACAAAGGAAATTTGTTAAAGATGGCTTAAAACCCCTCCAGTTTTACATGGAAAACAAGGAACTGATCCCTGTTAGAAGACTACTTCAACACCCAGTAATCTTTAATGAAATATTCAGATTTTTCACTCAGTTGTATTTTCCCTCTCTCCATTTTAAGGGCTGCAAGGAAAAAAAAGTCCAGTTTTAGAGTAAGTACTGCTGTGGTGCTGGTCTTTTTAGCAGCGCAAGTGTGTAAAGGACAGGTATATTCCTCCCCAAGTATTCAAATGAATTTACTCTTTAAATTAAAACTGGGGAGACTATTCCTAGAGACCAAGTAGACGGAATTCGCGTTTTATGTATAATCCTAATTGCTTCTGCTCACACTACAAGGACAAATGGTAATTCTCAGTTACGCTTTTTGACTTGTAGACACCAATTCCATTGAAAATTAGGCTTAAACTGCCAGACTCAATTTCCAGAGTTCATACAATGTCTGTCCTCTTGGTCATGCAGCTTTTCAGTGGCTTCTCATCCAGCGTGGATTCAACTAGTATTTTAATTGAAGCTTTCTTGAGCTGAAAAATAACCGAGGATGGCCTTGGGGACTGTTACCAAAATATGTAAATCTGTGATCCCACTCTTAAATACATGGAAAGAGACTGCTATTTATTTGATGCTGCCAACTATTTCACCAATTTAATTTATGCCGAGAATGCTTGGTCAGGAAAGCATGTTTTTCACCTAGCCATCTCCACCATTAGGCACTGTGTGCATTTGGCTCAATAAGTCTATCTTGTTTCACTTCTCCTTTCCATGCGAACAAGTCTTTTCCTGGTCAGCTTTTGAAATTAGTGGTAGATCTCACAATTTCCAGTTTTTTTTTTGTCACTCAGACTGTAGGTTTTTCTTAGGCAGCCAAAACCCCTCTTAATTAGTACCAATCGTAATTGGATCTGCTGGTAAGTTGCCTGCCACATTAATTTTCTATCGCACATAACAGGGCACAGGGTTAGGTATGTAGGGAATGTGTCTATGCATCGCAAGGTTCCCAGAAACCATGCAGGTATGCAAAAACCAAGAGACCTTACTGAGTGTATGGATTATAGGAGCTGCCACAGTAGTCAAATTGTAGGTGGTAAAACCAATACTATTGTGCTTAACGCTGCTTTTTCTCTCCATGGTCACTTTCTGGTTCACAATTTGGCCATTTTTCTGGGAATTCTGCCACTCAGGAGTGACCCCTTGTGGAAGAGCCTGGGCTTGAGTCACTATCGATTGTCGGAGGGGATCAATCCTCTTCCACTCCCCCTTTTCCAGACGGAAACAAACGGCTTTGCAGGAGGAAGAGTGCCCTTTGGCTACCGTATCAATCTGAGAGCGGCTCTTGTCAAAATGCACAATCAAAAACTTGATAATGCAATACATTCCCAAAGCACTATATTTCCAACCTGTTCTCCATCATTTCCTTATGGCGTCACATTTACTCAGTTCATCACATTCTTATTAATATTTTAGGTTTCCTTGAAAGTGATGGAATTCTATTTTTATTACAAAAGCAACAAGAATAAATACTAATTGTTGTCAGTTATTTCCTTATGTAGTGGGAACAGTAATCTGTTCCTCAGCTTTGGGTTGCCAAAGCAAAATAATTAAATATTTTAGACATTTAAAAAATCTGTGATATTAGATAAATGCAATTTGATCTCCTTGTTTGCTACATAAAAGCTGGAACTGCCTGAATTGATAAGATTGAATTGCATTATTTTTATTGTTTCTACTCGCATATTTTTCTTATCTTCAAGAACACTTTACTGAAAATCTGCTGGTTAGTCATGCAACCACGAGACAGATCCTGTAAAAATCTTCTCCATATTTGAATTCTAGCTTGGGGAGCCACAACTATAGTGTCAGGATTTAATATATCTATATATGCTATTTTATATATCTGTGAAAAGGGAAGTCTTGATGGGCTGCACAGTGTCAGCATTATTCATGATGTCTTTGGACTCTCAATAGGAGTAGTCAGGGATCACGGCGTCATTGTGCCAGACACAATGCGACACTGAAGTAGGAAAATTCCTGCCCTGGCAAGCTCTCAGCCTGGGTAAGGACAAGTTGCAACAGGTGGAAAAAGCGGACAAAAGCAGGGGGTGGAAGGAAAAGTTGACAGCAGAGCCGACATGTCATGCATATTAAACAGCAGGCTTGGGATTCTTTTCCCTTCTTCGTTAGGATTGGGGTGTTAGCCACCCTGGCCACTGGCCAACTCAAATAATGATATTTTGCTTACCTACATTCCTCTTGCACTTTCAACTGGGAGCCAAGGGCCTTTTGAGTCCCAAAGGGCAAGGCATCACTGTGCTACTGCAGTGCTCGTGTGCTTCCCCACGGAACAACTGCAAGAGAATATGCCTCCCTGCATCTTTTTCATAATAATAATAATAATAAAATATCCTCTGGATCATAATTTTGTTTTGCATTCGGAGGTATTTGCTAGAAAATCATTTGGTCTCTGAAATCTGCTTTGATTTCTTAAAAGATTAAAGTCAGGCACGCAGTACCTATTATTTAACCGACGGCTGTTTGTGCTCTAAAATTGCCTAAAGTTACTTTACTCATTTAGTCTCCTTTCATTTGCTTCAGAAAGCTGAATTTTGAAACTCGGAGCGTTATCACATAAATATTCTTAAATAACAGCTAATGTATCCAGAATGCATCTCTGAATGCAGTTTGTTAGACGACTAAGACTACAGTGTGAGGGGAAAAGTATAACAGCGACAAAACCCACAATAAAACAAACAATACAAAAAGCAAAACAACAGAAAATCTTTTTTTTTTTTTTTTTAGTTGACTTGAGAAAAGAACCAGAGAAATCACCAAAGCTTTAACCCTTTCTATCTCAGCGTGGTGCTTCTTTCCCCTTCCCAGCCTGTTTTTAGCAAGATACGAAGTTCAGAGCCAAACAGATGCCTTTTAGGGAGTCTTATTAATTTGCAGTGGTAGCATTAGGTATGGTCAGTTTTATTAAAAATAATAAAACTGACAAACATAAAATAGCAATGTATTTTAACTCTGCATTACCAACAGCAATGAAACTGGAAAGCAACACTCAAACTGTATGCAAATATGCAGCTTCTACTGCGGTATTAATTTTGCCACTCTTCAGCGTGTATGTTTGGCGTTTATTTTTATTGCATCGACAGGACTGCAGTCGTCTCCAGGTACTGAATCACAGAAAGAGCACAGAAAAAAATGCAACACACTGGTTTAGGAGGTTGCGAGGATGTTTGTAAGGACTAGAAGGGCTAAACTTATATTTTCACTTATTTTTAGTCTCTGGCTTTCCTGCAGTGTTTACTATAGGCATAACGTTTTCTTAAAGCTTAGGAAAATACTGATTCAGCAACAAAAAATACAATGATATTTGTATTCTGGACACAAAGCACGCCAAATTCAGAAACAAGTTGTGTCACTATTTCTGAAAATAGGAGATTATGTCACAGCCCAAATTACAATTGACTGTGACTAGTTTTCATATAAATATGAACTTTTCCCAAATTTGAATATCCTTTTTCCATCAGTTACTATTTCGTGTTTCTTTATTTCTCTGTTTTTTTTCTACTCCACTTTCCAAAATCCTTTCAGAAATTACTGTTTGGGTTGAAAAAGCGTATTTTTAAATTGGGCATAACCACGTTCCATAGAAACGTTTGGCAGGGAAATCGGTACGTGTTCACTTAATTCATTTTTATTGAACCAAGTCCAGATTTTTAGTCAGGAAAAAGTTAGATATTAATCATATCTGAGCAGGATCATTAAATTTTCCTTTACCTACTAGAACAGCAGGGTCATTATAGAACCATGAGAAGTTAGCTCACTTATTAATCTTTACAATTACATAAAAGTGATCATTTTTATAGTACTTAAGAGTAGCTCTTACCCATTATGTGAAGAGTATGTGGGAATATTACAACAGAATATAATATATTATTATAGATGTGACCTGTGACTCATTGGTCTGCTCACTGACACACAACTCCATAAAAGTTATATCTTTGAGCTTGGATAATTGTTAATTGTTTCATATTCCTTGTGCTCACTTATAGGGCCTGCTAGTAAATAGAGAGCTAGACGCAGAGTTATTAATTACCTCATTATTACTTAATTATCACTGTTGCATACTTCATTTTTATGGAATGGAATTATATCATAAAAGAAGGTATTTTGTACTGTCCGGCACAGTTAAGTATGAATGACAGTGATAGCTAATGGAAGATTGAGTTAGTTGAAGGGAATCTGTCAGAAATTTTCACTGTAGATTACTATCTGGTTTCTTCTGCCTTTTCCAGCAAACACTCCTCATCTTTGACTTTGAAACCCAACAGTTTAAACCGGGTTCTTGTTTCAGTGGACTAATCCCCTTTCATAAATCATGTTCAAGTGCTGAAATAATTTGCACATCATTTAAAGAGTATTTGCTTTGAAACATTCACCTCAAGCCCTTTTGTATATCCTTTCTCTCTAAAGATTTGTAGTATTTGTTTTGTTCTCTGAGGTATAAAAGACCTGGGTAAACTTTATTCCTGTTGTTTCAAGATTAGTGAAATAAAATGCATATTTATTCAACAGGGACTGAAAGGAGCTTTAGTAAAGACAATCATGCATATGACCCGTGGGAATGTTGTAATACAAAATGTCTGTCTTAAAATCTCTTTAGGTTTGTTCAAAACACTGCTGAAGGACTTAAGTTTAAACAAAGGAAAAAGAAAAAAAAAAAAAAGAGTTGCAAATCCATATTTCTTTGTTCCAAAGAAGAGAGAGGCACCTTTTATTTTTTTGCTTAACAAAACAGACCCTTATGAGTGCACACAAGATAGACTTGATATAGAGGCAAGTAGAGCCCGGGTAGTAATGATTACTAGTGATCTTTTACAATACATATTCGGACTCAGAATTTAAGAAAACCATATTTTGGAAATCACAAAGAAATAGCAGTCACTAAGAGATCATGGTCAGCACATCAGCATTTTAGGTACTGGGAGTTGAGCAGCTTGGCCCCTGCTACCTAGATCAATTCCTTTGATATGCAGGGACTGGCTGAACTTTGCTCCTTGGGAAAGGAGCGACAGTACAGCTTTGTGTCACTCTTGTGAGCCTAATTCTGATACTTCTTGGTATAATTATTGAAATGACTACCCTGATTGCAAGTTTGAAGCCAGAAAAATGATTCTCAGACTGCACTGTATTCTGAGTTTTCACTGCTATTTATAACTAATCCAGATGCAATTCTCCTGGTATTTCGGGAGGAATATGACAGAAATAAGGAGGCTTTTAGTTATAAAAGTCTAAATTAAGCTCAATTAGAGACATCATAAATCAGGCTCTAGATAGGATTACTTACTGCCCAGACTCACCTTCTTCCCAATGGAGAAATCATTTCAGTGTTTGTAACTCACAGGTTGGAGGATGTATTTCATTTAAATTATGACCTCTAATCCCAAATATTTAAAGATGAGTTTAATGGATGGAAGCACTTTACTCTTTCCAAGATTAGGTGTATTAATGTTTTCAAAATGAATTCATTTTGGTAGGATCTCCTGTTTGTTCTTATTTGCCTGCTGATGTGCCAGATAAACAATTTGAGGACAAACTTATTAAAAACACATGTTGTTGGTGAACTTTAAAACTTCTACTGGCATGAAATATTTTCTACACCGGCTCTCCTTAAAAGATGGGCTCCCTTATAGCCTGTACTGCTTTTTAACCAGAGTCTCTTTCGTAGGTAATACAGCCTGTAGGATAAAAAAAAGCCCATATCCTACATCGGTAGGTGGGATACGTAGACTTACGTAAGGTATGAGAGAGTCTCCTAATTAAGGGCATGTTCCTTGTGAGTGCACAAGGGCAGTTTGTAAGAAGTTGTAGACACGTGCACCGTTTGCAGCAGAATATGCTCATCCCATAGCACATAGCTGCTGCAATTGTTCCTCTGAAAGGCTATGAGTGGAATGATACTGAGGGGTTAAATGCTGTATTGTTTCTCAATTAAGTAAAAGGTTCCAACTAGCTGGCTTTAAATATTGATGCTGAAGAGAACACTATGACAGATGAGCACCTCCCCTCACCACTAAGGATATTTGGCTCCATTTAATTAATTCCATTGGCCATTGTCTTAAGTGTGCCCAGGATTCACCCAGGAGGAATTCACTTGCGTTACTATTATTGAAGAGTGTAACATGGCATTATCTGCCTCAGACAGACTTTTAGTAGCATTGAATCAATTCCCCAGTTCTTGAAAACAACTACTTCATTCAATTCCTTTCATAATTAATGAAATTCAGTAGTAATGCACTTGCCACTCTGCTCATGCTGGAAGAATTTTCCGAAACTTCAACGTTTTCAAGCTGGAAATATTCTTCTAAATTTTAGCTTTAATGGACGTGTGGTAGGAATGCACTCTCTTGTCAGAATTTATCTAGCTCTTTGCTTTCAGCATTTCTTTTCCATCTCAGATTTACCATCTCAAATAGTTTTCAGGACAGGCATTGTATTCCTCCAACTGCTTGTTTTGCTAGACGAAGCCAGCCGAGTTTTGTGGTTGTCTTTCCTATGAAAGACTGATGCTCTTTTTCTTGATGTCCAGGTTCCTTTTCTGAATCTGTCCCAGTATCAGTTCATACTTCTTCCATATGGGTGTTCAAGGCAAGGTCGTACGACAGCCATGTGAAATGGAATTTGCTCTTTCGTTTTGTTGATAGAAAAATAAAAATCAGAGCAAGTTAAAATATAAATAATGTAAAATAATATAAAATGGGTATATATAATAAAATATTAAATTCGGAATGGAGGAACACTGTGACTTGTAGGGTTTGTTTTGGGCAAACCTAGGTGGAAGGGCCTGAAAGTTGATCAAGAATTAAGCAGATCTCAAGGTCACTCGTTGGCAGTCTTCTCTCTGGAATGTGGATGTGTTCTTTAAATAAAAATCTGTCTCATTGTAATGTTACCCAAGAAATAATGAAGTTTTGTCCCTTCAAAAACAAGGTCTTTTTTGGATAATTTCTGCTGCGAAAATGTATGTTTATTTATCTTTCTTGTCTGTGTAAAATTCCTTATGTATGATAGAGCACAATAATGCTCATTCCTTCCTTTATTCACATGAAGGTATTTTAGCTCACGTGCCTGAATGAAAACCACGATAGAACACTACAAATTAATGGAGAAATAATGAAAATACCATACTAATTTAATTGTTTTAAAGTGGTACGTAAAGACCATTGGTTATGATGGATTGAGGGTAGTACTGAAGTTAGGCCAAAATTACAAAGAGTATGATGCTTCATTTATTTTTGGAACTTTACTCTCAGTGTAAGATAGGCGTTAGTCATTTCCGAACTGAGAATTTAAGGTCTGCTCAAAAAAATATTCCGTTCACTTGAATTTGGGTTCCAAAGATGAAACAAGTAAATTTGTTAGTTAATTGAATTAAATTGCCAAAGAGGCTTGGGAGAGAGAGACAGAAGAAAAAGGTGAAGGACAGGATTAAGCAAAGAGGAGTCGAGGTGGTGACACGAAGAAAGGAAAAGAGAAATGAAAGGACGCTGAAGTACCATTGGCTTCCTGTAACATTTGTCTGAATTTTACTTTCCTCTGGGGTACTGTAGTAGATATGGTGAGTGCATGAGAAATAGCGCCACAGGTCTCATCTCAGCTGATAGGTTTCTTAAAAATCCATTTAAAGACTGGTGAATTGAGGAGGGAGAGTGTCCCTGAGAGTGATGCTTTCCATTATTAGCGGCAAACAAGTGAAAATGTACTTCAAAAGCAAGTATTAGTCCAGAGACTAAGTTTGTAGAATTTACCTTTTGGAAATAGTTATTTACTTAGAATTCATCTTTGCTGCTCAGATTACAGGTCATTACAGTAATAAAGCTTTCTTATTTCGTGACAGAATATTCATTATGTCTTTAAAGTACTCAGTTAGATAATGGTCCCTGGGATCTGGACAACAAGACTTCAAAAGGCAGAGTCCTCTGATCTCTGGTTTCCTTATTCATTCTAAGCTTGGAAGGTTTCATCTATCAAACACAGATTAAGTTTTATTGGTTGATAGTCTAATTGCATTTGAATTATCTTTTCCTTTAATATTATTTTCTTTTCTCTGTATTGGATTTCATCCAAATATTGCTGTTTCCATGAAGCACTTTTCTGAAAATGTTTTGCTTTTGCTTTGATGCTTAAATGCTTAACATGTGAGTGCTGCTATAAGGTGGTGGTTCCTGATAATAAGAGTTTTCCTTCTGTAAGGAAAAGTTTCCACAATCTTTTGTGCTTTGCTTATATTTGATAGAGCTCTTAGGCTGAGACTTTTCATGGACAAGATAAGGTTTGGTTAAACATCTGAACTCTTGAATGTTTATCTGAACTAGATTCGACCTCTAAATTTGTCCATCATTAGTTATTTTGCTTTTCTTTTTAGATACTAAATTATGCTATTAAATATGTTCTAAAGTAGGTTAAGTCCCTGTGCAGTTTGTCAGCTGGAACATTAATTTTAAAGCTAAAACAGCCTTTTGGTGTATCTCTTTTATCCAAGTTTTAACCATGGCTAGTCAATGCGAGGGTCAGTGCACCCATGAAAACCCCATATGCAGCTGATTGAAGTGTCTCAGTGTTATGATGACTGGCCAGATTTTATTTCAGGAAAAGATTGTGATATATAGCAATCATTTGCCTGTCCAGACAATGTTCCAGCACAGCTGTTCTGAGGACTGGATGAACTACTGAAAAAATGTCACTGGATGCCCTTCAGCATCTCTGAAGGTTTCTTCTTCTCTGAGCACCTATGGAAGGGGCAGGCAGGCTTGGGGCCCCGGATGCCTGCTACAGCAAAGCCCTTGCACTAGCAGTCGAGATGCTCATTTCTGAGGTCCCAGTTACTTGTGTCTTCTGCTAACCACATCTGTGTGTCCTCTTTGGACTCAGGTCTTATCTACACCAACCCAAATCTTTGCTCTCCATCTGAGTATGATGGCAGTGAACCACCAGACTGCAGCTGCCATTGTTAGGAGAGAGTGAGTGCATGATGTAGAAAGCCAGAATTATTCTAGTGGCATAAGGAAGAGAGGGGGTAATACACATTTTCTATAAACTGTGACAAAATAGAACTGTAGTCTTTTATGACCTGATTTTTGTTAGAAATTTCAGATAATCAATGGGAAAAGAAAACAAAAATATCCCGTAGACTATATGAGAGGCTCACGCAAAACCTATAATCCTGTCCATTGGATTTGCTTTCTGTTCTTATGTTTATTTTATGCATATCCTTAAGAACCTCTAATGAATGTCCTTCCCATGCAACTCTGACACTATGGTGTAAGCCAAAAAATTTGAAAATCAGTTGTGTTTTAACATATAGAAATCATTTATCTGGAAACATAAAATGAAGTTAAGTTTGCTTTGTCTAAGTTTTACATTTATGTTCATGTAAGTGTTGGAAATTTATACGAGAAGTTACTATTAAGGTAAGAAGTAAACAGGATTCTTAAATTCATTGGATTATTCTGTTTGAAAAAATGAGCTCATGGGTGATCCTTTTTTTCTGTTATATTTACTCTAATGATTTAATTGAGATAGAGATAACTTGATCGAGTGGATGGATAAACAGAGTACGGCA
This sequence comes from Alectoris magna, assembly GCA_030625065.1. Classification (NCBI taxonomy): domain Eukaryota; kingdom Metazoa; phylum Chordata; class Aves; order Galliformes; family Phasianidae; genus Alectoris; species Alectoris magna. The sequence continues at coordinate 532,741 of CM060567.1, read as the reverse complement.
AATGGATTTCAAATCCTTGACTAGATATTCTTTGATTACTTTAAAGATAATTTCTGTGCTTTTTTCCTTCATGAAATTTTCTTCTGCAGTCACTAACACGCACTGTATTTGCTATATTAGAAGATAAAAATATACTGGAACTTGTTATTTGAAAGAGCAAATGAGGATTTCTACCGCTTCTCATTGAAAATAACAGTTTTAACATGTTGGTTGTCATCATCTACGCACTATAAATTAATTCTATCCTTTATTGCTTGAGAAGCAGTAGAAGTTCATAGCGGGTCAAAAATATAAAGTTATGAATATAATTGGAGGTTGTGTGTAATGGGAATATAATTAAATTTTAAAATACGGTATTTTTTTGAATGTAGAAGTATAAAACATAATCAATGAGAGTCTCTATAAAGAGGAAATTCTTTCTTATGGTATTCTTTCTGGAGAGATCCCTTAGATCAGATCTGAAAATAATATAAAGCAAAGTATCCGAGTGTGTTTCTAAATTTAAATATATGAATAATCTGCATGACTCTTAACAAGGGTGATATAAATCCGGCAATGCAAGTTTTTTTCTTGTTCTCTACAGATAATTAGTTTGTTTTCCAAAGCATAAGGTAGAATTATGCATAGGTTTTGAAACTTAAAGGGCACACATGACTGGCAGTACCCAGCAACTCAGAAAGGTTTTCTTCAGTATAAAGCTGTCTCCTTGTAGAGAAAGGAACTCTATAACGTACTTGTCCTTTTGACTGAGCAATTTAATGCTAATGATGACTATTCACATTACATGGAAAAGTTTGAAAAGGTTTTCTCGGACTAACTCAGTCAGGAGGTAAGCTTAAAGACTTGAAAGTTACTGAGAAATATTCCACAATAGAAGGAAACAAACAGGACTTTGTCTTCTAAAAACAAAACAAAACAAAAAATAAATACCTGAATACACTACTTGTGGTAAATTACTTTTCAGCTTGATCTGGAAATAATCTTCTGTTCCTCTCTCTGTCTTCCTTAACCTTTAATTGCATGTTTGTTTTCTTTTGGGAAGTCTGCTTAAATAATATTTTTATATTCTGTATGTCAACTTCAAAAGTCATTAAATCAAATGCTACCGTTCTTTTTTTTTTTTTTTTTCCTGAAACTACTGCATTTTATAAAAGAGTTGGATGAGATTATATGGCTGAAAATGCTGGAAATGAGTAGCACTGAGCCACCCAGGTAGCGAAGTACAGGGCTGCTATTCAAGTCCTACGTGTTAGGTAATCTGAGTTATTGGGTATTTTCCTGGGAAATTTAACAGTGCTCTGTAAAGGGGACTGCAAAAAGCCTCTCTGTCGCTCTCCTGGCTTTTGTCACTGTAACCATCTGTAACAAGATGACTCATGACTGAAGAGATACAGAAACTGCTTACCAAAGGATGCTCAAGAATAAATGTGTCCATAGCAGTCTGTGATCCTATGAAACTATACTCCCCTAAGCGTGAGGACTGCATAACAATATAGGACCGCAGCCACTTCTTGCAAATTGGCTGTGTCAGGAGTCCTAATCCCTGGCACAGGCTCGGTGAGAGCACTCTCTCTTCCTAGAGCCTGAGCAGCCTGACTCTGTATGCTGCAGCAGCTTCCATCCAAGTCCCACATGTTTTACATTAGATGAACATAAACTGGTCATACTGTATGAATAAAGCAAACTCATTGATTTCTGGCATTGTGGTTTTTATATTCAAGTAAGTGTGGTTAATAGCATTTCTAATGGTGTGACAATACCAAAAAAATTGTATAAAGAAAGAATTGTTGTGTCCTGGGTGATCTGGTCCAGCTCTTCCTGTCACAAGGTACCATGCTCTGTCTCCCTTTTCATAAATTTATAAGTTTCATCTTAAACTCTTTTAGTTTTATTTACCACCATGGCTTCTTTGAAAGGCCATTTTAGAACTTCATATTAAGGCCAGTTTATACTCATTTATTCTTGTGCCAACATTGTTCTTCAGTTTAAACAGCTCTTCTCCCTCCCTGGTGTCCTGTTCTTCTCTCCTGCTCCTTTTCTACCCCCACAAAGAAATTCATAGAGAACAATCACAGCCCTTCTCAGCCATTTTCTCGCCAAGATCCTCATCCTCTCTCAGCTCTTTCCGACGATGAATCCCACAGCATTGCCTGTGCTTTGTATGACTTGAATACCTGTTTCATGCATGACAGAATCCAAGGTGGAAGTTCACCAGGGCCTCAAGCACAGAGTTTGTTCATTTGTTTCTCTCGCTGGTGAGGTATTGGCAGAGGCTGCCCAGGGAAGTGATGGAGTCACCGTTCCTGGAGGTGCTGAAGTACCATGGAGATGTAGCACTGAGGGACCATGCTTAGTGGGCATGGTGGGGGTGAGTTGAGGTTGGACTGGATCTTAGTGGGCTTTTTAACCTTCAGGATTCTGTGATTCCATTTATGGCCACTTTTCACAAATAGATCAGCGAACTTCCAACCACATAATCTGCCCAGGTGTCTCACTTATTTTCACATTTCTAATAGCTGAGTTTCAAGTTCATAACAAATATTTAGTTTACCTCTTTGGAAGTGCATTGGATACAATTAGGTCTCATCCATTTCTTCAGCTCCCAGTTATAAAGTCACTAAGACTGTCTGATGTCCTGATTCACCTCTGAACTGATGATGCTTCCAAGTTGTGACTCACCCACAAACACTTTTGAATGCTCCTACTTTTTATATTGAAATTATTAATGAAAACACAAAGATCAATTCCAAGAATATGTAGGGACCTGCAATAGTAACTTGTACCTTTCTGAGTCATTTCACTGTTAGCGTTGTAATTCTCTCCATCCTCTCCAGTTTAGCTGATAATTTCCCATTGGGCATCACAGCTGACGTCCAGATGATAGATTTTGTTTATTTCATTTCTCTTTTATGAAAACAAACAAAAAAGCACGAGGATACAAACGAACAAAAACCTCACAGTTACTTTGTTGAAGAATGACATCAGTTTAGTCTGGCATGATCCTCCTTTATTAACCCAGGGCATGCACAGAAATATTTCCTTACTTTACTAAATATTTATGCTACAAATGCCATTAAGAAAATCTGCATAGGGAGTACCATTTTGTTTTACAATGTAAATGTGCAGTGATATTTTTATACACACTATTCATTTATTTCCATTTATTATTAGCGGGAGACCAAATTTTAAAAAAGTTTATATGCATCAGAGCATGATGCAAAATATGAGTTATACAGTCATTTTATTGAATCTTTACTGCTAATGCACACAAATTTCACAAAGTGTAATGACAATACTGAGCACTTAAGTTGTTAGGCTGTCATATTACAGCAAAATTATTTGCACTATATAATCACTGTTTTCTTTTTCCTATTGTTTATTTCTGAGCGTGCTCCATAAACATTTGCAAATGCAGATATAGTTGCTGTGGCAAATAACGTGTTTTAAGACCATAAACTTGAATGACTCCGTGTCCTTTGGTGCCCATGAAAACAAAAATTTTCCTAGCATCTCCCAGCCAATGATAGCCAGTCTGTCATCTGATGCCACAGGTCTTGAGTCTACCCTGTGCAGTCACAAAACCTGTAATTTTAAAGCTTATCATAAACATAGGGATTAGGAGTAATGCCTGATTTCTGTATTTTCCCCACCGATCATTTGTGTAATGCCTCTAAAGCAGACCATGTTTTTTGTCTCTCATTTTGCTCTTTTGCAAAAAGGATATAGAAATTATAGTGTGGAGAGAACTCGTGAGACCTGCCCGGGAACTTCCCAAAGGGATAAAAAGAGAAAAAGATGATTGACAAAAGTCTTTAGCTCAACAAAGTAGGTGAAGTGAATTCTTTATCCCTAGTGAACAGGCTTTACTGACTCTATCTCAGAGGATCACAAAGAGAAGGCAGGAAGCAGTGACTTGATTTTGCAACTCCCAAAACTTTGGTGCTGGCTGAAACAGTCGTCATTTATTCAGGCAATAATACATGCTGCTCCTTCCCTAAAGGACTAGCATTATTTTTGCCTCCGCTGCAGGCCAAGAAAATAGGAAAAAATGTTGAATTCTGAGTTCCAATGAAATCCAGTAGAAGTTAAAGCCCTGAGTCATTATATATTCTTAAATTACAGTGTCTTCTGGAACACAGGCATAGTCATACGCCTCTGCAGGTTACTGATATAATTCTCGAGAAGGATGAGACGCTTTCAGCAATTAAGCATTTGATTTCCTTGAAATTAAATAATCAACTCCTTTCAAGTAATACTTTTGCACATGCGATATTAGTGCTGTGAGCCTCTCATTATCCGATATTGCAGGGGCCTAGCTCTTCCTCTCATTCTACCATCTTAGCTTTGATTCAGTCCTGCAAGACGTCGATGATGACTGTACGTGACCATGCAAAGAATTTAGAAGAATTAGTAGTTTGAGATGTGAGCTCACAGATAAGCCAGTTCACGTGTGGATCATTTCGTATATGTAAGGTAGTTGTATTTAGATTTTAATCAGGGTATTCGGGATTTTGAACGGTCAAGCTTGACCCTTTTACTATTCCTAGGGAAAACAGTTATTAAATCCTAACTCTGGGTTTTGACTACAAGTTATCTCCATTTCTAAGAACTTCCTGAGGTTTCAAAGTCATCGAGAGTATTACAGTTAATTGTGCACAGTCCAGATTAGTCGTGTTCTCACCTGCAGAACAAGACTAATGGAAGACAATATACTAATGTAAAAACTCTGAATTTCATCGTGTCTTATCCACTCTGACTGCAAGTCTTCAATCCTTTCCATCCAAATGAATTGCACGCAGTAATTTTGGGCGTTCTAATAAACAGACAGACATCATCATAATGTATTTCAGTTAGGAAGAGGTACTTGAAAGAAATTGGTTTTTCTATACACATGATGTGAGACAATCAATAGTGCTTTAGTCTGACAAGTACTGTCAATATCCATTGTCACAGTTCAGAAAGCCATTAATGGATAGTTCTTCAAAAACCAATGCTTTCATCACGTTAAAAGTGTTCAGATATACTGTACCTGGCAGGAATTAATCATAGGTAAACCCTTGCAATTTAGTATAAATGTTTTGCAAATTAAAAGTGAAAGAAAAGTCATTGGAAGGAGTGTGAGATAATGTTATGTGTCATTAGAAAATCCAGTAAGATATGGAGTTGTTTAGGAGATCCTAAAATATTTTATATTCTGAATTATTCAGGGTCAGCCTAGAATGTCTCACCCAGGAAAGAGTCTGCTAGACATCCATTGTCTAGGTACAGGGTTGTCCAGGTACAGCCCTTGTGCCCCTTAGACAACTTCTCTACTAAAGTCACAGAAAGTAATCACTCAACAAACGCTTAAATAAACCTTCTCCTGAAAGGGCTGGAGCCTTCCCTGGACCTTTTAGTTGTGCCCATGCCGAAATCCTAATGAAAGGCTTTCACAACTTCACCTTGCAAATACGTTAGCTATTGCTTCAGCCTACTGAAGCGATAGTACGTTTATGATCATTGCATCATATAGACATTTAGTGCATTGAGATATGACGCTCAATCCTTCATCTGTAAATCTCAAAAGTTCCATTGGCTCTGATAGTGCTGTTTTTGCAAAATGGTGTGATTTATGAGCAATGCATTAATTCTTTCCTTCCGCCTGTCTTCTTGTGTAAAAGCTATATATATTATTAGGAATATTAAGGCTAGATTTTTGGAGTTGAATAAGTATTCAGAGGATTTATACAGGCCCCCCAACAGACAGGTCAGTTTTTATCTTGATTTAATATTCTTTTGCAGAGAATTTAGCCTCTAGTTATCCTTCCTAATTCAGTCAGTGTTCTTACAATGCTATTTAACATCAAGGGCCACAAATAAGTTCTTTCTTTTATGCCTAATGCTCTGCTTATAGTATTTTCTTTTTGTACCGGTTCTATATTACACTTCTCTAATGTGATAAGCTGTTATAATTTAATGTACCTTAATTCTAGGGCAGATAGTAAATTGCCTGAGGAAGGGAACTTGCTTTCTTTTTTCATCGGTCTCTTAATACCTGCAGAGTAAATAAATACCTGCCTAATAAAGTGACCGAAGTCATAAAAAAATAGGTTTGTTTTTTAATGTTTGTTTGTTTGTTTTTTGTTGTTGTTTTTTTCTTAAGTCTCAGGGGACCCAGTTTGTTTCAAACCAAATGCAAGCTTGTGTAATTCCAAGCTGTGTTCCAGGTATGCTTTTGCTTCTGGGTTGGAGTATCCTGCACCCACTTCCAGCAGAAGGAAGTTAGCATAATATTGTACGTACTGTTGGGTAACATGTCTACAACCCTATGTCTACTACCCTATGTCTACTGTAAAAATGCCTTATCTCATGCAGTTTCTTTATCTCCCTTGAGCATTAGTAGTAAGATACAAAAATACTTAAAGAGTCGTGTAAAGGTAGGGGAATTAAGCTTCTGTTCTGCATTGGTTTCAAGGCACTTGTGTGGCTCTGCCAATGTGAATAGCTTCAGAACTGGAGGATATCGGTTTATTTAGTGCAAAGAATCAAATGGCACAGCTGGGCAGTTTATGCCCAGGATTTGAGAACAATTATTAGATTTATTTCCTATTATTTTACAGTTAGAACCTTAAGTGTCCTGTTTTTCCTCAAAAACGGTGCTGAACTGTTTTCCACTTCTTTTTGCGTTGCCTGAAGCTAATCAGCTTTCTTTCATGGAGAAGTCTTCTGCCCAAATCCACAACATGAAACTTTAAAGGGAAGGTACTACAAACTATATACATATTTATTGTGGCTTTTCAGTTTTCTAACTGATTTTTCTTTTTCTCTCTTGGAAGTAGCATTTGGCCTTCTTTGTGTTTCCAAATATAATAGCAAAGTCATTTTAATGATACTGTGAGAAGAATGGTTTTGGCAAGAGAAGGGTTATTTCTAAATGAGATCCTAACAAGAATATTTCTGGCTAAGCTTGGTTTTGGAACATGCTATCTAAACCCTTGAATTTCTGGGAGATTTGGAGTTTCCCTCTGGTGAGTCATGCTTAATAGAATAAAATGAGAAATTCATCAACATTGGCTTTGCTGCTGTTTTTAGCTATGTGCTATACCACCCAACCTTTAAAATACAAAACATCCATGACAATAATTATTCCTACCTCTAGATGTAGTTTTAACACCATAATTGCTGTTTAAGGTATGAAAATTCTGGCTGTGTTAATGCATCTTTCTAAGCAGAGGGATCTTTTTACCCTGTTATCAAATCCTAGTTTTTCCTATCTTGCGGCTTGCAGAATTACCATATTCGCTTCAGTTAAAATATCTTAATGAATTTTGTGTACATTTAGAGCTAAGAATGTACTTAAAGTGGGCATAAAGTTTTTCAGAGTCCTGCAGAATGGGAAATGTGGCAGGCATCTGAAGTCACTCCGGAGCTATTTTCAGACCTGCATCGTTTGCAATTGGTAAGCTTCACATTGTAAGTCAGGAAAAAGCAAATCTATGTATGAATTGCTGTGGACAGAATGACCCGAAGCTACAAGAGAGTCCCAAAACTAAGTACAATTCACTGTTTCAAAGAACCATTAAGATGCAGAATTAGAAACATCCATTTGTTGTTCTTTTTATAGCATGGCCAACTGACTTGGAATTTTAGATTGACCCTGCCAAGGATTGCACAATTTTGAACAAAAAGTCCTCAGCTATAATGTTAAAAAAGCACCAGCCATCAATTGAATGCTAATCTTTATATTCTATGATACATCGCTCCAAGAATGCTCCATTAAAAAAATGTGAATTCTATTTTTCATAAGTGATGGATTATTGTACCAAGCTGTGTATTTTCCAGTAAAGTGTCCTTTTATATGTCCTGTGCGATTACTAGTTTGTGGAAGTATGTGTGGGGTCATTTTAGTGCTGTGGGAAAATGGAGCACTCTTCTGTTAAAATCAGTAGTGAAATCAGAAGCAAACTATGCTCTGATCATCACAGGCATGTGTTTAAATATTGCTTTCCTTAATTGGCTATGTTCTATTTACTTAAAATGAACAATTTGGCAAGTTTTTCTCCCTTGACAACAGCAGAGCATAAACCATTTTATAAGTTTGGCTGTTAAAATCAGATTTGTAATGTAAACCACAATATTCCAGGGTTATTATCATCGCTTAAACAGTTATTTTAGCTTGCCATTGTTTTAGACTTGTGCACCTTTAAACATTCTGGTTCTGTTTGTACCTTATGCAAAACTTCTTACTATAAGATGGCCTAGTAATTTTGATTATAATTTGCTTTCTGCAAGTCTCTTCCCTGAAACGTCCGTATGAAGATCACTGCATTGTAGAGGAGATGTGCTCTGGGCAGGGGATGTTATCTGGGGTACTTAGAATCATAGAATCCTTGGAGTTGGAAGGGACCTTTAAAGGTAATCTAATCCAACTTCCCTGCAATGAACAGGAACATGCACGGCTCAATCAGGTTGCCTAGGGCTTGATCCAGCCTTGCCTTGAAAGTATCCAGGGACAAGGCATCAACCACATCTCTAGGCAGCCTGTTCCAGTGCCTTACCACCCTCACTGTAAAAGACTTTTTCCTTATATCCAACCAAAATCTACCCTCTTTAAGCTTGAAGCAATTTCCCCTTGTTCTATCACAACAGACACTGCTAAAGAGTCTGTCTGCTTCTTTCCTGTAGCTTCCCTTTAGACACTGGAAGGCCACTATCAGGTCACCTCTCAGCCTTATTTTCTCCAGACTTCACAGCCCCAGCTCTCTCAGCCTGTCCTCATATAGGAGAGGTGTTGCATCCCTTGCACCATTTTTGTGGCCTCCTCTGGACATGCTCCAACAGGGTCCATGTCTTTTCTGTACAGAGGACTCCGCATCTGGATGCAGCACTCCAGGTGAGGTCTCACCAGCACAGAGTAGAGGAGCAGAATCACCTCCCTCCCCCTGCTGGCCATGCTTTTTTTTGATGCAGCCCAGGACTTGTTTGGCTTTCTGGGCTGTGAGGGCACATGTTGCTGGCTCATGTCCAGCTTGCCATCCACCAGTATCCCCCCTTAGGTCTTTTTCAGCAGGGCTGTGCTCAATCCTTTCGTGCCCTAGCTTGTATTGGTAGTGAGGGTAGTCTAGACCCAGGTGCGAGATCCTGCATTTAGATTTGTTGAACCTCACGAGGTTCACTTGAGCTTCTTGGAAGATCTGCAGAAAGGGAAAATGGATCAACTCCAGCAGGATCAGCTTGTGGAGAATCTCTGCTTTGGTAGATTTTTAATATATCTATCTCTTTTATTTGTTTGTTTATTTCTTTCTGTCTAGGGCAAGAGAGACCGAGACAAGGGTCAGACATGAGTCCTGAGGCTCAGGTGGTTTGTCAGAAATATCTCAAAATCTTCTTGTCCAGGGAAACCTTTGGAGAATGTCTTCCCATGGCTTCTCTGTTTCTTCTGGAGCATTCGGCAACGAGCAGAATTTCTTCTTGCTGCTAACACTGCCCATTTTCATAGCTATGATGGTGCCCTGTAAGCACCTCAGCAGAGAAGAAGTTAAATTTATGCCTTTGAAACTTCCTCCAGGGGATTTTCTGCAGCTGGGTTCTATGTCTTTTTGACACAGAGCAGGAATAAATTGAGCTCAAAATGTTTCTCAGTTTGGTAAATGCCTAAATATAATAAAATATAATCATTAGGACGGGAATACTTTTCTTTCCATAAATTAATGCATCTTGCACACATTTCATGGCATACAGCCATGTTTTCTATAACTGCATTAAATATATATATAACGCTTAATCCATCTTGGCAAGAGAACTCAGTCCTTCGCTAGTGGTGTAACCATCCATCCTTCCTCTTTGCAAGCAGCATGGAGCTAATAGAGCATAGCACACTTTGAGTCCGGACTTTTAGTTGAAAAATCATCCATGTGAAACTTGTGGAATTCCTGAGCATTTCATGGGTAAACTGGTAGCCATCCAAATACTTATAGGCAATAAAAAATACGGCTCTGTGACTAACCAGCAGAGTGAACTCATCGTGTTTATTCAGAAAAGTATTAATCAGACGCTCTGTACTGTCCAGCCAGCTACACTGCTGACCTACCGCGTGACTTTACTAGGGTGGTTTTGGCCATTGCTTTCCAAGAATATTTGAGCAAACTGTTATTATTAATACTTTATAAATAAAATTTCACTGAGGCTTATTTCCTTTGTTTTCCTTTAGTTTTCAGACTGAACTACAGTGCTTCTGACTCAAATGACAGAAACCGAGTTAAAAGCAGATTAAAGAAGTTTATCTCCCGAAGACCATCCTTGAAAACGTTGCAAGAAAAAGGACTAATTAAAGGTGTGTTCTCCTTTTATAATCTTTGGAGTTAAAAGTAAATATTTACAAATGAATTTGCTTCTCAAAGGCATATGTGCATCGAACAAATGATTTTGTTGATGTTTCTCAGAAAATTTGCACTGCTGAACTGTAGTGAAAAAAAAATCAGTGTATGGTTACATATATCTGTGCTATTTGAATAGTTCAATTTTTCTGCTTTCCTTTGCATTTGGTAGAAGCCTGTTCACCTAATGTAGTCACTCACCATGCACCGTGCCAATCCGTGCACTACACAACTCCATTTCTTTTTAGGAAACGCGTGCTGCTATAGCTTGCTACTTAGAATGAGCAATAGGAAGTTCAGATGCTGTGCTGGCTAATTTCTTTTCTAGGGTAGGCTGGAATGCTTCCTGCTCTCTTTTCATTAGTTTTCTAACTTGCCAACAAAATATATTTTTAACAACTTCACATTTTTGCCAGTAAATAATAAATGCTTTGAATCAGAGATCTTTTCCTGCTTCACTTTCTTACGAAGTTGGTCAGACGTCACTTTCATATATCCTTAAAAAATGGTTTCTTGGATAAGAAGTGTTTGCATGATCATCCACAAAGTATTCTCCTAAGAAGCTGGTAGTTAACTTGAAGGCAGTAGCGTGCTGACCACTAATAATCAAGCAAAGCCGTGTTTTCAAATATTGTCTGGACTAATGCTTTAAAAATTTACGCACTCCCAAATTATTATGTGTGAAACCCACAACTGCACATGCAAATTGACGGGAAAAAGGCATTTTGCCAGCAGCCCCTGTAAGTCTCTGGAGTGTGAGTTTTCCAGTGGTGTGTCAAAAATGGCAAGGGGTGTTGCTGGTGTGCGTGAAACTGGTCTGTCCTGAGCCAAGAGACTGACCTCAGCCAGCACAAGCTGAAAAAGCCCAAGAGTTAAACTCCAGCTGGGCCCCTTGTCTGAAGAGAAAGGAGGGACTTTACAGATTAAGTTTGTACATATTAGATATGTGGAAAATTTTTCAGCAAGGTGTTTCTTCCTCTAAGGAAGTATTCAGTATCTAAAACTATTACATGCTGTGATAGTGGGTTTCTGCTTCTAACTTTCACAGGTGTTTTAAAAATGTCATAGATACAAACACATGGGTGTGAGTGTGCTCAGCTTTCAGGATCTGCCCTTAAACAATTGTGCTGTCTGATTTCACTACATCAGAGGGTATTGCCTCTTTGAAATACTGTGTGGGTTGAGGGTGGGATTTGAATGCATCCCATTAGTTTGTTTCAGTTATTACAGTAATAGAGTAGAAATTTATAGTCTTTTAATTTCTGGATTTAAGGGTGTCTTCTTTTTTTTCTTTTTTTTTTTTCTTTTTTTTTTTAGTTTAATAATGTGTGTCTGATGAATCTCCTGTGGTGTTACATAGGGATCAGATGTGATCCCTGCTAACAAATCCAGATTCATTAGCATAACTCAAATCCATCCTCTAATATATCTCTCTAGGAAAGCCAGATGCATTTTGTTTTGGCTACACATGTGTTAAGCTCTTGATTCATAAACATAGCTTGGTTCTACCTGAGATAATCTTCCATGGAAAGCCAAGACGTATGATTTGGGGCACAGTAACTCCGAATCGGTACTTGGCACACTTTTATTACTGAACTAACGTTACCCTAAAGAAAACATGTTAGTTATATACCATGCAGTTTCATTAGGATTAGGTTTTGGCCATGCAAATGAGGCAGGATTCGTTAGCATAGCTTAATTCCAGTCTACGGTAAGTCTATGTGAAATGCACATTTGATAAGGTTCCTCCATTGTCTTCACCAGAGTTTATCCCTTAATCTGTTAAAATGTTATGAAAATGCAGTTGCAGTGTTTATATGCAGTCTACTTTAAAATGTTAATTTTTAGAGTCACATTAGAATGTTTTTAAGTCACCAAATGCAAACAGCAAATGAAAAAATTAGAAGATTGCCAAATTTTGTGCTGTGAGATACATCTATTTATTTTTTCTAAAGCTGAATGAAACGGCTGCAGATGCCTCTCGAAACTGTTTGCTTGTTTCTTAGGGGAAAAAACTGTTAACCAATTTTTACAAGAAGAAATTCCTCCGGCTCTGAGAACACTCATACAAACTTTTATCCCGTAGGGAAATGCTTCTGTCAGAATTGCAAATCCCTTAAAATAGGGGCTCATAATAAAAGTGCGTCTAAAGCCTTGCAGGACATCTCAGTACCAAATTTCTGACAAAGAGCTGTTCTGTGTGCTCGCGAAGAATTGATATAAATATCTATGAAGCGTGTGGTGTTAATTACTCTAAAGCAGTGGCACTGTAGGTGATGTGAAAACCTTCACTTTTCATCAAGTGCTATTCATATTTGCCAAGGGCACTATAAAGCTCTCAAATCTATATTGATTTTTTACATTGTATGTCACGTTGGAACCAAAACTCCAATAAATTTAACACGTAAATTATAGTCATGAGTAAATACATTTTAAGGTGGTAAGTTCACTTAAACACAGTTCTGCGAGCTGTTAGTCACTGATGTGTACACACTTGGCCAGAAGACTCGACACATTTCTCCGCATTAACCAAATTTGGGAATACAGGCTTCAAAATTAAATAGCAGTTTGATCTCCTGGGGTACTTTGTTCTGCCAACACTATTATCAGAAAATCTAGGAATTATGTGATTGTCATTTAACTCTTAACAAAACTTTGTTCATGTAAGATGTAGCCAATATCTGTAGTGAATATAGTGGGTATTTAGCAAACGGGTAGAGTAAGAAATAGGGGCATGATAATCAAATAAGGCAGTGTGAGCAATGTGTAAATGTTAGTTGTTTGGTTGTTACGCTACTCTTTTGCCTATGAGAAGCCCGTGTGTGAAGAGCACATTGGCTCCATTTGTTGCAGTGGGCTGGTACATGGGGCTTTTCATGCTCCAGTGAGTGCTCTAATGAAGATTGCCCATCCTCACAGTTCATGCTCACACAAAATTTATTTGGTATGGAAGAATTCTGAATCATTTTTGAGGCAATGTGTAACGCGGTATTTTTGTGTACCATGTAAGGAGCCTGTATGCGTGCTATGTTTGTGTGTATCGACATGCACATGAAGCTAGAAATAATAAGAGGCACGTTCCATGCCTGCCATTTTAACAATGTTATTTCAAGAATAACTGTGCTCAAATTTATATGCTAGGTCAGGGGTTCTCAGTTCCTTGGGATTGAAATATTCTCAGAATTTACAGAATCTGCACTAATATGCTAGAAAAACAATATATAAATCTTCTCTTTTAGAACTTCTTTATAGTCTATAGTTGAACTTTGATCTTTATGTTTGAGCATTGTCATGATTTAATATTACCCCAAATGAATTGCCAACCTTCAACTTGATATTGGCCAGCTAACTTCTTGATTTCTGAGCCTCTTTAGTTCAGCAGAAAAAGCATCTGTGAAGTGGTGACTTTAAAGCTATGGTAGTTGTACTGGCAAGAGACTATCACAAAATACGCTTTCAGTAAATGATAAATAGATAATGAAATGAAAACATCAGTAACAACTTATAAATGATGCTGTGGGAAATGAGGACATCGTAGATGGCAAGAAACTCACCTACGGTTTTGCTGTTGTTGTTGACTTTTTACTTCAAAGTGTAGATAATGAAGTTCATAGAACTTATTTTCTAAGTTAAAGCAAAAAAAACAAAACCAAAACAACATGAAAATTGGAATGGTTACAAATCTTTCGCGATGAATCTAAAAGCCATTCAATTGCTGGTGAAAGGAACTAGCTGTGATTTGGCTTGATAGCCTATAGAGCAAGGTTGAACATATGTTGGTGGTTGTGCAGATAGCAGTGCAAAGATCACCAGTTATTTCATTTCCAGACAAGGGAAAACGTCATAATTGTGTCAATGGACCTTGGGAGTAATTCAGTGTGGTGAATGTAATGCTCATGAGAATTCCAAATGTAGAGATTAAGATTTCCTTTTTGATGTGTTCTGTAATTCTTCTGGGTTCTAAAAAAATTTAGCAATTGATTTGGTGCCCATAATAACTTAGGAAAAGTTAGGAAATATTTCCTTTGATTTGCAGAGGCAGTGTGTGTGTGTCACAAGAATATTTCTCTCTTTGACCACCTCATGGACTTTCTGATCTTTTTCCAAACCCACTGATGGCCAAACACTGGGCAATGTGATATTTCCATTGACACTACTCTAATCATGACATAATGATCAGAAATCATTCACATAATTTAAAAGCATCTCATTTTTGAGACCTGCTTTAAGAAGAAGTACAGCAGCCACACACTCTTTGAATTTAAATGAACTCTTGTCTCCAATAATACACCATAATTTCTTAAAAGAGACTGGTGTCTACAGTACTCTATTTTTGCTTTTTTTTTTTCTTTTTTTTTCTTTTTTTTCTGAGAAAGTAGAACAAATCTTGTAGCTCATATGCCACTTAATAGTAGCTGCTCACAAATGTAATTTTTATTTAATTGATGACCACCACAGATCAACGGTATATAGTAAATCTCCATGTTAAAAGGACTGGCAAGAATCCCAGCTTGCATAAATCAGGGGAGCTCTGTTGACAACTTTGCTGACTTCAGTCAGCTGAGAACCTGGTCCACTTATTGTGTAAGCATCCGTGGTGTTACTTGGAGTCCAGTTGGTGAAGAGCATGATTGTAATGTCTGAGTTGGTATTCCAGCTAGACTCTTGGAGCAGCCAGAAATTACCTATCAGAACGTGATCCTTTCAACCACTTCCATTGTTCTTCCAAAAAATTAATTGCTACGGTGCTTACTGTCCTGTCTTTTTTTAGCCTATTCCGTTTCTTTTCCCCTTTTCCCTCCCAGCCTTCAAGCAGGTACAAAGAAAGCAAACAACACAGATACCAAAACAAAACTCTGGTAGTCCAGCAGTTCAAACCCAGACGTGGTGAAGTTCACTCTGCAAGTATTTGCTCCCGAAAGGCAATTAACTCTATTACATTACATTAACTCTATTACATAGATATAATTCATGTTTTTAAAACCACGGGCACGATACCTTTTGTTGTGTCAGAATTTGGGATGGTCTGAGAATTTGGGATGTTAGCAATTCTCTACCCATTTTTTTTCTTTCCCCCCCCATAAATAATACTGAAATATGAGTTCCTTCCCAGCGTGGCCGCATCTCAACCATGTACACCAAAAAACAGTTAAACAATGACATTCTCAGTGAGGATGTGGCTTTTGCGATTTTGTTTTAATTGTTTCTCTTCCAGAAGTATTGTCTCTCCTAGGCTGGGATTCTGCAGCTCAGGATTAGTGGCTTTGCTGCAGCCTGTGAAAGCTGCTCAAAAACAGCAACTCTGTCAGGCTCAGGAGAACTTGAAGCTCCCCAGAACAAACAATTCATTGCAGCTGTAATCTTCATTTTATATTATACAACTTGTGAACGTCCGTTCCCTCCTCTTCTGGTGTCTCATTTTATATCTGTGTGCAAAGCTGTCACATGCCCTACTGTTCTGAACAGAAGGTTGAATGCACAGATACCAGGGATGCGTAATGTAAACCATACACCAAACTTATTGTGAATATATTGCTCTTCTTAAAAATGCTTGTTGTTTTTTCATACTACAGTATTGACTAACTGTCTGCGTTTGATGTATGGTTTACCAGCCTGATGTAGACTTATGGTTAGAGCTTAACTTGTTAGTTCTGCTTTTGCAGCCAATTCAGAATAACTACAGATGCCCCAAGATATTAAAATTGACTGCTCAAATGGACTCAGTGTGGGAGTTTCATTGGTTTTAAATTGATAACAGCTGAAAGAGTGAATGATTAAAGCTGTATATGGGCATAGTATGCAGCTCCTTTGTACAAGCTCTTGTGAACAGAATCCACTGTATGGGAATTGCCTTTGTTCTAATAAAAGATATTTCTGAACAATTGTTAGTTTAAATTTTTAAATGATGAAACAAGAGCATTTCAGGAGCCTATAGAGGAAATAATTCCTGAGAAACTGGAATAACTCTGAGAAGATAAAGTGGATTTCTATTCAGAAGGGAGCATTTAAAGTTAAGTAGCATTCCATAAGGTGGTAATTGTGTCTATTTCCCAGGCATTTGAGTTAAATAAGCTGGATAGGAAACATAAACTGTCATAACAGGAGGTTAGGAGTGTTGTGTACGTCTTTTTTTTTTTCAAGTCATAAAAAATGAAGTTTTGAAGGGCCTTATCACAAATAAATCAAACAAGGGCTTTTTTTTTTTTGCTTCCTTTATCCCTTTGGGAGCTGTTCCTGTTCTTTGAAAAAATGTTCTGGATAGTTTCTCCTGAAACTAGATTTGAATATACATACATATAAAAAGAATAAGAAACAAATATTTATACCTAACTTACACATCAATCTAGTGTACAAAAATTAGTAACTTGCCATTGAGATAATGCCTCATTTTTAAAGTGCTGCACAAGCAAACATAAAGTGAGATTTCTCCAGCTAACCCCAGGACCTCCAAGAGTGTAAACATGGTGGTTGTAACTCCTGCAATTCCCATGTTTATGTACAGAAACAGATCCAGTAAAAATCCATTGGCCAGATACAGTCACAGAGCCTGTGGCTCAGGAGCACCCAGAATTCAGAATATTTGGATGGCTCATTAGGTCAAGTACTTCAAAACTATACGGCGTGACTGTATCTGTATACTGAAGGGTATGTAAAATGGGATTAAATTGTTTACAGGAGAAGGTACAGAGCGCACATCCAGAAAAGGGGTGATGAAAAGGTGAGAACTGCAGATCTGTTTCCAGACTTATCAAAATTTCCTCCCAGGAGCAGCGAATGGTCTGCATTCATATTAAAGAATGAAAGAGGAACTGCAAAATCCTGGAAGCGATTATGAAGTGGTTGTAACAGAAACGTTGCTGAACTTCTTTGCGTTCAGTTCCATTCAGTTCTTCACGTACTGCCCATCTAAACACAGTGCAGCTCCTTGCCTGTTTTATTTCCGAAATTGTTTACAAATATCTTTGTTTTGTACTTCTTTTTAACATAATTTACATGGGAGAACATTCCATCTTATGCAAAGAATGTAACAGGTCTTTGCTAAAATTAAAAAAACAACAATTAAGATGTCAAAAGAGGAAGTGCTAGTACTTTTTAATCGTAAATCTCTGCATATATAATTACCAGTGAAGGCAGCTATAAATGTTTTATGAAGAATATGTAACCAGACTGTGCTTTGTCAGAAACATAACCCCAAAACATGCAACAGCCTGTTCGCTGATGCTGAACGCCGCACATGCACACAAACTTCTTCAGTGTAGTTCTGTGAGCCCAGTCCTCCATTCCTTCTGCAGCCAAAACTATGGCTAACTTGAATTCAGGCTTTGATATACTCTACCCAAATGCAGATCGCATGCACTGGGAGGTGCATTTGGTACATATGCCATCCTCATTGGCATGCTGGATAAGCTTCTCTGGTGAACTCCTGTAAAGCCTTCCCTATCTTGTTTCCCTGGTTGTTCTTTAGACTGGGGTATTCAGAAAGCAAAGGCAGTCAAGCTGTCCACATCTATGCTCAGTAAGAAATAGCATTGGTAAATGACAGGAGGGTGAAGCTAGTGTCATTCCAAAGCAGAAAATGAGCAAACAGAACTTGGCCTGGTAGCCTGAAAAAGCTGTGCTTCTTTGAGGAAGAACCACTCAAAGTGATTATGGTGAAAGATGGTGGGACTGTCTATGGAGAAAGTGTCCTGGTGTCACAGGAACTTGAGGACTGCAGGCAGTCCTGCTGCTCTGAGAGTGAATGTGCTTGGTGGCTTTGCCCTACAGAGCCCAACCTTGTGCTCGCTCCCCTCAGCTGTCTTCAAAAACATTTTTGAAAGCCTCTACACCAATTTTCAAAATGTATGCTGTTGAAATGCTATATAGAGACTGTCTTTTTGGATAAATGATGGTAGTACAGGCCTATTGTTTGAGCATTTAACTGGCTCCTATTGAACAGTTTTGTTCATCTGTTTGATTCATTTTGATTCTAACTGACAACATCCCCATTACTGATGGCTCTTTTCATAATTTCTCAAACATATAGAGTGGAAATGAGGTGGAGGAAGCTAATTAGTTATCTGGAGAGTTTAACATGATTATACAGATAAGTTTTAGGATGAACACTGAGTTAATCAAAACTTTCACATGATAAAAACTAAAACAGCATTATTGGGCTGAATGCTTATATATCAACGAAGCAACCAGTTAAATTTGGTGTAACATATGCCATCCTCATCAAAACACGTTCAGTATCTTCCATTTTTCAAACAGGTAATCTGATTATTAAAATATCCTATAAAGGTTAGATGAAATTATATTCTGAGTCCTAATGGTGCAAATTAATAAAGCCTTTGCACCCATATGATGGTCTGTGATGAGAGTGAAACTCCATGTGCATGGAAGAGGCTTGAATGTCAAGGTTGGACCATTGGTTAATATTATGCAGGATTTTTGATTCAGTAAGGTTATGGAGTGTTGTTTCAAAAATGGACTTCACTTCTTTATGACACATCCATACGAATTCCAGAGACCACAGCCTGCAAGAATTAAGAAGATCATGGTATAAATGAAAATTTTAGCTTACCTCTAAGTTACTGCAAACATCGAGAGCTTTGTTACTGGGGCTGAAGCTAACAAGCACTAGGGGAGGATTTGTCTCCAACTTTGTCTGCCCACCCTCCATGCTTGAGTTTTTAATTGACATGCAAGCTCAGAAAAGAGAAAAACCCTACTGCTAATAGTATGCTTTAATGTATTTTTCTGTGTTTTTTCTTCCCCCTCAAAACGTAGATCAAATTTTTGGCTCCCATTTGCACTTGGTATGTGAACATGAGAATTCTACCGTCCCCCAGTTCGTGAGACAGTGTATAAAAGCGGTTGAAAAAAGAGGTGAGTACTTAGTATTTAATACAATCATTGGTTTCTCTGTTAATATGAAAAGTTTAAACTTGTAACTCTTCTCAGATGACCAGAGTAGTCAGGCAGTTTGTTCTACAATATAGAAATGGATTGCAATATGTCCCACTCTATATCTTCATTTTCCTTATGCAATAAGACATTAATAAACCCCATTCATGCTGGTTCTTCCTTATATTTTGTTTGACCTGTTGTTATTTTAGTCTTTCTTCATGTAAGCAAATGCTACAAACTGATGAAATGTCAGCAACTTTCTTCTGAAATCTCTGGTGAATGCTGGTGTGTTTTAGTAAGTTCCGAATTGTATCCAATAAAAATTAATGTTGTTCCAGTGTGACCACGGAATTTTATCTTTTTTCATGTATGCAAGTGCCTAGTTTTTATTGTTACTTTAAACAGTAATAATGCTGTAAGGATAATGGAAAGAGCACTTGTCCTCATTTAAAGTTTTGATTAATTTAATAAGAGAGATTTTCATAGCAGAAAAAGATGTGCTTAACGCCACTGCCTTCCTTCCTTCCTTTTGACTGTATCTTCTCTCACTGAAGGTCATTTCCTTTGGAAGGTACATGCGGTAGATGCAGAATCTTAAAATGTATTGTATAAAAATGTGAGGCTTCATCACCATCTGTTACAAGTTTACAACTTGTTCCAGGGATCTGGGGAAACATATATCTTGCAAAAGATAGAAAATTTATTTTCAGAATAAGACTGGGTGAACCCATTGTCACTGCCGTATACTGGAGTCTCAGAACAAGAGAACCAATGACAAATAAAAAGACATTTAGACCCTTAACCACAAAGGAAAAGGCTATTTTAATTCCATCATTTCTACCTGATTTTATAGTGAAAGGTGCAATAAAACTACCCTGGAGTTTCAAACTCTGAGAAATTCATGCTTTTAATTATACAGCAAAGAGAGCACTGGGATATTACTATTCCCAGAATGCTTGGCAGGAAGTCAGAGACTAACAAACTGGAGATCGTTCAGTAGGGGGAGATAGTAGCATTGGTTTCTTGGTGGAAGACTGGAGGATGGATGAAAGGAGAGAGACAAAGAAAAGGGATATACGAAATGTATGAAGGGCTATTAATAGTGGAGGAATTGTAAGGAGAAATTCAGAACTCGAAATGTAAAGGCAGAGATTACATGATAAAAATGCTGCACCATGTAGAACATTTCTGATTCACTACTTGGTTCTGAACTTAGCACGGGTTCTCCAAAAGATGCATTAGATATTTTATGGATGATTTGTGGTCTCTGATCACTACTCCAGGAGAAGTAAGGCCAAAGGTCTCTGCACTGCTGAACTGTAATAGAAAAATCCAAGAAACCTCATAAGATGTTTATTGTCTGTATGAAATAAATATGCACAGAAGAAAATATCGCAGAATATATCCTTTGGAGTATTATCCTATTGTACACGTGTTTCCTTCAAACTTGCTGTAACACGGAGGAAGTCCATCCCCTTTACATACACACTTCAGCCTACTGTGTATTTACATAAAAGCTAATCACATGGCATGAGATAAAAATTTTAATTTTATCACCGTATTTATGAGTTTATATCTGATATACAATTTTTTATATTATCGTTTTCTTGGATCAAGATGCTTGCATTTACTCACATTCTATTTACTCAAAGTGTTGTTTTTACTAAGTTCTGGCATAAACTATCTCAGGACAGCAGTAATTTATGTGAAGTTAAGTCCAATGTTTATGCAAGCTTCTGATGACATTTTATACCGGGGCTGGTATTAGGAAGCAGTATGTGGAGGTGCCAAGTCTCCCGGCATGGCTGAGACTCAACAGATCTGAAGTCCTCCTCTTAATGGCCAGATACGCCTCCAGCCAAGATACTCAACTGCAGAGTCATGGGAAATACTTATGTACCAATTATGGGAAAGGCACATTTAATGAAAACTGTATGTTTACTTTCATAGTCTTAGTAAGATGGCCTAAATACTCAGTACAGCTGGCATATTGGCTGTTGAAAGAAGGCTTTTTTTTTTTTTTTTTCCTGAAGTTGCTTTTTTCCCATTTAGAAAATATATCATCTACATAATGTGACTGTACCAAAAATGTTACTTGTGTGTTTCATTTACTGTAAAGGATTACTGTGAAAAAAAAAGGTCTTAGGGGACTAACCCAAAATGTTGCTTACAAAATATTCATACTTTGCTGTATGGTTGTGTTTTTATTTATGAGCTCATAGTTTTTATTATTATTTATCTCTTGGTTTTCTTTTGTGTGTGTGTGCGTGATTTTTTAAAACACTATCGCTGTGTACAGAAAGTAAGATTGGAATAAGCCATATTAATTAGTACATGTTCCTGTGTGGATGAGGTTACATACAATAGCCAACTGTAATATTCTCCCACCACAGATTAAAAATGTAGAGGGTGTCATTAACTGTTGGCAAGATTTCCTGTTTAGTTACACTATTTTTAAATGAATATCTACATTGAAATCAGAGGAATTATTCTGATGTTTTTCTGCAACTTAGATCAGATTTTGGTTGTTTGTCCCCTAGGCTATTGTTTGCTCATTCACCACTTCAGGACGGAGGTGCTTTGTAAGGTCTACTCTAAAATTTCTCACTCCATAATGCATATTTATCTGTCCAACAAAAATTCATTTGTTCAAGAGTGAATTCCATTTTTTTTTTTTCCAGCTTCTTTTTATGGTTCTTGAAAGAAAAGTGGAAAGCAGAGGGTCTTTATCCATTCAAGCAGCCATCTTGCAGAGCTGGTAGTGGAGTTTAATACAGACAGCAATTAAAAATCTACCCACTTTTTTGTTTTGTTTTGTTTTGCTTTGCTTTTTTGTTGTTGTTGTTTGAGTGGGGAGGGGAAAGCATTGGGCTTTTTTTCCTTCGTTCTTCATTTATGCGTTCACAAATGTTGATGAAATTCGTGCCCCGAGTACTTAAATGTACAGATCTGTGCCGCTATAATCAAAAGCATTTGTCAAAGAGTGGACAAATGTGTGGAGTGACAAGAGTGGACCCTTGGCATGGAATGCAGCGTCCTTGATAGAAAAATCAGCTGAGTATATGATGTGATCTGGAAGAAGAATAATTTTGAAGCATGCGTCAGTCAGGTTGAAGAAATACAGTGGCTGCTCAAAGATTCCTATCATTTCACTTTGTGCTTTCTCAGGGGCTTGAAGGGAAATTTTTTCAGAGAACAGAGTATCTATGTGGGATTTTTGGGGGGTATTCTGTTAGTTTGCCACCAACACCTACCTTGGGTGGACCTTGAGCTGTTCTGACCTGTTGACCTGCTCCTTTCAATCTACATTTGGCCATGTCACCAGGAGGTGTCTGATGGGAAGCACCAAGCTCACAGAGCTGAGCCTGTGACAGTCCTCCCTGCACGGAGTCCATGTGCCATGTGCTCCTGCCAAGGGTGGGGTCCATTGCAAGACTTGTGGTGTTTCCAGGCCAGATATGATTTCCAGTCATTTCTTGAGTCTCTTATTTATTTTGTTATCTACCCTTTAAAAGTCCTGGCTGTTTTTTGCATTTTTTTTTAAAGCAAGTGAAAGGCATGAGTAGAACGCACACAAAAAATAAAAATACTGGTCTGCATTGTAGCTAAACAAAATGCCATCCAGTACTTCTCACAGTAAAGTTTTATCGTGTGAAAGTAGCCTGATGATACGAAACTCTTTTCCAGGGATGATCATCTGTCTGTGTGTCTAATGACAGAGTAAATGAACACCCCAAGCAGTCCGTATCCTGAAACTACTGGGGGTATCCAGTGTACTTCACATTTTGTAAAGAAATACAGTACTAATGCTTCAGGGAAATATAATTTGACTTTCATCTCTCTTTTGAAATGTCCTTCATTTTCTCCCTCTATTCCCAAATCCACATTAGTGCTCTCAAATCAGCGTAAATGCCTTAAAAATGACACTGCAGGCAGCAAGTCTCATGATTACAGGTACGGTTTCTGTTCTGAGCTGGACATTGCAGACATTGTTTTCTGTTGCTTTTCTTGGAGCACAGGATGCTCTGACAGGAATGATACACAAAATTACATATTTGATTCAATGCCTAAAAGCCACCCTGGGATCCATAACCTTGCTTAAAGATTTAAGGAAGACCTTTAGTCCACTTCTGAGGAGGTTCTTAGCTTAGAAAACTTTATCTTTCAACTTTACTTCTTAGCAGCTGTTATGTTTTTTTGCTGTCGTTTGTTTGACAGGATCCAGTTATAGGTTCCGATGTCTGTTTAAAGAAACAGGGAGGTTGTTGGCTTTAAAATTCCCTTACTGCTTGTGTGTTCAACATTTTCCCAGGCTTTTCTACATAGTTTGCCAAGTAAAGGGACTGACCTTTTGTAGCAAACACTTTTTCATTTCTAAATGCTCACTTTGATTTTTGTCCCATTTTATGCTCATTCCAAACTGTTTACAACCCACTAAAAATGACTGTGAATTATATGTTTGTGTAATGGATTCCTTTTGTGGTTGGAGTGGAATGTTTACTTTGAACAATTAGTTATCTTTGGGCAGATTATAGTGACCTGAAAAAAGAATGGCTAAAATTATTATAGTACCTTAACTATTTCCTTTTGTTATCTCCTCTGTTTGGCCAGTGTATTATTTACAGGGTTTCATTGCTCTGAGCCCCAGTGAACAAATCATGTTAAATGAGAACGGTGACAAAAACCCCAGAGTGTGGGGAGCTCATCCTGAGGGCAGGGCTTTTGCTTGGATTGGGTTGGGTCCTTGAACAAGGCTTCAGAAATGACCATTAGGTCCTGAGAGGATGGATGGGTGCACAGCCTTCAGGGGACACAGTTGTGAGAAAAGTTTTAAGTTGAAAATAAGATTTTTTTTTAAAATGCATCCAGAGTTTGACGCCTCAAAGCATCTAAAATGGATACTCGCTTTGGCTTTAACTACAGTTTGGTTAGGCACAATATTATTGTAGGTTTGCACGCATACTCTGAAGTCTCATACACCAGAATCTTCAGTGTTTGAGGGAGAAAATGTCTTGAGCAAAGATAAAGTACCTTATGGAGTGCAGTGAAGAAATGCAGTCATCTTCATGAAGACAAACGAAGATTAAAAAGGTATTTTAAACTATCTCACCTCCCAAATGCCATTCTGCCCCGTGACAGAAGGTTGTGTCCTTTCATCTGTTTTATCTCTTAATCTAAATGCTAAAGTGCAGCTAAAAGCACTTAAATACCTATCTATATTTAAAAAAAAAAAAAAAAGTGAAATATTACCTTCTAAATCATATACTGTTTTAAAGGTAGTCAGTATTCTGGTAGAAAGTTTACATAGGGGAGGTTCACTTATCTTAAGGAATTAAGAAAAGAGGAAATGAGTTTTAAAAATACAAAGTATTGTGAATATACTTATATAGCTAGGAGAAAAAAAAAATAGTGTAGAACAGTTTAACACTATCATCTCATTTTCAAATGGAAGAAAACGTGGCATAAGACTTGAAAAAAATCCCAGACGCCTCCAAACGCTGATGGCTCCCATGTGGGATCATGCATTTTGGCCTGGTGTGCTGAGTAGGTTATTGGAGAGAGGTGGGGATGACAGAAGACATGAGGCCCGTTCAGCCAAGGTATTTATCTACTCTGATACTCCATGCTATTAGATTTGTGTTCAGTGACTTGATCTTCTAGAGCGTGTTTAGCTTAAGCAATTTGGTACCAAAAATACTTCAGTCCCGTTCCTAAGGACCCAAAGAAGGCAGTTGGAAAGTACCGGGTAGTTTTGCCAGTGTGTTCACCATCATCATTGAACTTCCATTAACCATACAGTGTTCCTGGGCTACATCCCAGCACCATTAGACCAAACCCATCAGATGGTGGCATGTAAGTTCCAGCAAGATTTCATTGAGAAGGGCAGCCTCAGGAAATCCATCTTGGTCACAGGGTAGCTTTATAATTCTGCCTGAGTGTGGGATTGCTCTCCCATAGCAATTGGCCCCTACACAACCATTGAAAAATTATTTTTGTTTGTATTTTCTCTATCATAAATTTTGCACTGCATATTTCTACCCTCAGAATAAGAAATTGTTTGTGAATAGTAGTTTGTTTCCTACAAGCTCATTCGTTGATGTTCTGTACTTATTTGTACTTATTTTCCTCTTGAAAGGTATTTTCCAGTCTCTTTTCCTTCTCCCAGGCCTACGCATGCTTCCTTGCTTACTGTAATATGATTTTACATACTGTTTCCAGTGGCTTTAGCACTCAGTACCCTGAAAGTACAGAGATCATATTGCCCCATCAAATGATCTGAGCTCCCAGTTCTGCTAATTTTGTTCTGTTCATTCTTTCCCACTTTGGGATAATGTATTATACTTGGATCCAGGCACGCACCAAAAGCTAATACTTCCATGAAGAATGTGCAATTTGTACTGTTTAGCTTGTGATGAGATTCCTGAAGTCTTTTATGATTCTGTCTTGTTCCAAGGAGACTTCTGCTCCCAACGTTTGTAAGCAGTGAATTAAAAAATAAAATAAAATAAACTGATAAAAAAAAAAAAAATAGACACAAAAATATCCAGCAGTTCAGCAGATAAAGCATTTTTTCCAGGGAATTCTAGTGGGTTGAAGAAAACTGTTTCTGAGGGCATTGAACTGTGTTTACTTTAAAGTGGCCAACAAGCATAAACTTAAACGTACAGATGAATGCAAGAGAAAACAACCAAGTTCTGAGAAAAGCCCTTGTTAAGTTTGTGATTTAAAATGTTGTGTTTTTCTTCGTCTTCTTTTGAGCTGAAATTAAGGGCAGTTGAATTTAGTGCAAACGTATTGGCAGGCTTTCCCTGCCCCGTTCTGTCTTCAGGCTCAGGCAATCCCACTATAGCCACCTTTCTTAGAGCAAGAGCCAGTTAATAGCATTGTGCAAGGTCCAAGTCAGAATTGGCTCTGACGGGTATTCACTCTGGGGCCTCTGTGTCTGCTAGAAAGCCACATTCCGAGTTAGGAAAAATATCAAGAAGTGTCAACAGGAAACATCACGGAAGAGCATAGAAGACAAATTAGAGAAGAGGAGACAACAGCAGAAAAAAAAAAGAAGGGAAAGAAAAAAAAAAAAAAAGAGCCTTGCAATGACAAGACACAAAAGAGAAAAGAAATATATATTTAAAAATTCCAAAGCCATCTTCTCAGAAGAAGCCATAAAAAAGACGGGCGCTTGGGCCAGTTGCTGTATCTGTCGTAGCTACCTGATACCTGTTTCACTGATTAATCTGTTCCAGAGAGATGTATCCATTTCTATGAGAAAGGGGGGATTTGTATTTTAAGCCTTGCCAGTAACAACAAGCAGACACTCAGTGTGCACCAGAGTAACTTCTGCAATGCCTGGGCCAAATTCATGCCTTGGGTAATTTTATTGCTTTTACTGGAATTACACCAGAGATGAGTTTGGCCTTTTGCCTTTTTTCTAGCATTGTATAATATATCTATTAGTGAACACGTAGAAGGAAACAGGGCATTTTGTCTTGAGAATTTTCCATAAAATCTTTTTCAATAGACATCATAAATAAAAGAAACCACTTAACCTATGGAACAAAAAAAGAATCAAACAACATGTTCTCGATATTAAAATAATGTTAATACACTTTGTAAATCAAATAGTTGACGTGTATAGGCAGAAAGAAAAAATCTTGAGAAATTTAAAGCCAGCTGACTGTAGCTGCTGCTTACTCTGCCAGTGAGCGCATGAAGGTCCTGATGTACCTCCTGGTCACGCTGAAGGAAGCGCACACTTGAGGATATCCACCTTTGAGGCACAGAAGAAATAAATAGATGGATAAGTAAATAAATAGTAATAAATCCCCTCTTATCCTCCTGAAATGCTGAGGATGTGAGGCATCATGTCCCAGCACAATGCACGTACCCTCACAAGCAAGGATCTGGCAGCATTTCCTCTGTAAACCCCATTTAGTCAGGCTTCGCAGTTCAGCCATTAATGGAAGACTTTGGGCTAACACTTGGCAAAATGATTCCGACCTAGAGATGTTCACAAGGTAAAAAAAGTTTAAGTTCATTAAGTTCTTTTAGGGAAGAAAAAAAAAAAAAGGTTGTTGTATGTTCAGATTCTTTCAGCATCCCTGCTCCTTAAATTTATGGATTTTAAAGGAAATAATGAAAGCATAATTCCACACTGTGGACTAATTACTTTTCCTGTTAAAAATATAAAAAATTACTACAACTACACTATGTTTTCCAGAAAAAAAAAAAAAAGTGTTATTGCAATAAAGGAGGAGGTAAAAAGTTTTCCTGTCTGTGTGCAACACGATGGAGTCAGTTTAAAAAACCCTGCCTTCTTTTTTCTGCCTGCAATTCAAGAGAGCAAATAACTGCAGTTGTATTTTATTACTTCAATTATTTCCTGTAGCAGCTTGTGTTACATCAACGTTTTAACCGTATAATATAGCAGCCTAATGGGATGGATGCCTAAGTGAGAGAAATTGTATCAACAGAAAGCTTCAGGAGCAAAGCAGAGGGCAAAGCAAGACCAGCTCAAAAAGGAGACGTTATGATAATGGTTTCTCTTCTTTAAGAGAAGGTTTTTTTAAAATGTATTCTTCTGAACTTATGAAGTTGATGTTGCTAGCAGTCTGGCAACTGAATCTTCCCTGAATTTGCTACTACATGAGAACCCCCCACTCCCCCGACGAGGAATCAAGAAGTCAAATATAAGACCTCCGGTTGTGCATTCGCTCAGCAGATTGTTTCATTTTAATCAGTATCCTCGCAGATCATGGATGTAATTATATAGCAAACCAACTTCTTTTTGTCTTCACACAGACAAACAATGCCCACTGGTTTCAGTGGAATGACATAGATGTAAATGAGAGCAGAATGTGGCCATTTTGTTTTATAACATAGCAGAACCACATCGCTTAGATCCCAAATACGTCCAGACAGACTGATCCAGTTCTCATTATCTCCTGTGCACCTTGTTTTTCTGGCGCCAGAGATGATACATTTGAAGTAATTCTAATTCTGGGGATACAAGTATTGCTACGAGGAACTGCTTTCCCTTGTTTATTCTACTTTGTAATTGATGTAAGTCATCTCATTGCATAGTTCCTGCAATCAGTTCAGTAGAAAAAGAGTAGATTTCTCTTTATGGAAGGGATTAAGTCCAATTTTTATGGACATTTGATGTTCTACACAGTGTTGTGTTGGATCAGGGTCTTAAACTTTATGTATCTGGATCTGAAATGTAAATATGCAGATTTTCCCTCAGGATTTTTTTTTTTTAAAAAGGAATAAAAATTTGGTCAGTTACCCATATTATGGACCATTACAGGTGATACTGAGGCTCTTAACATCACCATGAAACCCTCTGAAACAGCAGCAAAGTGATGAAACCTCTTCAAGTTCTCTACAACCAGAAAATTAATAAGAAAAAAAAAGTCCTCAAAAGAAAGGGTCAGGCTATTCCATGCCACTTCACCCCATCTTCCCAGGAAATGTTTTCCCTACTATTTCAAACCATATGTTTTGATTTGTCAGTCCTGACATGGGGTTACGTGACATAGTGCGCCAAAGCGGCTGCCACTGCATGGCTTTCCTGTGCCAGCAGCAACCACACAATGGTGTTGGAGGTACCACAGCTCTTTGTTTACTTAGAAGTGAAATAATTTTGATGAGTGCATGGTATCAGTTAGCAAGTGTTGAGTCCTTTATGGTGATATTGCTCATGTTGTCTTAAATGGAAAACGGCTAAGCTCAGAAATCTTTAATAAGAAAAGTTTCTTACTGTACTTTGAGAGATGCCCCGTGGAGCCACTAGAACTAAAAATCTGTCAGCATGCTCGGTAGAAACTTTGTTTCATGGTCCTCTAACTCATATGATTGAGATTAAATTGAACAAAATCTTGGCACAAAGTTTGGCAGTTGAGAAGCATTCCTCTGTTTGTGTGTATGTGTGTGAGAGAGAGAGACGGGGAGGCAGAGAGGGGGCAATGTAGCAGTCGCTCGGTGTGAAATTATCAGGTGCCACATATTTTTAATAAACTTTAGTAGGAAGATAAGGTATAACATCTAATGAAAACTGCTTTCGCTTTGAGATAGCTGAGCATCTACTCTAGCTAATTTACCACTGAAACTGAAATCATTCAAATTCTCTAACCTGGCTACCCCATAAGGCAGACTCAAACCCAATGAGGAAGGTGGCAGATTCTGAAAGGGGTGGTCATTGGGCATTCAGGTTCTCCTATTTTACCACTAAAGCAGATGAGCTCACAAACTCCTTGTTTAATGCCTGTCTCTGTGAACTGGGCTGTTCTCACAGCACTGGTAGACCAAGAAATGCAGCATTTTGCTTAGTTGCCCATCTACCCTCACTGAGCAAAGACATGATTCGTTTAGGTATTTTGCAAACAGTCACAATATAATGACTTTTGCAAATAATCTGGATTTGTACACCAGAAATCGTTCCTAGTGATTTCATTTCTTATCTTTATTTTGCTTGCATTTTTGTGTTCTGGTATGTCATGCCCTGAAAACACAAAGAGCGCAGCTTACAGTAAGAGTTTGTGTTCGAATCTGTGCAACTCTCATGGATGTCTCTATCGTAAATGTCATTAATATTTACTGGAATTTTGTCCAAAGAGGGAAATTAGATATGGAAACCACTATATGCCAACTTCTCCTTTCCAAGCCCTCAGAAACACCAGAGAGTCTGTGTGAACCCTAATAAAAGGGTTGAGATTGGATTTCCACCTTCCTTACGTCATTCCTTGCTGAAGCTCATGATTAAGATACAAAGGCAAGGATTTAAATAAAAATTCCTCCTGTAGCTTCAAATTTTAAGATAATTATCTTCCATGAAAATATCAAATGATGCTGATATTTGTGCCTTCACTTCACAAAAGTCAGCTGAGAGATATGCGATGCATTTTATTCCCATTGAATAGTTTTTTTTTCTTCTCAGGAGTCAGTATTTTTTCTTGATTCTTTGCAAGTCTCAGATATGTTTCAGTAATATTATTTGTATTATTTTGTATTTCCTCATGGTTTTTTTTTTTTCCTTTCTTTTTCTCCTGAAAACAGAAAGTAATTTGTTCCATCTCAGATTACACATAAACACTCTTTTCTTCGGGAGTTCCTGAAGAATTCACATATGAGTTTTGAACTATTTTAATATGGTGTGCTACAGCATGCTTGTCAAACTATAAAAAGAAAAGCATTTCTTCATGATCTGTGGAATGGCTTCTGTCAAAGTAGCGAGGTATGCACTTGGTTCTGTAAGTCCTAGTACTTACCGCTGCTTGTAACCCAGTTCAGGATTTCTGTGTTTTCTGTAGGTGTGCTCACCCAAATGTTGCTTTGGTGATCAGATTCTGCCCCAATGGAATGGAGGCAGGAGGTCATTTAAGAGGCTCTTTACAACAGTAATTGTAGTCAGAATTATAACAAAAATAAGATATATAACTAGAGTTCTGCAGCTAAGAGTTAAATATAATGGAAAAACATGCCAGCGTGGAAGGCTTGTGTCATGTTAAAATCAATGTTCTACCTTTTTTTTTGTGTACTACTACTACTACTACTTAGTGTCACAGTTCTATAGTCATACTTGTCAAGCCATATTTGCTGAATGTGATTTTTGCTGCTCACTTGTCAATGAAAGTTGTAGACTAAAGGTTCATCGTACCAAAGATGGTGTAAGAGAGTTCAGTGGAATCCTGCGATCTTAATCATTAGCGTGTCTTTAAATGTGTGCGAGGTACACTGGGAAGGATATTAAATTAGAATCTATCTATGCATATACATGCACACACCTTTGTATTACCACACTTATATGTTAGTCAGATATGCAATGCTAAGAATTCAGTCAGTTGGTGTTAGATAGCCATATCTATATTTATCTTCCAAGAGAGTCTGAGTTCTGACATAGGCATGTGCTGTAACACCCAAGGTGTCTGGTAGGGTGCCATAGCCTTAAGAATATCATTTTTAAACGTTTTCTTAAACACTAAGTATAAAGTCAGATGCCTAGAGTATTATATTAAAAAGTAAATGCTGTTACTTGATGCACACAAGAGCCCAAACTCCATTATTTGGGCAAAGTTCTGCTAGCACAATCTTCCTGTTAGAAATCCAGAATTGAGCTGGTCTGATTTCCGACCATACAAAACGTATTCAGCCTTCTGTATTATGCAATGAAAGATGTACTGTCAAGTGCCCAGCTGCTATTTCTTTAACTGTTGTTGTACTACAGTGGATAAACTCCGTATTCAAATGCCACTGCAATGCACCTCGACTGCAGAAAGTGCCCACAAACAGTTAGTCAGGACTCATTCCTGGACGCAATAACTTGGAGACATCTGAGCTTGAATTGAGTATAGCTGTCAAATAAAAATGGATCAATTTGAGGGAAGAATACAGGGCATATCTGAATTCCTCAACTGTATCTAAAAAGCAAGGAATGATGGAAGAAGCTCTCCTGTGGCTTTCAACGTCCATCCTAAATATCTCTATTCCATCCTAAATTTCATATCCCAGTCACTATCCTTAAAAAAAAATCTCTTTGCCAAGCAAAGGTACTATGGTCCAGAAAATGCAAGCTCCTTACCCATTTTGGCGGAAGATTATGTGTGCCCAAATGTACAGTTCTTCCACTTCCAACCGTTCAAAGTCCAATAACGGCAGTACTGGTCAGGATGGGGAGGTGACATTACTGAGTTCTAATTTCATCTCTCGCTATTGTGAAAGATGGGAAAAGATTTGTCCCTGCTGCGCACTAAATTCTCTTTAAAGTCAGCCTTGGGAGTAGGAGATGTTTGGAGAATTGTGTCCGTCCCCTAGCTTTTAACCACAGCTCCTACTGATGTCTGTGGACCTGAGGGAAAGTCCCATATAGTGCCTAAGAACAGAGATGGACCCCCCACGTGCAATTTCCCTTCGTACTCAGATGTTGCTCAAAAAACACAGGCATGATGTTGGTGATGATGGATCCCAAAACGAAGCACAGATTAACCAAAGTGGGAGCATTTAGCAAAATGCATAAATTTCATGTAGGCTACTGTCTGTAATGAGCAGATCTTTTGCCAGTTTAGGGATCATAAGTTACAGCTGGCTTTTGCTGGAATAGTTTATGCTCTTGACCCTCCTCGGCTGCGTAGCCAATGGGGAGTTGTCAGGCTACATGTGTTTTCAAACTTCTTTCAGCTAAATCAGAAATCCAAAAGCAAAATACAGCTCTCAGCAGTATCATGTGGAGTTGTGACACTCCCTGAAGGGCTCGGGGTCCATAAACCAATGAATGGATTACAATGAGGCATAAATGTAGTATTTTCATCCATGACAGATATAATCTTGTGCCTGTATTTTTCATGTTGCTTAACTCTTTCGGACCATAATGTGCAGTAGAAAATGTCTTATAATGCACATTGCAGTAAATATCAGTCAAGTATGCTTTATTGCTTAGCTCTACATGTTTCCAGAAGTTAACAGGCACAGCTGGGATGTAAGAAATGGCAATGTTGTATATATTTCTTGAACATACAAAATACCTTGGCTCTCTTCTCCCGCCACTCAACATTACATCCCCAGCTGTTCCAAACATGTCACATACTGAATGAGTTTTTCCATCATCAGCTTCTCCTGAAATGATAACCTTTATTCAGGCTTTCATTCTCCCCAAATTAAACTGCATTATCCACATTCTCATCACATTCAAATTAGACTATATTATACATACATACATACATACATATATATATATATATATATATAGCATGTATTGCATGGTACAGAGTAGTAGAAATGTTAACTGATGGAAGGTGGCAAACTGCCATTAGTAGCTGCACCTAGCAGAAAAAACCCAATGCTAGTGTTTAATGCCTGTCGATCCTCATAAAAAGGACTCAGACCTCTCTACCTGAAATTCCCTTCTGTCAGAACACGCGGTATGATATTGCCACAGTACCAAGCGGGTAAGAATGGTCAGAATGGACTGACTAACCCACGCATAAGAAGTAATAACTGCAGCAAATTACAACAAATAGGAGTGGTAAAGGAGATGTTAAAGTAGAAAACAAATAACAAGAAGAAAAAAAAATCACAGAATTACATACTGATGTGTTACAGAGAGAATGAATATTTCCAGGCATTCAGTAATTTCAGATGTTACACTGCTTTGCATCAAGTAATACAATATCATTTTCTTTTATACTGCCATTCCATTTAAACCAGTGAGCAATGTGCGTACTTGAAGTCTGTGTTTGGTAGGGATTTTTTCTCTTCAGCATAAACCTCGTTGATTTAAAAAGTGAACAAAGATGAATCAGGTGGTAAATATATTCATGTAATCATTTTCATTAATAAGCCATTATAAATAATAGAGGGAAGGTTTTAAGTGTATAATTTTCTGTAGCACAATTGAGATTTTTCCACATCTTCAGCAGTAAGTTAATTAGAATCACCTGCATTTTCTTGGGCGGACACCAAATGGATTGCAAACAAAAACAGATTAAAATAGCTGTAGCTCATGGCATACAGATGACAAGATTCACAAAGAGGACAATCAGGCAGTGAAAACCTCCTCTTTTTCAAACATTTTTTGAAGGAAATTCAGCTCTTGTGAGTCGCTGTAAAGAGACGTTTGTAAGTGTTTCGCTGAAAGACTAGAATGGCTTTGTTTCTGATCCCATGATGAGTGAAAGAAATGTTTAAGAAAGATCACTTTACAGAGAGATTCAGACTGAAATGTGATGACTGTGATTCAAGCCAAGCCAAAAATTACAGCTCAGAATTAAAGGGGATGGACGTGGCTTGGGAATCCATTTTCCCACATTCCTGAATCTCAATCATCCCAGCCAATGTTTAAAAGAAAATACAGTGGAAAACAATGAGGTCACTTTGTTTAGCTGCAAGAAGTGGGACTATCCGGATGGCAAAAGTATATATTGGAGGTAACGGCAAAATTACAGTGAACAGTGGCACCGCCTGTTTGATGCTTTCATTCAAAACGAGTAGCTTCCAAGCTCAGTTTTGTTTCTTGTCGCAGTGAGCTTTCAGAGTACATCTTGTTATTCCTGGGGCTTTTAAGCTATAAACTTCTTGAATGACAAAGACAGGGCAACACAATGGAGGAGAAGACGAAGTCATAGCGATCTTGATTTAGGCATTAAGCTGCAGCCCCACATAGCAGTAAAATGTGTGCTACTTCAAATTGCATTTGCTTAGCACTGCTGCTACCCTTATTTATCCGTATATAAATATCCACATAGAAATTCTACCATCAAGTGATATAAAACAGAATAAAGTATATCATCCGTCATATTCACTTGTTACTTATTCTCAGTATGTAATGTTCGCATGCAGTGGTGTAATTGCTTCCATTAAACAGCTTCTACAGGGTCTTGAAAACAATGAGATCTTAGTCAAGCTTTTCTTCTTTCATTGCATCTTGAACTTATTACCGCAAGAAAAAACGAGGTTTTCTTTTTACGTAGGAATGCCCCTCATCTTCTTGATATTATCGCAGTCAAACACAGGATTATTTCTTGTTAGCTAACTTCCTAAAGAGATTCACTAAACCTCACATCAGACACCTCCTATAGACTCATTTCTCAGCTTGTTAAGAACTAGTCTGTATTTCCCCTCTTTTCTTTCCCCCATTACTATTGTTTTTACTGGTCTGAAGCAGTCTTAAACTAATAAGAAGAAAAAGACCTTGTTCATGCTCTTTTCAATTTGGACTTGCCTGTCACAGGTCCCACAGTGAGCAGTGCTGAGGTCATAAGTCATAGTGGTAAGTCCAGTACCTGTGAATCACGTGAAGAGAACCTATAGAGAGGTCATTTCTCCACCTTTTCTTTAATACCATGCACATATGTTTCTTTTATTTTCCTGAATATCAAACACAGTGCTCTAGTAGTGGTGATTCTGTTTGCAGTGCATGAAGGGGTGCAATCTCTTCTCTGCTTCTGCTTGATATTCCTCTTTCTGTAATTCAAGGGATCAGATTAGCCCTCTTTGCTGAGGGACTGAACAGGGAGATCCTATTCCACTAATTATCTAAAATAACCCCCAAGTCCTCTGCAACCTATGTCCAGGGAGCTAAGAGTCTTCTTTTTGTATGAAAACTTGTTTTACTAGAGTGAATGTGGCTGTTCAGGCCTTCTGTAACTTAACCTGTCCTCATCATTATTTAATACTTCCCTAATCCTTGTGTCATCTGCTTACTGTGTCATCTTGCTCACATCTCTGATAGAGGTATTAGATGGCACTGGGCTGAGAGCTCCACTCATCCAAACTCTTCCAGTTTTGACCTTGCTAACTGATAAATTCCATTCGCTACAACATTTTGAGGTCTACCATTGAGCTAGTTTTTAATCCATGTAAAATATGCCCTGATAATTCCATAAAATGCAAGTGCTTTAATCAAAATGCTATCTGGTGCTAAGTCAAAGGCATTTTGGAAAGCCAAATACACTATTTCAATACTATTGTCTTTATCATTTAGACCCGTCAAAAATCCAATCCTTCAAAATGATAGTTTGTTAGACAAGACCCCGATTTCCGTGAAACCCTGCTAATTATGATTAATTATATTTTGCTCTGAGTTTTTTTCTTCATAGAGTCATGAATTAATTATTTAAGTAGACTGTCTGGGACCGAGGTCAGTCTAGCCAGTCTCCGAGTGCATCCCTCTTACTGCTTCTACAGTATCAGAATAACTCTTCTGCCGCTGAAAGCCACATTGAGCACGAATGCTCACGTTCAAACAGAGCTAGTGCTTGTTTCAACCTGAGCTGCTTGAGCTGCACACCAGGTCTACTGAGTAAGACATCTTCCACCCACACCGCCTGTTCATCACGCTTCGCTCTGTATGGTTCCGTGTTTGTTGTTGATGCCTTTGTATTCTTCTGTGTGGTGCAACTTAGATTTGTTTTGTTGTTCTCATGGTTTTCATCTCCAATTTCTTTTGTGTCGGACAAAACCAGTATTTTTTTTTAGCTAGCTCCTATATTCACCTGAAAGCTCAGGCACCTTTTGTAACCTAATCCAGATGCAGTGCTTTCAAGGCCTGAATTTTAACATGTTGAATTTATTCATTGGTACTCCTCATGATTTGCTTTCTAACGGCACAAATATTGATGTTTTTGTAAAACTACTTTTGTTGCACACTGTTTCGTGGTGATTCTCTCATCAGTCACATTATCTTGTCATTGGTGTATTCGCTGCATTCGTGCATTTCTGCCTCTTTAAATGACTTAATGCCTCACTTCTGTGCCCTTTGTAAACTTTTGAGAAATGTTTATAAATCAGGTATTTATGGCAAGATGTATATGAAAACAGGAGGAAAGAATTAAAGTTTTAGGGAGAACATACCCTGATAATGACCTTTGAAATATTTGTAAAGATAGCCCTGGGCATCTGAGCCCACAAAATAGTTTATAATACAACAGCTTGATTACATAATGATACTTTAGTTTTAAAACGTATGATCTTTCTGTTTATGGGAAGGCATAATAGGCTCCTTTGAAATACAATATTTTTGCCCTGAACATAACTGATTTTAAATGAAAGGACTAGCTAAAGAATGCCTTTTTTTCAAGTTTGTACTTTGCTTTGTTGTTGAATCCAGCACGATGGTTTCTTTTATAAAACTCTTACCAGGCCAGGGGACCACACCTACCTCAGGATGCGTTAATTGGGGTGGTTTCATGGGTTTCTATGCAGGAAGTTACCTAGTATCATTTAAGATTATATTTTTCAAGATCTAAATATTATTTAAAAAAAAAAAATGAGTGAAAGAAAAATAGAAAATAAATAGAATTACTTTTTATATTGAATTTTAAGATGTTGTCAAATGTATGTTAATCTTAGACAGTGTGATTTGGGTGAGGGATTAATTCTCTGCAACAAACGAGAATTAATGAGAGCATTTCATTCAAGGCAGTTCACAAAATATCAGAAGAATTTCAACTAATATCAAAGTCAAATTATTTAAAACTTTCATGTGTGTAAATGCATCACCTAAAGTCTTATACGGCCTATATATTTAGTGCTTTTTCTGCACTGCCTGGTTTCAGGTCAAGCTGCTATCAGAGTTGATGTTGATCTGTGTGCATAGTTGCGCTTTGGCTAGAAGCAGGAGTGCAAGAAACACACTTTGACAAGTGCTCATCTAAGACCTTCAGTGCAGTTTTGCTGTGTGTATATCACGTTGACTGCTCATGAATTCCAATCAAACCTGAATTCGGCTGCTTTATAACTTTCTCATTGAGACAATCCGTGTGAACTTTTGACAAAAGCTTTACTTTGCCTATAGTTAGTGAGCTAAGCTGAAGTATTCTTGAACAAGTTATTTTCCATCATTTCTCATACCTTTATAAAATGTAGATGCCTGGACATATTGAAGTCTTTATCAAGATTTTGGCTGCCATTTCTAATTGCGGGTCCATGCTATTCTCAGGTTCCTCATTAAAACAAACAAAAACAAAGTTGGAGTTTGTGATATAAAGCAAATAAAATAATTCTTCTCCTCCAGGGCAAAATCCAATAATTCATCTCTGATAAAACCCACTCCAAAGCATAAGAAGGTCAGCCTATAGCGAACAAGAAGTTGGACTTTATTACAGTGAATAATTTTCCTGAAACATTCTTTACCACTGTACTTGAGTGCCAACACCAGATAGAAAACACTGAAAGACTTTTGTTTCATCTTGTTCCCTAAGTATTTATAGCCTGCCGTGAAGAAATGCTGACAGCAGTGCAGTGATGATTTTGTCCTTGATAGAGGTGTCCTTAAAAGTGAATTTTCTTTGAAATTTTCTTACAGAATCAGGACATTAGAACTCCAAAGTCATCCCTCCTTCTTTCTATTTCTCATTCTCTCTCTCTCTCTCTCCTATTTTCACCTAATTGGATTTCCAAAATAAGTTGTTAACCATCCAGCTAAGATAATGTGGTCATGAAAAGGATGTCCAAATCCACCAATTTACATTGGTTTGGTTTGGCTTAACTTTCAAAGTTCTTGGAGCAGAAAGTTGATGGCACGTGAACACTATAATTGGTTTGATATTCTTGGATTTTTTTCTTTCTGCCATATTGCATGGTGTCCAAATGAAATGCTAATCAGAACTCATTTCTGGACCAAAGTAAATTCATAACAATAATAATTCACTTATGTACTCCAGATCATTTTGCAAGATGTAATATCCTCCAATTTACAACATAGTTTGTCATTTTCACTCGATCTGGATAATTTATGTAGTTTCATACTGAGGGGGTTGAGCTGTTCCAAATTGATGCTATTAATGTGAGACGCTGCTATTTCACGCACAGTGACAAGTATTGCTTTCATTTCCATATACCCCAGAAGATTGAGAACCAAGTTGAGTTAGATCCAAGCAAAAGTTAACATCCTGTTTTGGGGCTTTTTGCTTGTTCACTTACTTTTTTTTTCCTCTTTACTTTCTGCGTTAGACTTCAATCTACATTTTTTTTTTACAATTGACAAATTTTACAATTTCAAATCTTAATCCCTTACCAGCGAGAGTCCCACTTTCCTAAACTTGGAATTGCTCTCTCATTTTCTCCTTGCTAAGATACAATCTAACTCTTCCATTTTAGGATAAATTTGATTATTTAAATATTTTAGTAATTTCCATTTGGTCATATGTTATATACCCAGTGAAAATATAACCTCCAAATTTGCTTCATTAGCAGTGCCCTTTTGATTTCTTTTAAATACACTTTTTATTTATCCCTTCGTAACCAAAGGAGTTCTTCCTCAAATGAATCATCACTTTCAGTATTATGTTATAGGACAGACACAGGTGCAGGGTAGAAAACTGTCTAATAAGAGGCACTTATAACCAATGCATAATATGGAATATGGAACAATATGTAATTACTATTCCTCTTTAAAACAGGTTATCTACTGTTAAAAAAAAAATAAAAGTCAGGATGTGCTTAGTATTATAAACATAAAATAAAAGCTCTAATTCATAAAGAGAGCCAGAAACCAAACCAAAACAAACCTCCCCAAAACAGTGCACCGCTTTATTTTGTGAATTGTTATATATTTTTTTTAAATCCTTCACAATCAGTGAGGAATACCTCCAGGCACTGAAGTCTACTGAAGCTGTGGCACTCATCTGCCAAGGCATGATGCGGGTGCCTTTGAAATTGCAACTTGAACCTCAGCTCCCTCCTATTGGAGTGTAATTACAAGTGGGCTTCTGAGATACATTTGACTTGTTTTCACTTTTTCCTATACTTTCATTTTTTCCTTTCTCCTCACCCTGAATTGGAAAAGGAAAAATTCCCACTAGACACATTGTCAGAACTGAAATATTTCCTGAAACCATTTTGTCTTGACAAATTAGTGTTTTCTGAGAGGAAGGCTTTCTCTGAAATTGTTTGCCAAGATTAATTAAAACTTGTGTTCTAAGTGGTGAGTAGCCTTAATAGCCTTAAAAAAAAAAAAAAAAAGTTGAGTTTGGTGTAGATTCTCTTAGCTTCTTGTTTACTTGCAAGTCTTAAATGCGGAGTGACAATGTACAGTTCAGTGTTTTCAGTTCTTAAGCATGTAGTCATTTCGGTCATTGTTTGCACAATAGCTAATTCTCCAAGGAAAGGAGAGCCGTTCCCACATGCTTTGAAATGCTACAGCTACGCAACTAGGGCTGAAAGTGCTATTTTAAACAGTCATATCAGCAGCGCTTGCTGTAGGAGATAATATGTCACAAAAGGGAGTATGACATCTAGTTTCACCTAGAAGATAAACCTTGAGTAGATACGCAGGGAGAAACAAGTCTGTCAGGTTGTCCTTGAAAAGGATGGCCTATATTAATGAAAAAATGTACTCCAGGGCATGTCCTATTTGGGATATTTAATTTTAGCTTCAAACTCATCTGATCTGCTATGACGAATACAGTAGAGAAGCCGTAGTTGTGTGTAGTCTTACAGACGTCAAGATTTCAGAGCAGGCATGGCACCACTTAATTTTCAGAAAGGTCGTAGCCTCAGATATTCACATCTGAAAAACTCAGGCCTCAGATGGAAGAGCTTCTCCTGCTAATATACACCATTAGGAGAAGCACCTCGCATTTCAGCGGGGCTAACACACTGTCGTTTGTATCCCAAACAACCCTTCTCCATGAACACGAGAGCTGATCCACTCTACCTTTTCCCGTCACACTCAAATACCTTTGCAGAATGTGTTCTGCTGACAGAATTACAAGATAATTACAGTCAGGTATTTTGTATTCACTTAAGCTAATCTACCGCGTTTATTTCTCATTGTTGTCGTAATCAGGCAAGGAGGCACTTGGGTGTTTGTCAGGTGGATTATTTTTCAGTCATTCACTGCTCTGCACTTCTTCATACTTGTTAGGGCGCTTTTGGCTTCTTGACAGACATACAAAGATACAAAGAAAAATACTTATATGATTTAAAATGAAATGTGTGTTTCTCTTTCAGGTCTAGAAGTTGATGGAATATACAGAGTTAGCGGCAATCTGGCAACAATACAGAAGTTACGATTTGTTGTCAATCAGGGTAAGTGATTCCTCCACCCTGGTAATGTTTTGTTTAGTATTTAACTGTCTCAGATGACAGAATTTCAGAATCTGCTATACATTGGTGGCATAGAATGATGAGTTGTGTTTTGGAAAAGAGAGGAAAGGGAAGGTAGAAAGACATCGCGCAGAGGGAGTCAGTCAGTTAGGAGAGAGGAAAAACAGCTTAGTAAGCAGAGGAAAATAGTAGTTAAACAGTAGATGAGAAACAAAAAAAAAAAAAAAGGAGGAAATGGATAAATGAAATAAGGTGGCAAAAACAAAGCATATGTAGAAACCAAAGAATCAAAGTGAGGGGAAAAAAAAAAAAAGAATAAAAGGAAAAATAGCAGATTGTTTGGATGTTGAAAGTTTAAACAAAACCAAAATAGAACAGAGATCCAAAGGAAAGCAGACAAAGAGAAAAAGGTGCTGAAAAGAACTGAAAAGGAAATGCTAAAACTAGCATCCTGGCTCTGCCAGAGTCAGAGGAAGATTTACCTCTGATTTCAATAAGGCAAATAATTGATCCCAGGAAATGAGAAGAGGAAAGATGAATGTTTGAGGAACTTCAGAACCAAAATTAGAACTAACCATTGTGTTATGGTTATAGTTAATGAATGCATTACCCCACACTCCACATGTAATGAACATATTTCTGCAAATACAGAGGAACAGTTATCATGTATGTAGCTCAATAAAACTAAAATTGATCATAAATGTTACAGGTGTGGAAGCTGCTATTGTCAGCTAATTAGGATACATAACAAATACATTGACCTCTCTGAACAGTGTACTCCTCTTGGCAAAGACTAAACATATTCGCATTTAATAGCTTAGCAAATATCATTGATGACAGTGAACCTCTTGATCCTACTTAACGAGAAAAACAAATGAAGCTTTTCAGAAATTAGGAAAAGAATCAAATCTAAAATTGCATTCAAGACTTTATGCACTTTTTGAGTTAATCAAGTACACATGCAAAGCTGCTGCAACTTTTTCTCCTACCTTTCCTTCACTCTTTTATTGTTGCCTGAAGACTTTTGCCAGAACTGCTAAATATTGTGCAATGTATATGATGGTGCTTTGGGGTTTTTTGGGAGGGGAAAGATGGTAATAGTCGGAAAATTTCTTCCTCAACTAGTTTTGTTCTAGGCATAAACTAAGACTTTTGACCCCCACATTTTTATGATTTTCACTTTCAAGCCTGCATTTACATCCGTAATGAAGGTGCTCCAGAGCAATCTTGTCTTCGGCTGAAACAGGCGGGTGAACTCTGCTTTATGAGGAAACAGTATTTATGCCAGTAAATTCAGAGAGACTGAATAAATCATCAGCCTCATGGTTTTTGACTCATTACTTGGGTTCCCTTAGATTTATAGTTGTTGGGTATTTGTCTGTCGATAATGCAGTCTGCCTTGGCTTCCAAGTAACTGCGCGCTGTATTTTGTTTGGAGACAGAGAAGCAAACCCAGGATTTTCTATCCTTCTTCACTCCCCAGGATCTTTGCTTAGGAAAAAAAAAACTTGCCATAAAAATAATGGCCCTGTCTATCATGTCTCATGGCATCCAAAGGTTAACGTACTTGAGGTTAACGTTACCGCTCAAATTTTCCCCTAAAACAGATGGGATGATGCTGTAAAGCAAGACAGAAACCTAAGCTGTCTTTTTTGCAGTGCAGAGGTACCAGGCACCTTTTTCTTCTGGTTTATACCACTGTGAGAAATGAATATATAAAGGTGAAGTTAATGGTACATTAAACCACTCTGACACAGGCTACTTAGGGCAACTGCAATAAATCTACCTACTGAGTGACCAAAGAAAATTCAAAGAGAAATAGAGCTCCTGGAGCACTATTTTATCATGTTATCTGTTGTGGTAATTATTGTTTCTTTTGTTAGTCTTTATTGATACAACCAAGGCAGTCATGCATTTTATATCATCGTGAAATAGATTTTCAGTGGGAAATGAAATTATCCATCCGAGCTCCTTTACATGTCCTTTAAAATCTCAGCTATACAAATATGTGGCCAGGTCTGCAGCTAGCCTTTCCTCAGGTAGACACGGCAGACACGCCGAAGGTGCTCCACTGTAAATTTCAATGCCACACTTGCATTCCTCAGGGCCCCCATATGAGGGGAAAAGAGACAGTCCAGCACTGCAGCTTCCAAAGAATAATCCAGTAGCTGTTAATCAGAACATTCAAGAAGCAATCCAGGCACAAAGAATGGCTTTAAAAAAAATAAAAAAAAATCACAGGCCACAGTTTCATTTGTTTGAATAGCATCCTTTCTCCCTGCTAGGTAGGAAGCTGCAGGCAGAGAACAGCCCATTAAGTCACGGTGTGGCTCTGTAGACATAGATGTGTGTGTGCCAGCATCCTGCTAATATTTCCCTGACTTCCAGGCTGCTGACTGGTAGATATATGCCCACTTCATAGTCCTTCCTAATCCCTAAATGGATTTCAGAACAGCCAGATCCACAGATTACTTGGGAGGCCCATCAAGCAGCAGTGGCAGGTCATAGGTGCAAAGAGTTGGTTAGGCAACAAAGGGATGTGAAGCAGAGAGAGGAGGGGATCTAATCAGCTTTCCTCCAAGGGATTAGCTACAAACTGCTCAGGAGAAACGTGTACCTCCATGGGGAGAAGAGAGGAGTGTGGTTTACTTAATTTGGGCATTAGTGGCCCACCCCGATGTCCCGCTCCAATGTGATGCGGAAGACAGCCCTAATTTCAAATAGTGTTTCGTGAACTCACAAAAGTAACGAGGAAAGCGGTGTTTTTTAATAAGATTTTCTGCTTAACATTCCAATAGAGAATCTTCATTTTAGTGCAAGTCTAATTTAATTATAAATGCAAACAAATGTTCTAAAAAAGCCTGTTTACATTGCAGAGATTGACTGTGCAATCAGTTCTTATGCAGACCAAATACTTAATGGGCTGTCTTCTTCCTGCTCGTGCTGCTATTGTATTACACCTATGTTTATAAGATAAAAATAATATGTATCATATTGAAAATTAAAGATCATAGAAGTGACTCCAGGCTGGCTGCCCTATCAAAGTCCTTTTCATTAGAATAGTCATTAATTAGAATATAACAAAGCTTTATTTGGCTCTTTTTTCTATATAGTTAATGTCATCTGCAGTATCAAAACTGAACTAAGAGAAAACCAGTGAATATGAAAGGAAAACAAACCAGCAACTGACAGCTTTATCATTAAAGAAGAAATAAGAACAGTAAAAATCTAAAGGAAGACTTAAAATCCTACATTTTGGGAGGGCTGGAAGGGGCCTGTAAGCAAAACTATGCCTCACATGCTTACTGCTCACTGTTAAAATTCTCTGAATACAGTTTGTTTCATTCTCA
The DNA here is from genome assembly GCA_030625065.1 of Alectoris magna. Lineage (NCBI taxonomy): Eukaryota > Metazoa > Chordata > Aves > Galliformes > Phasianidae > Alectoris > Alectoris magna. The sequence goes on along the minus strand of CM060567.1, from coordinate 488,604 downwards.
TTTCTTGAGGTACGCAGCTCCCGAAAAGGGCTTTGACCTTGCCAACAAGAGCATCAGCAGAACAAACTACCTTATTTACTTTCTCCCTTTCACAGAGTTTCCTTTTTTCTATAAAAGTCTCTTGACATCACACCTTTTTTGCTTCTGTGCAACAGGATTATCTTTTGTCTGTGATTTATTTTCCCATTAAGAGCTGAAAAGATCAGTTGATCATAAGAGGACCAGGCTATAACATCCCTCAGCACTTTTGAAACTCTAAGTCATCGTTTTTCAAATCAGTGAATCAAGGCAGTACAAGCTGTTTGGACCACTGGTGACATCGAGACAGTCATACTTTTCCTTGTCTCAAAGTGCTGAAAGAACAGTGTTTTTAGAAACTAGATTAGCTGTAATTTAACTTCCCCAGCTGGAAACGTATGGCAAAGGCCTGTTTAATTGCCAGAGATAAACATTCTTAGGCTTTTCATATTAATACATGTAATACCCGCAACCTTAGAAATACATACATGGTACTGCTTAGCAATTACTTTGGGATTTAATGTAAAATCCGGAAGACTTTTGATGATTTTCAGTGAAATGCAGTAAGTTAAGGCCATTACAAATGTTTATAAGGCTGTTCATCTATTTCACACCTGTAGGAGAAGGGATAAGATACTGCCCATAGGTCTGCTAAGCCATGCAGAATATGGCTACACTTCCAGGGCAGAAGGATGCCACTGACCTTATCAATTGTTTTGGCCTAAACAATGGGGCTGAGAACAGCTCTGAGCCCAGGTGGGGCTACTCAGGGCTGTTAAGGTCCCTGGAGAGCAAGTCTGTAATCAGGACAGCAGCACAGTACAAAAGTGGAGCCAGCTGGGAGATGTATTCCAAAAAGAGAGATTGTGAACTGCCCAGGAAGGCTAACAGGGATAAAGAAAGTGCTTGAGGAAAGCAGGAAAAAAAAAACCCACCAAGGTGCCTAATTCCTAAGGGTGTCAGAATGGACATGGTGAAGCTGTGGTGTGCTCCCAGCTCTGTTCTGTGCTGTCATACTGCTGCACATGGTGATATAATGGGATAAGACCTTCCGTATGCTGTGTTCTGTCCCTCAACCCTGTTCCAGGGCATCCTGTTGTCCTCGGTGTTTGAAGCCTGGAGACCCTTGGTGAGTGAGGAAAAAGAAGCTTGGCTCTGTCTGCTCCTGCACCAGTCTGCTGGGTGGCTGGGAAGGCACTCGATTTCTAGGACTGTCAAACAAGCAATTTTCATGAGTACTAAATTAACTGAAAAAAATGGAGCTATAAAGGGTTCATAAGATGTTGCTGAAACACTGAGATTCTATCCTAATGCATATATGTTCAAGGAAACTAACCATAGAAATACAAATCTCAATACTTATTGGTTCATTCAGCAAGTGTTGGTTCATACATAATACAAGAGACTTCCTAATTGTCTTTATATCTGGTGCTTTGTTTGCAAAATGCTTGGTATTTGCAGTACAGATGACCTTTGAATCCTGTTATTTCATTTGCAATACCTTATGTGCTAACTGCAAAACACCCCGTGCCATCCAAAGGTCAATTACCACGTTCTTACTGCACTCATATACCAAAGGAATGAAAAATATATATATTTGTACAGAGGCTAGAGATTGTTATTGAAGAGAGGCACATCTCGTAGGGAATATGTGAAAGGATGGCTGAAGGTACCTGAATTTGCATCTACACAGAGGGAGGAAAAGATGATTGCGCTCCTCCCTGACATCACCTTGAGTTAAGAAATAACATTTGGACAAAACAAAACAATTTTTCTGGTTTTTTTTAGTTGATTTTTTTTTCCCCCTATAAAAATGCCCTAGACTATAATTCAGCCAAAGAAAAATTAAAAGTAAAATGTAAACCACAAATATGTGAATTGATTGTGAATATTTATTAACTAAATAATTTAATAATAAAGAAAATGCCTACTTGATTAATTGTTACAGAGTAAAAATTACAATAAAACTGTCTTGATCAGTGCTTTGCAGAAGCACCATTACTGTCTGTGCAGTTGTTTAACAAGGATTTAATTGGAAAGATAAGTGAATGCACATTTAAAAGTATTGTTAATTTGCTTTATAATCACCCCATCCTTCACAGTATTGACAGCACCAGGCACAAACCCCTTTCTCTCTTACAAGTATTATTTTCCATATGTGCACAATAAATTCTGAAGCAGTAATTGGAAATTTTATGGATTTCAACATACCTAGTGTTTTGAGTTAATAGGTGCCATATCCCCTTTCTAAAGGTAGCTCATAGGTGGCATTCTAAGAAAGAAAAACAGTGCCTTTTTTTATTACCCATAGGCTGTTTTGGAGGATTGTTGGTTTTTCTTTCTGAAGCAGTACTTAATTCCTATTTACTCTTCCTTTCCATTTAAAACATCAACAAAATTCTCATTGCAACATTACTTTATATTTAATAAACAACTGCCATCAAAGACAGTAATCTTCAATATGCTTATATCCCATATGTACTTATATTTATTGTCCTAAAATGATTTGGATTAATCTAATTGACAAATAAGAGCCTAAACTACACAAGCAGCAAAGGACGATACCTGTATAGTTGTAATTATACAAGGCACAATAGATGGATAACCAGAGATTATGTAAGAAAAACTCACCAATGCTGAGACTCACAGTTAAGATAGATACTCACCAACATTGAGACTCACCACAAGAAACTCCACATAGGAGCAGCCCCCAAAAAAGAGATGCTACCTTAGTGGTGGTCAGTCCTTAAATGGGATTTAGGAGAGGTGGAGTCAAGCTCCACCCCTTCCGGGAGCTGAATTACACCTGAATTACCTTCACCTGTGCTCCTGCAGCTGACCCGTCCCTTGCCTCAGATGGTTAATCAGAGGTTCAGGCTGTGATTGACAGTTTCCCAGGCAATACCTTTAATCAGCAGGATTCTTCAATCTTACTGTCGTGTCCTTTGTCAATGAACTATGAGAAAAGTGGAACAAAATCTTAGGGTTTTCATTATTATCATTCTTATTTTAAAAAACTATTACTGATGATACGAGGACCAAACGTCTGAGTCTGGGTTATTGAGAACTGGACTGAAACTGCCTTTGAAACAGCCCAGCTGGGTCAACACAAATGGGTTGGGGAGGTTTGAAGTAAGCATTTAAAAGGAGAGTGGGGAGGAAGAAAATGAAAAAAATATATTAAAAAAAAAAAATTAAAAAAAAGAAAATACAAGCGGTTGGGGAAGAGAATCTGCTCCCTTTTGCAGCCTATTTTTTATTATTATTATACTTTAAAGAATTAAACTCCCCATTGAGGATACACCTGACTGTTCACACTGACCTAGCACATCTGTATGGGAACTTCTGAGTCCTGGCTTGAACCACTGATTGAGCACCTGGGGAAGGGACCCAGTCAGCCCTGGAAGCACAGGTGAAGGCAATTCATGTGTGTGACCGGAAGGGCTGCAGCCTGGCTCCACCTCTCTTAGAACTCATTTAAGGGCTGACTGCCACTGGGGAAGGCTCTTTTTCTGGAGATTCCTCCTTGGTGAAGCTTTTCCCTATGAGCCTGGAATCTTCAGACACAGGTGAGCAATCTTCTTCCTTTCCTTTCTTAGCATCATTCTATTGCGCTGGTCCTGTCATTTGCACCTTTGTTGTAATGCCTTTCCTATTGTACTGAACTGTCTAATTCCTACAACATCCATTTCAAATGTAGTTGGCAGCACTGTTCCTGTTGGACACGAAGCTCCAGTGGGATCACTAGGTGCTTTGTTTTTAAAACTGGAGGAAAAAAATAGGAGAGATTGGTTCTCTCTTGCAATCGTTTTCCTCTTCTGAGTCCTTAATTTTTTGCATATGCGCATTAGTGAGGTTTCCCACTCTATCCTGCTATCTCATGCATTTTTAGGAGATTTAGTAGGTTAGTGATTGCATTTTTCAGATATACATACGGACACTGGGAAGCGTGTGACTCTGTTTTGGTAAGACCCTGGCTTCAGAGCCTTGGTGATGTTCTGCCTTTCTCAGTGTGTGAGCCCACGTGTGACCCAGGCAGTGAAGCCTTCCTTGCTTCTGTGAGCAATCTTTGTGTGGTTGGGCTCTGTGTGAAAGCCAATATGGTGCTCTAGAGTTCACAGTGGAAATATCGGCTCAAACTGGGTTACTTACTTGCCGAGAACCAAAATGTCTTGAAAGCCTTGAGTCAAAAATAGGCTGCTTTTCTTTCTTTTTCACACTTCGTAGGCAATCAAAGAACATAAAATGGACTGAAGCAATTTTCAGAAATAATTATAAAACAGATTGTTTCTAGGTTAAGACCTGCATATGCCAAGCTGTAGCCAAGATTTTTTTTTAATTTTTCCCTCAAGCTTTAAAACTCTGACAACAAAATACTATATTTGAGCCTATATTAATTGATTTCCTAACTACTGTGTGTGCGTTACTGATGTGGAACTGTGATTTTCCCTCTGTGATTTAACGTGCATTTAAAGATGGAGAGTTTTCTTTTTACTTTCAAAAGGTGTGGTTTGCACAACTTAACTTTCTCTTTTCAGAGAGGTGTGAATTAAAAATTAAAAAAAAAAAACACAAGGAAAAACCTATAGTAACCAAACATTGGTTTCTAAATGTGAGCCAGTTAACCCAATGGAAACAGGAAGTTGGCATTCTTTTGATAATAATATACACCAGATTAAAGCGTACACACGCGAAACATGACAGAGGTAGAATGTTGTTCTTCCAGTATAATCTGTGTAATTCTCAGTGTGTAAAATAAACAAAATTGGTTTGGCAAGTCTAGGTTTCCCAATCTGTAGCCCTAGATGCAGCAGGGTTTCCCCTACCCAATGGTATTGTCATGTGCTTTCTTTTCAACAGTGTGATGAATAGGTCGGTAAAACGGGGGGAGAAGAGGCGGTGAACTAGGTTAGTGTGGTCAGCCACAGACATACCATGGATTTTTATGGCATATATTGTACTGTCAAGCATTAAACACATGCCTTTTCTTTCTCTTCCAACCACAGCACTATTTGCGTCACAACAGCTTTGTGCTCAGTTTCAATTCCTCAAGTTTGAGGAACTTCTTGTGATAAGCCCATAGGAAGCATTGTTTAGGCACTGAAGACTGTAGCGTTGCACACTCCAACAAGGGCTTGCTTTTCCTGGGGAGTGTGTCTGTAATTGCCGTGAGTGACTTTTGTTTGGGTTTGTTGTTCTGATAACGGTGCTGTTGGAGAAAGAATGTTGGAAATGCCACTGCTTAGGGCTCAGAAGTAAGAAGGAAAGCAAATAATTTAACTACCCTTTCGTTAGCATTAATGACAGGGAAATCTACTGACTGTATGGTTTTTAGAATGGTGCAAAAAAATCTCTGGTGTTGCCAGTCATATTTATGTTATCTGAGGAGGGCATCAAAATTATTTTAGAGGGGATGATCTTGCGGTGCAAAGAGATGAAAGTCCTTGGAAGCTCAACTGCGTAATTCCTAATTGGAATTGGTCATGAGTAGGGTCTTACAAATCATGGGATGACCTAATATTTGGGACGTGTCTCTCCCCTGTTATAATTATCTGTAATTCTGTGGTTTGTGTGTAATGCTGGCCAGCAAATACGAGCTTGCAATAGGATTTGCAACAAAAAGTATGATATTGAATGGGCGTTACGTAAGGATATGCAGGGTGGCATGGGGTGAGAAGCTACCACACAATAGCATTTGACTTTCTATTTGTGGTCTTGTGTGTGCTGAGAATGGGAAAAACCATAAATGCTGTGGTACATACAACTGCTGCATGCAGTGAGTGATTTGGGGGAGGGAGGAAGCAAGGGTAATATGTTTCACTGGTGAACTCCATTAGTTCTGAGTGAGAGTGCTGGTAACAACACAGAACTAATCTGAAAAACCTTCGGGGGGGAAAAAAAAAATCAAGGAAGGGGGCAGGGGGTGGGAAATGCAAAGTGGAAGAACCGGAGTATCTCTTCAAAATTCCTTGGGATCTTCTTTAGTTTTTTAAGAAGAAACCTATGCTGTTTCATTGACTCTCACTTGTGGATAGGCTTTCTTATTGACTGTCTCATTCATTCTTATTGATGGGTAAAATCTATCTTAGTAGTATATTCCTGCTGTAAATAAGCTAGTTTTCTTAAATTCTCAAATCAGGTCTCATTGTTCTCCATGAATGAAGTTAGAATGAAGTTCTCCCATCTTCTCTATTTTTTTCTTTAAAGTATGACTATGTAACTTCTGCCGTTTTTTGGAAGAGCAAATTGATAGTCCTGGAAAGCATCTTCCCATAATATGTTCTTTGGATGTCTTGGGCTTGATCCAGTTATCCTCCCAAATGGCACTAAATACCAATGATTAGATTTGAGTACTGGATTGACCCTCACAAGGCTGTCAGAGTGTTGCTCTCTGGGATTGGGAGCCAGAAGCCAGGTGGGATGCCTTGGAGCATTAAAAATAAGTATTAGATTGCTAAATTTAGACAGAGGAGTCAAATCATCTTGACCATATCTGTGGCTTTTTTCTTTAATGGTAGGATTTATTTTATTTTAAAATACCGTGTATATTATTATGCACATCTAATGGGCAAAATAAGTGTTTTTCTATGAGCTTTTCAAAATCCTGGTGTAGAAAAAGCGTACCCAGCTGTTCCGTAAGTACACATATTACAAATATTAAAAAAATTATTCCTTACTCCTTCTCCCCCAAGCCTTATTTTACACTTTAGACTTATTATTGTAGGGCTTATTAAATATATTAATTTAAATACTTAGTCACACTGTATTTTAATTTCAAAGTTATCCACAGTGCCAGAGACTTGAAAGTGAGAACGTCGCATCGCTCTCACTTGAGTTTTCAGCTCTCGTCTGAATGTTAACACTGTTCAGTCTGCAGTATGTCTGTTCTCAGTGAAAGTAACAAAGATTGTTCAGATCTTTTAAGATTAAAGTGTTGTTTTCATTGTTTTTTCTTATGAGCTTCATTTCTTGCCCCAGATCTCTCTGGTAATACTCTGACCTCTTGGTGTGGGCAAGTGGTGAGTTGGTAACGATGCCTTTGGAAATCCACCCGCAGATCTGTGTGCATTGGTTTTAATTTGTATAATTTCTGATATTTGTAATGTAACTTAACTGTAGTAAATTTTTTTATGGTAAATATACGCAGTGTCAAATATAATTGGACGAATGTTCTATAATGTTTTTGCCCTCCTCCTTCGCAAGCAGTGGCCAAGATGCAGCCAAATCTGTTTGTAATCCCTTATGCGTCCTTGTACTCTTTTCCCTACAGCTGGTATAACATGAGATCTGGCTCATCCCTGAGATGTAGTCTGGGCTGATGTTGTGATGTATATGGACAGGGAGATATTTTAGGTTGCTAGTAACCTTGAGTTAGATTATGCCAAAATCCTTGTAAAACCCCAACCGTCTCAGAGCATTCCTTACCTCACATAAGCTGAGCAAAAACCATAGTAAAAGGCACCTTTTATCTGAAATGAGTTTTAAAATGGTGTAATCAAACTTTGGACACAACTGGATTCATCACATTTTTAAAACCTTACGAGATGTAAAGTCTGGACTGGGTGGGCTGTCAGAAGGCCAGAAAAATATCTTGAAAGAATCATGCTATAGCCAGGCTCTTACTACTTGCTGTAAAAATCTCCTTTCCTTCTGTAATCAGATAACTAGAAAACAGATTTCAAAACGCATTTCTATGAAGCAACATTACATGGTTACAATAGAGAAGACTGACAATGACTTAATTATGTAGATAGCGGCAGCGAAGAGGAGATGGCTGTGAGGAGAAAGAGGTTGTTTCTTCTTGGTGTAAGTTTATTGGTGTCAGATGCCTTCCTAGAGACAGGAGTCATGCAAAGAGAAGAGGAAAATGCCTGGAAAATCTTTTCTCTTTTATGCCAAAAGCTTTTTCTTATTGTAAGAAAAGCTCGGTGTTTGCTAATGTTAGTTCAAGGGTGATGATGATGATATTTGAGGAGATGGGATAACGAGTTGCAAACTTGTGGCCCTTGCTTAGGAAAACAGTGCACAATGGCATTTGGGTAACTTGAGGTGAAGCTTTGTGTTTGCAGACTTCAGACCCATATGGGTGGAAAAGGAGAGAAGTGACCCTATCTAGAAAAAAGGGCGCAGCTGGGGGTTCAGCAGAGATGTGAAACTCTTTGTGAAGACATCTGGGTTAAAAAGTGATGACAAACAGACAACTGAAAGAGCTGACAGAGCAACACCAAGGTCTTGCGGTGGTCTCATCAGCTGTCCTGCTGAATCTGGAGGAGGACTCTGTTCCATTTGTTGTTGTTTTTCCCTGTGTTTAACGATTTTGCACAAATGAAGATGCTAAAGCAACTTAGAGATATGTATTTTTGAATCAGAGCCACATGATAAAGCATTCAAACATAATGCAAATAATTGCAGACTGATGTATCCAGTTTTTTTTTTTAAAGAATAAATAATTTAGCTTTACACATGGGCAATCCTTGCTAAAAATTGCAAATCAGAACTCTTCTGTTTGAATGTATTTTATTTTGTTAATGGATTCACTAATATGAAAGGCATCTAATTGTATAATGTATTATTAGTCATTTTCTTTGGCATCCTATTAACTTTAAATAATTCTAATATTTAACATTTTATAACATGCACAACAAAGTTCTTCCATCTCCAGCAGAGGGAAAAAAAAAATGCATTAATAACATTTTTCTTAACTCTTTTGACTGCGTACGTTGCCATACATCTTTGAGCAGAAATATTGGAAATTGAAGCATGAAATAACAAATCGTGTGAGATGGCATTTAAAAAATAAATATATAGTAGTATACTGCGATCCCGTAGATATAAGAGCTGGAATATAATTCAGTACAATTCACTTATTTTAAAACTGAGTAACATAGGGAGCGTGATAGGAAATAACTAAGTCCATGTACTAAATACCTTTTCAGTGATAGCCAGAGTGGAGTGTATCAAATGGTGATTAATGCCTGCTAATGGAAGTGGTCTCCACCGCAAGTTGTGAGTGGCGTGGTTGTGGCTGAGCATAATAACCACACACTGTATTGCTGATAATCCCTAGCAAATCCCAAAGTTTTCCTGGGCTCGAAATAAGATGACAGACAGGTCACGTTAGAAATTTTCTCCTTATGGCGCTTTTGCTTTTTGTTTTAGTAGGTCAGATCTTGTTCCTGTGTACTGTGGAAGTATTATGGGAATGAGCAATGCCTAAGCTGCTTAACAAATGCACACTTTCCCCACACCAATCTGTTTTCTGGGGACAGCCGGGCTAGTGCTATGCAGCATCCTCTCGGTTGGGTGCTATTAATGTTAATAAAATGCACTTAGCACTTAACATCTCAAGATCTCAAAAGAGCTTGCAAAGCAGCATCATTATCTTTACATTATGGGGATGGAAAATGAAGGATAGGGAGAGTAAAAGATTTGCCTAAGTTTCCATGGCAAATCAGAGACGGAGCCAGGAGCGGAGCCAAAATCTGTTGATTTATAGTCAGTCTCCTAATGTGGTGTGCCGTGCCGTTTCACCAAACTCCATTTGCCAAGTTCTCATCGCAGATAAGGCTGCGGTCACCCTCTGAAACACAGATTTGGGGGCTCGGAAGGATGCAAAGCCAAATTAGACCTTCCCATGCGGCTCTGCCGTGCAATGCCTCTGCAAGGTGCAGGGCCACCAGTGCAGCGGAGGTGGCACAAAGTGCCACAAATGAGATTTAAGTTTCTCTGCTCTGGGGCTGCAGAGGAAAAGGAGCCAGTCCTTAAAGAGCGAGAGGGTTTACATGTGAATGAAGTCTTGGATTTCTTTTCAGTGGTCCTTGCCGACTGCGTTTTGCATGACTAAGCCTCATGGAGCTCTGTTTGCACTGAGTGTTTTGTAAACGCTTTTAAAACATAGGAGCAGATATGTATGTTGGAGAGCAAACGTCTCGGAGATACCAAAATATTACTAGCTATTTTTGGTAAGTAGGAAAACGAGGAGCAGAGTGGCTGAGTAACATGTAGGGAAGTTTGTGATGATTCAGGAACGCAAACCAAATCCCCGTGTTCCAAATCTCTTATCCCAACCCCAGGTCACCCTCTCTGCAGCTCCTTTAGGAGTCACAATGCAGACCAAAAAGGCCCAAAGGTCTTTCTGCTACCTCGAATCGCAGGCAGCTAAAGGATGGCTGTGGTCCTTGTACTCAGCCCTTGTAGGTGGGCATCAGTCCCAGCCAGAGGCAAATGCATTTGGGTATCCCCGTTTGTGCCTGTTTGCCTCAGTTGTATCAACTGTAGTGGTGAGTGGTGATTCCTTTCTTTGGTGTATTAGCATGTGTGTGCTTGTATTTCAAGGCTGCCCTTGCTGAGCAACATTATGCAGGAAGTAGGGCAAGAAGGTGTTGTTTTAGATCTGTAGAAAGTCGTAGTGCCTCCCAGCCCTTTGCTTGCCTTCCTGGGACTCCTTAAGGCTCTGCCTCAGGGTAAGACCTCTCACCTACAGATTAAGCGTAACCCCAAGCATGGAGTTACTCTGAGCAAGGAGCATCTCCCAGTGCTGAGCCCCCAGGCAAGCCCACACCGCCCCGACCTGACCCCACAGGCAGCATTTGTTCTTAGCACTTGTTCTTCCCTCTGGCTAAACGCTTTTAGCCCCATCCTGGACAAGTTTGAACTTACTGAGATACTTCCTACAGCCCACCTATCACAAGTTAAGGCTTTGGATTATTTGCTTCCCATTACTGGGCTTTGCAAGTGGGGTTCTGCCAAAAGAAGACAGGGCTGTGTCATGCTTCGACTTCAATATTTAATGAAAAAGAGGGGAAAAAAAAGGCTGTTTGCTAGCAGCCTTTCTGGGTGCAGTCTCAATGAATGAGTGTGTGCCTCTAACAGAGGTTACCTGGTCACAGCCTACAAATACGTGTACACATCTGCATGCAGTTTGCTGTGTTGGTTTTTCTCTCACCCTGAGTCTAAGCAGGCTCTAAATGCAAACTATTATTTCCTTCTCATCCTGGTCAGTGATACCAAAACTGTTTGGAAGTTTTTAAGTTTGAAGCATATCTTCTGTGTAATTTTCTGTATCTCTGTGGCTGGGAATGAAGAATTCAGGTTGGGCTTTGTATAAGAAAGCTGATGTAAAATGGACAACTTTATTTTACATCCTTGCACATTTGAAAGTCCCAGTTGGAGAAGAAAGCAAGATAGCAGGAAACACAAACATGTGTTGGATTATTTCTTGTTAAGCAAATGTAGTACTGTGAAAGATTGACAGCACGGGAAACTGGAGTCCTCCATTTATCCACACTTCATTTCTATCCATTTATCCACACTTCATTTCTAATATCTGGCTTCGACAGCAGATTGTAACCATAGAAAAGCTATAGACTCTGGGTGAAATGGCACTCTCTTTTGGATCCAGTTTTATAAAGAAAACAATTATTCACAGAATGCACGTCTTTATTCTTTATTGCACATTTCAAAGTCTCCATGAATACTCATTTGCATGTGACAGCTAATGCTGCATCTTGTATTGGCCAGTAAGAGGCATGATTGCACTAAATTGGAAGCAGCAGGCACAGGTTTTCTTTTAAGAATGGGGGTGGGGGCAGCCATCCTCTATGCTGTTCTCAAGTCTTCAGTCAACAGTTTTAGAACAGTTGCAAGTCGAGTTACTGGGATAATAAATCCCGAATTAACCGAATATGCAGATTTCACTTCTATTAGGTTCCACTCTTTACATTGGTACACCCTTCACTTGTTAACAACCTCAACTTTTAAAGCGATCGAGGAGTGAAGAAAACACCAAACTTACACTTCAGGAGTGAAAAAAGAGGATAGTAACGTTCCCCAAACTGACAGTATTTCTTTTTTCCCTTCCTTTTATTTTTGATAAACAAATCCATTCCCTCATCCTGCATGATTTTTCCAAACATTGGTGTTATCTGGATGGGATGCAGAGAGCAGAGCCCAGCTCTGCAGAGGGGCTGCTGTCGGCAGCACTCACAGTAAAATCTACGTATGCAGCAGCAACAGAAAATATTTGTTGGATAACACATTCCCGTTCCCTTTTGAAATGCATGCGGTTCAGACTCGGAAGCGCTGGAAGATATTGAGATGAATACTTCTACGGTTTTTGTGTAATCTGTTTGAAAACTATCTGGGATATAATAGGGACAAAAGCAGCTCCTTGAAAACGGCCCGAAAGTCACTCTTTTCTTAAATGTAATCTCCCAGTGAAATAAATAGAAAGCAAGAGCTGGCTGCTCGTAACAGCAAGCAGATTAACCAACCTACCTTGAAGAATTTTATAATAGAAAGCACTATCACAATCACCCGTTTCTAAAACTTAAAATGAAAGCTGCTTGTTTTTTTCCCTCCCCCCCTCTATTTCTCAACAGAAAGCCCTAAAATGCCACATGAATGGCAGCTAGAGCATCAGGAAGTCTTTCACTCATGCGTTTTAGCAACGAGACTACCTGCAATGTGTTTATTCCAGCGATAAAACTACTGAAGATGACTGCATTCCAGTAACAGGCAGGGCTTACTTTGTAAGATGGATTTCCAAAGTTCTGGAGGCTGCTGTTCCTTATAAAACTACGCCAAGGACTATTTAAGTGGCCAGTAATATAAACATAATGCTGCTAATGCTGAGCAGTTTATCACATAAATATAATTGTCTTCTTTTAGAAGAATAATAAAAGCGGGATCCATATGTTACGCATTATTTAAAATTGTTTTCTGCAAGATGTATTAATCCCAGCGAAGAAGCAATCCTTTTACTCTAGGAGTATAACAGCAGTTTGATTTTATTGCATTGTCATTGTTTAATTTGTTTGTTCCCGGTAGTAGTTTCACAGGTTTTTATGAACTGTTACTTTTATGGAAAGTCAAGTTACAAGTGATGGACGCTGTTTGCTCGCAGGAAAAAGAAAGGTCACGAAGGTAGATAATGTATTTATTTATGTAGTTTACTGCACTCAGCTTTTAAAAATATCCCTCAGTTCTGAGCAGAAGCCGAAATAACTTGTGGGTTTGAGACCCAGGAGGCACATATTTTGATATTGCTCCTCAGCAGCACCGCTAGCTCTGCAGTCTATTCAAATTGGGGGACGGAATTTAAAGCTCGGATACGCAGCTCTGGGTAGCGGGGGCTGCGCGGAGCGTACGGTTTTCCTTTGCAGCAATGTGCTCTCACAGCTCAATGTCATCTCGTGCCTTTGTTGTGATGAATTCGAGCCGGACGCTATAACAATAACTTCTTTGCTAAAAACCTCCGGGCAGTTTGCTTTAGGTTGTTTTCTAGTGATTAAAAAATAGCGCTTTTTGATGCGGTGTGAAGCTTAATTTTGAATTCTTCTGGTCTGGAGTTTAAAATTACTAATTGTCACGTGTGAACCTGAACTCTAGATTACTTGTCGTGTAAGCAAATGATAAGCTGAGACTCTAAATAATTCCGAAGCAAAAAGTAGCTTACTAACATTCACTGCTTCAATACAACAAATAGAAGGAAGAAAAAGAAGTTTAAGCTGCTGAAATATTTTGGGCATGGTCACATCTTCAAATGAGTGTAGAATATCTTGTATATCTAAGCCTGGACACATGTAAAATTATATTAAGAATTATAGTAATAGAAGCTCTATTACTAAGTAACAATAGCAGTGATCTTTGTAAGGCACCTACAAAGCGAAGCGAGAGTAATTAATGCCAAGTATCTGAAGTACTTAAATCACAACAAAAATCAAAATAACTAGGAAAATAATAATACAGGATAACTTCATTTTTTTTATTTCATAGCTATCCAATATGCCAAATACAGGAGGGGCTTTGTGAGCCTGGGCACACGATTGCTTGCAGGAGCTGCAAACTCTGTTAGAGAATGCACGCTGTTTGCCTGCTGTCACCCAGAGTCTTACTCGGCTGGAATGCCACCGAGTTCCTTGCTGTCCTCATCCCACTAGGAAGTACATTTGCTATTGCTTGTTGGAATCAGGATCTGATCCTACAGACAATTATTCTCATAATAATATATCTATTTTAATGGATTCTGGTTTGAACATTAGTTAGACCAAATTTAGTTGCCAGCAAATTGAATCTTGTGCTAGCACTGCTTGAAGTCTGTCCAGTTTTGAGTTATCTTTCACTTAAGGGAAAAAAGAATACAAAAAAGCAACAGTTTTGTCCTTTTAATCCTTGCATGCACTTCTCATGCTGGATAATATGATGTGCATCAATATTAATAAACTGCATATTTGTGTAGACAAACCACTCTGTGTTGAAGTAGATGTTAACTTGGGTATCTGAAGCTTAGTGTCAGTACATCTTTGTGCCCCTCCTTCCCGCTGCACCTTTTGTCTGCCCTAATTGCTTCCTTTAAAAACTTTTTCTCACTCTGTGATTTTTATCATTGAGTGATGTAGTGGGGCATGGATCTGATTAGGGCATCGTGTCATTGCAGTGGTTATAATAATCCAGATGGTGATATGAATACTATTAATAACAGTCGTATAATTATTATATTACCACCAATAGAAGCAGTAATAATCATCATGTTGTTTTTCCTACTAAGAGTGCTCGTGGCCGTGGGTGTGAAGCCTCCTTATTCCAAACTCGTATGGGAAGTCACTAGAAGTTTTCATCAACTAAGTTTTGAGGATGGATGTATTTATTTAGATTTCGATATTTTAAGGAAGTAATCACATTTGTGTTGCTGTTTTAGAACTAACAGTACGAATTTCAGCGTGGCCATGAAAAATCTAACTCATTGTTTCGCATTACCATATATATTGGCCTAGACATATATGTGTGAGGTTTCTTGTTTGTTTTGGGTTTTGTTTTGCTGTCAAGGAAATTATAGCAACGCATTTTTATTTCCTTTGTCTCCGTGTCAGTGTGGGATGTGCTCAGGTCAAACGTTGAACTCCATTTTATATCATAAATACATTTTAGATTAGGACATAGTTTTTTGCATATGTAAGCACGATTAATAGGAGGTATTCCAGTCTCTCTTCAGCTTGAGAATAGTTGTTGACACTTCATTAAGGAATATCTAGGATATTTTAAACCTAGATCGGCTCAGTGACCCAGTTTTCAACACAGCCTTGCAAACTCTTGCGTGGGTGCAATGCTGGGGAGGGTGATGTGCAGTGTGGCAAGTCGCAGTGAGCAGGCAGGGCTGCCTGGGGAGCCTTCTAGCAGGCTTTGAGCACCAAAGGCAGCATCTTGTTGACTGCTAATTGGAATTGTTCCTCCCTACGTGGGGACAGACAGGGCAATGGGCAGGCGTAGCACAGAACAGAGGCTGAAAATAGTATGGGCTGTGTCTGGGAAGGGTAAAATAGCGATGGAATTCCTGTGTTAAGCTTTATTTCAGTCCTGTTGGCCAGATTTCACCAGCTTAAAGCTCCACGGAACACCCTGGGAAAGGTTGGGTCCTGGTACTTCCCAGCCCCAAGCCAAAGAGGGATGATGGGAAAGGAGGAGTGGGGATGGAAGGGCATGGCAGACACAATGGTTGAGAAACCTGGGATAAACTTAGCTTAGATTCATTTGGTTTGAAGCTCCTGCCGGTGATCTTCCAGCAAACGGGTGCTGGAGTAGAGGAAACTAGACCCAAAGCACCCATCAGTAAAAAAGAAGGAAGCGTGCTCTGCGTTAAAACTGCTCTGCTTCATTCACTTGTACGCTCTGCTCAGGAGGAAGAAAAAACATTTCATTTTTGTAGCAATGATTTACTCTCAGAGGGTCAGAGTTCAAATTTCATTTAAGTAAGACACCAAAACATTGTATATTTCTCTTAATTTTGTGGGCCCTTAATAATTTGCAAACTGGACTTAATGTTTTTTAAGAACAGAGTTTCTCAGGGTATTCTCTGTACCTTCTTATGCTGGCAGGAGATACCGTGAGAACTCTTTCTTGTATTAATTTGGCATTTTTCTTTGAAGCAGATTTCTGTGAGTGGGAGAAGGAAGGTGAAATTTAGATACTTGAGAATTTTTTGGCTCTCCGTCTATTTATTCCCCAGATAGATAATATTTTGGTGATATCGTTGAGATTTTACTTCTTTGAAGTTCTCTTGCCTGCCTTTACTAACTCCCGTTTAAAAATAAACCTCCTGGCTTTAAAACAAATGTGGTCTTAGGTGGCACCTGTAAATATAGATCTTCTCAAATCGCATTCAAGTCCATTGATGCATAGAAGGCAATGGATGTCAGTCATCAAGGATATCCAGCATACGGCAAGGCCAGTGCTTCTTTCTGACGAGAGGCTGAGCTCCTGGTGATGGTGTTCTTCTTGTCTCAAGCTCTTGTTTCCTCAGAGGGAAGGAGTTGAGGTTGAGAGATGAGATGTAAAGAGGTCTCCCTCATTCTATGTTACAGCTCACTTACACTCCCCTCGCATCATCTGTTATTCACATCCTTACTCTTTTGCTGGAATTAAGTAAGCACTTTTCAGTCTGCCATATTCTGTGGGTTTAGATAAAGTATGGATCGAATTCCCAAAGGTGGGATCCCTCTCAATAAATAAATAAAAAATCCTGCACATAGCATTTAGTATGAAGGAGAAATATCAGCAGTGAAAAAAGTGTGTTTTACAGCTTCATAAATATCTATTCCCAAGGAAATTAATTCCCAGTGGCAAAATATGTAAGGAGGTTCATTTGTTTGTCACGGTGTCAGATTTGTTCCCAAACTGAAGGATTTCTCGTGTACTTAGCAAAGGAGTGAAGTCTGGTTATGGCTAATGATCTCTTGTTTAATTAAGCTTTTCTATACCTGTGGAGGTCAAGTACTGTCTTCATTTTACATACAGGTAAACTACTGCATTAAGAGGTAATTTCTTTTCCCCAAGCAGAACACACAAGCTAAGGGCAAGACTCCTCATCAGGAGATTTTCAAATGTTGGGTGTATGATGGCTGGTTTGCACCGTCTCTAGGTCAGATGAGTTTCCCCTGTGGAGGACCATGTGCTCGTAGGCAATGGGCTTGGATCCCAGCTGCATATTTTTGGGACCTTTCTCTGAGCAATACTGTTTATAGAGTTCTCCTAAGTCAGCTTCAGAGATGGGATGTGCAGACCAATGGTGATGGAGCAGGGAGGAAATTCTCAAGTCACCTTTGTTCCACCCAGGGAAAACCTTTATTTCTCCTAACAGAGTTAACAATCCCACTTGCAATTTAGAAGGAGATCCTTGAGGCTCTCAGGTCTTCAGCCTCTGCTGTGATCTACGTTGTGTGTTTACATGCTAGGTATGAACAGCAGGATAAGCGTGTGTTCATTAGGAGGTGCTTTATTTTTATTTTTTAAAGGGTTATCCACCATGTACTAACTTTTTCCAGGAGAAAAGTAGCCACCTTCAGTCACGCTGCTTTGAGCAGTTGCAGTGTTCCCATTCAGCAAGATGCTGCAAAGCAGTGCTAGCAGGCTTGCTATGCCAGGTTAATGCAGAAGATATGGTAATGAGTGTGAGCTTCTCAGGTGAAAGGTCCCCTTGAATTCAGTGCTAGTTGTCACATTACCATCTGCAAGAACAGAATTATCTCTTTTTTTCCCCCCCTCTCCTGCCTAGTCTACTACACAAAAATAATTTTTGTTAGAAAGCCTGCATAATAATGTATTGAAACAGTACTAAAATTATTGGAAGTATTTGACATTAACTTCTTATTTTTTTGCCTTTGATACCAGTATTTTTTGTAGGCTTCGTATACACGCTGCACTAATTACTGTACCAAATAATCCCATGCCATCAAATAGACTAACACATTAGCTATTTTCCTCTCACGGTCTCTTCATGCTTTCTTTCTCTGTGAGTCACATCAGTGGTAAATCCAAGTTTATTAGAGCTGGGGAAAAATTGTCATATGCTACGTGCAAAACCAGCTACTGCACTTCAAAGTTTTGGTTGAAGTAATAATATCAAAGGATCTCTGTCATAAGGGAATCTTTCCCTCACATTCCCGCGCTATATGCTATTGAAAGGCTTCAGCAAGTGAAGCAGAGAAAACCCAAAGTGCCAGTTTACTACTGGTAAAAAGAAAAGTAGTAAAGCAGCGGTAGAGATGAACCAGAACCAAATGAGTCTTTCCTGTGGGTATGCCTCATGTGTATCTGCATGTGCATGCTTTGCTTTCTCTTCCTCCTTTCCAATAATGGTGTTGAAAAACAAAAGGTGCTCTAATTAATCTTCTCTAATCAACGTCCCACATCAACAACAGAAAACATCTCAAACCTTTCTTACCAGTAGGTTTGGGTTATTTCTTACGTTGACATTTGTCCTTTAAAAAAGAATTGAGTAAAACTCTGCTGCTTATTTATTTATTTTGCAGAAGTTTCAGACAAATAAATTCATTAGCTTTGTTCTTCAGGGTTAGACGTTTTAATCTGGGAGAGCAGGGGATGGGTAATTTGAATTACTTTTTTTTTTTTTTCCTCTAAAGAAAATGTTTCTTCACAAATGGCCATTGCTTTTTTTTTTTTCCTCTCTCTTTTTCCTTAGTCAATAAATCATGGGAGGCCCCAACCTAGTAAACCTGCCTGGAACTGATGCTTTATAAGCACTTTAGAGTAGTAATTAATCACTGTGCCACTCTTCTACGCGGAACATAAGTAATAGGGAGTGCAGCAGGTAATGTTTTCTACAACAAGATAATGGCAGAGCAGGGCTGGGGGCTGCATTGGTGTTCCTTTGCCAGCCCAAGGGCTACGGGGAGACTCACATCCAAGCGTCACCCTGAGGAGCACCACAGGTATTTTCTGGGGGTTCTTCTGAAGCATAAAGCGTGGAACGGTCCAACCATGTGGCTTGTGGGTAGATCTCCTGCCATTTCCCGTTGCCATCTAATGGCCTGTTGACTACCAGCACTCCTCTTCTATATTTTTGCTCTGCTTTGGTTTCACTAGAGAAAGGGCTGGAGCAGGTTTCTGCTCAAAGCCTCCATTCCATAGATATGCCTATAGGTGTGAATGTTTGCAGAGTGCTTGACTGAGGAATTCTTCCTTGGTGATAATTATCTACCTAGACTAGGAAAGAACAGGAATACTTGTAATTTCTCCTCCGAAGTGAGTAGATTTAATCACATCTTTCTTTTGTTTATTTGATATTTGCGTGTTTTGTTTTCTTTGCTGTAAACAGGCTAGTTGTGAACTGCAGAGGGAAAATGCAAATATTTGTAGAATAATTTACCGAAGTTGAAATATGTCTTAAGACAACTGCTAGCCCCAGTCAATAACAATATTATCGCCTTTCGGTGTGTCTCCAGTAAAACTGCACCTTTTACCAATATCTGGTTTGATTTAATACTGGAAGCAGGAATGCAGCTATTCTTTATGGTATATTTTTGCATGGAACAATATAGAGAAAGTAGCTCTTGACAAGTCACATTTTTCCACACAGTGATCTCTTGTTAGAGACCTATGAGACTCCTGTAATTTCCTCCCCATTACTTTCAATGAATTCCATGCACGTGAAAGAGAAAATGGACAGCGGAGCCTGAGTTCCTGTATCACCCGCTGCCTCGATACGACAGGGATGGAGACTTACCGTGGGATTCTTTACATTGCTTTTCTGCTATACATTAGCTTTAATCTTTCACTGAGCAAAATACAGTCATTTTTAACAAAAATAATGGGAGCTATTCCTTTGGACACTCCATGGTATGGCTCAGATTTACCTTTCGGTATGGTGATGTAAAATGCTGAGATCAGAGAAGTTACACCAATGTAAAACAGGTGTGCATATGCACGTATATATATGTATATATATGAAGAAAAACATATATTTCCTTTCATTTAACAAACATATATAATTCAGACCATAACCTCTTCAAAAATATGCCTTTATTGACTTTTATTTGCTGCTTCCATTAGGGTTTTCACTAGTGTTGTTGCCATATCTAAAGGTAAAAGGCTGTTGTACCTATAAAGAAGATGACATGGGAACCGACCTTAACGTTTGTATAAAAATAAGTCTGACCAGCCAGACAGCATGATATTCAGGCACTGGAACTTCACAACAAACATCTCTTCTGCTTAAGAAATGCAAGCGACCACAGTACACGCATCCATTTCATGCGAATCACATGCACGGCTTTAGCTCTGACCTAGAATGAATTAACTTCTATTCCCAAAGCTATATATACAATGTTAAGTTATCTAGGGTTAATTTGCTGGAAAAAGGATTAGAACCAAGTTAAGTTTGTGTGTCTCTGAGAATTAAGGTTTTGTCTCCGTTGTTTATACATAGGCATCGGAAGAAATCTGGTAGCAACAGGGCATGTGGAGGAAGAGGGAAAGGGTTACAGCCTCGAGTTTCCTGAGAAGCACAGCTTGCAGTTCTGCTGCAGAGTAGGTTTCTCCATCTGGCAAGCCTCCTGGGATGCCAGACTGGAGCAACCAGTGTGCAGAGCTGCCCAGGGGACCCCTTCCCGGCCAGCCCCGCGCTGGTGCCAGCGCTCTTACTCCTACCCACCGGGTTCTGCTCTGCGCCCTGGGCTGCTGTGTGCAGCACACGCACGCGGGGTGCTGGCTGCAGGCTCTGGGGCAGTGCCAGGGTGGGATACTGCAGCGCTCCCAGCAGCGCGGGCTCAGGGGTGAGCAAGCCCCAGAAAACACAGTAGGGAGCTGAAGGAACTGTCCCAGTGACAAAGGGAGCCTAAATCAGGATACGGGAAACAGCGGAATGTGCTTTTTGCGTTGCAGTGAAACGTTACTAAGCTGTGAATTTTTAGTCACCAGCCTTTTCCCTCTTCCACCTCACTCCCCAAATAGAGCTTCCAGTGATATTAGAGGGAAGGAAGTCTGCTCACAAATATTTCTGCATCTAGAAAAGGCAAGCTTGAGGAAACTCCGTTGTCTGTGAAGGAGTTGTGTGTCGTATCTGGAGATTGCAGCATGTTGCACGGTGTAAAACAGCCCTCCTTCCTGCCCCAACTGCAAAGGAGCCTTGTAGCTTTGCTGATAATGCTTCCATAGAGTGTGTGTGTGTGTGTTCTCTGAGGCATTCATTTGGCTGGCACATTGGAAAATGGTTAACACAGTGAATGTGGGGTGTCATTTTTGTAGTGGAGAATGTGTGCCAGAAGAATTCAACTGTAACCACTAAATATTTGCTTTAAAATAATTTTAACCATCTGGACTCCTTTTTTTTTTCTTCTTCTTATTCTTCTTTTGAGGTGGGGTGAGAAAGGAGCATTTTAATGGGAATGATTTGTGGTTGCAAAATGAATTTGGTTAATTTGGTTACCACCCCCATTTATATGATGGCTACAAATAGTCCCTCACATCTGAAGTTTTAAAGAAGCAGCAGATTTTTCCCTCTTGAGCTTCAGAAGCTGGAAACAAACTTACAAAAGACAATAAATTGTTCTTGATGGAATAAATAGTTTGTGGGGTTGCTATTGTTCCTCTTGACAATACACTAACATGTGCTAATAGGGGAAGAATTGAGGAGCTTGCATAGCATCATCCCTTCTGCCAGGATGAATTTTTCCACTGGAGTTGCAGTCAGGTTCCTGCTTGTGGGGCAGGAGCACAGCATAGGGCTGTGAATGGGCACCTGCTGAGCATCGCAGCCCCAAGGAATCCAGAGCGTAACCCACAAAACACCTTCGATGGTACAGCTTGGCTAAGAGATGCAGAGAGAAGCTGCCTGGCTGCTCTCCCCTCGGCCTGAATCAGGGTGCTATCAGGATGCTTGCTACAAGCAGCATTAGGATAAAAGTTTTTCATTTCTCTTGTACTTAATTTTGTTGTCGTTGCTTTGTTTGTTCATACTTAAAACCATCCACTTTGTTGGCTTGTATGCGGAGCCCGGTGACATATATTTTGGTTCTGCATCCAGTGAATAAATATCGCTGGTAGATGTATAAGTACCTGTGTTCTCTGTCTTCCCTGAGCGCATAGAATGAGCTTGTAATGTATCCTGCTATAAATACATCTGTCGCAAGATTTTTATACTACTTTGAAGCGTCCAATCCTGAACATCTACCTTTGCATTTTACCTTGATGATATATAAGTAATCGCACTCAGGAGATAAAATAAACTGAGGGAAAATAGGTCAACTTGCATGTAGCGCTCATGCTTTGGTTGCTCTCAGATACTTCTCTGTTTTCTCATGTGCTGCAGCACAGGCTTCACCCAACTCATTGTACGTCAGGAAGAATTTAGTATCGTTTCATTTAAAATAGGCAGGCTTTATATGGAGAGTAAATGTGTAGCCACAAGGTAAAATTAAAAAAATATATTAGTCTCATCATTAAAAAAAGCCTTTAAAGTTTCCATTATCCATTATGTCAGGTAGCAAATATCTTCTCAATGTATCTCCAGACATTAAATCTGTCAAGAGGCATGCAGTAAAATAAATGTCTGGGATACCTTCATAAACAAAAATCTTATTTCCATAATTCATACAGCTGGCTGGCATTTATTGGCACGTCAGGTGCAATGGGGACATTTCAGGAACATTAACATGTACAGCATCATTTGTCAACAAAGCAACAATGTAAGCAAATCGTTCAGAACTCATACAGATTTACGGCTTTCTCTGCCAGCTGCTAATTACGGTGTGCTCTGCCTATTTGGTATGGTCTTTTTTATTGGAAAATGACAAAGGGGTTATGGTATCCCAGTTTGGAATATAGATGCGCTTTTAGTAATAATATGAGTGGTAATATGACTGCACAGCCTGGAGTTTTGATCTAGTTGCACTAGTCTTATAATTGACCGGCTTTGATTGATGAAGGACAAAGAGAAATTCACAGAGAGATTTACTTACTGCTCTAAGTAACCTCTGCAAACAAAGAAAAAGCTAAATATCAGAGTGCAAGGAGAAGTATCTTTGTTTTAATATATCTTTTTTTCCCAGTAAACGTGTCAGGGAAAATTTCCTCCTCGCTGAAAACCTGATCTGTGCATTGAGCAATGTTTTGTAGCCCTGCGTGTTGCAAACACCCTTCGAGTGCTGCTGATCCACGTTGAAAAATAAGAATTTCACTTTCAGCATCTTAAACCATGCAAAGGTTAAATAAAAGCTGGCAACAGCAAGTGCAAGGACCAAAATATGTGTTAATGATCTGCTTTCAGCAATCCCTCTGTCTGTCTGTCTGCAGTTCTCTCCTTCCTCGTTGTTTTGAGGGTGTGTTTTTTTCCAAGATAGAAAGACACTTCCACTTCTTATTTTCAGACTTTGCCCAGTTTGCATTTCAATTTCATGAGAATATACTTAGTAGAGCTTTATGCTTCAGATCTATAAATTAAATACGCTTTCTTAACTATTATACCTGTTATTCAGTCTATTATTATACCTGTTATTCGTATTATATAAAAGGATCCTATTAGCTAACTGCATATTTAAGCACCTAATAAAATTCCTTATTCAGTTCTTTTTCTTAGTTTCAGTTCATGAACAGTAACTGCTATTCTGAGTTAAGATCTTGACCGTTTAATTTTTAAGGGGGGGGGGGGGGGGGAAGTAATTAGACCATATTATGGATTAATCCCTTGCCAATTTTCATTTTTTAAATCAAAGTAATTTTAGACTTGGGAACTACATAATTTTATGCAAAGAAAGCGTGTTTTGCCAACCTTATTAAAATCTTTGAGGACCATATTTCTATAGACTTCCAAAAATTATTCCACAAAAATGTGTGGGTGCACCCATCTGTACACATGAATGGGCACTTAGGGCCATAATTACCCAGTTTTGCATGTGTAAATGTAGGTGTTTAAGCCCAAATTAGCTGACCCACAGAATTCTGCTCATGTGCAAGCTGGTTAGCAATATTTCCTTGAATTCCCGTGTATAAGTTAAAATTCTCAAATGTTTTTAAGGACAGCAATAACATTTCTGTAAATATCTGAGATTTCTTAACTCTTTAAAAAAGTTACTGATGTAGCAGTAAAATGAGATGTAGTTCAGTGCCTGTGTTTGAGTGCTATTTTTGCTGTCACAACTGTATGAGTCTTTCGAGGCAATAAACTATTGGATCTGACTCCGGAGCCATTACTGCCTGCCACTGCTTCTCCAGAAGCAAAATGCACGTGTTCTTAAAGGGAAAACTACTCAACAGGATTATAAATATTGACCATCAGTCTGAGCCTGTGTGAGCAATCAGAGCCGTTGCCGAATAGGACTTATTTTGTATCAAAAGCAATTTACCCATCTGGAAGAACAAAGATATTCGCAAATGTTTAAGTGGGTGACTTCTCACAGATGCTTAATGAAAGTTAAATACCAAACTCCTACTGGAGTGGCTGGCCTAGAATTTTCAAAGTGGGGGAAAAGAAAATGTGGAAGGCCCGTTGGCTTCCTGCTCCCTACATGCGGATGCTCGCACCCATCACTTTGGCAGTATACTGGGACAGAGCAGCATTGCAAAGCTTCCTCAATGAGCCGAATCACCTCTGTGCTAAGCGTTTGACTGTTCTGGGAGAGCAGACTGTTTGTGAACGGGTGAGCCTCAGCACAGCTTGGCTGGGCTGAAGGATGAGGTGAAAAGGGATGGGGCGCTTAGGGTGGTGGGCACAATGCTGGCAGTTGTTGCGGTGGAGAGGGCTGGGGTATGACGTTCCTGAATGGGGCAGTAAGTTGTGTATGCTAGAGGAGTGTAGGGATAATGAGGAAGTAAGTATCTAATAACAAAGCTGAAAAAAAAGAATGTGGTGACACCTGGAATTCACACAATTATCCCTAAAATAGAACCGAAATGCAACAATGCTACTGAGAGTCCTGGTAGACCAAGGCATGTTCACGGAAGATTAACTTTATACTGTCATTTATGATTGCTTGGATTTACTTTATTTGTGACCTTTTCATGGGTGTTCGTGTTTCTGTACATTTGAAGAGGAAGTTTAGGCATTCCTTGATCCCTAGAGATTGCTTTTTCTTCCTGGTCCCTTTGATTCCGCTTGCCTAATAATAATGGGCATTATCTTATATCCATATTTAATTTTATTATGTCACTGGTATTGCAAGAAAAGGATGTTCTTTTCAAATATTGTAATGCATTTAGTATTTCACCAGTCATCAGTTAAATCAATTTTTCCCTTTATTGGATCTGAATTATAAATCAACTAGTCATTGTATGGGATACTGTATATGAATGTACAGTATATCATTATGATGTATCCTATAATAATGTCTCTTAGACATGAAAACTAAAGATGGTGGTTTAAAGTGCTGAGAGAGAAAAAATTGGAAACATCTGTTAGTAGGAAGTAGAGAAGACTTTTCATTAAAGTTTGTCAAGTGTATTTGATTGGAAGAACACACTGGGCTGTATTCTGCCAGCCCTTACATCCATTCCTTCTCCCTAGCATGCAGGAAGTTATTTCTGTCTCTGGTAGCAAACCTCACAATATCAGAGCCACTGAAAAGCCAGATCTCTGCTTTGGGTAAGGCACAGCACAGCAGCTCAAGGTATGTGAGGTCTGGACAGAGTAAAGGACTCACAAGTGTTATGGAAAAGAAGATGCAGCTTATTATAATGCAGCCTGTGTCTTAATCTTCATTTATGGAGGGGTAACAAAAGCTGTGCGCTTCTACTGAGCGTGTCAGCAAGTTGGCGCGGAAGAGGTGTGGGGCAGTTTGTGGTAAGACCTCCTCTTTCCACTTAACCATGGCCTTCAAGAAGTAGTCTGAAAAACAGAAATGGAGCGGAAAAAAAAAGAAAAGAAATACTTTGAAAAGGTGAAAGACAAAGCATTGGATATTTGGAGGCATCTGTTTAGCAGTTTTTACTGACAAAAGATAAAACTTTGGAGGTGGTGTGTCTTAGCATTGCTGCAGTGGAATACGTCTAAGTTGATGGGGCTCACCTCCTCCATGGATCCTTTCTGTGTATTCCCAGAGGCGTATATGCTTTTTGCTTTCATGGTGTTTTTAACTTTCTCCCCACTCAGGCCCATGGAAATGCCTCCCGCATCCCTTGCAGGAGCATTGCACGACATACAACGCCGCAGTGCATCTTGCTTCTGCCTCGCTATGGAGGTGGAACGGCTTAAAAGCCAATATCTTGCCTCACGTTGGCAATCTTTTCCCATTTTGTTCAGTGCTGAGCTGTCCTTGAGCCCCGCTGTTTCCACAATGCTACCCAGAACTCTAAAATAATCTGTTGCAGTCGCAGGGCACCCCTGAGTCTATAGAAAACAGAATATTGCTTATTGATTGGGTCTGGCCTGTCGTGTAATCAATGGAGAACAAACTGATACAAATAAAATGAATCAATTGGAAGCTGGCTGCGGGCCCCAATGAGTCATGTGAAGTAGGTTTCTGATATCCTTTATCATCACGCACAGCCAGCGAAACAAGAGTGCTACTGTCTTCTGCTGGCGCAGAGTGTTACCTCGGGCTATTCTGAAAAGTGCTTTTTTCTTATTTTTAGACCTGAATCAGCCCATGCTAGCAAATGTATTCTTGTGAATACAGATACCACTTTGTTGCAATGCCCATGGGAAGGCGGTGGTGTAACCTGTTTGGATGCAGCTGCAGACCACCTGTAGAGAAAGTCAAATTAGGGAGAGACCCCACTGTTCTTTGCATTAATGCTTTTTGTGTTGCAGCTCCGCTCCCTCCCCCTCCGACGTATCTTTCTCAACTGGGGAGATGGAGAGCACATTTTAAGACCTTCTGTCCCTTTAAGGCATGTTGTGATTGAAAGAAGATTTGAAAGACTGTAAAAAGTCCCCAGTCACCAGTGAGCGATGGCCTGATGGGAGCCGTGGGGAGGATTGCACCTCGTGGTCCTCTCCCAGATTTGGGGCTGTTAGTCTGGAGGTGTTGGGTTGGGGTGTTGTTTGTGTCCATTCCTTGCTCTCAAAGGGCACATTCAAGTCTCCCTCACGTAGTCTGCGTTTTTAGAAGAATCTTCGAATTTTGAGTGAAAAAGTGGTTGTCAAGAGCTAAAGCCCTAACTTAGTGCTGTCGTTCCATTGTTTCGAAATAAAAGACCAGGCAGACAAAAGAAAGTGGAACAGCACAAAGTGAAGTGCCTGCACGCAGGAAAATAGGCATGGTCTCACCCATCCTACTCAGCGCTACAGGAATTCCCTTTACGTGCAAACCAAGGCTCAGAACAGACGAGTAGTTCAGCACATGAACTGACTGTTTCTGGGTGTCATACCTCTGGCATGAGATGCAGTTTAAGTGGGTTCTCCTGTTATCTTGGTCACAACTGCTCCTGGTATTTGTAGCTGCTCAGTAGATCAAGCTTATTTTTTTTGTTTTCTCCTTGCTTACCAGGTAGCATTTTGTTGCATGATAATGCAGTATTCTACCTTATGTCGCATAAAAACTGTCTGCACTGAAAGTATCATGGGAATACTTCTCTCCACCCCATTTCTTCACAGATGAATCCAACTGCTTCACTAATCATTGATGTACTAGTTAACACAGACAGAATTTGTAGATGGAGGCAATGTCATAAAGCGCTCCCTCATTTCAAATTCCTTCCTCTCAGTGGTATCAATGTTCGCTGCAAAGACACCGATGATACTGAATTTAATTGGTATTTATGCACGGGGTCATGTGTGCTCTCCAAGAAGTTTCTGTGTAACTTTTCCCTAATTGAAATTAGATTGAAGTGTTGCTGTGTACACTGCGACTTAATGGTGACAACGTTGAGCCAGCTTCGAAGCTCAGATGCATGGCACGCATCCCAAGAAATCTGCTATGATGCTCCCACATACATCTATGCATATTTTTATGGTACAAGAGACATAAGGTGTGGAAAAGGAGCAGTCTCTTTAAGGGGGATGTGGCAACCCTATCTGCCAGTCATCTTGCCTCTGCTGTTCTATTCCTTTTGCAGCCATTCTGCCTTTCCTGTATCTATAACATCCTTACATACATGCCTACTGTCTGTGCGGCAATTAAAATCCATGGCAAGGTGAGAGGCCAAAGGATTAATGGAGTGGTAGCCGCAGTCCTTTGTGGAAACAGCTTTTATCTAGCTTGGGAATGGATGGCCGCCATCCAATGCAGGACCCGGTGCTGCCGTGGGTTATCTGCAACCTCGCTGCAGAATACCTGCAGCTGGATTGCACTGTGTGCCATGCACAGGCAGCGAGCGTGTGGCCAGCTTCTCCCTGCAAGAAGTGTGTTGGCTGGGAGCCGAATTTACAGCAGTTCATAGAATGGCACTGTGTATTAACCAGTGTCCTTGAACGTTTTTCGTACGCCTCTAAGTAACTCTTCAAGCAGCATTGGTTCTCCTTGCAAAAATCATTAAACTTTTGAAGGAAGAAGTAGTAGTCTCGGTCACAGTGCTTTAAGTACCAGTGGATAATTAGAGACGTGGGTAAATTAAGTATATTTCAGGTATAATAGGAAAGTTGAGGAAATTCTCCAAATATTAGCAAAGCTCCAAAATCTAAGTACTTTGTGTTGCGTGCTGTTTTAATGACTACGATTTAAAAATGTGCATAATTCCAAGGAGATCACATGTTTCACATAATAAAAACTACTGTGACATAAAATATATATTTTTCCTTAAAAAGTACTTGTAATATCAAAAGGACTGTGAAGTATTAGCCATTTAATACAAAATTATCTTTTCTTGCAGATGATTACATTTTCATTTTAATTGCTCACATTTCCCGTTCTGATCTCAATGTTTTATAGTAGACAAGACATGCCACAAAGAAAAAAAAAAAAAGAAAAAGATTTTATTTGTTAGTTAACAGTCTTCAGAAGTCCTAATTTGGCCAATGTGTTCTGCTGCAAAGTCTTGGAATGCTGTCTTGCAGTTTCAAAAGTGATCTTATTTGGCTTCCCAGAAACTATTATGCCTGGAGGATGCCACGAGAACAAGGGCTGCCTTGTTAACAAGTAGAAAACTCTCAAAAACAAGATAGGATCCTGATATAAATCATAATTTAGATGCACAGTGCTGTGTTCACAACCACAGTAATGTAATTCATTTACATCTAGTTATTACTTATCTCCACCCGAACTACTAAGTTCAGGAATGCAGCTGCCTTGTGCCTTGTGACTTGTGGGGGTTAGGGAGAATGACATCACCGAATTTAAACACATTACCATGCTGACATAGTGGCACCTTGTTTTCCCTTCCGCGGATAGAGCGGGGATTGTGTGCTACCCCCCATTCTTCCAAAGAATACCTTTTTTTCCCCTTTCAAGCAGCTGCTATATGAAGGGTTGCAAATGTCACTTCAACTAATGATGAATGATGCTTGACCCCTGGACCTGTTACTATGAATTTTATGCAATGCTAAATTAATATGAAAGATCTCTGCTAGAAGACTTCAGCTATTATGCATGCGGCATAAATGATATGTTAAACAATCCAAATTTTCTCTCATAACCGTGGTAAAACTCAGTGCCGCTGTAACGTTTTGATGTGTATTTCCACTCAAGATTAGGATCTTTTCATTCTAAAAATATTTTTGGTAAGCAGACCAGTTTGCGAAAAAAACATTGTCAAAAGGGCAACTGGCCCACATGTCTTTGTAGCTGGCGTTTGAATATAATTAATTATGTAAAGCAATAGTTAGTGGGAGCTTAACAATTAGTAGAATCTGTCAAATAGTCACACGGAAATTACTAACTAATTGAACTACTGGTCTTTTATTGTTGCAGGAAGCAGTGCGCGGTGTCGTTCTTTTATCTGGGAACTTTGTTATTATCGCACATCCCATTTTTTGAGCAATATATGCCTCCTCGTAGACTAATACATAAATAACTCTCCCAGTAATGTCACAGTGTGCAACAGCGTTTGAAATAAAAACACCTGTTTTAATTAGTATTCAGATTGGCGCGGTTAAAAAATGATAATCCTCTCGCAGTTGCATGACATTTTTAAAGCTTTGAATTTCCATCTGTATCTTATATTATGATGTTTCAGGATTGTCGTGAGTTAATTATGTTAACTTTGGAAACATTGCTTGCATTTAGAATGAAAAACTTCAGCTTGAATAGCCAGGAAAGCAGATGCTATCTTTCTTGTCAACCGCTTTGTTGTGCGTTGCCTTGAAACTTTTTATAAGATACTGCATCCAAAAGGAAGTATAAATCTCCATTTATTTGAAACGGCGCCCTAATCTAATCAATATTTTAATATATTACTTGTGGGAGGGCCCTACGTGCATCTCAAAGTCATGAAAATCTCTTCTTTTTATTTAGAATTGTCATGTTATTATGAGTCTGTTTGCAAGACTAATTTGAAAAACAGGAAAAAAATCCATGCATTATAAAGTATTAAAATTGCATCAAAGCATACATTTTTCTCTCATGAAATAGATACGCCTGCAGTTTTAGGTAGGGGAAAAGAAAAAAAAGGAACTGAGAATATTAGAATTAGAACACACAGGGAGATTATCATCTCCATAAGAGAACGATAGGCAGCAATATGAAGTCAGTGTATCCAGTCTGCAGTGTATCCAGTCTAGGATCCCCAAACCCAACCCACCATGCCCAGTGACCACATCTGGTGGTCACATCTGACCACATCTGGTCACTGGGCATGGTGGGTTGGGTTTGGGGATCCTAGAGGTCTTTTCCAACCTTAATGATTCTGTGACTGTATGATGGAAAAGGGGGATAGATGTATGTTCTGAAGTCCTTGCTGACTTGAACCTTCAGACTTCTGGTTAAGAGGACTTCAGTGACTGCAATGCTCAACTGCCTCTGTGTGCGTAGCTCTTAGTTCCACCTGTTTTGCAATCCGATGTGTTTCATGAGCAGTTTTGCTCATAAACTTAGATTTTTCAATGATTTTAAAGAGTAATATGCATCTGATGACGACTACTTGCACTGCTGTAAAAATGTGGGGCTCTGCAAGCAGAAGCTGCAATGCACAGCATGCCCTCGCCTGGAGCATGACAGCTTTCAGCATCAGATCCTTGCTGGTGCAGAGAGGATGTAGCTCTGGAAACACTGGTTGATTTCCTCCCCCCAAAATTGCACCTCCTGAGAATCTTCCCCATTCAGGGTGATTCTCAAAATGCATCGAAATACGTGAAAATGTGTGTCATTATTAGCACTATTACTATCAAAGGACATTTCGTTAACATTTGAAAGCCCTTCAGTGCACTTGAAGATATATTTGTTTTACCAACTTACATAATCCCCTCCTGTTTAAAGTTTTGTTTTAAACACATGCAATTATCATCTCATATGCCCTGATTCAGTAAGCACTTAGAAGCATTCCTATCTTTAACAGCATAGCTAGTCCTGCTAATATCCAGGGAATGGAATTAGAGCTTCAGATATTAGCAAAAAGTAATGCAAATGTGACTTAAGAAACGTGGTTTTGAAGTAAGTTGACTGAGGATTTTTTATTTCTCTGACTGACTGCGAAAGTTTGACACGCACACACACGCACAAAAATCAAAGCAAGTATTACTGATATTAGTAATTATTAAGAAACTATATGAAGTTGAATATTTTAGGCTGGTAGCAAGAAGGAATTAGGCACTGAAATAACCTTCCAGTTAGCAGAGGGAAATAAAACCCAAATAGCTCTTAGGAGCCATCAGCAGCAGAGGCAGCAATGTGGCTGCCTGCGGAATGGAGCTCCCAAAGTCGATAGCCCAGGAAGCCTGTGCGATATTGTGTTTCTCTCTGCATGCATTTCATGATCCCCATCGTAGCGTGGTGGTGGTTTGGTGCTATTTTTCCTTCGAGTCTCAAGCTTTCTTTAGTACTCAAAATCATCATCATTTACTCATTACATAAATTTATTATTGGTTATATCTAATGTTGTATATGGGCATCTGGAATAAGAATAGTATTGTTTAGCATGGAATTCATTTACTGAAAAAATTATGTTGTAGAATTTGGCTATTTGAAAGCTAATGAGGCTTTCACACCGATAGTTGTGCCTTTGCCTTTTCCATACAGATAAAGCTAAGCCTAGCTGCCAAAAGCTCTTAGTTACTGCCTTACCTCTGTGCAGGAGTCCACGTGAAATGGCAGTGATATTCTCTCTCCTGTATGGTGTCACACATGGCCTATTTGACGGCGAATTGTCACTTTAAGGCAACACTTTCAGCCAGTATTCCATGAATTAAACTAAGGAATATGAAGCAAAAATTATTCTTATGACCCAAACGGGAACCCGCTTTCCTGCCTTGTGTTTCTCAAGACACTTTACTGCTAGTAGAGAAAACAAGCAATGTTAAAAAGGCCAGGTGCAAGTACTGAAGTGCCAGCTTGAAAGTATTTAACAAAACTGTCCTTTCTTTTTAAACAACTTGAATAAAGTGTCTAAATGACCTCTTCCTAACCAAAAGAGAATATAGAGAAGAAATTAAGCTTTATTGGTAAATTAAAGCCCAAATCCCATGGTTGATGAGAGATACGGTCTGTTTGAAATAGTTACAGTTTCAGACTTTCTCTTCTACAATCAGCGGGTGGAGACCAACATAATCCAATTAATTGTAATTCCCTTTTGTGGCACTGGTACAGTGGTGAATGATATAGTAAGTCCATTGAAGTCTTATCTCTGGTCAGATAATCCAAATGGATTCGTATTATGAAACAGTCCTTTATAAAGTTCCGATGAACAGAAGTGTTCTGACTTTATTGAACCAAAAGATAAATTCTATACAAAATAAAGCGTTTTGTCCTTGACATTTACAGATCTCCTATGTACCTGATTGCGTGTAAGGATACTTCTTTCAGATGACTTATTTCAAAGAGCCCTTTCATTAGAAATATATCCGGAATTTGTTTTCTGGACCTGCTATGAACTGTTGCAAATACAGAAATACAGTTGTTTACATGTACGAGAGGTATTCATTCTTGCAAGCGATCCCGTTAAAATTCATGTAATTACTAATGTAAGAAATAGATGAACAATATCTTGAGAATCAAGTTTGGATTTCTATTTTTCCCGTAAAGCAATAAACCAATAATTCATCGATGATCTTTACAACTGCAAGCAAGTACATGTGTGTGCATGTTCCTTTTTAGTATTGTAAGAGAACTGGGGGAATTGCTTAATTTTTGCTTGGGCTTTGATCTCTTTACATTTGGAAGTCATTTACATAAAGGAAGTCATATTGATCTTTATTGTTTTGTTAATTTTTTTTCCCCCTTGATTGCTGAAGCTCACTGAAGTAAGGCACCAGATTATTGTTGTTAGGGTCAGTCCCAGTAACGCATTTGGCCATACGCAATAAAGAAGGGTTGGGTGGTACGCCTGCTTTTGGAACTGTTTTCATACAGACCCTTTCAGTTTAGCAGTCACTGGAGACAGGGCTGATTTAGAGGATCAGCAGTCTGATCCATTGCCACACTATTTGTATTTCTCGTTTCCTTTAAAGTTGTCTGCAGTAAGCCCGAGCTACAGCAGAAGTGTTTTCACTTGTAGCATGTTGAAATCTCCTATTTGCTAAAAGATATTGAGATACCATTTGTGGGAGACAACGCTCTAGACCGTATATTAAGGTCAGATCTTTTCAGTGTCTCAAAAATACTTTTTTTTTTCCCCCTTTTTTTTCCCCCTTAAATTGTTTGGTTGAAATTTAATACAAAGAATTTTTTACCCTTTAGGGTACATTACATATAAAATAATTTATGACCCATGAATCACAAGAAGGCAGTGAATTGGGTTTCAGATAAGTCTGCCAAATATTACAAAACATTGTGTACAGATTTTTGGACTATGAAAAGGCTTTTGACAAGAATGGAAATAGAGGCAGTGTTAGAAAGCAAGACTGGGAAGAACAGAAGAGCTATATGTCAGAATCCTAAAGCTCTCTGACTTAGTAGTACAATTGAAAAGATAGGAACATGACCATATTTTTGAAGTATGAAAATGGGACAGAGAGTCATTGTCCAGTCCCTCTCTGTATTAGGTCCCGAGAGCTTTCAATCTGTTTCAAATGTGGATTTGTGAATGCGGATGCATACAATTCTGATAAAAGACCTGTGTCTACGGAAAAAGAAAAGCAACACTAAGAGCAGAAGTCTAAGATTAGATTGCAGAAGAGCTTACGGGAGAGCAGTTACACAATAAAAAATGTTAATAGCAGAACTGGGGTTGATATGGAGATATTTACTTTGATTAATATATGTATACGCATACATATATTGAAGCAGTGAAAAGCAGAGCTCAAAATGGACTTTTGCCTTCCAACAGTAAAATGTATCATGAAAAGTAAGTTCCTTATCTAAGAAAGTATTTGATAGTTCTGTTTTGTTGAAATAGCAACGTTAACGTTCACTTACCAAATGGAATAAAGTCCATTAGTTGATGAAAAAGAATGAGAAAGACAGTAGTCTGATTTGGTGTAATAGAGAGAAGAACAGAAAGAAAAACAAAATTAAGTGCACTTTGCCAACTAGGACGTAAATGAAGTTACCATACAATAACAAAGCTCTCTCCCTCACCCCAGAGGAAGGATGATTTGGGCCCTGGTTGCTGGGGGTGCGTATGGTTAACCAGCCACATCTGAGCGACTCGTGAGGGATGCTGGATTGCAGGCTGGTGGTCTGTTTGTTCTTAGGGAGATTTCAGCTGCGTTCAGAGAGGAAATATTCTGTATTTAAAATCAATCTTTTTCCCATACAGGATAGTTGATTCAGTTGAACTTGATGAATTTTAAAAGTACTTGCAATTATAATCTTATTACAGGAATTATTGCTTCAAATCACAGTGATTGAAAACCCTAACTTACAACTAATGAAGTTGTCGTCTACCCCTGTAGCAGGTATTGGCAATGAACTGTGTGCAGGAGCACGATGCTGATATCTGCTTCTGGCCACCAAATGGATTCTTCTCCTTGCAGTACCACTCTGGTCTTACGCCTGCAGTTGCAAACAGTGCAAAAGCTTTCCAGACGCAACAAGTCGCCCTCTGACCATGTTTCTAAACACTGGAATTGCTCAGCATGCCTTTGTGGTGTACCATTGCTGAACTGGGTATTTTTCACAGAAACAATGAGATAGTTCATCCCTCTCTTACAGTTTGGACTTCTGTGAAATTATGCAAGGATGAATATGAGCCAGTGTGCCCAAGTACAGAAATCTTTTATTTTTCTGGCACAGGCTGGGATTTAAGTTAGCAGTACTTGGTTGTTCCAGCATGCCCCCAGGGCAGTGAACTGTCACTGCAGAGAGCTGGTGTAAACAGCACTCGGGGTGCACATGGAGATGTTCTGCTTTCTAGCTGAAGTTGCTCAGTAATCTGCGCCTTGGCACCATGCAAATGGGCACTCTGATAGTAAACAAATGCTTAGGCATTATAACCTCACGGTGTACATTTTCTGTTAAAAGGGCATTCCGTTTTCTTTCACCGCAGAAAGAGGAGTATGTGAAAGTTTTGGTTTGCTGGCTATATCCTCGATAATTTGGTATCTTTGGATGCATGCACCAGAACTACTCAAAAGTGCACTGTATATACTAATTTGCTTATCTGTCAATTTCTTTGATTTGTTAAGACACTCTTGGAAACAAAGCACCATACCTTGACTGCAGGCAGGACGGTGACCTCCCAAACCTAGCAAGGAAGGGAGGAAGAGCTACTTAGCTGTGAGAAAGCTCCCAGAATCCAGGCTGAAGGAGGAAAGTGTTGTTCTGCATGAACTGAGGCTTCTGCTGTAGTATTTAATCAAAGTTTGAGGGAGTGTATGTACTTTGGAGCGTGCATATAAAATGCAGTGTCTAGCCAGGATTCACTGGAGGGGGAAGCGAGGCATCATGTGCTGCACCGCCAAGGGGTGAGTTCCTTGTCATATGATGGTTGGGAGCCTTCACCACCCCTCAGCTGCTTATCTGCTGTGTCTCCAGACATCTCTCTGCTCTGCTGCTGCCCTGAATGGAGTGCCCATCACTTTGAAAGGAGCTGTTTGCTCCTCTTTGACAAGAGTTTTGAGGTGCCGTCATTGCAGAAGGCTGTTATGTCTCTGAACTAGTGACCAGGGAAGTTCTGGCTTATAAAATGCAGGTACAGCTGCAAACACAAACACCTTTCAGTGCATGAATTAGTGTTTGTGTTGTCAGTCATGGTAACAGCCCTCACATGAGGACTTAGTGCTGAAGTAGTGCGCCGAGCATTTATGCAACTGAATCAGATCTCGAGTATGTTCTTTTTATGGGTATGGAAGAACATGAGTAAGCAGCAAATTAATGAAAAATATGCCCATTAAAAGAGAGAGAGAAAAAAAAAAAGTGGTATTCAAATCTCAAGAGGAAGAGGAATGGCTCTGGACAGTTCATCTTTCCCTGGTGTGGTGAAAAAGGACTTATCCTCCCTCAGCCACAGGACTCTGGTTCTGAGCTCCCACCAGTAATCCGCCTGTCGGGATGAATGAGCCCAGCCAGTTTCCCAAGCTTTCAGCCAACTGGGAATGCATTGTGCACACCCAGAGCTCTTTTGCAAAGGCTTTGAAGTGAGAGGAACTTTGTGAATTACTGAACAGTGCTGTGCAGGGCTTTCTCTTGGGGAGATCTCAGCCAGAATACGCACCACCCCTGGGATGGAGACTCCAGTGCTCTGAGGCTTCATCCACTGGGGCTGGTCCCCAGATGCCAAAATGGGGGAATGCAGAGGTGGTGGATGTTGTGTCTGAGTGCCTGTCAGGCAGGGCACTGCTGTTCCAGCACTTGCAGATTACTTTCCATGTGGTTTGGTGTGAGAACACTTGCAGGAAAATACAGAACTCGTGAATGTGGTGCTCTGGGATTTAATGGCAGCGTGAGCAAAAGGCAGTATATGCCTGGGAAAAACTTGTATCAATTATATTCAAGGAAAAATGAATAAATAAATAAAATCAGTGGTGTTCTCAGGTGATTGCATTTTGCTCTTGGATACAAGTCTCCATACAGGGTGGACATATGGTTAAAGGAGCCACATCCATTTTCTTCTAAAACTGACCTTTCTATACTGCCTGGCTTGGTTTTTGCATTTTGTTTTGCTTCCAGTCAATCTTTCCATGGATTATCTTCTTCCCTTTTGGATGAGGACAACTTTACGGTGGCATGCATAACCCAGAGGTGAAATCTTTCTTGGTTCTACTGCAGATATTACAATTGCCATTAAAAACGTGGACTACTGAAAAGACTGATTTACTAAAAATAATAGCGTACTAAAACCCATGCTCTCTTCACAAACGTAAATCGATTTTTTTTTTTAAAGTAATAACCTTGACAGGTGCCCACACTATTTTTTTTTTTTCCTTAGTGTGGTCTTTACATTTTCATCCAAAGTATTAGCATAAATTTTACGGGATTTTCTGGGCATATTTGTGTCTGTATCTAAGATATATGATATCAACTGGCAGTGATGGTTGAACTAATCAAATACTACTGACAAGTTAAAGCAAATTTTTAGGACTGTGAGATTTTGAGCGTCTTCCCAGATACAGTATCTCTTGACTGAAAGCAGTCCTTGACTGTCAAGTTTAAATACCAGATTTGAGACTTAATCTTTGTGTAAGCAAAACACCCCAATAAGAAATATGTCTGAGTAAAGCCAAGAAGTCAGGTCCTCCACTTAAACGTAGACTGAAATGTGTGTGTGTGCTTATGGCCCTATTGCCATGGTATGTGAGCGATCCCAACCAGTGGGAACCAAACGAGTCTTAGACTGAATGGACTTCTATTTTCTTTCTCTCTTTCTCTTTTTTTTTTTTTTTTTTTTTGACTTGGCATTTGTTCCTCCTAGCAAACATTTTTAAAAACTCTCTTATTGCTAGAGGGAAAATTGACACCCTTTGCTTTCACGATGATACATTCCTAACACGTTTCCTTGAAGAGCTGGAAATGGTGCAAAAATCTGGTAAGATAAGTCTCTGCAAAGCCTTAGAAGTCAAGCATTCCACTTTAGACATTTAAGACAAATGCATGGCAAAAACAAGTGCTTTTTTTTTTTTTTTAAGGTTTCTACTTAAAGTTCTGTGCCAAAGCTACAGTACTTATACATTTTCTAAATGTGTTTTAAGCAATAAGTTGTACAACATTTTTAGAACATGTGTTAAGCTATTTCTCTAAGAATGAAGCTCTTAACAAAACATAAGCACTCTGCATGAGATCTTAGCAGCAAAGTGCTTAAAAGATAAAGTAAGAATTGGTACCATGGGAAGAACACCAGCTGTAGAGCACACAGGTCCATTATGAGAAGTATGGTAGTGGGTAGGGAGAAAATGATTTAATCAGGAGTAAAACCAATTTTATTATAAGGGCACGCAGGGGGTGTGGCACCATAGTGAGAGGGACATTTCAAAATATCTGACAGATTTCAACAATGTGAAAACCCACCCTGTTCTTTAAAGTGACAGTAAACCCCATCAGGTCTCTCTTTTTGATGCTATTGTTAACAGTTGACTGTTTAAAGCTGGCCTGCTAAGTTGCTGTCGATCTAGTTCAATAGCGTGTGGCAAAACAAAAGGCTAATTGTTGAAATACGATCAATCAAATATGATCTCAGAGTCTAAAGAAGATCCCCTCTGATAACTCACTTGAGATCAAATCATTACTTTTATGATGGAGGTAATGCAACGGAGAGGAAAAAAAAAAGGGCCTGAAACCAAGACAACTAAATAAACTGCACAAGCGTGCCTTTGTTCCTCTTTTGTCTTGCGTTACTCCAATTTAAGGAATTGAATCCATTCCTTTATTTGCAAACGTTTCCCAAATGCGGAAATTT